>JAUPFZ010000007.1:7157000-8530500 GCA_036937285.1 Euphydryas editha
ATCAATAGTCACAAAATACAATTTACTGCTATTTAAAAAAGAAATTCAAGTAGAACGACGATTTGTCAAAATGATTAGTCAATTTGTCGAAAAATATTCAACTTACAGATTTGTCTCACTGGACTTTTTTGAAGGTGATTGAATATTGTTTAAAGAATTGAGTAGCAAAATGCGAAAAAAATATCGTACTGTGCGAGCGGAAGAAGAAATGAATAGAAAATGATTTTTCATAGGTTTTTGTTTGTAAAACTTACTGTTTGATGAGCAACGGCTTAAAATCAAAATTAAGGGCTTTGTTATAGGCCAATTTTTTTTTTTTTTTTTTTTTTTTTATCGAAAAGAACATTTTCAGGTGGGATTTTGAGAAAAAAAAATTTTGCTCTGAACTGAAAAAAGAATGTTGTTCTAAACTGAAGCATCCTAATTATATATATGTCATTCGGCTTCAGTTCGATGTTGGGTGTTGCTTTGTTTGTTGTTTTGACTTTTAAATATTCCAGATATTTATAACTTGGTGTTCAAGTTTGAATAATTGGTATTAGTTTTATTTTTTTTTTTTTTTTTTTTTTTTTTGACTGGTGAATGTGTTTTAATATCATTCGAAAGCTTCGATCTTCTTTCGGTTGGTAGGTATAGAATTCTGTGTATACTTTCTTAAGTTCTTTGAATATGAGTAAACTTACTTCGATAGTATTTTTATTCTTTAGTCTCGTAACACTACACCGATCACTGGATTGGATCTCTGCCTTTTACCATAGTTCACTTGCTTCCATTCTTGTTTTCGAGTTGGTTGGATTTATGTTTGTATTCCAGCAAATAAATCACACGATTGGATCAGTTATTCCACTAAAAGAATTTGATCTTGGTCTGTTTATAAATATTAATTTTTTTGAACAGTTGTTGGGTTAACTTCCCTTCTCTTTGCCTTTGAATTACTACTGACTGACTCATCTTCTAATTTGTTTGCCTTTGCAGGGTTATCAAAATAATTCATTAAGTTCTCACAATTTAGAATGAAAAGACAGGTCACATGCAGGGTGAAATATATTCCCACAAGAAGCCATATAAAAATACATACAAAACTATTCATATTTTATTTTTTAATAATAATAATTTAAAAATGTTTTTATCATTACTCGAGTGCCTTATAAAATTATATATCAAAAGTTGAACACCAAGAAATTTTAGTTAACACACAGTAACGTAGTAGTTAACAGTTACATGTGACATTTTATACTCGTACCTAATATTTCAACAATTTTACAGGCTTATTATGCCAATGATGCAGTCATACAGTAAAGCCGGTGACTTTACTGTGAAAGGAAAACTAAAATCGGCTTTAGTCGACAATGCTATATACTATGGCTCATATTTATTCATATGTGGCATACTGCTCATATACATTGCTTTGAAACCAGGAGTATATTTAGACGGCCCAAAGATTAAAGCCATCGCATCTTCTGCCAGTAACACTTGGGGATTATTCCTTTTAATTCTACTGCTTGGCTATTCACTTGTTGAAGTACCCAGGAACTTATGGAACAATTCAAAAAGGAATTATACATTAACATACACATACTTTAAAATAGCAAAATTAAGTACAGACAAATGTGAAGCTGAAGAGACTGTGGATGAAATTTTAGAGGTAATTAATAGTGTAATTAGTCTACTTTTAATTTGTTTATATACTTGTACAAGCTTTTAAATACACCTATCCCTCGATTTACACTGAAGATAGGTTCCCGACAAAACAGTGTAAAATAAAATTCCGATTTTCCTATATAAGACCGTGTAAAACGAAAAAGCTGCCAATATGTGCTCAAGTCAGTCATTTATTTAAGCAACACAAAAGTAAAACATCTTTAAAAAGACCTACCTATGAAATTCATAATAGATTAGGAACAAAAATAAAACAAAGAAATCTTCAGGAAACTAAATATGTAATAAGTTTAATCGCTGTCATCACTTATAGAAATTATCAGTCTTTTTTTTTTCCTGATTGGTATGATGTTACTTTCATCACTTGAGCATTCCTGATGCGATCCTGATTCAACATTCGACAAATTCGGGAAGATTTCAGATTGAGGGGACTTCGTAATAAAAACTGCAGATTAACAGTTGCGTAGGTTTTTTCGCTAAATCTTTAGAGACTTCCTCATATTGACTTAAGCATGTGTTAATTTTTCATATTGTGTTTCACAATACAGGAAATGAGACCCAAAAATGTTTTTAACGAAATGTATATGCGAATATGCAACCATATACATACAAATGTTTAAAAGTTTTTCAAAATTCGTTAATTTATAAACCGTGTAAAAGCGAAATCGTGTAAAAAAGGTACCGTGTAAATCGGGGGATAAGTGTAATAGAAAAGTTTCTTTTTCACTTGCTGTGGTAAACATAATATACATATAATTTTAATATATCAATCATTTTATTTAATAAATAAACAAACTGTATTATTGTAAGAAAAAAGAATTATTATTATTTAATTAAATGGTAAACGAATATTAACTCCCAGTTTTCTCTATGACTATATAAAACGTAAATAAAGTAATTACTGTAGGAAGTTTATTGTGAGAGTTTGGTGCTGCCCCAGTCCAGTCTACATACAATATTTCAGTTAATAGGCTGCAGCTTATTAAAAAATTAAATGACATTTTTTTGACGTAATAACGTCTTATAAATCGATAAATGCCGGCCGTACGCACGATTAAACATGACTCATTGTGAGCGAGAACACGGAACAATCGATAGAAAGGCACGATCGGTCTAAGCTTCGGCTTGTGACGCATCTATCTCTCTTACACTCTATAACGACATCTATTTCGCTACATACGAACTGACGTATCCTACATCGTACTATCAAAGTTATCCAAGCAATTGAACATACATATATACGAGAGCCCGACGACAACCGGTGGGGCAGTAGCCCACCAGACACAACACTCGTCTGGTCGGAGGATCCTTCCTTTACTGTGGTGGATGAATAACTTTACACCCTGTTCCTCACTCCCCCAAAACTCAATCGGCAGATGCGTCCGAGTACAAGAGAATAAATATTTGAATTACCGAGTGCAATTAAATGTTAATTTATCGAAAATATTGTAATTTTCAATTAACTCCTTCCATATATTATACAAAATAATGATAATTCAGTAATAATAATTCAATTCATAAAAGTATGCAATTTTTCATCAATATTTTCTTATGACATTATCACGTACAATTATCGTCCGTAAGCCGACTTTACAGACAACCAATTTTTTCAACAGAGTCTTAACTCCGTCACTGCTGCTGTGGGTCCCGGTCATCCTCTACATCAGCATGTTGAAACGATAGTACAGAAGCTACCCATACAATTACGTGATAAGCTTAACTCACGGGCACCGCCTGAAAGGCCCACTCCACCTTCACTTAAGTCACTTGTAAACTTGCATAAGAAGGTATGTACTGATGCATTAACTAAAACTGGCACATAATACACTTTCTGTTATATACTACATGTTCTGTTAGTATGTGTATCTGCTTTAAGTTAACAATATTTAACAATTTACTATTTAACTACAATAACTACATTGTTGTAATTATGGAATAGCTTATTATTAAAGTTTATGGACGCTTTAAATCCATTTTAAATGTTAATTTAATTAAATGTTGCTTAATTTATTAAATCAGTAAAGTTTATTTATTTTTAAACATCACTACAGACTCACGCTCCACCTGAAAGTGTCAAACGTCAGGTTTTAATTATAATTATAAACTGAGAGAGTTGTCGCTCATGTGGTTTTTATTTATTTTTTAAACTTAACTTTTAAAAAACGGCTTATTTATAATTATTTATGTATAATTTTAATACTCATAGATAAAAGTCTTCTTATATCTATCTATTATCTTAATTCACCAGAAATTTAGACGAGTAGATTAGTTAGTATTTTGTGTAATAAGGGCTTATTTCCCAATTGCTGATAAAGTATCGAATAGTTATCCGACGTATAACGGTATCCAACAGTTAAAATTTTCTGATATGTTTTATTCTTTATTTTTTCTGTTCTACCATCACACAACGCAACCTCTTTATCTGTGAAATTTTTCTATTCGCATCGATTGAAATCAAAAGTTGTAGTTAAATAGTTGATGTGAAACAGACCCTGTTTACCTCCTGCTGATAAAATATTTATAGCCTATCAGCGACTTTTTAAATATATATACATGCTGCTTATGCTTAGCAAAAACTTTGTCGTATATATCAAATAAGTGTGATTTTAACACGATGTCTCTCTTAATTAACAGGGGATGAATTCTGTTCAAAACAAATTTAGCATCCGAAATCTTCGTGTAGTCCGAGTTCGGACCAGCGATCCTTATATTTCCACTAGTACTGTACTGTACTGTATCAGCCTGTAAACATTCCGCTGCTGAGCGAAGGCCTTTTCTCCATATAGGAGGGTTGGAGCTTAATCCACCACGCTGCTCTACTGCGGGTTGGCGAATAATATCCCTGCCATGAGTACCACTCGTTATCAGGTATCTACGATAACAACCGGGACCGCCGGCTTTACGTACTCTCCGAGGCACGGTGGGGAGACCCACAAGAATATTTGTACAAATATACACCCAGAACGGAAACAAATATTTGTACAAATACAAATATCAGTCCCGAGCGCGAATCGAATCCGCGACCGCCGGCGCGCGGTTTGAGGCGGCTACTCGCACCACTAAACCAGATAGGTCGTCAGTACCAGTACAACAAGTATACGAATTCTCGCAGACGATCAAGGCGCTGCACGTGCTGCAGCGCACGGAGACGCAGTGGGCGCGGACGCTGGAGTGCGTGCTGCACCTCGAGGACGTGGCGGCCAACGCGCGCTCGCCCGACGCGCGCTTCGCGCACTCCTTCCACACGCCGCGCCCGCGCCTCGCGCGCCTGCTCTACCCGCCGCTCGTAGGTACGTACCCATTGAACACTGATGTCATTTTGACGGCAGTATGATATCATTCAACTCTTTTTGGTTTTTTTGGCTTTCACTGGTGCCAAAAGTGCATAGATGTTTTCGCCGATGTCACGTAGAATAGAGTAGGTATGTACCCATTCATCACTTTGATGTCATTTTAACGTCAGCATGATATCATTCAATATCATGCTTTACATTATTCGTTGTTTATTCGCTAAGCCCGAGCAAGTGTTATTTCCGTGTACTATCTTATCACACTCAATACATTCCAGTCCTGAATTATTGGTGACGTTTTTTCCACATTTCTCGCATTTATTCATATTTATTTTAATTTTTAAATACGCTGTCAGTTAAAAAATGATTTATTCAATTAAATGACATATGACATAAAAAAATGATTCAAGACTGAGTCATATGACTCATTATACATAAACATGTCATGGTGATATAGAATAAGTTCAAAATATCTTATTTGCATATGTCTTCCGAATATCATATGAAACTTGAAGCCTATTCTCAAAACCGATCTAGCTCTATACTTATGACTGCAATAAACTGTACTGTATTAACCTGTAAGTCCCACTACTATAACAATTCGTGTGTGACGAAGAAGGGTTGTATGAAGAAACAGGTCAATTTGGAAAATTTGTTTTTGCATTCAATTACACCGGGCATAAAAACGCGAAGTGTGTCTTTTTTTATGAACGATGCTGCAAAAAAGTAGGCATTGACTTCTGCCGCCCGGAGGACTTAGATCGACTAGAGATTTTGCCGGGGCTTGCCTTAGTAATAAAATAGAGCACATCCAGAACAAGCATAAATTGCGATAAAATCAACAGCAACAAAAAAATGTGCTTGCGCTCTTCAAATGAAGCAAGAAAACTTTTGCGGGGGTTAGCTCGATGCTTTCAGAACTCGGCGAGAAAGGCCAGAGTGACAACACACGTAAAATAAATGTGGACGCCATGAGCTAAAAAAAGGCGACATATTCGACCATTATGGAGGCCTAATGGCCTTGGCAAAATACGAGATCATAGCGTATGAAAACAGAGGGTAACGCCTAGTAATGGCGGCGAGGCTGTCGGGAGCATTCGGAAGTTTTTCTCATCGGGAACGTCAACCAGTTTCCTAATATAATGAAAATCTTTTGGAAATTAGTTACTGCAGCTCTTGCCTGACGGCACATATCACGCGGGAGTTATCTTGCACATACTGGATCCTCTGGGTGTTGCATATACCATCAGCGAGGTATACAAAAACATCAGTAATAAGAACACTGGCACCCGAATACCAATGACTAAACAGGAAACCCTATACTTGGTCTACACGCAGGAGGATGCAGAACCGCTGAAGGGTCGCGCGTCATGACCATCCACGAAGCGCAAGGCTATGCTTCGGCGAGGTCATCATCATCCAGAGCAGGACAGAAAGGCTTTAAATACATGACACAAGCCTCATGCGGTAGTAGCAGTCACTAGGCATACAGACACCTACTACTTCGACTTGATGTGTGTGTGGTGATGACGCAATCGGCAGGTTCATCGCCCGAGCGACAGCCTTAAGATGTCCGTATAAGAACGCGATATTTTGATCACGAGGGATGTACTCAGGGTGTTGAAGAACGAAGAACAGTTCATGGAGAAGCAAAGAGCGAAAATGTACAACCAAAGCCAAGACATATTAAATGGCAGCAAACCTATACGCCAAAAAAATGTACTAATAGTATATTGTGTAAATATTTTTTTCTTTTTTTTTTTAATTATTAAATATGTACATATATGGCAAAATTTATATATTACTGTAGCGACATCTATCTTGCCATATACGAACTAGAAGAAACAGACGTATCCAACATCGCGCTATCGAAGTTTTCAAAGCGATTGAGTATATATACAAGAACTCGACAATAAGCGTTAAGTGGCGCGTAGCCCACCAGACGCAACACCGTCTGGTCGAAGGACCCTTCATTTTCAATGGCTCTCTTTCAACCTACGCCAAACTGGTGACCCCGAGCTTGAACGTCAGCGCAGCCTTCGCAAATCTACGTCATCGTAACGTCATCATCACTTCCTCAAGCTTTCGAGTCATACAGCCAGCCAGCATCCACGGCTACTACGGGTATCCTGACCACGAGCATGCAGCGGACGCGCATTCCTGGTCACCACCCACAGCCTTCGCTGCGACCTTGGCACAGCACACTGCACTTCGGCCGGTCAGCAAGCAGAGACGCACTTCTCTCCTGGTCGACGCAGCAGCCAGCCACTACGCAGCACTGCACCACCCCGACTCACTGGGGCATCACCGCAGACAGTTCCGACTCACCGTGAACTATGCGGCATCTGGTTTCGACTCACTGGAACATTCCACTGGCCCGGCAAGCATCATAAGATGTATGGACGACTCAACCTGCAATCGACCTCCGGTCTCGGAGGGGGAGTGATGTAGCGACATCTATCTCGCCATATACGAACTAGAAGAAACAGACGTATCCAACATCGCGCTATCGAAGTTTTCAAAGCGATTGAGTATATATACAAGAACTCGACAATAAGCGTTAAGTGGCGCGTAGCCCACCAGACGCAACACCGTCTGGTCGAAGGATCCTTCCTTTTCAATGGCAGCCTCCCTCTACGCCAAATTACAAATAGGATATAAAAAATAATAAAAAGTTTATAAAATAAAAATAAAATAATAATATACTATTCGTAACATTAAAAAAAAAGGTCAGCGTAGAACGTGGCCTAGCTTTTCTAGGCTGTCTTAGAATTCTGATCTGAAGTTTAATGCAAAGCGAACGTGGATAAGCAATATAAATTTGCAATATAAAATTGCAATGTCTTAAAAAAGTAGGAGTAACTAAGAGATGGTGGATCTTGTTTTATATGAAAAAAAAACTTCTTTAATTTTAATGAATTTTCAGATTAGTAACATCAACAAAACATCAAACTGCAATTTATATAATTAAAACACAGTAAACATATCGCATATCCTCTAGATTATATCGGATTTTTCAACAAAAACTTTGTTTTATAAATCAAATTAAAACGATAAAGGCCATAGGCCGATAAGTATAGTGAATCGGCCCCAGAAAGATATCTGGCTTATAATTTCAGGGTATGTTGGTACCCATAAGATACTTCGATACTGCAAGTTTCAGCTCTTTATCTAATACCGTTTTCGAGAAAATCAAAAAAGCTGAAATTCAGAAAAAAATGATTTTCTCAGAAACCTGTGAGCCGATTGATTTGAATTTTTAATATGTTTTGGGGGATGATGGTAGCTTCTAGGAAAAAAATTATGAGCTATATTGGTTCATAAGAACCTCGAAAAAAATTACGTTTTTCTTTTAATTTTAATTTTTAACTATGATAGAGTTTTGGCACAATTATGAAACTATTTTTTTTGAATTCCTCATCCAATTTCCTGTGGAATTATGACTTTTACGAATATTAATAAATGGTACGCCATATTGAAAAAAAATAGAAAACCATTTTTTTATTCAAAAATCAAGTTATTTCAATGTTTTTATTCATTAAACACTAGTTATCGCTATATTTGAATATATTATTTTTTACATAGTAAGAAAGATTTTCTGTGATCCTTATGACTAATCCTCCTCGCTATCTTCGTCGATGACCGTGGTAATATTATCTTTATTGAATAAGGAATTAAGTATTTCAGCTGGTCTGGAAATTTTAGCCAAATATCGAGCGTGTGCTAAGTAGAAAATTATTGCAGCGACATGTGAACAACAACCAATTGTTCTGAGTCCATTAGCACATTCACAACAATACCTTGATATTCCACTCCATCCAATTGTGTCTGGTTTATATTCAATAAAACATATGTAAACTTTTCTTCCGATATGACGAGATTGCACTTGAGCCTTCAAAACATTGGTTTGCTCTTTGACAAACTGAATAGTTATATTTTCTGATTCATCCATCATTTCTGCTAAATATGATATAGCTTGTTTATATTGATATGATCCCGTAAATAGAAGCTTCAAGTCCTTTTCAGTCATTTCCGGAAAGTCCATTAAATCAAAAGATGAAATTGTTTCAAATGGAAGTTTCTTCCGCCGCCAACCATTTTTATCTACTTCTTCAGCTAATGTATTGTCCGTATTATTTCGAGATTCCATCATTTCAACAAGTTCATCAAAATACTCTGCATCTGAAGACAGGCGTTTATTGAATTGATTGTGAAGAAATGATGCGATTCTATAAAAACTACCTACTCTAGGTAGCATTTTAAAATAAAAATCAATTATATCTCAAATCACTTATATCTGAAGTCAATTCATTTGCTTCAAATGTTTCCGTTTCTTCATCATCAAGTTTCGTTTTTTTATATTTTTTTACACGGCAACATGAGCACACAATATCACCAACTATAATTGGACAGTCGAAAATAGTTGAAAACTCTGCAGCATCTTCATCACTTTTTATATGTTTTGGAACACCAGGTACTTTTTTTATGAATTTTGAACAAATACAACATTTTGGATTTTTATTTTTAGATGTAGACATATTTGTATTTATATAAAATCAGAGTAATACGTCCTTTTTATATTTTGTAACAAACGATAATAGAAAAACAAACCAAGCTTAATTAAAAGTAGAAAATAAGGTTACCGACTTGTAATAACAGTGCCATCTTACAATTACTGAATTAACTAATTATTATGCGGGAACAATAATATTTATTAAAACGTAGTTATCGAGTACATAATCGAGAATAATATTCGAGTGAGCACCATTCCTGCTGTTCATTGAATAAAAATATTACAATAATTTGATTTTCAAATAAAAAAATGGTTTTCTATTTTTTTTCAATATGGCGTACCATTTATTAATATTCGTAAAAGTCATAATTCCACAGGAAATTTGATGAGGAATTCAAAAAAAATAGTTTCATAATTGTGCCAAAACCCTATCATAGTTAAAAATTAAAATTAAAAGAAAAACGTAATTTTTTTCGAGGTTCTTATGAACCAATATAGCTCATAATTTTTTTCCTAGAAGCTACCATCATCCCCCAAAACATATTAAAAATTCAAATCAATCGGCTCACAGGTTTCTGAGAAAATCATTTTTTTCTGAATTTCAGCTTTTTTGATTTTCTCGAAAACGGTATTAGATAAAGAGCTGAAACTTGCAGTATCGAAGTATCTTATGGGTACCAACATACCCTGAAATTATAAGCCAGATATCTTTCTGGGGCCGATTCACTATACTTATCGGTCTATGGCCTTTAGATGACAATGATTCAATTTTTTTATTGTATTAAAAAAAGTAAGGTTTGGCAATTGTGAATGAAAAATGAATATCTGATAAATGTCCACCACGACCACGGTTACAGATGTCGATTCCTTTATCAAAGTTTTTAATCACTTTTTGACAAAATGGTGGGTCCTATTTCGTTAATCACTTCACGAATTTTGAAATGATAAAATGATTCATAAGGAAATTTTAGGTAGATAATTTGTAAAAGGGTTTGTATAAATTGGTTGAAATATGACGATAATTGTTGAGTGTTGAAATAAATCAAGCCGCCTGGGAGCTCTATCGAAAACTCTCTTATAGGTCTACAGAAAAGGCTACTATACCGATTTAACTTCTAAAAATTGTCGTGTACAATGCGTCGATTGGAAAGATATTAAGACGGATACAGTATTAATACTTATCGACTTAAATATGTTAGTTATCTTAAGTATTTCATGCATATTATGATATTCCTTTAGAGTTTTAGACCACATAATTTAAACGAAATATCATAAGGATGATCGAAAAATAAAAACTAACTGCCGCCGAAAATAAATTCAAGCGTGGGTCTCACACCGATGACGGGACTCGCTTGATGCGACCACCCCAGCCAAACTCCTCGGACTCGCGCACTTTTGCTATGCTATATTGTATATAATTAAGTATTTTAGTTTGTTTTTACGTGTAATTATCTACATCCTTAATATTATAAATGTGAAATGTAAGTTTGTTACGCTTTTACGCGAAAACTACTTCATCATGAAACTTTGTACACATATTCTTGAAGGTATTAGAAGTTACATAGGATACTTTTTTTTTGTCGCACTAACCGACCACGCGAGCGAAGCCGCGTGCAGAAGCTAGTAATAAAATACATTAAAATACTTCAAGTAAAGTAGACATATGTTACATTTAAATCTAATCCACATATTCTTTATATCGTACAAGCTGATGCGCCCCTACGACAGGAAAAAACATTTAGGCATAATGTACTCTTACTACCCGTGCGAGACGGGGCTGGCCACTATCATGAACATAAATTAAAGCTATTGTGTTTGTTCATTTCTTTGAGAACGGTAATATTTATATCTGCCAGACTTATTTGAAATACACATAAAAAAATGTATACAACAGGTACAAAGTAAAGCTAAAATACATTCTTACAATAAATAATGAAATCCTGCAATAATATTGATATACAATAGCCTGTAAAAGGAAGTAAAATGATTAGATCTAACACCACTATCACTGGTCTATTTAAGACTACTTTACAGAGAGAAGGTTTCAAACATAAAATATTTAGTAAGCTTTGTGTTATAATGTTTTATTTTAAAGTCTACACACTAAACTTTTGTGGGCATCATTTATTTCAAACTAAAAGATTGAAGTTGTAACAACGTAAACTTTGCTTTAAGTTCACCACTTAAACCTTGTTGGGAAGCTAAGTTGTTTGGCCAGAAGTTAAATTAAGTTAGTCGTTGAATTTAACTAGTTTTGCTCATCACATAAAATTGTACTACAGAATAATTTAATATTTATAAATTTATTTATTATATAACTTCTACAAAAACAATATTAAACTTTTATTTTAAATTAGGTAAAAATTACATCAGTTTTATTTTATTTAAAAAATATACTTAATTAAAATGAAATAATTATTGTATTTTTCATTTTAATAAATAGAATGTTATTCAAGGAATAAAAAAGTTTACTTCTTTTTTTAAATTGTACCATATTATAACTTAATAAGTTTCTAAATATTTATATGGTGCAAATGCTGCAGGTTTTAGAATTACTAATTACTTACCTTACCACTTAAAATTCGGGACTTTTCGGTTCTATCCTTTACGCTAATTGAACTCATCATTATTGTTAACATCAATTATTACAAAAACGTAATTTAATAATTATCATGTTTGTAATTCTTATAGAATGGTACTGGGAGTGTCTCCTGAAGCAATATTTCCTGAAAACGATGGCGGTAGTGACGTGTATCATGTCCGTAGCGGTCGTGTGGTCGGAAGTCACGTTCTTCTCCAAGGAGCCTGTGTTGTCGATATTCGCTAATATCGTCATTGCTGCGAATAAACATTACAACTACGGTGCTATTGTTGTAAGTTAGATGTATTATATTGTTTTTAAATAATGCATGCAATATCTCTCTATACAGTATATTTGTAAGTCAAAAATATATCTTTAAAAAAGTTCTATCTGGTAACCTAAGTAATATTTGTAAAGTCACTCTTGTTCGAAATATACACGAAATCATTACAAAAATTGAATCGATTTTTTAATAAAGAGAGTTTGGTTCTGAATAAATGTTGTAAAAGATAGTTTCTCTCTTAAGCAGAAAAATGGGGCTTGGGTTTTCGTTCTGAAAACAACTATTATTTTTTTCAACGTTTCAGACGATATCGACCATAATAATAGGGTACATGTTCTACTGTGCATACTCGACTGTGCTCAAGATTCGTGTCCTGAACCTGTACTACTTGGCGCCGCACCACCAGACCAATGAGTACAGCCTCATCTTTTCTGGCATGATGGTCTGCCGGCTCACACCTGCCATGTGTCTCAACTTCCTTAGTTTGGTGCACATGGACTCGCATGTCATCAAACAGAGGGTCATGGAGACGTATTATACTCAGGTGGGTCATTTGGTGTAAAATTATCAAGCATGTTAGAGGGCATCCATTAATAGGGGTGGAAGCCGCGAAATCTTACTCAATCGCACGCGGGGGCGAGGGTGGTCACGTAATTTTTTCCGTCATTAAAAATCTTAAATGTTAGTCTTTACCTAGTCTTAAATAAAAAATATATATGGGTGGTTCTCTGAAATTTGGTTAACTTCTGACCTCATTTTGAAAGTGATTTTTTTAGCTAATAATCAGTAAAGTTTTAATTCTATGTTGTGGGTATAACATCTAACTTTGCTGCATCTAAAAGGGCCAGTCACTTTACTTCATATTTTAAGAGAAATTTTGATTTTTTTATAATTAATCAGAATTTTCAAAAAAAATTTCCATAATCAGATGAAAAGGCTAACCAATTTTCTTTTCTTGCTTCTCTGTGGTCACGCGGAGTTATGTCTTTTACACATTTCTGTTGTCCTTTTTCTTATATATCAGGCCAGGAACACAGGGTTATTTTTATTTTTATTCCAATCGCATTATTGTTTGTTTAGACTTTTTTTTGCAATTTCCTCTTTAAACAATATTGTTTTCTTCCTAGGCGCCATATTTTACAACAAATATACTGGTATTATGTTTGAAACCATGCATCACACAGTATGTAGTACACTTTTACGACTAGGGCCTGATGGTCTAGGGACTGACGAAACGAAACAAAATCAAATATAACACATTATTTAGAATAAACATTAAAATCAATAGGTGGTCAAAATAACAAAGCAAATCAAACTCGAATTTACAATAAGTAATGAGATCAATTATTAATTAACTACCTTTGAAACGACTTACCTAGGGCCTGAGAGTTTGACTGGCACAGCAAGTGTTTCCGCAGTGAATTCGGCAACCACACTAATAACAAAATGGTTGCCCCGGCTTGGATTGTTTACAATTAATTTAATATGGATGCAATCGTATTGAGTGAGTTATGAAAAAGGTCTTATGGTTGGATGCCGCGTATTTTTGAGTTTCGTACATGACTAGGGCCTGATGTTTTTTATCGCTTACACTATTTGACTTGAAATAATGTGACTAAACATATTTTTATTATAAATTAAATAGTAATGACAAGGTTAGTAATGTAATAGTAAACGAGATTAAATAGAGTTAAATCAAATTATTCTTATAGAATTATAATTACATTGAAATGATTAGTAATTTTGGGAGATCTTACATGGCTAGGGCCTGATATTTCGAGTAAGAAGTGTCGATTTTTGGAAATAAAGAATATTATGATATATATCAAAATGAGTGACTAAATTAAATGGACTTTATATTACAGCTCAGCAGTTTCAAATATTGGATAAAATTGATATGAATATGTAAAAATTGTTGCTAACACCAAGTTAACCAAATTTTGGAGAACCACCCATATATAAGAATTTTTTTTTTAATACATTTTATGTAATCGAACACAGATTAACTTATTTACATTACAAATACGCATTTAAAAAAATCTCACGTAAGATAGGACGAAATCTCACCACGGGGGAAAGGGGGGTCGAAAAATGGCCAAGTCTCACGTAATTAATGGATTCCCGTTTGTTTTATACTGCATTTATAATTTCACTTCTATCTCTTGAAAAACAAAACAAGCTAGTAAATTTCCGGCACTTAACTAAAAACTGTTTTTTTTTCTTTTTTTAATTTTAGAAATTAAGAAAACATTGTCTTCATAACAGAATAATTATTTTAAAATAATGATTTCCAGATAATGGGGCACATGGACGTGTTAGGCATCGTTGCGGAAGGTTTCAATATATATTTCCCTATGCTGGTAGTTCTACTGTGTCTAGCTACGTATCTCTCACTGGGCAGCCGCCTGTTGTCAATGTGCGGCTTCCACCAGTTCATTGGTGACGATGAACTTACTACCGATTTAGTTGATGAAGGAAGAGAGATTGTTAAGCGAGGTCAGTATATTTCTGAAATAAATTTGCTTTGCTACTTTTAAAGTAAAATGTTAAGAACTTAAGATACTAATAAAGTAAAAGTGACTTCGAAAATATATCATTTCAGTCGACCTATGAAAATTTAGCGTTTAAATTAAATATATTAGATATTCACAATTTTATTTTTTATTAAAATCAGCAAATAACGTGTCTCTCTAGTCTCTGTCAAAATCCTGATCATGCGCTGTGAGCTCTTTCTAGATTGTTCCATCTCTAAATTTAAATCTGTATAAAAATCACGAATGAAAAAGCTAATGTCATAAACTTTGTATACTACGGGTATCGTGCGGATATGCTTGTTTAATAAATATATATAAAATATTATTTTATAAATTAAATATTAATAGTTAATAAATATGTAATATAAATAAATTATAAATGCTAGGTAGCCTACACCACCCCCCTCCAGAGACCGTCAAGGGCGATAAAAATCTGGAAATTGAACTCGACGTCCAGAACGAGTTGTATACTGTTTCTGAATATCTGGCAAAGTTTCTGGTTCAGGATTTGTTGGGTCAGACAGTATAAAGGCCGGCTTAATGCGGTCTATTGATACCGTGACCTCTTTGCCCTTTAATAGGATTTTGAAAACTTTTTCATCCCTCGACAAAACCTTATGGGGGCCTGAATATGCAGGTTGGAGAGAACCACGCGATGCGTCTTCGCGGAGGAAAATGTGATCGGTGGTTGTCAGTTCTTTATAAACAAAGATTTTCGGGCTAGCGTGACGAGAAGCGGGCGAAGGTTTCAATCGTAATGCTATCTGTTTAAGGCGAGCGGAGAACTCAGACAGATCTGTTGTACCACCGTCAGCAGGTTGGAAGAATTCGCCCGGTAACCTTAACGGCTCCCCGTATACAAGCTCGGCAGATGAGCACTGAAGATCCTCTTTGAAGGCACTACGAATGCCTAGGAGAACCCACGGTAGAGATTCCGTCCACCTATCATTAGCATGGCAAACGATTGCAGTTTTGAGTTGGCGGTGAAATCTTTCCACCATGCCATTACACGCTGGATGGTACGCAGTCGTGCGCTTATGCTCGAAACCAGCAGTCTTTGAGAGGTACTGAAATAACGCCGACTCAAATTGACGACCACGGTCGGTTGTAATTGTAGATGGACAACCGAATCGAGCGATCCAAGTTGACAGGAGTGCTTTGGCCACTGTTTCCGCAGTAATATCTGCGATCGGCACTGCTTCCGGCCACCGAGTAAATCGGTCTACTGCCGTCAGACAATACCGATAGCCTTGCGAAAGTGGTAAAGGGCCAATAAGGTCAATGTGGATTTGGGCGAAACGAACTTTAGGCAAGGTGTATGTACCGAGAGGTGCAGTGACGTGTCGGTTAACCTTGGCCTTTTGACATGCTAGACATGTACGAGTCCATTCACGGCAGTCTTTGCGTATCCCAGGCCAGACGAATCGTTCTGCAACGAGTTTTATAGTTGCACTAGCGCCAGGATGACTCAGCGAGTGAAGGCTCTCAAAGACTTGCTTGCGAAAAATCTTAGGTACATAGGGCCTAGAGGTCGGTGTACTGACATCGCAGTACAGCGGAACTCGACTTCCAGCTACTGTCAGCTTCTCTAAACGCAAAGACGAACCTGCTTTTAGAAGAGTTTGGAGCTCTGGGTCACACAATTGGGCTTGTGCTATGTTCTCAATACTCACCGGCGTACCTAGTTCTTCAATCCTTGACAAGGTATCGGCAACTACGTTACTCTTTCCAGATATATGTCGGATATCGGATGTGAACTGAGCGATATAATCGAGATGTCTATATTGTCTAGGCGAACAGTTTTTCTTCCTTTCATGGAATGCAAAACTGATCGGCTTATGGTCAGTATAGATGACGAAATGCCGGGCCTCGAGCATATATCTAAAATATTTAATGCCTTCATATATGGCTAGCAATTCCCTGTCGTATGGTGAATATTTCATATGTGAAGGGCTCAGCTTCCGCGAGAAGAAGGCTAGTGGCTGCCATGCTCCGTTTTTGTACTGTTGCAGGACTGCACCAATTGCTTTATCGGAAGCATCTGTCACCAAAGCAAGTTTAGCAGTACAGTCGGGATGAGCTAATAAAGCTGCATCTGCTAAGCTGTTCTTACATGCAATGAAGGCTTCAAGGGCCTCCCCAGTGAGATTTATAGGCTGTGACCCTTTGACAGAACCCGTTAGCAAAGCATGTAGTGGAGCCTGGACTGCAGCTGCTCGAGGAAGAAATCTCCTGTAAAAATTGAGCATGCCCAAGAATGCCTTGAGTTGACGCACAGTAGTTGGAGTTGGGAACTCTTTAATCGCCTTTACTTTGGAGTCCAAAGGCTTGGAGCCGCTCTCAGAGATTGAGTAACCTAAAAAGTTTACCTCTGGCACACCAAAAACGCATTTAGCCGTATTCACTAGCAAGCCATATTCTCTTAGCTTAGTGAAAACTTGACGGAGATGGTGTTCATGCTGCTGCTCATCCTTGGAAAAGACTAAGATGTCATCTAGATAAACAAAGACAAAGTCTAGACCTCTGGTGATTTCGTCTAGAAATCTCTGGAAGGTCTGACCCGCATTCCGGAGTCCGAAGGTCATAAAAGGGAATTCGTATAAACCGAATGGAGTAGTAATCGCGGTTTTCGGAATGTCTGCTGGATTGACAGGTATCTGATTGTACGCCTTCAGTAAGTCGATGGTGCTGAAAATTTTGCAGCCCACAAGATTGTGTGCGAAGTCGTGGATGTGTTTAATCGGATACCTGTCGGGTACAGTTCGGGCATTTAGCATACGGTAGTCACCACAGGGACGCCAACCGTTGTCCTTTTTAGGCGCTAGATGAAGAGGAGATGCCCAAGGACTCTGTGAAGGCCGAGCCGTCCCGTTAGCAAGCATAGCCTCGAACTCCTGCTGAGCAATTTTGAGTTTATCGGGTGCTAATCGACGTGGAGTACAAGAGACTGGAGGGCCTGGGGTTGTGCGAATATGGTGTACAGTATTGTGTTTAATGTCGCGATGTGTACCAGTTGGACGGGTGATTTCGGGAAACTCCTCAAGAATTTTGTGATACCGAGTCTCACCAGTCAAGATTTTGACAGAGGCTATATTACAACAACTAACGACTTTGGCTGTGGATGAAATGGAAGTTATACTATCTGACAGGCATTTGTTACGACAATCAACAATGAGACCATAAAAATTCAAAAAGTCTACGCCTATTATAGGTTTAGTTATATCGGCTACAACAAATCGCCAATTAAACAATCTTCGCAAGCCAAAGTCCAGATTAAAATGTATATAACCATACGTGGCTATGGTAGAACCGTTTGCAGCACAGAGATGGTAGTCCGTTTTGGCACGACGATCTCGAAGAAAGGACCTAGGGTAGACACTCAGATCGCTTCCTGTGTCGATCAAAAACTGCACCTTCGAAGATCGATCCGTGATAAACAGGCGACCAGTAGTAGAAGATGGGCAGTCAGCAGTCGCCATTATTGACCGCCCCTGACGTTTCCCTTCTTGAAGTCGCAGGGGTTTACGCATTTGCTGGCTTTCACTCCAAACTTCCTGTGGTACCAGCAAAGTGGGTACTTCCTGAAGTTCGACTGGGATCGTCTAGACCTGGATGCCGATCTGCGCTGAGATGATCTTGCGAATCTGATGTTAGATCTGCTTCTTCTTCCCGACGCCAGTTGCTGGAACTGCCTCCGAAGTTCGGCGACTTCTCTTGTTAGCACTTCAAAAGCTGAATCGGAACTGGGCTGTGGTTGGTTGGCAGACGCCACCGCGGGTGACGGAGTAGCCAACTCGTGGACACGATCAGCCAAATCTGCCAAATCGTCGATGTAGGTTGAGGAAGGTTGGCTTGCAAGCACTGTCTGGATTCCGTGCGAGAGACGACTAACCCAAATGGTCCGTAGGAAGTCATCAGGAACATTGGCACCAGCAAGACTCTTCAAATGGCGCAAAAACTGGGAGGGTTTACGGTCTCCAAGCTCCTCATGCATCAAAAGCTGCTTAATCTTTTTTTCCTTAGATGATGTTAAGCGTTTAATCAGCTCGGTCTTCAGCTTCAAATATTTGTTAGTAAGTGGTGGGCTAGTAATTATATCTTTTACCTCTCTGGAAAATTCCATGTCGAGCTGTCCAACTATATAATAAAATTTGGTAGCGTCACTTGTGATCCCAGATATGGTGAACTGCCCTTCCACTTGCGCGAACCAAAGCTCGGGTTCCTCCGGCCAGAACGGGGAAAGTCTAGCGCCGACTTTAAAAATCTCGATATCAGATGACGACATACACGTATCACTATTATCGAGAGGTTTTGCTTTGGGCACGGTACCGCTACGTGCATCTTGAAATTTTTTATCCATGGTTCAAAAGCGGGGTCACCAATTTAGCGTTTAAATTAAATATATTAGATATTCACAATTTTATTTTTTATTAAAATCAGCAAATAACGTGTCTCTCTAGTCTCTGTCAAAATCCTGATCATGCGCTGTGAGCTCTTTCTAGATTGTTCCATCTCTAAATTTAAATCTGTATAAAAATCACGAATGAAAAAGCTAATGTCATAAACTTTGTATACTACGGGTATCGTGCGGATATGCTTGTTTAATAAATATATATAAAATATTATTTTATAAATTAAATATTAATAGTTAATAAATATGTAATATAAATAAATTATAAATGCTAGGTAGCCTACAAAAACAATCATTGAAAACTTAAAACTTTGATCATGACCTGCTATTTTAATCCGATTTCAGTGTCAAATATATTTTTTTCAATTTAATCAAGTAAATTACTATATCAACCTCTAAATAATTTTCTTCTGAGCAACTGCCTCGTATGCTATACGAGTAAATGTCTTAAAATGTTTACCGCATGACATGAAAATTACCTTACGATGAGAAGATTCCCTTCACCCTGAGCACGAAATAATCTATAAACAAGTTTACTGCAGCTTTTCGATAAAGCTGAAGCTAATATCCACCCGACTATCTCGGTTCTGAACGAAGATATACTGTACTGTATCAGCCTGTAAACAACCTACTGCTGATCAAAGACCTCTCTTCCATATAAAATAAGGATTCGAGCTTAATCCACCACGCTGCTCCACTGCGGGTTGGCGGATAATTTCCCTATCATGAGTAACGATCGTTATCAGGTGTCTATGATAACAACCGGGACCGACGGCTTTACGTGCTCTCTGAGGCAAGTGGGGAGACCCACACGGACATATACCCAGACCGGAAACAAATATTTGTACAAATACAAATATCTGTCCCCAAGCGGGAATCGAACCCGCGACTGTCGGCGCGCGACGCTAAGACGAATACTCGCACCACTACACCAGAACGGTCGTCAACGAAGGTATATGTTTACAGAAAAACGTAAGCGTCAACGAGCAGAGGAATCAATGGCAAGACGCCGTGAATACAGCGACCGGTACCCCAACTATAGGACTTCGAGGGACAACCAGGATGGAGGTAATACGACCACACTTGCCATCTTAAAAGGTTCCCCAAGTTTAAATTCAATCTTAAGTTCCTTGAATCCCTTGATACCTGAAATGTATGGTGCATAATGGTGTGGATAGTACCAACACCGGGATGGACAACCCTTGTAATAATAGAAAAGATTCCATCGTATTGCTCTAACATAGCCCATACGTTGATATTAGATTTAAATTAATAACCATCGACGTAAGGTTAATTTTTTATAGGCAATATATTGATAGGCAATTCCAATGTTTACTGGGACTGGGTTTTGGGGACACAAGCCCTCATTATAAAATAGGTTGCCGAGTAAAATTTTAATCTGGTAATTCTTACCGAACTGAACTGAAATATTTGCCCGTAAACGTCCTACTGCTAAACAAATGCCTTCTGTCCATGTACCAGACTGCAGAAAGGTCCGATTTTGAACCGCCATTCTGCTCCACTGTGGGTCAGGGGTGAGCTATTACGTAACTTGGCACGATCGTAAGAAATCACTGTGGCGTCGAATTTCTATACCAATTGATGCTCAGCTAGTATTGAAAATCGACACCACAGCAATTTCTCGCGATCGCTCAAGTTACGTAATAGTCGCACGGATTTATTTCCAACTAGCATCTGTCCGCGGCTTCGCCCGCGTTTCGTAATATATATATATATATATATATATATATATATATATATATATATATATATATATATATATATATATATATATTAATAAAAACTATCTTATGTAACTTCTAATGCCTCAAAAATGTGTACAAAGTTTCATGATGATCGGTTAAGTAGTTTTCGCGTGAAAGCGTAACAAACAAACTTACATTCACATTAATATATTATATTATATAGTAAGGATAATCGGTTATTGTGCACGTGCGTCACGTTCCAGCCCGCACCGGGCTGCTGCACGACGTGGACTCAGACTACTACGTGACGCCGAGCCCCGAGAGCCGCCGGCCGTACGGTGACGTCACCGCCGAGGCCGACATCGAGCGCCGCTTCGCCGCCGACGCGCCGCCCGCGCGCGCCATGACGCTCCCGCCACGCGGACTCTTCGACGACGTCTAGCGCCGCCGGCGGTTGGCAGTGGCCCTGCCTTCCGCTCCCGGGTCGTGGGTTCGATTCGTACCCGGAGTCTAGGTGTAATTTTTGTATATTATGTATGTATATTTACAAAAAAAAAAGTATTTACGTATATCAGTCGACTGTTACTCAAAAACACGGCAATTGGGTTGCCTACCTTGGGAGCAGACGACCGTGTGTGTGTGTTAAAATATATTATTATTCGATGTTCGGTATCGTGTGCAATTTGATTGGCCCGTTGGCGCAATTGGCAGTGACCTTGCTTTCTGCTCCAGGGTTGTTGGTTCGATTACCGCCCAGAGTCGCGAGTGTAATATATATATATATATATATATATACTATTTATACGTATATTTATTTAAAAAATATGTATATCAGTCGACTGTTGTATATGTTAAGCATATACGATAACGACCATGTGTATATGTTAGTAGTAGTAGGTTGTATGGCTTAACTGTTTTCTGAAGTGTAACTCGGCATACTGATGTAAAAGATTTAAGTCACTTAAAACCGAAGCCCCGTACATTGCATCGCGTTTCCACGCTTAAAGCCATGAGGACACTGATACTTTTGAACCAATTAAAATCTTCTTTTTCATGAGTATATTTGACTAGTAACTGACCGCATTCGCGATTAGACCGTTTTGTACTAAAAACATGAGAATTGTGAATCCGATATAGAAGCCGTATGCTGCGCGAACTGGTATGAATGAGTCGACAAATTACTTTGTAAAAACAGTCTCTCATTAAACATGTTAGAGGGATAGGATAAAAAAAAACTTATGAATTTTTATTTTTAATACGCATGCGTCTGACGTCATTCATACCTGAAAACAATGAAAATATCTATTCACTTTTATCTCGAAGGTTACTCAGTTTATGAGTGTAAAATGGATGTTGGTTCAATCGAGTCTAGTTCATCGAGCTGATATTTTGCAGATCTATCCTAATTATAAGAAAAGTCACCAGTACGAAACTGATTCTAACATAATTTGACCAACTGTTCGAGTGTACAATACCTTTATTTAAAACGTAGAATGTTTAAGCATCTGTTTTTGCCTTAAACTTGATTCACTTTTCCAAATTGTGATTAGAACAGATTCCAGTGTTCAAGAGGTCAACGTGATCGCTAATCGGAGAAGATATACTTTGAAATTTGGGAGCCAAAGTTTAGAAAAAGCTTACTTTTCAATTACAGCTAACTCGTAAAATAAACTTGGAGCGATTCCACACTGATCAAGTCCGATCTTTTCAGAGAAATCTATAAACAACTCTGAAAATCTTTTCATTAATAAAAAAACTGAAAAAATGCTGAGAAATTCTGAAAAAGTCAAATATTGTCTGAAATGTCGGAATTTTCTTCAAAAAAGGGAATATTTCCTTAAGGGGTCCACTTAGATTTAATTTACGTCTTGCAGTAAATGATTACAATTTTTTTTTAATTAAAATTTATTTAGCATAATGAACTCTTCAATCGTGTATGGTGTATTAATATTATATTCCCACGTTTTTGACTTATTGGCAGATAAATTTGCTAATTATTGACAAACCATTGTCTTATTTCCATTTGTCAGTAATTTGACTGAAAAAAAATGTTTAGAACTAGCCATAACGCTGAGTTATTCTTCAGATATCATTGATTATTATTAGACTAATTAAAAAGCTCATATTGACATATTTTTTTGGCCTATTATATTTGTCGTCTTTACTGATATAATATATAAAATTCACGCAATATTAATTTATTATTTTCCTTATCTGTTTTGTATGTATGTGATATTACATTACGTTTGTTTATATAAAACAAATTGAGTTAAAGAAGATTCGATTTGCAATTTTATTTTTAGAAAAAGTAAAATTAATCTTAATTGTTTTTACAACATGAAATCATTTCAATAAAATAATTCGATTTTTAAGTATTTAAGTTTGTTTAGTTCAATTATATACAGATTGTTATTAGTCAATAAAACTACTTTTTTTTTACTGAGACAGTATAGTGAAAACGGTAAACTTTATGAAAAAATATGCTATTAATTTTGACCAATTTTCGTTTTACTGATTTTTTGTTCTTGTTTTCTTTTATACATTCAATGAAACGGTCGTTAAACTCAGTGTAAAACTGTATTAAAATAAAATAGACCACTTTATTTTTATAAACAACCATACGTTGGTTGTTTATAAAAATAAATAAATACCAATAAATTAACTATTTTACGAAAACATACTGCTATTACTACTGTTACACCAAAATTCTTTGGACAAAAAAAAACCTAATTTCTCGTAGACTTGTCTCTGTATCTTCTACAATTTCTAACTTTTCTAAACTGTACCAGTTTAAAAAAAAATGTTAATATAATTAGATGAATTATCGTTTTACTATAATCTGGGTGTATAACTATCTATTTGCACATTTTTTACAATATTATTTTAAGCCAGGACTATTGAATAATCACAGGTATCATAGCAATATCGCTAATTACTTTATGTCAACATTCAAAAAGCTTATAAAGACAAATTTTGTTGTAAACAAAAACAGATCTGTGATTCGACAATATTGTGTTGTAATCAAAATTATTCAGTATTATAAACAAACATGACCAATGTTTCGCATTGGTCATGTTTGTTAGTAAATGTAAAAAACATATTACGACAAAATAAATTATCGTCACCAACACTTTACACAAAACTTCACACTTATATACATTACCTCTCATCTTACTTCAACAATTTTCTCTTTATAAAATACAATCATAAACACTGCTTTTCATATTTCATAAACGTCTATCTGTAAGTAATGTAAGCGTTTGTAGAAAGTCATAATTGAAATATTTACCTTAAAACTGTAGACTTAATAAACTAATGTCAATATTATATTTAATATATTAAATAAATTATAATATTAATGAACTTCACGATAATGTCATATTTCGTGCGAGCTTATTTTTAAGAATAGTGATTTTTGTACAAAAAGATTTTGCCTTATTTTGTTTTTGTTATTTAAAATTTAATTAAGTTAAGCTTTGTTCTAATATATTACGAATATTTTATCGCCATAAAATATAATTAATTAATTCAATTGATTAATTTATTATATTATAAGTTAATTTATTACGATGATATTTTATAAAACTGTGTCGAAATATTTTAACCATATATAAAACAATTTAAAAAAATTTAATAACATAAGGTTGTAATTTAATGATGATATAGAAAAAGCAGCTGTGACTCCATCCTCTTTTGAAACCTATGTAATTTTGTTTTAAACAATTTATTTTAACGTAATAAGTTGAAGAATGTTTGTTAAAGGGTTTAAACACGCTAACCTCAGTAAATCCTGTTCGTAAAATTCTTGTTAGAAAACCTGTTAAGCGAGAAAGTCGTAATCCATTAAATATAATGCTACAACTGTTTTAAAAGAGATTATTTAATTAATTAATTTCAACAAGTATTTATTATTATTTATTTGAATATATCTTCTAAAGCCCTTACGACTCATTATTTATTTGATACTAATTTGGTTCTTTCTTATTCTATTTTTAACGAGAAAGGGGATAGATAATGAAATTAATTCAAATAAAATAAATAATCTATACATATATGTTTATAATTTAATTTACTCTACTAATAACTTATGATGCCGATTAGAATTTTAAGTTGTAAGCTTGTAAATTTGTATAATTGTATTCACTTTAGCCAGGTGTCCGTAATGTAAATTTATTATAAATATTGTTTGTTCCATTCCATACGTTAAATATGTTGCATTAAATAAACACATGTGATAAACTTATCCAATTGTTTTTATTTAGCCACTTATACAGCAGCAAAAAATATGTATTTTTGTTTAAATAATAATTAATAATTTCCATCCTAAAAACAAAAATTTTAACTAATACAAGGAGATTTTGGATATAAAAGCGGTAGTGTCGGCGCAATTCATTCAGCCCGTAAGTTTTTAAAAGAAAGCGAGGCAGGAGTGCTGTGGAAAGTAATATAATTCTTTTAATAGAACAAACTTGTTAAAAAAAATCTCTTCATGTATTCCGAAATATTACCCCGTTATAATAGTTTCTAATGATAACTCTCAACAGGCAGACAGTAGGTTCTGCTTCTGTTCTGCATTAGACAAAAAAAAACAAGAGTTAACGTTTGTGCTAGTACGTCATTACAATTCTACGTTTAAAAATCTTAGATGAAAGGTCTTGTGTAAATTATGAAACTAAAATAACGTTAAAAAAAAAGAAAATGAAACAAGTGCGAGTCGGACTCACCCATGAAGGGTTCCGTAGCAGCAAGTAACATCATATAAAACTTCTTATATTTCGTTGTAACTTTGATCGATGTTTTAATAATAGTGTATTTTTTTACAAAAAAAAAAAAAAAAACTTCTTACTAAATCTCGTTTAAACCGATTTTCGGTGGAAGCTTGTATGGTAATGTACATCATATATTTTTTTTAGTTTTATCATTCTCTTATTTTAGAAGTTACACGGGGGGACACATTTTACCACTTTGGAAGTGTCTCTCGCGCGAACTATTAAGTTTAGAAAACAATGATATTAGAAACCTCTATATAATTTTTGAAGACCTATCCATAGAAGTTACACGGGGGGACACATTTTACCACTTTGGAAGTGTCTCTCGCGCGAACTATTCAGTTTAGAAAACAATGGATATTAGAAACCTCTATATCATTTTTGAAGACCTATCCATATATAACCCACAGGTATGGGTTTGATGAAAAAAAAATTTCAGTTTCAGTTCTAAGTTTGGGGAACCACCAAAATTTTTTTTTTTTCAATTTTTTGTGAAAATCTTAATGCAGTTCACAGAATATATCTACTTAGCAAGTTTCAACAGTATAGTTCTTATAGTTTCGGATTAAAGTGACTGTGACATACGGACGGATAGACAGACAGACATGACGAATCCATAAGGGTTTCGTTTTTAGCCATTTGGCTACGGAACCCTAAAAATATTATTTAATGTTGTATCAAATAAAAACCAAAAGTGATATTATTAACTATTTATATTTTACTTTGACAATTAATTAAAATTCTAATACCCGTAAACGAAACTATCCGAAACTAACGGATAAAGCCGGCATAAAAATATTCGCATATCATAGAAATTATATATCCATAATATCCGTTACATAAGTACGTATAGAAAACTGAAGGTTTCCCCAAGGCTATCATCATCATCAGGACACCTTCCAGTCAAAGAACAATATTGTATAATTTTCTAACCGCTTGCTCCCAATATGTAATGGTAAATTTTAAGCTGGAAATGTCTCTTAATAATATTTGTTTTGGTAAAAATGTAAAGGAATCGATTGAAAAGGTTGCTGGTTGGTAACGTATCCATTATAACACTAATTTGATTTTAAGAAGGGACTTCACTATCACCCACTAATAAGCACGTTGATAAAATAAATTATTTTATTCTTTGAAAATTTTAATTAGATTTAACTACTAAGTTGACACAGTCGTGGATAAAAAGGAAGCAGTATATTATCAATACTATACTGCTTCCTTTTTAATAATATAATTTTTTTAACGCCTTCCGGAATCACGACGCACAAATTAATATTAAAAATAAATTTCCTTATTATATTACTTAGAAATTTAAATCCACCTAAAATATGCAACGGTACAAGACTCAAAGTAGTCAATAAAAAATTTGATCGAATGTATAGTGCTTCACTGGCACAACAGAAAGCCATAAAATCAATCAATCAATCAATCAATCATATTAAATGAAAATTCCTATCATACCCTCGAAATTAACTTTCAGTTCAAAATTAGCGTTTGGAATGACTATTAACAAAGCACAAGATCAAATCTTAAAAATAACTGTAATTGACTTAACCACTCAGTGATTTTCACACAATTGTTTTTTTATATATGTTAGTTGGATAGGCAAACTGGCAGACGTTCCACCTGATGGTAAGTGGTCGACGTCGCCCATGAACATAAACTAGTTTACCTGGAACTAGCCTAGCCAACTCATTTATGTGTTGCCTATCCAGAGACATAAGGTGTTAAAGTCTCGGTGCCAGTAATTACACTGCCTGTCTTGCCCTTCTTTCCGAAACACAGCAAAGCTGTTTCACGGAAGAAATAAGCAAGATGGTGGTACCCATGCAGCCGGGAGCGCGGCACAGCGCATCCCTCCCACCGGTGAACCGGTGGTTGTATGTTGCACTGTCACATGTAAGGTTTAAACATACTTGTAATATGTTGGATTTTGACACATAATCAAGCAGAAGCTATCAGTTATGTATATAAATAATATTTTTTTAAATGTGTATTATATATAATGTGCTCTACTACCCGTGGGACGCCGGGGCGAGACGCTAGTAAACAATAAAACATAAAAATATTTGTTCTCGAAAGAAATTTTATTATATTCGGTAGATTATTACAATTCATGACAGTTTCTGGTATAAATAATGTAATTATCGTTGATATTCTTTATTGTTGAAAGTAAACTTTAATATTATCTACTTTGGACCGCAACTCGTGTGAAGACTCCTTTGATAAAGCTTGAGCGTAAGTTTGATAAATATCTTTTAACTTATTTAATTCCTCTTTTTTATTTAATTCTGTAAACGAAAAAAATATATATCGTAACTCGTAGCCAATATTAAACAAGTACTATTGAAAAAATGAAAGTCAATTCCTACTTAGGCTAACAAAGAATTTTTTTTTCTCCCACATAAAACTAAAATGATTTAATCTAATTAATGAATTAATATTTGAAAAAAACTATATTAACATCAAGTTTCATCCACTATGAGTTTTTGAAATTTGAATAAGATATATAAATATATGTACATATTATATATAGGGAGAGTGTTAACTAATAAATAATAGGAATTGAAAAAATATAAGTTATATTAATATAATATACTTATATTAATAATAATCAATAACATTACTAACCTTGTAATTTTTTTATTAGAATTTCCATTACATTTAGTGCATCTCTCCTCTGTCTCACTTGATTGCTATTCTCTGTAAAAAAAAATGAGAACCAGGCAACACCATTTAAAATCATGATAACCTATCAACAAAGTGTTGGAGTGGTAAGATGAAAAAATGTTATTGGTATTAGCACACTGGTATCAATTTAGAAAGAAGACTGAGCCGGGTGGAAACACGGGGTATATGTACTTCCTTTATATGGTAAGCATAGCTCGAACCTACTCATCTTCATTCTATAAAGTGCAATAAACTAATTTGCAAGTCATCTTTTCCAGCAAGTGTTTATAGATTATGGTGATCACTTAACGTATGGTGAGAAAACAGGTTGTCTGCTAGCTACTTTAGTAAAAATTATTACTATTAAAGCTATTTACTACCACTGCAAGGCGACCACAGTCAAGCTACATAGTGGGTAGGATAATAAAAAAACGTTTGCGTCTCGTGACGCCCGACAGAAGTGATAAATTAAACTAATCTAAGTTTAACTATTTAATATTGAAATTAATCATTATTTTTTATATCAATTAATCACACTTTCAAAAACGGCGATAGTTTTAGGTTATATGCTCACTGTCAACAGTATGTGTCTATCTCATACTAAATACTGAGTAGAGGGGGAAGCGTCTGTCCAAAATACGGCTAGCGCTGTGGGTTAGAAGTGAGAGAGTAGGAGCCTGCCTACCGCTGCCGTATGCGTGAGCGAAAGGGAAGCCAGACAGACTGGCGCCGTTGCGCGTTACGTAACGAAGAGGTTTACCCACCCATAAGAAGTTATCACTTCAAAAATATACTCACTAAGCGTATATTCAACGATATTCGCGACGTGAGTAGTGACGCTGCTGA
Source organism: Euphydryas editha (assembly GCA_036937285.1). Classification (NCBI taxonomy): domain Eukaryota; kingdom Metazoa; phylum Arthropoda; class Insecta; order Lepidoptera; family Nymphalidae; genus Euphydryas; species Euphydryas editha. The sequence goes on from JAUPFZ010000007.1 coordinate 7,186,263, forward strand.
TAGCTTTATCCCGGTTGGTTGGCGTGACGTCATCGGTTTCCATGGGCTCGTCCGCTAGTACCGCGAGACGTTCGAGCACGCACGAGATAGACGCCAGTATCGCGAGCTGCGTCGACCTCGAACTTGTCGGATAAGACTTCGTACAGTGCTCGAAGAACAAGTCTTGATACTTTTCTGAAATTAATTATTTTCGACGTGATAACGTCTTATAAATCGATGAACGCCGGCTTCACGCATGAAAAAGCACGACTCATTGTCACGTTCCGCAAGCGAGAGCGCGAAACAAGCGATAGAGAGCACGATCGGCCTAAGCGTTCGGCTTATGACGCATATATCTCTCTTCCACTCCATCGGCAGATGCGTTAAATAGAAGAGAAAAAATATTTGAATTAACGAGTGCAAATAAATGTTAATTTATCGAAAAAAAAGTATAATTTTCAATTAACTCCTTTGTATTTTATAAAATAATGATATATCTGTGATAATAATTCAATTCACAAAAGTATGCAATTTTGCATCAATATTTTCTTATGACTTCATCACGTAAAATTATCGTCCGTAAACCGACTTTACAGACAACCAATTTTTTATTGCCAAAATAAAACTGTAGCAGAAAATTAATAGTTCTCACCTTGCGTGTGTGGATCCTTTGGCCAAGCTTTTCCCAATAAATCATATGCAGCTTCTTTTAACGCCGTCAATTCTTCCTGTCTTTTTTTCAGCCCTTCTTTGTCTTCATCGTCTGAATCTTTATCCATTGAATTTTCATCCTGAAAATGTTATCATAAAATGAATTCCTTATAATTGATTATGAGTTATTAATTAAAAAAATAATCAGATATAAATTTTATTGTAATTGGATATTATAGGGTCCATCGGTTTTAATCGCAACTTACGTCAGTATACGTATATTGTAGGTATTTTTAAATTACATTTCTATAATAAAAATATAATCTCTCGAAATTCTCAGTTTGTCAATTTATTATCACAATTCTGTATTTATTAATGTAAAATGTAATGTAAATGTGTGTAAAGACTGAGCCACCCCTTCTCTTCCCGTGGGTTTCGTAAGAGGCGACTAAGGGATAGTTTCTTAAGTTTCACGTACAACTATGAAACTATAAAAACCGACAGATGGCGGGATAACCATCGAAAAACGCTGGTTTAAATGATCAGACAGGAGACGGGCAGCAGCGTCTTCGATGCGACAAAGTCAGCCCTGCGGTCACCAACCCGCTTACCCAGCGTGGTGACTATGGGCATAAGACCCCCATGACTTCGCTCCAAATGTTTCGGCCCTCAGTTCCCGGCAGCGGTCGCGGTTACGGTGGGCGGATGGTGCTAAGAATCACCGGGGTATGGTAGGCTGCCAACCAATTATACACCTGGCAACGTATAATGGACGCACTCTACTGCTGGACCTCACCTAACTCGAAGTGGAGCTAAGTAATATTAACTGGAGTATACTGGGACTATCTGAAGTCCAAAGAGAGAGACAGTATAATCTTAGACATATGCGCCGACCTCGTCATACTCTGACGATGAAGTTGAAACCATGTATGAGGATATTTCGAAAACCATACATGGTACTACTTCGGCCTTCTACAACGTTGTTATGGGAGGCTTCAACGCTAAAGTGGGAGTACAAAACCGCAGTGAATCGAAAATCGGACCGCATTGATTGGGACGTAGGAATCACAGGGAGCAGATGCTAGTCAACTTCCTCGAGTCGGAAGGGCTCTATTTGATGAACTCCTTTTTCAAGACGAATATCCAAATGAGGTGGACATGGCAGAGCCCCGACACTGTGAAAAGGAACGAGATAGATTTCATCATGACGGATAGGAGACATATGATGTCTAAGTGATAAACAGATTTAACACCGGCAGCGATCACCGATTGCTGCCAGGCATTCTGTATTATATGCCTAAAAAAAGAGCGGACTCACTTGATGAGATCTACCCTCCGACCTACGCCGCTCCATATACTATGTGCCTCCGAGCAATTCCAACTGGAACTGCAAAATCGATTCGATTCGCTGGAAACCACTAGCAACGTGGACGAGATGACCACTAGCAACGTGGTGAAGACGGTGTGTACACTAATAATAATAATGTGGGAATTTGGCGCAGGCTTGGGGAGTTCTATGTCCAGCAGTGGACTGCGATAGGCTGATGCGATGCGATGCGATGCGACTATACGTATATTAATTATACGTAAGTTGCGATTACAACCTTGGTTCATCGCTCGAGTGTAATTCTGCCCATCCTCACCGAGTACCCTACCAGCTGCGCACTGGTGACGATTCGCGCCGCGGCAGGCGATTGCGACAGGAGAGACACCGACAACCGAGACGACCAATGATATAACTTGTCGCGGCCTCTTTTCTCTGTGGATTTTATCGTGGTCGTCTGCCGCGGCACGAACCCCCACCAGATGAGTAAAGAAACGGAACAGAGACAAAGCTTCGAAGGAGCGAGCAAAATTTATAACTATTTTGGTAGAGTTGGCACAGGAAGATAAAATTTGGGATAGATAAAAAAAATGATGTGTTTTTATTATTTCTATTACTGTTCATACACACTGTACAGTAAACCATATTTACACTTTTATATTAAAACACTATTAAAATTACATTAAAAAACTATTTAAATTATTAAATTATCATTAAATGAAAACACAACTCGCGACGTTTATCGCAGGCCCTCAGTTTGAGCACTCGCCGAGCCGGTACAGACGTGGCGTACGTGACGTGGCGCTAGTGCCCACGCACAAACGCGCCTCAAGCTCGTAGTAGTGTACGTATCGCAGCGCGCTTGTATGAAGCTTTGTCTCCGTTCCGTTTGCTTACTCATGTGCCGCCACCATGCCTTGGACAGGATGAGCTTGACGATGTCGTAGAGCCGCGGGAAGCTGTGCGGCGGCGCGTGCGGCGGCGTACCTTGGACAGGATGAGCTTGACGATGTCGTAGAGCCGCGGGAAGCTGTGCGGCGGCGCGTGCGGCGGCGTACCTTGGACAGGATGAGCTTGACGATGTCGTAGAGCCGCGGGAAGCTGTGCGGCGGCGCGTGCGGCGGCGTACCTTGGACAGGATGAGCTTGACGATGTCGTAGAGCCGCGGGAAGCTGTGCGGCGGCGCGTGCGGCGGCGTACCTTGGACAGGATGAGCTTGACGATGTCGTAGAGCCGCGGGAAGCTGTGCGGCGGCGCGTGCGGCGGCGTACCTTGGACAGGATGAGCTTGACGATGTCGTAGAGCCGCGGGAAGCTGTGCGGCGGCGCGTGCGGCGGCGTACCTTGGACAGGATGAGCTTGACGATGTCGTAGAGCCGCGGGAAGCTGTGCGGCGGCGCGTGCGGCGGCGTACCTTGGACAGGATGAGCTTGACGATGTCGTAGAGCCGCGGGAAGCTGTGCGGCGGCGCGTGCGGCAGGGCGCGCGCGAGCGCGAGCAGCGCGTGGCGGCGGTGCGGCGCCGAGCGCTTGCAGCTCTCGCTCACCAACGCCTCCACGCTGGCCGTGCCCAGGCTCGGCGACAGCGTCTCTCCCTCGCGCACCCTGGACGGTTAAACTAACATTAACTGAACTAAATCAGCCTGTAAACAACCCACTGCTGGGCAAAGACCTCTTCTTCATATAGAAGAAAGGAAGAAAATTCACCACGCTGCTCTACTGCGAGTTGGTGGATAATTTCACTATTTATTTATTTATTTGTAAAAGAACTACCAACAAAATGACAAACCCACAAGGACAAACACCTAGACCAGAAACAAATATTTGTACAAATACAAATATCTGCCCCAAGCGGGAAGCGAACCCGCGCCCGCTAGCGTTAGAGCGACTACACTCACCACTACACCAGAAAGGTGTTTTGACTATGATTAAGCGGTAGATGAATACGTTTGTTGACACATCAACATCGAAAATATATTTTCTTTTATTTAAGGTAGTTCCAGCGTGGTATAGTGTAGTCCTACCTTAATACCACCTGCCTTATATTGTTAAATATAATGATCTGGCAACGTTGCTCTGAGCATTTATATATTTTTGTGTATGGTCCCAGTACATACAAATGGTATTGCGCTTTCTAAAAATAGTATTATTAAATTAAGAAGATACCCAAGCAATTACGGCACCGAAGGTCGATTTATAAAAAAACAAAATTTCCAAAAAAAAATTATCTTTCTATTAATATAATTTTAATAAAATCGTGAAAGATTTAAATTTCCCGCTTTTTATTCTACTCTATTTCATAGAGCGTTGCGCACAGCGTTGCCAGATCACTAAAAGTTGTTAATAAAAAATTGATGATTTTAATTTTAATACAATATCTCGATGACAAAACGGTGACAAGCTACTTTTATTATTTAAACTTATTCTAAAAACATTTTCAACACTCTCCTAGTTCTTTTTTCAAATTCAGTCGAGTGAATTTTTCAATATAATAAAAAATCGGACATTATATACACATAAATGGGACATTACCCTCAAAATCGCGAACTTTGTTTTTAAATATCCCGCAATCTAAACGGTCAAAAATTATGAAATTTTAGTAATTCATAAATAAAGCTATTCTAAGCCCGTGAAAAAAATTATAGCCGAATCTGTCGAAAAGTGGTGTCATGCTGGGACTACCTTAAATGAAAATGTTATGTTCTTGTTGATTTTTAAGCAAACCAAATAAAATTAATCACTGTTTAGGGTGATAAATGTTGTATTCTTATATTTTCATAGTTAAAATGATATTCTTCGAATTTGAGATGATAGGTGGTAAAAAGAGAGCGAACAGTTAGCTTTACTCAAAGAGGTTATTACTTACTCGCACAGATCTGCTAAAGCGTCTAAAAGATGATGTTTGCCGTCGAACGTCTTTCCTTGAATCGCAGCGAGTACTGAACGAATAAAGGGCTCCCTTTCTTCACCCAATCCATCCGTTAATTCTTTACATATCGTTGATATTGCTTTTGCCGCCTACAAATACAAATAATTATTACTTTCAAAAATAAATTATTACACCTATATATAGCGTCTAGTTAGAGCTTTTATGCACTTTTAACTTTTTAAAAAATAGACTGTTTCTACTGTTTTGTTGTTGTGGAGTAGAAAGTTTCATTAACGACAAGGATTGTGGTTTCGAATACAACATACAACCAATTGTATGTTGTATTCGAAACCACAATCAACCTGTTTTGAATTCGTATAAAACAATATAGTCACCCTATCTCGTTTCGGGGAGCTTGTGATGTCGAGGCTACCAATTTTTGAACTGAACTGAATGAGTCTGTAAGCCGTCTTACTGCTGGGCAAAGGCCTCTTTCTCCTTGTAGGAGAAGGGTTGGAGCTTAATCCACCACGCCGCTCCACTGCGAGTTGGCTGATAATTTCCCTTCCATGAGTAACGATCGTCATCAGATGTCTATGATAAGAAGCGGGACCACAGGCTTTACGTGCCAGCGACATGTCCGACACAGCTCCCCGACCCCGCCACTAACAGTTCTCGTACCTGTATCTTGAGCCCCCAGCCGGGCGCGGCGAGCGCGCGCTCGAGCGCGGCGCGCAGCGCGGGCAGGTGGCGGCGCACGCCCGCCGCGCGCGCCGGCGACATGTCCGACACAGCTCCCCGACCCCGCCACTAACAGTTCTCGTACCTGTATCTTGAGCCCCCAGCCGGGCGCGGCGAGCGCGCGCTCGAGCGCGGCGCGCAGCGCGGGCAGGTGGCGGCGCACGCCCGCCGCGCGCGCCGGCGACATGTCCGACACAGCTCCCCGACCCCGCCACTAACAGTTCTCGTACCTGTATCTTGAGCCCCCAGCCGGGCGCGGCGAGCGCGCGCTCGAGCGCGGCGCGCAGCGCGGGCAGGTGGCGGCGCACGCCCGCCGCGCGCGCCGGCGACATGTCCGACACAGCTCCCCGACCCCGCCACTAACAGTTCTCGTACCTGTATCTTGAGCCCCCAGCCGGGCGCGGCGAGCGCGCGCTCGAGCGCGGCGCGCAGCGCGGGCAGGTGGCGGCGCACGCCCGCCGCGCGCGCCGGCGACATGTCCGACACAGCTCCCCGACCCCGCCACTAACAGTTCTCGTACCTGTATCTTGAGCCCCCAGCCGGGCGCGGCGAGCGCGCGCTCGAGCGCGGCGCGCAGCGCGGGCAGGTGGCGGCGCACGCCCGCCGCGCGCGCCGGCGACATGTCCGACACAGCTCCCCGACCCCGCCACTAACAGTTCTCGTACCTGTATCTTGAGCCCCCAGCCGGGCGCGGCGAGCGCGCGCTCGAGCGCGGCGCGCAGCGCGGGCAGGTGGCGGCGCACGCCCGCCGCGCGCGCCGGCGACATGTCCGACACAGCTCCCCGACCCCGCCACTAACAGTTCTCGTACCTGTATCTTGAGCCCCCAGCCGGGCGCGGCGAGCGCGCGCTCGAGCGCGGCGCGCAGCGCGGGCAGGTGGCGGCGCACGCCCGCCGCGCGCGCCGGCGACATGTCCGACACAGCTCCCCGACCCCGCCACTAACAGTTCTCGTACCTGTATCTTGAGCCCCCAGCCGGGCGCGGCGAGCGCGCGCTCGAGCGCGGCGCGCAGCGCGGGCAGGTGGCGGCGCACGCCCGCCGCGCGCGCCGGCGACATGTCCGACACAGCTCCCCGACCCCGCCACTAACAGTTCTCGTACCTGTATCTTGAGCCCCCAGCCGGGCGCGGCGAGCGCGCGCTCGAGCGCGGCGCGCAGCGCGGGCAGGTGGCGGCGCACGCCCGCCGCGCGCGCCGGCGACATGTCCGACACAGCTCCCCGACCCCGCCACTAACAGTTCTCGTACCTGTATCTTGAGCCCCCAGCCGGGCGCGGCGAGCGCGCGCTCGAGCGCGGCGCGCAGCGCGGGCAGGTGGCGGCGCACGCCCGCCGCGCGCGCCGGCGACATGTCCGACACAGCTCCCCGACCCCGCCACTAACAGTTCTCGTACCTGTATCTTGAGCCCCCAGCCGGGCGCGGCGAGCGCGCGCTCGAGCGCGGCGCGCAGCGCGGGCAGGTGGCGGCGCACGCCCGCCGCGCGCGCCGGCGACATGTCCGACACAGCTCCCCGACCCCGCCACTAACAGTTCTCGTACCTGTATCTTGAGCCCCCAGCCGGGCGCGGCGAGCGCGCGCTCGAGCGCGGCGCGCAGCGCGGGCAGGTGGCGGCGCACGCCCGCCGCGCGCGCCGGCGACATGTCCGACACAGCTCCCCGACCCCGCCACTAACAGTTCTCGTACCTGTATCTTGAGCCCCCAGCCGGGCGCGGCGAGCGCGCGCTCGAGCGCGGCGCGCAGCGCGGGCAGGTGGCGGCGCACGCCCGCCGCGCGCGCCGGCGACATGTCCGACACAGCTCCCCGACCCCGCCACTAACAGTTCTCGTACCTGTATCTTGAGCCCCCAGCCGGGCGCGGCGAGCGCGCGCTCGAGCGCGGCGCGCAGCGCGGGCAGGTGGCGGCGCACGCCCGCCGCGCGCGCCGGCGACATGTCCGACACAGCTCCCCGACCCCGCCACTAACAGTTCTCGTACCTGTATCTTGAGCCCCCAGCCGGGCGCGGCGAGCGCGCGCTCGAGCGCGGCGCGCAGCGCGGGCAGGTGGCGGCGCACGCCCGCCGCGCGCGCCGGCGACATGTCCGACACAGCTCCCCGACCCCGCCACTAACAGTTCTCGTACCTGTATCTTGAGCCCCCAGCCGGGCGCGGCGAGCGCGCGCTCGAGCGCGGCGCGCAGCGCGGGCAGGTGGCGGCGCACGCCCGCCGCGCGCGCCGGCGACATGTCCGACACAGCTCCCCGACCCCGCCACTAACAGTTCTCGTACCTGTATCTTGAGCCCCCAGCCGGGCGCGGCGAGCGCGCGCTCGAGCGCGGCGCGCAGCGCGGGCAGGTGGCGGCGCACGCCCGCCGCGCGCGCCGGCGACATGTCCGACACAGCTCCCCGACCCCGCCACTAACAGTTCTCGTACCTGTATCTTGAGCCCCCAGCCGGGCGCGGCGAGCGCGCGCTCGAGCGCGGCGCGCAGCGCGGGCAGGTGGCGGCGCACGCCCGCCGCGCGCGCCGGCGACATGTCCGACACAGCTCCCCGACCCCGCCACTAACAGTTCTCGTACCTGTATCTTGAGCCCCCAGCCGGGCGCGGCGAGCGCGCGCTCGAGCGCGGCGCGCAGCGCGGGCAGGTGGCGGCGCACGCCCGCCGCGCGCGCCGGCGACATGTCCGACACAGCTCCCCGACCCCGCCACTAACAGTTCTCGTACCTGTATCTTGAGCCCCCAGCCGGGCGCGGCGAGCGCGCGCTCGAGCGCGGCGCGCAGCGCGGGCAGGTGGCGGCGCACGCCCGCCGCGCGCGCCGGCGACATGTCCGACACAGCTCCCCGACCCCGCCACTAACAGTTCTCGTACCTGTATCTTGAGCCCCCAGCCGGGCGCGGCGAGCGCGCGCTCGAGCGCGGCGCGCAGCGCGGGCAGGTGGCGGCGCACGCCCGCCGCGCGCGCCGGCGACATGTCCGACACAGCTCCCCGACCCCGCCACTAACAGTTCTCGTACCTGTATCTTGAGCCCCCAGCCGGGCGCGGCGAGCGCGCGCTCGAGCGCGGCGCGCAGCGCGGGCAGGTGGCGGCGCACGCCCGCCGCGCGCGCCGGCGACATGTCCGACACAGCTCCCCGACCCCGCCACTAACAGTTCTCGTACCTGTATCTTGAGCCCCCAGCCGGGCGCGGCGAGCGCGCGCTCGAGCGCGGCGCGCAGCGCGGGCAGGTGGCGGCGCACGCCCGCCGCGCGCGCCGGCGACATGTCCGACACAGCTCCCCGACCCCGCCACTAACAGTTCTCGTACCTGTATCTTGAGCCCCCAGCCGGGCGCGGCGAGCGCGCGCTCGAGCGCGGCGCGCAGCGCGGGCAGGTGGCGGCGCACGCCCGCCGCGCGCGCCGGCGACATGTCCGACACAGCTCCCCGACCCCGCCACTAACAGTTCTCGTACCTGTATCTTGAGCCCCCAGCCGGGCGCGGCGAGCGCGCGCTCGAGCGCGGCGCGCAGCGCGGGCAGGTGGCGGCGCACGCCCGCCGCGCGCGCCGGCGACATGTCCGACACAGCTCCCCGACCCCGCCACTAACAGTTCTCGTACCTGTATCTTGAGCCCCCAGCCGGGCGCGGCGAGCGCGCGCTCGAGCGCGGCGCGCAGCGCGGGCAGGTGGCGGCGCACGCCCGCCGCGCGCGCCGGCGACATGTCCGACACAGCTCCCCGACCCCGCCACTAACAGTTCTCGTACCTGTATCTTGAGCCCCCAGCCGGGCGCGGCGAGCGCGCGCTCGAGCGCGGCGCGCAGCGCGGGCAGGTGGCGGCGCACGCCCGCCGCGCGCGCCGGCGACATGTCCGACACAGCTCCCCGACCCCGCCACTAACAGTTCTCGTACCTGTATCTTGAGCCCCCAGCCGGGCGCGGCGAGCGCGCGCTCGAGCGCGGCGCGCAGCGCGGGCAGGTGGCGGCGCACGCCCGCCGCGCGCGCCGGCGACATGTCCGACACAGCTCCCCGACCCCGCCACTAACAGTTCTCGTACCTGTATCTTGAGCCCCCAGCCGGGCGCGGCGAGCGCGCGCTCGAGCGCGGCGCGCAGCGCGGGCAGGTGGCGGCGCACGCCCGCCGCGCGCGCCGGCGACATGTCCGACACAGCTCCCCGACCCCGCCACTAACAGTTCTCGTACCTGTATCTTGAGCCCCCAGCCGGGCGCGGCGAGCGCGCGCTCGAGCGCGGCGCGCAGCGCGGGCAGGTGGCGGCGCACGCCCGCCGCGCGCGCCGGCGACATGTCCGACACAGCTCCCCGACCCCGCCACTAACAGTTCTCGTACCTGTATCTTGAGCCCCCAGCCGGGCGCGGCGAGCGCGCGCTCGAGCGCGGCGCGCAGCGCGGGCAGGTGGCGGCGCACGCCCGCCGCGCGCGCCGGCGACATGTCCGACACAGCTCCCCGACCCCGCCACTAACAGTTCTCGTACCTGTATCTTGAGCCCCCAGCCGGGCGCGGCGAGCGCGCGCTCGAGCGCGGCGCGCAGCGCGGGCAGGTGGCGGCGCACGCCCGCCGCGCGCGCCGGCGACATGTCCGACACAGCTCCCCGACCCCGCCACTAACAGTTCTCGTACCTGTATCTTGAGCCCCCAGCCGGGCGCGGCGAGCGCGCGCTCGAGCGCGGCGCGCAGCGCGGGCAGGTGGCGGCGCACGCCCGCCGCGCGCGCCGGCGACATGTCCGACACAGCTCCCCGACCCCGCCACTAACAGTTCTCGTACCTGTATCTTGAGCCCCCAGCCGGGCGCGGCGAGCGCGCGCTCGAGCGCGGCGCGCAGCGCGGGCAGGTGGCGGCGCACGCCCGCCGCGCGCGCCGGCGACATGTCCGACACAGCTCCCCGACCCCGCCACTAACAGTTCTCGTACCTGTATCTTGAGCCCCCAGCCGGGCGCGGCGAGCGCGCGCTCGAGCGCGGCGCGCAGCGCGGGCAGGTGGCGGCGCACGCCCGCCGCGCGCGCCGGCGACATGTCCGACACAGCTCCCCGACCCCGCCACTAACAGTTCTCGTACCTGTATCTTGAGCCCCCAGCCGGGCGCGGCGAGCGCGCGCTCGAGCGCGGCGCGCAGCGCGGGCAGGTGGCGGCGCACGCCCGCCGCGCGCGCCGGCGACATGTCCGACACAGCTCCCCGACCCCGCCACTAACAGTTCTCGTACCTGTATCTTGAGCCCCCAGCCGGGCGCGGCGAGCGCGCGCTCGAGCGCGGCGCGCAGCGCGGGCAGGTGGCGGCGCACGCCCGCCGCGCGCGCCGGCGACATGTCCGACACAGCTCCCCGACCCCGCCACTAACAGTTCTCGTACCTGTATCTTGAGCCCCCAGCCGGGCGCGGCGAGCGCGCGCTCGAGCGCGGCGCGCAGCGCGGGCAGGTGGCGGCGCACGCCCGCCGCGCGCGCCGGCGACATGTCCGACACAGCTCCCCGACCCCGCCACTAACAGTTCTCGTACCTGTATCTTGAGCCCCCAGCCGGGCGCGGCGAGCGCGCGCTCGAGCGCGGCGCGCAGCGCGGGCAGGTGGCGGCGCACGCCCGCCGCGCGCGCCGGCGACATGTCCGACACAGCTCCCCGACCCCGCCACTAACAGTTCTCGTACCTGTATCTTGAGCCCCCAGCCGGGCGCGGCGAGCGCGCGCTCGAGCGCGGCGCGCAGCGCGGGCAGGTGGCGGCGCACGCCCGCCGCGCGCGCCGGCGACATGTCCGACACAGCTCCCCGACCCCGCCACTAACAGTTCTCGTACCTGTATCTTGAGCCCCCAGCCGGGCGCGGCGAGCGCGCGCTCGAGCGCGGCGCGCAGCGCGGGCAGGTGGCGGCGCACGCCCGCCGCGCGCGCCGGCGACATGTCCGACACAGCTCCCCGACCCCGCCACTAACAGTTCTCGTACCTGTATCTTGAGCCCCCAGCCGGGCGCGGCGAGCGCGCGCTCGAGCGCGGCGCGCAGCGCGGGCAGGTGGCGGCGCACGCCCGCCGCGCGCGCCGGCGACATGTCCGACACAGCTCCCCGACCCCGCCACTAACAGTTCTCGTACCTGTATCTTGAGCCCCCAGCCGGGCGCGGCGAGCGCGCGCTCGAGCGCGGCGCGCAGCGCGGGCAGGTGGCGGCGCACGCCCGCCGCGCGCGCCGGCGACATGTCCGACACAGCTCCCCGACCCCGCCACTAACAGTTCTCGTACCTGTATCTTGAGCCCCCAGCCGGGCGCGGCGAGCGCGCGCTCGAGCGCGGCGCGCAGCGCGGGCAGGTGGCGGCGCACGCCCGCCGCGCGCGCCGGCGACATGTCCGACACAGCTCCCCGACCCCGCCACTAACAGTTCTCGTACCTGTATCTTGAGCCCCCAGCCGGGCGCGGCGAGCGCGCGCTCGAGCGCGGCGCGCAGCGCGGGCAGGTGGCGGCGCACGCCCGCCGCGCGCGCCGGCGACATGTCCGACCACAGCTCCTCGAACGTCTCCACCGTGCACGACTCTAAACACACAAAACGATACTTTTAACACTAAAGATCGTTGCACACCAAGAGCTAAGCTAACTTAGTTTAGCTTAAATCGCATAGCTGACTCAGTTTTCCGTAGTTGTGTGCAGATTGCAAACTATGCAAATTAAACCATGTAAGCTAACTAAAATATGCGAAGCATAGTTAGTGTGCCGATGCGCAGCTACGCGAGCTAAGCTAAGTTTCTCCTGCCTGCCCCGCACCACCTTTGCACGTCCCTTCCGTTCCCTTTCGTTCCCTGTACTGTCCGGTGTTTTGTGTATTGCACATGTGCTCTAACCGTACTAATATGGAGTACAGCTTAGTTTGTGGTATACACGAGACATATTTCCAGTTTGGCTTAGCTTAGGTTAGCTTAGATGTTTTAATTTAGCTTTAACAAAGCTTAGCTTTCAGTTTGCAACCGACTTAAACCTTATAGAGCGGTCAAATTCCAGGTTCATTTTCTTGAACTTATGCACGACTTTTTCTATATATAGCTACTAAAAAAACATGTAAACTGATTTTAGAAAATGGAGGTGTCCTTTCCAAAAACCAATTCGGTTCTCGAAAAAGTTTTAGCACAATGGACAGCCGTGGGATCTTATGATAGACATACGTATCGCATTTTCTAAAAAAGGAACAGTTGTGGGAGTATTTCTAGATATATCCGCATATGATAATGTTCTGCTCCCAGTACTCAGGCAGAAAACGCTAAATATGAGTATCCCTGTGAAGATGACTAATTTCATCTGCAACTTTCTTTCTTCTTGCTCTATTATAATATCTACAAGAAATTCTTCTTTCCCTCTAAGAATGACCCACATATACTCAGACCGGAAACAAATATTTATACAAATATCTGCCCCGAGCGGGAATCGAACCCGCAACTGTCGGCACGCGGCGTTGAGTCGACTACTCGCACTACTACACCAGAACGGTCGTTTAATTCGTTTGTCGATAGACAGACTATTTAAGGAAATTATATTTTATTGAAATCGCACTAGTAGATTACGTCCAAACTACTATTAATCATGATACACTTTTCTTAATCTTACCCTCATCTTTAGTACCGTGCATCGCTAAAAAGACAACGGGCGCTAAGATATCCTCATTGTCTTTTATATGTTCGATCTTAGCCTTCGCCACGGACTTCAGTGTGAGCGCGATCGCCGACCTCGACGCGTCATCTTCTTTCGTTTCATATAGGTTCACTAATTTCTTCATTAATTTCTCTATGGATTGGGGCTGCAACATGATAAATGTAAGTCTAGTAGAAAATTATTTTTGCAATTTATTAAAAAAAAAATCGACTAGCATATTACAATCTATAACATGCTTTAGATCAGGGGTGTCAAACTCAATTTTACAGAGGGACATATATTAAATTCAGAATGTGTAGGCAGGCCAGATTCATATATAAAAAAATACACTGAATTATTATAACTAAACTTTCGTAGAGGAATCGAGTGAAGTCATGATTCTACTTTCTGTGACACATTGCGATCGCGGGCCGTATTTTTGACATCCCTGCTTTAGATGTTTTTATAAAGACGTGATATATTAATATAATTCGACACATCATACATACTCAATATGAAAAGATTATAGTGGAACTTCTCTAGTCATTCATATATTACAATTTGTTTTACTACTATATAATATATATTGTATATAAATTGTATATATATTATATATATAATTATATTGTATACCTTTTTTGGGCACCAGTTCTTCACTAATCAAGTTGTCATATTAGTAGTAAGATCTTAATTAAGCAGTAGATTTATTGTATCAGCCTGATTGTGATGGAAAAATAAATCATTATTATTATCATTATAATAATATAAACCGTACCTTAGCATGGGCGGATACTTGACCAAGAGCTTCGGCATAATTTTTTCTGACCGTCGCATTTCTATCGAAGATTCCATTCAACAGATTAGTCATTATTTTTCCGGCAACAGGTTCGAGATCTGCTCTCAAGTAATGCGCGGCGAGCACTAGGAAATGCGCGCACGCAACTTTCGTACCGAGTTGCGGGGACTTCATCAATTCGAATATTTTCGGCAACATCTCCTTCATAATTTCTATGTTTATATACGGCATACACTGTGAACACAAAGAAAATTATTTATTTTCAAAATTTATCATATTTACCTCCATAAAAAACATAAAACATACTGAAAAACGATCTTAATCTCTATTAAAATGTTGCATTTTGCATTCTCCGTCGTGACAATAATTATATAACCAAAATATATTTCGTTCCGTTTATTTTTTTTAGCTACAGCAAAAATATTTAAGATTTTAAATTAATGAATCAAAAACATTGAATTATATTAAATTAATTATTTTTAATTAATTATTATACGAATTATATTAATTTTATTAAAATGTTACTAATTCGTTTTAATTAGTTAAAAATAATTAGTAACAATAAAATCGGGCTCTGAATTTCATCACATTTTATTATTATTCCAAACTAAAATATTTATTATAGACGATATAATATATGAACGAAAATTGAGAAACTATAACTTCCAACTACTTTCTACTACTTGCTAGCATTAAAACTATTTTCGATTATATTATAGGCTATCTATTACTGACCAATATGACCGTGAAGTTTAATTATAACCTTATAATTATGTACGCATTCCTGAGTAATCTGTAGTAAAACGACCATTCTCGTGTAATGGTGCGAGTAGTCGACTCAACGCTCACGCCGGCGGTCGCGGATACGGTTCCCGCTCGGGACAGATATTTATATTTGTTTTGTACAATGTATGTAAAAAAAAAAAATTGTACAATGTATGTGTATGTACAAATGTATTTGTTTCCGGTCTGGGTGTATGTCCTTGTGGGTCTCCCCACCGTGCCTTGGAGAACACGTAAAGCCGTCGGTTCCGGTTGTTATCATTGTCTATGATACGTTATCCGATATCCTGATAACGATCGTTACCCATGGCAGGGAAATTATCTGCCAACCCGCAGTGGAGCAGCGTGGTGGATTAAGCTCCAACTCTTCTTCTATATAGAGCCTAGCCTTCGCTCAGCAGTGGGTTGTTTATAGACTGATACAGTATACTGCAGTACAGTACAAGACGGCTCTGACCTTGACAACGGTGTCGGTGGTGTAGTGCTGCCGCGCGGCGCTGGCGCGCATGTCGTCCAGCAGCTCGCGCGAGTCGCTGTCCGCCAGCGCGGTGCTGAGGTAGGACAGCTTGGCGGACTCCAGCTCGCCCGCCGCGCCCACCAGCGCCGGCACCAGCCGCGCCAGGAACGGCGCCAGCCCGCCGCCCGCCGCCGACACCAGCTTCGACACCGTCTGCAGGCTGACGGACCGGTGCGGCTATTACGTAACTTGCGCGCTATTACGTAACTTGCGCAATCGCAAGAAATCGCTATGGTGTCCACTTTCAATATTAGCCGAGCCTCAATTGCTCTACATATCTATTGTTTATAATTTACTCTCATTCTTATTATCTGCGGCGTCTTTCGTGTCTGTGGGCACATACAAAAAGCGCCCTCACTGGTTCCGGCTCGCCACTACAGAACAGCATATCTCGTGTGTCCTCATAAATAATTAAAGTATAACAGAATATATTACATAACATAGAATAAAATAAAGCAGAATATATTATATAATTTTAAATAATATAGAAATTCGACACCACAGTGATTTATCACGATCGCGCAAGTTACATAACAGTCCACGGTACCATTCTTATTCTAACAGTAGTTTACTCAAGTGGGCTTCGTTCAAAAATCACTTTTAGTTTAAAGTGAAGCTATCGCCGACTCGAAATGCAGTTTTAATGAAAAGCCAGCAATTTGATTTGTAATCAGAATAATTTTATTTAGAACGTAAATTTTAAATATCATGTTCCAAAATCAACTCATATTATTTTCACGCTTCTTTGTCATTAAATATTTTGAACTTATGTAGTTCAGGAATATTTTATATACTTTATATATTAATGAATTTTTAACGCAATTTTAACTTCAAGAAATAGCACTCACATAGAAAATTGTCGTAAAATAGCTAATATTTAATTACGTTACGTAAGGAGAGTTAGACACACAACGACTTACTTCTTTTCTACTCTCATTTACTTGTCCATGAGTAAGTTCCATAAAAAAAAAAGAAAAAAAGAAACTTTCATTGTTCAATAAAACTTGAGACTTGAGTGTTTAGAGTCTGTCAGTATGTGGTGTGTCATAAAGTATTCAAATAATGACAAATTATTTTATTAATTCAATTAAATAACTTCTTTCTTATATAACGGTGTGATTATTAAGATTTTGGGTATGAAATAAAAGATTTTCATATATACTACTTAGTAGAAAACATCATCAACTCACCTGACACTCCTGACTTCTTTGACGACATTGGTAATTCCTGTGTCCAGAAGAACAGGTAGTATAGCCGACACAATTTCCTTGCCGTCTTTACCCTGGTTTGTATCTGACGCTTGAATGCATAACTGTGAACAAACCACTTTATAGTAATTAATTTTTATTTCATTGAATAAACAAATTTACTATCTTATTTTTTTCCAATATTTATTGCTCTGTATATCTATTGTTTAGGAATGACTCCATTTAGATGATCCCAGACCATATAATTATCTCATTCTTATTATCTGCGCTCAAACGGCGTTTTTCGTGTCTGTGGACATAGAGGAAAAGCGCTCTCTCTAGTTCTGGCTCGTGTCTAGACATCCACGCTTATCGAGTGTCTCCTTATAAATATTTAAATTTAATATGTAGTTAATATTACACTTATTACATTATTTCCGAGTTTGTTAATTCTAGTTTATAACAAACAGATTAATTTATTACTGTTTTAGTACGCATTATGATAACTAAGATGTAGCATAACGTTAGGTCACGACTTCAATTGCGTATTTTAATATATCTCTAAAACTTTAAAGTCTATTTTAATTTTATTGATTAATGTAATAAATAGAAACTGTGAAATGAATCAGAAGTGATAGTATCATGATGAATTTTTTTTTTTGTTTGTATCAATAACTTAAGAGATTTGCGAACTGGTTTTTTTTTTTATTTAAAGCTAAGTCAAGAGTAACAATGTAAAGCTGATTGCTGAGACCGATTTTTATTGAAGTGAAACGTCTTTAGAATCGTTGTAGTTCGAAACAGGATGCGACGTAAAAAACGACAGGTAAGAGACAAATACAAAAATGTGTAGGAGAGAATGAGATAGTATGATGTCGCGTATTCTAGCAACGCGTATCCTGGCAACGCGTAAATAAGTAATAGAATGTTTAACTATTAATATTAATACATTTTAAATTGATTTTGCCAAATATGTTTCACTTCTGATATGTGTACTCCGTACACACGACATTTTTTATTATTATTTGTACAATATATGTCAAACAGTAGTAAAAATAGCAATATCTTACCAAAGCAGACAGATAAAAGAACTACGAAGAATAAAAATGAAAACCTTAGAGATCTTTTTAACCGACTTCAAAAAAAGAAGAAGGTTCTCAATTCGACTTTGTTTTTTTATGAGTTTCCTCCTAACTTTTTACTGGGTATACCGATTTTGATGATTCTTGTTATATATTTAAAAGTTGGTATTTTTTATGTGGTTCTATTAAAATTTGTGTGATATATTACGAGTAGTTTTAAGTTGATGATTTTCTCACTTCTTTTTTTTTACGTCTGTTAAAAACAGTGTGATCTACACTACTATATTAGTAAGTAAAAGTAACAGAAAAGGGTCATAAAATCCAAGTAGTGACCTTAGAGTCGGAGACGATCGTTCTGGTGTAGTGGTGCGAGCAGTCGCCTCAACGCCGCGCGCCGAAGGTCGCGGGTTCGATTCGCGCTCGAGACAGATATTTGTAAGTGTACAAATATTTGTTTCCGGTCTGGGTGTATGTCCTTGTGGGTCTCCCCACCGTGCCTCGGAGAGCAAATAAAGCCGTTGGTCCCGGTTGTTATTATTGTCACCTGATAACGATCGTTACTCATGGTAGAAAATTATCCGCCAACCCGCAGTTGAGCAGCGTGGTGGATTAAGCTGCAACCCTTCTTCTATGTGGAGAAGAGGCCTTCGCTCAGCAGTGGGTTATTTAGAGGCTGATACAGTACAGACCTTGGAGAGCACGTTGGCGGTGGAGGTGGCGGCGAGCCGCGTGCCCTCGTGCACGTCGTCCATGACGCGGAACAGCTGCGTCCACAGCGTCGGCAGCTGCGCGAGCGACGCCTGCAGGCTCTGTGCGCCTCTGCGGCCACCGCGTGCGTTAGGTTACGTACTTTACGACTGATTGTGAATTATAAGGAATGTTGACGTAATAAGCTAGAGTTGTGATTTAGTCGATATTGTGTTATCGATACTAACACATCTTAAACCTCCGCGCGAGTGTAAATTATAAAATAATTCTATGAGGGTATAATGTACTTCAAATTAAATAAAAGCAACGTTTTTTTTCTCAAAGTGACACCTGAAAATCTTGTAGTCGATAAAAAAACAAAAATTTTGAGCCGTAACAAAACCTTTAATTTTGATTTTAAGCCGTTGCTCATCAAACAATAAGTTTTCCATACAAAAACCTATGAAAAACCATTTTTTATTCATTTCTTTTTCCGCTCGCATAGTAAGATTTTTTTTTTCTTTCGTATTTTGCTCCCTAATTATTTAAACAATATTCAGTTACCTTCAAAAAAGGCCACTGAGACAAATCTGTACGTTGATTATTTTTTCACAAATAATAACTTTTTGTTTATTTAATCTATTAAAGACTAGTTTCTAGTAATATAAAGTTAAATGGCTTGTGCAAATACTTTTTGTGCTAAGTTGCCAATATTAATTAAATAAGGTTAAAAGGGTATTCGCTTATCGAAATATAACGCAACTGCAACGTTAAAATATATATATTAACTCGAACCTCAGAAGATCAGCTAGAGCGTTGCAACACGACATCCTCACCCGCCACTGGTTAGATGTAAGATTGGTGACTAGATCGTCCAGTATCTCATTGTGGTACTTTTGGACCTGTGGAACATAATAATTACTTTTGAAAATAATTAGTTAACAGAATTTGTAACAAAATTTTAAGCGATTGTGATTATATGGTCACAGTGCAGTGTGTGTCAGTGTCAGTGTGAGTACGGTGCACGGCACACTAGTGGGAGCTGTAGTGTAGAGTGTGAGTGTGTCCACTGTATACGGTACGCTAGTGGGAGTGTGTGACAGTGCACGGCACGCTAGTGAGAGTGGTAATGTAATGTGAATGCGTCGACGGGACACAACACGCTGTTGGAAGTGGTAATGCAGTGTAAGTGTGTCGACGGTGCACGGTACGCTAGTGGGAGCGGTAGGTAATGTAGTGCGAGAGTGTCGATGGTGCACGGTACGTCAGTGAGAGCGGTAGGTAGTGTAGTGCGAGAGTGTCGACGGTGCACGGTACGTCAGTGAGAGCGGTAGGTGATGTAGTGCGAGAATGTCGATGGTGCACGGTACGCCAGTGAGAGCGGTAGGTGATGTAGTGCGAGAGTGTCGACGGTGCACGGTACGCCAGTGAGAGCGGTAGGTAGTGTAGTGTGAGTGTGCTCACGGTGCGCGGCGTGTCGGGCACGAGCGCGTGCCAGATGGACGCCATGGAGGCCTGTATGCGCGGCGTGGGGTCGAAGCGGTAGCGGTAGCGGTAGGTAGTGTAGTGTGAGTGTGCTCACGGTGCGCGGCGTGTCGGGCACGAGCGCGTGCCAGATGGACGCCATGGAGGCCTGTATGCGCGGCGTGGGGTCGAAGCGGTAGCGGTAGCGGTAGGTAGTGTAGTGTGAGTGTGCTCACGGTGCGCGGCGTGTCGGGCACGAGCGCGTGCCAGATGGACGCCATGGAGGCCTGTATGCGCGGCGTGGGGTCGAAGCGGTAGCGGTAGCGGTAGGTAGTGTAGTGTGAGTGTGCTCACGGTGCGCGGCGTGTCGGGCACGAGCGCGTGCCAGATGGACGCCATGGAGGCCTGTATGCGCGGCGTGGGGTCGAAGCGGTAGCGGTAGCGGTAGGTAGTGTAGTGTGAGTGTGCTCACGGTGCGCGGCGTGTCGGGCACGAGCGCGTGCCAGATGGACGCCATGGAGGCCTGTATGCGCGGCGTGGGGTCGAAGCGGTAGCGGTAGCGGTAGGTAGTGTAGTGTGAGTGTGCTCACGGTGCGCGGCGTGTCGGGCACGAGCGCGTGCCAGATGGACGCCATGGAAGCCTGTATGCGCGGCGTGGGGTCGAAGCGGTAGCGGTAGCGGTAGGTAGTGTAGTGTGAGTGTGCTCGCGGTGCGCGGCGTGTCGGGCACGAGCGCGTGCCAGATGGACGCCATGGAGGCCTGTATGCGCGGCGTGGGGTCGAAGCGGTAGCGGTAGCGGTAGGTAGTGTAGTGTGAGTGTGCTCACGGTGCGCGGCGTGTCGGGCACGAGCGCGTGCCAGATGGACGCCATGGAGGCCTGTATGCGCGGCGTGGGGTCGAAGCGGTAGCGGTAGCGGTAGGTAGTGTAGTGTGAGTGTGCTCACGGTGCGCGGCGTGTCGGGCACGAGCGCGTGCCAGATGGACGCCATGGAGGCCTGTATGCGCGGCGTGGGGTCGAAGCGGTAGCGGTAGCGGTAGGTAGTGTAGTGTGAGTGTGCTCACGGTGCGCGGCGTGTCGGGCACGAGCGCGTGCCAGATGGACGCCATGGAGGCCTGTATGCGCGGCGTGGGGTCGAAGCGGTAGCGGTAGCGGTAGGTAGTGTAGTGTGAGTGTGCTCACGGTGCGCGGCGTGTCGGGCACGAGCGCGTGCCAGATGGACGCCATGGAGGCCTGTATGCGCGGCGTGGGGTCGAAGCGGTAGCGGTAGCGGTAGGTAGTGTAGTGTGAGTGTGCTCACGGTGCGCGGCGTGTCGGGCACGAGCGCGTGCCAGATGGACGCCATGGAGGCCTGTATGCGCGGCGTGGGGTCGAAGCGGTAGCGGTAGCGGTAGGTAGTGTAGTGTGAGTGTGCTCACGGTGCGCGGCGTGTCGGGCACGAGCGCGTGCCAGATGGACGCCATGGAGGCCTGTATGCGCGGCGTGGGGTCGAAGCGGTAGCGGTAGCGGTAGGTAGTGTAGTGTGAGTGTGCTCACGGTGCGCGGCGTGTCGGGCACGAGCGCGTGCCAGATGGACGCCATGGAGGCCTGTATGCGCGGCGTGGGGTCGAAGCGGTAGCGGTAGCGGTAGGTAGTGTAGTGTGAGTGTGCTCACGGTGCGCGGCGTGTCGGGCACGAGCGCGTGCCAGATGGACGCCATGGAGGCCTGTATGCGCGGCGTGGGGTCGAAGCGGTAGCGGTAGCGGTAGGTAGTGTAGTGTGAGTGTGCTCACGGTGCGCGGCGTGTCGGGCACGAGCGCGTGCCAGATGGACGCCATGGAGGCCTGTATGCGCGGCGTGGGGTCGAAGCGGTAGCGGTAGCGGTAGGTAGTGTAGTGTGAGTGTGCTCACGGTGCGCGGCGTGTCGGGCACGAGCGCGTGCCAGATGGACGCCATGGAGGCCTGTATGCGCGGCGTGGGGTCGAAGCGGTAGCGGTAGCGGTAGGTAGTGTAGTGTGAGTGTGCTCACGGTGCGCGGCGTGTCGGGCACGAGCGCGTGCCAGATGGACGCCATGGAGGCCTGTATGCGCGGCGTGGGGTCGAAGCGGTAGCGGTAGCGGTAGGTAGTGTAGTGTGAGTGTGCTCACGGTGCGCGGCGTGTCGGGCACGAGCGCGTGCCAGATGGACGCCATGGAGGCCTGTATGCGCGGCGTGGGGTCGAAGCGGTAGCGGTAGCGGTAGGTAGTGTAGTGTGAGTGTGCTCACGGTGCGCGGCGTGTCGGGCACGAGCGCGTGCCAGATGGACGCCATGGAGGCCTGTATGCGCGGCGTGGGGTCGAAGCGGTAGCGGTAGCGGTAGGTAGTGTAGTGTGAGTGTGCTCACGGTGCGCGGCGTGTCGGGCACGAGCGCGTGCCAGATGGACGCCATGGAGGCCTGTATGCGCGGCGTGGGGTCGAAGCGGTAGCGGTAGCGGTAGGTAGTGTAGTGTGAGTGTGCTCACGGTGCGCGGCGTGTCGGGCACGAGCGCGTGCCAGATGGACGCCATGGAGGCCTGTATGCGCGGCGTGGGGTCGAAGCGGTAGCGGTAGCGGTAGGTAGTGTAGTGTGAGTGTGCTCACGGTGCGCGGCGTGTCGGGCACGAGCGCGTGCCAGATGGACGCCATGGAGGCCTGTATGCGCGGCGTGGGGTCGAAGCGGTAGCGGTAGAGGCGCGGCACGATGCGGCCGGCGTGCGCGCCCAGCGCCGCGCCCGCCTGCTGCGCGATCGACTGGAACCCGAACGCTGCGCCTGCGCACCAAGAGATAAACTATGTGATTTATTATTATTAATGTATGCTTTATTCGAGTAGACTTTTTTGTAGTGTTGTTAAAAAAAATATTTTTTGTCTTTAAAGTCGGTTTACGGACAATAATTTTACGTGATAACGTCATAAGAAAAAACATTGATAAAAAATTGCATACTTTTATGAATTGAATTATTATCACTGAATTATCATTATTTTGTATTACAAAGAAGGAGTTGATTGAAAATTTCAATTTTTACGACAAATTAACATTTATTTGTAATCGTTAATTCAAATATTTTTTCTCTTCTACTCGAAAGCATCTGCCGATGGAATGGAAGAGAGGATAGATGCGTCACAAGCCGAATGATTAGGCCGATCGTGCCTCTTTATCGCTTGTTTCGCGTTATCACATCAAAAATTTCACTATATATTTTTTTTTTAAATTCAATACATTTCACAAGAAATAAATTTAATGTATGACCAGCATGAAGGCAGTTTAGAACACACGCATCTTTATCATTTATTTCTATATAATCAATTAAATGTTATTCTCAAAGCTACTTTAATAAAAAAAAAATTATTTTGAGTTTCGTATGATATATAATATAACATACATAACATAATAAACATACCTCTTTTTGAATTCCAAACAGAATTGTGATGAGCCAAATGCATGAATTTATATAGCAAATCTGGCTGATTCAAATCCGATGCCAGTGAGCAGAGTTCTTTATATGTCGAAAGATTTCCACTGAAAAATAAATAAATGGTCAAGTAATGGTCAATACAAGAAAAAAAAACCGTAATAACACAGAAACTGTAAAGAAGATCCGAAATGACACACACAATTTAAGACATGCATTTCCCTTAATCAGTTTCGTATCAATAAGGAATTCTAATTTTATTTAAAAAAAAAGCATACCCAGTAGGAGCTTTCCCTAACTGTCCTTCTTCGAATATCTTCGTATCCTCAGTGACTTGTGCTACGGATCTTTTACCACTGGTCAATTGTTCTATAATTTCTGAAACTAGCGCTTTCTTTTGACTTTCATCCGAATTTTGATAAACGAGACTTAAACCTTTGCTTGCTACATCTTGGACTATATCTGTAAACAATAGTTTTAAAAAAAAACTAGATAAACATTTTATTTTCTTGATTTCATTCAAAAATCGAATAAAAAAAAAATCGAATTTCAATGTTTTAAATTCATTCTGGGTATAAACGGCAAACACAGTCCAGTCATTAACTTAGTAAAGACAACAAGTTCTTAGTTATAAAACAGAACAGACATAATAATCATCTCACCGCTGTTTTCTGATAGGAAGTCCATGAACATGTCCTGAAGTTGCTGGAGCGAACTCTTTATTGGTTCTCGTTCAGGACAATTCTTCAGCAGTGCCAATAACCAAATACTTGTTGCCTGCATTAGAAGAAAAATATAATGGCATAGAATAATATTTAATATATTGTCAAAGAAAAAAAAACTAAAAACATGATGGGCCCGTTAGCGCAATTAGCAGTGGCCTTGCTTTCCACTCCAGGATTATAGGTTCGATTTCTGCCCTAAGTCTAGGTGTATTATTTATATATGTACAGATGTACATTTAGTTAAATATACATTTATATATAATGTATATATAAATATGTGTATAAGTCGCCTGTTACTTACAACAAAGGCATTAAGTTGCCTTCCTTAGGAAAAGTCAACCGTGTGTATATAGAACATATTTCTTTATCGAAAAAAAAAAATTTTTTTTCAGCATAATATCTTATAGTAGTAATGAAAAGACGTATTTAAGGTAATTCCAGCGTGGTATAGTGTAGTCTTACCTTAATACCTCCTGCCTTATATTGTTAGTTATAGTGATCTGGCGACGTTGCTTGAGTGATTATAAATTTTTGTTTATGGTCTCAATATACAAAGGGTATTGCGCTTTTTAATAATAGTATTATTATATTAACCTTTAAGTAGTGACGTGGGTGTCTCAGAGACGCCATGGATGCAAAAATTAGTCTCCCACAGTCGATTTTAAAGTGACGCTCCTGCCCTCCCTGCTACCTTCGCGTTTCGGTAGTGTGATCAGTAAGTCGAGTGCTCGCGCTTGTAGCTGTAACACTTGTACCTGTATAACCATTGGGTGTCACTGAGACGTGAGGTCAGTATTTGCGTATATGAATTATTAAACGTCACATCAGTATTAGAGTATATTTTTCTAAGTGTCTGTTATTCGTCACCTCATTGTATGTGCTACTATTTTTGATGGATCAACCAGGACCTTCAAGAAATAGCCACTTGCGGCACCCTTAAAAAAAATAAGCGTCATATTCCACCTGAATTTCAAGTATACAAGTCACGAGAACCAGGAGTACCTAAAACGTCTAAGGCAGTTCTACTAATTTCATCTATGCATCACACCTCAGGAATTGATCCTGATACCAATAAATCTATTATCATTATGGACTACAATAAGACTAAGGGTGGGGTGGATGAAGTCGACAAGAAGTGTTCAAATCATTCTTGTAGCCGCCGCACTCGCAGATGGACTTTAGCTATTTTTTCAGATTGCTAGACTTGAGCGGGGTGATTGCCTTTGTGCTTTATAAGCAGTGTGCTGACGTACCGAATATATCTTGGAGGACGATTCTTGCAGGATTTATCCTGAGAATTATTTTTGCCACATTTACCTAAGCGAGTTTACAATGACCGTCCTCCAAGAGTGCTAAGGCTGACAATAATAAGGATTCTTGGAGAAGACTTACCGCCGGAGCCTAGCCTTATTGAGTCAGTTGTTGATGATAATGTCAAAAAGACTTGTAGGGTGTGTCCGGCAAGGCTGAAGCGGCGTACCAAGTATAAGTGCATTGCATGTCGCAAACCTATATGCTTGAGATGTTCCAAAACGATCTGCAGCGACTCTATTGATTACGACTGAATTTAGGAGACTGATTATTTTTAAATTTCATTTTTTTCTTAGTTAGAAAGTTAAACTAGTAGAAAACTTTGTTACTTTTGATAAAAAATAAGTCTGTTTGCTTACTTCATAAGAACGAAGAAGTACAATTTTCATTATGTGATTTATTCACATCTGTTACCAAATGTCCTAATAAATGTTGATTTATGCTTATATTGCGTTTCTTTTTATAACTAAACATTAGAAGATAATTATTTATTTCAATTATCAATAAAAAGCAATGTCTAAATATAATAAAGTTTATATAATTTTATATTGGCCACAGCATCTATAGTAGATGGTTGTTGCAGCGCTAGTGGGTTGGTAGGATCCCACATCGTCGTTGATGGCTATAGAGCCCTATTGCGGCCCGGCATTTCTTGCCACATCGATTGCATACAAATCGTGAATCTGCCGGAGGAGATGAGGCATAGCGAAGCTTTTTCTGCTTAATATTCTCGAGCCAGTCTTCGTCGTGCTTGGCAACTCCGATTTTTATGTCATGGCGCCATTCGTGTCTCATTTTGGCGCGATTTTCCCAGCAATCGGTCGGGATTCCAAAGCTGATCATATCCCGCCTGCAGGAGTCTTTAAATCGTAGCATTGGGCGCCCTGCGGGTCTCTTCGCGTTTGCCATCTGACTCAGCATTACTTGGCGTGGAAGTCTCTCGGGAGCCATTCGATGTACATGGCCAAGCCAACGCAATCTACGTTGTTTCAGCATTGCGGTGATGCTACAGCAGCTTGTCTTTGAGAGAACTGCCTTGTTGCTCATTTTGTCTCTCCAAGTGACTCCAAGTATAGTCCTCAGACAGCGCATATGGAAGGCATTAAGTTTGCGTTCTTGCTTTGTGTAAGTAGTCCATGTTTCCGAAGCGTACAACAGTGTACTAAGGACGCAGGTCTGGTATACAAGGACTTTAGTGTGAGTGGTAAGCTTGTTATTTCTCCAAACGCGTTCAAATAGCCTTCCAAAAGCGGTCGATGCTCTGCCAATCCGAGTATCTATCTCCTTGTCGCTTGAGAGTGAGGAGGTGGTGGTGGAGCCAAGATAGCAGAAGTGTTCTACTACATCAAGGATGGTGCCGTCGAGTGTGATTGCAGGAGGCTGACTTACGCCCTGCACCATGATGACGGTTTTCTTGGTGTTTACGCTCATAGAATACAGATGACAGGCGTTACCAAATCTCGTCACCAATTCTTGTAATTCGCATTCAGAGTTTGCGACTAGTGCAGCATCATCTGCATACAGGAGTTCTCTGGCAATTATATCCAGACGCTTATTTTTGGACTTTAGTAGATTAATGTTGTACAGACTTCCGTCCTTTCTTGTGTGCAAATGTACTCCGACGTCACAACTCTCAAACGCAGTCAAGAGGAGTGCTGATAGAAAAATCCCAAAGAGAGTAGGAGCTAGTACGCAGCCTTGCCTGACTCCGCGGTTAATGTCGAAAGGCGTTGATCTTTCTCCATCAAGTATGACAGAGCCTCTCATATTGTCGTGGAAGGCCCGTATGATGTTTAAAAGTTTTGGAGGGCACCCGATTTTGTTTAGTACTTCGTACAGCCCATCCCTACTCACGGTGTCAAATGCCTTATTTAAATCGACAAAGGCTATGTATAGCGGTACTTGGTGTTCTCGACATTTCTCCTGCAGTTGACGAAGAGTAAAAATCATATCGGTGGTAGATCGGCCAGATCTGAACCCACATTGAGTTTCTGGGTAGATCCGAGCGGCTAACATGTCCAGTCTTCTTAAAACAACCCTCGCAAATGCCTTTCCCGCGATACTCAGTAGAGATATACCCCTGTAATTGTTACAGTCACCTCTGTCTCCTTTGCCCTTGTACAAGGTAACTATCTCGGAATCCTTCATGTCTTGAGGTATGGTTTCCTCATCCCAGCAGCGCAGTAATAGAGCGTACAGGAGAGATGAAACACAGTCGAGTCGCACTAATTCAGCTGGTAAGTTGTCAGGACCTGTGCTCTTGCCTAATTTCAGGTTTCGGGTAGCAAGAAGGAATTCTTCACCCGTTGGAGGGTCGTCGAGTTCAGTTACCGGAGGTCGAGGAGTAAGAGTGGTCAGTGCATCAGGATGCAAAGCAACCTCTTGTGAGTACAGGTTTGAATAGTGTTGTGCCCACCTTTCAAGTTCTTCTTTCTTATTTGCGGTCGGATTTCCGTCAAGGTCTTTGATTGCGGCACGTTTTCTTTTAGTAGGACCGATTGCAGTTTTTATTCCCCGATACATACCCTTAAAGTCGCCTACATCCCGGCAATTTTGTATTGACTGGCATAGTTTGACCCAGTACCCATTCGCGCAGCTACGACTGATGCGTTGTACTTTTGCTTTCGCTGCCTTGTATATGGATAGTTTGACAGGATCTCTATGGTTGTTCAAGAGATTTATATGAGCTGTCCGTTTTTGCTCTATTAATGGGAGCAGAATGTCTTCGTACTCGGTAAACCAGTCATCAGCAGTCTTCGCTTTCCTGCCAAACACTCTTTCGGCAGTATCTGCGATTACTCTCTTTGTGACCTGCCACATATCTTCGGCACAGGCTGCTCCATCTAAGATTTCACTGGAAAGTTGCTCCTTCATCAGATTCTCTAGTTTGTTACATAGGGTTTTATCACGCATAGCTGCCGTGTTCAGTGCAACTTTACGGGGAGCTATCTTAATTGAGTGAATTTTCTTAGGAGTGAAGTGAGTTTTCGCCATCACTAGAGAGTGGTCAGTGTTGCAATCGGCGCTGTGGTAAGTACGAGAGTTGAGGATGTCACGCAGGTCTCTCCTCCTTGTAATAATAAAGTCAATCTGATGCCAATGACTCGAACGGGGGTGTCTCCACGACACTTTGTGGATAGGTTTGCACTTGAAGTAGGTATTAGTCACGCAAAGAGATAGCGATGAACAAAGCTCCAGCAAGCGTTGCCCGTTTTCGTTGATGTTGCCGATTCCATAGCGCCCGACGCATTCCGCCCAGTCGTCGTACTTGTTTCCTATTCTTGCGTTAAAATCGCCAAGCAAAAGGAGTTTATCAGATGCCCGAACACCCTCCAGACATTCGCGTAGGTCGTCGTAGAATTTGTCCTTGGTATCGGCAGGAGCCTTAAGAGTCGGAGCATATGCTGAGATAAGAGTGATCGGACCCGAAGCTGTTAACAGTCTTATGGACATCATGCGCTCGGACACACATGAAGGTATTTCAATGCATCTGAGTAAGCAGTTACGAACGGCGATGCCAACCCCGTGTTCTCGCCTATCTCCGTCATTTTTTCCTTTCCAGAAAAAGGTGTAGTTCTCTTCACGTATACTGCCCTCGTCCAGGAGACGAGTTTCTTGTAGAGCGGCTACATCAACACGAAGGCGAAGAAGTTCTCTATCTATGATGGTGGTCTTTCTTAGCTCTGGTGAACCGGCGGCAGTTACGGTTGATGTCGTAAAATCTCCAGATCCGGGTAGCATGGTTCTCACGTTCCATGTAGCAAATCTTGTGACATTGATGGGATTATCTTTATGATTTTGTTGAGTGTTTCTGTTATTGTTTCTCCTTTTATTGTTAGGTGCATCGATACCCATCCTGTTATACAGACGTTATACTGACACGTCTGCTGCTCCATACACCAATAGGAGCGCAAGATGAGAGGCGGACCAGTACCTTATTGGCTGGGGGCTGCCCAGCTGAGGCAGGCGGTAACTGATCAGTTAGTCGCGATGAACTATCCTACCGTCGGGAGCCACCCCTGGCGCCCGCGCATACGCCTATTTGCGCAAGGCTTATCACCGGTGACTGCGACTCCCCGTGTTGTGATCCGCACCTTTTCAGACACGGGTGAAGTGGCCTCTCCACGGGCGCTGCATGCCTGGGACGCAGTTATGAGAGCACGGACATGCCCGTCATCCATGTTCTCCTCTCGACCTCTCCGACTGTTTCCCCAGGAATGACGAGTCATTACGTGAGGAGCCGGTTTGGTTGCAGGGGTTGCCGACTCGTTCAGGTTGGACCTTAATGTCGCCTACGGTACCCCAGATCCGTTTGCCTCTTCCGCCTGATCCACCGTACCAATGCCTTCCATCTCCGCCGTCTCAGCCGTTGAGGTCTTCACCCGTAACCCTGGGCACGGGCTCCGCGATATACCCCGCGGGACTGGGTCCCTGCACGAACTTAGCCACCACACTTGGACGCGCCGGACAGGAATTACCCCGGTGGGTGATAGAGAAGGTGACTCTACCTCCCCCGGGGCCGGGTTAATGGTCTTGTGTGATATTAGACCAAGACCAAAGGCATAGATTATATAATTTACATAGATTATATAGACGTCTAAAAAACGTCACATCACAATTTATGAGTCATCTAAGCCAGGTCACTACTTAAAGGTTAAAAGGATGCCTAAACAATTACGGCACAAAGATCGATTTATAAAAAACCAAAATTTATCAAAAAATATATTTTTCTATTAATATAATTTTACTAAAACCGTAAAAGATTTGACTTTCCCGTTTTTTATTCTAGTCTATTTCAGAGAGCGTTGCGCACAGCGTTGCAAGATCACTATAAGTTGTTAAGTGAGCAGGTTGGAAATAGATAAAAAATTAATGTTTTTAATTTTAATATCTCGACAACAAAACGGTGAGAAGCTACTTTTTTTTAACGTATTTTTTAAAAACATTTTTCTACACTCTCCTAGTTTTTTTATTCAATTCCGTCAAGAGATTTTTTTAATATTATAAAAAATTGGACATATCACAAACATAAATGAGACATTACTCTGAAAATCGTGAACTTTGTCTTTAAATCTCGTGATCTAAATAATTTTAGGAATTCATAAATAAAGCTATTCTGAACCCGTGAAGAAAATTTTAGCCGAATCTGTCGAAAAGTGGTTTTATGCTGAAACTACTTTAAGTAAAAAACCCACATATTTATTTTTCATTACATATCCTTACATTTCCGTTCCATATTACATAAGAAAATGTCTTTATTGTTGTGTTGTAGTAGAACTTTTACGGATTATTTTATTTATCTAGATTAAATGTTAACACCTTATTAGTAATTGTCTCCATATAAGAGAAGGGGCCTTTACCCCGCAGTGGTTTACAGGCTGATTCGGTTCAAATGTTATCAATATATATCTCACCTGTCTAGAATGTGGATGCGGTTGTCTGCCAATCTTAAATAATTCTAAAAGCAACCATTTCAAAAGATCATCGTTCTCCTTCAAAGCATCTACGTCTTTTACTTTCGTCTCCCCCTATTGACAAGAAAAATAAATTAATAATTACAATTTCATTTACAAATATAGACATAATAAATTTAGTTTTAAATTAAAAAATAAATTTATATAGATTATTTTTATCACAGAAAAATATTTTGAATATTATAAATAAATAATTAAAATGATTTCACTTTAGGGATAATATATTTTTACCTCCTTTGGTAACTCTGTCCACAGATCTCTATTCTCGTTGGAGTTAACACCTTCAACACACAGTACCAGTGATTCACCTATTTGTAAATGTATTTCGAACTCTTTGCTCTGAAAAATCAATTATTTACTTGTATAACATTGATATTTATTTAAAATAGTTTATTTTTCAGATTTTTGTTTTCTATTCATTTCAGTTGTTTTTTTTTTTGTGCACACACAATACATACATAATTACATATATTATCGAATATGCCATACTTAGATTGACTGATAAAGTAATGTTTAATCATGAAGTTCGCGCTTATGTTGTGCGATATATTTGAGATTCGAGTTAACGCTCCTTGGATTATATATTATTCTTTGGAACACGAAAATAATTCTTCCTCTGATCAGCAATTGGTAGATAAATTTAGTTTCGGCTGTTAAATTGTTTTACCAAAGTATTAGTCAAAATATTTACGAATAAGAATCGAACAATACTTACATCTTTGGCCATTTGTAGAAATCCTTTCACAATCTGCTTTGCAAACGGTAACCTTTCGCCGCAACACATCAAACCAAGTGTAAAGAGCGATCTCTCTTTAACCTTTGAAGGAAGTTTCGCGTTTCCAACAATCCTGAACAATCGTTCGGCCACAGAGAACTTTGTTATTTCATCATCAAGATTATTGCTTTGATCAATTTTAAACGGATTATCGGATTGTAATAGCAATTCTTGCTTTGAAGAAATATTGGGTAGAGGCAACGCACTACAACGTACTAATATGGATACCGCAGTACATGATGTACTAACTAAAAGTGTTTGAGGGCTGGATAGGTAATTTGCTGAAAATTAAAATATTTTATCAGTATTCAGTTAATAATGTAAGTTATTCTTCATTTATACTGCATTAACTAATTTATATTTTTATTTTTTATTTTATTTACTTACCCAAACATAACGCGCCATTTTTGTAAGGTTCCCAATTACTTGGATTAAAACCCTTACCACCGAAATTCCCTTTTTTCGACAAAAATATACATCTCTCACATAAATGAGTGAACGCAATCAAATATCCGCATTGGGTTTCCAAATTTTTATTTTTCTGACTTTGCTCCACGAACTCCTTGATCTCGTTTTCTATGGAAGCCTTAGTGCTCGTATGGACGGTGATTATAGCGTAGATAGCAGCAGAATTTTCGCGAATGTCCTCTTTAGTGCTAGTCGTAAAGAGATTTTTGAGGAAAGGCAAAATATTGGTATACTTTTCGGCCATTTTCTTCGGCACGCATCCAACAATGTCTAAGAAGCAGGTTAGAGCCATAACACCTAGAAACAGTATGACCAAAGTAAATAAAAGTAGCTAACACATTAAAATGGCACTCATCACTTACGAATTATATTTTAAAACTAAGTGTAAACAGAACTTATTTTTTGTGAATTTAGAAAAAAAAATCAGAATACAGTCATAATTTTAAATGATAATATTTATTAAGAAATACTACTAGACTATGTATTTATATTAACATTTTTTTACCTAATTTTACTATTTTTCACAGCACACAATAGAAACTTATAATCATTATAATTAAAAAAA
The DNA here is from genome assembly GCA_036937285.1 of Euphydryas editha. NCBI lineage: Eukaryota > Metazoa > Arthropoda > Insecta > Lepidoptera > Nymphalidae > Euphydryas > Euphydryas editha. Next base: position 7,218,616 of record JAUPFZ010000007.1, read on the forward strand.
AAATACTTTTATCTCTAAGAATAAATTTAAGGTACATATACCTGGACTAGCATTCAAAAGTGTAGTAATCATCGTTAGATATCGATCGAGTACTTCAGTTTCTAGCAAATTTTCTTGAATGTATTTAGCAAGGATTGGCGAGGTGGCATTGGGATGATGCGAACAATCTTTAAGATTAGCGTCTCGATTCAAACACATTCTGAGGTATCTTAAAATCTAGAAACAAGTAATATAAAATAAAAATGAAATTCCTACTTAGGTCAACAAAGAAAAAAATATTTTCCTCCCATATAAAACTAAAATGAATTGATTATTAAATTTACTTTGATGAATGAATATTTGAAAAAAAACTGTATTAAAATCAAGTGTCATCCACTACAAGTTTTAAAAAAATTATTTGAACTTGAGTGGACGAATAAAAAGTATTTTATTAACGATTGAAAATTCGAACAAGATACATAAATATCTTTGTCTTTGAGGCTAGGTTTGTTCCACTTTCGCTGCTCAACCGCTAAATCAATCGCTATTAAATTTGGCATGCACGTAGTTTTGGACCCCGAAAAGGACACCATTCTGACTAGTCCGACCACTTCAGTCCAACAAAATTAACGAAATAACCATCAAAATATCTCAAATAATTACTTATATTAATACAAAATTTTGAAAATTTCCTTTTATGTGATTTTTATACTGCCTACCATCCTTACTAATATAAATGTGAAACTGAGTTTAACAAATAAACAAGGCCAAACAGTCAAAGACAATTTGAGTTAAATTTGATTAATTTTTATTTTTGACATTCATTTTAGTCAGATGGATGTCAAAAATAAATAAATGATAATAATTTAATTTACATATCCAGAATGTAGACCATCGTATATCTTTATTAGGCAGAATATATTAAAGCTTAATTTTTTTAAAGAAACTTATTCGCCTTATGTCTAACAAAAAATACCTATACTAATATAATTAAGCGGATGTTTTTGTTTTTTTGAACAAGCTAATCTTTTTGATTTAGAGGCTTTTTATAGGAGTAAACGAAGGTAAAAAGAGGAGCAGTACAAAAAGAAGAATAAAACTGCACTGGACGTCTGGTCTAAAAAAATACTGAAAATACCAACCTCCTGATAAGTTTGTGGATGGAACTGCAGCACCTGATTGCTGATTACGAACCTATGTTTAGCATTAGAACCTTTCTTCCGTTTTTGCATATGGTCCCATATATAATTAACAACTTCCTTAAATTTTGGTACTTTAAATTGATTCTCTTGTTTGTCCTTCTCTCTTTTAGTGATATCCTCGTCTATACTGGCTACGTTTGTCTCCTTTATTGATACGTTATTTACTACGTCTTCGATTTCATTTGGTCGTGACGTTCCATATAAGTATTTTAGTGCTTCCGTTGAAACATCATCTTGGCTAAAATTTATTTTATTATTAGATTTAATTTCATTAAATATATGAAACAATGAAATTAAGCAAGAATTCTAGGAACATACCTATCTCCACTGGCTATTAACAGGAGGTATCTGGATGGAACATAGTCTTGAGGGAAAACAGTTGCTGAATATCTCATGGCGACATACCGGATCATAGGTTCTTCGCTGTGCATATAGCTATATAAAAAAATAAAATAAAGCTACAGTAAAAAATACCCTCGTAAAGATTTTGTTCCGATAATGTAATCCATCACCCCAGGGTAAATGATATTTTGAATAAACTTTCTGGGCGTTGTCATCACGAAAAAGTATATAATCTGCAAAATTATTCACAAAAACTGTTGCTTTCTTTAATACATCTCTTCACTCGACAACAAAACCTTACGGCCAAAAAAGTATCGGTCACCCTTTTTACCTTTTGACAACTTGCGATAGCGAAACATTATTTTTCGACAACGATAATTTCAATAATAAATTGAGAACGCATTATACACCATGTATATGATAATTAATCAGATAAATATACCAAAGAAACATAATAAAACACATTATTCGTTCGTCGTAATGATTTGGTCGAACTAGATGCGTACTTCACTCACGTTGAAGCGTACTAGCGTCGCGTACTAACGTTGTCCTAAAGCATATATTGTACTAGTTTCTGCCGTTGTATTGACAAAAAGTAGCCTTTATCCTTCCCCAGGCTTCAGACTATCCGTATCAAATTCCTACAAAAGCTCGGTAACAAAGACTCTCATACAAAAAACGTTCCTCCACGCTCACAGAGTGCACAGTAATATTGCTCAGACGACACTTTAGTTAATTCTCGCGAAAAGAAGGTCGTAAGCGCCGTGGAATAGGTGTCACTTACGCGTTTTTGCGTGATATTTATTAAAAGATGTTATATTATGGCCAAATTACACAAAATCTTTATAAATTGTAGCATATGTGTTATTCTGATGCTATGATACTGGCCGTGTTCCGATATATAATGGAGCACTGCAAGGTATGACGTCATTTCAGTATACTGCGAAGCCGTTCCTTTTTAGTTTCCTATACTGTGTTTTACTGGTTACTGTTTATAACGGAACGCAGTCCAGTATACTGGACTACAATTATCATCCTCATTTTACGACTTTTTTTCAAATGAAAATATTTATCATGTACACGTTTTCTATTCAACAAGAAAAATTAGTATTTGAATATTGTGGACATTTCTGAATAACAATATTAATTAATAATAATAACAATAATTCGCGCTGTCATATTTTTGGTCACGTGATCACAGCACTGAGCAGTACTGAGAGCACCTTATCTCGAAAGCTCCAGTGCTCTCAGTGCAAAAATGGCAGCGATTCCTGGCATCATATATGACGTCATATACTGCGGCAGTGTACTGGCAGTCTATAACGAAACGTTCTTTTCGTTATAGACTTCAGTACTGAGAGCACTGTGGCACTGCTGTCAGTATATATCGGAACACGGCCACTGTATGTTACTGTAACTGCCACTGGCCACTGTATGTACTGTATGTTACTGTAAAGTTTCATCTAAATCCGTTCAGTAATTTTTGCGTAAAAGAGAAACAAAGATACAGACAAACTTTCGTATTTTTTATAATATTAATAGGATAATATGATTAATAAGATTGATAATTATTTGAGATGCTTCAAGACTGTACATGTCACGTTGTCCGTGTGTGTTTGTTAGTATAACGGAAGTATAAATATAACTTACTGGTCCAGAAGTGCAAACAAAGCAAGTGCCTGTGGCTCATCGAAGGGACTGGGCTTGGATTTCTTGCTCTCCGAACTCTCTTCCACATCCATGTCGCTTTGAGAGGTGCTCGCCACCTCTGATGTGTCCATCGGTTTTGGTTTGTCTGTTAGATTTTTTAAAACTGTTCAGTGTATCAACAACAGTGTATCAACAATCGATGTGGCTTCATTTATTTTTCATTTATTACTGATTTTTAAGTTTTGCATTGTACATATATATAATTTTGTAAAATATTAGGTTATATTGTAAAATAGTGGGTTTTTTTTTAACTAACTAAAGTTAGTAAATTAAAAAAAAAATTAACCATTTAACGTGCACAAGTCAATTAAAGTGGAAATGTATTTATAGTGTGTTCAACGAAAGGAGATACCAGACGTAAACAAACCAACTGCCAGATCATTCCCTTTGCAGGTTTTTGTAACCTTTTTTACTTACAACATTTTTTTAAATGTAAAATAAATTTATATTTTAATCATTACTGTTTAAGAAGTATTCAATCTTATACAATTATATTATCGAAAAATCTGTGGGTGTTTCTTTTGAAGTACTTGGCTAAGGTTCCATAATATCCAACTAGATATAACAGCAATAAATAACAAAAACAACAACCAATACAACAAATAACAACTATAACTATAATACCAGTAACAGATAACAATAATTAACGAAAATAATAACAGGAAATAACAGAGAACTAGAGAATTAGAAAAATAAATAACTACAAAATCAAAGGGCCGTCCGAATATTTTCAAACCCATCTATAGTCTCGTTTACCTTGCACGTCCTTAACCGAGAGCCATGCAGCAGATAGCAAGGAAACAAGATAGAAAGAGACAGACTATATTTTGTTTGTTCCGTCGTCGCTACGAGTAAATGATTGGCATTGTTTACGTCTGGTATCTCCTTTCGTTGAACGCACTTTTTTATATATATTTTAATTTTCACTTTCAAGTAAGAATCAAAGAATCAAAAATAACCATTAAAAGGTACTTGAGGCATTAAGAAAATTCGTACAATGTGACACCTAATCTGTTTCATCGATTTAGCGGAGTAATCGGCGTTTTTACGTCTGACTAGTCAACCAATCGGGCTAACACTAATAATTACTTTTGTATTTTTTATATTCTTTTCGTGAGTAAAATAATTAAAATATCATACGTCAGATATGGTTTACTTTTGCCTCAAAATTTTATACCATATTTTGAGTTACTCTTTGACCAAATTGGATCAAAATACTTATTACTGGTCAAAAACCATTCGTACCTTGGTTGAGAAGAGTACACCATTAAGTTGCATCTTACAATATGAACAAACTGTGACACATAAATGTTAATATCTGGTAAAACTGATGAGTATATAATAGTCATCTGCTTTCGAAGAGGTTGGTATTGAACTAAATATAGAAGATGGTCCATCTTATTAAATGCCTCTCTATTGCTTAGTGTATTTATTCGAAATCCTACTGATTTTTGTGCAGTAGATTGTATTGAATAATTTATTTAATAAATAATAATCTCTAGTAAATAGAAATGATATAGATCCAACCCAACTATAACTATTATATTCAATTAACAATCTAACCTTCAGAGTTAATCTTGTATGCAACGGCCATCTCCAACAACGCATCTCGTAAGGCCGTCTTTATCTCTGGAACAGCATCTGGTATTTTCTTGACGAGCTCCTCAATAAGTGCGAACTGATTGTTGAAACTGTTCGGACATTTCATGGCCAGTCTACCTATTGTTAAACAGTATATATTTCAAATATCACAAAAAAAAAAAAAACAATATTAAAAAGGTCAGCTTAGTATAGCTCGATAAATTTTATTCATTATTATTTAAGAAACATTGTTATATCTTAATTCAATATAAAATTATTTTCTATAGTTTTAAAAACAATGATTTTTAAAACGCAATGTTTTTTTTCAGTGAAGAAATTTTGTAAGCAAAGTATACTTTTTGGTTCTGTTTTTTTTTTTTTTGACGTTTTCTCCTCTTCACATATTGAACGTATTGTACGTTGTTAATATAATAAGGAAGGCAGACTACGTCGTGCCAATCATCAGTATTAATAGTATAGAATAGAAGGGACTGTTTTACTATTATAATTGACAAACTGAAACTACTGAACCGATTTTAATAATTCTTTCACCATTATAAATCTAAATTATCCACAATTAACATAATTATATTGTTATAAATGTAAATCATGTGGCTCTGCGAAATGTCTAGTACCTATTACCTAAAAATTCATACCTAAGCACATGTAGGCTTTGGGCTGATGTTCCAGATGCTCTTCAGATCTTACTAACTTGAGTAGCCCCTGGAGAAACACTGTTGACACTTTCCTCAATTGGACTTCGTCTCCGCTGAGAAATAAAAAACAAGATAAACATTTTAGAAATAATTTTTATGAGTATACTTTACATAAAAGTATAGTTATACATGAAATATATAAAAAATCTTAATGTTCGCTTCTTGTCAGATTCATATTTTTCATAATATTGATGACAATGGCTTGCCCAGCACCCGTCTAGCGGGTGCAAGTAAAACACGTTATAGACAAACACGTTCGCCCCGGGAGCCGGGTGCTGGGCATTGAATGGGTTAATGTATGTAGTTAAATATTTGTCAAAATATATATCTTCATGAGAACCATAAGAATATTTCGACCAATAATAATTTTCATCAGTAGTAATAAAGAACGACCATAAAACAATAATAAGCAATGGAAAACTTACTTATTAATCACATTTAGTAGAAACATAAGCGCCATATTACGTAGTCGGGTATTCGTATTAGGATCAAATAGTGACGAAAAAACAACCTGCAAAGAATACACTCATTTTAGCATTTAATCATTCTGAATTTTACTTCATTTAAAATTCGAATGTTCTGGTTTAGTGGTGGTGGTGGCTGGTGGCTATCATAGACATCTGATAGCGACCGTTACTCATTATAGAGAAGTTATCCGCCAACCGCAATGGAGGTGTGTGGTGGATTAAGCTCCAACCTTTCTTCCATATGGAGAAGACGCCTTTGCCCAGCAGTGGGCTGTTTATAGGCTGATTCAGTTCAGTTAAAGTAAAAATTCCGGTGATCGAAAATCTCCATTAACACTTGATAACGATGGTTACCTACATTTGAAGACGAAATTATCCACCAAACCGCATTGAAGCAGCATGACGGATTAAGGACGCTATCACATTGTAAACTCGCTTAAGTTTAGGTATCTAAATCGCAACACAATAACATAACGCGTACACGCACACATTGAAACCTCTGTCCGCTCGATTTTATACTGACGTAACTAATCTTGGTACTTGAAAGTATTAATTTTTAATTTTACTGATATTGATTAAGTAAAAGTAAATATTTAACTATAGTCGGATCGCGAAGCAGGAAGAATTTTGTACATTGACCGTAGTAAAAGGTCAATGTACAAAATTCTTCGTGCTCCGCGATCCGACTATAGTAAGTATTTAACTTGCCCCCACCATTTTTAAAGGTATCCCAGAGAGGGGCACGGGTGGAATATTCTGAGGGCAGATTGTTCCGACGCCCTCAAAGATCATACATCGATGATTTAGGGGCCATTCATTTATAACGTAACACGATTTAGGGGGGAGGGGGGTCGACCATGTCTTATTTTCTCTTACAAGGGGGTGGGAGGGAGTCTCGATAGTTCTTACGTAAGATCACAAAAATGCGCAAAGTTAAAATTATTCTTTGAAAAAACGGGGGCAACCGCACGAGTGCCGATGTTCTCTCCGATGCGTATAGGTAATATTAGAGATTTTTCAATGGCAGATCCACTTACCGAGTGGGTTTTGACTTTTGCATTGACTTCTTTTATGTAGGTAAAGATGAATAATTAAAACCAAATTTTATTACTACCAAAAACTAAAAATTAATAGTACCTTTGTAAGAACAAATAAACACTTCTAAAAATGTTTCTTTGAAAAATAAACATTAAAAAAATTATTAAACATTTATTAACACAAAACCAACATTTATTATTTTTTTCCTTTTGATTCTTACCTAATAAATATTAAACAGGGGGGAGGGGGTTGACCTATTCTTATAATAGGGGGGAGAGGGTCGAAAACTAGCAAAATTTGTCTTACGTAATAAAGGAATGGCCCCTTATGAGGATGTCTAAAGGCGTCAGGGTATCTACTACTCGTTCGCCCCTCTATACAATAAAATATAATAGATAATAATACGCTTTATTTTTATAATTCAGAACCACATACAAGTTATATATATTTAAACATTTTGTATTTTACGTAGACAATTAGGTAATAAAGGAGTAACAAAGAGTGTTGCGAAGTTGAGGATTGCGTAATGAATTAATATACTCTCTAATACTCTAAGAGAACAGATTACAATAGAATAGATACAATATAATAGTAATATATAATATCTATTTACTACTACTATTTAAAAACTTTGTAGAATAGTAATTGTAAAATATAAAATAAATAATAAAAAAAAAAACAAACAAACAAATGCAGTGTAAAGACAACAGATTGCGAAGATTGTTGTGTTGTTCCTTTTATTTTATTTTTTAATATAAACCAAATGCATCGCAAAGACAATTATTTTATTTCGGTCCGAAAAAGTATCAATTTCGTTCAAGCACAGTATACACAAGGCACTCAATTTTTTACGTAATTATTACTTGCGATGAAGCGATACACCCGTGCTTCCATGAGCGCGTTTGGGCGCGAAATGACGAACGACGATTGTTCACGAGTAAAAATTGTGTGAAGAAATTTGAGAGCGTTTCTTATTTTTCTCATAAATGGAAATATTATTTATTTTTATTTAAAATATTTAGCTATTCGTACAGAGGACTAAATAAGCAACAATTTCTTAGTGTATTTATTTTTCTTAGTGCGTTATATAGCTATACTGCTATATTAGCTATATTAGCTAATATAGCAGTATAGCTAGTTTTAGTAGTAGTTTTAGTATTAGCTATATTAGGTATACTGGTTGTATTCAGACCCATCTTTTTTTAAATTTTTGCGATTACTGTGATGGTTAAAACGAATTTCTGTAAAAAAAAATTATGGGGCTATAGAATTTTTATGGTGTTACTCTGGAGATGAATATATTATTTTTCATTTGAAACCAAGATCCTCGCAGTGTGACTCCTAATTAATTAAAATGGTACCTGAAAATCACTGATATTTGTGGAAAAATGTGATAGCTTCCTTAAGCTCTAAACCTTCTTCCATATGGATGGGAAGCCTTTACCCACTACCTGGATGTTTACAAACTTTTTTAGTTCAAAATACTTAATACAATATTTAGAACATTAAAAACTTACTTGTACACAGTGAGGAAACATAATGGCTGCGCCTGTCGCCTTATTCAAGTACTGTATAAGCTTTAACCGAAGTCTTGTGCAAGCTGGTACCTAAAATATAAGTTATCAATTTATTTTTATTTTTTTACTCTTTAAATTATAGTCTACTAAAATATTTAAAAAAAAAATATATTTTTTATTAATATATTCCGTTATAAGCTAAAACAACACGCACCTTATAGACATGGGGGAAAAGCCAAAATATCGTGTCAATGTCAAGCGAATTGAAAAAGAAACTAAACACAAATAAATAGTGCTGAGTCGCATATAATAAAGTATTAAAATAATATAAACTTACTTTGCGATCCTCTTGAGGTACTTTTAATCCTCCCCAAGTACCTAAATATAGAGAGTATAATGGTGACACGACTGAAGGCAGTGACCAATCTACAGAACTGCAACAAAAATGTTTAGTATAATATAAAAATATTCAAACACAAATACATACTAAATTCAAGTGGGTTTATCTATGCACTTTTAAATCAACATTTACAAATCATTTTTAGTTATAAATAAACAAAACACTAGTTTGGAATGTTATTATTACTGAGAATAACCGTTTTCCACAGAGAGCAAGTCCAGTTAGTCAAGGGCGAGTCCAGTTAGTCATTTTTTGGTATTAATACAATTATCGTACGAATAATTTTTTTGTTATTCATACGATTATCGAAAGAGTTTTTTTTTTTTTTACAACAACATTGTTAGGTTTTTTTTTTTATTGATAGGTTGTTAGGTTTTTTTTTTTTTTTGAGAATAATCATATAGTAACAAAAAAAATTAAATAAAACGAATTATCATATGAATAACAAAAAAAAAACAGAAGTCACTCTCTGTGGAAAACAGTTTTAACTGACACACTTCTGAAAAACGCGTTTTGTCTAGTAAGAACTAGTTTTAACTGATACTAAATTCTAAGCATTAGTTAATTCTAGTTTTAACAAAGGCATTTAGTAAGAACTAGTTCTAACTAAGGAAAACGCGTTCTAACTAAAAACAGGTTTTAACTAACATATGCATATTTATCAATGCTACTTATAATTATTGAACTACCGTCGATGATATAGTTTTTTCTCTATTATAATTTTTGTTGAAGTGAAGCAATATAAAATATGTGAGAAATGGATAAAATTTTGTATGTAAAGTCAAATACAATGTAATACCTACCTACATGTTTTAATTACATTGAAAATTTATTAAGTAGTGTATATACCTGTTTACACGGATGAGTGGACTGTTAGCGTGATTTGCGACGCTAAAGCGAGAATCCGCAGCAGCTACTATTAGCGGTACGAGAATATCATTCATGTTGAAAATATCTTTGCTCATAAAATTCACGATCGAAAGTTTCATCTAAAAAAATCATGCAAACTTTATTGTTAATATATTACACACATTATTTATATTATCTTAGAGTTATATCATTACATTATTTATTTTATTAGTTATAAAGAAAATGAGAAGTGTGTTTATTTATTGTATGCTTCTATCTCATGCGGTATATGCTAAATTATCTAATAGAAATTGAAATTTGTTATTATCAAGACATATCAACCGAATTATCAAACAGATTTTTTTTTTTTTTTGTTGAGGTTTTGACCTAAATTTTCGACAACAAAAACTAATAAATTTTCCAAAAATTTCATTAAATAATGACAAATAGACATGATATATCTATGTAGTTTGGTTAATTACAACTTATTAGTATTATTTTCTTGAATAAATCTCTCACAAAACACGCATTACAGTGCCCCTGTGTCAGATGTAAACATTACCTCTTCAAGTTGATTGGGGTTTATCTGATTCTTTTGTACAAGTCTCTTGTAGGACTTAAGACTCATTCCTGGAGGCACTTGAAAGTCACTCTCCCCATCAATAGGCAATGCTCTAGCAAAAAGAAAATTTTTATATTTATTTTTTCATAAATTTATATATTTAAGAATATTGTATAAGAGATTGAATTCTCTAAAATATATAGTAAAAATTGGCATATATTGTAATAACCAATTTAATGGCATACTAAACTTTTAATGTATTAAAAATATAGATAATTTGTTTTGATACTTACCTATAAGGCAACAACAGAATATCTGTTGCAAATTTAAGAATTAAGTTAGTTACTTTTGGTTTTTCCTTCAAATTAAGATCTGTCTCTTTAACATCCCCAAGTAGCGGCATCACTAACATTAAGATACTAAAAATATAAAATGTATTTATTAATAAATATATTCATAAAAAACAATGACAATAAGAAAGAAAAGAAGAAAGAAAGAATAAACTTTATTTGACACATAAAAACACAAAAAAAAATATATATATATATAAAAGAATAGAATAAACAATAAATTGATTGAATTAATTACAAACCCATCTTGATGTGCTGCAGGTTTATTCTCAGTTGCTTCAAGTAAAGATGGGGTTAAACTTAGTTGTTTATCTCTTGGGAGTCTCGGAAACCCCATTGTAATGTAAATTATAGTAAAATTCTAAAAATGAAAACATATTACTTTATTAAATACATATTTATATTAACTGTAAGATACCCATTTCATTTTAAATAATTATAGCAATATTATAACAAAATTTAATATGATATTGAAAGGATAAAATAAAAAATTACTTACAATAATAAAACTATTGGCTTTAGGGTCACTGTATAACTGTAGAAGAGTTTCGACAGGCAGTTGCACTTCATTTCGACATTTAACCCTCTTGTTTACATGAATCAAAAGCTCCATGACTTTAGTACGAATCTGTCAATAAACCACTGTTCTTCATACATGCTAATTTTTTTTTGTTACTTCATATATTAATATGAAACACTAATGGTTTGGAATAATGTAAAACTTTGAAAAAATATCTTCATTAATCAAAGTGTTAAAAAAAATATTTTAAACATTCTGTGACTCCTTTAATAAATTCAAATATTGTGATTTTAATGATTTTAAAGTTTAATAAGTCATTTAAGACATATTTCATTAAACAAAAATATAGGTAATAATTATTAATAAATGTTGGTAAAAATTTAACAGTTTATGTAGGATTATGTGTTAAATAATAAACAGTTGTAACATTTACATAATTTTAAACATAGATTATGCAAAAGTTGTGGTTTACAAGACTTTATAAGAGATTTTTGGTCTCTTTAGCTGGATAATTAAAATAATCTAAGGTAATGATGTTACTACAAACCTGCTCATGGGGAGATGAAAGTTTCAGAATAACAGGAGGCAGGAATCTATTCAAACAATTCTCCAATTGTTCATCAGTATTGGCATTCCCGAGTCTTAGAAAAACTCGGTCAAGAAGAACTGGAATAAGCAGCCGGTGCAAATAAATTATATTTTTTTAAATATTACACTATTAGAATATAATTTATCTTACGTGAATCATTTGAACACTCATTGCTACTTTCAGATATATCTATTTCAGACATTTTTAATCATCAGCAAATCAAATTCTGATTAAATATTTTGTATATGTCCAAAACCAATCCAAAACACTTGCAGACAAACGAAGTAGAATGACAGACAAAATATCACTTGACATATTTAAGACATTGACACTGACATATTACTTATACTGGCTACGTTCCACTTAACGCCCGCAACGATTGTAACATCCGCTGTATCGTTCCACCTAAGGTCCGTGGTCGTCGCGAGCGATCGTTCGACGTCATAGATGACGTCACTGTTCGCGACCACATCGCGCCCACTTCGCCCACAAAATATTGATGGGTCAAAGTGGGCTTTCACCAAAACGAAGCGGGAATTTAAAAAAAAAACGATGGTGACGAGACAAATAACTGTTTACGATCCTGAAACTGACATTGCAGTGGAATTGTCTCTCATTCGTTTTGTCAAAAAATTCACGGGAATCCATTTTGAATTAAATTTTACTCCAATCCATGCGAAATATTTACTCACAAAACCTCCACAGCTGCACGTTTTTACATGCCGCCATATAACGAGCACATAGCGCTCAAGATGTGCGTTCCACTTATAACATACGCCTTCAACGCCCGCCATTGAAGTAATATGTACTAACGTACGCCCGCGGCCTTTTTACTTTAGTGGAACGGCAATTTCAGCGGTCGTGGTCGATGGCGTTGCGGGCGTTAAGTGGAACGTAGCCACTATTATATTGCGTTCAAGAAAACGATATAGGGTACGTTCGCGCGCCCTCTTTTAATTGATAATTCATCACTTTTATAGGAGCGCATGCGTACTTCACACTTTTATAGGAGCGCATGCGTACTTCATACTTTTTTATCTATACATTCCACAGACCACATGCGCGGAAACGGAAATGTGACATGCGCAATAGTTTTTTATTTATCAGTTTTTAATAAAAATAACAAGTAGTGAATAAATGTAGGAAGATAATTTTGTTTAAAGATAATTTTGTTTTTTCAAACAATAAAAGGAGTTTTCTTCCTTGCAGTTAACCTTTAGATAAAGCGTATTTTTTTTTTCTTCATTTAAAATATTACTATTTAAATTTTAAAGAAAAGCGTGCTAATGAAAAACAAATATCTTGCGAAACATATTTTCAACATGGATTTTTACTGTTCATAGGTTTTATAAATAAAGATCAATAAAATTTGATACAGGTTTATTCTAAATCGACTTACAATATATTAAAAATTTAGCAATAAAAAACTGGAAAAATAAGATCAGTAAATAATTACAATCCTAATAATATCACATAATACAGAATTTTCTTCAATTTAAACAATAATACCAATAAACAAAAAATAAAATTTATTTTATAGAAATCAATTAAGTTCTTCATTACAACAAGCGATGCAAGTACATTTTCTATTTCTAACATAACACAGCACTCGATCAGTAATCTATCAATAGTACAAAACTTGGACCTTGAATATATATTTTTTATCATTTTATAACATTTAAGATACATAAATCCAAAGTCATATTATATCTAAAAGTACTTTAGGAATGTTTTACTGTCCAATTTCAAGACAAAATAGCATTCAATCACGTGCACACGTTATTTTGTAAAATATCCACCCGAAACTGATTACACATTAGCACATTGGTATCAAATTAAATTTTCTAGCAACACTAATAATGTGACCATTTAAAAAATATTATGACGATCGTTTTCTTTTTATTATTGATGGTTGCACATATTTTAAAGTTGTTTTGAATCATATCAACCAAAATTATGTCCATTTTACTCAATACCATGAGCGAATATCATTACAAGGCCGGGCTCCACCATCATATGTTCATCAACATGGGTATTGTCACATTGGAGGACGAGAACAGCTTGTTTTCCCGGTACTCTTTTACATACATATTTCTCATATAATCTGTAAAAATAAACAATCACTAAATGAACTATGATTTTTTTTTTTAATTATTATTATCTTATTTAATATTTTTACAAAAATTTTCAGAAATTCATAATTTCAAAACTCTAAAATTAACTTTTTAAATATACCTTCTATTATTTTGTCTTGTTTCTAAGGAACATAAGCCAGGTGGCCACCGTCTCTCATGGCAGTTTTCCATAAGGTCGTCGATAATGTGAGGAGGACAGCCTGACTCTGACAAACTTCGCTTGATCATCATCTATAATAAAAAAAAATATATTTATGCCAGTTTAGTGAATTGACCATATACTGCTTGCGTATTAGCAAATCATAATTATATACAGTTGAAATTACCCAAGTTATAAAAAAAGCCCTCAGAGGTTTTTTAGGCCCCTGAAGAGCTGAGGTAAAATTTAAAAATAAACTGTGTCAAAACTATAATGGGTACTTATTGTTGCCAGACCATATTGTCTTAGTTATAATGACACTTTTTTTAAATTTTAATTTATTACTGGAACAACTGTGCTTCTCTACAAACTTTCAGGCACGAATTTATGAGAATTTAAAAAAAAAATACAAAAATACAGTAAAATATTTGTAATGACAGCAAAAGGCGAGACTTAAAACTATTAAAAATCTTGTCAGTTACAGTTACATTAGTAATTTTATCATCATCAGACATATAATATGTCAACTTTAAGGTTATTTGATTATCTGACAAAATTACAACAATTGCCTTAATTAAGAGTCTGAAGTATTTATTTGAATATTATTACCTCATTATCATTATCTTAAAAACTATTTTTATGTCATAAAGTTTGCTTATTAGGGATGGCTACAAAATAAAGAATGTTTAATGATTCACAGAAGTAGGGCAGTAAATATAATTATTATTATGTAATTATTATCAGCATTATTAGTAATTTAGTACTAAACTTGGCACTAGTATTATTATAATATCTAAAATGTCATTGACCATGGAAATCATAACACACAAGGGTGACTCACAACAGTGCTAGTGAATTCACTGCAAGGATCATCTAATGAAAACAATATAATTATAATTAAACAACATCTAAGCATAGCTTCACACACGCCACGCTAGTGGTCTGTGCGCAGCTATCCTTTGCGATTATTACCACCTGCAAGGCGTCATCAGGCGTAGAGATCATACCGCCCCAGCGCGTGACTCGCGCCCGAGCCAGTGAGTTGGCCCAGCGGACCACCTCCTCCCGTTCCATCTGATCGGCAAGTGCTCGCATTGTGGGATTCGATACACGCATGGCACGCATGAATTCCTAAAAATAAATTATTGGTTTCAATACTATCACTTGTTTAAGTTTTTTTTTTTTAGATAGGTACCTTAAAAATGACAGTAAATTATGACTGATGATATGAAAATTAAATGATACTTTATTTTTAATTTACTGCTTTTTAATATCACTTTTTTTATAAGATACTTTTGTAGAAAAAACATATATATACTAACTTTAAGAAGAGCCAATTCACGTTTATGTTCATTTATAGTCAGTCTCTGTTCTGCGAGCTCTTGTTGGAAATCAGTAAGCTTGCCCTGTTGTGTTGCAATCAAGGCTCGTAGCTCACGAACACAATTATGTTCTGCAAGCTCATCCTTTGGTATTACCAGACCACAGCCCGCTTCGCATGACATTGGCCTCTTAGGATTAAATTCACCTGCAAGCATATGTATGTGTTAGTAACATGGATAATTGTGTATATTCAATATTATTCAAATATAATTAAGCCTATGTAAATGCTACGTGTCAATAAGTTACTAAACTGAATCAGCCTCTGAATAATTCGATGCTGGGCAAAGACCTCTTCTCCATGTAGGAGAAGGGACGTAACTTAATCCACACTGATAATTTCCCTACGATGAGTAACAATTGTTATCAGGCGTCTGTGGTAAAGAACTGGGATCGACGGCTTTACATGCTCTCTGATGCTCAATGAGGAAACCCAAACGGCCGTACACCCAGACCAGACACAAATATCTACCCCAAGCGGGAATCGACCCAGTGATTGCCGACATTAAGGTGACTACTCGCATCACTACAACAGGACAGTTGGAAGTTAAGTTATTTATTTATTCATACATTATTGCACAACAACATTCAATATTGAATTGTACAAAAGGCAGCCTTAATGCTAAAAGCATTGTCTAGGATTTATATATTTATATCTATTCTCTAGTTACCTAAATATAAATAAATTTTAAGCTGATAACTAGAAATTTTTTTACTTTAAAATAGACATGAAACTCATTTATAACCAATACTTGTGTATTCATGAATTGCTTTCATAATAGCTAAATATGACTCATTGTTAAAAAATCACATGATAAAATACCATAAGCAATTCAAGACTGGAAACAAAATATAAAAAAAAAGAAACTTAAGAAAATATAGATATGCAGTAATAAATATCACTATACAAATGTCATGTCTCAAGATGATTATTTAAGATATTCCCAGAGCACAATAAAATACCATTAAAGACTTCTATGTGAGATTGGCAAAGTCACCTGTGCTATCTCGGCTCTAGTGAAAGCCATTAAGCCTAGTTAATAAATAAACTATTACAGTTGAAACCATAACAAATGACAATGAAGTGATAATTAATTCAACACTTTCACTTGAAAACAATCACTGAAAGCTATCATAATGTCAATTAGTCATTTAAATATTCAATAGCTTTAGTAAATATTTTAGATGATAATATAGAGTACTACCATAAAAATGTTTTCTAATTCTAAGATATGACCAAATCAAAATATATTATTGTTTCTGCTTTATTATACCTACTGCCTATTATAACAGTTTTTAAAATTGTGCGATTAGTTATTGGAATATATTAATACTTAAAAATAGTTATTAGTATATAACATACATTCAACTAAATGTGAAGCCAGTGAGTCAAGTTTTAGCACAGCATTACAGCCATGAGGTGCATTATCACAGCTTGTACATAATCTGAAAAAAAAAAAAAACAATTCTTATAAATTAAAAAAATATTAAATTGCAATATGAATACATAATTTCTATGCTTATAATTAATTATACAAAGAGTACATATATGGTCAAGAACATTATATAAGTAATATGACTCCGTGTTATTACTAAACTAATTAGATATCCAGTATAATAACAAAACATAACCTGAAAGTTAAGTCATTTATGAAATACTCTCTCATATACTTTTAAAAGACCTACCTCGAAAGTAAGTTACGCAGTATTCTTGGAACAGGTCTCAGCTGACACGCGGTTACCGCCTGTCGGTCTACTGGACAAGTCGGCTGACGACTGATCCACTCTGTTATGCATGCACGGCAAAATGCATGCTCACAAGTTGGAGCCTACAAATTAATACAAATGTGTTAATTTATGCAATAATATTTGTATGATCTATTTTTACAATTCATATTAAGATCGTTGTACCTGTAAGGGATCTTCTAAAACTCCTGAACAAATGGGGCAAATAAGTTCTTCGTCAACGTCACCTTGAAACCTTTTGATTTCAAAGCCCATTCTTGATTTTAGGGCTAATAAACATTAGCTTAGTTAATCTTTGTATATAAAAACAATAACAATCAATCAGATTAAGTTGTGCACAATAACAATCACACAATAATAATTTCTGTCTAGATTTGTGTCATCCAAATCCAAGTGAATATCAATAACAAAAAAAAACAGGATAATAAGTTTAAAAAAAAACTAAACAACAAGCAAGGCACGATATAGGTACTGCATCGAGCAAGCATCGAGCAACTAGAACTAGTGTTGGCTGTTGCACAATATACTCTTTGGCACAACTGTTGCGTCATAATATCGATCAAAAATCTAAAGAAGTAAATATCTTAAAGATGTTCCTTTTATAAGGTCAAATTAGATAGTATGTACATGTAATACATTTTTAAACTAAAATGTAGTAAATTGTATACAGCGACATTTCTCGTTAATGATAATAAGTTTCTAATTTCTATAATAGATTCTTTGTTTTTTTTTTATAATTAAATATTATAAAAAATATTTAATATTGAATTTTTATATTGCTAATAGCGGCCTAACATCTACACCAATCTACACCACGAACTTGTTGAACATGAACCCTACTTGTTTTTGATTTTGAAAAATCGCAAATCGCTTAAACTTTAACAATAAGTTAAATTTTTCAGCTCCTTTAAAAATTATTCTATTTCCAGTAAAAATAACATTGAGTAAACGGTGACTGCTACCTATTTCTTTATATTAATCAATGTATAATCATTTCCTCTATAAAATATTTCAAATTCAGACAGTTACTTAAAACAATTCTTTACCTAAATAAAATATTAAAACGTAATTGTAATTTTAAACTTTTTATGTTGCGTTTAAATATTAATACGATTCATGCAATAAAAATTGACATCACTATGATAGCATAGACTAAAATTGTATGATGTACTTTTAATTTCAAAATAATTTTGTATCAACGTACAGCATCTATTGCCTTGTTTAATTTTTAAAAAAATATAGAATAAATCATTATTACTATTATAATGTAATTATACAACTTTATAAACAAAAAATATTTTTCTTACCTTTTAAATGTATATGGTAACCTTTTTTATCTGCCACTTTACGAAACTTATCTGCCATTCCATTCTGCAAATTACCATTTTCTCTATTCTCTTCTCGTCTGGGTTAAGGATTAAAAATGTATTCAAAATATAGAATTCAATAATATGTGTTTATTTATTTTGTGATTTTTAATATAAGTTTAAATATTATATCGATCAACATGAGTGTTTTCAAGTCTGCAATGGGGTACTTCAGCTCTGCAGGTGCCAACGGTGGCAGTGATAATGATTTTGTTGGCCAATTTGTAGAGATAGGAAACATGAAATTAAGAGTGAAAAAAGTTATCGCAGAAGGTAACTTATAAGTTAACTTTTTAATTGCCTGTTACATTTTATGTAGACCCTATAATGGAAGATTTTTTTTTTATAAATATCACTGGATCACTGCACGCTGTAAAAGCTGATTGGGGGCGTTAGAATTCATTGTTTAGTGATTTATACTTCTCGTTTAATTTTATGTGTTACTAGTTATTATTTAAACGCCATTTTAATGGATATTTAGTTAATTTCTGCCTAATAGAATAAATATTAAATACATTTGGTATAGGTTTTGTAAAAAAAAAATACATTTACTGAAAATCAGTGCACATATTTTTTATATTAAATTTATTTTTGATTGCATGATTAAAATAGTTGTTAACTGTTCTAAAACAATGTATCAACAATAATAGTAATTAGTACCATATAAAAATAAGGTTTGAACTAAATGTTTACTTTTCTTGAAGGAAAAAATTTCAATCCGGTACACTTTCCTTTACAGTATGATATAAGTAGTTGGCATTGATCCAAAAATTTAATATAGAATTTACTTAAAAATTTAATAGTTAAATGGATTTTAATATAATTCTCTTTTAGGTGGATTTGCATTTGTATTTGTTGCTCAAGATGTTTCATCGGGAACAGAATATGCCTTGAAAAGGCTAATGGCTGCTGATGAACAAGCCAATAAAAATATTATACAAGAAATTAGTATATTAAAAAAACTGTCTGGACACCCCAACATAATAAAATATATAGCCGCTTCTTTTATTGATAAGTCAAAAACTACACATGGCATGGGTGAATATTTGTTACTAACCGACCTTTGTAGTGGAGGAAGTTTAATGGAGGCATTACAGAATAGAGGACAGGCATTTCCACTTCCAACAATACTGAGGGTATTTTATCAAACTTGTAAGGCTGTGCAGCATATGCATGCGCAAGTGCCCCCTATAGCACATCGTGATCTCAAGTTAGAAAATTTCTTAATTTCGAATGAAGGTATGTTGTTAAATTAAAGTGATATGTAAGGTAAAATAAATCATTTTATGGTTATTTATTAAAGATGCCACGAATATTCGACCACTATTTGGTATTCGGCTACTTCTTTATAATTTTCAGTATTCGGCCAAATAGCACACAGTATTCGGCCAAATACCAAATATTAAAAAAAAAGTAGCCAAATACAGAATAGTGGCTGAACATTCGTGGCATCTTTAATATTTATTATTGTTTAGATGTTTTTGTGTATTACAATAAAATCTTAAAATACAATATTTTGTTTAAGTCCTTAGTTTTGAAAGATAGTTATTTCATTCATTAACTTGTATATGTATTCACGGGCTTGTATCCGCAACTCGACGTCTACTGTGCACCTATTTTGCGTTTTTCGTTAACTTTTGTTATTCTCTTTATCAATTCATATTGATTAATGTTTATTTAATTTATTTAAAAATATATAACAATTGGTTACATAAATAAAAGAAGAATAATTATGATGAATACTTGTAGGTACAATTAAATTATGTGACTTTGGTTCTGCAACTACTGATGTTTTCTCTCCAAATCCTTCATGGAGCGCAAATCAAAGGAATATGTTGGAAGAAAATGTAAGTATATATTATGTATATAATATTTTTTTCTCTTTTTAGTTTAATTACATAATTATACCAATATGTTAGTGTTACCAGCACTTTTAATAAATTTTGCTCTAATACATTATTTTTTTCACAAACAACTTTTTTTTTTGTATATTTGAAACATTTTAATAAAATAAACTGTTTTTATTTGAAACTTATAAAACATATTTTATCTGTGAAAATACAGTCTTAGATGGAAATGAATCAAACATTCATCAATAATACTATGTTCTTAACTTTTCAATGAGAAACATACTAGTTTCTTTATCATCTTAAAAGTGAAGAGATGAAATTGTAACTAATCCGTATTTTTAGTTGGCGCAATTCACAACTCCGATGTACCGAGCTCCTGAAATGCTTGACACTTGGGATAATCGTAAAATAGATCATGCTGTAGATATATGGGCTTTAGGATGCATTCTATATACATTATGCTATATGCAACATCCTTTTGAAGATTCTGCTAAGCTAGCCATACTAAACGGAAACTATAACTTAAACCCCAATGATCAACGATATAAGTGCTTTCATGAAATAATAAGTGAGTATATTTTGTTTATCATTTTTACAGTGCAACTTATTACCTCTTTTATTTATTTTTTATATAAAATGACAACCGTTCTGGTGTTGTGGTGCATGTAGTCGCCTAAACAACACCATTACGACAGACACCATACACCCAGACGACATCGCGGGTTCCATTTCCATTCATCCGGGGACATTTTTGTCCCGAGCGAGACAGACATTAAAAAATATTTGTTTCTGGTCTGGGCTTATGTCCTTGTGGGTCTCCTCACTGTGCCTCAGAAAACACATAAATTCATCGGTCCCGGTAGAAACTTATCCCCCAACTCCCAGTTGAGCACCATGGTGGATTAAGCTCCAACCCTTCTCCTATATGGAGAAGAGGCTTTTGCCCAGTAAGGTTGTTTACAGGCTAATTCATTTCAATTTATATATAATTCTATTATTTAGTGAAAATTGCTTTGAATATTTTCTTGTTAAATAAGTAACTTAACTGTAACCTATTGTAGTAAAAAAATTCAAGCAAAATTATGCATTGCATATAAATTTGTTTATTTACTTTCTAATTACTGTGTTATTTTTCGTAATTTATTGTGATTTATTTTGACTCTCAAGTACTGGCTTATTATTATGGAGATGAAAGTATTTGATTCTTAAACAATAATTTATTTATTTAAATTCCAATATATTGAACTTTGATTTTTAAATAAAGTAGTGTATCCTATAATACTCAAAAGTTTTGGAATATGATTAGATTTTAAATGTAATACATACGGATTATATAAATTGATAAATTTTTCATTAATAAACTAAGTAAGTTAGCTTAATTACATTGCCCAAACATATTATGAAACAATACTGTTCCCAGGTGGCTGCCTCACAGTGAACCCGGAACAACGTTTGCCAATAAGCAGTGTGCTGGAGCGGCTGGCAGCCATAGCTGAGTCCAACAACGTCAATCTCAAGCAACCACTCAAATTTGAGCGTAAAAAAGTTGAACAATCTGTGGCCACTAGCTCGCCAGGTAATAAGAAGTCAAGTAAATATTACACTACCATATCGTAAGACGCGTTGCGGCTCATCGACACATGTGATAAGCGGAGCCTTAAACGTTCCAAATTATTTGCGATCCCTTAGTCCACACTTACCGGTCCATTGTTATGTTATGTTGCATTTACGACTCGAGCTAAAAATGGTCAAGTATTTTTTGACTTTTTACACTCAAATTTTTATTTATTTTTTCATAAAAAGTTTGTTTCCATTTGATTTTATTAGTTAATTAATGGCAAATAATGTGATTTTACATTCCAATGTCGGTTACCACCAAAAAAAAACATCGCCAAAGGTAAGAAAATTTATATTGGATAATTGGCCGAACAAAGGTAGTATAGCATTTATTTGACTTTCGTTGTTTCTTTATTTAACTTAATTATATCTTATTAATGCGGATGCAGTTCTCAGTAAAATATTAAATTATTGCTTTAGCGTCGCTAACTACGACTACTTATAATCTAAATTCGGTTTCAATATAATCTACTAGTCCCGATTTCTGAATCATAGTAATGAATTAATAAATGAAACCATAGAGCTTAATAAAACACCAGTATACCTGGACTATGAATAAAGTGACATAGACACATCTATGTTCAATATTTTAAATAATCGAAATTATATACAAAACAACAAATTTGTATCAATTATATAATAAATGTTAAAAATTATTACCAAAAAGACTGTACACATTAATGATGTGTGCATCAATATTAGATTTAGATAAGCTTATTATATTTACATGCACTGTTTTATTAAATTTTCATAAAGTCATGTAAACATTCCTTTAGGTGTAAGATATAAAACTTTCACAGCAATCATGAAACCCCATAGAATATTCACAAAATATATTTTTACAAGTATAATGTATTTGATATTTAATATACTAAGGTATTATTCACTATATTTTAAATATGTAATAGACTTTCATATGTTGGAAATTAGTCGAGACATTCCTATATATGTCGATTATTGAATTTTTTTATTTGTATTAAATCTCATCGATTTAAATTTATGTCCATAAATCGTTAAATTGCGATTAGGTATAAATATACATACTTGCAATGTATCGGTTTTCCATATACTGCAACTAACATCTGGGAAGCCATAAAGAAGACTACAAGTCTGCACTAACATTTTCGGTGGCTTGGGTTCCAGCACTGTTTAATAATGTATTAACGGCCATTCACATTCTATTGGTGTATTTTGCTAGTCGAAGGATCAAAAATATTAATCTTAAGATAAAAAATAATCTTTGTACAAATTGATCGCATAAATCATGGATTTATGAATTCCCAGGACAATATAAATATAAACATCAGTGATAATGTTAGATATTACACATATATGGAAAGTTTAAATTTGTAATAAATGTACAAGATATACTTTTAAAGTCGCTCAAACGGCGAATTCGTGGCAATATTAATAGATAATTGCCAAAATTATTCATGAAATAATTTTTTGTTTATATTAATAATGTTAGTAAAAGGGAAATAAATGCATATGTTATCATCATTATTGGTTTGTTTTTATTTATAAACAGTTCATGCAGTTGTTTTTAAAGGAGGAATACTTTCGAAGGGAATTCGTGGATAATACTGGTAAATTAATTTAAAATTATATGTTACTGCTAAACTAACAACTTGTATGAAACACTAACACATAATTAATGCTTAATAATTACGTAGATTGTCTGGTAGCACATTACTCTATAATTGGTCATTATACTCGCGTTATATTGTCTTAAATATCATCTATGCTTTTCAATAACCTACATTCACAGAACTTTTATCATATGTATCTTATAACAAATTAAAACATAACAATTACATTTACATTGATTATAAAATAATCGCAGTTGCCCGTAGATTTCGTCGGGCAAAAGTAGAGCTCTCCCTCACAGAAAAATCAAAACTATGTTAAAACTATGTTTCCATTTTAACTTCGGAAATGTTAGAACAACCGTACGAACTTTCACGCAATATTTTATTCCCGTAAGGATGTTTTTTTTTTTGTTTTTTTCTTAACTACCTGTTTATTTAATCAAAAGAGTCCAAATATAAACAGTTACACTTCTAGTTAGTTATCTATCTAGTAGTAGACGACACGTTGGCGCAGTGGTCACACCAACTGACTGATGCGCTAGCGGTCGCGGGTTCGATCCCCGCACATGACAAATATTTGTATAGGCTATACAGATGTTTGTCATGGTCTGGGCGTTTGTGCTTGTGTATTGTGTGTGTTTCCGGACCCCCGACACAGGATTCACATCCTACTGGGGGCCGTTGAGTGTGAGACGTTTATTTATTTATTTATAGTTTCAAAAATAACTGAACTACTATACAAATTTGCTATCCTTATTTTGAATTTTGGAAGTAGATTTCCAAATATCTTTTTTTATTTGGTATGCACATTGTAAAAGAGTCAATTTTTCCAATTTTCGTGTGTCTTATACTTTAAAAGCACAGGGTCGACTATTATAAATATCTTAGGACCTGTTATTTTATAAACACAGAGACAACACGGCCCCAGCTTCAGACGGGTAGTAGAGCGTTTTATGCCTACATGTTTTTTCTGACGTAAGGTTGCATGTTGCATCCAATATATGGATTAAAGGACAATGACAATTTTTCTATGAAGCTGTGCCCCGGTACGTGTTTCGACATGTTCAGAAAATTGATATATTAAAGTATCCTTTATTAATTGAAACTAGATTTTTAATAATAGTTTAGAGGTGATCAACGTAGCGGTTTACAATTAAGTTTTAAAAAAATACTTGTCTGTAAAGTCGGTTTACGGACGATACTTTTACGTGATAACGTCATAAAAAAACATTAATAAAAAATTGCATACTTTTATGAATTTAATTGAATTATTATTATCAATTAGCTATCACGATTTTGTATAATACAAAGAATGAGTTAATTCAATTAATTACAATTGTTTTCTATAAATTAACATTTTTCACCCAAATCTTCACAAAAATAAGCTTTAGAAACATATATTAAAAATACAAAAGTTATTTTGAGTATTTATTTTCTGTATGTTTTTTAATTTATTAAATGTTAATATAAATTAATTAACAGTTATTACTGTTATGACTCATTTAATCAATTAGGGGAATTTTAATAATGAGAGTAATATACTTATATATAATAAACTCGAAAATGATGACCACTCTGGTGCAATGTTTACAGTATTACCGATAGACTCGATCATGTCGATAGTACTGATATTAATGAAACTTGGGTAATATATATATAATATATAGGTATATAAAAAAAAAGAAGAAAACATCTCGTTTAAAACAAAAAAATTTAAAAAAAATAATTTTAAAGGAATATTTATGATGTTTTTTATGCAGCTGTTTTAGATACACACAAAAACACACGCTAAATCTACTCTATTATACCGGGTGCATCTGGGACAATCGATGATATTTTAACCACATGATTTACTGGTCATATTGAACAACTTTACCCAAGAAACAAACCCTCACTAATGAAATTTCTTTTTCGATCTCCTATATGTATAAAGTTCGATACCTACTGTGCCATTTTTATATTTTTTATATCATTTATCCACAAATGTAAAATTAGTATGTTCGTTCAATTAATCACTAAACGTATAAAGCTATCTGGTAGTAGATAAACAACAAAAATAAACTCCCTAAAAATAAGATACTTTCTAACTCACCTGTCTGGCAATACTGATCGTATTGACGCAATCGGGACGATATATAAAAGATTCTTTATTTATTTAATTATAAACCGCGGCTTTGATCACTTTTAGACCATTATTAAAAATCTAGTTTCAATTAATAAAGGATACTTTATTATATCAATTTTCTGTACATGTGGGGCATATTTGGGCATTATCCTTTAAATGGAACATTCTTGAAGTATTTTATCTCGGCGTGGTGGTCGAAGGGCGGGTAGTCGCATCAAGCAAGTCCCGTCATCGGTGTGAGACCCCCACTTGAATATAATAATTTTTAAGATATTTATTTAATTATATGGTATAAAGAATGATCATAATGTACATAAAATGCTTAAGGTAACAAGCGTATTTAAGTTGATAAGAATTAGTTCGACCAATGTGTGTTATTTGTGATGACATACCAATCTGAGACGTAGTCTCTGACTATGGACCTTTTAAATAAGCTCCAAGTCTTACAGCGTGCAATGGAGAGGGCTATGCTTGGTGTTTCTCTGCGAGATCGAATCAGAAATGATGAGATCCGCAGACGAACGAAGATTACCGACATAGCCCAACGGATTTGCATTCTGAAGTGGCAGTGGACAGAGCACATAATACGTAGAACTGACGGTAGATGGAGCAGAAAGGTTCTCGACTGGAGACCACGTACCGGCAAGCGCAGCGTCGGACGGCCATCTGCTAGAAAGAGACGACTTAAGGAAAGTCGCCAGAAACCGTTGGATGGAGGCTGCTTCAAACCGGTCGCTTTGGGGGTCGATGGGAGAGGCCTACGTTTAGCAGTGAACATCCAATGGCTGATATGATTATGATGACAAAAAAACTCTAATTCGCCCAATTTTGCGTGATTTCAAAAGTTTTGGTGGGGCTTCGACAATTTTTACAATGTAAACCTTATTTACACGAAGCGGTTCTCGTTTAAAACGAATTTAATTTCGAATTTCATACTTTCAATACTTTCATTTTTAACAGTCCTCAAAATACTTTAAGAAGATCGTAGTACTCGAAGGAGTAAAACAATATTTGATAACTCCAGTTTTCATTTTATATATTCACGTTTAAAAAACCTTTTTTTTTTTTCTTTCTTCTTTCTTTAAGAATAATAAATAAATATAGCTTTAATAAGATTAACCTTAAAGCAGAGGTGATGGTTACTATTAAAAATGTTTGACTTAACGCTCTTTTATGAGGGTCAAAATAAACATTTTCAAAAATATTATCATATTCACTTTTTAAAGGGCTCTCTTTAAATTTTATTACAATTTTTATTTTTAAGTAACATTTTACCCTAAAAATATGTGCGTATCCCACCAATTCTTAAAAGATGTCGTTGCAGAAAATCGTGCGTTTTAAATTATTACGAATAATAATAATAATAAATATGTTTAACATACACATACACACGGTCGGTCGTCTGTTCCTAATGTAGGCAACTTAATGCCTGATTTTTATGTAACAGTTGATTGATAACCTTTTTGTTTAATGTACATATTAAAATCGAACCCACAACCCTGGAGCAGAAAGCAGGGTCACTGCCAATTGCGCCAACGGGCAACTCAATACAAGCTATTATCGGAGTTGAGAAAATTTGGCCAATAATACGAAACGTTAATTGTTATAAATGGACAATTAGCACTTAATCTACATTCAGTTATTAAATTTTCTTCATCATTTTTCGTAAAGGAAGAAACTGAAGGTATAATTTTTTTATAAAATTATTTCCGTCGAATTATTATAATAGTCGTCACGCGCGATTTCTCCCTCCCTATCTCCTCCTCGAAAAGTTTTGTGATAAATTGTAAGTCAATACAGATACAATTCCATACAAGGGCACAATTCAACCCCTTTAAGTATCGAATAACTTAATTAGCCTGAACATCATAAAAAAAACAACCAACTGGACTGTCCAAATATCATGTTTCTGTTTCTAGTAGTTACGGCTCTAACGATACGATAACTTCGTGTATAATTAATAGTATCTATTTTATATTCAACAAATTTAAATTTTATCGAAAACATTACAAATTATTTTTTACCAAAAACAAAGAAAAAAAATATATAATTGAAATATAACTTGAATGGCATACCTATTTTCGGCGCTAAAATGTGTTTACGTTCCGCTTTGTTCATTATTTTATTTTTATATAATCTACAAAGACTTTTTATTATTTGCATAACAATTAACGTTTTATTATATACAGATATTGAATGTAGAATCTTATTAGGAACAAAATAAATTCATGTACATTTCTAAAAATAAATTTAATGGTAATAATTATTTTTATATTACCATGTAAAATTTCGATTGATCGTTCTAGTATAGTATTAAATCACGCATTATTTACTTTTAACATATCATTTATAATGTTCGAAAAGTACCTAAATATATAATAGAATTTTAAGCTTTAGTCAATAATTATAATACAATACTCGAACGTAACGCTATTTTTACAATATTGGTGTCGGTAGTCACATAGGCTAGCTTACCTTAATATAGTTTACATTTTATGGAAAATACCTAGTTGTTATAAGTGATAAAACTATATTTAGAGTCCAAACACAGTAGTAAATACGATTTGTTCATATCTTAATATACTTCAGTTGATCATAGTGCAAAAATTACACCAACTTTATTTCATGATTTATTTGCATGTAAATACTATTAGTCAAAGCTTATCTGTTTTGTTAGTATGAGCTAATTACTTTGCATGTTTGTTCCTCTAGTCAATAACAAATCTCATGCCTTTGTTTATAATATTCCACTTTTTTTTTAAATCTTTAACTATTTTTTTTTTTTTTTTTAATAAAAAAGAGTGGTACATTAGATAAAGGCATGTGACTTCAGTGACGCTTCGATCTGTCTCAATGCATATCACGTTTTCTTTTTCATTTTAGGTGTTTTCAACTTTTTCGGATGCCCGATTGTTTTCTCGTTTAAATGACACGTGGCGCATGAATACTTGGACTTCACTCGCATCTTGAAAGCTTGCTAGACATAATGGATATGCTCGCAATGATGAGTATTGATTTTTTTATTAGTATTGTACTGCGATATCGCGCCGTGCTGCCAAAAAAAAAATGTAACAAATTAAACCTTTAAATAATATTCCATTATTTATATACTACACATTCATTTAACAGCTACATCACTAATAATAATATGTAGTGTATCTGTAGCATCCAAATGTAAAGAAAAAATCGTAAAAACATTGGCAGAACTGTAAACACTTTTAGAAATAAATTACAAACGTAAAAGTGATATTTGCAAGTAATATTTGTTGCCATGAAGAAGTACTAACAGATTAAAAAAACATCAATTCTCAAGATTGATAATCATTAACTCATATTAACACTATACACGTTCAGCAGTGGACATCTAATGGCTGATGTGATGATGATGATGATGAAAAAGACTTTATATGATGTGTTAAACATCAAAATTGTAGAAAATAGTTATCTATCTTAGATGAATAAAAGATGTTTTCAAAATGATTTCAACAATAATCATATTATATTCAACTTTAACGTGATATAGCGGTGTCATTAATTACAATTGTCGTCCACACTCAATAAAAGGTCATAGTAGCCAATTGTATGGTTCCTATTTTCGGAATGAGCATTTTGTGTCAATTTGATAAGCTATTAAATATGCGTAATGTTTTTGCAGTGCGGTGCTATTACAGGCTACTTACGTTTAAGTTTTTTTCATTTTTTACATTTAGGTATTCTGTTTTAGTTAAAATATATAATTTATTCATAAAATAACTTAAAACATTTTAGTTGTGATTATTTTATATTTAAATAAGTTTAATGTTTATTATCAGAACGCTATTAAAAATCCTATAGATTTAGATCTTAGACAATAATAGAGTAAAACTAGATAAACGCAGAATGAAAAAAAAATGCGTTTAAACATTCCGATAAAAAGACAAAAAAATAAGTAATATTTAGTAAAGGTTTTTATTGTGTATATAAACTTCGAATAAGTGTTATTAATTGTGTTCTAAAAAGCACAAGTATTTAAAGATTTGTATAGTTAAAGTTAATTCGAAATTGTGTTGAGAACATATTTTTCTATATTTAATAATTTGTGATAGAAAATTTGCTGTGCAACGTTTTGAAAACTTCACTATGATTATATGACGTGCTATTATCAGTTATAAATTATGTTTTTATTTCCAAAGATTTTGTTTTTATTTATTAAGTGATAATGAATATCATAAACCATATTTTGTTGTACAAATGGACTGTAAAATATTCCTGAATCAATAAGTTTTAACCATCATTAGTTACCGTATTTTAAAGACATACCACAATTTTAGCAACTATAATATCGTCGTTGCGCCTGCCAAATTCCATATGTGCATTTTTTATATTTTGTTTTTTGTACTAAACTTAATCTCCGCTTCATTCTCTATGCGTTGATAAAGTTCTTTTTGTGATATTCGAACTAGAAACAAACTTAACAAATTCCATATGTATTTTAACCGTTAATAAATAATTTAAAAAAAATATTTAATAAGATATTTTATGTTGTTTCCCAAAACCTTACAAAAATCACATATGGAACTTGTCAGGCGCAGCGACGATATATTAATTATTTTATTACTATTTTATTTTAATATTGTAACCGAGTAATTGTGATAAGGTTTATAGTACTTACATTGATTAAGACAGGTAAATGGACAGTATTCATAAAACAATTCTGTAATAATATATAATTGTGAGACTAAAATTGTATAAGAGGGTAAAACAAATGCATTTTAATTAATTCAGAATAAAATCCTTGTTCGTATTCGAGCAACTGTTAATCTTATGATAAAAACTTTTGTAGCTAAAACTTTTTAGTGTTTTATTTAATCGTTTAATAGTAAATAATATAAAACCAAAAAAATAGAAGCCCGTGGATAAGACGAATTAAAAAAAAAATTATAATAAAAAATTGTAATCTAATTAGATAAATTCGTGTTTTTTGTTTCTGTCGGTACTAAATTTATTTATTGACGATATTAACGTTAAATAAATCACGTGATTTATTAATACAGTTAATCGAAAAATATTATTATATTATAATATAAACAATTATTGTATTATTCGAAGAATAAAAAATAACATGTATTTTATAACTTCGAAAGTATTCCTCAAACCTTAAAATAATGTGACGTATTACAATTTGGAATTAAATATATTTTTGTATTTTTATATTATTCTGTTAATTTTGAATTGTATTTATAAAAATAATGTAATAATTTTCGAATTTGAAATTTATTTTTATATTAAACATCGCTGCCTTATGCGTCATGTCTTTTAAACGTAATATAAAATTAAGAAAATATTTTACACATGTGTAACGAGATACATTAAAGTCGGATTGCGGAGCAGGAGGAATTTCGTACATTGACCTTTTACTACCTGACTCTGTCACTCCCGCGTCCTTCCGTATATATATTGCGTCTTGCTCATACGAAATTATTCCTGTTCCGCGATTCGACTATAGAGCATTTAAAATCATGTTCTATATTACAATATACATTGTATTGTATAAATATGAGACAGTATAGTGTATATTTTCGTATACGCTAAAATATCTTTTTTTAAGTATTTATGCAAATATTGTACTCTTAAATATTTCATCACATTAGAAAAAATCCTATGCAATATTTTCCAATTTTGTTTATTTAATTTATATATCAGCAATATTTTGTTACTATTAGAAAATAAGACGAAATATGTAAAAGTGTAAAGATTTATTTAAAGTTAGAAATAAATATAGAGTTAATAAAGCAAAATGTTGTTTTTATATTAACATATTAATATTTTAGAGAAGTATAAAATGACCCATTGAGACCAAATTTAGTCACTTTGCTAAATAGCGACTTTAAAAATATTAAAAAGATTTTTTTGTTGTAAATTATTAAAACAAAAAATGCATTGAAGTATTATAATTATTAGACTTTGCCATGTCAGCCCGCCAAAAGTGTTTTTTTTTTATTGCAGCAAGCAAAGAGCCGATGCCAAACAGCCAAGAACCGGTGAATCCGCGACCGCCGGAGCCCAGCCGGCCGCCTCCCCCCAGCCGACCTCCCGCTGCGCCGCACTACCACGCGCCTCTGCCGCAAGCGCCGCCCACTACCGGTGGCCTTTTCTCGTCTATTAAAGATGGCGCTGGCAGCTTTTTAAAAAATTTAAAAGATACTTCGTCCAAAGTTATGCAGACTGTCCAGCAGTAAGTTTAATGACCAATTTATATTTATATATTTATTTTAATTCAGCAATTTCTGAGTATTACCAATACACTTTTTAATTTTGATTCTAAGGTCGAGTATCGATATTTTTTTTTTTGCCTAAAATTTATATAACTGGAAAGATGGGAGAATCTATATAATTTTAAAATTAAATTACGCTTTTTTTACAGGTCGATAGCGCGTGCAGATCTGGACATAAGTTATATAACGAGCCGCGTCATTGTAATGTCATATCCGTCGGAGTTATTGGAGAGTGCTTATAAGACAAATCATATCGAAGATGTTAGAGTACGTAAAAATAAAGTAAAATAATACTACTGTTATTGTACACGCGAAATTTTGTGGGGATGGATGAATTGATGTATGTTTGTAGTGATCTAGAATATCACATTCGTTAATTTTTATTTTGAAATGACATAGGATGCGCGGATAAAACTAAAAAGATACCTTAAACTAGGGTCCTACCTTAAAAAATGGTCGAAATCGACCACTTTAACCTTATCCACTTAACCGACCGCAAAGTTTTTAAATTAGTAAGTATTTTGTATCAATAGGAAAAAAACTATAGATAGGATTTTTAAAGTCATCTGGCTATTTGGCAGGGCCGGATTTAGGGGAGGGTAACCGGGGCTACAGCCCTGGGCTTCAACATAAGAGGGGCCCCCACAATAGAGACTTCGTAAAAAAGAATTTGAAATTCAGACTAGTAAACATAATAATATATTTCATCCGATAATTATCGAGTAATATCGATAGTATTACTTTTTTATATATATGATATTGTCGAGTAGGGAGAGAAGAATACTATTTACGGAACTAATTTAGGGCCAAGGGCCTCTACTCCTTTGTTGCCTCAAGGCCTCCAAATCCAGCTTTGTATGGAGGTATGAGGTATCAGTCCATTTTGGAAAAGCTGACTCTTGCCCAACCGTTTGGGAATCCCTGCCTTAAACCATTTGCGTTCACGTTTACTGCTTTGCTTCTATGCGTGCATAATGTTTCGTAGCTTATAACATTTTTCCATGAATAGTCTTTAAATAATATAGATTTTTTATCGATACACCATCGAATTTGTGTCGATATACGATCGTTATCAGGTGTTTATGATAACAACCGGGACCGACGGCTTTACATGCTCTCCGAGGCACGGTGGGAGATCCACAAGAACACACCCAGATCGGAAACAAATATTTGTACAAATAAAAACATCTATTCCGAGCGGGAATCGACCTCGCGACCATGCACCACTGCACCAGAAAGGTCGGCGAAAAAAATATTGAATATATTTATTTATATTTAAACACGCGTGCTCGCACGCAGCTGTACCTGGAGAGCCACCACCCGGGCGGCAGGTACTGCGTGTACACGCCGCAGGAGGCGCGCGCGCGCTTCCCGCGGCGCCAGCTCGTGTGCGACGGCGCGCTGTGGCCGCTGGACGAGCTGCGCGCGCCGCTGCTGGCGCCCACCTACGCGCTGCTGCAGCACATGTACCACTACCTCGGCCGCGACGACAAGTCCGTGCTCGTCATCGCCTGCCAGGTGCGTCCGAGCCGCTCTGCCGCAGAGCGGGAGCCGGGTGGGCTATTACGTAACTTGCGCGATCGCGAGAATCGCTGTGGTTTCGAATTTCAATACTAATTGAGACTTAACTAACGCATAACGCGTTAACATCATCTCTCACCATCATGAGTAGACTGGAAGAGATCTCTTTTAGAGATAAACTCGCTCTTGCCAACTTCCATTGTAAACTTGAATTGTCAAAATGTTTTAAAGTGCAATAAAGATAATAATAACTAGTATTAAAATTCGACACCACAGCGATTTGTCACGAACGCGCAAGTTACGTAATAGTGCCTCGGACTCGTGGTTGATGTTCCCGGAGCTACTATTCGTGCATAACTGCGTATATACGACGCACGATGTGTGAGCTTCTCGAAACCATATATGCGCGGTTACAAAACATATGCCAGCACCTGGGAACGAAGAAACCATGATCGTCAAACTACTAGTCAATTATTTTTATTTCTAATTCAAAAAGAAAAATGTTTTAATACACACGTGTTCTAACGATAATCTAGATATGCCGCGAATAGTGATTTGGCCGAATACCGAATATTCGGCTGCGCTCTTGGCCGAAGCGCCTAATATTCGGCAACTGATGTGTGCATTTTGTCCGTGACATTTTACGACTTGTCTCATTGCGATGCGTGCGTTCATTATTAGTTATTAAATCATAATGTGTTACAGTTCTCACTTACTCCTTACTACTTAAAATATGAGGATGCAGATAAAGTTTCTATGGCAAACAAGATTGATATTTATTTGAAAACTACTCGCTTAAATCGGACTGACGATCCTTAGAAACGGTGGTCAACAAACGCAAAACCGCATCAAATCATTACGAAATTCGCTAAGATTTATTATCTTCTCCTGGCAGTTGTGGATATAGTGAGAGGCTTTTTTTAGAAGTGGGTATAATTTATGAAGAAAAGCGCAATCGTTTGCTATCAACAAATTCTGAAAAAAAAAAATGTTTTTATTCATCACAACTTGCCACTGATTGATTTAAGTAACAAAATATTTTTTTTTTGTAATTAATATATTTTGAATAAAATTTGCGTTTTTTTTTTCTTTTCTTCTTATGTGTTCGGTATTCGGCCGAATACCGAATATAAAAAAAAGAATCTCTAAACTGAACATGTTCCAGGACGGCAAGTCCCGGTCGTGCATGCTGCTGTGCGGGCTGCTGCTGTACGCGAAGCTGGTGTCGGTGCCGGAGGACGCGCTGCAGATATTCGCCGTGAAGCGAACCCCCATCGACCTGCCGCCGAGCCAGCTGCGCTACCTGTACTACCTGAGCAATATCATTAGGTACCTTTACATTCATAATTAGACTTAATTATCTGTTCATTTGATAGTATGTATAGTGATTTCACCTGTCTTAAGTTCTGAGACTTGTCATCTTGATTGACTTTTATAGCCCCTGTTAGTCTTTCTTCTGATGTCCATTATGTATATAAATAACACAACCTTCCTTAAAATTGGCTTTCTGTTACATATATATATATATACAATTTTATGTGTCGAATTGATAGACATAAATAATTATAAATTGAAAACACGCAATATATAATATAATTTATGATTATTTGACGCATCGGCTGTATAAAAAATTCTTGTAACTCAAATACCTAGCAAAAGTACTAAAAAAATTATGATTTTTACTTTTCCTACATCTTTAGAAAATAATGATCTCTTTTTATTTCTGAACAGACTAGATGACTCGGTTGACTTCGTACTAACTAATACCTATCACCTTCGACTGAAGATTGGAAAAAACCGCATTTTTTCCAATCTTCTTTATTCCTAGAACTTCCCAATATGAGAAATAAAAAAAAATGTCAAGCCATGTTAAACGTTTTACAAAAGTAACGCACAGGAATTGACTAGTATAAAAAATGTTGATATTATTTTATAGGATTGTGATGTACCTTTGGCTAATATTTTTTCAACATAAGGTTAGAGTGACAGCGTACAAATCTCGAATATCTATAATATAATTTAAGTGTATTTTTTCGTTAAATCGATTATTGTATGTAAATATTTATATTTATTTCCAGACCAGAACCAATTCTCCCACATTTTAGGCCAGTATCGCTAGTATCTCTAACGATACAACCGGTTCCACTCTTCACTAAAGCCAGGTAACATTTGATATTAAATTATACTTAATTTATATTAACAGAATATTACACTTTTCTTCTGACATAATAATTTCTTATAAATCGATGAACGCCAGCCGGCTGCACGCACGAAAAAGCATGACTCATTGTCACGTTCCGCGAGCGAGAGCGCGAAACAAGCGATAGAGAGGCACGATCGGCCCAAGTGTTCGGCTGTAACGCATATATCTCTCTTTGACTCCATCGGCAGATACGTCCGAGTAGAAGAGAAAAAATATTTGAATTATTATAACAAGTGCAAATAAATGTTATTAAAAAAAAAAAAGTAATTTTCAATTAACTCTTTCTTTGTATTATATTATACAAAATAATGATAATTCAGTGATAATAATTCAATTCAATTCATAAAAGTATGCAATTTTTGATCAATGTTTTCGTATGACGTTATCACGTAAAATTATCGTCCGTAAACCGACTTTACAGACAACCAATTTTTATTTATAAAGGTTGTCAATATATCAAATGCAGGATTTATTATTTTACAGGGACGGTTGTCGACCATTCCTAGAAATATACAACGAAGACCGACTGATCTCACCTCCGTTAAGAAATTATGAAAGTATGCATCTATTTATGATGACTGAAGGAAAGGTACGGTGTCAGTTTACTTATATGTTATGTAATGGTTTTTGGTTATAAATCTACAATCTATTCTATAATATATATAATATGTATATAAAATGATATTTTTCTATTTACACAATGACAATAGAGACTTAGCATTATAAATAAGGCGAACAAAAATACCAAAAGTGTTTTATGTTAGAATAAATATAATTTTTGATCCCGCGATCTAAATATTTAACGACTTACCAATTCGCTTGTCAATTTCAAAATATTGAAAATATGTATTTCATAACTCATGTGATATTATTTCGACATTTTGAACATTAATATTGTTAAATTTTGAATGTTAGAAACTATTGCCGCTAAACTATTCCAAGATTTTTTTTCAGCTTTTTTGGCTCAATTTATTTTTTACAATTTTTATGCGAGTCCCATTTACAATTGGCCTTTTAATATTTTAATATAATAGGGACAATAAATCTACTATTTAACTAATCATTGTCGATTATCATCTTAATTATGAATTATAAAAAAAACTGTCTTAAAGATAACCTTAATGTATGTTATTTATCGCATATCTAAAATGACTAAAATATTGCAACTTAACATCGAGTCTCCACTATGTAGAGGTGTTCAGTAGAAAAATGGCTTAATCTACATAAATATATTTATTGAATTAATATGATCACGCGTTTTTACTAGTATTTTGATGATCCGAAATCCTATTCTTGTTTATAAATTTAAACATCCTAAAAGATATTTTTATTTTGTATTAAAAAACTGAAACTGTTCTGGTTTAGTGGTGCAAGTAGTTCCCTTAACGCCGGCGGTCGCAAAATCGAATCCCGTTCGGGGCAGATATTTGTATTTGTGCAAATATTTGTTTCCGGTCTGGGTGTATGCCCTTGTGGGTTTTCCCATCGTGCCTCTAGAGAGCACGGAAAGCCGTCGGTTCCGGTTGTTATCACAAATCTATAACAATTCGATTTTAACGACATTTCCTGCCTTGCGCAATTACTATACCAGCTGTCACCCACGGTATTTCCGAATCGTTACGACATAAGGAACTTCAAGAAAAGAGCATAACCTTATTTGAAAGGCCGGCAACGCACCTGCTAATCCTCTGATATAGCGGGTGTCTATGGATGTTACCTTGACTTACCACCAGGCGAATAGACTGTCCGTTTGCCCCCTCTTCCATTAAAAAAGACACCTGATAACGATCGTTACTCCTGGTAGGGAATTTATCCCCCAACCCGCAATAGAACAGCGTGGATGATTAAGCTCCAACCCTTTACATAGAGAAGAAATTTCTGCCCAGCTGTGGGAAGTTTACAAGGCTGATTCAGTTCAGTTCAATTACATTGTGAATCAGCGCGTTGTACTGGTGACGTGGCAACTGGCAGGTGACGCTGCCGCTGGACGCGACGGTGGTGGGCGACGTGACGGTGGTGGTGACGCACGCGCGCCAGCAGCTCGGCCGCCTGCAGCGCGTGCCCATACTCTCCGTCGCCTTCCACACCGGCTTCCTCGACTACGATCAGCACGTCATCAAGTTCACCAGGTAGATAGGAATCAGAAGAAAATTGAAGCTACTTCAGACTTGGCTCCGGCCTTTTGTTATACCGAAATGAAATTTTGAAATTTAGACTATATGAATTATAATTTTTTATTAGTATTTAATTTAGGCTGTATGGACTATAGTCCCTTACCTTTCCCTATTAGGGATAAATTTTAAAACAACAATCACCAGGTAGCTCCTCCCGGAAATTAAAACAGGGTTTTATATACATACCTATCAAACAATGCGTGCGTGTCCATAAGATCCATTGGTGCCGTAGTTTACAAAACTGCATCCCTAATCATACTAATATTATAAATGCGAAAATAAGTTTGTTTGTTACGCTTTCACGCGAAAACTACTAACCGATCATCCTGAAACTTTGTATACATATTCTTGGAAGTATTAGAAGTAACACAGGATTTTTTTTTTGGTCGCGATAACCGACATCCACGCGGATGAAGCCGCGAGCAGATGCTAGTATTCTATATATACAAACAAAAAAATTTATTCTTCAAGTTAATTTCTCAAAAAAAAAACCTTGTGTTTCACTATATCACTCTTGTTCTTATTAAATTTTTTTTCTTTCTGATTATGATCATATTCAAATGATACTGAAAAGATCAGCTTTTGCTTTAAAAATATTTTTTTCCTTGCAATTAAACGATACTTAAAGAATACATAGGAAATGTAATTTAGGAAATTGATGTAAATTTTAGTCCATTTTAAGGAGCTCATGTTTGGCTAAAAGTAAACTACGACAAAACTGTGTTTGCAGAAACGGTTGTACTAATCTATTGACCCGCACTAGATAAAAAGTAAGTTTTATGTTTCCTGTACTATCCAAAAAACTGCTAATTTGACGGTAGAAATAGGGACTGGATTTGCACTACAATCCATTAGCATTAATAATAGTTTTATCCCTAAATTTGAAATCAGATCGAGATTTACACGAGTAAAATCATGGGGCACAGTCGGTTATCACGTTAACCGCCAAACCAAAATTCTTATGACGACAAATTTTCAAATCTAATTTTCGGGTGGAAATGACTTGAATGGCATTAAATATTGATTTAGTAATATTTTAAGTGTTTATTTCTCTAAAATAGTTAAAAATAAAATAATGTGAGGCATATATGACTGACATTGCCTGTGTGCAATAAAATATAGCGATAGCGCCGTGTCTTGTTACTACACGCATAGGCACAGGTGACTAACATAGCAGCTAAGGTGTTAAAAACCAAATCGATATTTCAGGTCCGAAATCGACGGAATAGACGAGTCGAGTCCGGTGAACGAGCACTTCTCGTCGAACGTGTCGGTGGTGATCAGCCTGGTGGTGCAGAACGGCGAGCGCCGCAAGCCGCGCTGCGACGTGTGGGAGCAGGACGTGTCGTACGCCGTGCGCGCGCCCGACCTGCTCTTCTCCTCCGCGCTCGAGCGAGACGAGACTATCGACAACTTCGGTCAGTTGCTTTGAACTTCCGCTCCGTCCTGTCGCTACTGAGGCGCTAATAAAATATTTCACCCGTTCTCTACCACGAACGCACCATTAGCGTTGATCGAAATTACTGCTCTTCTCCTCCGCGCTCGAGCGCATAGAGACCATCGTCAACTTCGGTCAGTTGCTTTGAATCAGCGTTAGCATCCGTCACATAATTATCGTACAAATCACATAATGTAGCACTTGGTACGATCGAACATAGAGGTGTCGAAATTGTACGATAATCTAACGCGCACAACATGATTTAGAACATAGAGGTGTCGAAATTGTACGATAATCTAACGCGCACAACATGATTTAGTGAATTTTTTTTTTTTCGTTCAAATGTCATCGAAATGGACATTTTAACTACTTAACTGCCCTCTCGTATTTAGTTTCTGAGTTTCTAAACATCAATTTTAGCTTTTTAAATTAGATATTGGGGAACATGTACAGGCGATGGCGTTTTTATTTATTTATTTATTTATTTATTTATTTATTTTTTTCGTCTCTATTTCAGAGGCAGGATATATATATTATTACTAGTACAGTAACTGTGTGAAAATTTTGTGTTTGTACGATACATTGGAACGAAAAACGATAATTTTACGGCCGAAAATACATAATACTGTCAGCAAATAATGCTAACACTGCTTTGAATTATAACTATCCCATTTTGAATACACCTCGATTCACTAACAATGTATCTGTACTGTACTGTATCAGCCTGTAAACCTGTGTGGTTTGGCGGGTTGGCGGATAATTTCCTTATAATGAGTAACGATCGTTATCAGGTGTCTATGATAACAACCGGGACCGACAGCTTTACGTGCTCTCCGAGGCACGGTGCGGAGACCCACAAAGACTTACACCCAGACCGGAAAAAATATTTGTACAAATACAAATATCTATCCCGAGCGGGAATCGAACCCGCGACCGCCACGGCGTCCAGAACGGTCGTCAACAATGTATCATTTTTAAGTAATTTATTCATGAAATAATTTATTAAGTAAAATATTTAAAATAAAAATATTTATTGATGTATGTGTATTAACGCAGCAAATCTCCGAAGAAACCCGCCAGTTATACCAACAAGTATGTTATTTATATGATGTGGAGAGCTTTTTTATTGTTTTTTTTTTTTTTTTTTTTCACTTAACTTGAGTGAACACATTTAGAAAATATTACTTAGCAATAGTTTAGTGCATGTTTTTGAGATTTAAACAATGAAATATAAAATACTTATGATATGAAAATATATTATTTAACTAGTTTTATGTGTTAAAATACTTAAAAATAATAAAAATAACGCAACTTATTATCTACTTCTTACTTTAATAGATTGTTATTAAATTCAGCTCTTGACAAATATTGCACTTCTTTTTGCTTTATAATATGTAATTTTTTTTATAATCTCTCTAGTAATAACAATTTACTCAATTTTATTCATCACTTTATGATGGTGACCACTTCCGTGGTCCCCTTCTAAGTTAAGATTTTTTTCTCTTTGAACATTCCGAATACATTCATTTTTGACATTTCCGCGTTGTTGAATTTATGATGTGCGCATGCGCTCCCTCATCACATTGAAAAAAATTATTACTTAAAAGGGGGTCGCGAACATAGCCAATATAGACGTTGATGAAAATTGCATTAAAATATTTCATCACATTCATTCATAACTGTTTGATACGTATACTTTGTGAAAAATGTAGAAACGTGATATATCTTTACAATTAAATAAACAGCTCGTATAATATATTAGTGACTTCGGAAAATCCCCGGGAGCCTATGCGTCCCCCGCGTCCGCACCGGCCGCCGCCACCGGCGCACTCGCCCCCCGCGTCCCCCGCGCGCGCCCCGCCCGCTACGCACACCGCCGACTTCCTGAACATCGCCAGCAGACCCGCGCCCGAGGAACCCAATTCTGAAGACACTAGTGAGAAATTGAAAAGTGACGACTCGTTCGACTTCTTCGGTATGATGGAGAAGCCCGCGGACGATTCGTTCGGCGACTTCTTGAGCAGCAAAGTGGCCGATAATCCGCAGGTAAAATATATTTAGTAATTTTAAACATAACTGAGAATGGCGATCTTTTTTTTAATTTATTTTTATAGTTTCATTATTTTTAATACACTGTACCTAAACAACACGGCAACACTAAAATTAACATTTTATTTTTCAGCCCTTCTCATCGGATTCCATTTTCGGCGATCTTCCTCCACCACCGATCTCAACTGCCGCTAACGTCAACGTAAGCTCCGGCGAAAACTTTGATCCTTTTGGCCTGAACGATCCTTTGCCGAAACAAGAACCGCTTCTTACTCCGCTGTCTGTTAAAGATGACGGTCAGTACAATATTTCAAATTACCTTTTTCGTAGGAAAATAAAAGTAATTAGTATGATGACACAAGAATCTTTTAATTGAATACGAATCAAGGAAGCAAAAAAGCGGTTGAAAATAATCGTTTTATTTTCTTTCAGCTCGTCCACAAACTGGTACCGAACAGGCTCAAGCGAAACGAGATCCGTTTGCGGACCTCGGCCTGCTGGGGACGGGGCAACCGGGAGCCGCGCCCGCCGCCACTCCCATGGCCACGCCCTTCGTGACGCCTATCGTGACGCCCCTCGTAACTCCCCGCGCATCCCCCGCGCACACCCCCGCGCACCAGCCGACCACGCCCGCACGCTCGCCCGCGCACCAACCTGATTACAGGTGTAAATCGTATACATGTTACAATAGTTTTTAACTGATTTCATCGCTACTTATATTGTACATAACCGTTGGAGTGGTACCAGTTTAGGCCGCAATCATACGAGCGCTTTTCTAGAATACGCGTTCCTCCAACGGTAGATCAGCGTCAATGTATGCTTCGTACTTCTGCAAAATACTCTTCGAACTGATTTTTCTCAAATAAAAAATCGTCGATTGTGGTGTAATCGACTCCAATTTGTACTATACAGCAAAAGTAAAGTAATGAACAAGATTTTTTTTTTTAATACAGTTTTTTTAATATTTGTTGTAGTCGCACTCATTTCGAGACAACAAAGCCAGTTGTGGAGGAGAAAACAAAGAAAACCACAGATGTATTCGGCGATTTACTGGGCAGTCAAGGATACGACTTCGTTAAACGCGAAACTGGACCTAAAACTATGAACGCTATGCGTAAAGAAGAAATGGTTAAAGAAATGGATCCCGACAAACTGAAAATACACGAATGGGTAAATAATATTAAAATAAGTTTCATTAATAAAAATCTCTGTATAATCTAACTATAACTATAATCAAACAAGAAAAAAATAGGAACATCTGGAGGCCTGGCTCCCTTGTTCTATCTTATAATATCTCTATGCGATTACTACGATTGTACTACAGATTACAAATAATCTGTAGAAATAAATGCTAATTTGTAAATAAGGTGTAATATGTTATTAAAACTAGAAAGACATTAGTATAAAGAAAGACCTTTGGGAGATGGACGAGTGTCAGCTGCGCGACTTTGCCGTTTTTTCCGAGTCTTGAGCAACACCTTACCGGGTATCTCATACTGGAGGGTAGCGGGATCCGAGGCACGGTCTTGCCGTTGACCGACCGCAGGCAGTTGGGGGCCCTAGCGCGCCAGCCACGTGGCAAAGGCTGCCCCGCCACCTCGCGAAAAATCCTGGGATGGCTCCACCGTGCCAGCTGGCGACTGGATGGGAGGACCCGGTGGCAATTTCCAGGGCGGCTCGGGCGTCCCCGCAGTCTCCGGATGAGCTCCCCATTAGTTGGTCTAGCCCAAGGGATCCGCATGGTAAAAGCTGCGCCTCGACATTCGACTGTTTCTCCATCATCACTCCTCGACATGAACAAAGCACAAATAAAGAAAAAAGTTAAAAAACGGCTGCACTTCCTCCCACTCAAGGTGCACTTCACTAACATCCGAGGTTTGCACTCCAACATTGACCCGGTCCACCACCACCTCGAGACCGCGAAGCCGCAACTGCTTTTCTTAACGGAGACGCAAATCAAGTGTCCAGCAGACGCGACGTACCTCAACTACCCATGCTACTCATTAGAACATAAGTTCAAGGAACACGCTGGGGTCTGTGTGTACGTCCGCTATGACATTTGCTATAAGCGACTCCGGTGCTTTGAAGCAACCGGGTTCTCCACATTATGGGTTTTAGTAGACACCGGCGTGGACAAGACTATCTACGCCTGTGTTTATCGGTCACACAGTGGGGATCAGGAGACGACCAGGCTCTTCGACCACCTTACAAAGATGGCAGATAGTGCTCAACAGCGATATCCGACAGCCGAACTCGTTTTTCTCGGGGACTTTAACGCCCACCACGAGCAGTGGTTATTCCCGTACGAGAAAACATGCTGCGCTGGGAGGGAGGCACGTAAATTCGCATTAGCACTAGATCTCACCCAAATGGTACAGGTTGCAACGCGAGAACCAGATGTCACCAGCCATACAGCCAACTGCTTGGACCTCCTGCTGACTACAGATCCAGACAGACACTCGGTCTCAGTATCTGCCCCGCTAGGGTCATCCGACCACTGTCTGGTGAAGTCAGTATCGACCTGCTCTCCTCCGGACAACTGTCCAAGGGACGCAAGAAGAGTGTGGCGATACGAGTTAGCAGACTGGGAACAGATGCGGCATTTCTATGCATCTTTCCCTTGGCGGCAAGTCTGTTTTTCCTCGGGCGACCCCTCATGCGTGGCTGAGGCAATCGCTGACGTGATTCGACAGGGAATGGAATACTTTATCCCATTCTCCGACATGTCGCTCGACCACAAATCCCGCCCTTGGTACAATGCTGAATGCGCCCGAGCTGAAGCCCTCAAGGAATCTGCTTACCAGGCTTGGGTTCAAGTCCGCGATGCCAAAGCTGGAGTGCGGGGGGTTCGCACGAGGAAGAAAGCTTTTAATTCAGCCGCCAAGTCCTGCAAGCGAACACTACAAAGGGCTAGATCCGACCATGTCCGCCGTATAGGCGCTAAGCTTGCCTCCTACCCCCCTGGTAGTAGACAATTCTGGTCTCTGTCGAAAGCAATAGAGTCCAATTTCTGCCGCGCTACATTGCCTCCTCTGCAGAAACCTGATGGTACGCTGGCTCACTCAGCAGTAGAAAAGGCAAACTTGCTTGCATCTCTCTTTGCAAGCAATTCGCGTCTTGACGCTGGCTCTACACAACCACCATCCCTGCCTCGATGTGATTCTTCTATGCGAGAGATCACGATCCACAACAAAGAGGTCCGTAGAGTTTTGCTGAACCTTGACGCGAACAAA
Source organism: Euphydryas editha (assembly GCA_036937285.1). NCBI lineage: Eukaryota > Metazoa > Arthropoda > Insecta > Lepidoptera > Nymphalidae > Euphydryas > Euphydryas editha. The sequence continues at coordinate 7,263,258 of JAUPFZ010000007.1, forward strand.
GCTAGTGGACCTGACGGTATACCTGCGAGGGTCCTAAAGGCCTGTGCACCTGAGTTGTCTCCTGTTCTTACGCGCCTGTACCGCCTCTCTCTCCAAACTAGAACGGTGCCAAAATCTTGGAAACTGGCTAATGTGCAACCAGTGCCCAAAAAGGGTAGCCGAGTCGATCCCTGTAACTACAGACCAATCGCCATCACCTCCATGCTATGCAAAGTCATGGAAAAGGTACTTAACAGCAAGTTGCTGAACTACCTAGAAGACAATGCACTCCTCAGTGACCGCCAATACGGCTTTCGTCAGAAGCGGTCTACTGGTGATCTTCTGGTGTATGTCACTCACTGTTGGGGTGAAGCCATTGAGAAACGTGGTGAGGCGCTTGCTGTATCACTAGACATCTCGAAGGCCTTTGACAGGGTTTGGCATGCAAGTCTCCTTAGTAAGCTTCCTGCTTACGGCATCCCTGCTGCCTTTTGTAGCTGGATCTCAGACTTTTTGAGAGAACGGTCAATCAGAGTGGTCGTCGATGGCTGCTCCTCTGACCTGATGTATATAAACGCCGGTGTCCCTCAAGGTTCCGTTCTCTCTGCAACCCTTTTCCTGCTCCACATCAACGACATGCTACAACCTGGCATTAATGGATACGCAGATGACAGCACGGTTATAGAGAGATACCTATCCAGCGCAAAAGACGACAGGGACGTAATACGTTCCCATAGAGAGGCCATGGTAGAGCGAACGAACTCAATACTAGGTCACGTATCCCAATGGGGTGATTGCAACCTGGTCACGTTCAACGCCGCCAAAACGCAGGCTTGTTTGTTCTCCGCTAAACGGAGTCCTTTTAACCTGACTCCTACTTTCCGAGGTACACCTGTCCCTATGTCCGACACCCTCCACCTCCTTGGCATAGAGTTGAGTTCTAACCTCAACTTTGGCAATTACATTGAGTCCAAAGCGCAAACTGCGGCCAAAAAGCTTGGCATCTTAAACAAGGTTAAGCGATATTTCACGCCGGGACAGCTTCTAACACTGTATAAAGCTCAAGTCCGACCGTGCATGGAATATTGCAGTCACTTGTGGGATGGCTCAGCTAAATATCAACTCGCCACACTGGACTCAGTGGAACGCAGAGCCAAGCGGCTAATCGGTGACGCCAGTTTGTTAGAGTCTCTTCACACTCTGGCTCACCGAAGAAAAGTTGCCAGACTAACGGTCTTCTACAGATTGTACTTTGGGGAGTGTGCCCTGGAGCTGCACGAGCTCATACCCCCATCTCCCTTCTTCCATCGGACTTACAGACGTACCGCGGGCCTTCATCCCCACCTGGTCGATATACCCTTTATACGTACAAAGCGTTTCGAATCATCTTTTTTAATACGCACGGCCAAGGAGTGGAATTCCCTACCGGCGTCCGTATTTCCAAGTACATACAACCCGACTGTATTTAAAGCGCGAGTGAATAGGCATTTTCTGGGCGAGCTCGCTCCATCTTCGACCTCGTCTCTGCTCTCGAGCTAGACTTAGGTCAAGAGTAAGCCCATAATATAATAAATAAATAAAAAAACTATCTAGTATATAGTCAAAAAAGCATTAATAAAATGGACAAAGTATAATAAATGAAAGTGAACGTAACTCGCGCAGACGGAGGGCAAGAAGGCGAACATCCGCGCGCTGCTGTGCTCGCTGCACAGCGTGGTGTGGGCGGAGTGCCGCTGGGCGCGCGTCGACATGGCGCAGCTCGTGTCGCCCGCCGACGTCAAGCGCCACTACCGCAAGGCGTGCCTCGCCGTGCACCCCGACAAGGTACCGCACGCGTGACGCGACACGACTCTACTCGCACACCCACAGGTCACCTCCACCGATACGGTGGCGGAGTGCCGCTGGGCGCGCGTCGACATGGCGCAGCTCGTGTCGCCCGCCGACGTCAAGCGCCACTACCGCAAGGCGTGCCTCGCCGTGCACCCCGACAAGGTACCGCACGCGTGACGCGACACGACTCTACTCGCACACCCACAGGTCACCTCCACCGATACGGTGGCGGAGTGCCGCTGGGCGCGCGTCGACATGGCGCAGCTCGTGTCGCCCGCCGACGTCAAGCGCCACTACCGCAAGGCGTGCCTCGCCGTGCACCCCGACAAGGTACCGCACGCGTGACGCGACACGACTCTACTCGCACACCCACAGGTCACCTCCACCGATACGGTGGCGGAGTGCCGCTGGGCGCGCGTCGACATGGCGCAGCTCGTGTCGCCCGCCGACGTCAAGCGCCACTACCGCAAGGCGTGCCTCGCCGTGCACCCCGACAAGGTACCGCACTCGTGACGCGACACGACTCTACTCGCACACCCACAGGTCACCTCCACCGATACGGTGGCGGAGTGCCGCTGGGCGCGCGTCGACATGGCGCAGCTCGTGTCGCCCGCCGACGTCAAGCGCCACTACCGCAAGGCGTGCCTCGCCGTGCACCCCGACAAGGTACCGCACGCGTGACGCGACACGACTCTACTCGCACACCCACAGGTCACCTCCACCGATACGGTGGCGGAGTGCCGCTGGGCGCGCGTCGACATGGCGCAGCTCGTGTCGCCCGCCGACGTCAAGCGCCACTACCGCAAGGCGTGCCTCGCCGTGCACCCCGACAAGGTACCGCACGCGTGACGCGACACGACTCTACTCGCACACCCACAGGTCACCTCCGCCGATACGGTGGCGGAGTGCCGCTGGGCGCGCGTCGACATGGCGCAGCTCGTGTCGCCCGCCGACGTCAAGCGCCACTACCGCAAGGCGTGCCTCGCCGTGCACCCCGACAAGGTACCGCACTCGTGACGCGACACGACTCTACTCGCACACCCACAGGTCACCTCCACCGATACGGTGGCGGAGTGCCGCTGGGCGCGCGTCGACATGGCGCAGCTCGTGTCGCCCGCCGACGTCAAGCGCCACTACCGCAAGGCGTGCCTCGCCGTGCACCCCGACAAGGTACCGCACGCGTGACGCGACACGACTCTACTCGCACACCCACAGGTCACCTCCGCCGATACGGTGGCGGAGTGCCGCTGGGCGCGCGTCGACATGGCGCAGCTCGTGTCGCCCGCCGACGTCAAGCGCCACTACCGCAAGGCGTGCCTCGCCGTGCACCCCGACAAGGTACCGCACTCGTGACGCGACACGACTCTACTCGCACACCCACAGGTCACCTCCACCGATACGGTGGCGGAGTGCCGCTGGGCGCGCGTCGACATGGCGCAGCTCGTGTCGCCCGCCGACGTCAAGCGCCACTACCGCAAGGCGTGCCTCGCCGTGCACCCCGACAAGGTACCGCACTCGTGACGCGACACGACTCTACTCGCACACCCACAGGTCACCTCCACCGATACGGTGGCGGAGTGCCGCTGGGCGCGCGTCGACATGGCGCAGCTCGTGTCGCCCGCCGACGTCAAGCGCCACTACCGCAAGGCGTGCCTCGCCGTGCACCCCGACAAGGTACCGCACTCGTGACGCGACACGACTCTACTCGCACACCCACAGGTCACCTCCACCGATACGGTGGCGGAGTGCCGCTGGGCGCGCGTCGACATGGCGCAGCTCGTGTCGCCCGCCGACGTCAAGCGCCACTACCGCAAGGCGTGCCTCGCCGTGCACCCCGACAAGGTACCGCACTCGTGACGCGACACGACTCTACTCGCACACCCACAGGTCACCTCCACCGATACGGTGGCGGTTCGCACCCGCGACAGGAGAGACAGAGACAACAGAACCGAGATGACCAATGATATAACTTTTCGCGGTCTCCTGTCTCTGTCTCAACTGTCACAGTCGCCTGCCACGGCGCGAACCGCCACCACATGAGTAAAGAAACGAAACAGAGACAAAGCTTCTAAGGACACAGTAGGATAAAATTTAGGATAGATAAAAAATGATGTGTTTTTATTCTTTCTATTATTGTTTCAGCACACTGTACAGTAAAACATTATTTACACTTTTATATTAAAACACTATTTATATTATTTAACTGTCATTAAATGAAAACATGACACGCGACGTGTATCGCACCCACTCTATAGACTACCCTACTTATTATTATTACCCTGTTTGACGTATTATATTGTTTTTTACTATATTATAGTTAGTAAATAATATTGTTATGTAATAATATATAACATACAATATTATATAAAATTTATTTTAATCTTTTCAGCAAATGGGTACTCCGAACGAGAATTTAGCAAAAATGATATTTATGGAGCTGAACAACGCTTGGAGTGATTTCGAAAATGACACTAAGCAACAGAACCTATTCCAGTCTTAATGTTAAACGTGACCTCGACGATACCGATCCCTTAGCGTTAGATATAAATAGATAGATAGGTCCAAATGCTTCAACTGCTTCGTATTTTATTTTCCTCGTCCAAATATTATTGTTTACGTAGGCAGAATAGCTGGATGCGTTTAATAAAGCGTATATACTAATATAATTCATTCGTAAAATGCGGTAAACAGTGTCTAAATATAAAAATGATTACCTAGCTTTGTTACCTTTGAACTAGAAAAATGTTTTTTTGTAGATGAATTTCACTCTCATGTCAAAGTACAGTAATGATTCATTCAATATTTATATCTAAATATTCATTATCGATACATTATGTCTATACATTTGTATTTTGAAATTATCGTCTACAATGATTTTTTTTATATATATAAAGTGCCATAAAAATCGAGATTTTGATTGAAACTCATTAAAGAAAATGTGAAAAAAATTCTATATAAAATAATTAATTAAAAAAAATCATTAAAATGTCATAAATGTTAATTATTGGCATATATCTTGATGTTGGAATATTTAACTACATTTTGCAATTAACCTATAAGTGGTGTATTAGCTAAATTGTCTCGATATTGTGTTAAACCAATCGTATTATTCTTTTGTTAATAGAAGTAAAACTAAGAGCAGCTTATCGTTTCAACTAGTGATGTAAAAAATGATTCTAATGAAACACAAGACTCGTATATTTAAACTATTGTATATTATGAAATTGAATGTTCTTGACAATTTTAACATTAAGAATGGGAAGTGGTGCACATAATTCCTAGATTTAATTATGTAGCAAATGGGTGCCTGTCTATTTGTTTTCTTTAGTCTTTGGTACACATCAAATTATTTTATATTCAGCTACATTATCAGTAGTGGTAAATATAACATAGCTTTTGTTCTAGCAAATTTTTTAAGCATACTTCAGCTAATTAAAGCTTTAACAGATAATAAATAGTGAAAATAAGAAGTGGCAATATTAATCTTCCAGTATTTTTTTTTTTCATTTAAGTTGAATGATAAATGAATGCAACAACTTAATCTAAGGTATTCGATTATTTAATTTGACTCTGTATATAAATTCATTTATCCGTTCATTTTTAACAATGTTTACTTATTGATTTATTTACAGACAAAGTCTGAGATAGTACTTATCTAATTACAAAATTAAATTTGTATTAGGCTTTAATATTTTTATATATAGTTTAGTTCTTAGAAGTATAAAATATTAAACAGTTAATTAAGAGAGGAAATAAATAGAATATTTCAGATTCTCATTTTTCATAATTTCATAACACATTTTAATTTAGTGGATGTTATGTTAAGATTTTGCATTTGTACATTCCTTACATGGTCGGTTCAAATTTAATAAATATTATTAACTGTTTAATTTATATTCTGAAAACGTAACTTATTTAATTAAAATGGATGTAATACAGCACTTTACAGTGAACTTAATATCGTTTAGCTAGTGTGATTGTTCCTAGTTAATTTTTATAGTTGCTTGCTAGGGCCTATAGTATAAACTTATATTAAGCCCATTATTTACATGATTTTTTTTTTAATCTTTGTATATTTTGCTTCATTTTGAATATAAAGTAAAAATGTTCTGGTCAATAAAGAAATTGTTCAAGAATAATAAATATAGTAAACATATATTTATATCTTCTTTTAATCAAATAACTGAAACACCTGTAAACGTCTGCTGCTGCTGGTCGAAGGTCTCCATATAGGACAAGGGTTGAAGCTTAGTCTGCTACGCTGCTAGACTGCAGGTTGGCAGATAATTTGATTAACTAAGCTGACTAAGCTTAGCAATGAGGAAATAGGAAATATTCAATGAAACCTTTTTCTAGATAAAAAATACCTAACTAATTTTATTAGTAATGTTAGCTCTCTTCCATTTTTACATCTAGACATCCATATTTTTCTAAAAGTTCTTGTTTTTTCCTTCTTAATAATGCTTCCTCTACATCTTTCTGTGACGGAACAGCAACATGAGATGTCTCGGCGGATTTTTCATTTTCATCGTCCTCTATTCTCTTGTCATCAGGCTGAAATAGTTAAAAGTAAGATATAGTTTTCTACCTCTATAAAGTTTTTTATCATCGTCCATCATTAGATAATTAAGTCATGACAATAAAAGTAGCTTAACCTAAAAAATAGGGTTTTGTTCTAAAACATAAAGCAAAGTGGTATAATATTAACAATCGACAACAGATGACAGAATGGCAATTTTTCATAAGATATATTTTCCTAAAAATTTCCTTTTGCAAAGAGTTCTACATAAAGTACAAAATATTTCTCACTTTCAACGTACCAAGTGGAGTGAAAATCCAGTGTCGGGGACAAAACACATTACACAAATACAAACGACCAGATCACACATTTTTAAGTGTATCACACAATCACACATGTGTAAGTGTATCACACAGATTAAATATGTGTAAGTGTATCACACATCTGACATCACACATGTTTAAGTGTATCACACAATCACACATGTGTAAGTGTATCACACAATCACACATGTGTAAGTGTATCACACATATCACACATGTTTAAGTGTATCACACAATCACACATATGTAAGTGTATCACACAGATCACACATGTGTAAGTGTATCGCACAGATTACACATATTTAAGTGTATCACACAATCAAAGACTAAAGCTTAAATAAAACAATACTTTTGTTTTAATAAATATTAATTTACATACATCTTCTGGGTAAATGTTTTCCTCCTCGGGAATCTCCTGGTCTTTATTTTCGTCTTTATTTCTTTTCCATTCCTCAACCGCTTTCGCTATTGCTACAATTTGAAAGTAATATTGGTTAAATTAAAATGAGATAAAAATGATATCACAAAGAAAAGAAAATCTTTGATTACAAGTTTGAGTACATACAGCATTATACTATTAAACGTGGATGTAGTATACATATATTACTGATTTTAAAATATTTGCCTATATATTAAATATTGCTTTTTATATACGACAAGTGGAATATTACATAAAAAATTAAGACTTTTCTGAAATTTAATTTTTTTTAATGCTCTTTTTTTGATTCTTATAACCAGAAAACTGCAAACTTAAAATTATAATAAATATTTCGCATTTGGTTTTGGGTTCATTCTTTAATTAAATAGGCTTGTTTTCTACTTTTTTCTATTTGTAACCTCCACCCCACCTACGTGAGATCTAGTCACCCTCACGTAAAATGTAATATGTTATATTTTGATTATATTGTTTAGTTTTGTATGTGATATAAGATTCAGTTATTAAGGGAAGCATTCTCGATTTATATATATATATATATATATATATATATATATATATATATATATATATATATATATATATATATATATATATATATATATATATATATATATAAATCGAGATTATATTTAATTCTTATAATAATAATATATTATATTATTATTATAAGAAGTTACATAGGATACTTTTTATTTTGTTCGTAATAACCGACGTCACGCGGGCGAAGCTGCGGGCAGAAGCTAGTTAAATATAATAAGCCCACCTTCTTTCTCTGCCTCTTGCTCGAGCGGTAGCAGCAGTCCGTCGTCGTCGTCCCGGTACCCGTAGTAGTCCGCGTCCACGTCGCGCATGAGGTCGGCGCGCGTGCGGCGCGGCGCCGCCGGCGGCTCCTGCTCGAACAGCTCGCGGACACCTGCTCGAACGAAATAACTTATGGTTGCGGTTCGCGCCGCGACAGGAGAGACAGAGATGACAGAACCGAGACGACCAATGATATAACTTGTCGCGGTCTCTTGTCTCTGTCTCTCCAGCCGCGGTCGCCTGTCCCGGGCGCGAACCGTCACCATTCAGTAATGACTAAACTGAATCAGACAGGAAACGTCCCACTACTGGGCAAAGGTCTCCTCTCCATATTGGAGAAGTTTACTGTGTAATATTGTGTGTATACACTAGCTGCTCCGACAGACTTCGTATTGTCTTAAAGATATTGGCCTGACGAAACTTGAAGGCATTACAAAGATAATCCTAGCACTCCTTTTTATGTTTTGATTGGCGTCAAATGTTTGAAAGCTAGAGTGAGTGTTTTAATTTTTTATTTTTAACGAGCTCTGTCTCACGGTTTCACCCGCCTTAATTTGAGGGAAAAACGTACTTAAATATTTTTAAACAATTACTCTAAGAGTACCCGCCTCGTTGGTCGAGTCGAGTCGAGAGTCGCAAGCGTTACTGCCGGGCAAGGGGTCTCAGGTTTGATTCCTGGTACGTTCAACGTATTATTGAGTTTTTTATTTTTATTTTTCGAAAATTCTCAGTAAAAGAGTAATGTTATATTTACTTTAAAAGTGGAACTATAGTTAAAAAATGTCTCGAGAAGAGAAATAATAAAGGACACAACGGAAGCTCTCAAAAAAGATTATTTTTTCCCGTTTTTGTAACATTTCTTATTATTGCTGTCCCTATTGGTCGTAGCTTGATGTTATATAACCTATAGTCGTCTTCCTTGCTAAATGAACTATTCAACACAAAAAAAGAATTTTTCAATTCGAACCAGTAGTTTCTGAGATTAGCGCGTTCAAATAAACAAACAAACTCTTTAGCTTTATAATATTAGTATAGATTATATAGATATAGTTTCGCCACTGGAGAAGACCATCGCTGCGACGACCTCAAGCGTAAAATGTGGATGCGCTTTGTCTAATCTCTTAGCGTGACAATACGTTAGAAGACCAACTTTCAAGCGACAGTCGACTAATAGCCCAATCGACTAGTAGCCGCAACAGTATCCACCTAATCGCATTTAACGCCGGACTTGTGCTACTTTTGCCGTTCTTGCTGTGTTGGTAAATCTAGGCCTTTAACCTAAACGTAGACCTACTACTATTTTACGCTATTTTTCCACTCTTACTATTAAACGGTTTCTATATTTTGTATGCTTGTCTTACTTCGCGACTCCTTTATTCCTCATAATTCATTTAAACCAATGAAAATTATTATAGTTTGCCGTGTTTTAACTATCATCACGGACATAAACAAGCTATTATATATATGTACAAGTTAGCTTGATCTGTTTGACAGATGTAAATTTTTCTGATAGACATAACTTTGCAATGACGAACATATTATTTTCTTAATTTAAATGATTTTAAAAATTGTAAAAATATTAAAAAAATACATATAACACAAAAGTCCCTAAAGATTCAAGCGTCGTCCGAAAATTTTAAGACTCTTTATTGCTTCAAAGTAAAATTTAAATAGGAACACTGAAAATAAGACGCTTGTACAATGTTACAACGGTCGAAACAAAAATCCGTCCGACCGATCACCGATGTAAGAAAGAAAATTTACATCTGTCAAAAATATACCGGTGTTTTATTTCATTAAGATCTCATTTATACGTATCGATATTTTTAATGTAGATAAACAAAATTTTACTTTTCAATTTCATAACATTAAAAAAAAATTAAAGTAGTTTTTCTAAAGGTCTGTGTAACCTGGTGTAACCGAAAGCTATGTAATAATAATCAAAATGCGTCATATTTCGACCCAGTTGCATGGATCGTGGTCCATGCAATCCGATCCATGCAACTGGGTCGAAATATTGACGAAAAATCACTGGTTTATATCGTGGTATGTACCCGTTTTAAACATAATAATATGTCTTCAAACCTCGAAATAAGTCTTAAATCATTAATCAAAATTCATTAATGAATAAATAAAAATCTACCTGGTAAATCTTTTGCAGCTCCGAAATATTTATAACCTCTGTTACCCGGCACTTCTTTACCATCTTGGTCTAACATTTTAGGCCCGACGCGAGCGTGATCCGGTCCGCCAAGTGCTTTTATTTGTACTTCCCAGTGCCGTTTTTCTCGCATCAACTTGTTAATTTCATCGTTTAAATCCCGAATTCGAAATTCACCAAGACCAGCTGAAAATATAATAAAAAATTTAGTAACAAACGTTGATTTAAATTTTACAGCAACCACAACAAAAAAAATTACAACCTTTATTTTAATAATGTTATTTATTTACTAAGAAAACAACAATTTTTTTTTGTATTTATTTGTTAGCAATTTTAAAGTTGTAGAGTAAGATGTGTTACAATTGTTACTATTTTTTACTCTTATTTGATTTCGAACTACTCTTTCCTTTGTTCTTTTTATTAGTTAAACTAGATTTGCTTTTCTTCTCTTTCTTCTTTTCCTTCTTCTTCTTTGATTTTGTTTGGTCTTTTGCGTGTAAGTTACCAGAACTACACTGCTGCGATGTATGGTTATTTTCAATTGGTTTACTTTGATTTTCATTTGGCACTTTCGGTGTGACGAGTTCTATTTCTAGATCAGTTTTTTTGTCTTTAGTTTCTAGTTTTTTACCTATCTTTAAAATAAAAACGTCTTTCTGTGGATGAACTGATTTTTCCATGTTGATAGGAACAGGGCAGTTGGTGGGTGTTATATTTATAATTTTTCTGTCTCTATAGTCACTGTTCCTATCGTTGCCTTTATATGTGTATTTCAGATTCGATGAATACGTATTTGGACCCCTATCCGGATAATTTGAATCTGTCGGTAACTCGAATTGTATTTGATCACCAGTATTGTAAGGTGTTTCTTCACATGAACAGAGCTCTTGTATTCTATCGTATTTTCCCATTCTTTCTACTTTTGTCGTTTTCGGAACTCGGATTTTTAACTCATTTGTATTCATTTTTGTAAATATTTCATCATATTTTCGCAAATCATCTGAAAATAATATTCTTAACTGTTTTAAACCAGTAGTATGATTCCATTACCAAAAAGAAAAAATATATATATATATATATATATATATATATATATATATATATATATATATATTTACTATAATAATCGAACAGTCAACTATACCTTTTTGATATTTATGTACATAGTCATTCCTGCTAACATATTGCCTATTAGATCCTTGTCTGCTTGAAAATTGAGATAAGGGACTTTCACATCCTCTTGTAGACATTGTATGATTACTTCTTGGAATATCTTTTTTTGTCAGAGTATTTTCATCCAATAATATTTTCCCTTGATCATCCATTTCGACATTTTGACACGAGTACATTGATATTCCATTATTTTCTTTCATAAGAACTGAGGTACATTTGGGTTTAGATGAAGCACAAAATGCTGTAGTAATTTCTTTACCAAGAAACGACATGCGAGTTGTTAACTCAATTATACCTATGGTATCACTATGGCAGCTATCTCCACAAGAGAGGTAATACATATTCCTGTTCAGTGGAGTTGATGTTGTACAGATAATATTATCGTTTGGTTGCTCTTTAGTCCATTTCTTGCAGAGTTCTTCTCGCAGTTCTACAAACTCTTTCGTATAATCAATTTTTGTTTCAGCAATTTTAGAAACACATTTTGAACATGGTGGCTGTTTTGTCAAATGCAAAATTATGATGAATTCTTTAAGGCAACAAATTTTGTCATAAGTCATAGCAAATAAGACTGATTTTCCAACATTCAAATTTAAAAAATCATCAATCTTACCATATGATGAATCATATAAAGTTATCGGTTGTTTACCTAAAAATGTTGCTGCTATAACAAGGTTATTGTCATCTAACTCAAAGCACTCGCATTTCATATTAATTTTATTTATTATAATTTCAATTAAGAAAAGGTGATATGGAAAATTAACATCTTCATTTTCACACTGTATTTCTTGTTTTGTACGAACAATATTTTCAGATAAGCTTTTTATTGATTCTCTTAATGCGTTGGCTTCATTTGATAGTATTCGACTCATATTTGATATTTTATTTATATTACTATAAACAGGAGTACCCTGTGAGTCTTTTGAATTTCTTACTGATTCTTCATGTGATTTTTTTGTTTCACTCTGCTTATTATCACTTGGTTCAGAACTAAATAATAAATCCTCCAAGTTTTTTAAGCTTGTTCTCTTATTACTTTTTTCACTCTTTACTGACATTTGAACAGAACCTTTAGCAGGAGATGTAGCCATTGGACTTGATGTATGAAGAATGCTGGCTATAGGTGACTTAACTTTAGGAGACTGAACTTTAGGCGAGAGAACTGGTGTAGCTTCTTTTTCCATAGACATGGCGGGTAGCTGAGGGTGTTCACTATCATTTCCAGATTTAATACTTGGTTGTTTTGAAGACTGAGAGTTTGTTAATTTTGATTCACTCAGCCGTTCCACATCCATTTTGATATTTTCAGATAATGTTCTTATTGTTTTACAAAATAATAGGACACTACATAATTTAGGAATTTTTCGTCAAAGTAATATTTCATCAATCATAGCCTAGTAGATTTTAAAAGATTTCAAATCTTAAGAATTAATATATTTTTAATCTTTATGCCTGTAACTTTGTTGAGATAAATTTGTACTGATACTTACCATTTTGAATTTGTGCAACTTTTTTTGCAATTTCTCTAACAATCTGAAGTCTCCATTTCTCTGCTTGTTGGAGATCAGTACATTCAGATGCTAAGTAAGGACGGCGCTCTCGTTGTCCTCCTGCTTCTTGTACTTGTGCAGCACGCCAACGCGCCAATGTCGTCCTTGAAAAAATATATATAATTTGTGATGAGTATTTTAAATTATTTTAAACTACTGAAATTTATAAACTGAAAAAAATAAACCTGTTCATCAATTTGTTAAATATTTAATTTTAATATATGTATATATGGAATAAGTCAAATACTGATTTAAAAAAAAATAAACAATGGCCAAGTTGAAACAGTATGAAGTTGCATGCACCTAATTATATATTAAGGCTATTAGTGACAACAAATATTGTAATATAATCTAAACGACGGTAATAATTAGTCTACTTGACTAATAACTTACATAGCTTTTTCTGCATTTCTTGCCTGTAAATAAAACAACTTTATTATTCTCTTGTTTTTTCATTGTTTTGACGTTAACAATACCACAAGAATTAAATAAAAGTTGGAGGGAAACTTATTATATGCATAACGAATACGTTAAAGTTTTAAAATATTTGAATAGGCTTTATATTTACAAAATAATTTAACTTAATAGAATTAAATCTGTACAATCAAAATGTAACGTATATTTTATGAGGTTTTATAATAATTCATTCGGTTCATACTATGTTATATGTTTACTTACCATGTTTGAGTACTTTCTTTAAAGTATTAATTGCAAATTTTTAAAATATTATTCTTATAACTATAAAAACAATGCTTTCCATCGATTGTTGTGGTTTTTGATTTTGATTTTTGACATTCTCGATGACAGTTGCACTGTCAATGTTTTTTTAAGCTTATTTTATGATTGGGTTCAAGGACTTTTTATCCTAAATATCTACCTACTGAGTTTATAGAAACGTAAAATGTACATTGATGCCCTAAAATGTTAAAGATATATAGGTTTAGCTGATATATACATAGTCTTGCCCTAAATATTGTTAACGTTTTTTCTATTGTATGTCACATTTATTAGGGTACGTTCGCGGGCTTTCTTCTAATTGATTTTATCACTTTTTTATCTATGCATTCCACAGACCACATGCGCGGAAACGGAAATGCTCCGTTGACTGTTATCATTGTTTTGCCATATAACGTGAGATGTTTTGGTGTGGTGAGGTAGCTAGTGCGCCGACTGCTGCGCTCGGATCCTTATTTTTGTTTAGTAAACGAAAGATTAGTATATTTATATAATATACAAAAACTTGATGCAGAAGATTTTTGATATTTTCCAGTTTTAATTCAGTGGCATAATGGCATTTAGTAGATTTTAACGAGACAATGCAGTAGTTTCGTCAAAATAAATCTGGTCACACTGCCTAGTTGTGTCAAAATACATTGTTTATGTTTATTTACGTTTAAAATTCTAAAATTGTACATGTAAAAGCCACCAACAAAGAATTGAATTAGGTTTAAACTTTTATGTTTTAAAGATAATAACTAAAACAGTTAATCTAATCAATCTAATAAAATTTAAAATAATAACTCATTAAGCACATGTTTTAGCACTTTAACGTTACTTTTTACCGGTGCAGTAAGCATGTCTAAAAATAATGCAAATAAAATCTTCAGTTACTGGGCAACATGTCCTGCTGATATCTTATTAGTTATTTTCAGAAAACTGGATACGAAATCTTTATTAAATACCATGTTTGTCAATAAATATTGGCAAAATATTGTTGAATATTATTGTCAAGTAAGCTATTAAACTGATTTTATTACTCAAATTTGCTAAAATAAAGTTAATAAAAACATCTATATCCATGTTCTATAAGTTCTATCTGTCAAGGTCCTAATGATATTATAATTTTATTTAAAACATTATTATTTTTGCACCATTATGTTCTTGTTTATATATTAAACCACAACTTAAATAATACTCTTTTTTTTGTCTAATAGCATTTTAATCTATGGGATAAGATGATTGACGAAACAATAAACAATAAAGGTTTAACTTTTAGAGATAAATCTATATTAAGTAGTAGAGATATTATTTTAACTGCTCAGCGATGGTACAATGTTATAAATGCAACTGTCAGTTTACACCATAAGTATACCTTTGAAGTTGTCAGAAATATCTGTGTTCACAAGGGTAATAAAAATTTATAATGCATACATAAAAATTTAAATATAACTTTTTTTTTTACTAAAAAACTAAAGTTATTTTATTAACCTATTTAATTACAATGCATTTTAGATAATCTCATTGTTGTGACTAACAATAATGTAAAATATTTTAATATAGAAAATTCCAAATTATTAAAAATATTGAATACTACATGTAAGTTTTTTTTATATATTTTAAATTATGCTTTACACATACACATGTTGACTTTTTAATATTTGTTACTAATTTGTATTAGGTCTTAAATATGATGAAACCTCGTCATTAATTGTTGAATTGAGTTTATCAAAGGGTGGTGTAATTGGATACAATGTTTTGACTGTAGTAAATAAACTACATAAAAAAGAGAAATGTGATTGCACTCAAGTCAAGAAAATTATTCTTTTTGATATTACTTTATTTAGGTAAGCTCTGATAATTATGATCAATGTCTAATAAATTGTACTAAAATTTGTTGTAATATGTCTATCTGTTAAAGAAACTTACTTTATTAATATGAATGCTTATCATAGTTCCAACATTTAAAGTGACAGTTTGACATTTTTCAGTGCTTCTCAAATGTTTATTTAAAGAGTTCCAAAATAATTTATTTGCTAATCAATATTTTATAAAACTTTCATTTTATTTGGCATTAATATTTTAACATTTCATTTTAGGGTCCACCTTGATTGTTGCTATGTTATTGACATTAAAAATGTTTTGTGGCGATACAAAGCAAATAAATGTGAGTGGGACGTAAAAGTTATGGCAAAATATTATGGTAACCAAAATTCCATATGTGGAATACATATACATCAGGAGGATGTGTATGTTTTACTCAAAAGAGGTGATGTTCTTCGTGTCGATATTGAATGTAAGAAATTTGAGAAAGTCTTCCAATTGAATATTCCTATGCATTATCTGGATACAAAGCCATACATTTTTCATACATACAGTGTCCTTTGTGCGGGTAGGATTATGTTAATATTATTTTGTATTTTTTAAACAAATTAATTTTTATTTATATTTTATTTAAAAAAAGCAAATCTTACAAATTTTGAAAACAAATTGTTTTTTAAGTGTCGCCAGAAAAGCAGTTACAAATGCACGTTCAAAAGGGAGAAGAACAAACAGTCGTTGCTTGTCCTGGGCTCGCCTGCGTAACGGAGCACGGTCACATACTACTCTTGGGATATGAAGATGGCAAGGTTAGAGGTATAACATAAAAAGTACGACATGCACCTGCTGGAAAACGTTTCTTTTCGTTGTTTAAAGCCATTAAACTTTTACGGCTTCGTTTCATTCATTCACTAAATATAAATATATAAAAATATATAATTTACGTAATAACAACAGCGTTTTTTTATTTACTATTTATAATTAAACTTTATATTAAATTTACAATTCGACCGAGACTATTTTTTATTAGTTTGATGAAAAATATATACAATAATAATCTACCTTTTTGTCACCTTTTTTTTTTCAACCCTACTGACTATCGACGCGTGACGCCACAAGGCCATCGTCAAAGTTTCTGCGCACAGATAGTAATTTGTTAGAATTTCTATACAATCATCATCACATCAGCCAATTGTATTATACATATTGATGTATTGAAATTGTTTTAGAAGAGCAACCTCTCGTCTCCTCTGAGTAGAATCCGCATTCCGTTGGTTGCCTTTGTAGAAGTAACATGACCGAAATTTTGTAAAGTGACGATTCAAAAGTGCTTATAAAAGTGTGATTTGATTTTGAGGTGCTATTTATGTCTAATGTACAATAATCTACTTAGGTTTACTATTTGGCGTATTATGCGTGCATTCATCTGTACTCGCGCAAATTTGTGACGCGCTTCACCAGGTGTATAGAAAATATATAATGATGTATGCTCTTAATAGACAAAAAAAAAAATACACTATTGATGTACTTTGATTTACAGATTATGCAAAAATATAATGGTATAATATAATTGATGCTTATGTACTTTTTTCCGCAGATCGAGATTTTTATTACGAATAATTTGCTTAGAAATTTATGGACACCAGAACTTCGGTTTTACTTGCAATGTTATACAAAAACTTCGACAAATCAAATAATAGCAATGGACGTGTATGAGGGTAGTAATTGTCATCATCTTTTCGTAGCAACGGATTGTAATATATACGAGTTCCTGATATGTGATAAATGATATATTTTATAGTAATTAAATAACAACGATGTAAATGCGCCAAAATTATAATATAATATGGTTGAAATAAAAACAATTTTATGTGTCAAGAAATAAAAATATTTTTGGACTGATAAGGCAAAGGCCTCTTCTCAGTATAAAGCCGAGACTCGACCAAAGCGGAGACGAGACGAGCGGCGCGAAGACATCTCCGTACATTTCCGAGTCCGGGCCTTAGAGAATTTAATCCACCTCGCTGACCCAGTGGGGGTTGGGTGCGGATAATAGGGAATAGGCATTTTTTTTTTATTACATTATTTCACTTTTTCACGTCATTATAACATGTTAAACCAATATAAATATTTACGCGAATTTTACTCATTTACTTAAAAGCCTACAACGGATTTTATCGCGTTTTTTTTTAAACTTTGCAGTTGCGTTTTCGTTTCGGACCGTTTCGGACCTTTTACAGCGTCCATCAAGGGTCCGAAAAGTCGGGAAAAAATTTAAAAAAATCGTTAAACTGTAAAGTTTTTTAACGCGATATAATCCGTTGTAGACTTTAATTAAATAAATATAAATATTGTTTGATGTAACTACTTGATTTAATTTTTTTTAAATATATCTATATACTCGTAATATCGATTTAATTTGTCATATTTGAACGGTGCCACTGTTCACGCGCTTCGTATTAAGACACAGACCGCCGTCTGTATTGTTTACTATGTGGCTACAGTTATTACATTTTTTTAATAGCAATTCATTTTTAATCGCCATCACTTTTTACGGAGTTGAGATTTTAATGATTATTTTGTTATTAAATATGATTTAAATCGAATGTTCCAGATCTAATTGTAAGTGTAAGAAATACGGGACGATCGATCGTTTAACCAATGAGTCTAGCTAAATTTTTTAAAACAAACAAGCCTAACTTTATTTTGGGCTATCTCATTAAATAATACTTTTTAATCAATCAGCCCCAACTAATAAAAAAAACGATATTATTATAATTATACTTAAATATTGCTATTTACAGAAACAAAGTTGAAAATAAAAATATTAAAAAAAGGCAATTTGTTACTTTATCTCATTTATTTTATACGTAAAGATACAATTGACATTATAATTTGAAAATCTACTTATACTATAAAAACCACTTCGATGTAAAAAAAAATCATATCGTGACACATTCCTTTAATAAATATGTGTATAAACACGATAGTACACTTCGCCTAATGATTGATATGTACATTTTTATATTACAATATTTTCTTAAATGTTATAAATAAATGTTTTAAACTCTTTAAAACTTTTCATTTCAAAGCTCTTCTCTTTTTTCACTTTTAAAAGAACAAATAAAATATACATATATTACATTATGCGTTATTTTATGTAAATCATCAACAAATTCAAGGTCCTTATATTTCGACCAGTATATCCTCATCCCAACATCTCGTGACGATTATAAACCATCACGTTGTAGATCCATTTACTATCCCCATATTCAAATGGTTAAGTAGTTCTATTGAATTAAACCTTGTACTTTAATTTGAAGGTCTATTTTAGTGATCTGTAGCGTTAGGATTTGTGTAAGAGAAGCCTCTGAACGGTTCCTGGTCCATCGATCGAAGGACCTGAGGTTCGACCGCAGTGAGCCGAGGACGTTCCCCAGTGAATGCGCGATCGAAGTATTGAGTGTCCATTGGATGTTTCTGAAAAATAAAATGAAAAATAAATATTCGTGTCTCTACTGTAGGTAGGTATATAAAAACAGAATATTTTTACTTTATTAAAACACAATATCAAAGTAATTTCAATAGCGCAAATAAATATAATTTATTACAAAAACAAGACGACCGTTCTGGCGTAGTGGTGAGAGTAGTTGCCTCAACACCTCGCGCTGGCGTCGCGGGTTCGATTCCCGCTCGGGACATTTGTATTTGTACTAATATTTCTTTCTGGTCTGAGTGTATGTCCTTGTGGGTCTCCCCACCGTGCCTCGGAGAGCACTTAACGGCGTCGTCCCGGTTGTTATCATAGACACCTGATAACGATCGTTAACCATGGTAGGGAAACCAACCCTTTTTCTATATGGAGAAGAGGACTTCACTCAGCAGTGGGTAGTTTACAGGCTGATGCAGTTACAGAATTCTTAAATTTATGTAGACTTACCACGCGTGGTTTGAAAGGCGCTTCGAGCTCGCGTCTCTCGAGACGGTCCCAGTGTATGGGGTGGAAGAAGTCCTGGTCCCTGATGTCGCCGTGCATGCACTCCGCACCGCCCAGCCGCGTTCGGGCGTCCTTGTCTAAAAGCTATCAAGAACGGTAATGTTGGGTTTATATTTTACGGTATTATTCAAGTTGTAATATATGTTTGTATAATATATTGTAAATATAACATCGTCAAGAGATTCATATAATCAATCCTAAGCAGGTCTAACAATTCACCTATAAGACGAATCATAGACAAAAATTTTCGTAGACAAAAGATAAATATAATGTACAAATACAACGGAATAAACTAAATATAAAAAGATAGACTTTATGATAATTACAGCTAAGTAATTTTTATAACAAAGTAACCAAATAAAATACAGTTATTTTATTTGGTTACTTTGTTATAAAAATTAAGACAGTAAGACATCTAGAACGAAAGATTCTATAGCCAGGACTAACATTCCTCATAAATATCAAACGATAGATTTATGACAGTAAATATATTGACAGGTCTACTATACATTAATATTATTAAAAATGCTTAATAAAAATTAGGAATATTTTATAATGGTAGTGTTTTTTTTTATTTTTTTTTTTACTATACATACCCTAGTTAATATGCTAAGAGCTTCTGACGATAAGAAGCGCGGGTATGAGGGCATTTCGTTGCAAATGGACCAGAACAGCTCGTCTTCATCACAACCACTGAACGGACTCTGGCCGATCAGCATTTCGTACAATAATACTCCGAACGACCACCAATCGACCGCCTGATTATATTTTAGTCCTTTGATGATCTGTATAAATATAATTTTTTTTTATTGATATAGTTCTAACATTATCCACGTACAGCTCCAGATCTAGGAGATCCAAACCGGGACACTTTTGAAGAATTCGAAATATCGAACAAGTGGAGCCTCTTTTCCTACAATGGCATAATTAATTTATGAAAGTATTACTATTTTCACAAATGTTTACAAAAAATGCTACTCATTTGTCAGTTTTAACAGTTTTTCTCGAACACTGAAGGGAGGGGGCGACACTATCAAGTTTTGACCCGGTTCGAAAAAATCGTAGATCTGGGGCTGTCCACATAATATGCATTACTGTACTATAGTAGAAATAGACAGGCAAATAAATATAGATTTGAATTAATAAAAATATAATATTATAGACTTTTACGGTGGTATAAATTTGTCCATGACATAAATGTAAAAATTACTTCAGGTGCCATGTAGTCCGGTGTGCCACAGAACGTGTCTGCCGTCTTGTCGAGGTATATTTGTAACTTGCACATGCCGAAGTCAGCTATCCGAACATGACCGTCGAAGTCCAGCAAAATGTTATCTAATTTCAGATCCCTGTTTTGAAATAAAAAAAATATATAATTAATAATTAAATAAATTTTATAGGCGTGGCAAAAAAGATCTTACAGTTGAAAGCAATAGCGCTTGTCAACGTTGTACTAAATACTAATGCTGAGAATTTTTATTTAATGCCTACCTATAAACTATTCCTCTTTTATGAAGGAATTTAAGTCCTGAGACGATTTCAGCTGCATAAAATCGCGCTCTCGCTTTCGGAAAACGGCCGCTTTGTTGAATGTGGAACATTAGATCTCCGCCATTCAAGTACTCCATTACGAAGAACAGATGAGACTATAAAAAATAACAAGTAATCAATTTTCCACCAACGCAAATATATTTTATTGAAATCGATATAGAGATGCTTCTTCGAAATATTTTTTAAAACCTCAAGTGCAAAGCTATTAAGAAACTATTAATTTCGTCGAATTGTATGCGTATGGTTGCTGCATACACTTATATTAAGAATAGGCAAGACATATTTTGAATACTTAATATCTAAAGCCAAACTTATAGCACGCGATTTCACCCATGTTTACTGCT
This sequence comes from Euphydryas editha, assembly GCA_036937285.1. Taxonomy (NCBI): domain Eukaryota; kingdom Metazoa; phylum Arthropoda; class Insecta; order Lepidoptera; family Nymphalidae; genus Euphydryas; species Euphydryas editha. The sequence continues at coordinate 7,284,463 of JAUPFZ010000007.1, forward strand.
TAGCATTCACAGTGTTATATACCTATCCTGTGTCACTTTTGAATAATATAGCGTTCTATGGAAAAAATATTAGAACCGTTTCGGTAGATTATTAAAACAAATAAATCTTTTTTTTAATTATTGTAAATTAATAAAGAAAACCCGTAAACACAAACCGTAAAAATGACGATCGTTCTGGTGTAGTGGTGCGAGTAGTCTATTCAACACCACGCGCCAATGGTAGCGGGTTCGATTTCCGTTCGCGACCGATGTATGTATATGTACAGTTACTTATTGCTGGTCTGGATGTATGTCCTTTGTGGGTCTCTTCACCGAGCCTCGGAAAGCACTTAAAGCCGTCGGTCCCGGTTGTTATGGATGGAGTACAGGCCTTCGTTCAGCAGTAGGTTGTTTACAGGCTGATACATTAAAGAAAACATCGGAAAAATGAACTACGATTTATTTTTATTTTTATTAGGACGTTTGTTGGAGTCTTGGTGGGAATAAGGTATACAAATTGTTACATTGTTTAGATACTGTTTTATTAATAATTACGGAGACAACTAACGACTAACATTAGCTGTTTATGTATTATGTATATGGTAATATTATATTATATGGTTATGTTATAATTTTGTATATGTTTATGGTTTATGTATTAGCATTTAGTACTCACATCTGTTTGGAAAGTTGCGAACAAGTGACAGAGATAAGGATGGTTGGTTCCAAGTGCGAGGACTTTTCTTTCAATTAACGTACATTCTACGTCGTCATCTTCTAACACCACGTCTTTCTTCAAGCACTTAACAGCGTAGTAGTATTCTGTGTCTCTCAGCTCTGCTAGCATAACCTGGAAAATAAAAGAAAACTCTCCATATAACTTTACTAATACAATTTCGTAACATTTCGTATTTAAAGAGCAAATAATTAATATTTATTTCTTTAAAAGTAGTGCAGATTGTCATAACAAATTTTATACACTTAATATTTCTTAATTATAATTTCAATGTCTTAATAAAGATAACATTTTGATGTGTGATGTGTGCACCCACCATAAACATTATCAGGAGTTTGATTAATAGAGCAAGAAATATTTGACAGGCGTGCAATGTGCATACGGTTTTCATTTTAATCGTAATAAATTAGCGCTTTCTCCGTAACTTGGCCCATCGTCAAAGCCAATTGGGCCATCCGCCGAGAAACCGGGAAGACGTTCCAGAATACGGCCGCTGCATCTCTAAGCATCTGTCTAATTAGATAAACACCTAGGATTTCGCTAATTGCGTCTGAGTTAAAATAGTTTAAATGAAAACGTGCCGAGTAAAAAAGCTAAAAACAAAACAGGTGAATGTCAATTTCATCTCAAAATATGGTACATAGTTTTAGTATCAAAACTTTTTTCTAGTTTTAGTTTACAAGGTACAACTGTAAATATATAATTTTTGTTAATTAACGACTTAAAATAAATTTTAAATTACTTATGATAATAAAGTAATAGTAAATAGTATACAATTTTTATAGTAAATACGTTTATGCGAATTTATGTAGGTACACACGTACGTAATAATTAAAATCATTATTGCTTACAATGAAGTATGTATTGTCATCTGACAGCCGCTGTGAGTAATTATAATATAATTGTGCATCTTATAAAAGTGTGACGCTGATCAGAAGTGGCCACGAGGCAGAAGACGAGAAGACGACACGTGGTCTTTGACGTTTCATACAAATGTGGGCAGTGATGTCAAAACTGAGAATAGACCGTGTATGTAGTAATACTTGCAGGGCAGGTAAAGGAGAAATGCATGTGGCAATCTGCCATTATGTTCTGCCAGATATCGGTCCATATAGTTAAACGTGACCGCATATAGGGAACACGAGCAAGTCTGACTGCTACAGACTTTAAACTAGCCTAGAAGTCAATAGGTACATACATACCACATTAGTTTTTCTATTTACATTCAGTGGATCACCTATTTAATTCGAAAATTTATAGCGTATTAAAACTATTAGTTCTCTTAGTAAACTAATACTATTTTTATAACAATTACGTGTTTCTTTTTAATTCTTATATTTAATAATTAAAACTAATAAATTATATTTCAATAATCATCAAAACAATAAAAATATTCGTAACGGTGCCAACGGAGCTACTCTGTTCTTCGTGAGGTTCATCGTACTCAACTTGTTGATATAAATATAATTTGACATTTCCATGCTGCCGAGACATCAGCGTCATATGTTAACGATATGTTATATTTGTCATTTGCTCTTTCGACCTACTCGCAATCAAGGATTTTATTGAGTTAATTTAAAAAGAAATCTTTAATGATATTATTTATTGTGTTATGTACGAATAAATAAAATAAACCTATTGAGGCGAAGCAACAAGATGTTTACAAGAAGAATTAGTGATATCTACCATATACCCACCTACACCTCTTAAAATGTCACGAACATTATGAAATAGTTTACACGCTATTTAAATAGTTCCTCGACGCAAGTAGTCCGCGTTCATTGTAAATAGACTACTAATATGCTTCTTTGCTTGTTCCATTTCTACCGGGTAGAATTTTGGAGTAAATATAGAATACCATAGTATTTAAATTGCAAAAAATGTTTGTTTTTATTTTCATTGTCAGTATTTTTAAACAATTCTATTACTATGAATATATAACGTAGATAAAAAAATTAACTTTTCTTTATTTTACAATCCCTAATGTATTTTAAGGTATTATGTTTAAGATTGCATAATAAAACATCTTCCAGCGACCTACTTCTGACTTTGTATTTTAGTCTATAGCGCTGATATATTTACTGAATTACTGATGCACTTCAAATTTCTTATTACTTCCTTAATAAAAAGATTAAAAGGTATGTTCATATTAATCCCTAACTGTAGTTGTTTATCAAAATGACTCGTTTAACATTTTTAAAAGTAAACATTATTCTTTTCGATATTTATTGTAAAGTACTTAACTAAAGAAGACTAAACTACTAAGCCATGTATTTATGTTAAGTATACAAGTAATATATATTATAGAATTCACTGTATGTTTACTATAAAATATTGTGTCATTTTAATAGACAAGTAAACTATTATTATATTTGGACAATAAATATCGTCAAATTGTTGTAGTCTTATGACGTTATTTTGTTATATATCTAATTTAAAACGAAATCTATTTTAAACTTAGCACGCTAAAAAAAACGTTCGTTGTTATAATAACCAGACGCAATAATAATTATTGTAGGTTTAAGTGCTTTATAATGCTTAACGATTGTAATACTTTTTAGTGTGACTTGCTTTACATCTATAAACATTGAAGACTAATAGGAAAATAAACGTGAATTTGTCGTTCTAAAAATAGTATTCGAAAAATAAGACACAAGAATTTGCCAAGAAAAAGGGGCTTTCGCCTACAACAAAATATCTAACACAGTTTAGACATGACATGAATATCGATGACAAATATTTACATTCTTAAAGATATTTTTGATAAAGTTAAATGAACAAATGAAGTTTTGATATAAAGTATAAAATTACACTAATTACTGAAACAAAATTACCATAAATTACCATAATTAATATTTTCCTTGCAGTAAGAATATTCCCGTTTAACGTTTGTTCTTTAGCACAAATACTGACTAATAAAAGACGGAAGCAGTATAATAATAAATAATTTTATAAAAACCAAAACGATATTGTACAAGAAAAAGGATGATACATTTGAATACTTTTAAAAATATAGGAAGTCAAATTTAGCTCCATATCATTCGTCGATGTTCTGGCACTCTACATTCTACATTAATGACATTTAGGTCAACGACAGAAAACAATATGTAGGTATGTATTGAGAAATAAATCATTCTCGTCACTAATCATAGTATAGGTACTTATTCTATTTTTAGAGGTATACTGTAAACAGTATTAGTAATTTTAAGTAAAAAACCATTTAAAATAGAATTTTCAATGTTTTAGTCTGTTCATCTGTTATAGCCAATATGTTCTGAGTCTCCTACCGAACTCTGGTTTCTGTTAATTTTTTACAAGATATGAACTACTTTGACAAAACTACTAAAAACAATAGTAGTCAATTTTGATGAAAAAAAAATGGTTTGCTAACTCTACCGTGTATTAATTACATATATCTTTCTATAATACTAGGCGTATAATAAAAGTGTTAAATAAAAAAATTAAAAAAATATCCTAAAAGAAGAAGGAGATTGTGAGAGTCTTAAATGTGTATTATTATTTTAATTTAAATAATTTAAAGGTTATTTAAGTAAATATATGAAAATTTTCTCCTCTCTTGTCTCCTAGTTACTAGACTAAGACAAGAGAAAGAAAATGTTATAATAATAGTTAATTTTTATTATAATAATAATAAAAATATTAACATTGTACGGAACCTTTAATGTGTAAGTCACACTCTGACTACTGAACGCTGTTATTAATTAAAACTAACTAGGCTCGATTTTAAGGGTTCAACATCATCATTGAATTCTCAAAGATACTTCTGGCTCAAAGTTTGTGTTTGTATGTGTATATTATTAGACAACCTATACGGTAAAAAAAATTAAGTTGTTTTCTGACCAAAATAACTTTTTAAATCAGACCAACAAGAAATTAGCACGTTCAAAGAAACGAACTCTTGCAATTCGTAATATTTTCAAAGAACAATTTTATTGGGTAATGTTTAATTTTATAATTCGCGGAATCAAACTAACCGGACTAAGGAGGCACTCGTAAAATACATAATATTAGATCGATTTACTGTGTCTCTACATAATTATTTCTAGGCTTTAAATAGACATAAATTATTTTTAGACTTAAGTCTTGATATTATTATGTCCAAACAAAAATACTCTATAATAAATATACGAGTAGGTGGGAGACGTGTCTTTTTTAAAATGAATTTCTCTGTACATCGCTTATCTAATAAGTTCGTAGTTAGTTGTAATACGGAATTTGTCATGCACTTTGTGATATGTTATTATGTTGCTTATTATTATACTAATTCCTTATTATTATCTAATTTCGACGGTTCAGAAGACAGAACAGGTGAACCAGAACACCGTGTAAGTTTCGAAAACAATTCTGAGAAATATGTATTCCTTAACCCCTATTGAAACATAGTAGACTAAGCTCTAAAAAATCTCTTTTTTAGGAGTTTTAGATGCCTTTGTTCTACAGATATTACAAGTATCAATAGGCTGTAACAATACAGTACATTTCGAATAGCTTTTAACACTTTCAAAGGTCGGTAAAAGATACTGAGTTAATGTAAATAACTCACCTTGCCAAAACTTCCTTTGCCTAAAACTTTGATAAATTGAAAATCTTCAATTGTATATTTTCTGAAGCGTGGAATAGACCTCGCTGGAGGCGTAAATCGTCCAGATTTTTTGAACAAACTGTATGCCGTTGAATTTTCTAGAAAAAAAAATACATATTATTAGATAATATAAGACATTAGTTTTCAAATATGATAATATGTCTTTAAGCTGTAAATATTTTATATAGGATAAATTTAAATTGAAACAATATTTAAACCACGAGAGACTTCATATACATGTAATTTATTCTTTTAAACATTGAATAACATTAATAAAATGCTAGAAAATTTATAACATACTTCTGGCGCATTTTCATCTGTAGGATTGTCGAAAAGTAAACTATCAACTATGTTTGTTATGCCTGGTCACCAGATTTTAAAATAAATTATCTAATAAAATCTGTGTTAAATTTTTATTAAATTATGTAACCCGTTGCAAAGCAAATCTGATATTTTTATAGTTTGTAAATTAAAATAAAAATATAGCTTCATATATCTATGTTCAATAAAGTATTATAAAATAGCTTTAGAAAAATCACGTGCCCTCTAAAAATACTTTGCTCGAGCAGCAATATCAAGGTCGTCTCACTAAATATTGAAAATTTAAAATCTAATTTTTTTTTGTTTTAAATAACAATAATAAAATCTTCATTCAGAAATATACATATATCAATTTAAGAATAGGTATGCTTCAACGGGTTATCAGAAAATATTGTGACAAAACTTTAATGTTTCAATTTTTGTTTCTTTCTTTTTTTTTTGTAATAAATAGGTCCCACAATACTTAAATTGATTTTTATGGTATTGTTCATTATATTCTACACAATTATATATCTAAATATTAGTAAAGACGGATCGATGTTACTCTTTATTGCTAAAACTGAACCGGTTGCGATAAAAGTTGGTATATAAATATGTAAAGCCCTGGATTATCTTAATGAAAAGATATATTTTATCTTGAAATTTCTGTGAGACTTACGCAGGTAAAACTGCAAAGATTAACACAATTTACTAAATTATTTTTACTTAAATTATTGTTTTGTTTCTTATTAAATTTACAAATTATAAAATTATTTAATGTACCAACTGCATACCCAGTCATATGAAACGTGTACTTTAAGAATATATGAAGATGGCAAACATAAAGATTGTTTTTATCCAATGTAATATAATTATCGTATATATCTAACATGGCAAATAGTAGTCGTAATTAGTTATTCTTACTTCTGGCACTGTTTTAATTCAATGCCCGATACAAATGATTATAATAAATTGGGAAACAAAATTCGTCTCTACATTTTACATTGGTCTGAAATTAAATTAAAAAATAAATTTGAAAAACCCTTAAACAACAATTTCTTAAAAATAAATAAATAAAAGACTTTAAATTGGTACATTTGTCTTGAAGTCTGACTATCTGTTTTGTTTATATATGTATTACTGAATTCTAAAAATTAGTTCAACATTTTAGACCGTCTCGTCGCGAAAGACCGGGCGTTGGGTATCAGTGCGTCAAACTGCAAACATGATCTGTATTATTATCGAAAATTAAATAAGCATTTGACATACACTTAAACTTTAGATTTTGCTTGTAGTGAGGCCGAATGCAGAGAAATTAGTTTGTTTTTTTACATTATTTTTATATTATGAGACTATTAAAAGTAGATTCTGCTATTAATTTATTATTTTTAGAACAGGAACGATTGAACTGATCCGAAATTAAAATGCCACAGACAAAGAGACAAACAGACAGACACTCAGATACACACACGCAGATCATGTTGTAAAATATACAACGTCAGGTGTATTTGTGTCGCAGATTAATAAAATGATAATATTATCAGGCAGTAAAATAAGTAATTTTATAATGATGTTTGAGATTTTAATTTTTGTTAAATAGAATTGTATTGAACATTTGAACCAAGTAACTTTACTATCTTAACTATGTATTTAAATAAAAACTGTCAAACAATAGCAGGTTATGGATTTCATTTTGTATGCATCATAAATATTTTATACAACAATAGTTATAAAATTGCCGCAACTTAAACTATGTCAGACGTCTGACGACGGTGGTATTTTGTTCAAAGTTATATAAAATCTTAAAAAATACATATATATTAATAAGTTTACTAAGGGATGTAAATTTTTTGTTCAAATAACGTAAAGAAATATTTTGTTTGCATTACTGAATTGTTATAACCACAATTCATCACATTCGATGCATTAAAAGAGTATAAAATATAATGTAGGTAGAAGTTTACAGTCTAACATTTTATTGACTATAAAACTAAATTAAATATTCTATAGTCGAGCAACCACAATAAAAATTTGAACAAAGTTCTTAAATGAGAGTAATAAAGCGTATCATATTATTTTGTTTGGGTTTGTAAAATAAATAATTATTTAATATTTCAAAACGAACATGGAGGTGAGAAAACGATTTCGATAATATATTCGTAAACGGTGCTCACATTTTGAAAAAACAAAATTTTTGTAATGTAAGAAACTTTTGTGACTCTAAAACTTGTTTGTATGCTGTGATTTTTTAATTAAATTTAAATATCACTAAACTAAGTGCAGTTCAGTTCAAACTAAATATGTGTTGTTATATTCTTAAAAAAGTTATATTTTAACACAAAAAACTGCGGATTTTGTTAAACTTTTCTACGTTACGTTTTCAATAATGTCATCGTATTACTAAATTTTGTGCTATCTGCAAGGAGGATTATGTCGCATTTCCGAACTAACTGTGATAAAAGTTAACAAAAACATTATTAGTTTATTGTTCCATATAATTCGTATTCTTCTTTGTAATGCGGATACTAATTTTAATTGTCAAAGAGAAAGTACTCTCACACTCAGCGTTGTTATTTTGAGATAGAATTCTGTTTTTGCCAATTGTGCCGGAAAGCCTAAATTTATAGCTTTCCAACGAGAAGTTTTCTCAGTGATAGAGTTTATTGAGTAGTTTGTTCGTATGGACTAAAATAAACCTGACGAATAATATATGAAGCAGATACTTACCTTTATCGAATATTTTGAAATAAAACTTAATGGCTATCACAAAAATCAATTAGTATGGTATACTGATGAATATTAATAAGTGTATATACCACAGATTTAGTTAATTAACAGCAGGCTAAGCAAATGAAATTGATTTTTAAAAATTCGGGATAGATGAAGTTTGAAACAATAATCACATTGAGCTTTAACAATTTAAATATAGTCTTACCCAACTCCTGTTCTAAGATGTCGTAGGTATAAGTTTGAGAAGTTGTAGAGCCAGTAGAAGTGCCGGGATTGTCTCCACCTGAAGATTAAAATGTTAAAACAAATCCCTAAAGTTCGTAGGGATTTGAATAAAGGGAACTGAATATTTACATGTAAATACAATAAATAGATCAACATAAAATATTAAGAAATGTATTTTAAAGTTAAATGCAATTAATTTTTTTATTAATATATTAAATATTTACAGGAAGGGTTATTAGGTGTACATATTAAAAAAAATATATTTGTATGTAAGTTTGCAAAGGAATATTTGTATGAGTAATGAAATTTTATTTTTTAAATTGTTTTTTTTTTAATATTTTAAATAATATTATTAATATTAAATACAGGAAATATTCATTAATTTAATTTTTCCTGTATTTAATTTTTTTGTATAAAATCATAGTGAACTAATTCATATAATGCCCTAACACAAAACGCCTATAACGAGCAATGCCAATAAACAGGCGGGCGGTCTGGATGTATAAAAATACGTGACGTTTTGAAGACCCGCCAAATAAATCGCCGAACATCATATCTTTCTCACTACAGAAACTCGACTGTTATTGAGTCCTCTAACCGAATCATATTCCGTTTCTTAATGAAGTAAAATTTTAGGATTATAAACGTATCTTAGAAATCAATTATTTGATTTGGAAAATCTTATGATTTAACAAATAAAATTTTAAAGATTAAGAAATATGACATGAGCTATTTTAAATAAAAATAAATTATAAAAATGGTTATATTTTATACTTAAATTATACGCAGTTGCCTTGTGAGTTGATGAAGGAACCACGAATCCTGCACAGGTGAACTACGTGCACGGCTGGCTTTTATCCAAATAACAATAGTCACATAATACACCCACACAGTCCGCGGCATAAAGAAAAAAATATACATACGTATGAATAGATACAATTAAATCCTTTCCATATGTGCTTTTGTAACTAAGACGAATTGATCGCGAAAAAAAATTGTAAAAAAGCGACCACTTACCTCTCTTTGATACTGTTCGTGTTGCTAAGGCTTCAACCAGAAGCCGCTGATTAACTCCACATAAATTCGCTGTCAACTTTTCACACTTTCGATGGCAATTGACATCACAGTCTAAAACAAATTGACACTCTTACCTTTGTTGGGCTCGTAAAATAGAGTGTATCTAATTTCTTCTATTTGACGTTACTGTGCTTAGGCCATGCAAAGCTTTCATGCCGGATTGTGAACTATATACAATTAAAAAATAGAAGTGCGTTATATACAAATTAGTTAGCCAGATTTATTATTTTTTGTTACCTTTTTTAGTATGTAAAAATCCTGATGGAGATGTTGGAGCCGATGAATCAAAACCGGAATCATTAGATCCAGTCGAAGTTCTTCCATCGGGATTATTTTCACATTCAAAAAACTCAGCAGATGCTTCACTTGACTCAGATTCGTCTTCATCATCATCTTCATCCGTCGATTCATCATCAGATGATTCCGAAGATGAAGATGAATTTACAACTCGAAGTTTCTTCTTTTGTAGAGGTCTAGGAGTTGCTATTAAAACTTTCGGCGACTTTTCTTCTTTTACTGGTTTCTTAGGTAAAACAAGTACGGGCATGTTAGAAGATGAAGGTTCCGTTTCTTTATACGGCTTTATTTCCAAATTTTGTACATCAAATTTTATATTTTCTTCTGACGTCAACTTTGAAATTGATATATTTTCTTGGATTTTTGGAATGTGTAAACTATCTGAACTGTTATCATTACTTAAGAGTGATATGTCTGCAATTAAGTCTTTACCTTCTTCGTTTGCATATTTTTGATTTGTATTTTTATTTTCTTGACTAAGTAAAATTTTATCTTCAATTATGGATTCGCGTTCAGAGATAGCTGTTTTTTCATAGTCGTTTTCTTTTAGTAGATTATTATTTATCGTATCAACCGTAATGTCAACAAATATATTTGAAACTTGATTAGTTTCGTCATCCCTTGTATATAATTTTTCAACATTATTACTTTCTACACTCCTATCACATAAATGAAGAGTTTCACGCTTTGAGTCTTTAGTTGAATTAACTTTTATATCTTTAACTGAGTTCGCTTCCGTACTGGATCCATCTATGTTCTCCTCGCTTTTAATTTTATCAAGTTCTTTATTTTTTTCTTTGCTTTTTTTATTTAGAGAATCTTTAGGGAAAATATTACCTGCTTGTGAATCTTTTATTTTCAAAGGTAATTTCTCTGTGATTTGTTTCGTTATAGACTTCTTGTCATTTAAATCATTGCTAATTTTTAAATCTAATGATAAATCGACTGCTTTACCTATTTCATTAGTCGTATTTTCGCTTTCAACTTTATTGATTACTTTATTGTTTTCTTCGTCTTTTTTATTTAAAACATTTTTAGATAAAGAAACACACTCTGGAGAATCTTTAATTTCAGAAGATACTGTTTCTGAGATTTGTTTTATTACAGATATTTTGTTATTTAAATCACTCGGTTTCAAATTGGGTGCCTCATCTGTGTTTTTACATGGTTCTTCTACAATTTTCTTCATTTCGAGTTCCGTGATTAGGTTATTTTGTTTTTCGCTTTTTTTATTTAAAGCTTCTTTGTTTAAAGATACTGTACAATCTGAAGAGTTTTTTATTTCTCTAGATTCTTTGATTTGTTCCGTTAATGATGTCTTATTTAAATCAATAAATTCCATATTACTTTTATTATCATCACTACTCACATTAGAATCTATACTAATATTAGGATACTTTTCGGGAACTTCTAATTCTTCTTCTAATTTAGGCGATGGGTTCACAATTTTATTGGAATTATTTATCGTTTCGTTGTTTTCAATTTCAAAATTTCCTCTAGAATCAACATTCTCTTCATGATTTACAATATTTGTATCAGATTGTTCATTCTCGGGAAACCAAAAAAGAGATCGTTTGCTTTTTTCTCTCATTTCTTCTAAATTTTGTTTTCTGGTTATTAAATACACTGTTTCCCTTTTACCTATTTTATCCCAAAAATTACCATCATCGGGTTCTGGAGATTGTAAATCTTGATTTTCTTTGTATTGTTTTGATTTAAAACTTTTCCTATGCCCTTTTATGACTTTCATTGGAGTTTCATTAATTTTGCTACCAGTTGTTGGTACTTGTTTTTGTTTACTAATCGACTCTTGAGATAGTTTCGTTTTTGTTTTTGATTTTATGCTTTTTCTATGTTCCTCTAAATTTAAAATTGAATTTTTGTTAGTTGATTCCGCTTCTACTTCACTGCTATAAATTATACCCTTCTTATAAGGTCGAGACTTTTCTTCGACAGTTACTTTTTCTACAATAAATTTTAAGGGACTCGGTGGTGTTGTTACTTCTACTGTAGACGTAATTTTTGTTTTAAGTTTAGGTTTTAACTTCTTATTACTAGTTTTATGGATATCATCATTTTCTTCTACAGTTGGTAAATTTGTATCTGTTGAATTTTGAGGTAGTTCTGCAATTTGATCTAATTTGCAAATGCTGCTACCTGAAGAACATTTCCTTAGACTTCGTCTTTTCGTATGTTTATGATCTTTTAAGTCTTTTGATGAAAGACGGTCATGCAAAGAATGATCTGATTTTGTTGTTGTTAATGGATTTTCTTGATTAAACAACTTTCGTTTTTTAGAGACTTCAGGCCCTGTTTCTTCAAAAGTAGTTTCACATTCAGAGCCTATTTTACTTAAATCTAATGGAGCAGTACTTAGATTCTCTCTTCTTATTAAAGAATCTAGTAAAGATGCCTGTTCAGCTAGAAGTTCCATTGAACACCGTCTGCCTAAAGCGTTACTTACAGAAATTGTATCCTTGGGTTGTTGTACTTGAGATGGAATTTCTTTGTCTGTTTGAATCAGAGGAGATTTTTTTGTCGTAGTATTAAATTCGCTTTCATCTTTATCTTTAAGCGTAAACTTTTCTACTAATTTTGCACCTAAAGATTTCTTTTCCTTTGGTTCTTTGTATGCTAGATCATTAGCTAACTTTTCTCTCCACTTAACTATTTCTGTTTGTTTTTCAACATTTTCAAAAATTTTCTGCTCATCACCAATAGAGGTTTTACTTTTTGAACCTTCATTGGGTTTACGTGGAGAATCTCTTTCTTTTCGTTTTATTGTATGAAGTCTTACAACTGTTCGATCTCTTTTAATTGTAGTTCGTTGTGGTCCAGGCGAAGAATCAATACCAGTATTAGGTTTGTCGTGTCCATTATCTTTTTCTATAATTGGACTACTACGTCTAGGTGGTAGTCCTGCGCGTACATTTGTATTTGAATCTGTTACTTTATTTCGATATCTATCACTCGACACATCAATGTCAGCTGTATTTATGTTAATAGGTCGAGGAGTATATGTTGATGGAATATAAGGTCTGCTACTAATAGGTACTCTTCTGGGACTATTTATTCTCACTGGACTTGAAGTTCCTTTTTCAGAAATAGTGCTTAACATAGGTGAATAGACTCTACTACCACTTGTTAAATATCGGGATGTCAGTGGAGTTCGAGAATAGCCACCAAGAGATGAATGAGAACTATAATTCCCCCCTGGATTTAAGTAAGATGCACTGTAAGAGGTTCCATAGGGTGACACTGAACTACCATAGTTATACGGTGAACTAGTATAGGACGGTGATCCACTATAATACATGTTTGTAATATGTTCAGAAAACAGTGGCATAATAACACGATAGAGATCGTACGCGCTATATTTACCCAACAACAAAGCCGGGCAAGCGCGCGACGCAGACTGACTGGGAAGCTCGCTCTTGCGCAGGTGTGCGCTCCACCCAAAATCCCGCCCGCCTCACGAGTCATCTGATTGATTGCTGACGTACCATTGACAATAATAGTTTTTACAAATACTTCAAAAGGAAATTTGGTTTAAGTCAAAAACTATTAAAACCATAGAGTTTTAAAACTATTTGTATTTACAGCTTAATGCACTTGTTGGCTCTGTTCTAATAATTAATGACAAAAATAAATCAACGTATGAAACCGTTATATTTAGAAGTTGTAATTATATATAAAAATATTATAGATATATTTTGTTTGTTAATTTAATGTATTTTACTTTAAAATAATTTGTTTAAATATTTAAAAATTATTTATTTATCTCATGAAATTGTACTTGTATTGTAGGAATAATCAAATTATTAAAGAATTGTCGTGTAGTTCGGTATGTATTATTTCTCATTCATGTTCCTATCGTTTTATTTTTGATATTTTTTCAAGTTCACTCTTTGTTTTAATGTAAAATTGGAAATTTTGTAGGCCTATATAAAACTTACTGTTTTGCCAAATTTATATGTATTATTGTTTGTTTCCCAATAAATAAAATAAACTAAAATTATACTAGTAAGAATATGATGTAATGTATTAATGTTACGTGCCGTATTATTAAATATAGATGTGTCTTAAATTTTTCGCGAGTAATTCTTTTATGAAAAAAGCATAATTAAAAAAAATTATTTCTACAATTTATAGTATACATTAAAAGGTTATTATTACATACGAGTTCATAGGTTTTTTTTTTAATTAAATGAAAATGAATCTAAACTAAACTCAAGCCTGTAAATATCTTGCTTGATGTTGCCCAATAACACTTAGGAACGTTGCTTAACAAAAAGCGCTTTGGATGCATCGATGTATAATTTTGGATGCACCATGAAAAGTTACATAATTATAGGAATACTCATGACTATATTATCATCATCTTATCGAGACTTTTTAAGCTCTAAATCAACTAGAAAATAATTCTAGAGCTTTTCTAATGTTATCACTTCACTTCACTTTTAATATTATAAATTGTAATGATACAGCGCACTAATCGAAAGTTATCATATAAATGCAAAGAGATATCGTTCTTATTAAAAAACATTAAAATTTTGAATTTTAACACTCAATCAAAAAAACATTTTAAAAATTTTTTTATAACTATCATCATAAGCTTTTTTTAAAGAGTGTTTTGAATTTTAACACTCAATCAAATAAAATTAGAGACATCCTAATTGACGCGAAATTGTACCGATGTTTTAAAGTTTGATGCTATTTCAAGATAGCCTACAGAGTAGGTTTAAATCAAAATATTTTACAAAAAATTAAAACTGAGAAATTAATCTGAAAAGTGAAAAATATAACTAACTTTTTTTATGGTAATAACCATAGGTATAATTGTACAATTGTATGGTTGATGTTTATGGTCTGATATTTAAAGTCATTTTAGCGCACAGTGCTTGTGTGTGCATGAGGCTTGAAAAAGTAAAAGCACAGTAACTGCATGTTTCAAGAGGTACAGTAAACTGCGTTTTGAGAAATATAATTGCATGTTATTTTTTATTTAATATAATGTAAAATGTCTGCATCAACCCGAGTCGAAATTTAAAGCCCGACATAGCTCCCTCAAGTCCGACATAGAACCGATTTAGAGCCCAGTTGTCCGACTTAGCACCTATAGGGGCTAATTTTTATTCCATTTAGGTCCGATTTAAGTTGTAAGGTGGAAAAAACGGAAATTTGTGCCATTTTTTGGTGCTAAGTCGGACCTAATTTAATATAGGTTAGGACCGACTTTGAGCCCAGAGGTCCGACATAACTTCTACCGTAGGCCGCGCTAAATCGGATCTAAATTTCGACCCGGGAAGTAGTCAAATTATATTTTTATTTAGTGACTTTTCACAAAAAGTGATTGCATCACTGTCATACAAATAAAATTTCAAGTACACGCACATAATCGTACAGAGCCGCGCGCCAAAACGAGTTGAACGATCCAAATGTAACTAATTTTGTGTAGGCGCCAAACAATGGTCTTAGTACATTTCTATTTTTTGGCGATTCTATATTACTTTTTAAGATTTTTATATTTTTCTTGAAATATTCTTTTTTGTTTGTTTATTAATTGCTATTTTTACGACTGTATTCGTAATAAAATTATGTTTATATCTTTGTTAATATATTCTTAAAGAAGCAAAATTTCTAGAATCCATTCACCTTTTTTATCCACCAACCTAGAAGTAATAAAAGGAAAAAACAGATCTTTAGACTTCACCTTTAAAAGTTTAGTTTTCATTTCATGCCTGCACCTCAAACATATTTTTAGAAAACTTATTCACGTTACATTTCTCATCTAAATTATTTAATATTATTATATAATTAATGGATGTAGGTTGAACAGTTTTCTAACACGAATACTAGATTATCAACTAAAACTAGCAATCATTAATTAAATTTTAAAATAACTAAAATTATTTTGTACACATATTATTGTTGAAAAAAAATTTTTTTACGTGTATGAAAAATACGTATTATTTTATTGTTAAAATATTTAATTCTTACAAAATTGTAATAGAATCTTTGACATCACTTTAAAATAAATTTAGTTTAATAATAAACTAATACTGATTCTGAAAAATATAAACTGTCCGTCCCTTTTATTATAATTTAGCTGTAAAAATAACTCATAATATCTAATATATTTATAAATATTAATCCACGAATAATGGATCTCGTAACAGGCGTAGCATTTGTAGCAACGTGCTACGATGAAAAATTCGTTCGTAGAAGCTCTTACATCGTAAAATTTCAATAAAGTATAATATGTTTTTATTATAATAGCGATAAAATAAATTTGTATTGAAACGTATTAATATATTATATAATAAACATTACTTTTAATCTATATTTTTTTTAGATAATCCTAAGAATTTATAGGTATTCATTATTAGCTTATATATACAGTCGCTAATCGGTCTTTTCTCAAGTTGACTAGTCGGCAAGTCGATTAAACTTATAATAATCGGTCCATCTCTAATCGTTAACTTTCAATTACCGAGCGATAATAAGATTAATGTAACGATTATTATAATTTCAAACAAATCAATAACACCATGTCGTCCATTGACGACTTCTCTTCTTCAGGTCTTAAAGATACCATCTGATCAAATTTTAACAAAACTACGTTCAAATTACCATATATTTAATAAAAAAATTAAAAATATCTAATCGGTCAACACTATTGATATAAAACACTATTACAAATGATGATCTTGAAGACTCCTTTTGTTATAAATTAACCCGTTTTTAATTATATTTTGTAATGCACAAAACTTATTTTTCATTATTTTACAAATGTAAATGTCTTTTCTTTTTATAATATCCAGACAAAGATGTCAATCCACAGAATTAAGACCTTGACTTAAGAAAATGACTTTAATTATTTCAGTCATATTTAGGAATACTTTTTTTATCGATGTTCATTATAACATTTAATTACATATGTTACGTTACAATAATATTTAATGTAACATTTGTAATTTAAAAAAATATATCGATATATTTTTTTTATATTGTTAAATTTAATATAATTTAAATTAGAACTGAGTTGATCTTTATCGTCACGGTCAATTATTTTTATTACACTTCAAAAATATTGAGATGTATACACTATATTAAAAAAAAAAACAATATCTTATAGTCATGAATAATCATAAACAAATGCAGGAAAAATTATTTAGATATAAATTCAGTTTATGAGTATAAACAAAGTTTTGGTTAGTTATAGCATTTGCGCGGTTACGGAAAAAGTAATCAAGATTATGCACTACATGACACACAAAACACTCTAAAAATTTAAGCAACTACAAATGTTTACAATACTTAAATATATGTGTATATTTACATAGATACTTACACACATATAAAATACACATATGCAAAAACATTCAAAACAATTCGTATACACACATACTCGTATTAGTATAAAAAAAATTGTTTTAGACTATAATAAAGACAAACAATAATATATTGACTAAAAAAATAAAAATCAGTTGTCTATTATTTTATGAAGACATTTTCACATAAAAATACGTATTTAAATAATCATGTTACTTATTTGTTAGACACAACTGACTTTATTAAATTGTTTTTAAATCTAACTAAATCTTAACAAAATCATTTTACGTGAGAATAAATAATAATAAAAGAATATGAAGTAAGATGTTTACTATACAAGTTTAAATATATATATTTATTTTACTAATGGAAAAAATTATATTTTAAAAGGATAAAATCCATATAATTTACCTTCACATTTCAGCCCTTGCTTAAAAAATCCGTAAAGTAGCGCTCCGCAGTGATCACAAAAAGTTGGAGACATAAATTGGTGAGGACGAAAACGATGAGGCACATCAACTTTGAATCGCTCTCTCAAGTACTGTAACAAAAATATAATCTAAGAATTTTTTTCCTTAAAATTTGTAACAAATATTTCAACACATCTAATTGTTAAAGTAAGTATGTAAGTAAATTTAATTGTTAATACTCTACTCCAACTTTGTCGTTGCGCGATAAATAAAGACGTCACAAATATCGCCAATGGTAAAACAGTCAGTCAACAGTTAGGTTAGCTAGTATAATATAGGTCCTTACATATGAAATTGGTATTTTTATGGTCGGAAAAGTCGATTTTTTTATATATAATATAATATATTAAATTAATCAAACTATGTACCGTTGCTATCTATGCATACGGGAATCAATAAAATGTTTGAAGGCGGCTTGGACTGCCCCATCGGATTTGATTTTTTTCCCTTGGTTAGGTTATCCAAATTTCGAAAAAAATGGTAATCTGTTGGAGCAAGGTCCGGGGAGTACGGTGAATATCTTAGATAAGTTAGATATTCCAATTGAAGCTCCTCTAATTTGGTAGCCGTCTGTTATGCAGTGTGTGGCCTAACGTTTTCTGAAGCAGATTGCTGCTTAAGGCCTAGAGCGATTGACTAGCCTCGTTTGTTTAGCAGCAAGCTTTTCCATCATGGTTTGCAGTTGCTAACAAAAGACATCTGCCGTAATCGTCTGACCAGATTTAAGAAAGCTGTAGTAAACGACGCCGGCACTAGTTCACCAGACGCTCACAAGTAACTTTTTTTGAGTCCATTTTCGCTTGGGGCAGGATTTGGCTAGCTCACCAGGGTTCAGCCATTGCGATGAGAGCTTTCGATTATCGTACATGATCCACTTTTCATGACATGTAATGATTCGATTTAAAATGACTTTGTTAATATTTATTATATCGGTTGAGTAATGTAACGGAGCAGTCTAAGCGCTTTTGTCGGCTTGCTTCACTCAATTCATGAGGTACCTTTTTTTACCTTTCAAGCTTTTTTACCTCCCCAATTTGTTTCAAGTGGATTAAAACGGTTTTATCACTAACACCGCAGCCTGCAGCTAACTCGGACGTGGTTTTTGATGAATCCGCTTCCACAATAGCCTTCAAATCTTTATTATCAACTTTGGTCTCCGGCCGTCCACGGGGCTTGTTCTGTAGGTCAAAATTTTGAGAACGAAAACGTTGGAACCAAAAACGCACTGTGTTTTCTTTTGCGACACTGCAGCCATACACATCATTAATCCTTCGAGCCGTTTCTGTAGCACTGGTGCCACGGTAGATCTCGTACTCGTAAATAAAACAATATTTCAAGTTTTACATTTGGTCTACTGAGTGACGCAAAGATGAAAAACAAAAGAGGAAAAAACAAATGAATTACGGTTTTAGAAACGCAAATGCATGAGTAAATAGCTGTATTAATTTGAATTTGGAATTCTTAACCAAAAAGGAAATATTTGAGATCAAAGTGGCCAGTACGACAAAACGCCAATTTCATATGTAAGGACCTAATATAACTGTTGTTAAACATACACACATTGTCGTATGTTCCTAAGATAGGAAACTTTATGCCTGTGTTTTAGGTAAAAGCCAACATACTTTTTCATATTTATATACATATTTTTTCTGTAATATATGTACATGTAAATAAAACATATATAACTGGGCCAGGCGGGAACCGAACCCACAACCTCTTTTTTTTTTGCTGGAAAATGCATTTACGCTTCCGCCGCTGGGAGGCGGCGTGTATGTGGGACTCGCTAGCACGGTAGAACGTGCCAGAATACCCACTAAAACCCGTGCGGTGCCGTCATCGTTATAGTGGGGCGCCACGCGATCACTTTCGCATGCAACGGACGCCCCGACGGTTAGGCCGCCTATGCGGGCCAACTTCGCCTATAGAGCGCTTGCGGACACCGTCAGCTCTCTGTTGACCTGGTGGCGAGTGATTATTGAGTGAGAGATTATAGGTGCCCATCCCACTCTATTGCAGACGATGAGGAAGCGCGTAGCGGCGTCTCTATTCCTCTGGCCGTCTCCTGCGTCGTGGGTTAGCGTTAGCTTCTGCTTCCAGCTCCCGCTCCGCAGCCTCCTTCAATGCCATGACCTTCTTACAGAAGGAGGTCAGGGCCAACCAGCACCTCTCCTGTCTGCCGAGCATACAGCGTACCACGCTTGACAACGAGATGT
Source organism: Euphydryas editha (assembly GCA_036937285.1). Classification (NCBI taxonomy): domain Eukaryota; kingdom Metazoa; phylum Arthropoda; class Insecta; order Lepidoptera; family Nymphalidae; genus Euphydryas; species Euphydryas editha. The sequence continues at coordinate 7,304,428 of JAUPFZ010000007.1, forward strand.
CTCCGTCTATTACGGGAGCATGGCGCTGGGGCCCCCAAGCGGTGCACTCCTCGAGAGTGTGACGCGCCATGTCTATTGGTACGCCACACTCGTGGCAGGCAGGAGTGGCTTCCCTTCCGGTGATTTGAGGTACTTACCAAAGCACCCGTGCCCGATAAGTACCTGCGTCAGCACCCTGTGCCGCCTTCTGACCCAGCGAAACCTTTAACCCTTTTTTTACGTGGGGAAAATCCATTATGGCTACCACTCCGCCGCGGAGGCACCGAAGTACAAGGTCATCGTCGTACAAGGACGCCACGGGATCGCTGGCGCATGCCACCGTGACGCCCCGACAAAACCTTTAACCCTAAAGCAGCCACTGTCAACTACACGAACGGAGCAGCCAGACCAGTAAGGCCAGATGTATTTATAATCGAGAAAATCAGACATTCCAAACAGATTTTAAGGGTTTTTTAAACATTAGAAGGTTACAAAAATCCAGGAGTAATATAGTCAATAAAATATCATCAAATCGCTTGTATCATAACAGTGGAAAAATAGGCATAACAAATAAATGGGTGAAACAGTTTAGTCTTTTCTATATTGAAGAAAATTCAGTTCGATTAGTTTTTCGTTTCCGTTAAAATATACGCAAAATTTTACCAATTTTTTTTTTATTTTTTTTTACTCGGAATAATAAAGAAGATCTAGCGACATTCAAATATTAGGTCTTTACCTATGAAATTGCCGGTTCATCGTACTGCCTATTTCAAAACTAAAAAAAGAATTGCTAAGAACTCGAATTTAAAATTATTTTTATTTTAAAAATATAGAATTATTTTTCTATAATTAGTCATTTGTTTAATGCTTAGCGTTCTGTTTACATCGCATTTATACGTTGTTCGTCATCATGGATATGTTAAAAATTCAAGTGATTATGGAGTATGAGTTCCGTCGTGGTAGTAAAGCGGCAGAAGCGGCACGCAACATCAACGATGCTTACGGTGCGAGTTACGGAGATAAGTGAGTAAAAAATTCTTTTGTTGTATTTATTATAAAATTATATCTTTTTTAATTGTATCATTTTTTTAATTATACCATCCTATTTACAACACATCGACGTTTGGAAAGAGACCATCGGCTAATTTCGGTTTCGTAGAGCGTTATCTATCTCGCACATTAGCTATGTGATGTAATAATGTGAGGTTTTTTTAGTCGTTGTTCAATTACAACGGAGTGCGGTCACGTTCAGTCCAAAATATATAATATAGAGTTGTAAAAATTCCCAACTTTATATAATTTAAAGTTATACGATGGCATTTTTAGGAAAAAGAGTTAAATCGATTATTTTATATAATCGATCGATTTACGGGGTCAGTTACGCAAAATAATCTACTATGTTTATAAATATTTTGTAACCGAAGCCGACAGATAAAATAAAAAAAATGAGAAAGAAAATGTAAGCAGTCCGTTCTGATAAGAATCTTTATTGTTAGGGTTAGCAGTCACTTTAGTCAAATCATTCATTTGCCATGGAGTAACTCTACATATTGTACACGTATAACCAGTGGGCGTATCCGTTAATACCTGAGCTACTTTGACATCTATAATTACAAGAAAAAGTTCTGCTTCACTTATATTCTCTAACCTTCTTTATTAATTAATGATGGAGAATGGGCCCAATACGATTATCTAAACATCTCCGTTGATTTTATTTATATCATATGATCCAGTAATGCGCGGCGGTGATCACCGCGAGACACCTTTTTTTTTCCACACTCCTCGCAGACTGGGCGTGACTCGCTGCTCTTTCAATATTTTTCTATGAAAATTTTTGGATACTTATTACAAATATAGATTGTTCACATGGCAAAATATTTTCAATTATTTAATAAAACAAGTACGAAAAAAAAATCCCGAACAAAGAGCATTTTTTGGCACGTTAAGTAGCCCTCATCCCTTAATATAGGCCGACAGAAAGGAACAGATGAAGATACCGGATTTTATGAGACAATATCGCGTGTTAATTAATTTAGGCACCGAAGAAGTGACAAACAAATTTGGATCTAAAATAATTTTGTTTCTGTTTGTGCTGGCTTTAACCAAATGAGCCATCATATCCCCATTTACTGTATAGAAGTAAAATTTTCAATCCTTTCTTATACACGGAATCTATTTGTAAAATTCTAGCTCGTGTGATTTAACAAATACTGAAATTTTACTATTTTTGCACTTGTGTTTGTAATTTCTATTGTTAATAAACAAACTATTACTAATCAATTATTATAGATGTTGGGTAGCAGGCTTGTTAGTTTCTTGTACCTACTTTGTAATATCCCGAGTCGAAATTTAGCGCCGATTTAGCGCCGCCTTTTTTTTTTTTTTTTTTGGCGGGAAAAAATGTACCTAACCGCACACCCCATCGTCCGGGGAGACCATGGGGTAGTGTGGGGCCCTCACCCACTAAAATAACCCGCCGTGCGCCCTCACCCGCCCTTACAAGGCAGACCACGGGTACCGCGTACGTTGCTCCGTGGCCCGCAGGCGGCAGCCCCATCAGGCACTCTCCCCTGTGCGACGCCCCGCGCACTTGGGCATCGCACCTTCGCGGTAGGCTGTTTCGGCGGACGGTGGGCAATCCCCGACCCTACCGTCCGCAGCCTCGGCTAGGGCGGCATCAGGTGCATGTGAGCGCGTCTGCGCCGCCCCGCGCGCCGGCGGCGAATTGGGTCCGAGAGGAGTGAGTCCTCCCGGGCCCTCTCCGCCGCCTCCTTCCGCGAGATTACGTCCTCGCAGAAGGCGGCGACCGCTGTCCAGGCCCTATCACTGCCGACCATCGCTCGCACAACGGCCAGCAGTGACAGGTCCTCTCCAATGACTGCAGCAAGATCCCGGCGCTGCTCAGCCCAGGCCGGGCATGACTCGAGCGTGTGTTGCGCCGAGTCCTCGCTGCAGTCGCAGTGGTGGCAGCCCGGAGTCATCTCCCTCCTTGCGACAACGTGCAAGTATTTGCCAAAGCAGCCGTGCCCTGACAACACTTGCACGAGTCGGAAGGTGAGGACGATTTAGCGCCGCCTACGGTAGGAATGTCGGACCTCTGGGCTCTAAATCGGTCCTAACCCATATAAAATTAGATCCGACTTAGCACCCAAAAATGGCACCAATTTCCGTTTTTTCCACTTTTCGACCTAAATCGGATCTAAATTGAATAAAAATTAGCGCCTATAATAGGCGCTACGCCGGACCTAATTTAATTGCTTAAAAATATTTAAGTAAGTCAATAATAAAGAATGAGAATTAAAAAAAAAATGTGAAATAATTAATATTTTTATTATATATATATATATATATATATATATATATATATTTTTTTTTTTTTTATTCGAGTCAATAAACAATGTTTATATTTTTTATATTGTTGGACTTAAAGGTCCTAAATCGGACCTCTCGATGAAAAATCTGACTACTGGGCGCTAAATCGGTTCTATTTCGGACCACTGAGCTCTAAATCGGTTCTATGTCGGACTTGAGGGAGCTATGTCGGCTTTATTTCGACTCGGGATGGTGAGAATATAAAGTAACAGTTTATTTGTTTGTTAAATGTCTCAAATACAAATATTGTGTTTTTCTTAAATCTAAATCAATCAACAGGCTCAATGCTTCTTCATCCGTAGGTAAGCATTTTTTTCTGTCTTTTGTCTTCTATGAGACTTACTCTCGAGTCTTGTTTTTACTGTCAGCAAACTTTAATATTTCTATAAGTTTGGCTTCTGCTCCTTCTCCCATCGAACGTAACCCCTTTTTTATCGCTGGGAAATGCATTTACGCATCCCGTCACGGAGAGGCAGTGGGTATGTGGTACTCGCTGGCACGCAGAACGTCTCAGAATACCCGCTAAAACCCAGCGGTGCTCTTATCGTCGTAATGGAGCGCGCATTCAACCGTGACGCCCCGACGGTTGGCCCACCTATGCGGGCCACCTTCGCCTATAGAGCACTCGCTGGCACCGTGAGCGCTCTTTTGTTCTTGTGGCGAGAGGGAGGATTATAGATACCCCTCACACTCAAGTGCGGAGGGTGAAGGAGCGCGTAGCGGCGTCTCCTTTTCCTCGGTCGTCTCCTGCGGAGCGGGTCAGCGTTAACGTCTGCTTTACGCTCCCGCTCCGCGGCCTCCTTATCGAACGTAACCCCTAAAAATATGCATCGTAGATGTGTTCATATCCGTATTTATTAAGTAAGTAATAAGTAGTATATTCTTTATTTAAGTAACATGTATTCTTTCTTTTATTGTTGGATTGTGGCGAGTCTGTATAAGATACGCACGGTCTTCCACGTTTTCCTTATGAAGTAGATTTTGTAGAGTCAGTTGTAATATCTTCCGAGATGGATAAAGTTACTGAATATTCTGAATCCAACAAATTACTATTATTCTTTAAAAATCGATCCTTTTTTCGTGAAGCTTCCGTCCATCGTCCACAAAACATGCCGCAAACTATTTAAATAAATAAAAGTCTACATTCTAAGCCGCAATAGATAGCGATTTTCCATTTTCTGACTACTATTTTTACCGATAATTTCAGAAAGCGCAAACATGCGCCGATAATTTTAATAAATGTTTGTTATGAATAACTAGGCTACAAATCAACATTAAATGTAAAGCGTGGGCAAACGTGGGTAACTGTTAAAAGTCTCGATGAACTTAAAATCCTTTTTTTCATCATACTTTATTTAACAATTATTTAAACTTTACCGTATCATTACATTACACAAATAATAGCTGTTAAAAAAATTATAAAAGATAAGTTTTTCAGAAATGTATGTATACAACTATATAGGTGTATATATATATATATATATATATATATATATATATATATATATATATATATATATATATATATACAGGTTGACTGGTAAATTACTATCAATATTTAAGGAGAATACTCGGTACATGATTCTATATATATACAGGGTACACATATAATAAAATAGTAGGAAAGTCAAAACTGTACTTGAATTTTTTTTAAAGAATTCTTGGGGTGTGATCTACACTCGATACCAAAGCCAAAAATATAGTTTTTAGAATTTTTGTCTGTTTGTCTGTATGTATGTCCGGGATAAACTCAAAAAGTACTGCATGGATTTACTTCAAATTTGGCACGAATATTATTAAGAAGTCGGGTCAACATATAGGCTACATATTATCACGCTATCACCTACGGGGAACGAGCAGTGAACCTTTATTCCTTCAACGCATTCTGTAACAACGTGTAATCTAATAGCGTTTACGCAGACGACGTCGCGGGCAGCAGCTAGTATATATATATTCTTATTTATTTAGTTTTATTAGTTGTTTTAAAGTTAATCTTTGTATTCCTACAAAGTTTAACTTTAAAATAACTATGAAAGTGATAAAGTGAACAGAGTTAACCTGAACGTTCGTAAAAAAAAACAAGTGCGAGTCGGACTCGCCCATGAATTGTTCCGTATCAGCAAGTAACATCATATAAAAGTTCTTGTAGTTCGTTGTAACTTTGATCGATGTTTTAATAATAGTGTAATTTTTTATTTAAAAAAAAACTACTTACTAGATCTCATTCAAACCAATTTTCGGTGGAAGTTTGCATGGTAATGTACATCATATATTTTTTTTAGTTTTATCATTCTCTTATTTTAGAAGTTACAGGAGGAGGGACATATTATTACCACTTTGGATGTCTCTCGCGCAAACTATTTAGTTTAGAAAAAAATGATATTAGAAAGCTTAATATTATTTTTGAAGACCTATCTATAGACAGGATATCCCATACACGCATGGGTGAAAAAAAATTGAGTTTCAGTTCTAAGTATGAGGAACCCCCAAAATTTATTGTTTTTTTTTTCTATTTTTGTGTGAAAATCTTAATGCACAGAATTCACAGAATACATCTCCTTACCAAGTTCCAACAGTATAGTTTATTTATTTTTATTTATTTATATACTTTATTGCACACTTAAGTAATACATAAAAAAGTAACATAGAGAAATATACAAAATAGAGTGCAAAGGCGGTCTTATCACTAATAGTGATTTCTTCCAGACAACCCTTGTCTATATAGGACATCTCGGTAATAAGAAAGGCAGACGGTGCAATTAGTTTGTTTTTAAATCAAACATTTAAAATATTATAACATAAGTTATATCTAAAAAAAAACAATTAAAACTTTGTCTTTAGTATAAGATACAAATATATGTACAGCATACAATACACTTAAAGCTATACATAAACAAATACTCATACATAAACACATATACACATATATACATAAGCATTAACATACATATACATAAACAAACACATAACTACATACATTTACATAAAAAATATTTACATACATATTATATCATATAATACATGAATAAGTACCTATTTACCTAAAACAGTATATAAATATCATACAAATTACTAACGATATGTAGATAAATAATGTTTTTTGACAGATCGCCTAAAAATACGTATCGACTGCGCTTGGCGTATGTCTCGCGGGAGGGCATTCCACAATTTCACAGCTTTAACAGTGAAAGATTCACTGTAGCATTGACTATGAGAAAACGGATGTTTTAATTTATTGTCGACTTGGGAACGAAGGTTTAGCGTACTAGGGACGTCCGAACCAAGAAAAGTAAAGCGTTCCTTTAGATATGGAGGAGTACTAGGATGGAAGAGGATAGAGTAGAGAGAAGATAGGAGATGTAAGTTACGGCGTTCTCTTATTTTAAGCAAGTTAAGTCGTGCTCGATAATCTGAGATATGATCGTACTTTTTCAAACCAAATATGAACCTGATGATCATGTTTTGAAGGCGTTCAAGTTTATTAAGGAGAGTTTCAGATAGGTCAGAATAACAGACATCAGCGTAGTCAAGAATAGGAAAAAGAAGTGTGTGGGCAAGTGATATCTTTGTTTTGATGGGCAAGAAATTTTTCCATTTTCTCAACGTGCCGATGGCAGCATATATTTTACGGCTTACCTCAGCAACTTGAGGTTTCCAAGAAAGTGTGCTATCAAGAATAAGACCTAGATTTTTTATCGTGTTATAAAATTCTAATTTCGAGCCATCAAAACAGATAGGAGGAAGACAGGAAACATTAACCTTAGAAAGCTGTATAGAACTACCTATTATGGAAATTTGGGACTTACTAGGATTTATCGATAGTCCATACGATTTGCACCAAGAAGATATAACTGTAAGTTCCTGGTTAACACGACCAATTGCTGCAACTATATCGTTAACAGGAGTTGTCAGGTAAATCTGCAAGTCATCGGCATATAAATGAAAAGGAAGAGAAAGGAGATAAGTTATAGAATTAATAAATATGGAGAACAGAAGAGGGGAAAGAACACCACCCTGAGGTACTCCGGCTCGAAGAGGGCTGCATGAAGAAACCTTGTCAATGGTTCGGATACATTGTGTTCGATCATAAAGGTAAGAACGGAACCAATTAACAGCATCTGGTGAGAAATTTAACTGTTTAAGAATTGCAAGGAGAATGTCATGGTCAACAGTGTTAAATGCGTTAGAAAAGTCTAATAAAACTATAATGCTAACATGCTGATTATCAATTCCAAGCCTTATGTCGTCACATATATTAGTAAGAGCTGAAACAGTGCTGTGCCCAGGGCGAAAACCAGACTGGAAAGGATTAAGGATATGGTTGCAGTGAAGGTAGTGAGTAAGTTGGTTATGAACGATTCGTTCAAGAACCTTGGACAAGAATGGAAGCACAGAAATTGGTCTATAATGAGAGTTTGAGGAAGGGTTGGAAAACTTAGGAATAGGAATGACATAAGCGAGACGCCATAACTCAGGGAAAGTATTAGAAGAAAGAGAGTGATTGAAAATATTGCAGAGGATAGGAAGAACTGTATTCATTGACAAAATGATCATCCTTTTGCTCACTCCATCACAACCAATGGCATCCGATTTGATAGCATGGATATGCTTATAAACATCTTCCATTGTTATAGAGCAAAAACTGAAAGGAGTATTATTCATCTTAGACCGTCGAGAAATTTCAGCTATTGTATTTTCTCTTACACTAGAAGTCAAAACATCAACAGTGGTGAAATAGTTGTTGAGTGTGTCAAGATCAATTGTTCCACAACCATTATCCCGTTGTCTCCCGATGCCCAAAGTGTTCAGGAACTTCCAAACATCAGAAGTACTTTTGTTGTCCAAGGAATTATTTATATAAATGCGTTGTGCATCTCTACAGATTCTATTGCATCAGTTCCGTAATTTTTTGTATCTGATGAGATTATCATCAGTAGGGTTAAGTTTATATTTTGACTTGAATGTGTTGCGCTTAACCATAAGTGCCTTAATATTATCAGTTAACCAGGGTGCTGGGAGATGTTTAAGTTTGACTGGGCGTAAAGGAGCATGAGTATCAAACAATTGAGTTAGTAGGGAGTTAAAAATACTAAGTTTATCACTTACGGCTGGAGCATTTAGTACACTATTCCATTCAATGCTGCTCAAGTCACGCTGAAAACTCTCAATATTAAGGTTCTTAAAGCTTCTTCGCATCACAACTGTGGGTTTTATTTTGGGTGGTCGAATTTTATACGATAGATATACTAAGTCATGATACGAAAAAGCTTCGGCAGGAAATTGACCATGTGAGTGCACCCGTTCCGGAGCCGAAACAATCATCAAGTCCAACTGTGATGGCATACAGTTCGGAAAAAAATGTGTTGCGTTAGTAGGGAGAAGACAAAGGTTAGCACTGTTAATTATATTTTTTAGTCGAATTGCTCGGTTGTCGTTTTTTAATAAACAAGTATTAAAGTCGCCCATAATAATTGTGTGATCTACGCATAAAGTATATTTTTCTAACAGGCTCTCCAACGTATCAAAGTAGCTAATATGCATAGAGGGACTGTAGTAAACACCAAGCAAGACTTTGAGATTACCAAAGAGAATTTCAATAAAAATATGTTCAGCAGATTCTGAGTATTGTGATGGAGATTTATCAAGAATAGAAAATGGGATGTGGCAACGCAAGTAAATCGCAACCCCTCCGCCACCCTTTCCAGTTCTATCGTTTCGTATTAAGTGAAAACCCGGCAAGGCAAATGAAGTAGAAGGCAAATTTGGTTTTAGAAACGTTTCGGAGACTAGTATGGCATGAATATTTTTAACATTAAAGCTTGTTAAAAGATCATGATAGTGTGAGGGTATACTTTGCGCGTTTATATGAACCAGGTTAAAATTTTTGGGAGAAGTAGAAAAAGTAGAATCTAGAAGGGAATCAAGGGACAATGACATACTATGGAAGCTGTCGTCTGTTGTGGAGGACGCACTAATGGAGGAAGCGCCATCATCAGAATTACGAATAAAGCAATCGTCAGCAACATTCATTATAAAAAGTATAAAATATACCTACTAATATAATAATATATAAAAATGAATAAGATATAATAATGAACGTATATAAATATTAACACAAAATAAATATTTAAAATATATATAATAAAATAAAGTAAAATAACAGTATTATTATATGTAAATATGCCAAAATATCAAAAACAAACATTTTACTACCCACCGGCAGTACATGTACAAAGGACAATGGCAGATCCCCTAACAAATTTTTGTTGGCATAAATTTCTAGCGTCTACTAATGAAAAAAATGTAATAATATAGTACTTAAATTCCTGATCACTTTTGCCTAAAGAAGCACCACCGAAAGAAGTAATGAATTAAAGATATTCCAGGTTGAACATTAAGAGGTTATGTTTCGACAATTTGTAGGTACCTAATCAAAAACTTAGTCAAATACATGTTAAATATAGACCGAAACTATATTTTAAATAACTAGATAGATTGATTACAAAACATTGTAGTAGGTATATCTAGACTTTTGACGCACTCACAGAAAAATAAAAAAATAAAAAATTATTAGATGCTTGTTTTTAACCCTCAGGCCTAAAATATTTCATATTCGGGGATTTTCTTTGTTACCTGTCCTTAGGTATTGCCTACTTAGGTACATCAGCGTTAGCTGTAGATGATATAAAATTGACGATTGACAAAGACGTTCATCTTCTTAAATCATGGGCGCGGCCATAAACCCTGCTCTTAGAATTTCTAGACCTAAAGGTGGTCTGTCTAGATTCAATGAGGCAGCATCTGTTTAGATTTTTCTGTAACGAAAATCACCATAGATAGTTAATTACGGGGACCATCCACTTATCGTGCCCTTTGCAGCATGGGATCATCTTTTTATCAGATAATCAGATGAGCAGCCCGCAAGATCTTAACCAAATAAGAAACAATTTACAATGGCACATAAAATGGTTGTTCCCTTCAAAAATGAAAGTGCGGCCTCTAGGTTAAAAAGCAGACTCTAGAAACCCCTTATCTACAGATACGTGGCATAAAGACAGTGGATCTCATTTATATAGTCAGAGTATCTGCTCATTTTTTCTAATAGAAGAAAGGCATGTTTATAAAATAAAACATTATTTTCTTATTACGAATTATTATTGTATTCATGAAATAATTGGGCTTAGTAAATAAATAAATAACGCGTTATTCTTTGTAATAAAACAAGATTTCGTTTGATACAATATAAATCGTGTAACGTGATGCGATATAATACGTGTAACGTGTAATATTTATTTAAAAGCAAAAGTTCATGTATGTTAATGAGAGAAGATTTATTACCATGTGGCAACATTCAACGGAACTATCGTTAGGTACTTCATTCCAATGAAATGTCAAATCATTTTTACAATAATCAAATGTTTTTTCATTAAAAATGATATTTTTCCTAGACTTACACAGATCTTAAAAATATATTGAAAAAACGTAAGAAATTATTTTATTTACATTAGTCATTAAGACATTTATAAACGCTTGGGAATATTCAACGGAACTATCGTTAGGTACTTCATATTCAAATGAAATGTCAAATCATTTTTACAATAGTCAAATGTTTTTTCATTAAAAATGATATTTTTCCTAGACTTACACAGATCTTAAAAATATATTGAAAAAACGTAAGAAATTATTTTATTTACATTAGTCATTAAGATATTTATAGACGCTTGGGAATTCTATCAACAACTTTTTCGCCATTGTCCTTTCAACTAATTCTAAATGGTACAACAATAGCATTGGAAAAGTTTAACAATCGATAAAATGATATATACTCTAACATTTTAAAGGCACATAAAGAAAAAAGTAAAACTAATAACAAAAAAAAAAAATTAAAATAATAATTAAAGTAACTACTTCAAACCATGAAGACTGAATAACAATATATAATTGTAAGGCAAAATAGCCAGCATCCAAGACGAAAACAAGTTGTCATTGTTTAAACATATTGTCAATGAGTCAATGTCATTTGTCGCAACATTGTTTTGGTGTCAAACAGTATCAAATAAAATAAATGTTTAATAACGGGTATATTTGTTATAAAATAATTAAAATGTAAATAATATAAGTGATGGTATGCTAAAGTACAAGTTACAGCTAAATAATTATATAAATGTGAAATACACCCACGTTCCAACAAAAGACACTGATATAGTTAATTAACATGCTGAAGAAGTAATTGACAAATACTTGTTTATTTCCTTGCAACTCTCTTGGGCCTGCTGACTTGAGTTGCCTTACCTTGCTTGAGATTTTGATCTGATGTAAGGTTCACGGAGGAAGAGGCACCAGCTTGGACATTACTGACAAACCCAGAAATATTATCCAGTTCAGCTTTTGACGAAATTCGATGACGAATGCCATCAGTGCCCGACACGATAACAAAACCATCCTTGGTCCAGCATTTATTAATTCCATACCGTTGTCTTGCACATAAAAATACTTCATGACGCTCCTTGGTCAGAAATTCAGAAAGAGTAACACCGGTGTTTTTAAGTTTAACTTTAGCGAACCATACTTGGTTTCTTATAGAAATATCTTTGAACTTAAGAAGTATGGCCCGTGGCTTGTCCTTAAGTACCTTTCCAAGGCGATGAGAACGACTCACATCATTAGGAGAAAGTTCTGGTATATTCAGGTGTTCACTCAGTACTTTGATAGCACTACAAGTTGTGTTTTCTTTCTTCTCTTCTGGAATACCATGCACTAACAGAATTTTCCTTCTGCTTCTTATCTCAATATGTTGATGTTGCTTAGCTAGAATTGTAACTTGTTTTTGAAGGGATTCTAGAGCAGAGAGAACAAATATCCGGAACGAGTAGAATTGGGCTGCTATATCTAGCGTTGGACTTGAAGCTGGATTGGAAGCCTGAAGGCTTTGTTGAAATTCCGACATCCTCAAGTTGAACTGTTGAGATAATTCTTCAATTGAGTGCTGGATTGACTCCATTTTGTAAAAATATTAAGGAGTAGAAAAACACAAAAGTTTAGATAGTTTGTTGTACAAAAAGTTGTAATGAGATAACTGCAGCTAAAAAACGTCTTGCCTAATTTACACCTACCGCCCAAAAAAAAAAAAAAAAAAAAAAAAAAAAAAAAAAAAAAAAAAAAAAAAAAAAAAAAAAAAAAAAAAAAAAAAAAAAAAAAAAAAAAATATAGTTAATAGTTCTTATAGTTTCGGAAAAAAGTGCCTGTGACATACGAACGGACAGATAGACAGACATGACGATGGCCAGACATTTGGCTACGGTACCCAAAAAGATTGACGACCTTGCAAAAAAATACAATATAAATTTCAATATAATAGTTTAGTTTGTCCCTTAAACTAATAAATGAATTTAAAAAATTAGTTCTCTCTAAAGCCGATTTACGGACGATAATTTTACGTGATAACGTCATAAGAAAACATTGATGAAAAATCGCATACTTTTACGAATTGAATTGACTTATTAGCATTATTTTTTATTTTATTATCATTATTTTGGAAAATACAAAGGAGTTAATTGAAAATTACAACTTTTTCGATACACTAACATTTATTTGCACTCCTTAATTCAAATATTTTTTCTCTTCTACTCGGACGCATCTCCCGATAGAGGGAAAGAGAGATAGATGCATGGCAAGCCGAACGCTTAGGCCAATCGTTCCTCTTAACGCTTGATCCGCTCTCTCAATTGTACAAAGAGTTGTACTTTTTCGTGCGTGCAGCCGGCGTACATCGATTTAGAAGACGTTATCAAATACAAAATTGTGCCACTTGCGACATTGACAAAAACTATTTTTGATATGCCATTGTATTACCATTTTCCACAGTGCATCCCCGTCAGTGTAGAACGATTTCGAAATATCAGAAATCTCAAAATTATAGTCGCGTTAAATCCCGTTTAAATAATATTGCTAATAGTGACCGTGATATAACTAATAATATAAAAACTACTTATAATATACATATTCTACATCAGGGATGTTGCGGATGCATATTTTTCCACATCCGCGGATGCAGATGCGGAGGCGGATATTTGAAGGCAAACATCCGCGGATGCGGATGCGGATGCGGATCTTAGAATATTTTATAAGAACTATCATCTGCCTGCCACTCCGCTCACGCTAACGATCCCATAGAAACCTGGACCCTAAGTCTGCTATTTTAATTGTGTCGTAATGGTCACACAATTACTTGATTTTGACAGTTTGATAATAACACAACTGTCAAAATCAAATCATTGTGAGGCTTCTTATTCTTCTTCATTTTTTTTATTTTTATATTACAATGCGGGCAAACGAGCAGACGGGTCATCTGATGTTAAATGGCTACCGTCGCCCAAGGACATCCGCAACATAAGGGGAGTTGCGGGTGCGTTGCTGGCCTTTAGGGAAAAGGTGTCTGTACACACGACACTTAAAAACCCCCAAATTATAGCGTTCAGGGAAAACCTCAGGAGGAAGGTCATTCCACAGCTTACATGTGCGCGGCAAAAATGCGCGTGAAGCTCGCACATTGGTTGCAAACCAGGCATCCAAGTGGTGTAGATGAAATTTAGTCCTTCAGTGAAGGGTGCGGTGATAAAAACGCGAAGGTGGCATCATCTCAAAGAGTTCCTCAGAACACTCACCATTATACAGACGGTATAAAACTCACAGGGAGCCAACGCCTCTCCTTATACTTAAAGATTCTAAACCGTCCGTAAGTATGAGATCGTCGAAAATGCGAACTGCCCGGCGTTGGATGGAGTCAAGTGGTTGAAGTTGATATTGAGGGGCACCTGCCCAAAGGTGTGAACAATATTCCACATGGGGACGCACCTGGGCCTTATAAAGCAGAAACCGATGTCCCGACGTGAAGTACCGGCCCGCCCTGTTCAGAACCCCGAGCTTTTTTGCAGCCAGTTTGGCTTTGCTCTCCAAGTGACCCCGGAATTGGACTTTATTCGTGATGTCAACGCCAAGGATCCCAATACTTTTGCTGATGTTTAGGGTTATGTTCTGAAAACTCGGCGCTATAGTAAAGGGGGTCTTTTTTGCGGTAAACGCGCAAACTTGTGTCTTCAATGGGTTAAATTGGACAAGGTTGCGTCTACCCCATTCGGAGACTTGCTCCAAGCAGGTCTCGATTTCAGTCACAAGTTGTAATCTCCTCTCTTCAACTTCCGCCCGAGGGATATTAGCTCGTCCAGTGTAAAAGGCATCACCCGTACTGTCATCTGCATAGCAATGAATATTGCTGGTTTTCAACATATCGTTGAAATGCAGAATAAACAGTGTGGGAGAGAGCACTGAGCCTTGAGGAACTCCAGCGTTGATAGGCATGGTTTCCGAGCATACTCCGTCGACAACGACCATAATGCTACGCCTATCAAGAAAACTGGTTATCCAATTGCACAACTCCTCGGGGAGACCGTAAGATGGTAGCTTCGGTAAAAGAGCTTTATGCCAGACCCGATCAAAGGCATTCGCGATATCAAGGCTGACTGCCATAGCTTCTTTCGTTATCGAAATCTTCGTTACTATTGGTCAATACACACGTGCACAGCGCTCGCGGACGTCGACGGCTCCTCCTTTTTTTTTCTTGTCGCGACTTGTGGTACATCTGCATCCGCATTAATATCCGCATCAATTATTGCGGATGCGGATGCAGATGCAGATGTTCAAATCGATGCGGAAGTTCCGCAATTGCGGATGCGGATGCGAATATTCGCAACATCCCTATTCTACATATTATACATATTCTACCGACTCATAAATATTCTTAAATTTCGCCTAGAAAAAGAAGTTTAAGACGTAGTTATTTTTTGTGACATAGAAAACCTTGTTCTAAATTAATATCATCACTACCATTGCGTAGCCCCTTAAAGTTGCCATAGCATTCACAATTTTCTTTTAAATAATATCAAGACTAGTCTTAAGTTGTAATGATAAAAAGCATAGAAAACCTTGTTCTAAATTAATATCATCACTACCATTGCGTAGCCCCTTAAAGTAGCCGTAGCATTCACAATTTTCTTTTAAATAATATCAAGACTAGTCTTAAGTTGTTATAATAAAAAGCAAAGATACAAATATAAAATCCGTTTTTATAATGTACTCGTATATCAGTTTTTATTGACATCTTCAATAATTTTAATATTTGTTTGTAATAAAAAAGAAATTGAAACATCAAAATTTGTTAAATAGACGGTCTATTTAACAAATTTTGCTTCAACCTACACACAAATATCACACTCTTTTTTTTTTCAAGTACGTACGAATTTATTTTTTCAAGTACGTCCTTACAATCGTTGTAATTTATCTCAAGCATTAAAAAATATATCTAATAGATATAGATATTGTTCACGTATAAAGACTGTCCCCTGTACATAAGTAAGCTAACCTAAGTCGAGAAGTTTCCTTTCAACACTCCTTCCTTTCTAGAATCTCTTCTACACTCGTTTTCTTTTCATTTTTATAGAGTCTGTTATAATGAAAAATTGAGTAAGTATAATGGTAGGAAGTTTGATTTTATAGTTTCGTAAGATAATGATTAAAAACTCGCATATAACTATGCTGTATTAGACTTTTCATTAAAAAATAGATAACATTTAGAATGTAGATGTAAACCTTATTTTAATCAGAAGTAAAAGATAAGTCATATGTATTCGCCACTAAGGGTGTGTGTTTGTTTGTAGTGTTGTCGTTTATTTCCGAAACGGTCTGATAGATTTCGTTATAGTTATCAATTTATAGTTCAGCGACGATGGTTCTAGATAGATGATATAGTATTACTTCGAAAAGGGGCGCTGAAATAAACATTGTATGTTCGTCCAAGGTAACGCATTTAAATAAATAAATTTTAAATAAATATTAACCAACAATCACACCACGTTAACCTAGCCCCGTGCTAAGTTCGTAAGAACTTGTGTTACAGGTACTAGGAACGGAAATAAATTTAAGATATAAATACATATATACATAAATACACATCCATGACCCGGTGCAGACATCTATATTCGTCATACAAATTATCTGCACCTGGCGGGATTCGAACCCGCGACCGCTGCGTAAAGTGCCAGTTGCCTGACCACTCGACCAGCCGGCCGTCTTTATTCCTAAGATAACATTAGGTATGATACTTTAGTTGAAGAGTTTGGATTTTACTTGATATTATTGCTCCTTAGACTAGGTTATGATAAACCACTATACTACCAGGACTCTCCAGGTTAATTTTGTTTACTTTCTCTTACCTACTTCAAAAATTTTATTTAATCCCCGTTGTATTACAATATGACCGTTCTGGTGTAGTGGTGTGAGTAGTCAGTCACCTCAAACCGTTCGCCGGTGGTCGCGAGTTTGTTTCCCGCTCGGGACAGACATTTGTATTTGTACAAATATTTATTTCCGGTCTGGGTGTATGTCACTTTTTTATATGTAGAAGAGGCCTCTGCTCAGCAGTTACAGGCTGATTCAGGTCAGTTCATTCCTTAAGTAAACCTAAAATATTCCTAAATGTTTTGCTTACCACAGTAGCGTCAGAGTAGGCGGTAGATCCAGGACATTTTCCCAACAATTTATTATGACATCGCTTGTGAACAGCGGTCTGGCAAACGACACAACGGTAACCCTGTTTGCCGAACCCCCATAGGAATTCCTTGCAAAAAGCGCAAAATGTTGGCTGTCGGAAAAATTTCGCGACAAAACGATGTCCGTTCACCTCATGAATTCTGTAAAATAATTTTATAAATATATTATAACATATTGAAAAAAAAAAGAAAAATTATATTAAATCCTAGAAAGAAATAAAGATAAGAAGGATTTTTAAGAATAAATTGAAGATCGTCTAATAATTTTTAACACCCACTCTGACAAAGATTACGATCTACGTTCTAATTTGAATTCGTAAGCTTCTTACGATCCAAGCTGTTGTGTAAAGCTGTGTGTGTTGTAAAAATAACAATTCTTAATCCACGATTAGTTACATATTAAGATTATTGAAACAACGCGTAAAGACAATAGTTATAACAATTCTTGTATTATTATTTATAGTCTTTTTGTTTTTTGTTTTAAAATGCATCAAATTATAAAAATAAAAATAAATAAGTTATTGACATCTTCAATAATTTTAATATTTATTTGTAATAAAAAAGAAATTGAAACATCAAAAACGTCTACACGTTTTCAATCTAAATTGAAGCAAAATTTGTTAAATAGACGGTCTATTTAACAAATTTTGCTTCAACCTGCACACAAATATCACACTCTTTTTTTTTCCAAGTACGTACGAATTTATTTTGTCAAATACGTCCTTACAATCGTTGTAATTTATCTCAAGCATTAAAAAATATATCTAATAGATATAGATATTGATTTTTTTTTATAGTAATCTATTTCTGCAGTATACTCCTATAGTTTTATTTCAATATACTAAATGCACAATTTTCATAATTCAATTACCCAAAATTTTTATAATTCAAGTTTTTTTTAAAGGTAATCGAATGTTAAGCTCATTGATACCTACATAATTTAAGTGGGACGAGTCTTTCTGATGGCAGAAACACTATTAATATTTATTGTTGTTGTATTTGAGTAAGCTAGAATAAACATGTTCATTCATTTCTAAACAGCGCGCCAAGTGACACTTCATCCTAAATAATTATTAAATGCTGTTTTAGCTCTATAGGACCTTTTTGTGCTAAAAACTTAGATACTATGCTGCTCCTGGCTTAAAGTTTTAAGTATTAGGTTTTATTTCATAAAATAAGAAGACCGAATTTGTATTTAAAGCATTAAAATATATCTAAATTTTAATTAATATAATATAAAATTTTAAAGCCAAAAAACTATTTCTTAAAATTAAGGATTCGCTATAACATGTCTCGTTTTATTGTTGCTCTGGAGGATGGTGATGATGATCTCTCATGTACCTTAATAGTTTGCTTGCTTCATTTTTTTAATAAAAATATATAATTGTTGTTATTATATTATAGGTCTACATTTGTCCGTCTACTAATTGATATGAGTTATTTATTTACTAGACAAATTACATGCCAGACGTGACACGCTAATTAGATAGATAACATTGCCAAACCTACATACCTACATCTTATCGAATAATCTTTCTGGTGGAATAACTCAATCAGTTATAATAGTATGAAATTTGTAAATATCCAAAAAAAAGTCTACATTTCGCAAGAGCATTACATAGGTACCTTCATAGTTTACATACTATTATGATTGAGCGAGAAAGAATAACAAGTTCAACAAAATATTATTTAATTAGCAAGGTCATAATCGTTAAGCCATTTTCTTCTTTATACAAATACAATATCGATATAAAGTGTATATGGTTCTTACAATTCGAGGAAAGACATTACTCGAAGGTTTTTGAACTTAAAGTAGTTATTTACGTAACTTTAAGTTGTAGCCAGTTGTAGCTATTAATTTAAAACATGTTATTATAGTCTTACGTTTAATTGAAAGATTATTTAATCTCTGTTTCTATTCCTAGCGATAAATATCAGACATAATTCTTATACGCTTTATGACAAAATTCTATTCTTAGTAACCACAATAGTTATTCTTAGATAATTAAAATCGGTATTAAGAGGCAGCAACGTGTTTAACACAAAACAAGCGAAATTTTTATTGTCATATTCCCTACCTCATTATAGTTAAAAAAGTAGGTGATGTAATTTAATCTCATACTTCGATCTGTACCGCAAATTCCCTTTTTTACTCCTAATGAGGGAAAAGTTTCAAATGAGTCCAAATCATTAAAAAATATATATTTTCTGAAATATAATGCAACTAAGTTTTTTTACTTTCATATTTTTTGCTAAGTAAATGAAGGTACTTGCAGAAATTTTTTCAGATTATAAAGGAATAGCATTTTTCGAGTGTATGTACCCTTATAATTGGAAATAAGACTACGAAGCTTTGTTTTCTTTTAGATTCACAATAACAGAAAACCGCGAAATGACAAAAAAATGTATTTTCTTTGCGCAGTCCCTACGACTTATCGTTAGCATAATTTTAGGAAACGTCAGATAAACTTACTTATGGTGCTTGATGGCGCCACGACGCTGTGTGATGCGCTTAGCACGGGAGCGACGCACTTCTGGTTCGCTAGCGCCTCGCTCGCAACCGCGCCCGCCTCCGCCCGGCAACCACTGAAATTGGTATTTAATATATTTCGTACACTAGAATTCGTGGTACTTTGTACTAACTCGCTGCAAAGCTGACCTTTAAGCGTAAGTATTAATTAATGAACCAAAAAGGTAATAAAATGAATATTAAATTTTAAAAAATGCAATCAGATTTATTTATTAATTAAATAAAAAATATGCTTGTAAATCAATATTAAACTTTTTTATAAATAAAATTCTTGTTCGCTTTAACTTATCTTGGGCTTGTTTAACAATTTAAAAAAATAATTAATTCATTGTAAGTCATTTCCGCAGTAAAAATTTTAACGTTTAAATACTATATTTCTTTTCATAGAAAATGTTACGGAATAGTAGCAATAAAATAGCTAAAGATAATGTCGATGAACATTACTAGTCATTAAATAAATAAATAAAATCATTTTTTTTTCAAATATTAGGTACATATCCTAAATATTATTATTAAGTATTGTAGGTAGCGGCGGGTAATATGTATTAATGTACAAACATACTAACAGAATCCATTCAGGTCTGTTTAAATACCTACAGTAATTTTAATGTGGATATGATTCAGACGATGCACATACATGGCGAATCTTGTCATTCAAGTAATCAATTTTACTACCGTATTACTACTCCGATCTTATATGAATTATAGGCTAATATATTTTTATGGACTATAAATCTACGACCCCATTAAACAAATGGTTTGATTGACTGATTGGTAGTCTTTGCGGACGACAATATATTTTAATGAAACTTTTAGAATCATCGAGAACACAGTTTAAAGCATTTCTCTTCACTGATAAAAAAAATTATCTTCATTCAAGAAAAATATTATTGATCCAAGAAAATTATTTAGAAGAAAACTAGTTTTCTTACTTTAAGAAATTATTGTCTTGAATTGTTGTTTCTTGGGTTGAGAGACCATTTTTTTTTTGTTTAAGCGGAAAAAAATGTACCTGAACGCACAACCCCTCGTCCGAGGAGACAACGGGGTAGTGTGGGGACCGCTTAATGATATTTATTTTTTCACTATATTCCGAAAAATATTGTACTTTTTAAATTATTGATAGAATATTCCCTTACAATTTCAGCCTTGTGGAAAGCAGGTTATGAATTACTATCCCGATGACAACTTTACTATCGTCTGGCACTTATTTGCAACCCTCAAAATAGGTTGGCAATTTTTTTTACACTTAGGGCCAGTTTCACCACTTGCTGTTAAGTTCCGGATAACCTAACTGGCACCGATTTTGACAGATAACCCATACAATTACCTATCAAAAAAGTGCCAGGTATGATGAGCCGGAACTTAATAGCAACTAGGTCTTAATCTTATGTAAATTACAACGTATTAAAATTGTAGCCTTGTGGTAGAAGATTAAAAAAATATTTTTTTGATATTTTCAAAAATTTAAAGTATCATGATGCAACCGCGAGATGCTTGCCAGACTTGCGATTACATAATTGACCGATAATAAAACATAATTTAAAAATTTTCCAGATTTGTGGGAAACGGCTTACTCAGATGATTCAGTAGCTCTTAGGCTAATATGTATACAACGGCGCGAGTAGTGTCCGACGGTCAGCCGCTAAATCACGCTAACATTTGGTTCTACTGAATCAATATAAAGGTCTCCATACAAAATTGTTTTGACTTAGGTTTGTTTATAAATCAAAGTCATTGCACCTTGCAACGACGTTTTTGTTTTGTAAGCCTCGTAGTACAGGTGTGGTTTTAGACGTGTTAACCAATAATCTTAATTGATAATACCATTATGTTACCGTCTATCTTAATCCAAGAGAAAGAAATTCTTGGATAAAGTTGTATACATCTTATTTGGAAACAACCAAGTTTCTTGATTCGAGAGTCAATTTCTTAAGTCAAGAGAATTGAATAACTTGAAATAAGAATGACGTTTCGAAGAAAAAAGTTTTCTTGAATCAAATCGTTTTTTCTGTCAGTGTTGCTATCTCAGTCATAGCGTTGCCACGATCATAGAGCTACATTTTAATTCAGCCAAGTGATTCGCCCTAGGGGTTTAAATTATTTTATAGGCCAGTTAGAGAGGGAATATTAAAACTCGTAGCTCTTTTTGTTAATCGGGCATAGTTTTTACAGGTAGGTACTGTTGGAGCTTTTTATAACTACGATACAAATAACTGATATATACTATAACTGATATTCAATTTTCAATTCAAGGAAATGAAATGTATGTATTTTTTTATACGACTCCTGCTATTCAACTATGAATTTGTATTTAGTATGAATTAAGATTTACACTAAATGCAAAGAAGCTTTTTTTTTTTTGCAGTGTCGTTTTTGTGTCGTGGGTCGGCTGTCCTAGACCTATGCCGGGCTCGGTACTTTGGGAGTGCAATACCGTACTAAACCCCTGCGGGGGCCTTCAACCGCTTTAATTGGAGGGTCCCGGATCTGCAGGCAACAGGATCGCTCCAGCGACAGGCTGGCCTCGGCGAAAAGGCCAGACTTCTCTTCTATGGGGACTGTCCGGCTCACCTCTGAACAGTCCCGACGACGCTGTGTCTAGCAGGATCGGGTTCCCATTCCGGCCCGACACTGGCACAGGGACGTTACTGGAGGTACATTAAGTAGCGCCTCCTACCCACCCCCATTCGTCGCCCGAGGATGGAGGCCACGTCGGCGGCCTCCTCTCTCACTCACTCATCGGCCTCCTTCTGGGACATTACACACCTCGAGGGTGTGCTGGGCAGAGTCCACCGCCGCGCCACAATCGTGACATTCAGTCATCGGCTCCCTCTGGGCCGTCCAACACAGGTAGTCACCAAAGCAACCGTGCCCGGTGAGAACCTGCGTCAGACGGAAGGTGAGGGGCTTGCGATTTCGACGCATCAACCGCTCAAGGACCGGGCGAATGGCAGTCGTTACGCGTGTGCTATACGACTGCCCCACCAAGTCAGCCCCTCACCTCCGCATTAGCGCTTCCTGTCCTATCCGATGCACCCGTAGGATCCCGTCCAACGTGGGGTTCTCACCAAGAGCCCTCCTACCCGAGACGTATGAGTAGGTCTCGGCAAGAACTTCCGCCACGAGTACCCACGGGGGGTCGCCAGCTAGAGCAGTAGCTGCAGCCTACGATACCGTACGGTACCCCCGAATCACCCTCACCGTGACTACCCTCTGCGCAGCGCGCGGCGCTGCCTTATTTCTCGCAGTGAGGCGATCCGCCCAAACCGGGGCACCGTACGTCGCCATACTCCGGCAGACTCCGAAATACAGCTGCCTGCAGCGTTTCGCGAGCGTCTGCCGAGCCATTCTAGGGGGCACGAAGCCCCGTTCCTCCAGTTTTCCGCCCAGTTCCCCGACGAACCCGAGGGCTTCGTGCCCCCTAGATATCCTCCCCAGTTGGTCCGGCTGGAGCGTTTCGCTGATGGGAGCCGACTGGGCGCGGAGGTTGTTCCGCGCCCAATTATACGGTCGGCCCCAGGGGTAAATGCAAAAAAGCTGGCTAACAGAGTGTTGCAAATCATTGGATCCGTAGCCTAACCTATCTCAATAAATTGGCAAATTAGTGCAAAAAATTGTCTTTCTAATTGATAACTGCTGAGATAAGCGCGTATATGTAGTTTGGTACCATTTCAATCAGGCTCTAAAAATATAAAATATAATCCTAGTAGATATCCTGTCTGTGTGTCCTGATTTCCTAGTAGATATATTAAGAGGTGAGATGGAGCAATAGATCCAAAACTTGTATCACCAACTGTGAAACTTGTGAAACCAATGTCCGCAGGTAATCATATCATATTATTTGACGGTAATAGGAAAATGCTTCTTATCTATTTATAATTTAATTAAAGTTTCTTTGTTTTTAGTAAGCAGCAATGTTCAAAATACTATTCAATACAAAAAACTCCGGTGGCACTTAGTAACTCTTTGAATAACGAGGATTTCGTATTAGCAGACGTAGCTGCCACCCGACCACTGTTAAATAATAGTCCTTTAGTTTTATTTCAATTTGATGTTTTATCTTTATCTTTTATGGTTTATGAACTTTACTCTTGCTTCCAGTTACCTTATGCTATAGGGAATCAAACACAATACTCACCTGACAACACGCTATAACAAGAAGGGACACCAACACACCAAGGATATAAAATGTCGATTTATGTAAGGTTTTACTGCTTGCCCATCAGCCTGATAAAAAGAACACACTAAAGACAAAAACATCGTGTTATTTTCAACACTTTTGTTTTCAACGTTGTAATAAAAAGTTGAAGAAATACATGAGGTGAAAACTTAAAGAAGCTTTAAAAGGGTTATTAAATAACATTGGATGTTTAAATGCAAAAGGAATTATTAATTTTTTTACAATGATAGGTGATTATTCCTTTCTGTTAACATATCTTAATAAAAACTTTACGAATTAATTAGCTAATTAGTTACAGATGTTGCTTTATTTATATATCTACATTTAGATGCTCATAGTTAAAAACTATACAAGCTTGATTTGTTATAATTCAATATATTTTTAATTACGTGAAATGTACACGTATAATTTTTTTAAATACACAACTATTTAAAAAGCTGTTTGTTGCTTTAAATCTTCTGTGATCGTCATTTGGCAACGCTATTTTTATTTTAATAATCAGTAAACATCGCCCAGTTCACAAGATTTGTAATATTGTACAAAGAGTATAATATTTGGGCTATAATTTGGTAAACATAGCTTATTTGCTTCTTTGGAACGCACTCCACTCTCGTCTTAAGTATTACACAAAAATACAGAAATATTACATAACTTAAAGTTCGAAAAATGTACCTAAAAAACAGAAGATTTACGCATCTTCAAAGTTCCTGTTTCAGTTTAAACTGAAAACTGTAATTTCTTTAATTTACAAGTTTATAATTTATTGACCTCTTTTGCTTAAATTGTACCCAAATCGTAACAACAACGTGAACTATAATCATTTAGATTTCGAAACGCTTTAGTTGCAAATTCCGTATAATATTATTTATTATATTTATTGGTATATGTTTAAAAAAAAACTAAAAAACATGCTTTAATAAAAAACCGAACTAAAATGAAGAAAATAATTTTCAATAAAAAATTAAGAATAGTAGGATTAACAATAACATTTATTTTATTGTGGCAAAGCGAGGGGTCCTTGATGACAATTATTATATTTTATTGACAATAGCGTGTTTTATTTTTAACTTTTATTTCTCTTCGCTGTAATAAAAAAAATAAGCCGTGAAGATGTCAGTACGCGCCCTGGTGTTTGGCACAAAGACACTAATACCATAACCATAACTAAAAAAAAGAAAAACATTTAACTGACATCCAGCTGAAATGTCTGCTTCTTTCTTTTTGAAAGTCTGTAAAATATATGAAGTGGATATTATTTATATGTTATTGTAATGTATATCGCTTTATGATGAACATTTCAAGTACAATTTCAGATACAACAGATAACATACCCGAAACAAACGAGACATCTCACTTCCGCGAAGTTTAATTGACGGTACATCGCCAACTCGGGTGCCAGATACCTACTCTGAGTAGTATAATGATTTGATTTGTTTATTTACATTTTGTTAACACTTATGTGGCGCCCTTACTTTTGAAGGGACGCTATCACGCTACTAGATACATCGATGTTCGCTTAGAAAACGTCGCAACCTCAAGGTCTTTCATGAATTCTCTGGCATGAATCCGATAGTTGCTGAAATGGTGTGAACGAATGGCTAATATTGTAAATTTGCTTGACAAACTCGTATTTGACGAGGTCTTCATTGCGATTCGTGACTCATTCAAAGATATATTCATTCACGCAAAGCATCGCTATAACTATTTTACGTACGTGTATAACTTTTGTTTGTTGATAAATTCGATATTTATCATGGCTAGCGAATAGAACGTACCTACCTTCTAGTAGTATAAGAAATATGAATAGTTTACATTAATATAATTTTAGAATTTATTGTAACTTTTTTTAAATTAATCTAACTCATCAATTAGTAAAAATGTCTTCTTATTACTTTACGGTTGTTTTGAATGGATTAGTATACCGTGCCGTGTTTGCACCGTTCTACTACAAGAACTTACAATACGTTCGACGATTCCATCAAACGTTTAACGCATTAGTTCCCTCTATTTATATCCGTGCATTTACTGTTCGATACTACGCCACTCAACCTTGATTCTTACCCAATTCTCCTATAACAGTTTACTAAATTGTAGGGATAACTCTAATCGATTTCCATTAACTATTATATTTTATTGTCAAACAAATTGCTTAGAACGACATACTCGTAAAATGTCAGAACTTTTTTGCCTCAACAATCGGTTGTAATACCTATAAATTTTAAAATAATTATATATATATATATATATATATATATATATATCAGTAGCGTGCATTTCATATAGGCAGAAAGGCACTGCCTACCCTGGCATGTTACTAAAAATTATATATAAAACATGAACATTACATATGTTTGAAAAAGACATAAACCATAATTCAATTTAAATCCGCTTTAATTTGAAAAACCCGCCATCATACGAGTATATGCGATAACAGCGCTTCGACCGCGACGGGCCTTTTATAAAACTTTGCCTTAAATCGCATACAAAATGTTAGCATTGACAGAACGACATTATTATAATCCTACAATTTTATAATGTCACGCGCCATATGGAATACGAACAAAGTATTGTGTTTTTAACATTGGTCGGTTTATCAACGCCACCGGCGCGCCGTAGGCAGTGCCTAGGTAAAGGGTTGTCACACTTTTATTAGTTAAAATTATACTTTTAAAATTTTACTTTAACACTGTTTTCTAGAACTTAACCGCCAAATACGTAATACAAAAGAAAATTTGCTTGTTACAAAAATTTAATTTTTTTTATTACTAATTATACATCTAACAACCCCAAATTTTAGCACAGGTGGGAAAATTTCGCAGATAAGTAACATTTGGATTTTTTTTACAGTCGTTATATTGTTTAAGGTAAATTGTAATCGATTTTTATTCACAACTTTAAATATTATAATTATAATAAGCATTATAATTATTATATTTAATCAACGCAAGTAAAGTAAAATAAATAATAAAAGAGAATGAGTGTCTGAACATAGATTTTTAATCATAATAAATCCATTTTAAAACAAATTTACATCCCACCCACTTCAGACAGATTTATTAATTAAATATTAATAATAATATATAATCTACGTAATAACAACAGCGTTTTTTATTAACTAAATATAATTATAATTACACTTTGTAATACAATTTATAATTCGATCGAGGTTGTTTTTTATTAGTTTTATGTAAAGTTATATATAATAATATAACCAAATGTGACCTTTTTGGTCAACTAATAATAAATAATCTTCATTAAATTAATAATTTTACAATATTATACATATTTACAATTTAAAACTTAAAATTATTATTTTATTTATTTTTTTTGGCCAACCCTTGTGAACATCGCGTGACGTCATGTTAATAATAGTCGCTGATTGGTCCGTGGATATCATACCACCGAACCAAATTCCGGGAATTATGACAAAATTAAATAACAATTCACTTTGAATATTTCGTTCGTGCATACTTTTTATTTGTGAAAATATTAATTATATTAGTGATGGATAAGTTTACTTGTGAAATATGTAACGGAGATGTGTGTTTGATGAAAGTAAATAGTGCATCCAAATTCAACTCGTTCGATTTTACAGATAAATTAAAAATTGTTCATTGTAGGCCCATACCTAGCTTAGATATAAAACAGAAATCTGCAAACGGAACAGTAACTAGGAAATTTTGCAATAAATATTATGATAAATATAGCTGGTTAACTGGGAACGTTCATACTAACAAATTATATTGTTTTTTTTGCTTGTTATTCGACGCTTCTAAATCTGTTTGGAATTGTAATGGCTACGTAGATTTGCACAATCTCACTAATGCTGTAAAAAAACATGATCAGTCCGAAAAACATCTAGCATCTTCTTTAAAATGTCATACTTGTGGCAAAAACCGCATCGAAACAAGCTTAAATAGTCAATTCAAATTAGACATTGAACGCCATAATTTGAAAGTAGATCGGAATCGAAACATATTTCGACGGTTAATTGATATAGTGTGTTTTTTGGGTAAACAAGAACTACCTTTCAGAGGACATGACGAATCGAACTTTTCATTAAATAAAGGTAATTACTTAGAAATGGTAGATTTTTTATCAAAATATGATGGCGTTTTGGAAAATCATTTACAAACGTCAAGTAATGTTTTTACTGGTTTATCTAATAGGGTTCAAAACGATTTAAGGCCAGTATATCCCAAATCACCTGTTTTTGATAGAGTTTTAAACATAGTAATATTCATTTTTTTGATCCGTTAAAAATATATGTTATAGTTTAAAAAACGTTCTTGATTATTCAACGGTTCAAAACACGATAATTGTAACTTGACTCGATAAAAAAAAAACATAAAGAAAGGATGTTTTTGATTATTTTTCGAGTTGTATTCGAAGAATATCAGATTTTAAGTTACAATATTCACATGTAAAAATAGGTAATAACTTTTAGTAGAACATTTAACGGTTACTTTTTTAAATAAATGTTTCTATTTTTTTTAAATATTAAATATTTAAATTATATAAGAAAATGGCCCGCGCGCCTCGCTTTAGTTGCCTGCGAGGCGTCATCGAACTAGGACCTGTATCTCTGCTGTCTGGCGGCGTCCCCCCCCCCCCCTCTAAAGATTGGATTTTTTTTTTATAACAAAAATATCCACGGGCTTATATTTGCCCGTGCCTTTTTTTAATTAAATGTATAAGATTGTTAATATAGTTTCATGCGTACTATTTTAGACTTACATTAGTTAGACTTATTGTCAGGATCTCTATGACGCGAGTCCGTATACTGACCATTATTTATTTATTATTATTATAATTTTTTTTAATACATATAATCATTTTTAATAAACATAATCTTTATTTACAAATATAATTTACATATACAAATATACACACATACATACATATACATATACATATACACACACACACACACATATATATTATATATATATATATATATATATATATATATATATATATATATATATATATATATATATATATATATATATATATATATATAATTTTATTTTGTCTTTTTTTTTCTTACATCTATTTACATCATGTTTCTTATTTTCTATGTACATGCGTTTATTCCTTGATCTAATATAATCTAATATTTCATTGCTTGTTAGTACATACATACCAGCCACCACATTTTTACGGCTTGTCTACATATACATTTGGGCTCTTTATTTTTGTATTATTTATTGGAGACTCTGCCGCAGCCATCCCCCGAGGGAAGCTGTTCGAGCACATCCTCAATGACGGCGGTGTCTCTTTTATGTATAGCCATCTTGAGGGTGTGCTCGAGTATTTCCTTTGTTGTGGCCTCCACCGAGGCCGACAAAACGACCGATTGCATCACCACCGTCGTCGGTGTAGTAGACACAGGTCTTTGTGTGCCTGGTCACCGCGACCACAGCATGCGGAACACTGTCATGAATCCGCAGCCTCCTAGTCTTTGTCTGGACGATGATGACTGCCTCGCGTGTCTGTCCCTGTGCCTCGTGGATAGTCATGACGCTCGATCCCTGTCCGGTGCCGTATCCCTTGTCTATCAACGTCTTCTTTTCCTCTTGTGTGAAAACCGATGTATAGGGTCCGGTCTTGTCTCTTAGGAATTCGAGCGCCAGTGAACCTCTCTATCCTCAGAGAATGGATAGTGTCGTTTGAGAAAAAGATTGGATAATTTTATTTAGTACTAACTGTGCCCCGCGGTTTCACCCGCGTTAATTTGAGGGAAAAACGTACTTAAATATTTTCGCCTCGTTGGTCCAGTGGTACCAAGCGTTACTGCCGAGCAAGGGGTCTCAGGTTTGATTCTTGGGTCGTTCAACATATTACTGAGTTTTTTTTTCGAAAATTTACAGTAAAAGAGTGATGTTATATTTACTTTAAAAGTGGAACTATAATTAAAAAATGTCTTGAGAAGAGAAATAATAAAGGACGCAACGGAAGCTCTCAAAAAAGATTATTTTTTCCCGTTTTTGTAACATTTCTTATTATTACTCAGCCCCTATTAGTCGTAGCGTGATGTTATATAGCTTAAATTCTTCCTCAGTAAATGGACTATCCAACGCAAAAAGAATTTTTAAATTTGAACCAGTGGTTCATGAGATTAGCGCGTTCAAACAAACAAACTCTTCAGTTTTATCTATTAGTATAGATTATTATTGATTATTTTATTAGATTAGTTTAGTTAGTACTCTAACAACGTTGGAAGTGTTTTTACTGTATAGCAGTGTAGTGTAGATATAAAATGGGGAATAAAACTAAAAATAAAAAGAAAATATCTAGACGTGAACTACGTAAGCTTAGAAAAGCGATCAGATAAGTACTCGTAAGTTTAATGAACACTCAATCTATTTTTAGCTAGAATATAATGATTGTCATCGATATCTTAGACCGATATATTAGCATATCCAAAATTTCAATAAGTTATATTAGTATTTTCACCTAACAGCGGCTAGCTAGCAGCTAGCGGCAATTGAAGATTCTTCGACGGTCAGCGAATGGCGATGGGTCCCAACCAGGCTAAACGTAGCCGACGACGCGGCGCGGGACGTACCAGCGGGATTCAGCAGTGGTCACAGATAGTACACAGGTCCTGAATTTCCTTATCATCCGGAGTCCACCTGGCCCACGGAAACGTCCGCCTTGTCGTCGTCAACCGAACCTACAGGCGAAGAAAAAACTCATCACGTCACCGATCGTAAACAGCCGCGACTCAAAGAAGGGTTACCAGACTGCACACGGTACTCCAGCTGGAACAGACTCCGCTACACGACGGCTCGAGTGCTACAGTTTATAGAACTCTGTCGAGCCAATACACAACGAGTCAACTATAAAAGGACTAAGAAAAGCGCGTTAAAAGACCCAGACTGGAAAAGGACGAACAAGAAGCTGAAAACATGCCAGAAAATAAGAGTAGAGCTCGAAGAAACTTTGGAGGTCCGTCCGGTCTCCGCGGAACTTATCAGGAAAGCTGAAGACCTATTCATGAGAACAGTCCAAGAAGAATCTTTCCCAAATGAAGTAGAAAGCATTAAAGACGGGAAGTCGTTTACCCGAAACAGTCGCCTCAAGCAGCTGAGCATCGAGTGTGCAGAGAGAGCCCTCCGAGTCCGTAGTCGTATTAACGCCGCGGAGCAACTATCAACGCCATCTAAAAACCCGATGATACTAGATAGAAATCATCACACAGTGAAGTTGTGGATCACAGCGATGCATAGAACGAGGCATCACACGGGAGTCGAGGCGACTGTGAACGAATGTCGACAGCACTACTGGATACTACGCCTGCGGCCCGTCACAAGAACGCTCTTTCCACAGTGTCTACACTGCCGGATTAGGGCAGCGATCCCGCCACACCCGAGAACAGGAGACCTACCTGCGTGTCGCCTAGCTCACCATCAGCGACCCTTCACATACACAGGGGTGGACTACTTCAGACCATTAACAGTCACCGTGGGACGCAGCCAACAGAAACGTTACGTGGCAGTATTCACGTGCCTCACTGTAAGAACGATCCACCTAGAGATAGCGACGTCACTGAGCACAGACTCAGTGATAATGAATTTAAGAAGAATGAAAGCTCGACGAGGACAACCTGCTCAAATCTGGTCCGACAATGGGACTAACCTGCGAGGTGCCGACAACGAATTGAGACAGGCAATGGACAGAGCGACGTCCTCACCTTCGTCGCTGGGTCAACAGGCGGCATAGGGTCCTTACGTTTCGGCTGTCGCCGGTGCTTACCGGGCACGGTTGCTTCGGTAAGTACCTGCACCAAATCGCTAGGCGAGAAGCCACCCCTGATTTTGCCACGAGTGTAGCGCGCCAATCGACTCGGCGCGTCACACCCTGGAGGAATGCGCCGCTTGGGAGCCCCAGCGCAGGGCCCTGGTGGCAGTAATAGGTGGAACATAAACATTTAATACCTAAGAGAAGAAATAAAGTTTAAATCTACTTCTCTTAGGTATTAAATGTTGTAAAGTGTATTAATTAACAAAAAAAAAAAAAATACTGATAATTAATATAAATTAAAATATTAATAGTAAATTTTTTTTTTAGCTATAAATCCATAAAAAATTAAATAATGGTTTTTATCTACTTTTCTTAGGTATTAAATGTTTATGTTGCATTTTATACTGTGCCTTCAGGATCGAAAACAAAACTGAATTATGAAATAACCTAAAGTAAAAAAAAAAAAAACCTAGTAAGTTACTGTAAAATTATATATTTAATTATTTCCGTGCGCCGTCGCCGCGCGCGGGGTCATCGAGAGTTCATTTGATCGGAGACTTCGCGTAACTAGTCGCGCGGGGAGGGAGGTAGCGCTGAATACCTACAACGCTCGAATATACTGGCCTTAATATCTAGCGTATCGTCTCTGTTACAAGACACAATAAAAAATCAAATAAAAAATAGTGATTTTGTCGCGGTTATAATAGACGAAACGCCTGACATCAGCGGCCGGGAACAGTTGGTAATAGTTTTGCGATACTTTGTAGATTCCGAAGTAGTTGATAGGTTTATAAAATACGTGGATGTGAGTTTAGATCGTACGGCTGCCACGTTGAGCTCGGTACTTTTGCATGTTCTCGAAGAATATGGTTGTTTGTCCAAAGTAATAGCTCAGACATATGACGGGGCGGCAGTCATGTCCTCTGAACAAAATGGTGTGCAAGCGAAAATTAAGGAGCGTTGTCCATTAGCTCTTTATGTTTGGTGTTCAGCGCATGTTTTAAATTTAGTTCTCTCTAAATCATTTGAACGAATAGGAGAAACTAAACGATTTTTTTGTATAATTAAAAGTTTGTCAAATTTTTTTCATAGTAGTACGAAAAGATTAACGCATTATGGTCAATTTACGAAAATACCACGCGTCGCCGAAACGCGATGGTCATTTCATTCGCGTATAGTTAATGTAATTTCTAAAGAAATTTTAAACTTGATTGGTTTCTTTGAGGAAATGATGGAGAATGTAGATATCTGGGACGGTGATACACTCACTCAAGCTACGTCGTTTTTGAATTTGAATTTAATTTTCTTTTGCTAGTTTTTGACAATATTTTAGCAGAAACTGATATTCTTTATGATACATTACAGAAAAAAACTTCTGACATTGCTCACTGTATACGTAAAATTAAAGAATTCGAAATGTTTTTAGAACAATTTAGATCACAATTTTCAGTGATATATAACAATATTGTGAGCATTTGTGGTCAGCCCAAAAGAAAACGAAATGTAGATGATGTAAAAGCTCACTACAATCGTATATTTATTGAAATTATAGATAATGTTCATAGCGAGTGCCGCGACCGCTACAGTAATTTAAAGAATTTAAAGATTTTTGAATTATTATCATATGAAAATTTCAGTAGATTCGTAAAAGTTTTTCCGGATGATTTGCTTAACGAATTCGTAATTGTTTATAATGCTCATAACTTTGATTTAGATCGTTTGAGAAACGAATTAAAATGTGTATATAAATCTTCTGAATTTAGTAACCTCGGGGTATACAGATTAATAGAACATTTATATGAAAATAATTTACAAACAATTTTCCCTCAAGTCGTACGACTAGCAAAGTTAATGGTCACCGTCCCAGCAACCAGTGCATCTGCTGAACGATCATTTTCTTCCTTAAAACGTTTGCACACTTATTTACGAAACACCCAAGGACAACAGCGTCTTACTGAATTATCTATGATTTCGATTGAGAAAAAGCTACTGACTGATTTAAAACGTTCTGCAAATTTTTACGAGGATGTTATAAAGTCGTATTTAAAAAAAGATAGGCGTATCGATTTAACATATAAATAAAATGACGTTATAATTTTTCATTTATTAATAAATAAACAAGTACTTTCATTAAGCATACAATTTCGTAACTAATTAGTAGTGTTATCAATGATTTCCTGTTTGACACAAACGAAATTATCAGAGTGCCGGCCTTATGAGGCCACTATATCTATACAGTAACTGATTTGTTTGATAAGTATCAGTTGGTTGCTGTATATATAAGTGGCCCATAAAAGATTCGGCACGACTTGTATCACATGCCAAGAAAAGCCGGACAGATCAATAAGCATGGTATGTATAGTTAAACTTATTTTATGTTATTTTTATTATATATATAGTTAAAATTAGTATAAATGCACTTTATACTAATACGTTTTAACTCCATCTGTCCAATAATTTACTTGTCTGTTTTTGAAATTATCTAAAAGCCTCGATTCCCAACAAAATTGAAATAAATTAGGAAAAAATTGCGAGAAAGTAAGTGCAGTGTGGTTTTTAATATTATTTTTTTTTACTGCCTACCCTGTCTAAAAACTTTATGCACGCCACTGATATATATATATATATATATATATATATATATATATAATGATTTTAAATATAATATATATACCTATAAATTGCGACTGGGATCGTTACAAAGACTGGAAACAAAAATACAAGAAACGCATCAGATACAGAAGCTCTGGAAGCTGGCGTAAATACACTACTGGAATAGAATGCCAACATCAGGCTAACAGGGTAAGGAAAGTCCTCTCAAACCAGCCCAAACAAATACTGGGTACCTTACGCAGGCCAGACGACACTTTCACCGGCTCACCGGAAGAAGCAGAGCGGCTCCTCCTGGAGACACACTTTCCTGACTGCAAATTTGTGCAGAACATGGAGTGGACGGAGGAAAGTACAAATGCTAATGAAGAAAACTGGGCAATAGCCTATAGGGTTGTCACGACCGACAAAACCAGGTGGGCTATTAATACATTTCACCCTTTCAAGTCGGCAGGGCCAGATGGGGTTTTTCCTGCCCTATTACAATGGGGAGGTGAGACCCTACTTGCACTGCTAACCATCATCTTCAGGGCGTGTCTAGCGCATGGATACGTTCCCAGAGGTTGGAGAGAGGTGAAAGTTATCTTCATATCTAAACCAGGTAAATGCGATTACTCTAATCCTAGATCATACAGACCAATCAGCCTCACCTCCTTTGTACTAAAAACATTAGAGAGGCTGTGCGAGAAAGAACTGAGGGAAAACTACCTCCAAAAATTACCCTTGCACCCAAACCAACATGCGTACAGTCAAGGTAAATGCACCGATTCTGCACTCCAGGCCGTGGTAAGTGTCATTGAAAGTGCAATATCGGATAAAGGCTTCTGTCTGGGTACCTTCTTAGACATCGAGGGTGCTTTCGACAAAACAAAATTCATCAAAATAAAGGAGGCTCTACAACGTCATGGAGTATGTACAACTCTAAGAAATTGGATTGGAAACATGCTTCAGGGTAGAATATTACTGCTCGTTGAGGGTGAATCGCAGAAGGCAATTGTAGCAAAAGGTTGCCCGCAAGGTGGCGTGATCTCGCCGCTTCTGTGGAATATGGTGGTCAATGACCTCATTACTGCCCTCAATGACCATCGCTACTACACGGTAGGTTACGCAGACGATCTCGCGATCCTGATACGCGGAAAGTTTGTCAATACTATATGTGAAGTTACGAACGCAGCATTGAGAATCGTGGAGAAATGGTGCGGAGACAACGGCTTATCAGTGAATCCTGCAAAAACTGAACTGGTAATGTTTACGAACAATAGAATCTTTGGAAACTACAAGCTGCCCAAGCTGTTCAATACTGAGCTCCAGCTGGCTAACGAGGTAAAGTATTTAGGAGTGATACTCGACAGCAAGCTCAACTGGGGCGCGCATCTAGATGCAAAATTAAGTACAGCCACCATATCCTTCTGGCAGTGCCGTAGAATGATAGGTAAGACGTGGGGCCTCTCCCCAAAAATCGTTCTATGGCTCTACACAGCAGTGATACGGCCCATAATATGCTACGGAGCTGTTGTATGGTGGCCTCGCACCAAATTCATAACGGCACGTAACAAACTACAGAGCTTCCAGCGATTAGCATGTTTAGCTATCACAGGAGCCATGAGGACGACACCAACTGCAGCGTTAGAAGTTATGCTGAATCTCCCAGCCCTCCACCTATTCATAAGGCAGGAGGCAGCTTCTACAGCGGTAAGGTTAAAGACACTTCATCTTTGGAAAGGAGACTTGTCCCCCCAAGCGGAGGTTCTAAATGAGGTGATGGAAAAAGAACCAATGCTGCTGGCGGTAAGTGACAAACTTCCAAAGCAATTTGTTTTCGACAAAAAATATAAAATACAGCTTCATGAAGATCCAAACGAAGCCCTGAACACAAAGGACGTAAGGATCTTTACTGATGACTCTAAGACTGGATCAGGTACAGGATACGGTGTATTCTCCGAAGATCTCAACATACAAATAGCCGCCCCTCTGGGTGCTCACAACACCGTCTATCAGACGGAATGTATGGGTATCATAGCAGCGGCCTCAGCTACTCTTGTTCAAAAGGTAAAGAACTACTCCATCCGAATCCTCTCGGACAGCAGATCAGTACTACAAGCTCTTCAAAGTCACTCTATCACCTCAAGACTTATCTACAACTGTCACCAATCCCTGATGGAGGTATGTAATAACAACAATAACGTAACTCTTCAGTGGATCAAAGGTCACAGTGGCTCCCGTGGTAACGTGCCGCTGATGAAATGGCCAGAAGAGGTTCGGAGATGGCTGCGATTGGACCAGAACCAATTGTCCCCCTTCCTACAGCATGGCCTACATCAGTCATTCGACAACACACGAAAGAGCTACATAACAAATACTGGATGGAGGTGAGTGGATGTAGACAGACGAAACAAGCTCTCCCACACATAGATCGGAGACTGTCTCGTAAGTTAATGAAACTCACTCGCCCACATTTACGCAAAATTACTCATATTATTACGGGCCACGGCCCATTCAACAAACATCTGTTTAATGTAGGTGTTACTGACAGCCCCCTGTGCAGAGCCTGCCTGGAGGCAGAGGAGACGGCCGCCCACATTGTTCTGGAGTGCACGGGCGTGACCACCTACCGGGCCAGACATCTGGGGTCACCGAGGACTCTCTCCGAAGTCATTGGTGACACCAGAGGTTTGATAAATTTCTTACAGGAGTTAGGGTGGCAAGACTAGCTGCCCACTCCCACACGCAAAATAGGCGCACAGTGACGTCGAGTTGCGGAAACAAGCCCGTGCCTTACAAGATTACAAGATTACAAGATACCTATAAATTTTAAAACTCTCATCTCTGGGCGGGAGCACCGGCATACCAGCTTGGTCCTCTTGACTCGGTTCAAAGGAGAGCTGTGAGAATTGTTGACGATCGAATACTGACAAGCGATATCGAGCCCTTAAGTCTAAGAAGAGATCTTGCATCCTTATGCGTGTTCTATCGTTTGTATAATGGGTTGTGTTCCGAAGAATTGTTCGAAATGATGCCAACGGCCACTTTTTATCATCGCACCGCTCGCCATCGACACGGAATTCATGCTCACACTTTGCAGCCCAAATGGTCCCGTACAGTTCGGTATCAGAGGTAACTTCCTCCCACGGACCATTCGGCTGTGGAATGAACTCCCTGCCGAGGTTTTCCCACAGAACTACACTATGGGGTCCTTCAAGAGGGGAGTAAATAGGTTTTTGAAGTGTCGGCAACGCGCATGTGATACCCCTGGTGTTGCAGGCGTCCATAGGCTACGGTAACCGCTTACCATCAGACGGGCCGTATGCTTGATTGCCACCGTCGTGGTATTAAAAAAAAAAAGAAAATCGTCTAATTTCATTTTTTGTCGACTGCTGAAGGAGGGTTATGAATTTAAACATAATTTTTTGACGTGATAACGTTTTGTAAATCGATGAATGCCGGCTGCACCGCACGAACTATTGTCACGTTTCGCGAGCGAGAGCGTGGAATAAGTGATAGAGAGGCACGATCGGCCTAAGGGTTCGCGTTGTGAATAAAAAACAATAACACAGATTGGACGAATTAAATATCCCAAATTTATATAAGTTTTAAACAAATTGTTAATAGCACATTGTTATTTGTAATGAATCTGTATAATTTATGTAATAAAATATTTGAATTAACGAGTGCAAATAAATGTTAATTTATCGAAATAAATCGTAATTAATTGAATTAACTCATACTTTGTATTATACAAAATAATGATAATAATAATAATGATAATTGACGACGCGTTGGCGCAGTTGTCACAGCAACTGGCTGATGCGCTAGCGGTCGCGGGTTCGATCCCCGCACATGACAAATATTTGTATAGGCCATACAGATATTTGTCGTGGTCTGGGCGTTTGTGCTTGTGTATTGTGTGTTTCAGGACCCCCGACACAGGATACACATCCTACTGGGGTCGTTGAGTGTGAGACGTTTATTACGTTTTATTATTATTATAAACTCAGTAATAATAATTCAATTGAATTCATAAAAGTATGTAATTTTTTTATTAATGTTTTCTTATGACGTTATCACGAAAAATGATCATCCGTAAACCTACTTTGCAGACAACCAATTTTTCTTAAGATAATTGTAGTACCATCATTTGTATAATTATAAAGAAAAAAAGGTATTTTTGATTAATAAATTCTAAAGCAAACTAGCAACTAAACCGAAATTTTTGCATCAGTTGCAACACGGCCTTATCGCTAACAGCGAATTTTTCCAGGCAACCGTTGGGCAGAGGACTGGCATAGAAAGTGTGGAAGTACCTATTTTTATCATGATTGATAAACAACAATAGAATTTCCTAAATCACGTTCGGAATTTTCTATATAACCAATAATATATATTTCACTTTAATAAAATTAGTTTTGCTTGAAAATAATAACATAAATATAATATTTCTTCTTAACTTGTAAAACTATCGTTCGCTCATGAATCTTCTTTATTGAAATCAATAAAGTAATCATACGCGATGACTAATTTAATGCTTTGTTTGCACGCGTGTGTAATACCAGAACGATATTTAAAACATGTTAAATTGGAACTGTACTTTCGTCTCATATTTATGTATTTATTGGTTATACTGTTCTCTTGTATTTACGCGAATTTTACTCATTTATTTAAAAGTCTATATCGGATTTTATCGCGTTTATTTAAAACTTTAGAGTTTAACAATATTTTAAATTATTTCCCGACGTTTCGAACACTTTACAGCGTCCATATTCCATGGTCTCGGGGGACTGAGGTGGTGGGTGTCCGAATAATGAATTAATTGTTCCATACCCCGCTTTTTTATACAATTTGAAATTATTAATTTTAACCTTTCCTTAATTTTTAAACTCTTAAGTTTTAAATAAACGCGATAAAATCCGATATAGACTTTTAATTAAATATTTATTGGTTGTTTATCGTATAAAAACTATTTCCAAATTGTTCGAAACAAACTTTCTTTCTTTATTTTCAAGTACCTGGATGACCGAGCTTTGCTCGGTTAAATTATATTTAGATACATTACATACTGATGAAACATAAATAATATTTTCGATTTTACCGACATAATAGTAAAATAATAGGAATTGGTTATTTAAATAAAAAATAAAAAGTAACAAAATCACTTAATTCAAAAGAAAAAAAAGGAAAAAAAATGGTGTGTAATCACCTGGATTCGAACCCAGATTTTCTGATTTCGAATCCGTCCGATTCCCATCCGAGCTATTAGAAGCTTGTCAATGACAGCGAAATTTACCTTCGTATTGTAATGATATTTTTTAATTGCGTAAAAAAAGGGATAAAAAGACATTTTCTAAAAATAAATCCTAGCTAGATCGATTTATCGCCCCCGAAACCCCCTGCATACTAAATTTCATGAAAATCGTTGGAGCCGTTTCCGAGATTCCGATTATATATATATATATATACAAGAATTGCTCGTTTAAAGATATAAGATTAAGAAGGAATTACATTCGAAAACTATTCCGAAGCAACGACATAGGATACATGGAAGTATTTTATTTAAACCGATACATTAGTTCTTGGATATAACTGTATTAGCTGACCCGCGCGGTTCACCAACGTTGACATATCTCTACATTTAGGGCTTGAATTTTGGCAAACGCTGGAAAAGGTTCTGTACAAAGTTTCAAGATAAGTAAAGCTTTTTTGTTCTCTACACAATCTTTGCCATCAATATTTACTCCATTAAGAATCAAAATTTCGAAAAATTACTTCTTTGCCTCTGGGTCGGAAAAAGAAACAACTACCTCCAAACGAATCGGTTATGTCTCAACATTAACTCCTTATTAGATCAATAACTGCTAAAGAAAAAATCGGGCTAACAAACATTTACCTTTGAAAGCATAAGTAAGCTATTTTCTCAGTTCGTTGGCGGTAACCAATTTTGAAAATGTACCTATTGTTTAATTGAAGAAAAAATCCAAAAATAAATTATACTATCGGGACATAAATTAACATTTATTGTCCCGATAGTTATATTTATTATCGAATTAAAGTTTTATTTTTGTTGTAATACGAACTGTTAAGAAAATTTTGAAAGTAATGTATTTTGATATGTGGACACTGGACACGGATTATATACAAGGTAGAGACAATTGGCGCTTTAGTTTTCGAATTATTATATTTCGTGTTAAAATAGAGGATAAAAATAATAGAGGTATATAATATACTAGGTATATACAGCCATAACTACATATATTTTTGTACTTATCAGAGCGATACCTGTACAAATTATTTCTCTTTAATAAATGGTAAATGACATTTAAAAGTCAAAGCAAAGCAGATGATGCTTTGCTACCAATAGATCACCATCATCCGCCTTTAAATATTAATATTAATTTAAGAACCCATTGTGATAATTATATTAGATCTTCCCGAGCACCATTTTTGAACTTTTTTTTGTGTGATTTTGACGGTATATCCAGTGAATTAGATGACATAGACTGGTTATCCGCATTTAATAATTCATCCTCGGTGGATGAAAAAGTAGATATTTTATATCAAAAAATAATGCCTATTATTTATAAATATACACCTATGCGTAAACCCCGTGATAGTCACTATCCCATATGGTTTTCGGTTCCATTATTGAGGGCGCTCAGGGAGAAGGCAAAATATCACTGCAAAAGTAAGAAATTTA
This sequence comes from Euphydryas editha, assembly GCA_036937285.1. Classification (NCBI taxonomy): domain Eukaryota; kingdom Metazoa; phylum Arthropoda; class Insecta; order Lepidoptera; family Nymphalidae; genus Euphydryas; species Euphydryas editha. Next base: position 7,345,143 of record JAUPFZ010000007.1, read on the forward strand.
ATAATTCAATGGACAAATATTCTTATGAGATACTGCGTGAACGATGCGCGGTAATGATAAAAGATTGCTATAAAAAATTTAAAAAGCGTGTTTCTGAATGTATTTATAATGACCCTTCCTATTTTTGGACCTTTTTTAAGCAACAACGCAAAAACAGCGCCAATTTTATTCCAAATGAAATGTTTCTCAAAGATTTCGTAGCCAAAGGTGGTAAGAGTATATGCAATGCTTTTGCTAAACATTTTGAATCAATCTATACTTGCCCAAGAGACTGTCAATCGGAAGACTATCCCACCCCTCCCCCTGTGCACGAAATTTCCAATATACCATTCAGTGTATGTAGGTTGTCAGAGGAAGAAGTTTTTAATCACCTTTCTAATTTGGATCCATGCAAAGGAGCCGGGCCAGATCTCCTTGCTCCATTATTTCTTAAAAAATGCGCTCGTCAATTAGCTAGGCCACTTACCCTTATATATAATCATTCGTTGTACTCAGGTGTTTTTCCCACCAGGTGGAAAGTTGCTTATGTTACACCGGTCTACAAATCAGGGAACTCTAAGGATATTACTAATTATCGTCCAATATCCATTTTGTCGGTTATTGGTAAGGTTTTGGAAAGTATAGTTCAAAAAAGAATTTACTTTCACATAGCTCCATTCTTAGATTTCAACCAACATGGTTTTCGCCCTTGCAAATCTACGACCTCTAACTTAGTTAGCTATATTTCCGATATCGCAGAAATAGTGGATTCAGCTGGTGAGGTGCATGCAATCTATACTGATTTCCGCAAAGCATTTGACTTGGTCAATCATAAACTTCTCATGTTGAAAATTGAGTACATGGGAATTCACGGTTCTTTACTTCGTTGGTGCGAGTCCTATTTAGAGAATCGGTCTCAACTTGTTGCTGTAAATGGATTTATGTCTTATGAAATACAGGTACCATCCGGTGTACCACAGGGTTCACATCTTGGTCCCACATTTTTCTTGATTTTTATTAACAACTTAACACTTTGTTTACATTCTAAAATGAAACTGTTTGCTGATGATTTAAAGATTTACAGAGTCATTAACTGCCAGCATGATACACGTGCACTACAGAATGACATAGACGCCGTTAATTCCTGGTGCATCAGAAATGGCATGTCCTTAAACATTGACAAATGTTACCATATAAAGTTCACAAGGAAGAGAAACAGGTTTAACTGCGTGTACAAAATAAACAATATAAACCTTACTGAAGTTGACTGTATAAGGGATCTTGGCGTCATAATAGATTCAACTTTAAGTTTTCGCAACCATATTGAGTACGTAACGACGAAAGCTTCTAAGTTGTCGGGGCTAGTTTATAGACAGATGAAAATGTTTAATAACCCCAATTTATCGATACTAGTTTTTAACTGTATTGTACGTAGCCTTCTTGAATATTGTAGTGTTGTGTGGAGCCCGGGCTATCGAGTTCATTCCGACAGAATTGAAAGAATCCAAAAGCGATTCCTCTTCCATCTAGCTTACGGAGACTTCAAGTGTAAGGAATTATTCACATATGAAGCTCGTCTTTCTTACTATAACATACTAATGCTAAAGGACCGTAGGCGGATCGCGGATATCATTTTCCTGGCTAAACTTCTAAATGGGTTAATCGATGCACCTGAATTGGTTGAACGCCTTAAATTTCTTGTTCCTCGTGAGGGTAGCCGATTACACAACCGTAAAACATTTAGTTTGCCCAAAATAAAAAGTAACCTTGGTAGACATAGTCCGATTTATAGAATGCAGCATTTCGCAAATGGAAAGAGAGACGTTATAGATATCTTCTGTGATAGTATACCTACAATTAAAAATAAGCTGTATAATGAGCTGCGTGTTTAGATTGTATTTAGATTTACCAAATTGTTTACAGTAACCATTGTAATTAATTTTGCCATTTTTGTATTGAAATGTTTACCTTTTATGCGTTTTAAATTTTGTGCGTTTTAGTTTTGTTATATTCCTTACTTGTGATTTTGCACTGTAGTTAAGTTGCCTGTTTTGTTTCGGTTTCTTTTTTTTAAATGCATGCTATGTCCACATCTAGTAGACTCAATTGTACATACATGTTTTATATTTTGTACTTTATATGTCTATATTTTTATTAAACGATTGTAGTCAGTTTTGTGGACTAATAAAAAAAAAAAAATAAAAAAAATAAAAAAGTTATTTTAGAAAATTTTTTAAAGTAAAATTTTACACAAAGGTATATATTTTTATAAGAATTATTAATTTAATTTCACCTTAAAATAGTTTTTATGTATAACAGTAGTCAGTAATCAAGTATAAATATTTCAAAGATAAATAACCAAAAGAATTTAATAATTTATATTAAGACGTTTAACGCAGATTTATTTGTCATAAAATTTAATAAAATATCGTAATAAAATGTTCAAGAATTAATAAACTAACCACGGAAGGCTGATAATGTTTCTATAAAGATCAATGAAAGTAAACCAGGGCAAAAGCTTTTAAGCTCACGCCTCTGGTTAGAACGCAGTCGCATAACAAGACTTGCCGAAACGATACGTTGCGTTGCCTCGTTTAATGTGTAACGATTAAATTATTCAGTGATGTAAGATCGCAGAGGGATATTAAATGTAGCAGATTTTTACTGTATAACCTATTACTTTTTAGTGTTTTTATACAATCAGTCATGGAAATTCTTAACGATACTTACATTTTCAGCATATAGACGCTGGTAAGCGGGAGGGCGCGTGCGCGGCGGCGCGGGCGAGGTGCGACGACGCGCCCCCCCGCCGGTGAATATCATCGGCGGGAGCGCATCGTCGCCGTCGATTCTGCGCGCGCACGCGACGTACGCCGCCTCCAACAAGCGAGGAACACGCTGCTTCGCCTGACCGCACCGCCCGCAATCGAGTATTTATAAACGAAATTCCATGCGCGCTATTCACGGCCGGATACAACTTTTTACACGACTTTCGGCACTTACGACGTACGGAGCACTGAAGAGGCGGGTTCCTGGATTGTCTACCGGAGTCCGTGAGTCAACCGCCACCGCCCGCCTTCATCCGTCTACGTCCGACAATATTAGCGATATACAAAAATGCCACTCTTAAAATAATTACAAGTTTACGAGAATGTTGAGGCGAATAAATGATAGAGAAACTATTTATAGTGAGCTTTGTTTATTCTTATAGAATTCTGACAATAGAATGTTTTGACGATCGAAAAACCACGAAAAACATGTTTTGTTAATAATTGTCGGTGTTAACAAGAATAATAATAGATATAGCTAATCTTAGTTTTAGTGATATACATTATGTGTTTAATATTTCGAATAAATTGTACATATGTAAAGTACACAAGTACAAGTACATATAATACATCTCTACTTTTAAAAAATTAGAGTCATCATATTTTATTTTCTATTCAGAATTGTAAAAAGTGCATAAGATGACCTCAAGACCTGAAAAAAAAGTTTTTTCTTTTCAATTTTTTTAAACAATGATAAATTATTATTAAATTAACATTCTTACAGAAATATAGGTATCCACTGATAAAGGAATAACACGGGCTGTACGAGGCTCTATCGTGCGCTTAAATCGTTCCATCAGCACGAGCAGGCGGCGACGAAAACTGGGAGACAATGATAACCATTCCGACTGATATACTGAGTCGTTCACTAATTCACTCTATAATAGAGCAAAATAAAGTTGTTCAATTTTGAATAAGGCAATAATATCATATAAAAAAAAATTAATAAAAAATATTTTATAAATTATAAATATACATATTTGATTACTAATTATTAGTTAAATGGTAAAGGGCTTGAGTGTTTTAAATATAAAACTAAGTATATTAGTGTTACGGCCAATCTAATAAGTTTTTATTACCTCACTCTTTAGATGTGTTCCATAATAGCAATAAATGAAAAGTTGCGACATCATACATCCTAAGTACACAGCCATCGAAATGAATTCTACTGATAGTAAGGGAAGCTGAAAAATATTAAATACACATTTCATCTCAAATCTATACTAATATTATAAAGCTGAAGATTTTTACTTTAAACGCGCTAATCTCAGGAACTACTGGTTCGAATTAAAAACTTCTTTTTTTATTGGATAGCCCGTTTACCGAGGAAGACTAAGAGCTATATAACATCACGCTACGACCAATAGGGGCTGTGCGATAATAAGAAATGTTACAAAAACGGAAAAAATAATATTTTTTGAGAGCTTCCGTTGCGTCCTTTATTATTTCTCTTCCCGAGACATTTTTTAACTATAGTTTCACTTTTAAAGTAAATATAACATCATTCTTTTACTGAGAATTTTCGAAAAATAAAAAAACTCAATAATACGTTGAACGACCCAGGAATCAAACCTGAGACCCCTTGCTCGGCAGTAACGCTTGCGACCACTCGACCAACGAGGCGGGTACTAATCTTAGAGTAATTGTTTAAAAATATTTAAGTACGTTTTTCCCTGAAATTAACGCGGGTGAAACCACGGGTCACAGCTAGTCAAGTATATATTGTGTAAAAGTTAGTCATGGTGTCATCAATATTGCTAACTAAGCTGCTACCATGATTTCCCTTTATATGAAGTCAACGTAATATCTTTTTTTCTTCCTATCTCTTTTTTTAGTAGTGTTAAAATACCAGCCATTCCTTTCTTACCCGCATATTTCACGCAATTCAATCCTATTTTCCTTGATCCGATTCTCCAATTTAATCCTTTCCGTATATTAATATACCCATATCACGATAATATACCTACTGAGCCTTAATAAAGTCATAACGTACGCTACATTCTAAGCCCTTTAAGTATTTATCAAATTAATTTTGTATTAATCTGTATATGGGTGGTTCTCTGAAATTTGGTTAACTTCTGACCTCATTTTGAAAGTGATTTTTTTAGCTAATAATCAGTAAAGTTTTAATTCTATGTTGTGGGTATAACATCTACTTTGCTGCATCTAAAAGGGCCAGTCACTTTACTTCATATTTGAAGAGAAATTTTGATTTTTTTATAATTAATCAGAATTTTCAAAAAATTTTTCCATAATCAGATGAAAAGGCTAACCAATTTTCTTTTCTTGCTTCTCTGTGGTCACGCGGAGTTATGTCTTTTACACATTTCTGTTGTCCTTTTTCTTATATATCAGGTCAGGAACACAGGGTTATTTTTATTTTTATTCCAATCGCATTATTGTTTGTTTAGACTTTTTTTGCAATTTCCTCTTTAAACAATATTGTTTTCTTCCTAGGCGCCATATTTTACAACAAATACACTGGTATTATGTTTGAAACCATGCATCACACAGTATGTAGTACACTTTTACGACTAGGGCCTGATGGTCTAGGGACTGACGAAACGAAACAAAATCAAATATAACACATTATTTAGAATAAACATTAAAATCAATAGGTGGTCAAAATAACAAAGCAAATCAAACTCGAATTTACAATAAGTAATGAGATCAATTATTGATTAACTACCTTTGAAACGACTTACCTAGGGCCTGAGAGTTTGACTGGCACAGCAAGTGTTTCCGCAGTGAATTCGGCAACCACACTAATAACAAAATGGTTGCCCCGGCTTGGATTGTTTACAATTAATTTAATATGGATGCAATCGTATTGAGTGAGTTATGAAAAAGGTCTTATGGTTGGATGCCGCGTATTTTTGAGTTTCGTACATGACTAGGGCCTGATGTTTTTTATCGCTTACACTATTTGACTTGAAATAATGTGACTAAACATATTGTTATTATAAATTAAATAGTAATGACAAGGTTAGTAATGTAATAGTAAACGAGATTAAATAGAGTTAAATCAAATTATTCTTATAGAATTATAATTACATTGAAATGATTAGTAATTTTGGGAGATCTTACATGGCTAGGGCCTGATATTTCGAGTAAGAAGTGTCGATTTTTGGAAATAAAGAATATTATGATATATATCAAAATGAGTGACTAAATTAAATGGACTTTATATTACAGCTCAGCAGTTTCAAATATTGGATAAAATTGATATGAATATGTAAAAATTGTTGCTAACACCAAGTTAACCAAATTTTGGAGAACCACCCATATATAATAAAATTGAAAATTCCAAGTCTGTTTTTTTTTTACCACAGTCCAATTGTCGAATTGAAATTCATTTTACACAAAGAACAAAACTTTGAAGTACGACACTATCGTAATATATAGCGCTGATAGCGCTTTCAGGGTCGTTAGTACCTTACTCAGATACAACTACAGACTGAAGTAAAATTTATGTGCGGACGACGATGCGGGCATATTCGGTAATGAAATAAGTTTACCTCATATATAATAGTTATATGACAACCGTTTTGGTGTAGTGGTGTAAATAGTCGCCTTAACGCCGGCGGTCGCAGGTTCGATTCCCGCTCGGGGCAGGTATTTGTATTTGCGCAAATATTTGTTTCCGGTCTGGATGTAAGCCATCAGTCCCGGTTGTTATCATAGACATCTGATAATGATCTTTACTCATTGTAGAATAATTATCCACCAACACGCAATGGAGCAGCGTGGTGGGTTAAGCTCTAACCCATATCCTACATGGAGAAGAGGCCTTTGCCCAGCAGTGGGACGTTTACAAGCTGATTTAGTTCAGTTTAGTTGTATGAGTGAAACACGTAAGTAGCACAAATATAAGCCAAAAAGTCAGGAATTAAAAAAACCTAAATGTTAATCTGGTTTTGTTACAGGAATAGGTACAATTGTACTTATAATACGGGCCTGTCCACGCGCATATATTAAGCAATGACGCTATGAAATCATCGACGTTGGAGAAGCATCTGTAAGCAGATTATTTGTGTTGTATCATCTGCGAAGGTGCTAGTTACCCTGATAAAAACTAATAAAGATTTTAAATACTTTCAAACTCTCGTAGTCAATAAAGAAACGATGATGGTTTGCGAACTTCTTACAACATTTTACTACACATAGCAAAATCGTATGGAAATTTCGGATCGGGATTATATAAGAATATTATTATATTTTTATATTTATTATTATATTTTTGTAAGGTAGGCGATAACTGAAGAACTTGATGGATCACCGAAGTCGCCGAACAAGTACTGCATTTGGTTCTACTAAGGTCTATAATATTTAGTTTATCAATTCAAGTTTTCAAACCTGTTCTGGATTTCAGACCTATTTTCTCCAACAATGTCGGCGTTGATGAGCACTAACGAGGTGCCCTCTATGTTCATAATGATATGATGAAAAATTTTAAGGTATCCATAGAAAGGACTAACAAGAGCCTAAAACTGATAACTACAGCCACATTGTACTTATAATTATGTTCTTGTATGTAAACCGAGAGTACGGTCTGTCATACATAGCGCGAACAATTCGCACTCATATTTCACACGCCCTACTCTTTGTTAACCTTGCAAGGAACTTACTTTGTAATTATACAACTCACGTGTATGTATAAATTTGATTTCCACATTACTTACTTCGACAATTTTATAAAGAGTCATGCAAATAACCCAGGCCACTATAAAAAATTGGACAATCATTGCTTCATTGAATATGGATTCTATTTCTTCTACATACCTGAAAAAGAAATATAGAAATATATGTATATATATCAACATCGAGCAAAATAAAAATACGATCTTTTAAATTAAATTAATTGGAGACATACATATAACATATTATGTAATAAATAGAACTAAGAGCGATCCATCAAAAAGCATACATTTAACTTACGACATTTCTTAATCGTTTATTAGAATAATCCAAAATTATTAACTTAAGAAAAGTATTTTTTATAGCTCAGGAAACATACAATACAAATTGATAGGTCGCTGTTCCTGTCTGTTACTTTGTAAATGTTTATTGAACATGATTACCAAACAATTTGTTCGTAATGTTTCATACAGGAGACAATTTTTTTGCTTAAAATTTGTCTCAATTCAGTATCATCGTCTACAAAATATTTAAAATTAGCTTCTTTGGCCTGATATTCGTCAACAAGGTGCTCAAAATTGTATCTTAAAATTTGCAACTGAGTTTTAGCGTATGCATAAAATGCTGCAATCGTGCAATCCATTGTAACATGACCATATGCTTGTAATGATATGAGAACACCTAAGTAAATTACGGCTATCTCGAACCTAAAATAAAAAAAAAATAATAAAAAAAAAATTATGTATGTATGATTTTAATTTTACAATTTTTATTGAGTGACTGTGTTTACATTTTCTTCATAAAATATTGACACTAAAGCTGCGGACCTATTAGGCAAGTAATTTTGCCTCTAGTTGTATTGAATAGCTTCTCCATTCCGTTCATGATGTATGAAGTGAAAAAGCTCAGATCAGCTACAAACTTTTTTTTTTGCCTCAAGGGACAAATATTTAGAAACTCATCTCATAAAAAACTCTTTTGAAATGTGAAACTTTGTAAGTATGGCATTTTTGTGGTCGTTAATAATATTAATCTATTATCGAATGGAATACACGGCAAATGCATAGAGTAGTTGGTTATTTTACTTGTGCCAATATTCATTAGTAAATTTTTGTTGTTGAATGAAAATTTGATTTTTGATTGATTTGATTTTTAAATGTCTTTATTAAATCATATAAGTTCACAAATTGTTTAACAAAAGTTCTTTTATTGTTAACATCATATTTATAATACATTTTTAGGCTAACTCACCTTTACAAACATATAGGTACGTTGAAACACGTAAAAAGTAATTATAACATGTTTTTCACAGGTATCAGTATAGTAATCGTATGAGCCGTTTGTAAAACGTTGCACATTTTTAAAATTTACACTAAAATACTTATTACACTAAGACAAATATTACAAAACAAAAAAAAAAAAATTTACAAAAGTGTACTTATTTGCTTACAATTTTATATTTGACCATTAAAATAGAAATAAAAATAATGAATGAAGATTAATTATTTTAAAAAAAAGTGACCTTAGTGGGTCGCAAATAAGACAATCGGCAAAAGCCTCGCGCTTTTGCTCAAAAGTTGATAATATTTAGATACATTTTTTTTTCATAAAATTCATTAAATAATTAAGGTTGTAGATACCAGGTCATAACATCCCAAAAAAAAATTAAATAATTAATTAGTTAGATTTTAGTACAAAAATAGTTAAGTAAAATTATTTGGTTTATTAAGCTAATTTTTATGATTAACATTAGCAAATACCAATTAATTAAATAAAAGTTTGTAATTTAAAAAAAATATAATTGATAAACTAAAAATCGTCCGTATTTTTAAAAACATCTTGACGGCTTTTTTACATGCCTAATATTTGTGTAATATTTATTTAATATACTTTACTTAATTTTTATGAATAGACAGCTTCCATAAAATAATTTCATATATACTCACGTTGGAGAATGGCTCGTATCGAAAGGAAAGTATCCTGTAAGGTAGACCTCATTACCTAAAGCATTATCTATAAGTGGGTAACCTATAAACAGCAAGGTACAAATAAAAACCGCGGTGTGATAAAACATTAAAAGACGAGACATTGATATGGCATTAGCTCGCATCATATTTTCGTGGCAAGCATTTCTTGGCTTAAAAAGCGCACCTGTAACAGACAAAGTAACATTTTTACCCTAAGAAGATTTTTTGACAGAAGTAGGTTCATGTTTAAACATAGAAAAATAATATAAAATAAAGTTTCAGTAACTCCAACGCATACGAAGCGTCAGTTATTAAGTAAAAACACAAAATATTCGTATAATTTCAGAACGGCCAAACGATTTGCTAAGACCAGAGATGTTATATAGATTTAGACTTTGTAAACGCATTAGGTTATTTTAAGATCTGTAATGTTTACAATTAATTTGTCTAGAATAAATAAATAAATAAATAATTTAACAAATTTTAAAATAAAATACTCACTATTAATAACATCAATAACATTCTCAACGCGTTGTGTTCGTACATTAAAGGATAACTGCTTCACAAGCGTGTTCAAAGTCGTAAGCAAGAGAAAGAGAGTTCCAACGAGTTGCTTAGTGCAGTTTATGGCCTGAAAATGATATTCTTGGTCGGATAAGAAGGATTATTTAATTTTAACCTTAATTCTACTTATATGATGTTCTGCAGTTGGTTGACTTATGGAACTTCTCTAAAATATCTTTTGAAACATATATTTTGCCTAACAATATACCTACTTTTTTAGTTCATTAGGAGTGGAAAAGAGCGGAGAGGAATTTGTAAGACTGCTTTTAATTTAGGTAACACTTGCGTTTTTATTTCTATTTTAATTATAGGTTCATTAATTAAACATGAAACTCGCCTGTATTGCACGTATAACGTGTTGTAAGTTATACGTAAGTACACAAATCCAAACAAAAAGTCTATAGTAAATATGAAATTTCTTTTCTTTTCCAGAAACTATTTTAAAATACCCAACTCTAGCTAAAGTGTTAAAATGAGGTCTAAATGCTTGAAAAGTGTCGTACATTTTGTTTAGTGAATTTTGATCAAGTCTAATAGACATTCAATTTTTATACTATTCCGTAGAAAGGAAATAAAGCTACAGAGTGTTTGTAAAATATCTAGCGAATTATAACAACACTCTTTTGAAAAATATTATTAAAATTACTTTTTATTAAACGTAAGTCGTACCTATGACTTCGTTCGCATTTGCCTTCTCTGAAGATGTGATCTTAAAATTGTAAGACCTCGTGTTTCACAAAAAAAAGGTTATAATGAATCTGATGACGCGTTAATGAAAAACAACTATGCGCAATTACAATACATTTTGATTTCATCCGACTGAATTTCAGGATAAAAAATATCCAGTATTCATGCAGTATCAACTCAAATCGTTCCAAAATTTTATTTGAATTCATTCTGCAGTATTGGTGTGATTTGTGGTCAAAACATACACAGAAAGACAAAGAGACAAAATAAAAAAAACTACAGTTTTGACTTCATTATCAATTATAAAGTACAGTCAAAATAAGTTTTCAAAATATCTTGTTACAAGTTTATTATACATATACCTATATGCTGAAAATATAATAAGCCATTAGTTTATAATTATAAGAGCTTTTGATATTTTCAATGTCTCTATAATAACGACATGTTCTCTTTTAGTTATAAAAATAATCGTAAAATAGTGTGTTTTATAGCTGCGGTGTAACATCCTGTAGGATCGAACACGAGCGTAATTAAAACTAAACGTTTATTTTGTAAAAAAAAAAACGTGTTAGCATCTTTTAATTTTCATTTTGCCATAGTTAAATATTTATTATAATAAGCGTTCCGTTTCATATATTAATGACACATTTTGTCGGGACATTTTTAAATACAAAGTATTTTTCTTAAATATCGATATTTATAGGATGGTCTACACGTTAGTTCTGTCTGAATTTATAGTCGGATACTACTGCTATTATACATATATCTATATAATAAACATCTATACACATAGTACAATTTTAAATGGTCGATGACTGTACATGAAAGATATTTAGGAAAAACAAAATGTAGGGGTCTTCATGAGAGCAATAGAAGCCAAAACAATTATTTTTAGAATTTTTGTCTGTCGGTCTGTGTGTATGTGGCCTATATGGCCTCCAAGAAACTTGGTCTGCTCGGTAGGGTGAAGCAGTATTTCATGCCTTGCCATCGCCTACAATTGTACAAAGCGCAGATCCGGCCCCACATGAAATACTGCTCTCACCTGTGGGCTGGAGCGACAATAATAATTGTCAATTGTATGTAATTATGATCGATATGTATAGTTTATAATTTATTATAAATAACTTAGCTTTTTATGATAAAATTTTATTCTTAATTTTTTTTTTCTTTTATTTCTCTATTTGACTTACTTTATACATTTTTAAATATATTCATATAATAAAAATAAAAAATTTAAAAATATAAAAAATAGTTCTTCTTCGTTGGCAAGTTGAGGTCCAGGCCGACGATAGGGCTCCAGGCTGAGGAACCTCCTCGCAATACTTGCCGCCTCAAGCTACACTGACTTTTGTATCCGACCGATTAGTAAGAGTTTCTTAGGTGTTGGTCGAAACTCTTCGCTAATAAGCCATTGACCGACACGACAATAGAAACAATAAATTTTAATTTATTAATTAATTCTTGATTATTGTTATTTTTTATATTTTCTCAGTTATAGAAGTAGATTGTTATTTATTGGGTATGAAATATATGAAATACTTCTTTTTATTATTTTCCTAAATACCTAATTCTAACACGCACGTATTATAGGGCTGGGGAGGGGAAACTAGACGGACTGGCTACTGAGCAGCAATCGGTACACTGCTAATTATTGCTGCTTAAGCTAAATTTTACCATCACGGAACGTAACAAATATTCAAATTTATTTGTCATTTTTCAGGTCGGATTATTCAAATATATTTATGGAAGAGCATAAACATCTTTACTGCCTCTAAAAATGAGCAATTCAGAATTTTTCATTATATAATAATCCATGTTTTGCAACATTGTCTTCGCATATTGACAACAATTGAATAAAACCCCTAACAGTTTCGCTAAGCAAAATCATATTGTCAGCTTAGCTTAGGCTATGAATACAAACATCTGCCAGATGCGTAACTTTTTCCAGTTTTACTTAATTCAAGTATCAAATCGTTTATATACAGATAGAAAATCAGAGGTGAACTAAGTCCAGTCCCTGTCTTATACCCAGTGCCGGATTAACTACGTAGCAAGAGTAGCAATTGCTACGGGGCCCGCGCGAAAGGGGCCCCGAATATTTAAACCCACTCATCTCTGCCTGAGCGTAATTTTTTGAGTGAGACTTATTAAGATGTGGTACCTATATTGAATTTACTTGATGTCACAAAAACCAAAAAGTGAAACGTTACAACTATTCCTACAAAAACAATCCACGTCAGACAATCGGTTACCGACTATTTCCGCGGCGTAAATAAAACACCCAATTTCATACGGTAAACGCACAAGTTCTACAAAAAGTTCATCTCTGGCGTCAGGCAATCTCATCTCTAGCTATTTGTACTTGTCAAAGCCTAGCAAGACCTATAGTAATCTACTAGACTATTAATTACCCACAAAATTGTAACCTAAAGATAGCAAATAAACGTATTGAGTATTGAATAATTTTTTTACCACTTTATACTTAAGAACCAATAGCAGATCAAGGGCTGTTTGAAAAAATTTGCTACGAGCCCCGCGCTTGCTTAATCCGGCACTGCTTATACCACTTTGTCAGGTTGTTAATGGCCTGGTAGCTTAGAGAATCGGTCCTGCATATACGATATGCTCAATACTTAAACCGTCATATCCCACGGACTTACCGCGCCTCATACTTTTAACGGCAAGTTGCAGATGAAATTTCAACATCCCGAGCATCAACTTTAAATCCTATTATAATATTATAAATGCGAAAGTTTGTCCAGATATTTGTTACTCTTTCACGTAAAAACTACTGAATGGATTTAGATGAAACTGTACAATAATATAGCTTAACATCAGAATTACACATAGGCTATAATTTATAAAGATTTTGTATAATATTAGTCTAGTCGACAAGTTGAAAATGGTACAAAATAGAGATACTACACTTAAAAAAATTTAAGTTTTTGTTCAAGTAAAAAAATGGTTATAAACAAAGTATAAATATTTTTTTAACTTTTATGGCACGATCTTGTTAAGTATGTATGTAAGAAAGGCTCTACGAAGCGAAAATTTTTACGACCATTATTTAAACTTTTTTTTCACTTACAATTAAGACTGTGAATTGTTTAACTTGTTGAAAAATTAACTTTAAGTAAAATTTCCAACGGGAATAAATTATTTTAGTTAATATATTTTAGTTATTTATAGTGTTCAGAACACACCATATTTTTTTCAAATTTAAAAAAAAAATATTCAATACCTTAAATAAATTAATTAATGTGCCGTACTCGCTTTTGACGCCACGCGCGCAACCTAAAAATGTCACGCGCAGACCTACATTCAGCGTTAAATTAAAATTATAAATAATGGAGACAGAGTTCCGGGAGTTAGGAGTTTTTTATTGGAAATTTTCTCCTCTTTCAGAATCTTTTTTTTAAATTTCTTAAATATTAATATTTTATTAAATATTGGCAAAAAACGAATAGCCATTTTTTTTTCATCTTTAATTGTTTATAATTTTTGCAATTTTTTATGTGCTAATACACGCTTTTGGCACATTTTTCTAGACGTCATTCCGGATCACGGATAGATCACGGATTCGGTGACTAATATGATTCATAATAAGATGAAAAACAAAAATTACTACTTGAAATGCATCATATTTTCTAATAATGAACAGTTAATGGATGAAATAATAGAAACAGAAAAATAAAATTTACCCTTGAATATAAAAGAAGCGAAATCACTTCCAATTTTTTAAAAATCTGTTAAGAGACACTACCTTAATAATGGGGACGATTCAAATTAAGTTTGTTTTTTTATTTTGGTATTCTTGACTATAATTTCTATAACATACTTTTGGTATATTAATAAGTGTATTGCGCTATGTTCGTATATATCTATAGTATTTAAGTATTTTTGTGTAGATATTTGTATGTAAGTTTATTATAATATAACTGCACCACCTACTCGTTTTCTCTTATTAAACTACTCCAACATATAGTATCTCGGGTTGTCTGGAAGAAATGGCTAACTAGCCATAAGACCGACCTTTGTACTCCACATTTTGTAGTTATCAATCTATCTTGTTTGTATATTTGTGGTATACAAAAAAGTATAAATAAAATGTAATTCCTATTGGAATTTTAATTTTTAATTAAAATTTTAATAATATTTTATATATAGGATAGACTGGTGGTACGGTTGAAACAATTTTGCTTATATATCGTCCATAGTTTTGCTATTTATTATCCGAGCAATGAAAAATGTGTGTTTAATAAGAGATCAAGTTTCTGTCTTCTAATGGGTAATGTGACTTAAGTTTCAGATGTGTTATTTTTATTAGTAAATCAAATTTAAAAAAAAAAACGACGTGTTTCAATCATAAGTTACCAGGGACGTTTGAAACCATGATTGGGGTCAATTGAAACATATGCGAATAGAACAAAATATAATATTATAACATGATTTATTAATTATTTATTTAAACTCAAAGAATAAATAAACAACTCTGGCAATGATAATCAATTTTCAATATTTTAAATACTTGGAACGGTATTTTTAATCTGGCTTGAAGGTTGCGCTGCGATTAGAGTTAGTTCAGGATTTCTTCTCATAAGCCTCTGAAACCATTTCTCACCTGCCAGCTCGAAGACGAAAAAATTTTTTAGCTCCGTGCCAACCCAAGTGTGAGGTCGTGATAAATAATATTTAACTGTAAGTTCATAGGCCAATTTATTTACCACTATCTTAGGTAGACCAAAATTTATATCTATACTTCGCATCAAGTACTTTGAAAGCTCTTGTTCTTGCTCTTCATTAAAAACACAGTTGTGTGCTTTATATCCCTTATCTTTATGTCTTGAGTTTCTTGCTCGCCAGAGGTATCTTGATATCGAATATACATTGGGAACAAATAATAGCTGACTCCATGCTTCTGTGTCACTTTTCGTAAGGAATCTCTCTCTTTCATCTCCTCAAAATCTTCTTTGAACTTCTATAGGTCTATTAGTCCTCTCAAAGTCTTTCTTACTCGTAGTCTTGGCATATAGAAAATCAGAAAAAAGTAAATACAATGTTTCAACCGTACCCATAAAATTGTTTCAACCGTCCCCATCTCCAATTTTAGCAGAAAAACAGTTATAGTGATGTTAAAAATAATGATAAATAAAAGCTAGTCACAATATAATATTCCATGACCTTCATTTCGAACAAAAACACACACTCAATACTATCACTTAAATAAGAACAACAATAATTGAAAACTCTCCAAGCTAAAGTACTTACTTTTGGTTAACAAAACATAATATGTCCTTCTAAAAACAACTAAAGTCTGTGGAGGGCAATGCAACATTGGGGTTCGTGTTCAGACCTGTCGTCCGCTTCGTTCTCTCCTAGGACTCCTTACCGTCCCGCCAACGGTTTGCGAGATATTCGTGTTGTTTCAACCGTCCTGTGTTTCAATCGTACCCAGTCTACCCTACAAGTCATATTTTATTAGGAAAAGCTTCTTTAAAAACAGTTTACGTGTAAGTTGCGTGCTGCCGCTGTCTCTTCTACTCGGACAAATCGTGGCTCTCAATCGCTTGTTTCGCTCTCTCGCTCGTAAAACGTGACAATGAGTCATGCTTTTCGTGAAGTACAGCCGGCTTTCATTGATTTACTAGACGTTATCACGTCAAAAATGGTTACGTACAAATATGGTAACTGGAAAACTATTTTTAGACGAATACAGTATTCAACCTTATCAACTTAAATAATATGTTAGTCACCTAAAGCATTTCATGCATATTGATAAATCTTTAAATAGTATAATTTGTGTAAATAAATATATTAAAATAAATTAAAGCACGGATTTCACACCGATGACAGGACTCGCTTGATGCGACCATCGCTCGTCATTATCATCGTCGCTTAAAAATTTATATAGTACCCATTTGAAACCGGGGCGGGTCGCTAGTATTATATATAAAAACATTTTTAAATATTTACTAAACGTCCCGCACGGTTTTAACACTGTTTATGGCTACTACTCCGCTCCTAGAAGTGTTCAACTATTTACGCCCTAACCTTAACAAAGCTTTCTAAATAAAAAACTATTTCTGTCAGCTCCGACGCAAGACTGGAGTTTACTTCTTGAGAATGATTCTCTAAATAGGCACAAATAATTCTTACACACAGAATAACACTTATCGCCTATTTTACAGTTTTTACGCAAAAATATAGCGTCCTTTAGATTTCTCATCCAATAAATTGTCCGTTATTAATTTGGGTTAATCATCAAAAAGACTCGATAAGCATGCTCCACGTCAAAGTCATCATTAGTAGTGGGAAAGTGTAGAGTATGAAGCGACGGTCGGGCGCACACCCGCCCACTTCTCAACCACCGATTACTCGGAGCTCGCGCGCGGACTATACGTCTTAATACTCACGACTGAAATGTGAAAATAGGTTGTGCACAAAAAACGTAACGAGCTCATTCATCAGTAAGAGTTACTCCTCATATTCTTATCATACCGAGAGCCTTATACATATGAAAATCGATTCTTAAGGAGTAAACCCCAAAAAAGTTAAATATCATCGGGGCGGGAGATATTGAGATAAGTGATAATACGAACAAAAAAAAATCGCTTTAATATTATGATTAGATAGTATAGATATATATTTCAAAGACATATTTATGACTAGCGGCCCGCCCCGGCTTCGCACGGGTATTTAACTAAAATTTTAAAAATAATACATTTATACACACCACATATTAACACACACACACACACACACACTCACACACACACACACATAAATATATATATGTACACATTTATTTTGTCCTAATTTTATTTCTTTTTTTTAAATATATCTTACTTATATATGTATGGGATATTTGATACTATAACAATAAAGTCAATTTAATTTGAAAAATAAGTTTAAAGATCACAATTTCTTTTTCTGAAAACCGCTACTGTTGATCAGTTGACTGATTTTATTATAATACAATATTACTGTTGTTCCATAAAAATCAATAACCTCTTGGGGAGTTGGCGCTGAAGCTGAGACACAGGTTTATCCTAGTTCAGTGACAGAGGTTAATTCAACAAGATTGTTAAACGTAAGAAACAAAGGGATTACAAGTCTCTTAAATATGTAATATTAGTATTAAGATTTACTTTTGTTTTTCTGTTTAACTGTAAATTTGGAATAAATAAATGTTTAAAATGTTTATGTTTATATATATATATATATATATATATATATATATATATATATATATATATATATATATATATAAAGTCGTGTTAGTTACACCGTTTATAACTCGAGAACGAGTGGAACGATTTTTATGATTTTTGTGTTTTTGGATTTGTCTTCGTCGGGAATATTACTTATTAAAATATGGTATTCATCAATGAGAAAATAATTAATAAAAAAAACAGTTCAAATGTTTCATCCGTACTATCTATATACATATATATGTATGTATGTATGTATATAGATATAATAAATCTGTCACTCAATCCGTCTATTATAAAATATTTTCCAGTATCGACGCAGGTGTAGGTGATAAAAAATATAAGTAATATACTTACATATGAGTAAATATCAAAAGTGTTCCTCTCTTGTAATAAACTAATAAATACAATATAGGTGAATGTGTGTGTTGTGCGTGAATGATGATTGAATGTTATGAGAGGGTGTGTAGTAGTAGTAGGTAGAAAAAACTAAAAAACCTTTAGTAATTGAAAATTTAATTATTTGTTTATTTTTTATATATTTAGGTCTTTATAATATACTTGTTGATACTGTTTTAGACACAGAGTAGACTTTTAATTAGTTTTATTTATTTTATACTTATTTCATTATAGTAAGCAAGTTTTCCGTATCTTCATATGATAATTTTTGTAAATATGAAATAATCTTATTTTTACACTTTTTTTTGTTAAGTGGGTAAATTGTTATTAATGCATTAATTTTATTGTATATGTATGGACCCAAATAATGATAAAATTTTCTAATAAATGAAGTATTAGTTGGAAATGGGACTTTAGCTACAGCAATTACAATTATTCTACGTCGTTTTAAATGTGATGCGTCGTAAGCGAGTTCACTGTGTTGCTTCAATAAGATACTCAATAAGAACAATTTTCTTATTGAAAGAACTTCGCAATTTTGGTAATATGATTTGTTGTGATTGAAGTTGTAACAACGTAAACTTTGCTTTAAGTTCACCACTTAAACCTTGTTGGGAAGCTAAGTTGTTTGGCCAGAAGTTAAATTAAGTTAGTCGTTGAATTTAACTAGTTTTGCTCATCACATAAAATTGTACTACAGAATAATTTAATATTTATAAATTTATTTATTACTAGCGGCCCGCCCCGGCTTCGCACGGGTCTTTAACTAAAATTTTAAAAATTATACATTTATATTTTTTATCACCTACACCTGCGTCGATACTGGAAAATATTTTATAATAGACGGATTGAGTGACAGATTTATTATATCTATATACATACATACATACATACATACATACATACATATATATGTACCTATATAGATAGTACGGATGAAACATTTGAACTGTTTTTTTATTAATTATTTTCTCATTGATGAATACCATATTTTAATAAGTATTATTCCCGACGAAGACAAATCCAAAAACACAAAAATCATAAAAATCGTTCCACTCGTTCTCGAGTTATAAACGGTGTAACTAACACGACTTTATATATATATATATATATATATATATATATATATATATATATATATATATATATATATATATAGATTACAACTTAAATAGCTATAACCATCCAACTTTGTACAATCAACAAACAACGACCAAATATTTTAAATTTTAACAACGAACAAACAATCAAGACCGTAGTACCCTAAAGTAATTAATTATATACAAAAAAGAAATACAGATTTTTAAATACGGGCGAGTGTCATTCTTTTGGCCGAAGTTTTGGTCAGCGCGATTCAGAAAATTATCTGCGCCATCTATCGTATAATTGTAGAATATCGTTTTTATATTTAGTGACATTTAACATAATTAATATTTAACATAGTAGTATATTAATTGAAAATGATGTTTATCTAAAATATTAAAACGATTTCTATTCCTATCCGACATATTTAGTAAACTTTTCAGTTTAACAAAATAATAACTCAAGTATAAGTTTTGTGAGTTTTAAAGATTCCTTAGACCAGATGGCGTTGGCGGCGTAAGTACCTATTTCTATTTTCTTAACCTTTAACTAGTGACGTGTAGTCCCACAGGCGTCGCGTGTTTTGCAAATTCATAGAATTGACCACTTCCCCCCGCTTGCCACGACCCAGCGTCTTAGTAGCTTTTGTTTTAGTGCTAAAACGACCACCGAAGAAGGCAGACGTGTTATCGGTCTTTTTACACGTAAGTAATACGAATTAGAAAATTGACCGTAGCCTGTGAGGCTACATGTCCCTAGTTGTCATACTAATACTTTTACGAACAACTTTTTTATTTTTAGTTCAAAATGGCAGAAAACGATAGGAAACGTCAACTCCAGCCCACGTATTTATCAAAAAATAAAATATTACGAACAGACAGTCCATCATTTGAAGAGGATTTCAATGCCATCATGCTGGCGTCAGACCAATCTGACAGTGAATGTGATATTGACGAGTTCTTGGTTTCCGATCGTGAACTTTTACATCTTCGTGAAAGTGATCAAGATGAAGACCTAGCGGAGAACATTCCAGAAGAGGATAGCAGCAATGAGAGGAGACAGATCACTAGAGAAGATATTAGTACCAATAGTTCTGATGATGACGCGCCTCTTTCAGAATTACAAAGATCGAATTATTATTACGGAAAAAATCGTTATAAATGGTCGAAGATACCTCCTAATGCTAGAGTTCGCACGCCTCAACATAATATAATTACTCGTGTTTGTGCCTCGAAATTGACAGGCGAGAATGCTAAAGATCCCTTCAGCATTTGGCATAAATTATTTGATCAAGAAATGCTTCAACAAATGTTGACATGGACCAACAAAAAAATCTCCAGTTACAGGATAAAGTTTGCTCGTCAGAATAAACCTGACCTGAAAGACGTAGATATGACTGAGCTGAAGGCTTTTGTGGGACTTTTACTATATTCAGCTGTCTTGAAAACCAACCACCAACGCACAAGTTACTTATTCGCAAGGGATGGTACAGGTTGTGAAATATTTAGATGCATCATGTCAGAAAATAGATTTGTCATTTTGTTACTGTGTTTGCGATTTGATAATCCAGATGATCGCACTGAAAGGCAAAAAGATGATAAGTTGGCAGCTATATCTTTTATTTTCAACAAGTTTGTCAATAATTCTCAACAACTTTACGAATTGAGTGAAAACGTCACCGTAGATGAGATGTTAGTTAAGTTTCGAGGTAGAAGTCATATGATTTCTTATATGCCGAAGAAACTAGGTAAATACGGACTGGTCATACGAGCTTTATGTGATGCGAAAAATTCTTATTTTTATAATGGATATGTCTACACCGGAAAAGGCTCTGATGGTGTCGGTTTGACCATACAAGCACAAAAACTTCTCGTGCCCACTCAGTGTGTCCTACGGTTGACACAAACAATTGAAGGAAGCAATAGGAATGTGACTGCTGATAATTGGTTCTCTTCTATAGAACTAATTGATGAGCTAGCAAAACAAAAGCTTACTTATGTGGGTACGATGAAAAAAAATAAACGTGAAATACCGAGCCAATTTCACCCGCGAAGGAATCGAGCTGTCCAGTCAACTTTGTTTGGTTTTACAAACCAAAAAACTATGTGCTCATATGTACCTAGGAAAAATAAAGCTGTGATACTTGTGTCCTCAATGCATCATGATAACATAGTTGACGAGGATACTAAAAAGCCTGAAATTATTCTTTTTTACAACACAACAAAAGGAGGCGTTGATGAAGCTGATAAAAAATGCTCCATTTATTCAAGCAGCCGCCGAACGAGAAGATGGCCAATGGTAGTATTCTATCGCATTGTGGACTTAAGTGGCATGAATGCTCATATACTATATAATATGCATCAGCCAAGATTACAGACAGAGGAGATTTTTTAAAGTCATTAGCCCGTTCACTAGTGCTACCCCAAATGCAAAGACGTGTTGTGTGCAGTCAATTACCAAGGGAGTTGAGGCTAGTTATAAAGCGAGTTCTTGGTGACGATATGGTTGAAGATGTCCAAAATCGGCAAAATCCTACTACAAGTCAAAGCAAGCGAAGGGCATGCAGTGTTTGTCCGCCTAAACTACACAGAATGACAGTGTACACGTGTGTCGGGTGTTGCGATCCCGTATGTTTGCAATGTTCTCGCCCTTTGTGCAAAAATTGCCAATGATTTTATGCTAAGTTGAGCGGGTGTCAGAATTTTTATTTTTAGTTTTTAGAAGTAGCTTTTATGTTTTTTTGTTTTCTTTATTATTAGATTTTAAGTAAACAGTTTGAAAATTGTCATAAAATTTATATAAAGTCTATTAAAATGCTAAAAAAGGATCTCATGTCAATTAAGGCTGAAAATTATCACGAATTGTTAATTATAGTTTATTTTCTAAGTAATTATAAAAAATGATTGAATTCATCTAAATTTGTTTTATTATATACCAATAATAAAATACAAATACAATTTTAAATCATCCACATGCAATTTTGACAAATTTTTAATTTCGAAGTAGTAGCCTGTGAGACGTCATGTCCCTTAAAGTGTTATAAATTTATCATGTCCCTAGTTAAAGGTTAAATATTTATTTTTAAATTTAATTACAATGAAACAAAAACTAAATTATACTGTGAGTTATTTCCAATTTTTATGTATTAAAGTTATTAACATTGGTTTTGTACTTTTTACGTGATACGTGATCAGAGAAAAACACGATAAGAGATGGCGCTGATACAAAAAAATACGCGCTATTGAAATTTAATCTTGATGATATATAGTGTATTAATAAAACAGAGGTTCTAACAGATTTATTAATTGTAAAGAAGATGAATTGTTTTATATAATTTTAAAAAAAATCGTATTAATATATTTTTGAATTACTTTATACGGAATTCTTATAAACATACAATTAAATGTTTAATGAAACCTGTGATTAATGTTGTGATCGAAACGTTTTTCAGTTTAACGTTACAATATATAATTATGTGAAATTACAAATAAAAAAATATACATACTTTCGTATACAAGATCATTGACGCTTTTACATGATAATTAAGTGTATACCTATGTATATTTCAAAATTAACTAGTAGTTTAATTATAATCGTTATATTCATACACTTCGACTGTAAATTTTTGCAGTGGTTACTAGCTAGCTGGTAAGTGGTCTGTGTGCGATCATAACACAAATGTGTGTGACTGACTCGAGTTTTGAAATTATTTTGTACGTGTGTTCTTTGGATATAATTGTGTTTAAAACAGACATCAAAATTTAGAACCCGTCTTTTCTATTAAAACATAAATATACGTTTGCGTTTTTTTGATAATAAAATAAAAATAAAAAAGCCTTATATTTCTCAAGATAACAAATAACAAAAAAAAATTAAAATACTTAAAAAACAAAAAGATTGCAAACAAGTTATTATGTTATTTTCTTGAGAACCCCTGAGGTGAAGGCCTCCTCAAAATTATGCCAGCTCTCTCTGTTCAGTGCTACATCCAACCAGTGACTAGTGAGGTCCAGCTATACGAACAATTTCGTCTTCCCAGCGTGTGTATGGTCTGCCTCGTTTACGTTTTCCGAACCGTCCATTCCAGGATGTACCTTAATCTTTTTTGTTCATCTATTATCTTTTAACCTCGCTATGTGGCCTGCCCATTTCCACTTCTGTTTTTGTGCGTGTGTCAGAGCATCCATCGCTTTAGTTTTAGAACGTATTATTGAGTGACGGATTCTATGTTGTTTTTTAATGTTAAGCATGCTGCGTTCTATTCCTCTCTGGCAAATTGTAATTTTATTTTTAACAGTATTGGTAAATTTCCAGCTTTGACATGCGTACGTCAGACATGGGAGGAGATTAGAGTCCATCACCTTTTTCTTTAATTCAATTGGGAGATCAATTTTGAACACTTCTTTTAAATTCCAGTATTTATTCCATGTATGTTTTACCCTGCGTTCGACTTCCAACAAATTATTGTTTGTTTTAAAAGAGACTTGTTTTCCTAAGTATTATTATTAGTATTCCTTTACGTATTCAAGAGGTACATTATTAACATTTATGGGTATCTGTCTAGTATTTGTCATTATTTTTGTCTTTGATGGATTCATATTGAGGCCCACTTGTGTTCTCGCAGAATGCAGTGTGGTAATCATATATTGTAATTATTTACAGCTCTCTGAAACTAAGACAATGTCGTCTGCGAACCTTAGGAGATTGAAATGTGTTCCCTTAACAATTATGCCACAGCGATCCCAGTCTAAATGCCTAAAAACATTCTCTAGTACAGAGATGAAAAGAGTTGGTGATAGCAGGTCTCCTTGTCTAACACCTCTTTTTACTGCTATTTCTGGACCTTTACTCTCTAATGTTATCCTAATGTGCATTTTTCGTAGATGTTCTTTATTACGCTTTATATACTGTGGTTCTATTTTTTGTACCATAAGCGCTTGCCAGATGCTCCCGTGTGTCAATGAATCGAAGGCCTGTTGGTAGTCGACGAAGGCGATATAGAGATGTCTCTGCTGTTCCTGGTATTTTTCTAGAAGTAGCTCTAAAGTATTTATGTGGTCGACAGTGGAGTATCCCTTGCGAAAATCTGCTTGTTTGACGGGTTGTTGTTTTTCAACCGTCATTCTTATTCTTTTTTGAATTATTGAATTGTAGAGACTTGGCAACAGACTTATAGGCCTGTAGTTCGAGATGTTTCTTGGATTTCCTTTCTTGTAAATTAATATGATATTCGAGTGTGACTATTGTGATGGAATGGTAGCGGTATGAAGTATACGGTTGAATAAAGAAGACAATGATTTACTCAAGATAGATCCTCCATATTTTAATACCTCGTTTATTATGCCGTCGGGTCGAGGGCTTTTGTCACATTTAAGGTTCTTGATAATGGTTAATATCTCTGATTCATCTATAGGTTTTATGTCGGTAGAGTTGTTAACGTATTCATCGTCGTTTTTTTTTTTTTTTTGATAAATTTAGGTAAATTATAGGTACATTAAAATTGTTTTTCATTCATTAAAGTTTTTTTTTAACAAAACACACACGGTCGTCTGTTCCTAAGGTAGACAACTTAATGCGTGTTTGAGGTAACAGTTGACTGATATACATATTTTTTGAATAAATATACATATTAATAATACATATATAAATAAATACATAATACACCCAGATTTGGGGCGGGAATCGAACCCACAACCTTGGAGCAGAAAACAGGACCACTGCCAACTGCACCACGGGCCAGTCATCAGATTTGTAGGTAATATTTATATTGCATATAGTTTTAAACGTAATAAACTATACAGGTATAACTGGAAGAAGAGACCTTGCAAAGTTATGTACTGCACTGTACTGTATCAGCCTGTAAGTAACCCATTTCTAAGCGAAGCCCTCTTCTCCATATAGAAGAAGGCTTAATTCACCATCCTGCTCTACTGCGGGTTGGCGGATAATTTCTCTACCACAAATAACAATCGTTATCAGGTGTGTATGTTAACAACCGGGACCGACGGCTTTACGTGCTCTGCGAGGCAGGGTAGGTAGACCCACAAGGACATAAACCAAGACCGGAAACAAATATTTGTACAAATACAAATATCTGTCCCGAGCGGAAATCGAACCCGCAACCTTCAGCGTGCGGTTTGAGGCGACTACTCGCAGCACTACACCAGAACGGTTGTCAAGTGTGCAAAGTTATGACGGTTTTTATATAATTAGTTATCAAAAGTGGTAGCACTAACAATCACACGAAGGAAATCGAATCCCTATCATGACAAATAATAATGTTCGTATAGAGCAGGGATGGTCAAATACTGGAGCCGGAGAGTCCCAGTGGAGGAGAAGTCTGGCCTTTTCGCCGAGGCCAGACTGTCGCTAGAGGGATCCTGTTGCCTACAGATCCGGAACCCTCCAATTAAAGCGGCCGAAGGCTCCCGCAGGGGTTTAGTACGGTATTGCATCCCCTAATGTGTTGAGTCCGACATAAGGTCTAGGACTATGCCTACTCAGGCGTCCCGCATATTACCCGTAAATGGGTTTCCCTGCGAAAACAAAAATAAGGATGGTCACCTGGCCCTGGTGATGCATTACATTCGCACTTTGAGGTCTGATGGAGAGATTGTTGAGCTGAAACAGGAAACAACCGTGAGGGCGATCAACAGTCCCAAGGAAGTGTTGGGCTTATGGTCCGCGGGTCCCTCCTTGACAACATTGTGACCATCCGAAGTGTATCGATGATCAGGGTTGAGCACCTTATTATACTCAGAATATCTAAGCGATACTCGCTGAAGACCATACAAGTATACGCACCGACCTCGGCACACCCAGGTGAAGTAGTACAGGCTACGTATGAGGACATCAGGATCAGTAGGATTGTTGGGGTTATCTCGTCGTTGACGGTACTCCAGTTATTGTTGTAGGTATTAAAGGTTACACCAAACCACTGTTATGTTAAACGCTTTATTAAATAACGTTTATAGTTAAGTTATCTGAGCCGCACTATATGTTGTTATATTATTGCGAGACGAATGTTTAGTTGCGACTGTTTAAAATACGTAAAACGAATCAATTTATAGCCTAAGCTAAACGAAATTGCTGTGCGAGCATTATTGGCTCGTACATGCTCCCGAGGGAAAGATGTGCGTACTCAGATTACCCAACTTGTGTTACAAGTACATCTGGTATAAAGTTTACAAAACAATTATTACAACTACACAATACAATTAACAATAGTTATAAAGAAATAATTAAAATGCTTAGTTAAGTTAAAAGTTAATTGAACAAGTTAATAATGAATATAAAATTAAATGTATAAAATAAATTCTATTTTAACAGAACGTTTAAGGTTCAAATTAATTTCAAAACTTAAATCCTGTTTCAACTTTTTGCATCGGCTGCGGGACGTTCCTGGAATGTCCATCCTTTATTGTAGAGTATGGTGCGATTTCCTCCAGCTCTATATTTTCCGTATTATATGGATTTGTCGTTTGGGCATTATTTCTTTTACATGAGGAAAGGTGTTTCCTCAGTCGCCAGATTATGGTTGCGACGACGATTCCTCCCACTAGCAAAGTGCTTATCGCGTAGTTGCTGATATCATGAACAGACAAGTCGTGTGGCAGCTGGTGCTCTCGTTCTTTCTGTACGGCTATTTGATTTTCTAATAACCTGTGTTCATCAGATAAGCTATGTAGTCGTGTAGTCAGTAAAACGTTTGTATTCTTGTACGTCTGCAGCATATCATTTGGTGAGTCAATAGAAGGAACGTCAAGACTTAGTCCGAGTTTCGTTTTACTATTAAAAACGTTATGTGAATGAATTGTAAAGTCCTTATGCTGCAAAATGCAATCCTGACCTAGGGCAAGAAGCCCCGTCATTGTTGTTATGAACGTTGTAACTTGATTCTCGCATACTACACGGGTCGGACACTCAGTTATGCAATTATAGAGCCATATGTTTGGTCTCCGTAGTTTAGTCCATTGATCCGAACATTTGTTTAATACCCAATCACACGTTATGTTTACGTTTTGACTCAACAATTTCGCTTCGCAGGATGCTGTCGCTTCCTGCAAATTTCTTATTGGCGTGTAGGCATGGCAAATGTAGTTGTCCGCCATCATAGCGGTACACTGTTGTAGGTCAGCTTCTTCTATTTGTATATACGTATTCTTGACGAAGTTCACTCCAATATACTTCGTGGTTGTTGTGATCGCCAGACATTGATCATGCACGTGCCGCACAATCGGTATATTATGATATAATGTATACTCTTCATCGCTTAGTAACGGTATATGTAATTCGAAGAGTAAGTATTGTTCTGTGAGACGGGCTTTAACATAAATAAGTTTGTAAATATTTTGAATGTTTGCTGCGAGACTGTTTTTAACGGGCAAAGTTAATCTTGTTGGTATAATTCCGGCAATGTAATGGAGTTGTTCTGCCAATTGTTCGGGTGTAAACAGTTTCATATCGAGATTTCCTCTATAAATATCGGTCAATGCATCTAAGAGCATTTGTTGGTTTCTTCTGAGTACAGAGATCAATAAAGTGGCTGTCAAAGCTCCAGCATTGACGTCATTCATTGTTTTCATAATCTGAAATCTATTTTCTAACATTGCCATACCATTTTGCGTTTCATTAATATATTGTTGTATTATTTCCAACTGCCTATTGGTAAAGTCTTCACTTTTCTTTAGCACATTATTTTCCGCCTCAATTATGAGCGTCTGGTTTTTAATCAACTCTAATAAATAGTGCTCGTTTGTTTTGATTTTGTCTATGTCTTGAGCGTATTTTTCGGCAAAATCGCTATCGAGAACCCCAAATAATGCACGCGCCAGGTTGCCTATGCCGTTGACGTAGCCACGACGCCTTCTTTGGTGATAGTTAGATAGTAATAGTTTATTATATTCATTTAGTTGGCTCATTTCGAACTTGAGTTGTTGTGTTGTAGCGCGACATTGCTCATCAGGCATCGTAGCGCATATTAGAGCTAAATGATTGACGAATCCATCGACCTTTTTTGTACTTTGCCAGAATGTTGTCAGGTTATAGTATACGAGAAGTTTCCATTCATCGTGAATAAGTTGAATATTTCCAGCGGGGTCAAAGTAGATCGGGTGGTCGTCAGTTAACGGAGTTATTTTAAAATGTTGCGCGGGTATTGCTCTTCCATAGGGTAGCGTTGTAAATGCCACTAGTAATACCAACAATAAGCTGTTGACGCTCTTGATGGATTTACGTGTTGTTCTGCTTTTCTCGCATGTTTCAGTTTCAGGACTCACTTTCTGTGATGTCGTGCTCTCACGCACCTCGTTTACTGGTAGAGGAGCTAGTTTGGTAATGGGTCTCTTAATTACGCCGTTTTGCGTCTTAAGCGTGACTACTCGAACTAAGTCGTCACTGCCGGGGTGCAATTCCACTACCCGGCCCATAGCCCACTTGGCTGGAGGTAGATTATTTTCTTTTACTAGTACAAGTTGACCCTTTTGTATGTTATCTTTGGTTTGTTGCCACTTGCTTCGGTTTTGTAGTAAATGAAGGTACTCTTTAGACCAGCGATCCCAGTAGTGCCTGCGCATAAGTTCAATGAGTTTCCAATTGTTTCTATAGTCTAATGTTCTTGTGTCTTCTGGATCATTCAGTGGCAGTGATAATGTCGGACTTCCTGTAAGAAAATGGCCAGGTGTGAGGTAATCGAGGTCTTCCACGTCTTCAGACAGCGGGCTTAGCGGTCTGCTGTTCATGCATGCTTCAATTTGCGTAAGAAGCGTTGAAAACAGCTCGTAGGTGAGCTTTTGTTGTCCAATTACTCGTTTTAGGTGATTTTTCATGGAGCGTACGGCAGCTTCCCATAAACCTCCTGCTGATGGCCAAGATGGAGCGTTAAAATGCCACTGTATTTGTAGGTCGTTGATTTCCTTAAAAAACTCAGAAGATAGCATGGTTTTATATTGACGAAACTCTTCATTTAATAATTTCGCCGCTCCAACGAAGTTCGTCCCATTATCGGAATAAATATGTTTTGGAGTGCCTCTTCTGGTACACATCCGCTTCAGTGCCGCGATAAAGGTTTGCGTGGATAAGTCGGACACCAGTTCAATATGTACTGCCTTTGTACACATACATATGAATATGGCGATATACCCCTTACAGGTTTTGATACCGCGGCCTTTGTTTATTTTCACGTCTACATGGCCTGTAAAGTCGACGCCAGTGTGTGAAAAAGGCCGAGATGGGGTAATCCTTTCCTTTGGAAGGCTACCCATCAACTGCTCGGTTTTGTTTATTGCGTAACGACGGCATCGAATACAATGTCGAAGTATCTTTTTAACAGCTCGATTTCCACTGACTATCCAGTAGCTATTCCTAGTGTAAGCTAACGTTAATCTAGCTCCACCGTGTAAGGTTCGCTGGTGCGCCTTTTCAATAATAAGTTGTGTCAGCCGCCCCGTTCCCGGGATTAAGATGGGATGTTTAGTATTCTCTGGTAAGTTTGAATGTTCTAAACGCCCCCCGACACGAAGAACTCCATCCGAGTCCAAAAATGGGTGGAGTTTCAAAATAGTACTTCTATTGGGCAGTTTTCCCCGTTCTTTAAGAGACGTTATCTCCTTTTCGAAACTATCTTCTTGTATTGCTTTATAAATCTTAATCCTAGCTTGTCTTATCTCATACAAGTTCAGTTCATTGCACTTATTAATCACCTGTTTGTTATGTAATACATCGGTGAATCGTATTACCCAGGCGAGTATTCTTGTAATACGATCTATGTCACTGTATCGCTCAAACAATGAATTAATTAATTCATTTTTATTCGATGCGGGTTCCGTTACGTAGCATTTCGTTATAAGACCTTTGTTTATAGTGTAAGTTGTAGTAAATAAAAGGGCTTGTTTTTCTTGATCCTTAAGCCACTGAGGTCCTTCCCACCACAAAGGGAAGTTACTCAACTTGGTTGGCGAAAGTCCTCTCGTCGCACAGTCGGCGGGGTTTTCGTTACTCTTCACGTAACCCCAATTTATAGCAGGAACGATGTTTGTTATGAATGTAGTTCTGCTAGTTATATATTTTTCAAATTTACTTTGTTTACTCTGAAGCCATGCTAACACAACTTTCGAGTCTGTCCAACAGGATATTTTAAGATCGTAATCTGTAAGGACCTTAGTTATTTTCTCCATTAGCTTGGTTAGCAAAACCGCGGCGCATAATTCCAACCTCGGTATAGTTATTTTCTTTTTAAGCGGTGCCACTTTAGTTTTCGCAGCGAGTAGTGTGGTGACGTACGCGCCAGTCGGTGACGTAGTTCGGCTATAGATGACGCCTGCGTAGGCCTGCTCGCTCGCGTCACAGAAGGCTTGTAATTCGATCGTTCTATTGTTTTCGTTTCTCATCCACCTTTGCAAACTAATGTTGTTTATGTTCGGTAAATCGGTTTTAATTTTTATCCATTCGTCGGCTATGTCATTTGGTACATTGCTATCCCAATCAATGTTTTGATAATTACCACTCCATAATTTTTGAAATATTAGTTTTGCTTGGATAGTTATTGGAGATAACCACCCTAGCGGATCATATATTTTGCTTATCTCCGACAATAGTCTACGTTTTGTGTATGTTTCGTTTTTCTTATTGTGCGGCGTCTCGCAAACGAAATGAAATGTGTCCGTAGAGTCATTCCATGAGAGTCCCAGTGTCTTACTGAACTCTTGTTGTTTAAAGTTATAGTCGTTTCTATGACGTTTCTCTGTATCTTGTACATCCTCGAGAACAGATGGTTCATTAGTAGCCCATTTTCTTAGGATGAAACCTCCCTTTTTCAGCAACTCGTAGAGCTCTTGTTGTAAAAGTTTTGTTGTTTCGATGGTATTTCCTCCGGTAATGACGTCATCCATGTAGCATTCTTGTTGTAGTGCCTTTCGGGCTAATGGGAAAGCGTTGCCTTCATCTTTAGCTAGTTGTTGGAGCGTACGCATTGCGATAAATGGAGCAGCCTTGGTGCCATAGGTTAGCGTACAGAGCTGCATCTCTCTGAGTGGTTCTTTAGTAGATTCCCTCCAGATTATTTTTTGTAAGCTTTGTTGATCTTGATGAATAAGGATTTGACGATACATTTTCTCAATGTCCGCCGTTATAACGTATTTATAGCTACGCCATTTAATTATAAGAGACAAAATGTCTTTTTGTAAATTCGGCCCCTTTTCCATTAAGTCGTTTAAGCTATAGCCGGAGTTTGTTTTCATGGATGCGTTAAAAACAGTTCGGAGTTTTGTTGACACTGAGCTCTCCCGTATAACAGCATGGTGAGGTAGGTAGGCTTGCACTAGACTTTCGTTTGTCGTCGCTGGTTTCATGTGACCCAATTGTATGTACTCATGTATGAATTGTTTATATAATGTTGCGAAGTGTTCTTGTCGCGCCATTTTCTTCTCTAAATGAAAAAATTGCGCGATGGCTTGTTGCTTCGAATCGCCAAGATTTTGCTCGAAGTTATTTTTCATAGGCATTTTTACAACATATCGCCCGCTAGATAATCTCTCCGTTGTTTCTGTGTAATATTTTTCACAGTATTCATCGTTTGCAGAAGGTTCTGATTCCGAAGGAATTTCTTCTGTCTCCCAGAATTGTGATAATGTTTCTAGCTGTGTAAGAGTAACGAGACAGTTGAATTGCTTAGTAGCACCGCACAGAATCCAACCCAGCTTCGTTTGTTGCGCTACTAGCGAGTTGTTGTTGTGTTTCAATACTCCTTCAATAATCACATTGGAGTAAATATCTGCCCCTAACAGAAGATCGATTGGACCAGAGATGTTAAAGTCCGGATCAGCCAACTTGATGTTATCGAGGTGTGGCCAGTTCTTCGCGTCGAATGTTGAGTTAGGTAGATTATTTATTAGTTTATGCATTACTAATGCTTCAGTTTGGAATGTATACTCAGAATGGATCGATTTACATTCCAGTTTAATCATACCCCTACTGGTGCCCATTATCGAGCCGACGCCAGTGACAGCCGCTTTCATCTTGTGTCGGGGTAAGTTTAATCGTTGTGCGGCATTTTCTGTGATCAAGGTTACTTGAGAGCCTTGATCAAGCAACGCACGCAGGGTGACGTAATCACCTTCTCTGTTTCTGACCCTAAGTTGTAGAGTCGTCAAAAGTATCTCTTGTTCACCGTTAATGTGATTCGATAATTGCTCAGCCGCTGATGAGGGGAGTGACCTTGAATGTTGTCTTCTCAAGTTATCGTTATGGAGAAGAGAATGATGTTTATAATTGCACGTGTGACATCGTTTCATAGAAGTGCAATTATTTCCCCTGTGATTAAACAAACAATTCTTGCAAACGTTTAATTCGTTTGCTGTTTTAGTTCGCGTTACGACATCCATGCCTAAAAATGTAGGACACTGCATCAGCGCATGACTATTCTTGCAAAGTGGACAGTTTCGAAGTGTAGCATGGTAGGTTTTTGTACGTTTCTCTGCTTTGTTAAAGTTCGTTGACTTGTATTCATTATAATTTTTGTGTTGATTATTCGTACAATAAATTTGTTTTTGACTGCTCTTTTTAGTCCGAGCAGTTTCCATTGTCATGAATTTTAATTCTAGAAACTCCATAAACTCCTCTAAATCTGGAAGCTCTCTCGGATGTTTCATGCCTTTTATATAGTCACCGTAGGTCTCGTCATCAAGTTTTGATGAGAGTAAATGTACGATAAGCGGACCCCATACAGGGATATTTATTTGGATGTTTTCGAGAGCATTCAAACACTCTTTCATGGTGTCATGTAGCCTTTTCAAATGAGTTGCGTTCGGCTTATCAATAGACGACTGATTGAGAAGCGTGTCTATGTATGAGGTGAAGAGTAGTCGCTTATTGTCGTAACGATTTTGAATAATATCCAGGCATGAGTCATAGTTCTCGGCACTCACGGGCAGGTGTTTGACTAATTTTTCCGCTTCACCCTTCAACTTTGATTTAAGGAACTTCATTTTTTGCGTTTTATTGAGCGTTGGGTTGTTGTGAATCATCTCAAGGTATAAATCTCTAAACGACACCCAGTTGTTATAAGCTCCATTAAATTCGGGTAACTCGATTCGCGGCGTAGTTTTCTCGTAGTGGGAAGTTTCAAAGATTTTTCTGTTTATATTTTCCTTTAGTTCGTCGTAAACTTTTTCCCAATAGTCGAATTTCGCTTCATACTCCACTTCGCTTCCTTGTAGTAAGTAGCTCAGTTCCCAATGGTTCTTGTCGATGGGTTCCCACTTAGTTTGCAAGACTTTTAGTTGATCTTGAAGCTGCCAACTTTCTTTCAAATTCTGTAGTTTAATTTTGGAGACAGCTCGTTCTAAGGCGTTAAAACTACACATTTGATTACGCAATAGCGTGGATACGTGCTTGTCTGTTTCTTCCATTGATGGTTGGTATACTCGTGATGTGTCCCATTTCGGTGTGCTGAGGGCTGACGGTTTATTAGGTTTAGTTATACCCGAGAATCCAGGTACGGTGTTTGTTAACTCGTTTTTGAGTTCGATCATAGATTGCATCATTTCGTCGAACATGTTTCTAGTTATGTCAAAGACATTCCCCTTAAAGTAGTCATGGTCTTTTTTTGTTAACTCATACCTCTTCAGGATCTCGTTATTTGCTTGAAATTCATCCCAGTGGGATCGCAAGGCTTCGATACGCTTGTTCAGGTAATCTATGGATTTTCTACTCGCAGAGTCCTTTTTATAGTTAGATTGAATAGTTTTGATTTTCTCGTAGCCGTTTTGTTGTTTGCTTAGGAGCTCTTCAAACTTGTAGTTTTCTTCCGACATTGTTAACAGTTGCTTGGCGCGTAGATTTCGTGTACTCAGAAAGGTTCACAGTTATGTAGTAAGAGCAGTCGACGTTATCGCTGCTAGCAAGTTATACGTTGAGCAGTAGACGTTATCTCTGCTGGTAAGTTGTATGTTAAGCAGTGGACGTTATCCCTGCCGGTTAGTTGATAGGTAAGCAGTAGACGTTACCTCTGCTGGTAAGATGTATGTTAAGCAGTGGACGTTATCTCCGCTAAGTTCCCGATTTGTTGGCACTCAGTGTAGCACTCTCTTCTTACGTTATGTGCGCCTTCTCAATGCTGTTGGTGAGACCCGCTTCTGGGAGGCCAACCGCACCGATTCGCTAACGTAATTGAAAATACCACACCAAACCACCTTTTTGTAAGCTCGAAGGACCAAAAGATGTTGGGGTTATCTCGTCGTTGACGGTACTCCAGTTATTGTTGTAGGTATTAAAGGTTACACCAAACCACTGTTATGTTAAACGCTTTATTAAATAACGTTTATAGTTAAGTTATCTGAGCCGCACTATATGTTGTTATATTATTGCGAGACGAATGTTTAGTTGCGACTGTTTAAAATACGTAAAACGAATCAATTTATAGCCTAAGCTAAACGAAATTGCTGTGCGAGCATTATTGGCTCGTACAAGGATCATACATAAGAATTATATGTAAAATTGATGTAGGTACCTATATGTAATGTTGAATTTTCATTCTTTATATAAGTTTCTTCATTAGATATAATAAAATCACTTAAAATTCTTAATATTAAACAAACAAATGATATAGGGGGTTATTTTACAGAATGACTGGTGAATTACTATCAATATTTAAGGAGAATACTCGGTACATGATTCTCATTCGAATTATGTAAAAATAATAATTATGTAAATAAATATATAATAATATACTTAATTTTTGACCAAATTTCCATAAATTTCAATTCAAATATGTAAATGAAGCTTGGACACTTTTCTAGTCATGCCGGCGACACGTGCACAGGTTTTGTACTGTGCCGCTTGTTCACATCTAAAAATTGCCAAAGTTCACATCATTTACTTAGTCAACAAATTTGTCGCTTAAATGAGTAAAATATCTTAGTATTTTTGCCTATACTATCAAAGGTAGCCTGCCACCCTGTTAACACGTGGCAGCGTTTTGACGGAGGTAAACTATCTGTTTTGCGTCGACAGTGCAGCTAGCTGCTAGGGTGTCCAGACGACGCGTTAATAATTAGATAACTGTTGAGTAACTTTACTTGGAAGTTTATTAATAATTACCTTTTTTTTACATAATTCAAATGAGAATCATGTACCGAGTATTCTCCTTAAATATTAATAGTAACTCTTCATTCATATATGATGCTTTTCAGAAATGATTTATCATAGCCATGTGATTGTGTGGAATAAAAAAGCTTCTACATAAACTTAAGAATTATGGTGTTAAGGCAAAGGCCGTTGACCTCATTGCTTTATATCTAATAGAATTCAACATGTCTCAATAAATGGAATATAGTCCTCTGGAACTGTGCTAAAACTGGGCGTTCCACAGAGAACACATCTAGGTCTTTTACTATTTTTAATATATGTATATAAATGTAATTGTGATATTGTATTATTTGCTGATGCCACATTACTTATTTTTACAGAAAGTTATTTATTACGATGTGAACTTTTATCACAGATACAAGACTGGTTCAAGACAAACAACTTAGTTTTTAACGCCAAGAAAACCAAAATGTGTTAATTTTAAGATAATTATGTATATTCATAAAAATGTTGATTACTTTGACAGTAACAACAACAAACGTTAAACGTAATCAAAACAAGATATTATATTGTTACTGTTGATGAAAAATGAAATCTTAGTTAAAGAACTTGGGAAGTTGCGAGTCATTCCCACAAATAGTATCTCCGATAACTTATTGGGCAGACTCAGTGTAACTTATATTGTAATCATATTTCATGAATAAAGATATTATTATTATGATTATGATATAAATGACAAAGATGTGTGGGTATAGTGACGCTGTCTTTCATGCAGAACGTAATTATGTATGTATTTTTAATGATTACATATTATATTGACGGTTTTTTTAAAAGAACTGTTGAGTTTCTTACAGATTTTTCTCAGAAGACTATACGTTTGTCTATTTTTGTTATATATTTCACCGTAAAATTGTAAATACCGTTAGATTATAATCTATCTCCCGAGTATATTTTCGGTAGTTTATAATCTATCGAAGTGATGAAAGCGTCAAATCATAATCTTATTAGGTTTGTTGTATTGTAGTTATCTCGCAAGATTGAGAACTGTCGATGAATTAATTAAAAATATGTATTTTGTAATATAACGATTCAAAAATACTTTAGATGCCTACTTGAATAAATCTTTGATTTGATCTACTTGAATATATCTTCGATTAGAAAAGAAAAAAAGCAAAGACAAAAACCAAAAATCCAAAAACCTTAAATAGTAGAGGTTAACTTAAGAACATATAAAATAAAATATACATATAAGAATCTTTATTGTTACTATATTTCAGAAAATAAATCACATGTCTATTATGTATTTGGTATTCAGCTTCGGCCGAATCGAATGGTAAGTGAATTTACATTGCAAACATTGGAATGTGTTATAACAATTGCCATATTTTCTTTTTGTACGTTTTGTAGATGCAAGTAATAATAAACTCAAAATATCTAATTAGGTAATCCTTCATAAAATCAATATTACATGAATACAATACCAACAATGCATTATGCTATTTTAATTTAGTCATAAATATCCCTACTCTTTCTTTACTTCATTAAATTTTACAGCTTTTAGCAAGGAATTGATCAAACGAAGTTCTTAATTCAAGATACCATCACATAATTTTACACTGAGACATTTATTTACACACACTAAACTTCTTGGCATTGTCTCTTAGGTGTCGTCTCGTCTTCGACTGGTTCTTTCCTTTTTAATGGATTCGTTTCTTTTTCTTCAGATATGTCGTTACTAATATTGGATGTTTCATTGTCAGTCTTGTCATCCAAACTTTTTAGTCTTTTATTTTCAACATCCGCATCTTGGCATGTTTTAGAAGCTTCAGTGTCTTGTTCTTCATCAAAATTAGATCCTTCGTCTTCCTGATTAGAATCATCCACAGATTTTTCCAGGTAATCATTTTCATCAGTTGCAGCCTCGAGCCTTTCAGCTGATCTCTGTGAGTTTTCATTGTCCTTGGCGCTTATGGAACTACGTTTAGTAAGTGAGATTCGCGACATTAATGCTCTATGTAGCTGTGAAATGTCGCCTGGTGCACCCTAAAATATATTAATTGAATTAAAAAATTTGATATAAATGATTTAATTTAATTTTAAATAAAAATAGTATGTATTCAATTTTGCTAACTTCAATACTTTGTCACATAAAATATATTTTCTATAATAAAGTATTTAAATATAGAAATAGCTCCGTAGTTTGTACTATACTATAGCGAGCTGCAAACTTTTTACTATTTGACACAGGCTACACTGAGGTCTCAGGATGTTTTCTTTCACATATAAATGTTTATTAATGCTGTATCACCAGCATTGATATGGCTGGCTGATGGATGATATATTAGTATATTAATAGGAGCATTAGTTTTTGGTAGCTTATCAGCAAAATTAAATTACTTACTAAGCTATGTCAACACCGATAATAGAGCATTAATTTTTTTTTTATGTGCTCATTATTAAAATCTATATCTTACAAAATAAACCAATAGCTTGCTGATTTAAAGTTGAAGTGTGTATGTCTTAGTTTAAAACAAAATCCAATTTATTTATAACTAGCTTCTGCCTGCGACGTCATCTACGTGAACGCTATTAGATTACACGTTGTTACAGAATGCGTTGAAGAAATAAAGGTTAATTGCTCATTCCCCGTAGGTGATAGCGTGATAAAATGTAGCCTATATGTTGACCCGACTTCTTAATAATATTCGTGCTAAATTTAAAGTAAATCTATGAGTACTTTTTGAGTTTATCCCGGACATACATACATACAGACAAACACACAAAAATTCTAAAAACTATATTCTTTTAAAAAAATATTCAATGTACAGTTTTGACTTTCCTACCCTTTTATTATATGTATAGATATTTATAAGGCATGCTTTTAAACCATAGCTAATAAAAATCAAATTCCATTTACAACAATATAAATAGCTTACCATAATGAGAAACAGTTTGACTTGCTGTTGCGCGTCCGCCGCTGTAATTCGGAGCGACTTGTTCCCTGCGCGCTCAACCACCATGTCTGGCCACAGCTTGGTGTTGAGCACGACGCGCAGGGAGCCCGCTACACGTGCCACGAGTCGCGCACCCCCCGCACCCCCCGCACCTCCCGCTCCACCATCGTTCAGCCGCAGAACGCCACGCCCACGCTCACGCCAGCTGCCACTCTCCCATGCGAATAGCCGACACGATATCTGTATTATTTTTTTTTTTTTGTGACCTATTGATTTTTTTTATTATTGATGTAGGAATAGTCTACCCTAATTGAGCAACATAAAGTTAACATTTATGGTTATAAAGGAGAGTATTCTCCTTGATCACTTTTCAAGGAAAGAGGATTGGAGGAGCCAATTAGACTATATTTTTAAGACATTGCTGTCTATCTATTCATTCATCTGATTGTCACAAAAAAAAAAAATTAACGTTAATAGTTAGTCTATCTAAATTGTACCTTGATGGTCAACTTGAACTAATCTAGTACAAATCAATTCACCTGTAGCACATTGATCTCGTCCTCCTCCCCGGTCATGGTGCAGTAGGAGGTGGGCGGCGGCGGCCGCGCGTGTGAGCGCTCGTACTCGGCCGCCGCCGCCGCGAGACCCTCGCCGCTTTCCGCTGCGTCATCTTGTACCTGAATTAAATGTCGATTTGTAACACTTTACAAAAAAAAAACAGTCTTCATACGTAAATGTACTAGATTTTTCTTGTCGTTTTTAAAGTGAATGCTTCTTTAGAATCGTTGATTTGAAATTCGATGTAACGAAAATTGCGTCACGATAAAGAAACCAAAACGCATAAATTTATAGGAGAGAATGAGATAGTAAATAAAACAAAACAAATAAAAAAAACTAGCAACGCGTAATTAAGCAATAAAATGTTTAACTATTAATTAATAATACTGTTCTCTTATATTTACGCGAATTTTATTCATTTGATTAGAAGTCTATATCGGATTTTATCGCGTTTATTAAAAACTTTACACTTTAACAATATTTTTTAAATTATTTCCCGACGTTTCGGACCCTTTACAGCGTCCATGATCTCGGGGGACTGAGGTGGTAGGTGTCCGAATAATTATACGTCGGGAAATAATTTAAAAAACATTGTTAAACAGTAAAGTTTTTAATAAACGCGATAAAATCCGGTATAGACTTTTAATCATATTAATTAATAATTTAAATTGAGTTTGCCAAAAGATGTTTCACATCTGACATGTGTCCTCCGACTGCAATTTTCATTAAAATTAATTGTTAATTAACTATTAACTATACATCTGGAGCAATTGTGGATTCTGGAAGAGCATTTAAGGAGCAATTAATTGGTATATATTTTTTTAGAAATATATATATTCTGCGCTAACTTCCTTCCAGTGTTTTTAAAAATTTAAATGTGGACCGTGTTCCGATATAAAGTGCGGGCACTGCTCAGTGGAATCACTAGTGAAACATTCGTTCCGTCATAGACTGCCAGTACACTGCCGCAGTACCATAGAGAAATGTATGACGTCATTACTCGCCATCATTTTTGTACTGTGAGTACTGGCGCTTTCGAGGTAAGATGCTCTCAGTACTGTGATCACGTGATCAAAAAATGTAATAGCACGAATGATCGTTATTATTTTTATTATTTAATATTGTTATTCAAAAATTTGAACCATATTCAAATAATAATTTTTCTTGTTGAATAGAAAATTTGTACAAGATAAATATTTTCATTTAAAAACAATGTCGAAAAATGAGGATGATAGTATACCGGACTGCGTTCTGTTTTAAACAGTAACCTATATAGCAAACTAATAAGAAACTGCTTTACTGTATACTGAATTGATGTCACACTTCACAGTGTTCACAGTGTATTTCGGAACACGGCTATAATAATTGAAAAATTGGTAATTGTAAGATTTTACAATTACAATTAATTACTTTTTAATTACAATGAATATAATTAACAAGTGGTGAACTGTTAATTTTTAATTGTTCAACAACTTAATTTTGCCTAACACTTCAACAGTATTGGTTATCAAATTGACTTTTCCAGGCCTTTACAGTACCTACAAATTAAAAATCCTGAGATTAGAGCATTCAAACAACAAATATTGGTTATTATTTAATAACTTACGTACTTTACTAATACTTACTAAAAGAAGTAATGAAGAACAAAGACCTAAGTATGCATATCAAGAGAAAGGCTTTCAACACTTGTATTCTTCCATGCATGACATACGGCTGTGAAACATGGGCACTAACGGACAAACTACGTCACAAACTAGCTAATACACAAAGAGCAATGGAGAGAAGCATTTTAGGAATCAGACTTAGTGACAAAATCAGCAATTTGGAAATAAGGAGCAAAACTAAAGTAACGGACATAGTAGCCCATA
Organism: Euphydryas editha; assembly: GCA_036937285.1. NCBI lineage: Eukaryota > Metazoa > Arthropoda > Insecta > Lepidoptera > Nymphalidae > Euphydryas > Euphydryas editha. Next base: position 7,385,965 of record JAUPFZ010000007.1, read on the forward strand.
TCGAACATTTGAAATGGTCATGGACAGGACATATGTTGCGCTGTAAATTGGACAAATGGAGCAAGCGAGTTACTCTATGGTACCCAAGAGAGGATACGAGAAGGCAAGGACGTCCGAGAGTAAGATGGAGTGACGACATCCGCCTGACCTTGGGGCCACATTGGACTAGAGTTGCAGATGATAGAGTTCAATGGAGAGAGCTGGAGGAGGCCTATGCCAAGAGGCACACCGAATTACGAGATATTTTATAATACAAACCGTATAATTCTAATTTGTAACATTTTTCGGAAAAAAAAGGCATAATAATAATAATAAAAAAAAAACTTTACTAATATTATAACTTACATGCTGAGCATTATCTTTTATTGCTGAGGCTGCTGCACTTGTAAACAGCAGCTCAGAAGTACCATTCGAAGAACTGTGCTCTTTTGAAGCTTCACCATTATTTACATTTTCTTTCATCACTACTCTCTCACTCAAATTCTGACCAAAAACAAATCCAGTTGAAGATGTGCCTGTAGTGGGTTGAACAGGCCCGGGTACTGACGTTGTTGTTCTCGGAGCCACACTGCCAGATCCCAGAGGAACAAACTTTGGTGCCTCTACTTCTTTTGTCTCACTTAGTCTTGTGTCTACTGATGTTGATGGCTCCTTATCTTTATCTACATTAGCTCCTTCTGGATCATTAGCTTTTATAAAAGGATTGTTTGTTGGCTTTAATTGTGGTGGACGTAGAACAGATCCTGAAAATTTTTCATTATTCATTTACTTATTTGATCATATAAAAATATAAATTGTGAAGTTTATTTACCACATGGAACATTAGAGTAGCACAAAATTGATTCAAGCATTTTCAGTCTCGGAATTTTAATGTCAAAGATGTAGCTTGCTCTAATCACCCTCATATGGATAAAGTTGATGCCATTTTTTTTAAAGTAGAGCAAGATTGGCATATTAGTAGTTAGTAGTACAACATAACTGAGGAAATGAGGATTGACCACAAAACAGTTTTGACCCATTTGAAAAAGTTTATCTATACAAAAAAAGCTCAATATTTGAGTGCCACCTGAGTTCACTGAAAGAAACCCAAACTCTATTGAAACATAATGAAACTAAACCAGTTTTGAAATGATTGATCACTGATGATGAATAGTGGATCATCTACAACAAGAACATGCAAAAAATATAATGGTCAAAGAGTAGTCAAGCTCCAGACTGTAGTGAAACTTGAATTAACAAGCAATGAGGATGACTACTTTTTTGAGAGGTTGTGTGTGTGGTGATCGGAAGAGCACTGATCATTATGAACTTTTACCAATGGGCAAAACCATCAATTCGGATCTCTACTACCATCAACTAATGAGACTCAAGCAAGAAATTGAGTAAAAACAGCTGTGATGGATCAAAAGAAAAGTAAAATTTTGTTTCATCATGATAACACCAGACCACAGACATCTTTGGGCACAAATCAAAAATTTATAAAGCTTGATGGAGACAATTACATTTTACATTATACTCTAACCTAGTCTATACAAAAGGCAAACAAGAGCAAAATAGCTCATAAGAGTACATCACTTATAAAATAAAGTGCCCCATTGTGTCTGTCTGTTTGTGATAAACTCAAAAACTACTGAATGGATTTCTATGGATTTGTCACTAATGGATAAAGTTATTCATGAGGAAGGCTTAGGTGTATAATTAGTTAAGATTTTGTGTACACTGGTTGAAATATGATAATAATTATTGAAATGTCAGAATAAGTCCTTTAGAGATCTAAGATCTAAACAAGTGCATGGTGCGATAATTCTTTTTTAAAGGTCTGTAGGAAGGTCCTCGATGACATATATTCTATTCGGCGCCCCTCGCCATCGTTAAGAAAATTATAGACTACACATGCGAAGCTAGGGCGGTTTGCTTGTTAATCATATATACATACATGTTTCTTCAAAACTACCATTTCTCAATTGATTGATGCTTTTGTTTCATTCTTTCATTTAAATATATTTTTTAATTATTATACATTCGTCTACATTGTAAGTATTCACAAAATTATAGATTTAGAATGGAATCACCGAATATAATTTTACATTATTTTATGATTCTGATTAATTTATTTTTTAAATATTACTTACCAAACGGATTACAGCTTTTGCTCGAGCTAGAAGCCAAGCTGGAACTTCCAAATCCACCAAGACGGGGTTTGGCAAGGACCACTCGAGATTGTGATGATCCATTGTAAATATCTGCAGGCGTTTTTCCTTAAAATAAGTAAAACCTTTTAGCATTTAATTAAATATTTTCACACATAGCATTGTTTAATTATGAGATTCGAATCTGTTCATTTGCAAGCTCCTTAGAAAATTCCAAAACATACATAAATAAAATATGCTGTTATTAACTTTTATCACATTAGAATGTTCTCAGATTTGCTCAAAACATTAAAAATCTCATATTTAACGATAGTCAACGTAGAAAAAAAACATTGTAACGTAAGAGATAACGTTAACGTTATTTCTAGAACATATTTAGATATGATTCACAAATAATAGAAACAAAGAATAAATGACGAATAAATTAAAGTTGCTTACAAAAGTGATCATAACATCTAATACGTTGTATGTTATTTTGTAAGATAATACACCATTAAAGTTGAGTTTGTAAAATGCTATAGACGTAAAGTATGGTTATCTACGACGGTGGCATAAAGGGAAGTAACTAAATCAGTCCAACAAATATGTTACTGCTACTATATACATTAACATTACTTATAAAGATATTTAAGAAATTATTATATTTAGAAAATTAAATAAATGGACATACCTTGCTTCGCATCTGCCATTGTCGAACATTCACAAAGATAACACAGATTAAAACAATAATACGAGTATCTAACGAGAATGCTTTAAAGTGCTGCCAGCACAATTCCAGTTAATTATGAACACTGAATAATAATTATGATAACGAAGATACATATAATAGTTAGACAAAGAGCATATTTAATTAACTTAAGGCATTTGATTCAAATTCATGTATCAATATACTAATAAATGTTTTAAATTACAGACTTAATTAAATGTTATTTTATTTTTAAAACAGTTTTAATTGGATGTCCCGACTCCGCCAATAAAAAGATTAGAAGATAATAAATAGATTATTCACTTTCATTTGTAAAAATAATTCTGTTGCCCATAATAAAAATCTTAAACATCCATTGTTATTTTGTTTGTACACCAATAATGTTTTCAAAATAGCGCTTCTCTAAATAATATATTTGTTTGTTCTATTCCTAAAAGCCTGATGGGCAAACAAAACTTAAATGAAAACTTTCATTTTTTAAAGATTTTCTTAGTGATCCAGTTATTTTTATTGTATATATTTCCCTATATTATATTCCCGTAACGCAGTTGACAGAGGCCCTGTTTTCTGCTTCAGGGTTGTGGGTTCGATTCCCGCCCAGAGTCTGGGTGCAATATGTATTTATTTATATATGTATCTATACTTAATATTATAAAGCTGAAGAGTTTGTTTGTTTGTTTTGTGGCGTGTACAGGCAAGATATAAAAAACTATAGCTTAAGTTTGGCACAAATTTATATATGTCATGTGTCAGAAATTTGATATATAAGTCGATTAATTTGTAAGAATAGATCAGTTGTAAAATAGAGTTGTAAATATATTATTAGAAGGAAATACAACGTAATTTACTTATTTGAGGATTTTATTTAACCACCTGACCAACACTCGCACTACACCAGCCCGGTGCCTTTCACTTCCAAATTGGGGACCCCGACGTGATTTCAACGTGTTTACATCGGGCCCTGGTGTTGGTTTCCACCTTGTCTGCATGAATATTGATGTGCCATCGTGTCGCTTGGATGTTGCAAGATATGTTGTTGGGTTCATACTTTTTTTTTTTTTTTTTTTTTTTTTTTTTTGTTTTGGCGGGAAAAAATGTTCCTGAACGCACATCCCGTCGCCCGGGGAGACAACGCGATAGTGTGGGGCCCTCACCCACTAAAATAACCCGCCGTGCGCCCTCACCCGCCCTTACAAGGCGGGCCACGGGTACCGCGTACGTTGCTCCGTGGTCCGCAGGCGGCAGCTCCATCGAGCACTCTCTCCTGTGCGACGCCACGCGCACTTGAGCATCGCACCTTCCAGGTAGGAAATTTCGGCGGACGGTGGGCAAACCCCGACCCTACCGTCCGCAGCCTCGGCTAGGGTGGCATCAGGCGCGTGTGAGCGCGTCTGCGCCGCCCCGCGCGCCGGCGCCGAATTGGGTCCGAAAGGAGTGAGTCCTCCCGGGCCCTCTCCGCCGCCTCCTTCTGCGAGATGACGTCCTCGCAGAAGGTGGCGACCGCGGTCCAGGCCCTGTCACCACCGACCATCGCTCGCGCAACGGCCGGCAGCGACAGGTCCTCTCCAATGACTGCAGCGAGATCTCGGCGCTGCTCAGCCCAGGCTGGGCACGACTCGAGCGTGTGTTGCGCCGAGTCCTCGCTGCAGTCGCAGTGGTGGCAGCCCGGAGTCGTCTCCCTCCTTGCGACAACGTGCAAGTATTTGCCAAAGCAGCCGTGCCCTGACAACACTTGCACGAGTCGGAAGGTGAGGACTCCGTGCTGCCGCACCGTCCACTTCTCCAGTATGGCTGAAGCGCCCCTATGGTCCGGAGACCAGCCCGGGGCGTCTCCAGCCGAGCCTTCCACCACGTGAAGGTGGTTCGGCGGGCGTCGTCCCGCCATGCGGTGATTTGATTCGGCGGGGGATTAGTGCCCCCCATCCGCGCCGCCGACACCCGCCGATAAACTTCGGCGAGCGCTTCCGCCTCCAAATCCCATGGAGGGGTTCCGGCCAATGCGCAGGCAGCCTCGACACCTACCGTGCGGTAGCCACGTATGGCCCTGGGTTCATACTTACCATAATCTTGCCGGTAAGGTGTTTGACGTGCTACTGAGGCGTGGAGTTACGCATAACGAGGTACTCGCTGTTCATTAACTTCCTACGACTTCCCTGGAAGCGCATCCTCGATACGTACCGAATTCATCCCGTATTTAAAACATTTTATGCAAAAATTATTCCTTAGACAGTGTTAACCAAACCCCAGAGTGTTATCTGCCTAGCGTTGACTCACATATAAAAAACTGTTTGTGATCATACTAATTAACACCCCAGTGCTTTCTCCATCAATTACATGTGGATTTATTGGACATTGTTTTGTAATTTTTAAGAAGAATAACCTTTTATTTTGTTCAATTGCATAACTCATTTTTGTAATCTAATAACAATAATTGCCTGTTAGTTATTATAACTGGGCAAGTTTGTTTGTTAATTTTAAGTTAAATTTAAAGCGTAATTTCATATAAAAGAGCCTTATTCTGGTGATTGTACATTATTATTTCATACATTTTATTTTTGCGTTTGTTTTATTATTATTAAATTTTTACATTTTATGTGTGTCCATTGTGTATTGTATAATTTTTATTGTAAATTCTAATTTAATTTATTTTACATTGTGTTTTTACTGTGTGGTACCGGTCGTGTGGTATATATTTTCTTTATTATGACGGAAGCTTTTGCCGAGGTTAAGGAGCAGTTAGAGCGTGTAATGGCCGAGAAAGCTGTTCTTGAGGAAAAGCTTAACCAGTTTCCTCCAAGAGAAGCTGAAGTTAACGCTGCCTCCATCAAACTTCCGCCATTTTGGCCCGATAAACCTGCGGTATGGTTTACCCAAGTTGAGGCACAATTCCAAATTGCCGGTATTTTGGCCGACATCACTAAATATAATTATGTTGTTGGTCAGATTGATTATCGACTTGCAGGCGAAATCGAAGACATAATTACTCAACCCATAGAAAAAGGCAAATAGTACATTACATTAAAAAACGCACTCATTAATACGTTCTCTATACCCCAGGAGCAGAAGGTCCGTCAGCTGCTTGGCAATGAGGAGCTCGGCGACAGAAAACCGTCCCAGTTTCTCCGCCATTTAAAATCGTTAGCTGGTTCTTCACCATTGGATCAAAATATTTTACGACAGCTATGGATCAGTCGCCTTCCTCAGGATATTCAGGTACTATTAGTTTCGCAAGCAGATGACTTGAGTTTAGAGAAGTTGGCCGACCTGGCGGACAAGGTCATTGACCTTACTGGCCGGTCACGTGCTGTTCACTCTACAGCTGCGCCTCCACTGGATCTAATCGCCGATTTGGCTTCTAAGGTATCTGAACTTACAAAGCAAGTTCACGCTCTTTCCACCAGAGGTCGCAGCCGTTCTCGTAGTCGTGCCAATTCTAGAAGGCGATCATCACAAGCACCCTCACCAGTCGCTGGTAAGCATTGCTGGTATCATAAGCGCTTCGGGACCCGCGCTTCTAAGTGCATTTCGCCTTGCAACTGGGCTTCGGAAAACCCGAGAAGCAATCAGTAGCGGCGGCAACCGATTGCTACAATGTCAGCCGCCGCCTCTTTGTCACCGACCAGGTGACCAAACGTCAATTTCTTATTGACACAGGATCCGATTTGTGTTGCTATCCGATCAGCTGGCTCCCGCGTCGTCGAGAAAACTCAGACTATGAGCTCAGTGCTGCTAACGGTAGCAAAATCAAAACCTACGGTATGGTCAACCTACGTCTAAATTTGGGGCTGCGACGCGATTTTATCTGGCAGTTCGTCGTTGCCGACGTCCAGAAGGCGATAATAGGAGCCGATTTTTTGGCGCATTATCATCTCTTGCCCGACTGCCGTAGAAAAAAGCTTATAGACAATAAAACCGGATTATGCACTATTGCTACTTCGGCTATGGTTGAGCAACCGAGTGTGAAGGCTGTGGTCGCTGGAAGCTCTATTTACACATCAATTTTAACTGAGTTCACTGATATCACTCGACCACCTGGCCTACCCAGGGTTATCAAGCACAGCACTGTGAACTATATTAAAACCACAGACGGTCCTCCAGTGTCGTGCCATCCTCGCCGTTTAGCACCTCAGAAATTATCTTCTGCTAAGAAGGAGTTTGAGGACATGGTACGCTGTGGCATTGCAAGACCATCTAAAAGTGCATGGTCTTCTCCGCTTCACATGACCCCTAAAAAAGACAACACCTGGCGTCCCTGCGGCGATTATCGCGCACTGAACGCCAGGACTGTGCCGGACAAATACCCAGTTCGTCATATTAATGATTTCGCGAACAACTTGTCCGGTGCAAAGGTCTTCTCTACCCTAGACCTTGTCAAAGCCTATCATCAAATACCCGTGTTTAAGGAGGATATCCCGAAGACGGCCATCGTTACCCCGTTTGGCCTCTTCGAATTTCCTTTCATGCCTTTCGGTTTGCGTAACGCTGGTCAAACCTTCCAACGCTTTATCGATGAGGTCACACGGGGTCTCGATTTCTGTTTTGCGTATATTGATGACATTTTGGTTTTCTCACAGAACGAGTCTCAACATCAAGAACACCTTCGAACCCTTTTCAAGCGCTTCCAGGAGTATGGTGTTGTTATCAACCCGTCTAAGTGCGTCCTGGGTGCTAGTGAGATTACATTTTTAGGTTACCATATAAGTGCTGAAGGTACGCGCCCTCCTCAGGACCGTATCCAAGCACTCCTGGATTTTCCACCCCCGGAAACTGTTCAAGGCATGAGGAGATTCCTTGGCATGTTAAATTATTACCACCGGTTCATTCCCCATGCTGCCCAGTTCCAGGCTCCACTCATTGACGCTCTGGTTTCTACTAAAAGCAAAGGCTCAAAACCATACCCGTGGACGCCTGAGCTCTTACAAAAATTCGAGGAATGCAAGGGAAGTTTGTCTGATGCAACATTGTTACACCACGCTATCGCCGATGTCCCCCTCGGTTTGTTTACTGACGCATCGAGCGTACATATTGGTTCATGTCTTCAGCAGTGCATCGATGGCAAATTGTTTCCTATTACATTTTTTTTTTTTTTAGTAAAAAGTTGACACCCAAGCAGTCTGAGTGGCCTGCATATTATCGCGAGCTTTTGGCTGTGTACGAAAGTGTACAGTATATTCTCGAGGTCCAACATTCGACCATCTTTACCGACCATAAACCATTGCTCTACGCTTTCGTACAGCGTCGTGAAAAGCTGCCTCCCGCACAGCTTAATCAGCTGTCTTTTATTAGTCAATTCACAACAAATATTAAATACATCAGAGGGGAGGACAACGTAGTCGCAGACGCGATGTCCCGAGTTGACGCAATCTCACTTGAGCAGGAATATGAAGCTCTTGCCAAGTCTCAAGAGGAAGACAAGGAATTGACGCAATTACTGCGTGGCAATTCCAGCCTGAAGCTTTCCAAAGTAAGCGTACCTGGTACTGGCATTTCCTTGTTCTGCGACTGCTCGACTGGCAAGCCTCGTCCCTTGGTCCCATTCGATCTGCGACGCGTTATTTTCAATAAGCTGCATAGTTTGAGCCATCCTGGCATTCAAGCCACGACGCGTCTTGTAGCTGAACGCTACGTTTGGCCGTCCATGAACAAGGATTGCAGAGAGTGGACTCGTACCTGTGACGCGTGTCAGCGCGCTAAAGTCACGAGACATAATACTGTTCCTCTTGGTAATTTCTCAACCCCCTCAGGTAGTTTCATGCATGTCCATATTGACATCATTTGTCCCCTCCCTCACTGCAAAGGATATCGATATTGCTTAACCGGGCGGGTGGCCAGGGAGTGATCCCACTTGTGTTTTTTTTTTTTTTTTTTTTTTTTTTTTATAAGCGTGACAAATTAAATCTATATTCTATATATATTATTTTAAAAAAAATTAAATTACTTCCAACAATATTTATATTTTTACCATATTATAATGACGTGAAAAATGATATAAGTTAATAAAAAAAATTAAGCGTATTCACTATTGAGTATGTACCGGACCCTAGTCTATACGATACGAGTGGACTGTATTTTGAAGTCTGTTTCCTACAGCCAGTACTTTGCGAAGGGGTACTAGTTCTAATTCGCCACGTGTTCCGTGAAGGGATTCATCAATAAAACGCCAATAAATTAGTTGAAGATTTTCCCGCTTCTGAGGAGCAGAACGTTGGCTAGCTTCTATAAGTGAACCTTGCTGTACTATAGTCCAGTAAAGAATGACCTGCGACACCCGAAATGGTGCCGCTTTTTATACAATTCTGATTGGCTGGCCAGCGATCCTTTACCTCAGCCCTGGTGTCGGCGACGAGACCCCGAGTTGAGCCATCGGCTTCTGACATGTATCGACATGTATCGACATGTATCGACATTTATCGACATGTATCGACATGTCAGAATAATTTTATAAGGTTTATTTGTTAAATATTTTTGTGTTAAATAATAAGGACAATTTGTATTGTAAATAATTACGTAAGTTGAAAAAGTGAATTTTTGTTTATAGAGATATCGTTTTGAAATTAATGTCAAAAGAAAGGTCTTGACTCATAACGAGGTTTAGAAAAAGGTTCAAGTCCGTAGGACTTATAGTTTTTAAAATATTTACGAAAATGTATATAGTGAAAGTCGTTTTGAAGAAAGGTTTCGGTAAAGGAAGGAAATGTAAGGTAATGTGTCTAATTTATACGTTATATTGTAGAGTAAGGTTTAATGTATCTTAATATGTATAAATTGTAAGGGTTTTTTACTTAAAAACAATAAATAAAGGCTCCAAGGTTTCGGCTCATAGTGAAAATCACGAACAAAATAGGAATAAAACTAGCGGCTCTCTTGACGGTATTGCCGCGACGTTAATAAGCGGGCCAATTCGGGCTCAGTTATGTCAGGAGCTGACTTCTAAGCTGGAGGCCTTTAGAGGTTCCGAGTGGGAAGCCACCATAGACCGCGCGGAGGACTCGGACCTCAGCCTATACCGGCTATGCCGACAGCTCTCCCGTGCTCCCCCTCCTGTTCATCCTCTTTTTAACGAGAGGGGCGAACGTTGTTACGCTGCTAAGGACAGGGCTGAAATTCTAGCACAGTATCAGGAAGGCCAATTCGTCCCAAACTCCCTTCCCAGTACTACGACAAATGCCGTTAAGGAACATCACAAAAAAGTGGAACTTAGCGTGCGAGAATTCCTATCGTGCAGCGTTCCGCAACTGGAAGGGAGGTATTTTATCTCACCATCTGAGACGCGGAAGGTTATAATGCGGCTTCCCAAGAGCAAGGCTCCTGGCCCCGATGGAATACCGAGCATGGCGATCCGTGTTATGCCTTGGAAATGCCTCGTCGTGCTGACCAGACTTTTCAACGGCATCCTACGTACCGGTCATTTCCCTGAAGCCTGGAGGCTTGGAAAGGTCATTGTCCTGCCCAAACCGGGTAAAGATCGGCGCCAGCCATCGAGCTATCGCCCTATAACACTTCTCTCACATGTAGCAAAGCTGTTTGAGCGACTGCTTCTACGAAGAATTATCCCGCACCTTCCTCTCAGGGTGGAACAGTTCGGGTTTCGTAGTGAGCATTCAACGACGCTCCAGCTTACACGAGTCCTGAACCTTCTAGCCAGCGAGTTGAATCGGGGCCGATGCACGGTCGGAGTCTTCCTCGACATCGAGAAGGCCTTCGATCGAGTATGGCACGAGGGGCTCGTGGCTAAATTGCTTAAGACCTCCCTTCCGCGGGCGATAGTTCGATTGCTGGCCTCCTTCCTGGCAAATCGGCAATTTTTTGTTGCGGTGGAGAATTCCGAGTCCGGGATTCGTTCCATTAAAGCCGGAGTTCCCCAGGGCAGTTGCCTCTCACCACGGCTATATGCAGTTTTCACTGACGACATCCCCACCCTGAATGAGTCCCTTCAAGAGTGGGAGGAGGATGTTGAACTGGCATTATACGCCGACGATAGCGCCTACTTTGCGTCGTCTCGTAGTCAATCCCTGGCGATTATAAAGTTGCAACGCCTGCTGGACCTGTTGCCGGAGTGGCTGGAGAGGTGGAAAATGACCGTCAATGTCGGGAAGACGGCCGCCATTCTCACTAGCCGGCGCCGCCCTATTCGACAGCTACAATTCCGAGGTCAGGAAATAGAATGGAAGACCTCAGTTTGTTACCTAGGGTGTTATATAGACCGAAGCCTACGCATGATACCCATGGTAAACCATGTGGTGAACCAGGCGGCCGCGGCTCGGTCTATGCTATATCCAGTTTTGGTATCCCGCCTGCCAATCCGTACCAAACTGAGAGTGTACCGGGCCTATGTCCGCTCGCGTCTCACGTACGCGGCGCCGGCTTGGTATGCCCTCTGTTCTACCACACAGAGAAGAAGGCTCCAGGTCCAGCAAAACCGCTGTCTAAGGCTGATAGTAGGAGCCTCAAGATACATCAGGAACGATGTAATTCACAGGGACACATCAACACCCACCGTGGAGGAGTTCGTAAAGCACCTAGCCAGCCGTTTGTTCGCCAGAGCGGACAACGGCCCTCACCTACACCTCCACGGCATAGCCCCTCTCCACGCAAGGCCGCCAGAGGGACGTCCCTTGGCTCGAGAGCTCCTACTGCAGTCATCATCCAGCCAACCAACTACACCCGACACGGATGGAGTCTCGGTTTGACGGCGAGACGGCGGAGTTCCGCGCTATCCATCATAGTGCCAGTAACATTTAAAAAAAAAAAAATAAAAAAAAAAATTACCACGCCACCCCGTTCTGTGCGGGGATAGGTAAAAGCGCCAAATAAGCGCTAAAAGACCGAGCAGGAGTCTCTGCTCGAGAAGACGCCCGGGTAGAGAGGACATTGTCCAGAGGCCCGTATACCTTGTATGACTCCTCAAACAGAGGAGTCATCAAGAAGAACCCCCTGTTCAGTTATGTCGAGCGAACCATACGAACAAATTAAGAAGTAATACGAAACAGTCGCAACAAAGCCGTCGAAGAGGCAAAATAAGGAAGAAACAAAACTCAAGAGCCGGAACCTGCGGATCTAGAAGAAATATTGTTGTTTCATTTAATTCGTCTCCCCGAGTTCGTGGTGCAGTACATACGCATTCAGGGGTGCGTGGTGGCGTACGTAACCAGCGCAAGCTTCTACAAGGACGTACGTCAAATAAGTGGGAGATTGTCCCAGGACGACAGTGCGGGCATTGACGTCTCGCCTGCCGCCGTCCGAAACACCTGGAAAAGGACTTTATTTAATAAATCTGTATTTTATAATATTCGAGCTTATGTCTATACTATACCTATATTTATTTTTTATCCTTTATTTATTGATATTACGATTAATGCGGCGCGCGTGCTAAATATTAATAAATGAGGTCGAGTCCTCGCCACGATATTTATATTTACCTCGTCCCCCACCGTCTGATATAAAAAAGCCCCACAGGTCCTTAATCCGCATTAGTCTTACACGTGCGCGCGTCGCTTACATTTCTCCGAATCTAGCGAGCATTTATTAACAAATTGTATTTCAGATCATAAATTATTACCTATAAATGAGGATCAGTAAAAATATAAAAAAATTCAAAGCTCAAATTCAATGGAACTAGTATCCACGTTATTCTCTATGACATAAGAATGATATTTCCTTTTGAATGCTTACCTTTTGCCTACACTAGGAACATTATTATATTATTGTAATATTTAGTTATTTAGTAAAGCCGATGATGAAATAGATGATGTAGATGTCTACCGAGACATTTTTTTTTTGACGTTCGTTGAGTGTGTGTAATCACCTTATAACGAATATTTTGATTTTGATTTTGAATTATCCAAATCGGACCATTACTTACGAAGATATTAAGTTATAAACATTATGTCGTTCCTGCCGCTAAAATTCAGTGTACGCGGGTGCGTGTGATGTCACTGTGACGGTCCGAGCGTAGTTCACGAATCGACGGAGCGGCCAGCGGCGACGCGATTGGTCATTTTATTTGCAATTTATTTAAATAAAGTGTTGTTATAGAGTGTTATTTTGTAAATTTTAATATAAAACGTATTTAATAATAGTACTAATAAAGTAGAAGCTGGTTTTGTGCAAGAAACAAAGAAGAAATATTCGAAGAAGATTATGATGAAAACTATTGTACTGATATTTTAGAGAAGTCCACGCATTTTTTCAAAACATCAATATTTCCGTAACGAATTGAGATTTGAAATTACTCTTCTATTAATAATATGACATGTGCTTTTTATTATGCTAGGTTTCGAAACAAAACTCTATAAAAGAAAGAAAAGTATTTTTATTTTTAAACTTGATTACTAAATAGACAATCCTGTAAATTAACTAAACCACAGGCTATTGTTACAATATTATCCAAAAAAATTATGTATGAAATATCGACACATGCGTCAGGTCCGATCATTTTAAAGTCTCTCAACTTCCATATTATTCCTTCTTTCAACGTGAACTTTTATAGCAGCAATTCTCTTTGTTTGCAAAACTTCCTCTGCTATAGGTTTGGAGTTGGAACTCACACACGGCAAGCCGTATGCAGAAAAGCGCCGCTCCCAAGCCGGATGGGGTACCCGCCCGAGTGCTGGCCCTGGTCCTCGACCACCTGAAGTCCCGCATTAGGGTACTATTCGACACTAGCCTGGTGTGCAGACGATTCCCTCACTGCTGGAAGGAGGCCTTCGACATCAGTCGCTGGCTTCAGACCCATCGTGCTGCTGGACGAGGTAGGCAAGTTGTTGGAGAGGGTTTCGCTGCTCGCATCGTCCAGCACCTCACGCGGGTCGGCCCTGACCTGTCCGACACCCGGCTTGGGTTTCGGGCTGGTCGGTCGACACCATTCTGCGTCTGAAGATCGTGGCTTCGGAGGCCGTCGCCTCGAAGGGAGTGCTGTTGGCGATGTCTCTCGACATCGCCAACGCATTTAATAGTCTGCCATTCATTTGACGACGCGTTGGCGCAGTGGTCACAGCAACTGGCTGATGCGCTGGCGGTCGCGGGTTCGATCCCCACACATGACAAATATCTGTATAGGCCATACAGGTGTTTGTTGTGGTCTGGGCGTTTGTGCTTGTGTATTGTGTGTTTCCGAACCCCCGACACAGGATTCATATCCTACTGGGGGCCGTTGAGTGTGAGACGTTTATTTATTTAATTTATTTCATTCGGCTGCATCACGGAGGCACTCCGGTTCCATGGAGTGCCCCCTCTACCTAAGGCGGCTAGTGGCAGACTACCTTGACGGTCGCAATGTCCTCTTCGTGAACCGAGAACGGGACGTTGTCAGGAGGCCCATGTTGTGTGGCGTCCCACAGGGTTCTGTTCTCGGACCGCTCCTGTGGAACATCGGGTACGACTGGGTCTTCCGTGGCCGGCTCCCACCTGGCCTGGGATTAATTTGCTACGCCGATGACACTCTGGTTACAGCTCGAGGCGGAACCATCGTGGAGGCTGCATCTCTGGCCACCTCAGGTACCGCGGAGGTGGTCAGGAGGATCGAGGCACTGGGGCTTAGGGTGGTCCTTAACAAGTTTGAGGCCCTACTTTTCCATGGGCCTCGATGTGATCCACCCGCCGGTGCTTCGATAATGGTTGATAATACTGTGATCGGTATTCGGGCCCGCATGAAATATCTGGGCCAGGTACTTGACGGAAGGTGGTGCTTCATCGAGCACTTTCGCCAACTCGTATCGAAGCTCGTCGGCACGGCGTCCGCCCTCGGTCGGCTAATGTCGAATATGGGCAGACAAAGTCTAGCGTGCCGACGACTCTATGCCGGGGTGGTCCGGTCAATGGCGCTGTACGGCGCCCCCGTGTAGACAGAGTCCCTGACTGCCCACAATAGATCCAGTCTGTGGCGTCCACAGAGTTGAGGCCGCCTGCGCATTGGCCGGAACCCGCCTGTGGGACTTGGAGATGGAAGCGCTCGCCGAAGTTTATCGGCGGGTTTCGGCGGCGTGGACGGGGAGCACTAATCCCCCGCCAATCTAATTCAACGCATGGCGGAATGACACCCGCCGCACCACCTTCACACGGTGGAAGGCTCGGCTGGAGACGTCTCGGGTTGGTCTTTGGACCATAGGGGCGCTTGAGCCGATATTGGATGAGTGGACGGTGCGGCAGCACGGAGGCCTCACCTTCCGACTCGTGCAAGTATTGTCGGGGCATGGCTGCTTCGGCAAATACTTGCACGTCGTCGCTAGGAGGGAGACTACTCCGGGCTGCCACCATAGTGACTGCTGTGAGGACTCCGCGCAACATACGCGAGATACGAGCGTGTCGTGCCCGGCCTGGGCTAAGCAGCGCCGAGATTTTGCTGCAGTCATTGAAGAGGACCTGTCGCCGCCGGCCGCTTCGCGAGCTTTGGTTGGCGGTAATAGGGCCTGGACCGCGGTCGCCATCTTCTGCGAGGACGTCATCTCGCAGAAAGAGGCGGCAGAGAGGGCCCGGAAGGACTCACTCTTTTCGGATCACGCCGGCGTCGCGGCCTTTACTCTTTGTTTTTTTACCCGAGTACATCCCTGTGTCATTATTTTGACCTTGGAATATTATATAGAAATCGGAACGGGCGAATAGGTAAGTACTTAGGTGTATCCACAAAACACAGAAAAAGTAAGTAGGTATGTTTTTATTAATACAGCAGGCTTAAAATGAGAGAATACTTACCTAAGTACATGACACGTCGTAGTAGGTACCAACTTATATTCATATTAGCTAAATAATATAGGTATAGGTAGTTATGTAGGTACTTACATCGAAATTATCTTCGCAACAATGTCTTGTAGCCTGGGAAGAAGGTGGAGTTTTATCATCTCTTTTCACAATGACATACTATTTTTTACGTAGTTTTGGGTCTTTCGGCACGTATAAAAAGAGTTTTTCAGGCTTTTTAAAAGAAGTATTTGTACATTTCGGCACTATACAATATTTATACATAGTTAGAAAGGTGAATTAGACACAAATTGGACACTTAATTTGTTTCAAAGAAACAATTAACCAATGAAAACACCTACGCGCCTTATCGCTGACAATGGGGACTGTCACAGTGACTTCACAGCCTACCGTGCCGGCCGGTTAGTGAACTCCGCTAGTAATTTGATCATAACTTCGTCAATTTTTGTCGTAGAACAAAAATTTTTTTCACTGTATCTTAAGGATTTCTTAACTCTATAAATCTGCATTCTCAACTAAAAACGTTACAGATTCTCATTGTAAAATATCTATAAAAAATGTTCTTGAATTAATATTTAAACAATAAAATGTCCTTAATTCTATAAAACTATATCTATCCTTATCTAAAATATCCTTTTTCTATATAAAATTCTATTACTATCTCTTTCTATACGAAACAACATTAAAAAACTATCTATTAAATTTACAAATGAAGAAAATAAGATAAAGAAACGATATAAAATGACTATCTTAATAACTATTCGAAATATTAAACTATTATTATTCTTTAGTCTACGAGTAATTAACGAAATATCACGCTCTTACACGCGACAGAGACCGCAACACTATGTTGTCTCGCTCATACGCGAGCGAGAGAGACCGCCTACGACCGCTTTTTTCGGTTGTCTCGTACATGATATCTTTAATTTTTTTAATATTTTGTTCGATTAATAAAATTATTTGTTCGATCGTTTTTATATTTTTATTTTATTTTGATAAATATTTGATATCGCGACACCAGCCATAATTGGGTATAAATAAAACGTAATCAGTCTGGGGAAGAGCACTGTCAAATATTTCCTTGTAGAGGGCGCCAACGCCATAAATAATATTGTTTAAAATATTTTTTTATATATTATAAATAATATAATATAATAATATAATATAATTTTTTATATAATAATTTTTTTTTTAATATTTTGTTGCAATAACTATTGCATTTTGTGAAATTCTAATGATAGTGCATAAGTGCAATTAGTTTCGAGTTGGGTGCAGTTCTTCCACTGTGCAAAAAGTACGAAATTCGAAGTATTTCAAGTGATATCGATGGTGTAGCGTGTAGTATCTTTATTAATTTTTTACTCGTAAACTAGGAGGGTGCTATTTTAATAATAAACAATTTTGGAAAGTGCTATTCAAAATACGTCGATTAGTATTTTTTTTAATTTTTATATCTCAAATTTCCAGGCTGGGGTGGGGGGGGTTCCGTGCGCAGAAACTTTGCCGATGGTATTGTGACGTCACGCGTCGATAGTCAGTAGGGTTGAAAAAAAAAGGTCACATAAAGGTAGATTATTATTATATATATTTTACATCAAACTAATAAAAAATAGTCTCGATCGAATTATAAATTTAATATTATGTGCAATTATAAATATTAAATAAAAAACGCTGTTGTTATTACGTACATTATATATTTTTATGTATTTATATTTAGTAAATGAATGAAACGAAGCCGTAAAATAAAAGTTTAATGGTTTTAAACAATGAAAAGAAATAAGTAACAAGAAAAAAAACAAGTTAAACCTAAGAAAACAACAATTAATTAATTCGGAGCGAAAGCAAAAAATTACACGTACGTATCGGCTGTGTTGCTAGCGGTACCGATCAGACGAGCGAGGGACGCGGTCATTTCCAGTGGGAGGGGTAGTCATCGGAAAACCTTCTGCGCAAGAGTTATAGTGTTGTTATGATGACGAGTGAGCATTTTGACTTAAAAGAAAAATAAAAATAAAAATATCGTACGAATAATTTTTTGAAAAAATAAAAAAAATTTGAAGTAAAAAGAAAAAATAGAAGAAATTATTAGAAGAAAAAATTTTTTGAAGAAAAAGAAATTTTGATGAAAAATTAAGAAACGACGAAAAAAGTATTAGATTAAAAAAAAATTGCAAATATTAATTTCTTGTCGCCAAGTTCAAACGGGGTTATTGGTAGACCTGTGATAACCACAGCTAACACAAACGAAAAACCCGTAAATCGCAATGTCAATTTGTCAATTGTCAGTTGTCAATTGTCATCATCTATAGTGATAGAGAATCAAAATTTTTACGAGAACATTTACATTTTTCTTAATATTACAAAAGAAAAACAAATTACAATTTGTGTGTTTTCTGTTCGGGCATTCCAAATATTTTCGTATAAGTTATTTATATGGTGTACTTTTTAATTTTAATTTTAAAAACAGTGAACGCCAAAATAATAAAAATAAAACTACAAAGAATGGTTAAATATATTAATGATAATATCATCTTTCGATTCTGATTAATCTTGTTCATATAAAAAGGTAAGATATATATACAACGTAGATAAAATTAAATATGTAAATAATTGTAAACAATACCTACGGTGATCAAAAACTATTTTATTTTATGTCAGTAACCAATAACTCTAGTAAAGTAGCATAGTCTAAAGTACTTCAGTTAAAGTTATTTATAAATATATTTTTACACACGACACGGTAAGGAGACCCACAAGGACGTACACCCAGACCAGATACAAATATTTGTACTAATACAAATTATCTGTTCTGAGCTGGAATAGCACTATTATAATTTATTCTACAACATTATGCTCATCTATATATCAATAATATTTAATAAATTAGCAGAGTATATCTTACATCTTTAAATTTTAATAGTTTATTATGATACCATGAATATTATTTAAATGCATACACAGTAGAACCTCTATAAGTCGTCTTCTGAGTCCCAAAAGACCATTGCCATGAGTTTCCCAGCTGACTGTGACACCTTAAACTTCTTGGGGGGTGCTGTGTCCTTTTTATGCCACTACATAGAGTCTTGTTTCGACTCAGGTTCATAATGATGAACTCAAGTTTCGTCTCCAGTAACAATTTGACTCAATACACCATCCTTGTCTTCATTGCAGAGGTCCAAAAATACACCTGAACACTCTACTCTTTTTTTTTTGCGGTTGCGTGAGCATTCTCGGTACCCATCTTGCGCTGACCTTAGTCATGCCAAGATGATCGTACAGGATTTTAAAAATGTTTGTATCGGATACTCCAACCATTTCTGCGAGTTGTTTCTTCCTTAGTCGAGCATCGTCAAGTACAAGTTTTTCGACTTTTTGGATAAGTTCTGGCGTGGTCACCTCGATGCTCCTGCCCGGCCTCGGGTCGTCTTCAAGGGATTCCATTCCTTTTTTAAGCAAACTGTGCCACTTGTACACCATGGTTTTTCCTGGACAAGAGTCACCGTAAACCGATGATATCTCATCCATTATGGTCGCAACTGATTTTCCTTGCTCGGTAAGGAACTTTATAACGGCACGATATTCGATTTTTTCCATATTTCACTTTTCACTCCTGATTATGTTGCTTGGTGGGCGATAGCTCAAAGACTAATAGTCTAATAACAATGAAATCTCGTATTTATACTAATTATGAGTCACTAAACACGTTACGATCCTAATGAGCCTAATCACCCTCCAACCCTTTCATTCCGCGAACTTAAAAACGCACCCTCGTATTTTCTCAGTACAAAAACGGATTAACTTGTGTAGTCGTGAAAACGGCGGTCATTTTGAGCAATTTCGTAGATCACCTACTATTTTTAAATTTGTGTGACGTTGTATCTTACTGTAGTTTTTGTATTTAAATTTCAGTTGGCCTTAAAGAATCTTTTAATCACAGTAAGAAATAAGATTGCTTGGCAATAAAGAATATTACGAGTTGATTTATCATTTTTAGTACAAAATGTATAAAAAAAGTTTTTGGCGATTTCTGTCATTTCTAGTATTCATACCTTAAATGGACCCATACGGTCTTTTGATCCCCATACAAAATAAGATCGATAGGCATAAAATTGTTTTATGCATAAATGCAGTTCAGAATATCTTAAAAGTTATGGATGGTCTCTAGGAACGTTTTCCCGTAACTACAACGGTTAAGGTACCTGCCCTACTTTAGGAGCTGAAAGAGGCATTAACGAGGGTTTTTCCAAAAAATATATATGTATTGAAATTTTTTAATTACATTCTCACCTAGCTAACTAAAGTTAAAGTTAAAGTAAATATTTTAAAAGTAATTTTTACTCATATAAAAACTTAATATTCCATTAAATACCTCAGTTGTTAATTTCACTCATTATTATCGTTAATATTTGTATGTACCGAATTACAATCGCAAATAAGCGCTATAAAAATAAATAAATATGTAGAACAGAGTCAGGCATTGGGGTTCGTAGGATGATGCGTCATAATTCAAAGCCAAAAAGTAGTTGCCGCATTTGCGGCAACAAGTGCGATCGCGTTGAAATACTGATATCTTACTAGTAACTAGTTTAAACCCATATGATATAAATAAATTGGTGTGATAAAAGTATATGTGTAGTGGAAATAATATCATATAAGACTGAACAGTGAAAAATGTGTAAACAGTTAAATTGTTTCTTGTACAAATTTTCGATTATAAAAACATAATCATGATTAATAAATTATGAATTGAATTGATTTGGTAAAATGGAACTATTGAAATATCTTGGTAAGAGAGAAATGTTACATGACTAGTAATTGTCGTTTAATTTTTTATTAATTCATTAATTAGGATTAATGGCTTTCAATGGTGCTAGAGCTGCATGTATGATTTCGACACGTCAAGTTAATTTTTAATTATAGGTATAGTATTATAAGTTAAAAGCATTCGACTGATGCGTTAGTTTAAAATTTGACGCTATTATCAATTAAAATATAAACATCAATTTCGCAGTTAAAATCTTAGAAACATGAATCACAATAGAATCATAAATATTTAAGAATAATATATAGTATATATGTATGTAATAAGTGCCTACTTTCCAATACCATTTGAGTCATCGATTCAGTTTTACTTTTATAGTGAATTGAATGATACTACAAATTTAAATAATCGACATTTTTTTAAAACAAAAAGTATAAGATTTGAACTTCGATTTCGCGTACTAATCAGTCAAGATCTTTTCATATACAATTGATTTTGTACACGGTCAAACTGATGACCTCTTTTATATATGTAGGTAGTACAATAAAGTTAAAAATGTTGCTAATGTCAGGGACGTTTCGAACGATAGATATTTCGAAAGTGAAGTGTAACGATTACTCGTATATTCAAATTTTCGTATCGGACAATAAGATTACATAATCAGAAACATTTATCACTAAGAACGTCTTTTGTCAATAATTTTTATTAATGTAGGGTGCGTTCGGCTTTGGTCAGACTATTTTTCGATGAGTTACGAGGCTCTTCCAATCTATTTTTTTTTGACTGATGATTCGTAAGGATAAGACAAAAACATACATAGATTTTTATTTATAAATACATGTCACACATCTATTTTTTTTAAAATTAATTTCAAAAAAGATAGAGCTTCTCAATTCGACTGTTTTTTGGAGTTTACTTCTTAAGAATCGATTTTCATATAAGGCCCGGTATGAAAACAAATATGAGGAGTAACTTCTACTGATCGAATGACCTCGTTACGTTTTTTGCGCGCAACTTATTTTTTTTCTTATGCATGTTTTTTTACGCGATTATTCCGTCAATTATGAGTCGATTTTGATGATTCTTTTTTTAATCTGTAGGTCATACTTCAGAGGTGAACCCACAATTTTTTTATCAGATTCAATTTAGCGTTTTTTATTGCATTTCCTTCCCTACTTTTCTCTAAACTATATTCCTTTTAGTTCCTACTTTCTTCCAAACAGCGCTGTCTCATTTGAGCAGCGTGTTAGTAGGCCTACCCATATTATATATGGGTGTTTCTCTGCTATTTGGAAACTTGTCCATACAAGACTGTCCTAAGCAAATTTTATTAATTGTTGAGAATGTTTGTTACTAAAATGAAGGACAATATTAAATGAAATATATCTCTTTGAAAAGCCCATTTATTTTCGTCCTGGTTTTTGAGTTATAGACGATTTCATTCAAAATCGTGACAGATAGATTTTCTTTTAATTCCTTTATTGCTTTATGCTGATGAAATATGTTTATTTCGTGGTTATATTACGCATCCAATTTTTTGTTTAGTTCTTGTATCAGTTCACGCCGACGAACCATTAAACTTTTTTCATTTTGTTAGAGATCGTACTTTTTTCAACTTGGATGCTGATATTCTTGTTGCTATCATCAAACTCTATGTAATCGGGATTCGGGAATCAGGACTTGATAAAACCTAAAGAAAACAGTCTCTTGCGTTATAAAACAGCCTACTGTGCTATGAAATGCCAGGGGACTGTCGGCCAGAGGACTGTCATTTTTACATGTAAATTTAATAAAAACTAAATCGTCTAAACTTATCACATTAACGAAACAAACGTGGTTACATACTTAATAATCAATTAGTTTAAACAAATATTTGTAATTAAAACTCTTAATATATGGAAAAAATGGCTAACCAGGGGACTGTTTTATCTAACGGCCGAGACTCGTGGTTCACTAGCAGACTCAGTGGTGGCACTAACAAAATGGCAACTGCCCGCCTATCTATACACCCGAACGAACTTCACACTGAATGCGTTCCGTTTCACGATGTTAACGTTTCGAGCGAATACAAAATTTGACTTAAGCGCGGTTTTCAAATGTTATCAGAGGACTGTTTAAAAATTTGAGGACAGCATTCACGTCGAGATTTTTCGATTAAATTTTTATAGTAAATATATAATTGTGATTTATAAAGATGCTGACTGTCTTTTTTAAAAGTATTTTAATACATTTTATTCAGTATCAACGGTAAATAAAATAATATTGGTCACAAGACTTGCAATTCGGGAAAAGGGACATACCAGAGGACTATGTTTTGAGGTGTTTGAGATTGATTTAAAGAAATATTACATTATTAAATTATTAAATAAGGTATAGCGTGTCAAGAATACCTAATACTTTGTCATTATTCATACAAAAAACTGAGAAATATTAAAATTTATTATATAAAATTTGCTTAGGACAACGATTTTCCATTTAGTAGAGAAATACCCATATAAACAAAATACACTTACCACTAAAAATATACCTCCGGCACAGGATAAACGTCCTACTGGGGGCCAGGGCCAGGCCATTATTCAAATAAAAAATAAATAAATAAATATAAAA
The DNA here is from genome assembly GCA_036937285.1 of Euphydryas editha. Lineage (NCBI taxonomy): Eukaryota > Metazoa > Arthropoda > Insecta > Lepidoptera > Nymphalidae > Euphydryas > Euphydryas editha. The sequence continues at coordinate 7,408,886 of JAUPFZ010000007.1, forward strand.
TTAATTTTTAGGAAAAAAAATCGTTTTCAAGATTATACCTACAATACCTACATGTACGAACTTGAACTAAAAAGAGAAGAAAATTTGATAATTGTAAGGAAGTGCATCCAAATTTAATAAGCATTCAGACACAACCGTCAACGTCGTCGTTGTTTGTACATGTAGATATAATCTTAAAGTCAGTTTTTTTTTTGTAATAATTCATTTATTTTTTTTACATGTAACTATTATTGTTTTATGCAATCTTAAAGTTATAGAATGAAATAAAAAAGCCAAGAAAAAAGCGGACCTAAGCTTGGTAAGTCCGAACCACATACGCGACCAGCCCACTGCCACTTCAACTTGCTGATTATACGGGCTATGTCGGTTACTTTGGTTCTCTCGCGGATAATCTCATTTCTGATTTTACCCTTGAATAGGGGTGTTCATGGAAAAAAAATTATCGATAATTTTATCATCGATAATTATCGTATTGTGTTATCGATAGTTATCGATAATTATCGAATGAACACTTATCGATAATTATCGGATAAAAAATTATCGATAGTTGCGGACAGTTATCGATAATTATCGGATAAAAATTATCGATAGTTGACGATAGTTATCGATAATTATCGGTTCAATTTTCAGACGACGAAAAAAAAAAAAAAAAAGTCATCCGGCCTTCATACCACAATATCATCGATTATTATCGGATGGCACAAAATTATCGATAATTATCGGATTGCAAACAATTATCGATAATTATCGAATGAAAACTTATCGATAATTATCGAATGAAAAATTATCGATAATTATCGAATCAAAATTATCGAAAAACACTTATCGATAATTATCGATAATTATCGAATCAAAATTATCGAAAAACACTTATCGATAATTATCGATAATTATCGAATGAAAAATTATCGAGTAGTTACGAATTATCGATAATTATCGCACACCCCTACCCTTGAAAGACACTCCAAGCATAACCCGTTCTATAGTATGTTGAGTGACAGTGGCGTAACGAGGGGGGGGGGGGATGGCAAGGGGGTGCATCATGCCCCGGGTGCTACTCACCAAGGGGCGCCAAATGGTCTTTCGCATGAGGGGTGAGGGGCGCCAAAAAGGTATTGTGCCCCGGGCGCGAAATAAGCTCGTTACGCCACTGTTGAGTGACTTTAAATTTGTGTACTAATCCCGTTGTCAGTGTCCACGTCTCGGTGCCATAATTATGTCATGTACAGGTAGGATGTAAAGACGAAGACTTTTGTCTTTAGGCATTCCAGAATCTTCGAATCGAAAACTCTACGAAGCCTACCAAATGCCGCCTAGCCCAATTGAATCCTCTTATCGGCTTCCTTCTCGAAGTTTTTTTTAACCAAGTTGGATTGTGTGGCCTAGGTATACAATCCTGTACAATTTCGAGAAGGATACCATAGACAGGTATCGGTCTCGGCATGACATGTTTATTGAACATAACTTTCGTCTTGTCCAAATTCATACCGAGACCGACCAGTCGGAAGGGCTCATTCAGGTCGACCAGCATCCGGCGTAGCTCCTCCAATGTCTCCACAAAGATGACGATATCGTCGGCGAAACGAAGGCGTGAGATGTATTCGGCATTGACATTTATCCCTCGTCCACTCCAGTCCAAAGTAGGTACATATTAAAGACATCGCGTTGGTTAACAGTTTCGGAGACATTACATCCCCCTGTCTTACTCCGCGACGAAGGTGTATGGGTCTTGTTCGTTGGTCTTGGATTTGGAGGGTCATCGTTGCCGCGTCATATAGGTACATTAATATGATTAATATTATTAATATTTTAAATATACAAAAACCTATCAAAACTTATCGCCATAATTTAAATATGTATACAAAACTTATCAAATAATCGTAAAATAAAAACCAACGGAAAGTCCGGATATCAATCCGAAAATACGTAAATTTGACTTTTTTCGTTTAATGTAGCACAGGAATTATTATCAGTCAGAGCGGCAAAGGCAAATTTAAGCCAACTACTAACCAACACTAAGAAAAGTATCGTAATTCGTAATATTTACAGGTTCTACGATCGTACCCCATATACGAACTTAGCCGAACGCACCCTAATTACTGTAGCTATACTTAAGCCAAATTCGATATGGAATGTTTTCCAACAAACCGTTACTTAGCAACCAGCCATAGGCAGATGTTAACAACCTATTGGAAAATAATTATAATAATTATATCTTATTTATCCTTGAATAGCGTTCAACATAAAACAACATTTGTTTTAAAATGGATTTATTATGAGTAAAAATCCATGTTCAGACACTCATTCTCTTTTATTATTTATTGTACTTTACTAACGTTGATTAAACATAATAATTAAAATATTTAAAGTTGTGCATAAAAATCGATTTCGATTTACCTTCAACAATATACCGACTAATCAAAAAAAAAAATGTTGCTTATCTGCGAAATTTTTATATCAGTGCTATTTAGGGTTGTTAGATGTATATTAGTAATTAAAAATTTGTTAATTTTTGGTATAAGCCAATTTTTTTGCTTATTACGTATTTGGCGGTTAGGTTCTAGGAAACAATGTTAAAGTAAAAATTTTAATGTATAACTAGGAAATAGGTGATAAATTACAATTTTTCATTAATAAAAGTGGGATAACCCTATAGACGATGACTTTTGGTTTGCTTACAAAAAATCCACATCGAATTTGGCTTAAGGTAGGTACAGTTTGTTTGTTATAAGTTCTCCAGTGAAACTTAGGTATTTTAGAATGTAATTATTGATCGTATTAAACCATATATATACATATATCTATTCACAGTCTTTTTACTAAAACACAGAGTAGGGTTACGACAGGATTCCCAACCGTACAACACCGTTAAAGTACAATTTCGTATATTATTATATTTCTATGTTATAGTATCGTATTATACACTTCGAGTCTGCATAACACTTAGTTAGAGAAATACATAAAAAGACTATAAATAAGTTAGATGGATCAACCGCTATTGTAAAATTTATGAATGCACCATAATTAATAATATATTTCCCTTTCGACTGATGCAATTATTACAAAAGCGTAGTTTTTATAAAAATAAATAAGCAAATATAACTTTATATTGTTGTCTTGTTTATCTATATCTCTTAGATCTTTGTCTTTATCCCTTCTCTTATATGATAAAGAGGCCTTTATCTAGCTGTGGGACGTTCACAGGATGATCCTGTTCAGTTCAGTTCCTTGTCTGTTTTTTGATATTTTAAAAAAGTACCTATTATATATTTTAAATTTAAGTACTTCATTTTTCGTAACATATTTTGAAAAACCTATGTGTGTTTCATTTTAAATCATTCGCATATGTACAGAATTCAAATACAGCACATAAATGTTGGGCTTGGGAACCAAATAATAATATCGAGTGTCCTATGCAAAACACGTTTCATAACTATCAATTCAATATAAGAGAAAATTAAGTATTCGCTCTACAAATTCAACAAGCATAGGTACATGTACAATTGTACAACCACATGAGCTATAAAACTTTATTTGCTTTGAAATGTTGTGATGGGAAATTTCGTCGATCAACGGACTAATAATTTTATTACGAACGACAAACGAATACGAATCAGCCTATAAACGTCCCCTCCTGGGCAAATAAATGTATCTCCGTTCGGCGTAATAATTAAATTACAATTTAAATGTCCTTAGAAAAGATGGAGACGGAAGATGTCGTCGGTCGCAATTTACTGGATGACATGCCACCCATAAACTGCGAACTCTTTGAAGAACCCTACGGTGGCAGCAACGATATCGGTGATATGACATTTTGCCTACGAAACTATGTACCTGATTTTATGAAGGTAAAATAATATTTTTTTGGTTTCTCATATCTTATTTTATATATTACATTAACTGTGTCCGCGACTTCGTCCGCCATAACCAACCCTCTCATTAAGCCTGTAAGATGAAGTACACTAGCTTAAGATAAGCAGTACGTTCAAAGATACATACCAAGTTCTAAGGTATTTGGACTTATTACTGAGGGTTATGAAGTCCGTAATTTCTGACGTAACAAACCAAAGATCTTGAAACATTCACGGGACAATCGTTAACACGTCCTTTCTGACAAGAAAGAATAATGAAGATGGACAAAGCGTTAATAAATTACAACAAAGTAACTTTGTGATTTTCATTTCCTCTCCAAAAGAAATGTACTGAGTTTCGGGATAAAAATTATCCAGTGTCACTGTATGCTCGTGGTATGAACAGACGGACAAAAATAAAAAAACAAAATGTCTACTATAATAGAACCAAAAAATGTCTAAGGTAGTAGCTACTGACAAAGATTATATTGTGACAGTTTTAACTAAAATTATTCTTTATTTTTAATAATCATATTTGTTTACATTTATAAATATATGTGTGGTTTTTAAATTCGCCAATGCACTTGTGATGCTCCTGGTGTTGTAGGCATCCATAGGCTACGGTAACCGCTTACCATCAGGTGTACCGTACGCTTGTTTGACATTATAGTGGTAAATAAAATCTGAATTAAATTTTGTACCTACAATTATTTAAAGCGGTATATTTACCGTGTTGTTTATTTTTATTTGGTGGAGTTTAAGAAGGGTCTTTTACACTTAGATAAATATTTCTTAGTTATATGCCAAACGCTAATTGAAATAATTATTACGAAACCTTATTACTTAGAAAAAAAACCTAACTCCGTACCCGTTTTCGCGGGCCTTCATTTTTATTTATTCTCTGGAAACTTGAGTTTGTAGTACTTACTTACCTCACCTATACTCGTACTGTGTATTAAATTACGCCATTCTTCGCGATATCAGACGACACAATGACTTGCAAAAATCTAAAAATAAAATATCGAACTGGACGTCCTACGCGGTTTAACCCTTATCGAGATTTGTACTTGTAATGTTGACTGTCATTTTTGGTTATTCCCACCTGTAAGAAATGGCGTGATATTTTTTTAGTATTATTATATTCTTGCTATTTAAAAAGGTTTACTAATGTCGCGATTAGAATCTAAAAATAATAAAACAAACAAATTTAATTTCGTGACATTCTCGTATGTAGTACGAACTTATGCGGCAAATTATATTACAGCCAGTGGCGTGCCTAGTACTTGAGAACAGGGCAAGCCCGACATACATTTTTTGTTTATGATTCGATTTTTTTTTTGACAGAAAATCACAAACATGTCAGCATTGACAAAACCCCACGCGTTCTGTTACAAACCTACATCACAAACTAACAAACAAAAAAAACACATGAAAAGTTAAAGCGCTATTACAGAGGCATTAAAAAAGCTTATGATAGGTATCGAAAACTGCACGATTGACTTTTGAAAAATTTATTGGTTGTTTAACGTAATAATAAGATAAAGTAATTATAATTGAAACAAATTTTGTAATTTTGATCTCAAACTCGATGCGAGATTTTATTACATAGGCTACGGAATGAATGATATCATTTTGAATTTTATTCGATAAATAACTAGGCCCCGGTTTGCCGCTATCTTATTGTTGCATATGTTTTTCTAAAACAAGGTCGTAAAAATATGCAACACCAACAATACAATTTATTGGAATGAGAGCAACCTACAATCCAATGAGTCTTGTATACTGATCTATTAAACTTTTGTGAGACTTACTTGTTTGCGAAATACACAAATCCGGTGTATTAGGTTATTCCGAAGCTATGTTTTTTTTTTCTCCGTGAAAGATAAAGATTTCACCTTTTTCTCGCCTATTAAAACTTTCACACACTTTAAATTCTTACAAGGAACAATAAGATTTCTATCTGAACTCATTTTAAAATCAAAATCACGAAAATGAAAAATGTATCAGTTATCCGCTCAATCACTAAACAAAAAGTATATCATCATTATAAATATTTACACTCTTTGACATGTACCGTGAAATTTGAAAACTAAAACCAACTTCGTGGCGCTAATACTGTGGCGCTAGTTTGTGACTAACTTCATAGTGAAAGCCGGGCTTATTCTTCCATACTAATTGCTATAGAAACACACAGTAGTTATATCTATAGACATAGCACTTTTTCATAGGTTAGAACGGTGCAGAAATACACGCCGGCGAAGCCCCGTTGCAAGCCAATGAGTGTAAGCGAGATGCATGCGGCCGTCAACGCTACGTAGTATTTGGCGGCCGGCGGGCGCGGCGCGTTCGGACACTACTTATAATAGGCATAGATAAAAAACAAAATGAAGTGAAAGAATTGGCGCGCGAAAATTTAAATATGAAAGTCAATGTTTTCGGTCGGTACGGAATTTGAAGTAGGGCAAGCCCGGCTTTTTGACTTGTATGAAGCTACCGCCACTGATTACAGCCTATAGTAAATTGTGATAGTGTCAATTAATTTTAATGAAATAAAAACTAGATTTTATACTTTACTTATACTTTTATGTATGTTTACATTTATGTAAGAAATAGAAGATAGTTATAGATTATAATAGTAGAAAAGTTTTGAAACTATTTTCGTTATAAACGAAGACAAAAATGTTTTTTGTTACTACATATTGGCATTCTGTTGAAAAATATGTGAACTTTAATAATCTAAACAGAGGCGTAGCTACCGCCGTACCAGCCGTATCAATTAAACGGGGCCCCCGGCCTACAGGGGCCCCGGATAACACATCGAAATGTTATCACTTATACACATAAGTGATAACATTTCACTTATGTGTATAAGTGAAATGTTATCTAAGAACTTAAACCAATTATCTTAGGACTAAGGCTATCAGACTTGTCACTCAGAATTGTCTATGAATCAATCAGCTATGGATGATTTAATAAATAAATTCGCCGAACAAAAGACAAGAAAAATGTATATTTGATCTGAATTGCTTGGCTAGGTTAATTCCTTAGAATATTAATTGTAAGTAATAACTTATAATAAATTAAAAATTATTTTAGTTTAATGCGAGCGTTTTTGTATTTTTAATAAAAAATATTTACCTATCATTTGTGCCCCCTTACAGATTTTGATACAGGGCCCATATAAGGCAAGCTACGCCACTGAATTTAAATATTTAAAAGTTACTACTATAACTTTCAGAAAGAAACGTTTCACTAAAAGGTATAATAATGTCGTTACGAGTGCAAAACTACTTATGAGCAGCTGTACAGAAAACGTAAACATCGCATTAAAATATGTAATGATCTACAAATTTATACTAGGGGCCTGTTTATCTGGTTGCTTTCTCTGATAGCTTATGGGTTTTTATCCACCAGATAAACTACAACTCAAGGTTTGTTCTACCGATTGCTGATAAAGTCGCTGATTGCTTATTACGGTCTTATTCACCAGATAAACAACAACTTCTGGTTTCACAGGTTGCGAATAGATATATCTTACAAATAATGTAAATTATCAGCTGGTAATTTATCAGCCGAATTAGGTGCCTGTTAAATCCTTATCTGTTGGTTTAAAAAAATATGAATTTCAAACGGTGGAATCGAAAAGTTTTAAAACATTTTTACGCACTTTGCTTGTTTGCTGTCTATATCACAAACATTCACAAGTGTTAAAGAATGGATTTATTTGAAGGACAAATAGATACAATAATAACAAATAGAACAACGATTAACTGTATTGTACTCACTGCTGAGCGAAGGCCTTTTCTCAATATAGAAGGATGAGGTCTGAGGTTGCCGGATTATTTCTCTTACCATAAGTAACGATCGTTAGCAGGTGTCTATGATAACAACCGGGACCGATAGCTTTACGTGTTCTCCGAGGCACGGTGGGGGGACCCACAAGGACATACACCCAGATCGATAACAAATATTTGTACAAATATAAATGTCTGTCCCAAGCGGGATGCGAAGCCGCGACCACCGGCGTGCGGTTTGAGGCGACTACTCGCACCACTACACCAGAAAGGTTGTCGAATAACAACGAATGACAATACAATAAATTTAAAGTTCAATATAATTCTTCAGTTACAGCTTAATTCAAAGTCTAAAGTTCTAAATAAGTGTCTACAACTCTACAGTCTAACAAAAGGGGATCAAAAAGGCACGTAAATTAGTTTCTTTTTTCTTTTTTTTTACTTCCAAAAGCAAACATGTAATGAATGAACATTGTAAACGTGTAATTAAATCATAATTTCATACTATTATGGTAAATAAACACTTAATATTATATTATTTTAAAAGTTTTCAAAATTTTTTTTTGTATCACAATACTGTGTCGAATATCAAAAGTAAAAAGTTGTTTGGCAGATTAAATTATCCGCCAGTTAGTTTAGCTGGGAGTTTTCAGTTAAAACAGAAAAAAAATATACCATTTTTTTATCTATTGGATACCGGTATTCGGTATCGGTATCGGTATACGTCGGATATCTATCTGAAACTTTATCAACAAACGGTGTAACAAGCCCTGAATGTTATAAAGTTAGATTTAGCTGATTAGAAACTGCAACTTTACTATTAAAAATTGTTTAAATAGTAAAATTACGGTTAACCTAACAATAGTATTATAGGTACTTAATTATATCCCCACCGAATAAACCAGTAACAGCAAAAAACAAATTTTTCAGGAGAAGCAAAAAACCGTATTTCCTTAATACCTGACTTTAACTATTTTTAGTTTACAAAAATAATTTATATACCAAAACAAAGCTATGTAGTTTTGCTATTATTGTATATAATTTACTTTAATTTATTCATGCAGCTACTAGAGTTATTAAGAAACAAAATTATTACGGAAATTAAAAGCAAACACCTTTCACAGTAATGTCCTTTACGATCCTATTCGTGTGAAATGATATAGAGACCTTTATCAGTAATATTTTATTACGATTTTATTTTTACTTAAACTTCCATCAACTGCTGTAAAACGTTAGTTTTTTTACGATTATTTTCGTGTCTAAGCAGAAAAGTTTGTTACTGGTAATGGATTGTAACTTGCTTTTTCGTAAAGTATTTTATACAATTACTGTCACTGTATGATACTGTGAAAATTTATAAAAAAATAATACCAAAATATCAAGTAGGTAACAGTAAGAATAATATCGTATTCGCTCTTACGGTTTTACTGGGTAAATATTTCTCCCGCGAATAATATAGCTATAGTATTTTACCATTTGAGCTACTTCAAAATATTTACTCAATGTGCATTAAAGTATTTTTCGTGTAAAATATCGTCTGTGGAAATGGAAAAAGCCAATCTAAAAATATAAAAAATAAATCTCCGTAAAGGACATTAGTAAAAATCTGAAAAAAAAATCACAAGTTGTAATAGGACCTGTAGATGCCAAATTTGAGATAAAAGCAAGAACCCCGTAAGAACGCCTTACGGGATTATTCGGTGGTGACGACGATATGTCTTAAATTAACAACAGAATCGTTTAATTTTAAACATTCCTTTATAACTGTCACATGAAAGTATCAAAACTAACAAATCACTAACCAATTTACAATGAATACTATTATACTATACATACTACTATACTCTATCTATTATATACATAATGATAATGTTTATTAACACTTTCGCAGTCCACCATACAAAATACATACTGTTTTCGTATCCATTGGGATACCGTGGACTCTGAACGTGTTAATATTTTGTCCTGCATAGACAGCATAGATAGCATTTATATTAAAGCGTGTTTTTGATAAAAAATTCATCATATACTGTCTACCGACCATTTTACACTAAATAAGATGTCCTTAAATCAGTTAAAACGGGGTTCCCTTGCAAATGTGCCCTCCAGTGTTCGGCCGGCTCTGCAACATTGTGAGTCTGAGCCGATGTTAAGCCATACTACTGACTCAGACAATGATATTTCTATGCGTAATAAACGTAAGTTCGAGGGACAGGATGATGGTGAGGAGAGGGGAATGCTGGCCGAGATGCGTATGATGATCTTGTCTTTGAGTAGCGAACAGGATAGGAAATTGTCTAACATACAGGAGACTATAAATGATATAAAAAATCAAAATATTGAAATCTTTAAAACCCTTGATTTTTTGTCACATGAGAATGATGAATTAAGGAATAGATTAAATAATTATGAGCTAGATCGTAAAAAGCAGTATTCTTATATTGAAAGTTTAGAAAACAGGATAGAATTTTTAGAGAGAAAATCGTTATCGTCGTGTATTGAGCTGCGTAATATTCCTGTAGTTAAACAAAATGAATCAAAAGAAGATTTAAGAGAATTGATTGCGAAGGTAGGGTCGTCTTTATCGGTCAGTATTCGATCTTTTGACATTAAAGACATCTACCGACCTCAAAATAAGTCTACTTCATATAAGCCTATTGTTGTTGAGTTGAGCAATGCCCTCTTAAAGGACAACATTATCGCAAGTTTAAAGAAATTTAATAAGCAACATAGTGATAAAAAATTTAGTACTGCGACTATTAATATTGAAGGTCCACACCGACAAATTTATATATCGGAGGTACTCACTCGTAAGGCTAAGAGACTGTTTTACCTAGCACGAGATTTTGCTAAGAATAATAATTATTTATTTTGGTGGACTGTGCATGGTTGTGTTTACTTGCGCGAAAGGGAGGGTGCACCGCAAATACGTATTGATAGTGAAGAGAAATTAAACACTATAAAAAACTCAATGTGACTAGTTAATTATAGTTTATTTTTGAATTCTAAAGTTTGCATAATATGTTTTTTGTTTAACTGTTTTATTATTGTAAGATATAGTATAATTTTCTGTGTTTCTACTTGTAATTTACATTTTATTTATTTACATTCACACAGCATAAACATTAGTTCATACAACACACATACACTTTCACATATGTCCCTTTTGCAACATTATAAACGTGTTAGGAAGTTACTGCATAAAAATAATGAAATGTTTTTACTATTATTATTTAGTTATCAAATAGTGTTCAGCATTCATTGCTGCTTCTTGAGTGTGAACCTTGAATATTTTCAATTTAAAATTCGATAATCAATTAAACTCATTATTAAATAATGACTTGAGGTTCCTGGGTAATGTCAGTAATTACACGTGTGAACCTGAAAGCTGTTACGAGTTTATTTCTTCATACCACAAAAGTTTAAAAATTTTTCAATTAAATATTCGAAGTGTGAATTGTAACTACGATGGACTTTTGGTTTTGCTAAATCGAATTAATGTTGAACTAGATATAATTGTTTTGACTGAGTGTTGGCTTAGGATTGTCGATAGATTGCCTATTTTACCAGGATACACTTCGTATAGGTCCACGGTACTTTTAAATAGAAACGATGGTGTCATTCTATACATTAAAAACAATCTTTCTCATTCGTTAATACACCAGAACGTGGATGATGCTAGTTCACTTATTTGCAGCTTAAACGGAGAAGTGTGTCTGATTGCTCTTTATCGCTCTCCCTCTATTCGACAGCTTGATACATTTTACAATAGTTTGAACTCAACACTTTCTTTGTTAAAACATTATAGAACTATAATTCTTATGGGGGACATCAATATAGATATTTTTCCACCACATAAGGATACAAGCGCACAAGACTACCTTAATTTGATGTTCTCGCATGGACTGATTTCGTCCCATTATCTTCCTACGCATGGTCAAAGTTGTATTGATCACGTTTTTATAAAGAGCCAATACAAACACATCACATTAATTTTGAACTCATCGGTTACAGACCATTCACCGACTATGTTTTGTGTCGATTTGAAAATTCACCGTCAATATTCCAAAAGGTTCCGAACTCGTACTGACTTTAAAGGAATCTCTAAAAATATTAAATGTGCACAGTTGTCTGCCATCTTATCTTTGTCTGACGCTAACGCTGCTGCTGAGTTTTTGGTTAGTTCTCTTTCCTCTATTGTTTTGTCCAATACTAAACAAGTGAAACTCTCTCGGAAGAATAATATCTTAAAGCCGTGGATAACACCTGGGTTGTTGCGATGTATTCGTCACCGTGACAGATTGCACAAAAAGCATAGACTATCACCCAACAACCAAATATTAAAAAAGATATATTGTCGCTACAGGAATTTCTGTAACAACTTACTAAAGAGACTTAAACTTGCTTACGAAAAACTTGAATTTAATAGAGCAAAAAATAATGTATCCGCAACATGGAATGTTATTAAAAAGGTGGCTGATTTGGATTCAAAAAATTCTTCAGCTACTGAATTACTTAATTTGTGTTCTACCCCTGAGGATTCTGTTAATCAGGTTAATAGATATTTCTCTCAGATTGGCCCTCAGTTAGCTCAGAGTATTGGTTTGGGTTCAGGTTCCAATGCTGGGAAACTTAAGGAAGGTAATGTTAGACCATCGAACTCTTTTAGTCTGATCCCGGTAGATCAGGGGGAGGTATTAAACATTATTAATGATCTTAGAAATGATTGTTCTGTTGGCTGGGATGGTATTCATACTAAGATTATAAAATCTAATGCTTCTGTTCTTGCCCCTTTGATTACTCATATTTGTAATTTGTCATTCTCCTCGGGTGTCTTTCCCAATGTTTTTAAAAAGGCTTTAGTCATCCCAGTTCATAAGGGCGGTGATAGGGACTGTGTGGGTAATTATAGGCCTATTTCTGTGCTTCCAGTTATGTCTAAAATTTTAGAAAAGATTTTAAACAATACGTTAATTAATTATTTAGAAAGTAAGGATCTCTTAGCTGCAAACCAATATGGTTTTAGAAGAGGAAGGTCAACTGAGGACGCCATTCTTGATGTAACTGAGTCTATTGTACGAACGTTGGACAATCAAATGAAGTGTATTGGTATCTTTTTGGATCTCTCCAAGGCGTTCGATACTGTTTCCATCCCCATACTTCTCTCTAAGCTCGAGGATCTGGGTGTCAGAGGCCTGGCTTTGGACATTTTTAGAGATTACCTATCAAACCGCCGTCAGCAGGTAAAAATTGAAAACTACGTCAGCGAAGATGCAAAACTTACATACGGTGTCCCACAAGGTAGCATCTTGGGTCCTACGTTGTTCCTTATTTATATCAATAGTCTTTGTCGTCTAAATCTTGATGAAGGTAAGATTTTTGTTTATGCTGATGATACGGTTATACTGGTGTCTGGCTCCACTTGGGATAGAGTTTTAAAAAATGCTGAAAATGCTATGAACAAGGTCTCTGAGTGGCTGTCTACTAATATCTTAAGCTTAAATGTTAATAAAACCAAATTTTTGACTTTTACTCCATCTACTCGTACGCTGCCATCCCCGGATCAATGTGTGCTTAAAATCCATAGTTGCGGCCTATATCCACGAGACGGTTCCTGCACATGCCCAGCTTTAGAATATGCAAGGAATACTAAATATTTGGGTGTTTTAATCGATAGCACGCTAACTTGGAGCCTTCATATAGCTAATATTGCATCCAAAATAAGAAAACTAATTTATGTATTTAGGAAATTGAGATCATCTGCTTGCAGAAAAACTCTTTTTACTGTGTATAATGCCCTGGTTAAATCGCTGCTTGGATACTGTATTGCTGTATGGGGTTGTAGTTCTAAAACATCTATGCTACAGGTGGAGAGAGCACATAGGGCGGTACTGAAGGTTCTGACTGGTAAGCCGTTTAGATATCCCACCGATGACTTGTATGAAGAGTGTAAAGTTCTAACGGTTCGCCAGCTTTATATTCAGACAATTGTACTTCGTAAGCATTGCATGATAGGCTACAGCAGAGGAATTACAAAAAGGAGAACTGATCTGGTATGTGCTGTCGAGAAGCATAGAACTAAGCTGGCGCGAAAGCACTTTTATGTAAATGGGTCGATAATTTATAATTCAATTAATAGATCATTAAAAATATATTCGCTTACCAAACGGCAATGTAAAAATAAAGTTTTTAGCTGGCTTCAACAAAAGTCTTATTATGATACGGAAATGTTGCTTAAGGCATAAACTAATATCATATCACTATTACGGATGGACATACGTACACATATACTCGTTCACTTAAATAACTATAAGAATACACACTCCGACACACACACACACACATACATACACATACACACACACACACACACACACACACACACACACACACAAGCTCATATTATTTGTTATTAATTTTTATTTGTATTTGTATTGGTATTGTCACATTTCACGTCTAATTTGTAATAAAATAAGATTCCTAGAGGGGAGAACCCTGTTATTCTGAGATACAGTATCTAACTAGTTCAGATAACAGGTGCACTTTAGTATCAAATACATTTCTATGTACCTACAAAATTGTATAGTGTAAATTGTACCTTTTATTTGTAACAAATAAAATACTTTTTTTTTTTTTTTATTTTTTTTTTTTTTTATAGATAAAGTGACCAGACGTCCCGTTTTGAACGGGACCGTCCCGTTTTTCGGTTGTATGTCCCGGTGTACCCAAGAATAACCCCGGGACGTAAATATGTCCCGTTTTTCGAATAGCGGAAAATTTTTGTCGGCTGGACCGCGTATAGCCGCCTCGGTTGTACGATACGCCCGTAGGCACTGTACTGTGCGTACTTGTACTACGCGTACTGTGTGTAGGCCCGTACGCGTTGCTAGGACAGTCAATATTTTGTCTGTCCTAGCAACGCGGGCAGGAGGGTGTAAGCGACTAGATTGCAGTACATTACCTATGCGAAATTATTTTGTTTTTTTCACTAATTAATAGCGATGCGCATTTTTCCTAATTACTTTGGTGGTAATTGATATTCGCGCAGTAGTTGCGTCGTAAATATCTTAAAGACTTATGAAAATATATTGTGTTAATTATGCCGAAAAACTACATGAAAACTTCAGTATTTTAATTGAATATATTTTATGTTTGCCTGCTACTAACGCGCCAGTGGAAAGAGTATTTTCTTTAATGAACAAAGTGTGGACATCTGAAAAAAACCCAGTTAAAGATTCCAGTTTTGAAGTCGATGCTGATAGTTAAAGTAAATATTAAAAAAAAAAAAACTTAAAAAAAAAAATAAAATTGTTTTTATTTTTTATTTTACTGTGTTTTTCTGTTGACGTACATGCTGCCGCACATCAAATGATATATGGGTTGACCTTGAACTCGCCCTTATCATAGTAGCAATAGGCGCTATACTTGCAGTGCAAGTATATCGTGCTATGTGCAGTCGTCTGTACATGTCGTAATACAATAGGTAAATAAACCTGCTAATTAAAGAAAAAAAAACTGATATCCCGTTTTGGGCCAAAAACTAAATGGTCACGTTAAGCATAGAGCGTATTGTAGCGTATAGCGCGTTTGATATAAGAGGCCACGTGAATATTATTATTAGGCCTTATCGCTGCTTAAATAGTGCAAAACACCATGACTCAGCGAATATTTAGTTTTCCACTTCGTTATTAAAATTCCTTTTTTTATACAATATTTTATTTTGCACTATTTTACGTATTTATTTTATTGCCTTACAATGACTTGCACTTTAATAATTATGTTTATTAAATTTGAAACGAGTTATATATACTTCACTACATATTATAAAATTAAGTCGCCCGCCGTATCTATCTGTCTGTCTGTTCGTGATAAACTCAAAAACTACTGAACGGATTCTCATGCGGTTTTCACCAATAGACAGATTGATTTATGAGGAAGGATTAGGTAAAATTTGTTTAGGTTTTGTATAAACTGGTTGAATTATGATGATATTGATTGAAAATGAATAAGTCCAACTGCCTGCGACGGATACACAATGTAGGTAGTAGGTACTCGTACCTCGCTGCTGTCGGTGAGGCTTGCTGTTTTTATTATATTATAAAGCTGAAGATTATTGTATTTATTGTCTAACAATGACTTGCATGATCTTGTTTTATTTGAATTTTGTACGTTTTATTTTAAGATGTATCGGTATCTCTATACCTTGTCCAACCGTTTATTATCTTTTTGACAGCTGACGTCTATAAATTAGCGGTTTTTTTTTCGGAATAATGTACTACAATAATGTCGTTCTTTATAGATGGGTAGTGAAGGCCCTGTGCATAACAAATAACTACAGACTATAAAACAGTTCTTGAAATATATCGATCGATAAATCGATCATATGATAAAAATAATTTGACTTTATATAAGTATTGTTTCTGTAAAATTAATTTTAAAAAAAGGAAATAAAAGTAGTATCTATGACTCCAACATTGCATATTTGCAAGGAATTAAGTCGAAATCTTGAAAATTAAGGTCAAATCAAGAGTAAAGAACAATAAATCTGTTGATTCGTTTATTAATTTTTTGACGGCTGCTAACTATGCACGCATTAAAAAATAATTAAGAAACGAATAATTAATATTTAAACTAGAAATATATCATTAAATCGATTGGAAGTTCTTCTTGCATAATATCGATTATTATTTCAAATCGAATCAGTTACGTGTGAGGATGTAACTAATGTCGAACTGTCAAAAAGATAATAAACGGTTGGACAAGGTATATAAAATAATATCTTCGTATGATTAAATACTTTTTTTTTAATACGAAGGTGAAGGTTACAGGCTCATAATAAAGTAACTGTATTAAAACATAAACATGGAAACCTCTCGAGTTCTCTACTTTTTAGATATATATTTAATTATAATAAAACTATAACGGATCCAATACTGTATATTGAAAATATTTAGGAAAAAAAAAGAGTACATTCTATAATCGATAGATACTAAAGTCATGTCAAGACACAAGTATATCTGTCTATATTTTGGCCGCGCATCACGCCAAAACTAATTAATTTAAATGTGATTTAGCATTCCATTAATTACGTGAGACAACTCCTTGATAAGATATCTTGACATTTTACTCGACCTCCTCCTACTTTCTCTAATTTCATGTGAGATTTTTAAAATGCTTATTTGTAATGTAAGAAAGAAACAATTTTCTAAAAATGTTGAAGGGAGCGAGGGGCTAGTTGTAACAATTTTTCGTTGGAAGCTTGTAGAAGCTTACTTGTTAGGTATTTAGGAAATGCAGCAGTACCTACTGTTTGAATGAGCAACTATTCAACTAGCGATTTCAAATAAAAATTTGATCAAACCTGTGACAAGTTCATGTAAAAATAGCTTAGAAAAAAAAGTGACGAGTGTTACAACTTACCCCGTGATTGGGGCTAGTTGTAACAGGCTTGGGGCAACTTGTAACAGTGGGAATTAACAATCAGTTTTCTATTTTTGAAAGGTTTATTTAGCATATTTATCATTAGAAACTGTAGACATGTTAAAACAGATTTCGACTTTTAAGTTTTATTCTTAATGTAATAGAAAAATATTCAAAAATTTACAAAAACTTGTTATTTCTTTTTTCAGACTATAAAGGAACTATAGGCTTACAGCCATTTATAGCATTTTTAGCACAGCCATTTATAGACGTTAAGTAAACAGATTTTTGATTTATTTAGCGTATTTAGCATTAAAAAGTTTAGGAACTTAGTTTTATTTTTAATCTAGTAGAAAAATATTCGAACATGAACAAAAACATGTTCTTTCGTTTTAAACTATATAGAAACTTTAGACTAACAGCCATTTATGACAACAAAATCTCAACTTCTTAAGTAATCAATCAGCCTTTTGATTAAAGTATGTAAAATATGAAATCAGTCTTTATCGGAATTACAATTGAAACATAGAAATTAGATCCTATCTCCTGTTGCACATTTTACATGTGCCCACATCTAGCACATTATATATTGTATCCGCTCTTCGTTTGAATTTTCCCCACAATCTAAACAAAACCATTCTTCGGGTTCAGATTCTGAATGAGATTTCAAAACTTTCTTTTTACTTTTCCTATCATTTGTCTTTTAATTATCTTTATCTTATCTCTCAGATATTTTAGCTTCTTCTTCCTCTTTAAAAACTAATCTCGGTTCGACATAGCCGACTGATAGAGATATGTTACTCTTCTTTTTTTTATGACATAAATTAAAGTATTTTGCAGCTTTTCGTACACTGGTTTAATTTTAAAAGACTTCAAGAGAAGCCAATTTGTACACATCTTTGATTTTTGAAGCACATTCAGTTTTTCTTTTATAGTGTCTCATTCTGAAATGGATGAAATCAATTAAGTTCAACTAAAAAGTATTCAATACTTACAACATGAAAAGAAGAAATATAAGTATGTCCCACGTGATTTCATAGAAATAATAAATCAATACGGAAGTGTTACAACATACCCCACTGTAAGGTTTTTTGAAATAACAAAATAAAAAATATTCCTTATTTGGTGTAAAATTACAGTAAAAATAATCAAAGTGTTTACTTTTCTAAATGTATTTGAATAAATTAACAAGTACTAAACAATTTGAAATCAACAATAATCAATTTTATATAAATAAAAAAAACCATTACCTTATCTTATCGGAGCGCCTGCATAACACTGCCTTCTGCGTCATCCAGCGGGATACCGATCACGCTCATAAGATAGAATGGGTATTAAATAGTAAGTAAGGTTGAAAATTAAATGAATATTCTTCTATTATCTAAGTAAAAAATGCTTGTTACTACTTGCCCCTGTTACAACTAGCCCCCCGCTCCCCTAGTAACAGGTAGGTACAATTTATACATAATCGTAAATCGTAATAAAATCATTGTCCATTTTTAAAGTATGTACTAGTCAATCGATATTTACAACACTTATCAACTACTCGCCATTTTTAAAGTATGTACTAGTCAATCGATATTTACAACACTTATCAACTACTCGTAAAATAAAATAAATATACTCTTTATTGTACACATTAAAGAAAACATACGGCTTAAGTATAACATAAACTAGAACATAGCTCTACAAGAAGACATTGATCGACTGTCTGCTTGGTGCACTGGCAACGGAATGGTTCTGAATCCTGATAAATGCTCTTGCGTCAAATTTACTCGTAATCACAAAATTTTTGAGACGGCATACCAAATCAATGGTACATATTTGCAACAACTTAAATCTGTTCGTGATTAAGGCATTACACTTGACTCCAAATTAAACTTCATCAATCATATCGACAACATATGTAAATCTGCACGGAGTACGTTAGGTTTTGTCTTTAGAAACTCTAAGGAAAAAGCTTCTATTTACAACTCTAGTGAGAACTAAACTTGAGTATTGTTCTGTCATATGGAATCCAAGCTACCAGATCCATAAGGACCGTATTGAGAGCATACAAAGACGCTTCACGCAGTTTTATTCGTACGGATCAAATAAACGAGCACCCTATGTCAACCGTCTTAAGACATTCGACCTTATGTCCCTGTCTGATAGACGCAAAATGCATGATATACTATTTCTATACAAACAAATAATCTCATAGACAATTCTGAACTACTAAGCCAGTTCTTGTTCTCCATCCCTCATCATATACCGCGGCATCCTGGACAATTACTTACACATAAGTCTTATAAAACAAACCTAGGGCACCAATCTCTTATTCCTCGATTATGTCAATTACTAAAGGAATTTCAAAAAAAAGGACTATACGATAGATATTTTTTACGATAAATTATCAGTTTTCAAAACGAAAATCCACAGAGTCATGTCATCTCTACTGAAATCTCCTAAACTTCCTAAACTGTAACAACAGCAATGTATTTAATTTAATTTTTTTAATTGGATATTTATAAGTATAAATTATATGCTTCTCATATTCACTATTTATGTATTTATTTTATATACGTACGCTGATCATATTTTTATGTATTGTTAACACCACTATTTTTATTTCCCACGCCATAAATATAAACGCATAATCCTAAATAATTATCGCAAAGTTTTTTCTTTTTTTTTTTTTCAGAAATTATTATAATAAATTATATTATTTTTATTTATACTAAATATTAATTTATGTTTTTTTTTATTGATTGACGTTGATTTATTTAATTTAATTAATACTTTATTGTAAACTTTTAAAAAAGTATATCAAAGAGAAAATAATATTAGTTTATTCTTTGTTATTTCACTATTGTGAATCAAATGCATGCTGTGACTACCTATAATTGAAATTATATGTAAATTGTACTCTAAGGTCCTAAATGTCTAATTTTAAGGAACATGTAATTTTGTTGGTAGAACTTCTATTACAAATAAATAAATAAATAAATAAAAGAACTATGTACAACAGACGATCTTATCGCTAAACAGCGATCTCTTCCTACAGAGTAAAAAAAAAAAACAGAATAAATAAACTAGGCATCAAACAATTAAAAACTAAAAATAAAATAAAACAACGTGTTACATAAATAGTATACGTACACTACACATATAAATACGTAAAAACAATAAAATTGAATCTGAAAAATGGTACGAGGGGACTTCGAAAAATTCGCGGGATGACAGGAAAGAAGTACCTATGAAGTAAAACCTCAGACTATTTTTCTTTTAAATATATTCTCCTTTAACTGTAATACATTTTTCAGACCGTTCGTATAAATAATTTATAACTTTAAAAAAATATTTGACTTCGGCCTCAAAATAGGCCGATATTGCCGACTTCTTCATTGTAATTGAATTATTTTCCACGCAGTTTTTTTTATTTTTGGAAACAAATAATAGTCGCTGGGGGCCAGATCTAGACTGTAGGGTGGGTGGTGCAATTGTTACAAAGTCAGTCACGAACCGCTTTTTGGCTGCGTTGGGAGCACATACTTTACTTATACGAAGATGATGTAGAATATTTAGTTTTTTCTTTGATACTCCCACTAAATCGTGCAAGTATTATAGTTTTTCCTTTAAACGGTTAACTTCCAATACAAGTTTTTCGACAATGTCCATAGTGTTTGCCGTAATCAGCCGTTCCGATCGAGGAACGTCTTCAATTGACTCTCTTTCTTGTCTGGAAAGGCTGTGCCATTTATAAATCATACTTTTACCAAGAGCAGAGTCCCCTAAACTGCTAACATCTCTTGAAAAATAGTTTCAGGTGTTTTTCCATGTATGGCGAGGAACTTTATGATGGCATGATTTCAGGTTTTTTTTTCGATTGACTTGTTTGCTCGTTGATCATAATTCAAAAGTTAATGACCCGATTAGAATGGAATTTGGTATAGTAATAATGAGTCACTCTACTATCGTCCGCCATTCCGCAATTTTTTTTTAAATCCCCTCGTAACAACGTTGTGTAAAATAATGTTTATAGCATTTAATTAATAATAATAATTAATATTCGTATTAAAAATTTATTAACGAAAAAAGACGTAAAAGAAACGTCATACTGTCGGATTGCAATTTTTTTACAATACTTCGAAGTACGATACTATCATAATAGATGAAACTTATGGCGCTTTCTGGATCGCGGTTAATTAGTACCTCATATAACTACAGACTAATGTAAAACTTATGTACTTTACTAATTAATACATTTTCAAATTTCATGTTATTTTATGTAAATATTTTTATAAACTCGTTCCTATCGATCAATCTCCTTCATGTATTCTCTACTCTGCGTGACATTGGCAAAATGCTCTTTTGACACTTGAAAGCCAATAACACAAACGAATGATGTTAAGGAAATTCAAATTAGTATTTTTTTCTGAAAAATATAAATGAATATTCAAAATATTCTTCAGTCCTTGTTGACACGAGTATGTGCGTGATTGATTACATTATTTTACTCCGAATGCCATTCGTCAATGGATAACCATTAAGGTGTAATTTAAGCATTAACACAATAATCATACCGTATTGTTGTCTAACATAGCCTATATATCAAATAGCCTATATATCAATATAAACTTCCCACTGCTGGACGAAGACCACCTCTTCATACTAAAGAAGGTTTAAGGCTTAATCCATAACGATGTGTCACTGCAAATGTATGTGTTGAACGGGAATCGAACCCGTGTCCGTCAGCGTTAAGGCGACTTTTCACACAAATTCACCAAGACGATAGTCGTTCGTCACTAGAACATATCGCTCAACATGTAAAAAACACAATATTTGAAGAATTTCTTCATTTTAAAAGTATATACTCGTAATTAAAGAGTTTCGTTTCTTTCAGATGTTGTTTACAATGAGGTCGCATCATATGCTCACTGACGTAGTATTAGAAGTGGGAAACGAATTGTTTCACGTTCACAAAGTTGTACTAGCTGCCGGAAGTCCTTACTTTAAGGTAAATTTACTGATTTATTATTTCTTCTTTTCTAAACTTATTATAGTATTATTTTTTGGAAATAGCCAGTTGAAATAACAGTTTTGATGTTATAAACCTGGATAACACACTACAGTGTCAATTTTAATGTACTACTTACTGATTAAATCAGTTCAATTATCACTGTGGTATTTTATTCTTTCTGAAAGACATATTGTGTCTTAATTATAGTTTACTAATACTTTTACACATATAAAAGTATCAGGAATAAACGTAGATAAATTTACGTTTAGTTTATTTTGCAAAATAGAATTAGTATATTTAGTCACCTATTTGCGAAATAATTATAAGTCAAAACAAATTAATATTAAGAAGCATACTCTTAGTTACTTCTAGGAACTAGTACCATCATACAGTATATGGTATAAATATTATAAAACATACGTCAAACGTCCTCCGCCGCGTCTGTCTGTCTGTCTGTTCGCGATAAACTCAAAAACTACTGCACGGATTTTCATGCGGTTTTCACCAATACATAGTGATTCATGAGGAAGGCTTAGGTACATATACAATTATACATACCCCGAGCACAGCTGGAGCAGGCCGCTAGTATAATATAAATTCCTTGAAGTTATCGTTATAATTTTATATACATATAAATCTACTCATATAATTAAATGGTCACCGGTCGATGTTTGTGTACTATATTAGGTTAATTTCAAATATATTTTTAACCAACTTCAAAAAAGGAGAAGGTTCTCAATTCGAATGTATGTTTTTATGTGTGTTACCTCATAACTTTTTACTGAATTATCGATTTTGATGATTAATTATTTTTATATTCGAAAGCTGGTGCTTGTTATGTGGTCCCATTTAAACTTGAGCGAGATCTGACGAGTAGTTTTTGAGCTATCACTAATAATGACTATTTAACTGACTTCGACTACATTGATGGTGTTCTCATTTTTTTTTGGAAGTCTGTTGAAAACAGTGTAATCAACGCTTCTATTATTAGGGAGACTCTTGATAAACTTTTGCAATCGTCGAACCCGTAAACAGAGGGAACCACAAAGACGCCTGTTCACAGACTAAGTTAAAATTTGGTGTAGCTTTTATCTTGGTACGCAGTCTAGTATTGGAGTTATTAGTCTATAAACAATTATAGATAGTGAAATCGTAACAAAGTCGTTTCGTACACACGCTACCTTTTTTAAACCGATTGCCCTTGTTATTACTATAAATAAAGAAACCAAAAAAAGCAATGTTTATCTCTCTGTCTAAACATCATTCTACACACACTATCATTATATTCACATATAACCAGACTAAAGCTGCACGAATCAGCTAGTTATTAAGACCCAGTTTCTTCACTTGCTATTAAGTTCCGGCTAACTTAACTGGCACTTTTTTGACAGGTAATTGTATGGGTTATCTGTCAAAATAGGTTATCAGGAACTTAATAGCAAGTTGTGAAACTGGCCCTAAATATAATAAACGATGACTACGCAGGCAATGTTTACGAGTGGCTTGAAAGAATGCGAGATGTCACGCGTTCGGCTCCAAGGCGTGTGTCCGTCCGCCATGGCGTGGCTCGTATACTTCATGTACACGGGAAAAGTACGCATCACCGAGGTCACGGTGTGCCAGCTACTCCCCGCCGCCACAATGTTCCAGGTATTATGTCTATGCCGCATTATAATTATGATTATTTTAATACATAATCTAAACAAAAAGGTACATAGTTAATATTATTTTTGTATGTCCTTTGAAAATATATTTATTTGCCTAAAATGGGCAAAATCTTTGAGATAATAGGAGAGAATACAGAGTGTATATACGGTTACATCAGCAGAACTACATTTTATGCAAATTATTAATGTTATTATTGTTGGTGTTGTTTTATGTGAAGTTATCTGAAGAAATGATTTTACATTTAAAATTTTCTTTAGTAATAATAGCCTAAAATCTCGTTTGTTTTTCAAATACAGAATGTTGTAGTTCATATCTAATAAAAAAAATTTCATGATAGATTTAGTGATATTTTTGTGCTAAGGCTTATTTATAATAATAGTAATAATACTCTTTATTGCACACCACTAAGAAAATACAATAATTGCAAGAAACAAAGAAAGCTGTACAAAAGCGGAAGACGAGCGATCTCTTCTAGACAACCTTTGAATATAAGACGTCGTAGTAAAACCAATAATTCGCTTTCAAAGTGACGTGTGTTTTGTGACTTCCTAATGGAAGTCTCCAAAGAATTGCTATAAGAATTTGATGTTATAATGATAAACGTGAACTGAACTCCACTGCTGGGTAAAGATCTCTTGTCCATATAGAAATATAAAATAATATACAGGGTGACTGGTAAATTACTATCAATATTTAAGGAGACTACTCGGTACATGATTCTCATTCGAATTATGTAAAAAAAAACAGGTAAATATTAATAAACTTTTAAGTAAAGTTTCTCAACAATTATCCAATTATGTACGCGTCGTCTGGACACCCTAGCAGCTAGCTGTACTTTCAACACAAAACAGGTAGTTTACCTACGTCCAAACGCCGCCACGTGTTAACAGGGTAGCAGGATAAACAAGCATGATCCAATCCCCCTTAATACTTTAATCCTGGCTTAGGATAGGCAAAAATACTAAGATATTTTACTCGTTTAAGCAACAAAGGAGATGGGGACTTTTGGGCCAAAATGTAACAAGTAGAGATATGGTTTAAAAAATTGAGCATATTTTTTTATTTTAAAATATAAAAAAGCAGATTTATTCTGAATCTGGGAGCAGAGAAAAATGAAAAAGATCGTTTTCGTCAAATTAACTGGGTATCGATTAAACTAAAATCGATTACAGAATAATAAAAAAAAAGGTTTGCACTAATTAATTAACTCGAAGTATTTAGATGCACAATTGAAGTTGTAAAAAATAAAGTTCATTTAAATAAAGTTACATAAATAGCGAAAATATCAATTAATATTTGATAATAATATCGATTTCGTATTGATTAAAAATATATCATATTTTAGTGACAGCATTGACAGCTGACTGATGTGTACTAGCCGTTTATTTTTTGCTCTCGTCACTCGTTTCGTGTTTTCCGATGCGTTCTGAGTGTTTTCCTTGTTGCTTTTTATTTTCAACGACCACCGCATTGTTTATTACGGATTCCGACCCTGCCTACCTTGAACGACACTTGCTTTCACACTGGACACCGAAGATTGCTTACATATTTGACTTTAATTGTTCTTTCGGATTTTTCTACCGGCTTGAATTGGATATTCTTCAAAGTATGGATCGATGTATAAATTGTGGAATATCAACTAATCACTGCAATAATATAAGCCGACGACGCTTAAATGATGAAACAATTCTGTCAGTGATACGACAGTGGCTTGCACATAAGTCTGTAAGTATATAAAACCTATTACCAATCTAACCAAATGGCAGGTTTTTATATAATAATTATAATGTTTGTAAAATGTTTAATTTTAAAATACCTAATGTCATAGTACACTTAAGTTAATTAGGCACAGTCAAAGTGGCTGATTATTGAAATGGTTAAAAAGATTATTGTAATTGTGATGATTTAAAAGATTTTTCAATTTTTAGGTTAATAGTAGTGACTATATTTGCAATGCATGCTGAGACTTGGCTCAAAGCGCAGATGTTGATGTCCAAAGAAGACTACTTGGTCACCGTAATGTTTGCATTCGCTGCGGGCGCTTTCTTGCAACAAGAGCCAGTCATCTTCTGCATACCAACTCAAGTCGTGAATCGAGAATTTATAATGTCATACAAGAGTGGATTATACCATTAACTGTAAGTAGTAACTTACAATTTAAAATGTTGTTAACTGCAAGTCAAAAAATATTTGGGTACTTCTCCATTAACGGGGCCCAAAAGTGAGCCATGAGTTGCAAAGTTGGGTCTGCTGACACACTATCCTCTCATGCTGAACTTAAGAATAACCTAATATGACTCCAAATGAAGTTGAGAAATTCCCCAATGTGTTTTTTCCAATATTTTAAATACATAGAGAAGTTCCATCGAATGTTTATTATTAAAAGTCATATCAAGTGAAATGATTTTGTCACTAGCCATAGTACAATAATTATCATTGTTTATATTGTATTTTCTGTAAAATCTAAGCACAAACAGACAAATGAAATTCATTATAATAGGCATGTACTACACACAAAATGACTTTGAAATTATAAACTAAAATATGAAAATGGCCACGAGGAATCGGAATACCACAGTAACCGAAACACTCATAATTATGTTGAAGTGAATTTAAATAATTTTATACCTACTAATATTATCAATTATGTATCTGTATATTTTCGTAACACTGAATGTATTGACATTAAATTCACATTATTCACACAATTTTTAAGACTTACTTTAATTAAATAAAATAAAAAAGTGGATGTAACCAAGTATTTAATAAATACTTTAGCCAATTAAGCAAGCACAAAAATATATATTATACTTATTAATGTATAAATAAAAGGTCCGGGGATAAAGCCTGTAGATGTCAGATATAAATAATAAAAAATAAAAAACCAAAAATTAATTAATAAACTCCAATTTTGATTAAGTATGTCTGTTACAGATAGAAACAGGAAGTCATGTATGTCATGGTTGTTGGGTGGCTGCAGACAGAGCTGCTGTTCATATGGTCTCAGGCCCGTCTACTTCATCTCAACAAGATAGGCCTCAAGAAGACAATCCTGCTCCTGTGTCCCCCAATGAAGAAGTTAAAGGCAACCAACCGGAACCTACTATTGTATTGCCAGAATACATGAGAGCTTCTGAAACTGAAAGTAGATGCTTTATCGAAGGATGCAGGAGAACAGACAGATACAGGGTTCCTCTTTCTACTAGGAAAATGTTACTCAACCAATATAAATATTACATCCCTGAAAACAACCGTCTTTGTGATCAACATTTGGTTATCGAAGCATGGGATTTTCTTGAGAGTTTAAGGTCCAACTACATACAGTCTTTTACTGCAAAACATATTCAAGACATGATGTCTTTAAAAGAAGTATATAGTGGATTACTTCATTTTGAAAATATAAATGACATGGAAGACCATATTGTACATACATGGACTGGGTTAAATAAAGCTCAGTTCCATCAAATGTGCACTGAAATCCCTCAGTTGTCAGAAATTCCAAACGCAACCTTAGCTTTGGCCGCTTATCTAATAAAACTCAGAACTGGGGACTCCAATGAAAGATTGGCAACTTTGCTAAAAGTGAGTAGGCGAACTATAAAAAAGTGGTTACATGATGTAAGAGAATTACTCACACAGTATTTTGTACCTGCAAATCTAGGCTTAAACCACATAAATAGAGAACAAATAATACAAAGAAATCTTGCAATTCCCAGTTCATTGTTTGGAAGCTTTGAGGGCGTTGAAAAGCCAATAGCAATTTTTGATGGCACCTATTGTTATGTGGAAAAGAGTTCCAATTATTTATATAAAAAAAAAACATATAGCATGCACAAATATAGAAATCTGTTAAAACCATTTTTAATTGTTTGTACTGATGGGCATATTATTGATGTTTTGGGCCCATACCCAGCTACAATGTCTGATGCTGACATCATGAAAAACGAATTTGCAAATGGAAGACCTTTACAGGAATATTTTCAGCGAGGTGATGCATTTATATTAGATAGAGGCTTTCGTGATGCATTACCTTTGTTGCACCAATGTGGATATAGGACTTACATGCCTGCTTCGTTAAAGGAGGGTGAAACACAGCTATCAACTAGCGAGGCAAATAAATCTAGATCAGTCACCATATGTCGTTGGGTAGTTGAAATTGTTAATGGGAGATTTAAACGTGATTTTAAATTATTACGGCAAAATTATTTTAATATAGCCAGTAAAAGTTTTATGAAAGATTTTGAGGTGGCTGCTGCACTTTTAAATAAGTTTCACCCTCCTATAGTTGATCGTGTAGATGCTGGGGAAATAATACAAGAAATAGATAGATGTATGAATACAGAAAATATATTAGCTGATTTTATTATAAGAAATAATTATAATAGGCATCGAGCTAATTTTGAAACGATTACAATACATAATGATAATCTTAATGATTTCCCACAGCTCTCCGATAGTGAACTAATACAGATTTCTTTAGGAACATACCAAATAAAGCAGGCACGTTCCTATTATGGTGAACATGTTAGAGGAAGTGATGGTTTTGTTATAGAAGTGTGCAGGGAGGTTAGCAGCAGCCTTCTTAGAGAGCTGTCGGGCTCTAGTACTTCTTGGCTACTTAGAGGTCGCATACAATCTCGACATATAAGTCGAAAAACTTATTTTGTTTATATTTTAGTTGACAGCTCTCGGAGAGGAAGGGAAGCCATTCTCATGTATTACTGTAATTGCATTGTAGGCAGACGAAGTGTGGGCTGCTGCGCTCATGTCATGACTATTATATGGTATCTTAGCTGGGCTAGGTCTAGGACCAGGAAAATATAGTTCCACCTGCACATTTCCTAGATGACATTTTAATAATAATAGAAGAAGAATAAAGTATGATATAAATTCGAAGTTTTTTTTTTTAAATCCTGGGCGCCTTTTCGATAAATCAATTACTGGTGTTTATTTATTATTTCAACTTATTGATATTTGTAATGAATTTTCAAACATTCTTCACTAAATATAATAAACATTAGTGCTTTAAAACTTAGTGATCGGGTTTTTTTTTATTGACATTGTAACATAACCTCACTTTTACAAAACGTCTAATAACTCCGCTCTCAGATAGCCAAAATATAAATAATTTTCAGCGAGGGATTCACAAGCCTAAACGCATTAATTGATACCATTTTCATTTCATTACATTTTGGCCCAAGAATGTATGGAATCGTATCCATCTCCTTTGTTGACTAGGTAAATGATGTGAACTTTGGCAATTTTTAGATGTTAACAAGCGGCACAGTACAACACCTGTGCACGTGCCGCCGGCATGACTGTAGAGTGTCAACGCTTCATTTACTTGAATTGAAATTTATGAAAATTTGGTCAAAAATTAAGTACCTATTTTTTTTACATAATTCGAATGAGAATCATGTACCGAGTATTCTCCTTAAATATTGATAGTAATTTACCAGTCATTCTGTATAACATATAAAACACAAATAAATAAATATATAAGACAAATTATTTGTTTACATAGTTTTTCTGCTTTTAACTTATTATGTTAATTTCTTTTTTTACACGGTTCTAAAACTAAAGCCATTAAAAATGTGCATTCATTTAATATCAGAATGACTTGGCGAGATTCTTGTAATTTTATGATTATTTTATAAAAGTTGTTTGTTCATAGTAACAAAAATATAATTTTATTTCAATGTGGATTATGCCAATGTAATCTACTATGACTATGATGTTTTAAAAAAATCTTAGTTGAGAACAAGGTATTTATATCATAACTGGAACACTCACTTAATAAAATTGTATATTCAAATATGCACCTTGAAATAACTGACTTAAGGTTGATATTTGTTTCCAATATGTATAGTGTTTTCACTTCACTTCACTTCAGTCGTTCCGAGCATTTCGTTGACTACTGGGATTTTGTCTCTTTTTTACGAGTTGCCTTGAATCCATGGTAGAAAGAGATGCAATCCCTCTCTTCGGAACGTTTGTTGAGTGCACGTGCGCAATCCATTTTGCATAATTATAAATTCCTTGGTTGAGAATAAATAATAACGTTGGCTAGGATACGAAATGACATATATTGTAGTTGTGTGCTGCAGATATCGAACGTAATAGACGCGTGTTGTGCGTTTCTCGAGAGGCAGCTGGACCCTTCGAACGCCATCGGCATCGCCAACTTTGCGGAGCAGCACGGCTGCGTCGAGCTCAAACAGAAGGCCAACCAGTTCATTGAGAGACATTTTACACAAGTAAGAACAACTAAAACTAGCAACAACAACCTCTAAACCGTATAACATCCTTTAAGCATACGCGTTTCTCGCTACTTCTGTAACAGCCTGTAAACAACCCACTTCTGAACGAAGGCTTCTTCTCCATATAGAAGAATGGTTGCAGCTTAATCCACCACGCTGCTCCACTGCGGGTTGGCGGATAATTTTCCTACCATGAGTAACGATCGTTATCAGGTGTCTATGATAACCGGGACCGACAGCTTTACGTGTTCTCCAAGGCACGGTGGGGAGACCCACAAGGACATATACCAGACCGGAAACAAATATTTGTACAAATACAAATATCTGTCTCGAGCAGAAATCGAATCCACGACCACCGGCGCGCGGCGTTCTTCAACATTCTTTGATCTTAATTTTGTGTTTTAGAAATAAAAAATACAAGAAATTTATTTAATTGTGTTTGAAATATTTTTTTCTATTTTTTCAGAAGCCATTTTCTGCTATTTTATCGATTTTTGCAATTTTATGAATGTTTGAGGGGACTATGGGCCAAATTTATTGCAGAATCAGATCAAGCAGATTAAATTACATGAAAAACTTCGTCAATCCGGGTCCATAAAATTTTTTATACCAAGATAATCCCAATTTTGATGATTTTTTTAATATTTTTTTAGATTTTAAAGTACGGTCGAAATTAGTATTTAACAGATCAAAATACATGAAAATTATGCTTGCCTTAGATCTAAAAAAAAAATTCTTGCCAAAACATCGAATTTTCGCTATTTTTTGGCGTTTTTTGCAATTCACTTGAAATTGAAGGCTGGACGGCCTAAACTGACTTGAAATTCGTATTCAGCTGGTCAAAAAACATGCCCGTAGATAGGTGGCACCCGGTGTACAGACAATATTTTTTTTGTGTGCCGGTGTTTAATGTTATTGTTCAACAGGTCCAAATCTCACCTGCACTACGGGAATTACAAAATAAATACGCCTTTGCAAGGTGAAATGACTTTGATTTAATAGAAAAACATAAGTTAATTAATTTTGTATGGAGACCTATATATAGATTCCGCATAATCAAACGTTAGCGCGATTAAGCAATGATTTGCGTGAATTTTTAATGGGAATTACTACAATATGAATTACTTTTATTATATTAATTATATAAAATATCAAAATAGTTATATTTTGATACAGTATTGAACACTCATTGTATATAATTTTATTTATTGCTAGCTGCTGCCCGCGACGACGCGACGTCTGCGTGAACGCTATACAGCACCAAAAATAACCTACGATTATACCTTTTAAAATAACATTCATTTACCCGTTTCTTCTTTACATTTCATATCTACAGAAAGTGCAGTAACAGAGTGAGACTGTCTTTTGTAAAATTGTCTTGCTCATCTCTGAAAATTAACGATACAATTTTTAAGAAGAAAATGCACAACTTCATCTTTGCCTTTAAAAAACAACATGATCAAATTTAAATTATTTATATCCAAAAAGGGCTTACACATGTAATACGACTTAATGTTTTTGAAATCTCATAGATGGCGCTGCTTTAAAATTGTCTTGATACTACTTATATTCATTTAATTATATTTATCGACCTAAGTTTCTTATATTGCGTGATTTTTATAGTGTTAAGTTAGCTTATAGCATGGTTATTAACATAATAACAATATTCAAATATGCGTCGTTAGATTACACGTTGTTACAGAATGCGTTGAAGAAATAAAGGTTCACTGCTCGTTCCCCGTAATAGCGTGATAATATGTAGCCTATATGTTGACCGACTTCTTAATAATATTCGTGCCAAATTTGAAGTAAATCCACGCAGTACTTTTTGATATTATTCCGGACAAAAAATATACAATGTACAGTTTTGACTTTCCTACCATTTTATTATATGTATAGATTTTTTATTCTAGATGTTTTTTATAAAAACAATTTAAAAAATTCTGAAATTGTTATCCTCTGTATCACTGAAAAGTGATGCATATTTTTCGGAATATAGTGAAACAAAAATTTCAGTACTATAAAGTTTTTTTTTTTTTTTTACTTAGAATATTCAAAATAAATAAATTTGTTCTTGGATCGACAATAAGTAATTCTTAAAATGAAATAAAATTATTCTTGATTGGAGAATTCACTTGTATCGATCAAAGATAATATAGACTAGAACCAAGTAAGAATAGTATTGATCGAACTGATAGTCTCTCAATCCAAGAAACAACAATTCTAGACAATAACTTCTTAAAGTAAGAGTAACTAGTTTTCTTCAAAATAATTTTCTTGGATCAATAATATTTTTCTTGAATGAAGATAATTTTTTTATCAGTGAAGGTATTCTGATAAGATTACCCTCATAAACTTCAACTATTGAATAAGAAAGCTTTTGAAGTAAACTTAGGATTTCGAAATGTAAATCATATTTTGTAATCGTGATAAAAAAATACATTGAATCATAAATTTAAAATGATAAATTTTCTTTTTTCTTTTATCTCATTATTGATAAAATAGTATTATTATGCTGAATTATCACCATTTAATTTAAAAATTGTTAACCTTCCTTGATAAACCTAATCTATCTTATCGACGTAGTGACGTGACGTAGATGATGTAAATGATTATATATCATGAAATCAAATGACGATTATTACGTTTTCTAAAAAATATTTTTATTTTGATGACTTGTAAAATTTTGCGCTCATTCTCGTAGAATACTCGACGCTTAAATAAGCCTATTTTTAAATCACAGGTGTGCCAAGAGGAAGAATTTTTGCAGTTGACTGCTCAAGAATTAATAAGTTTAATACGAAAAGACGAGCTCAATGTGCGAGAAGAAAGAGAAGTCTACAATGCTGTGTTAAGTTGGGTGAGTTACTAAAAGTTTACTTTCTACTTCGTAAATAACAAACGTCACTGCGTATATACGACACTTGCTCTTTTATGCAAGAAATCTACATCTGTACATTTTTTTAAAAACATTTTTTGATAAAATAACTGTTGCTACAACTGCTCAACATAAATCATCCTTACTATATTATGTTATTAAACTTATTAAAGATAATTGCTTCATTAGATATTAAAAAAGTATTGAAAAAATTTATATAAAAAAAAAACAATCTATGGGTTATTTCAGTTATATTAATTAGTAGAATTTGAACAATATGGTTACACTAAAGGTCGCTCTACAACAGTTGCTGGAGTGACACTTCTCAACCATATAATATGCGATGCTTGGGACTTTTTTTCTTTTTTTTTTATGACGCAGGGGAATCCATTTACGGATGATATCCAGGACGCCCGGGTCAGCAGTCCTAGACCTATGTCGGACTCGACACTGGGAGTGCAATACCGTACTAAACCCCTGCGGGAGCCTTCAGCCGCTTTAATTGGAGGGTCCCGGATCTGCAGGCAACAGGATCCCTCCAGCGAAAGGCTGGCCTCGGCGAAAAGGCCAGACTTCTCCTCCATGGGGACTGTCCGGCTAAAATCTGAACAGTCCCGACGACGCCGTGTCTAGCAGGACCGGGTTCCCATCCCGGCCCGACACATGCTTGGGACTACCTTGGTAATGTCTAAGCAAGGATACTACACTATGAGGGCCTGATGCTTGCGTATATGTACGCCAATATTAAACAGATATTCCTTTATTCGTGAGTCGGTAATAAAGTGACCATTGTATTACCAAAATTTTCTAAAATAGCAGTATATTGTATTTTGTGACTAAACCATTGATGGTAGAAAAAAAAGGGAGAGAATAAATTTGTAGGAAATTTTGTGATCTACAAATTTGTTTTGAAACATTTTTCTGTACCACTCAGTTTTACTTGTACAGCTACTCAAAGCATTAAATTCTCAAAAATTCAGTTTTCGACGAATCCGATTTGTGAAAAAAATATTCGACTTACAGATTCGTCCCACTGGATTTTGTTTGAATATTGTTTAATGAATTGAGTAGCAAAATACGAAAAAATAAATCTTACTATGCAAGCGGAAGAAGAAATGAATAAAAATGGTTTTTCGTTGGTTTTTGTATGGTAAACTTACTGTTTGATGAGCAACGGCTTAAAATCAAAATTAAGGGCTTTGTTACAGCTCAAATTTTTTGTTTTTGTTTATCGACTACAAGATATTCAGGTGGGACTTTGAGAAAAAAAAATGTTGCTCTAAAATATATAGCATCCTTATATATATATTAACAGGGCTTTTTTTGTGGGGGCACGCGGGGGCACGCAGTGCCCCCAAAGGAAATTTCGAATTACAAAAATCTATTTTAGGAACCTTTTTTTAATAGGTCAAAAACTCTTGGTACTCTTTTTAACACAAAGTCATCATATTTTGTACATACAAAAAATTTAATAATTAGAAGCTAGGTTTTAAAGTTTGCAAAAAGGCACCGGCAAATTTTTATACAAAAACTGGCGTTCAAGCTTCTAAGGAGTGGTGTACAGTGGTGATACAAGAGAACAAAAATTATTATCTTTGAGAAAAAAAATTTACACAAAGAATGTGAATTTCATTCTGAGGCCGTGAAAACTCTGGAAGAAGCTAAAAATAAAACATTAGAAATTATCGTTTTGAAAAATATATCGACTAGTCAAGTCTATAACATGTAAAATATCTCGTACGTTTTATAAAATTGTGTTGGCGAATCAATCATTCAATTCAATGGAATCAGAAATCAGGATCAGAACAAGAACTAAACGGTCTCTGTATGGGTCGTATACTTCATTAAACTAATGCATGCTTCAATATTATCGATCATATTACTCAAGAAATGCAAAAAAAGCTTTTTTTCTAAATCATAAAATCAGTAAGTAAAATTTCCATACTAATTGACGAGTTAACAACGATCAGCAATATATTATCTCTGATTATTTTTGTGCGAATTTGTTTCCCTAACCAGGAGATGAATTTCCCCGTGAACTTATTTTTGGATCTAGTCGAGTCTAGGAAGGTGTTAAAGCAGCGATCATTTTCCTCTCCCTTATGAATTGTCTTCAGTGTTATGAAATGAGCAAGCAGTATCTTAAAGATCATTTATTATTTCTGTGATGGTGCTGCTGTTAGAGCTATGCTTGGTAGATCGAATGGAGTTGCGAAACTCATGCGAGATGAATTTCCTTTCATAATAGTGTGGCACTGCGCTAATCATCGTTTGGAACAAGCAGTAAATGAAATGGTCAAGTGTATCGGGGAAATTAATAAATTCGAAAAATTCCAGAGATTTATTTATAAACTTGTGCCCATCTGTTAGATAATGACCTTTTTAAAATATGACGAATTTTAAGTACAAGCTTTTATTTTTCGTTCGGTTTCAGCTACATGGAACAGTTATGTTGTATTAGTTTAACATTTCAACAATGTCAATTCACATTCAGCAGGTTTTTGAAGAAAATCACTAGCACGGCGTTTGTCCTAGATTTGGCGTTAATGTGCGATACTTTTCAAGATATAAGTGAGCTGAGTTTAGATTTGCAAAATCGTGATATAAACCTAAATCAGAAAATTTAAAATGTGGTTCAAATAATTGGACGAAGAATAACTGAACCTGGTACGTACTGTAAAAAGGCTTTGGAAGAGGTGAATAACTGTCATTTTTTGGAGTGGAGGTACACGACGAAAGCGGAAGAAGTATACAGGAACCCATAGATCCAGAGACGTTTTATTCTCAATTGGCAGGAGCTTCTATGAAAGATCGTTTACTAGAATCTAGTGATAAAAATATCGTTCAAGCTTGCGATGTTCTCATACCCGATAAATGGCTAAATGAAGTTGAAAAAAACATAACGTTTGGAGAAAAAGAAATTCGAGAATTAGCGTGCCCCCAAAAGAGAAGTTACAAAAAAAGGCCTGTATATATATATATATGTATTACAATACAAAGGAATGAGAATCCTTTGAGTTTTTATTTAAACTATGGTGTGCCTCTTTTATAGCAGTAGTGACACGTATTATTTATGAAAACATTTTGACACTTCATTATAGTCAATTATAAAAAGGAGATTTTATTTTTGTATCTAAAAGTAAAAGTAAAATTGTAAAGTAAAATCTTTTTTTTTTTAGAGCAACGCATAGAATTTGCTGGACCGGTATATATATATTTGCATACTGACATATATACATAAATAGATACCTACCTACGAACATATTTGTATGTAATCATTAAGTGTGCGCAGTTAATTATTCCGTATATACAGGAAGTATTATTAAGTAATGATAAGAGTACGTTGATTCAAATTGTAAATCAACAATGGGCGTAGCGAGGTTCGGTAATACAGTCTAGGATTTTCTTTATCTGACCCCCCCTCTCCCCCGTACAGAGAATCGTGACTACGCCCTTGAAATCAACGTATAACTAATTATATTATACAAATTATTATATTGCTTTAATAGAAAAATATTAATCTCAATAGGTATATTAAAAAATCGTAATGTTTTGTTTTATGTATCTTTAATTTTATTTTAGGAACTACTGCTACTTTCTTGATTGACGATTTGAGAAACAAAACAGGTGTAACTGTTTATATAACAATTAATAAATATAACATATCGTTGAAGAAGTGACTCATAATGGCTTAGTAGATAATATGATATACAGAAAATAATTGTAATCGTGATATTTAAAATAATATAATACAATTCTTGTTTATAGTACCTACATAATTTAAGGACGAATGTAATAGTAGAATAGGGGGTCTGGTGGACTTTCCAGTAAACTTAGGTCAAACAGAAACTCTTGAATGTAACAATATATAAGTATAAAAAAACCTAAAGAGGGTTTGCGCGTAGAACGGGGCGTTAAGTTTTATTTTGAAAGATCTATGCCGGTGTGTGTATAGTAAGTAGGTGTATTTTCCCGCACCGTTATCAAACAAATGTGTAAAAA
This sequence comes from Euphydryas editha, assembly GCA_036937285.1. Lineage (NCBI taxonomy): Eukaryota > Metazoa > Arthropoda > Insecta > Lepidoptera > Nymphalidae > Euphydryas > Euphydryas editha. The sequence continues at coordinate 7,445,761 of JAUPFZ010000007.1, forward strand.
AAATATTGTTTTGTGTGTATTAATGTACACACGTATGAAGTGAAACTTTTTATTATATATTTTTAACGTTAATTGGTCAAGTGAGGTTTACGAAAAAAAAGTGTGTGTGTGTACTTATGTACGCGCGTAAGATGTTATACTTATAATAAAACGATGCGCCGAGTTAATGGGTTGTGCATACCATCTGTAATCAGACCCTGGTAACCATCTAAAAACAAAGTACTCGTCAAGACTAATCAAACGAGCCGAAACTCGATGGGGTTGCGTCGTTACATTACAGAGTTCCTATGACCGCCTTCCAGCTCCATCATCAGACCCTGGTTACCATTGAAGGACAAAACTACTCGTCAAGACGATTCAATCGAGCCCGAACTCTATGGGGGTGCGTCGTTTCATCACAGAGTTCCTATGACTACCTTCCTGCTCCATCATCAGACCCTGGTTACCATTGAAGGACAAAACTACTCGTCAAGACGATTCAATCGAGCCCGAACTCTATGGGGGTGCGTCGTTTCATCACAGAGTTCCTATGACTACCTTCCTGCTCCATCATCAGACCCTGGTTACCATTGAAACACAAACTACTTGTCAAGACGATTTAATCGAGCCCGAACTCGATGAGGTGTCGTTTCATTGCAAAGTTCCTATAGTCACCTTCCAGCTCCATCATCAGATTAGACCCTGGTAACCATCTAAAAACAAAGTACTCGACAAGACGAAACAAATGAGCCAAAACTCGATGGGGTTGCGTCGTTTCATTACATATAATAAAGTACGGAGTCCCGAAATGTATTTCGGGTACAATACCATAATTATATTTTCCGAAAATGTGATGATCGCAGTGTGACGATTTTTGATTTTAACATCTATAAGATTTCTTCTATACGTCGATATAAAAATTTCATTTTAAAAAAAATAGTAAATTTTATCAACACAACATGTTGATAAAATTGTATACATTTTTTATTTGAGTACACTGTTAAAAATTTCTCTGGTAATTTTACAAGAAATGTGTTGGAAGTATATGCTCAAAGCAGTTTTGTAATTTAAGAAATCAAGCTGTAATGTTACAAATCATTTTTTACTGTTTCTGTTATGGAAAATTCAAAAACGTAAATATTAATTTAAATGACGAACATTGTAATTTTACAAAATCACCGTAATTGAAAATACTTTACTTACAATTTTATTTATACACTAAATACCATTTTATAAAAGTTTTGCAGAAGACATGTTATACATTTCAATTAATGCAGTCCTGCACTGGAATGTTTGAAAATATTTTCTAATAATTAGTCAGCAATGTATTTTTTAATCTGTTTATCAATATATTCTTCATCCTAAGAGAAAAAAAAAATATCGCAAATAATTGATTATCTACTGAATATATTATATAATAATGTTTACGAACATTAAAGTTGATGACAAATAATTAATCGATGGAAATTGAAATTTTTTATTTTTTTCATTACTGGGAAGTATTTAATTATGCATAATATTAGGGGGAAAAAAAACAGCCCGCCTTATGTTATATAAAATTGCTAATAAAAAAATATAGTAAATGAAATTACAAATATTTTTTGCAAATATAAGACTTTTTTATAGTAACTCAGTAAACAGTTATGTAAAGTTACCACACACATTTAAAAATAATAATTGTTGGTGAAATTACAATTCACGATATAATTTCACAATCGAAATTTGAATATCACAAAGAAAATTACTAAATTTTCAATGACTCCATTGTAATTTCTATTACAACTTTGTTTTGTGATTTTACAAAAATTTCTAGTAAAACAAATTACAAACAATGTTTGTAAATCTCAATTTTTTTAATGAAATTCGACGAACAGTTCCGTAAAATTCCAATACAAGTAGGATTTTTACATGAAGATCGTTAAACTACAACAGTTACAACACATTCTATTAAATTTCTTGACATCTTTTGAAAAATTACTAGAATAGTTTCATAATTTCGCAGTGGTAAACATCGATTTCAATTTTACCAATCTTTGCTTTGTAAAATGATTGTAACTTTACAAATATCTTTAACAGTGTAATTTATTATATTGTTCATTCGATTCGAAGGTGAAATTCGACGAGGACCGGCGATATCCGCGCATGGAGCATATCCTGCAGGCGGTGCGCTGCCAGTACCTTACGCCTAGCTTCCTCAAGGAGCAGATGAGCACGTGCTCTGTGCTCAAGAAGGTGCCCGCCTGCAGGGAGTATCTCGCCAAGATATTCAAGGTAATATCATTCATATCAATCTATGTAACGTTTAGCTAACTTTAACACATTCGCTGCCAGCCATTCGGACCCGAGTGAGGCGCTAGGTGCCATCTACTCGGATCCGAGTATCTCGCACGTTCATTTTCCTTAGACCAGTTAAAAATTGGCGTCCGTGGATAAAAAAATTCTCATTTCAATGTGCACATTGAGTGCCATAGAAATGAGAATTTTGATTTGAGATTTTGAAAAGAGAAAAGGAAAATGAACGTGCGAGATACTCTGATCTGAGTGGACGGCACCTAGCTAATGCACCTAGCCCTACTCGGATCCGAGTGGCCGGCAGCGAATGTGTTAAGGTATAGATACACATGCTACTTACTAGCATGCTTATCAGCATGCTTATTAAGTTATTAGCATGCTTATAGTATAGTCGACAAGTGCCATTTCGGTCAACTTTTTTCAGCAGTCTCCGAAAATTATGATTGAACTGTCATTTGATTCAGAATGGCATCGCAAAAAATAGTTCCGTTTGCAAAAATTGTAAAAGCTATTTTTAAAAACCAAACCCCTTTTTTAGTTATTTATTAATGACTTTTTAATAATGTTGTACACTAGCATGCTAGTAAGTAGTATGTGTATCTGTACCTTTAATGTAGATGCTTCAAGTCATCTAAGCGCGCGGACTATGCGTGCGTGCTTTTTGTTCGCGTGTGAGTGTGTGTGACGCATCAGTGACGCGGCAGTTATCGTCAGAGCAACTCGTGTTTTTGACTTCTACTATATCTATACAAGCTTCACTTGATACATTGAAAAATCTGTAACATCTATGTTTTATGTGTTTTATGTTGACCAAACACTATTCGTAGATTACGATATTTGCAAAATTTGTTCATGTTATAACTTTTGAATAAAAGTCACAAAAAATAATAGTTAGGTCATATCTTCGAACAAAACTTCTTATCAGAAATGATAAAAACTGTAAGACAAAAACTTAAATAATTATGTTCTGAAAGCTTTTTTTTTATTATTAACATTTAGATTTTGAATGTCAAAAAGACAGCGAAGTCTTTAAACTTGCTGCACTAGAGTTATCAAAACGTTACTTACATATACAATTTTGATACAGGATCTAACACTGCACAAAAAGCCGGTAGTAAAAGAGCGTCGACCCAACACGCCGCGTATCATCTACGTGGCGGGTGGCTACTTCCGACACTCTATAGACGTTTTCGAGGCATTCAACATAGACGACAACTGCTGGATCACGCTGCCCCGGCTTACTGTACCCCGATCCGGACTAGGTGCTGCTTTTCTAAAGGTAATCTTACTTTTCCGTTTCTAAAAAAGTCTCAAACAATGTCAAAGTAGGTCTTTTAATTATAAATTATGTACTCTATGTCCTAATAGTTATTGGAAAAATTTATTTGTTTGTTTTATTTTATTCTTTATTGCACACCACAAATACATTACATGCGGTCTTATGGCTAATTAGCTACTTCTTCCAGACAACCCAAATTAAAGGAAACCATTATTAAAAAATTACTTTTTTACAGACAAAAGATAATAATATGGCTAGCTAAATGTAGTAGTAATCGTCTTGAAATGTTTTATTAGACTCGTGGATTTCAAGAATAAATATGCAAACTTGTATTAAATAAGTTACACCAACCTACCTACTTAGAAGATATACTAAGTACTTAGTTGCGTTGCGTTCAACGAGACAAGATACCAAACGTAAACAATGCCGACGGAACATGAAAATATATATATCTTTATATAATATATCTCTTTCTATCTTGTTTGTTTGCTATCTGCTGCACGGCTCTCGGCTAAGGATGGGCAAAGTCCAACGAGACTATTGCGGGTTTGAAAACATTCGCGCAGCCTTTTGATTTTGTATTATTTATTTTTATTTCATTCCGTTCGTGAAGTGCTCGAGGTGATACATAAATTTTGTTCATTCTCTGTTATTTCCTGTTATTATTTTCATTAATTATTTGTTACTAGTTTTAGTTATAATTGTTATTTGTTGCTGTTATAATATCTAGTTTTAATAAATTTGTGTAAGTAAAAAAAGGTTACAGAACCCTGCATAGACGAATGACCTGGTAGTTGGTTTGTTTCCGTTAGGTATCTTGTCTCGTTGAACGCACTTTAGGTAGGCTACTTAGTAAGTGTACTTTTTACGCTTCATCAGAGCTAGATGTTCTGTCTGTTTTGTTGGCTAGATGTTGTGCCTAGTATGTCGGACTCGGATATCCCCGTACCGGCTAAAAATTCCTCTGTTTCCTCTGCCTTGAGGCTAAAAGCCGACGCTCATCCTTCTTGAATTCGAAACCACTGCTTCCTTCCTTCTAGTTACTTTTATCTTTAGCTCTGCTCTGCCTTTCAGTCCTGCGAAGATCTTGGAAGACCTCTGCCGCGAATATGCTTGTTGCATCCCATATTGCCTTCGATGAGAGCATCAGTCTCTACTATCGTCTCTAGTCGTTTTTTTGTTTTTGTTTTAAAGCAGTTCCAGAATATTTCGCTGCGAGTTGAATCAGAGGCACGTGAGAAACACGTGTTCCGCATCTTCTATGATTCCGGGTAGAACGGGTACACCGGAGGATCTTCATATTTAAACTTGTGTAAGTATGCCCGGAAACGTCCGTGTCCTGAGAGCATTTGTATCAGATAGTAGTTGACGTTGCCATGTTTCCAGTTTTTTATTTGTCCACTTGTGGAATAAGGCGGTATGTCCACCTGCCCTTCGTTGCGGCATCCCACAGCACTTGCCATCGACGATTACTGTTTTGCAGTCTTCAGTTTAGAATTCTTCAAGATACAACGTAGTCGTTTTTTTTACGCCAAAAGACTTGTCGCTCCTCCGCAAGAACTGCAATGGGCAGCATCCCAGCAATGACCCATACAGCATCCTCAGACACCGTGCGTAAAGCACTGATGACTTTCAATGCAATCCTCTGATACGCTAGATCTTCGATCTTCAATCCGTCTACGTGACTGCTGCATATTAAATGTGTCAGCCCAGACGGAAATTCTGTATATTATTATATTTTTATGTAATGATAATTTTGACTTTAGAAGTTTGATTTATATTTTGATCGAAAGATTTCTTGTGTCATATAAATTATAGTAAGTATAGTAATAGTAGTAGTATAGTAATAAGTTTTGTCTATTATATGTTTTCCCATCCTTGACATCCTTTCATTGTTTCCATACAAATGTGTCACATTTAGCTTCAGTCCGAAATTCAGCTTTTGTATGTTGGACTAGAGTTATGGTGGTGGTTTGCGACCGCGGTTTTCGACCGCGACAGGAGATACAGAGACAAGAGGCCGCGACACGTAATATCATTGGTCGTCTCGGTTCTGTCGTCGCTGTCTCCTGTCGCGGGCGCGAACTGCCACTATAAAATGACGTCACGTTCGCAGGGTATGTTCTACGCCGTGGGCGGGCGGAACACGTCGCCGGGCGCGTCGTACGACAGCGACTGGGTGGACGTGTACAACCCCGTGGCCGAGCACTGGCGCCCCTGCAGTCCCATGGCCACGCCGCGCCACCGGGTGGGTCTCTTTTAATGGGGTAGGAGTTATGTGTTATCCTCGGGAAAGAGACAGTAATAGTATTGTACAGTGTACAACGGTGAAAACATTTCAAAATATGTTCAGTACAAAAAAATCGGCTATATAAAAAAATATAGGTTATTCCTAATCTTTTTATTATAAATTACTAGCTTCTGCCCGCGGCTTCGACTGCGTGGATGTCGGTTATCGCGAACAAAAAAAAAAGTATCCTATGTTACTTCTAATACCTCCAAGAATATGTGTACAAAGTTTCATGATGATCGGTTAAGTAGTTTTCGCGTGAAAGCGTAACAAACAAACTTACTTTCGCATTTATAATATTAGTATGATTTTATCTCTAAAATTTTGAATCTAATCTCATCTTAAAATCTGTAATGATGTTATTGAATTTGTTTCTTTGAACATTTTAATTCTAGGAAGCGGATTGCTATTTTTTGTGCAATAGATAGTCTGTTTATTGTAGAAGGTTATATCCCATATAACGTCACATAACGAATAACTAATACATTCTTTTGTTATCCTTGAACATTAATTTTATTAAATGTTTTGAATGTTCCATTATAGTTGCTAAAATAATATATCTAATCTATAATAATATAAGCTATTATATATCTATATATCATTATCTATCTATATATTATTATATCTTATTTCTGCTGCTATTATTGTAATGTTTAGCTCATTCTTTAGGTTGGAGTGGCGGTCATGGACGGGTTGCTTTACGCGGTCGGAGGCTCGGCCGGCACGGAGTATCATAAAACTGTCGAATGGTAAATTATTTTATGATATTATTACAATAAATAATATATTATATACAAATTATATTAAAATAGAATCCTATATAAAGAAGAAGATCCTCCATTGTAGTTTTCTGATACAGTGACGTCGCAATATCGACTTCACTTTCTACAGTGTAATCATGATAACTGATCTTCTTATCAACTTAACTTTTATTTTCGAGAATACATAAACAATTTTTATGTGAATACTGAATAAGCTGAACGGCTCGAATGAGTATACACCAAACACGGCTGTCGCCTTTGGGGGCATCTATTAAGAGGAAAGGGTACCTAAGATACTTTTGAAAAATAGGTATTTGAATAAAATGTTCCTGTCTCGCTCTCCCTGACCTATCCAGAAACAGCAAGAAAGGGACAACTGCAGCTCAGGCCGTTTTAGGTAGATAATAATTATTGACCAAAACTACTTTTACTATTATTTATTCTGTGCCAAAACAGCATTTCGTAGTCGACTATTTCCTTCCCAAAACATGCCAATTTTTTTATATAGCTTATAAAAAACTTCAGCTATGCTATGTCCGCGTTTTTTTTTTATAAATATGCGTAATTTTTTTTATGAGTGTCTGAAAATGTATAAAAAAATTAGGCAATATTTCTAGTTTTTGAAGACTCCTACTCCCTATGATAATAAGAATATGGAAAAAACCAAGACATAGGGGCGTGGTCATGGCAGTTAAAGCTTTTATGTTACAAAAATATTTGATCTAGTGTCATTATCCAGGGAGGAAACAGTCGACTATGTTTGTATGGTGAAAGAGCCGGTATCCTTTCCTCTTAATTACGTGAGATGATTTTGGCGATTTTTCGTTGGTTGTCTAGAAAACATCGCTGCTTAGCGATAAGATAGCCTTTTGCACATAAGTCTTTTTATACTTAAACGGTCTGTTTCTTTTTTTGTGTGTATGAATGAACCGCCCTGTAAACATCTCACTGTTGGTTAAAGGCCTCTCCTCCATGTAGGAGAAGGGTTGGAGCTTAATCTACCACGCTGCTCCACTGTGGGTTGGCGGATAATTTTCCTACATATAATAACAACCGGGACCGCCGGCTTTACGTGCTCTCTGAGGCACAGTGGGGAGACCCACAAGGACATACATTCAGACCGGAAACAAATATACATATACAATATCGGTTCCGAGCGGGAATCGAACCCGCGACCGCCGGTGTCGAGGTGACTACTCGCACCACTGCACCAGAACGAGTGTGTGTGTGTATAATAAAGAGTAAATAAACACATAAATAAAATAATGATTACCAGCTACGACCCGGAGAAGGACGCGTGGACGTACGTGGCGTCGATGGGGCGCGCGCGGCTGGGCGTGGGCGTGGCCGTCGTCAACCGGCTGCTGTACGCCGTGGGCGGCTTCGACGGCGCGCGCCGCACCAGCTCCGTGGAGTGCTACCACCCCGAGAACAACTGCTGGACCGAGGTCGCGCCCATGCGCTACGCGCGCAGCGGTGCCGGTGCGTACGCGACCGCGCTACCCAGCGGTAGTAGCACATGAGGAAAGAAACGGAACAGAGACAAAACTTCATTCGAGCGTGCCACGATACGTACACTACTACGAGCTCGAGGCGCGTGGGTGCGTCAGCATTCGCGCTTCGTCACGTACGGAGAGAAACCGGCTTGTACCGGCTCGGCGAATGCTCAAACTCAGGGGCTGCGCTAAACGTCGCACGTCATGTTTTCATTTAATAATGTTAATTATAATTTATTATATTTTAAAGGTGTTTTAATATAAAAGTGTTAATTATATAGTCGTCAAAATATAATAGGCCCGTTTTGACATTTGAGAAAGACCCTAGAATGTAACTTGCAACGAAACTGAAAGAAACAATAAAAGAATAGATACTTACATAAAGTGTTTTTAAAAAATATATAAATTTTTTTGGCGCGTTAAATAATATGATAGAATATATTGCGAGTATTCTTTTCAAGCTTACTTAATAGTAGCATGCAATTTCTAAGTATTACGAATCGTCTCAAAAACAGTTACGTTCTAAGTCTATTTTTTTTAAATACTAGTGTTGTTACAAATTAATTACTGAGATTCATTCGATTTTAATAGTAATTAAATATTGTGTAGTTATCTTTACTGAAAAGAATGAGCTTGGCGCTCAAAGCTGTAAATAAAATTTTAAATTGATGAAACTGATTTCTATAGAATGTGTTAGTTCGCCATCTTGTGATTTTGATTGTGCGCTCGTTTATGTTTGATATTTTTTTCTCGACTCTGCTTTGTTTTTGGACTATTTCTGTTTACTATCACGTTGACTTTGGCTCTTGTATTTTGAACATTGATTTAAACATAGTAATTTGAGCTCGATTTTGGTATTTGTTGTTATATCGTATGAACTCTGTTTCAACATGTTGAAAAGAGGACGTACAATCAACAGCCAGAGACGCGAATTGGTTGTGAAGTTAACCGAATACTTCGAACGCGAATCAGTTAATGGTGGACTTTTATTGCCCGTAACGCAAGTACAGGATCGCGTCGTAGAAGCACTAGGAATCGGCAAGAAAACTATTCGAACCATCTTGAAAGAAAAGTATGGACTTTCCGGTACTGAAGAAAATATGTTACGTACGCTTAAAAAGAGGAATACAAGCAAGCTTGTAACAGGCATTGATACATTTGACGCAGACGCTATTCGAAACCACGTGTATGCTTATTACATACGAAATGAATACCCAACTGTAAGTAAATTGCTCATATCACTACGAGAGGGTGGCATGTTTAGTGGAAGTTCCACGTCTTTAATAACGATTATGAAATAAATTGGATTCATATATAAGAAAACCGACACGAGGAAAATTATGATGGAAAAAAATGATTTAATTTTACACAAAGTACCATTCTTGAGGGAGATGAACAAAATCACAAATTGGGACAATGTCATATTTATCGATGAGACTCGGCTGAACTCGAATCATACCCTGCTGCAGTCGTGGACGGACGATACCAAGGCATCTTGCTCAAAAGCTCCATAGGAAAAACGGGACAGCCGGGGGAGGTTTTGTGAATGATGCCTTACTTGCATTCGAGTCGAAAAGTACAAAAGAATATCACGAAGAAATTGACGCACATAAATTCACAGAGTGGTTTACTAACTTGTTAACAAACCTCCCCGAACAGTGCATAATCATTATGGACAATACATCTTACCATTCAGTTCAAATAGATAAAGCACCTACTCAAGCAAACAAAAAGGCTGATTTAGTGGCATGGCTACAAAGACAAGGCATTGAAACTGATATGAGATTGTTGAAAGCTGAATTGCTGGCACTGGGAAAAGAAAATAAACCTGCGAAACTAAAATATAAAATTGATGAATTGGCACTTCACCATGGACACAAATTGATAAGAACGCCGCCGTGTCATTGTCAGTACAATGCTATTAAGATGATCTGGGCTCAAATCAAAGGATACGTAGCACGCCATAATACAAAGCCGCCATTCTCCACTAATAAAATGACATTGTTAAAAGAAGCTTGTGCCAAAATAACTAAAGAAGACTGGGCAAAACATGTAAAAAAAACTCGAAAAATAATAAGATGATTATGATAGAGACGTCAGTATTGATAATATAATTGATAATAAAATAATTATATTTACAGGTGACGATAGCTCAACTGACGATTTTAGCTCATCATCAGAAGAAATTGATTGAATGAAAATTCACTAAAAATATTAAATTAAAGACAAATTGACTTCTCGTACCATTGTATTGTTTCAAAATACCTACAATATTAAAGTTTAAGTTAAATTTTCTAATCAGAACTTTAATCCAATTTACTTTACAATACATAATCAAATCGATCAAATACTCATACAAACTTGAATCGATTTATCTTGAGTATCGAGTACCGAGTCGTATGGTTACATTACTAATTGCGTCGCGATGACAACTGTCAAAAAGTGCCTATTATATTTTGATGACTATAGTTTACAGTGTGTATGAACAATAATTTTATCCTCCTGTGCCAACCCTACCAAAATAGGTATAAATTTTGTTCTGTTCCGTTTCTTTATTTATGTGGTACAAACCGTGCGCAAGAGGTTTGCCGATAGCCTCATGATGTCACGCATCGATGGTCAGTAGGGTTGACAAAAAAGGTCAGATAAAGGCAGATTTTTAATAAAAAATAGTCTCACAATCAGTCAAATTATAAATTTGATTATAAAGTTTAATGATAAATAGTAAATAAAGAACGCTGTTGTTATTATGTATATTATATATTATTATGTATTAATATTTAATGAATGAATGAAACGAAGCCGTTAAATAATAGTTTAATGGTTCCAAACAACGAAAATATAAAAGTAACAAAAAAAAAGTAAAACCTAACAAAACAACAATTAATTTGTAGCGAAAGCAAAAAATTACACGTGCAAATCGGCTGCGTTGCTAGCGGTACCGACCAGAAAAGCGTGGAACGCGGTCGTCTGGAGTGGGAGGGGTAGTCATCGGCAAATCTTCTGCGCACGGCTTATATTCTTCGTCACTGGTGTAAGCTGAATCGGTCAACGCGAACAAACCGGGACCGACGGCGTTATGTGCTCTCCGAGGCACGGTGTGGGACCCACGTGGACATACATCCAAATCAAAAAGAAATATTTATACAAATACAAATATTTGTCTTAAGCAAGAATCAAACCCACGACCATCGAACTTTAAAGCGACTACTCGCACCTCTACACCAAAAGCAACCTGGACCTGTAATGACTAGTTTACAAAAGAACATGTGACTATTTGCGACGGTGATTTAAAGTATCTATTTGTTTTTTATAACTCATATTATACAAGTGTTTAAAAATAATATGTCGATCTCGCTTGCTGTGTCTCGCTCGCTTGTGCGAAAGCAGATACACTAAGATGAAACGAGACCATCAATCAACGTCCATAAAGCTAGAATTATTGATAGGGCAGAATCAGCTAAATTGATAGTATGAGCAGATAACCAACTAAACACTTGAAATCTTAGTTATATACTGTTCCCTTATATTTACGCGAATATTACACATTTAATTAAAAGTCTAAATCGGATTTTATCGCGTTTATTCGTTTTAAAACTACAGTTTAACGATTTTTAATTAAATTAAATTATTTCCCGACGTTTCGGACCCTTTACAGCGTCCATGATCTCGATGATGATCGATCATGATCTCCCGAGATCATGGACGCTGTAAAGGGTCCGAAACGTCGGGAAATAATTTAATTTAATTAAAAATCGTTAAACTGTAAAGTTTTAAAACGAATAAACGCGATAAAATCCGATTTAGACTTTTAATTAAATCTTAGTTATAGTAAAATTGTAGTTCAACACACACCGGCGCGCATATAATAATATGCAATATAACCCGCAGGCGTGGCGGCGATGAACCAGTACATCTACGTGGTGGGCGGCTACGACGGCACGTCGCAGCTGTCGTCCGTGGAGCGCTACGACACGGAGCGCGACGCGTGGGAGGAGGTGGCGCCCGTGCGCGCCGCGCGCTCCGCGCTCTCGCTCGCCGTGCTCGACCGCAAGCTCTACGCCATGGGTGAGTGGGGGCTGTTGCGGGCTTGCAGGGGGCGACCGTGGAGCGCTACGACACGGAGCGCGACGCGTGGGAGGAGGTGGCGCCCGTGCGCGCCGCGCGCTCCGCGCTCTCGCTCGCCGTGCTCGACCGCAAGCTCTACGCCATGGGTGAGTGGGGGCTGTTGCGGGCTTGCAGGGGGCGACCGTGGAGCGCTACGACACGGAGCGCGACGCGTGGGAGGAGGTGGCGCCCGTGCGCGCCGCGCGCTCCGCGCTCTCGCTCGCCGTGCTCGACCGCAAGCTCTACGCCATGGGTGAGTGGGGGCTGTTGCGGGCTTGCAGGGGGCGACCGTGGAGCGCTACGACACGGAGCGCGACGCGTGGGAGGAGGTGGCGCCCGTGCGCGCCGCGCGCTCCGCGCTCTCGCTCGCCGTGCTCGACCGCAAGCTCTACGCCATGGGTGAGTGGGGGCTGTTGCGGGCTTGCAGGGGGCGACCGTGGAGCACTACGACACGGAGCGCGACGCGTGGGAGGAGGTGGCGCCCGTGCGCGCCGCGCGCTCCGCGCTCTCGCTCGCCGTGCTCGACCGCAAGCTCTACGCCATGGGTGAGTGGGGGCTGTTGCGGGCTTGCAGGGGGCGACCGTGGAGCGCTACGACACGGAGCGCGACGCGTGGGAGGAGGTGGCGCCCGTGCGCGCCGCGCGCTCCGCGCTCTCGCTCGCCGTGCTCGACCGCAAGCTCTACGCCATGGGTGAGTGGGGGCTGTTGCGGGCTTGTAGGGGGCGACCGTGGAGCGCTACGACACGGAGCGCGACGCGGGGGAGGAGGTGGCGCCCGTGCGCGCCGCGCGCTCCGCGCTCTCGCTCGCCGTGCTCGACCGCAAGCTCTACGCCATGGGTGAGTGGGGGCTGTTGCGGGCTTGCAGGGGGCGACCGTGGAGCGCTACGACACGGAGCGCGACGCGTGGGAGGAGGTGGCGCCCGTGCGCGCCGCGCGCTCCGCGCTCTCGCTCGCCGTGCTCGACCGCAAGCTCTACGCCATGGGTGAGTGGGGGCTGTTGCGGGCTTGCAGGGGGCGACCGTGGAGCGCTACGACACGGAGCGCGACGCGTGGGAGGAGGTGGCGCCCGTGCGCGCCGCGCGCTCCGCGCTCTCGCTCGCCGTGCTCGACCGCAAGCTCTACGCCATGGGTGAGTGGGGGCTGTTGCGGGCTTGCAGGGGGCGACCGTGGAGCGCTACGACACGGAGCGCGACGCGTGGGAGGAGGTGGCGCCCGTGCGCGCCGCGCGCTCCGCGCTCTCGCTCGCCGTGCTCGACCGCAAGCTCTACGCCATGGGTGAGTGGGGGCTGTTGCGGGCTTGCAGGGGGCGACCGTGGAGCGCTACGACACGGAGCGCGACGCGGGGGAGGAGGTGGCGCCCGTGCGCGCCGCGCGCTCCGCGCTCTCGCTCGCCGTGCTCGACCGCAAGCTCTACGCCATGGGTGAGTGGGGGCTGTTGCGGGCTTGCAGGGGGCGACCGTGGAGCGCTACGACACGGAGCGCGACGCGTGGGAGGAGGTGGCGCCCGTGCGCGCCGCGCGCTCCGCGCTCTCGCTCGCCGTGCTCGACCGCAAGCTCTACGCCATGGGTGAGTGGGGGCTGTTGCGGGCTTGCAGGGGGCGACCGTGGAGCGCTACGACACGGAGCGCGACGCGTGGGAGGAGGTGGCGCCCGTGCGCGCCGCGCGCTCCGCGCTCTCGCTCGCCGTGCTCGACCGCAAGCTCTACGCCATGGGTGAGTGGGGGCTGTTGCGGGCTTGCAGGGGGCGACCGTGGAGCGCTACGACACGGAGCGCGACGCGTGGGAGGAGGTGGCGCCCGTGCGCGCCGCGCGCTCCGCGCTCTCGCTCGCCGTGCTCGACCGCAAGCTCTACGCCATGGGTGAGTGGGGGCTGTTGCGGGCTTGCAGGGGGCGACCGTGGAGCGCTACGACACGGAGCGCGACGCGTGGGAGGAGGTGGCGCCCGTGCGCGCCGCGCGCTCCGCGCTCTCGCTCGCCGTGCTCGACCGCAAGCTCTACGCCATGGGTGAGTGGGGGCTGTTGCGGGCTTGCAGGGGGCGACCGTGGAGCGCTACGACACGGAGCGCGACGCGGGGGAGGAGGTGGCGCCCGTGCGCGCCGCGCGCTCCGCGCTCTCGCTCGCCGTGCTCGACCGCAAGCTCTACGCCATGGGTGAGTGGGGGCTGTTGCGGGCTTGCAGGGGGCGACCGTGGAGCGCTACGACACGGAGCGCGACGCGTGGGAGGAGGTGGCGCCCGTGCGCGCCGCGCGCTCCGCGCTCTCGCTCGCCGTGCTCGACCGCAAGCTCTACGCCATGGGTGAGTGGGGGCTGTTGCGGGCTTGCAGGGGGCGACCGTGGAGCGCTACGACACGGAGCGCGACGCGTGGGAGGAGGTGGCGCCCGTGCGCGCCGCGCGCTCCGCGCTCTCGCTCGCCGTGCTCGACCGCAAGCTCTACGCCATGGGTGAGTGGGGGCTGTTGCGGGCTTGCAGGGGGCGACCGTGGAGCGCTACGACACGGAGCGCGACGCGTGGGAGGAGGTGGCGCCCGTGCGCGCCGCGCGCTCCGCGCTCTCGCTCGCCGTGCTCGACCGCAAGCTCTACGCCATGGGTGAGTGGGGGCTGTTGCGGGCTTGCAGGGGGCGACCGTGGAGCGCTACGACACGGAGCGCGACGCGTGGGAGGAGGTGGCGCCCGTGCGCGCCGCGCGCTCCGCGCTCTCGCTCGCCGTGCTCGACCGCAAGCTCTACGCCATGGGTGAGTGGGGGCTGTTGCGGGCTTGCAGGGGGCGACCGTGGAGCGCTACGACACGGAGCGCGACGCGTGGGAGGAGGTGGCGCCCGTGCGCGCCGCGCGCTCCGCGCTCTCGCTCGCCGTGCTCGACCGCAAGCTCTACGCCATGGGTGAGTGGGGGCTGTTGCGGGCTTGCAGGGGGCGACCGTGGAGCGCTACGACACGGAGCGCGACGCGTGGGAGGAGGTGGCGCCCGTGCGCGCCGCGCGCTCCGCGCTCTCGCTCGCCGTGCTCGACCGCAAGCTCTACGCCATGGGTGAGTGGGGGCTGTTGCGGGCTTGCAGGGGGCGACCGTGGAGCGCTACGACACGGAGCGCGACGCGTGGGAGGAGGTGGCGCCCGTGCGCGCCGCGCGCTCCGCGCTCTCGCTCGCCGTGCTCGACCGCAAGCTCTACGCCATGGGTGAGTGGGGGCTGTTGCGGGCTTGCAGGGGGCGACCGTGGAGCGCTACGACACGGAGCGCGACGCGTGGGAGGAGGTGGCGCCCGTGCGCGCCGCGCGCTCCGCGCTCTCGCTCGCCGTGCTCGACCGCAAGCTCTACGCCATGGGTGAGTGGGGGCTGTTGCGGGCTTGCAGGGGGCGACCGTGGAGCGCTACGACACGGAGCGCGACGCGTGGGAGGAGGTGGCGCCCGTGCGCGCCGCGCGCTCCGCGCTCTCGCTCGCCGTGCTCGACCGCAAGCTCTACGCCATGGGTGAGCGCGTACTGCGTCACTTGCAGTGGACGACTGCTCCGGTGTAGTGGTGCGAGTGGTCGCGGGTTCGATTCCCGCTCGGGACAGATATTTGTATTTGTACAAATTTTTGTTTCCGGTCGTGCGTCGGAGACCACGGAAAGCAGTCGGTCCCGGTCGTTATCATAGACACCTGATAACGATCGTTATTTGTGGTAGGAATATTATCCGCCAACCCACAGTGGAGCAGCGATGTGGAGAAAAAGCCTTCGCTCAAGACCAAAATAAACCAAATACCCATGACTTAAAAAAATTACAGTAGTAGTCAAAAACAAAACGAATCGGTCGATTAAATGGCATTGTTTGCTAATTTTCATGTATTTTGTATCAAAAAATCTTAAGGTTCGCAATCGCTGATATAGGATAGGTCATATATGTTTATTTTTATCGAAAAATTATTTTACTAAATTTCACTATTATTCGAGGATTTTTTGAAAAAAAAAACTATTAAAAATTAAATTAAAAAATTTGTTTTCTATAAAGTTGGTTTACGGACGATAATTTTACGTGATAACGTCATAAGAAAACATCGAAAGCCTAACGCTTAGGCCGATCGTACCTCTCTATCGCTCGTTGTGCGCTCTCGCTCGCGGAACGTGACAATCAGTCATGCTTCTTCGTAAAGTACAGCCGGCTTTCATCGATTTACTAGACGTTATCACGTCAAAAAAACGAATAATAACTCGTATTTCCAAAAATTTCCCGCCAGGCGGCTATGACGGTACCGCTTTCCTGGACGTCGTCGAGATCTACGACCCGGCGACGAACACGTGGAAGAGCGGCACGCCGCTGTCGTCGGTGCGGTCGGGGCACGCGTCGGCCGTGTGCTACCAGCACGTGGCGCCGCCCGAACCTGACGCGCCGCCCGCGCGCAATCGCTCCGCCGACGACGTGCCGCTCGCCGGCAACATCATCAGCACGCTCGCCAACGCCTCGCAGCGCCACGAGTAGCGCCTCGGTCACCGAGAGCGCGTCTAGCGCTCCGCAGCGCCCCCGAGGCGGTCAATTTCGAGCGCCAAGAGTAGCGCGTCTAGCGCTCCGCAGCGCCCCCGGAGACGATCGATTTCGATTCGATAGCGTTACATTGGGTACGTTCGTGGCCCCCTTTAATTGAAGATTTCATCATATAGGAGCGCATGCACACGCCATACATTCAACATGCGCGGAAATGGAATAACAATATGTGAAACGCATGTTATTTCTGTAGATAGCTTTAGTAGATAGATTTAGAGATAGATATATGTTGAATGTATGACGTGCGCGTGCGCTCATATCAAAGTGAAGAAATCTTCAATTAGAAGAGGGCCGTGAACGTACCCATTGTTGACGATCGCAGTGAAGATAAAGTTTCAATTACCGCGTCAATAGTTCTTCCTTCAATCTTATGACTTGACGATCGGTCAGAGCAGCCGTGCAAATGAATGAACGATCGGTACCGCCAATCACGTATTTCGATGAACGTCAATTAAAAATTTTATCACTACATACCTACAGTTGACAATCGCATCGATGAACGCCCTGGTGGAAATATTTTTTTAAATAACTCTTTAAAAGTCTCAAAAACTTAATAAACTCCGATTTAGTCTAATCAACTCTGAAAAACTCTTTTAAAAGACCCCAATTTTCTGAGAATATAAGACTTATTAAGAGTTTTCAAAAGTTATTCACACTTGTCAACACTTATTTTTACTTAGAAAAAATAAGATAGAATAATATTTCAACCAGGGCGATCAACTTCAATTGAATGTCTCGGGAACGCTTAACTTAGATGTACGTGACGCGTGTACGCATCCAGTTTGGCGAAGGTATCAGTGCGTCCGTTCATTGTGGATGACATAAATTTAAATGTTTTTTCTTTTTTTTTTTTTTAATGAGAGATCTATGACTCGACTCCAAGAGCGTATAATTGTAATTTTGTAATTCTGCCATATTTATGATTACGTTAAGTGTCGGTGATTGAACTCTAATGAAAGCGTGTGTCGTCTCGTGATTGCAGTTTTTATTTGTTAGCATGATACGCGTATTAAACTCTTGAAAGTTTTTTTATACATTTTATTTTAAAATAGCTTATTAGTACCATATATCTGTATAAGTTACATTCCTAGTTCGTTCGGAACTAGTCATATATAAATATTTTTACTGAAAAAGTAAGGTTTGGAGATTTATTAACCGGTTGAATTGAATGAGCAAATAGTTTCCTTATATTAATGTTAATGTTAGAAAATTGTGCCCATATAAATAAGTTATCGATTGTATTTATACAATTCGCATTCCTAAAATTAATTGTAGAGTTAATTCTGAATTGTGTTGTATACAACACACTTTCGTAAACATAATAACTTAAGGTGCTATATTCTTATTGACATCACAAATAAGATGACTTTAAATATACGAAGCTGATTACGTAAGCACAATAAATTTTAATTTTTATATACAAAACATATTTTATATTAGTTTCTATGATCTTGAGCGTTCAACCAATTTTCATTCTTTAATGTTTATAAGGCTTTCAAAAAAAATATTGGATAAGTATCAAGTATTTTTCCTTTTTACTTGCTTATAACATGTAGGAAATTAACGATTTATTGTAAGAATAATTATTTTGTAAATAATTTATTGTTACTAGATGTTCGTACTTCAACTGTATTAAATAAAAACCTTGAATTACCTGTTGCTACAATGCTATGCTAATTCATAACATTCCTTATAAACAGACTTATTTTTGTAATGGTTTCATCTCAATATTATAATATTTCATCAAATATAATTAAAAATATATATCATACCTCTATTCTCTATTGCAACACTTTAGGGTTGGTTTAAAACAATAATAAAAGATTTGGATATTTTGCTACTGTTATAAATTGTATTTTTCGAGGATGGACGTACTTATGGACACCTGTTACTTTTTAACCCAACAACTACTGAACCGATAATGAAACTTGTTATAACAGAAAAGTTAGAAATCCAGAATAAAAAACATATTTAAAGGTGCTGTCATAAATAAAGGTCAAGGCATAAATATAATTATATATATTGACAACTTCTACTGTCGAAGAAGTAACAACTGTTTTTAGCAATACTAGAGAACTAGTTTAATTATATAACATAACTACAGTATTATGTAATTGCATAACAAGTATTATAGATTTAGATATTAATTATCTTTAATATTTGTTATGCATAAATGCTAATCTATCTATATACTTATTTATTAAATAAAAAAATTATATTATTTAGCCTCTGCTTTAGGTTTCCTAGAAGAGATCACTCCTTAACAATAAGGCCACCTTTTGTACACATTTCCTTTTTCTAGGTGTACATAGGTGTTAGTATTTTCGAGAAACTACTGAAGATAAATATATATATATATATATATATTTAGTTTATTCAATTTTTCATACAAAATAAGATAAAATAATCAAATAAATTAATACTCAGAATAAATTGACGAGTGGCCCAATTCAAGAAATTCATGCAACGATATGTATTGCAAACAAACATACCCATAAGGGAAACAAAACTCGATTTACGCATTAGTAGTGAGCGCTCAAGATCCACACAAAAATTTGTTTAGTATCTGTAATAACTGTGACATAATTAATATATTGTATTAGCAGACATACGTAAAAATGTAGTATAATGTGTTTATTTATACATACATACATATATACCTATAGCTGAAATTCCTGTTAGGCGCATCCGTTTAATTACGTGAAGCGTTTTTGGTCGCGCGAAATCTCATTCAATCTCAAATGGAGGAGAGACTGGTCTCGGCAAATATCACGTAATTTTTTTCCGTTATTAAAAATCTTAAATACTAGTCTTAATTTGTCTTAAAAAAAATATACAAGATTTTTTTTTTAATAAATCTAATGTTGATTACATTAGATATTAGACACAGCAAAGATTAACGCATTTACATTACAAATACGCTTTTAAAAAAATGTCACGTGAGATTAGAGAAGGGGGCAGTGATGTCGAAAAATGGCCAAAATTGTCTCACGTAATTAATAGATGCTCCCTTATGTATCAATATATAGTATAAATGTTTAAGGTTAATTTTTCTTGTAAATATAAATCAATTATGTTATGTATATTATGAATGTGAATGTTTAGATGTATTTATTTTGCTGTAAATACAGTACCTAGGGTATACCTTAGGGATATTCGTAAGGAAAATAAAGACTGCTATGGGATATTTTGTTTTGTTTTTTATTATTTTTTTTTTCTTAAAGAAAAAATAAAATTCAGTCTGTTTTAAGAGAGACATTTTATCCATATCACTAAAAATATATTAAAAGCTGTAAATACAACATTATAATATTTCTATGATTTTCATCAGTCAAGATAGTTTATATCTTTACTTCAAAGTAAATACATTAACCGTTTTATAAATTTTTCGGTAATGAATATAATACATCTTCGTATTCTTGACATAATTATATAAAACTATAAATAAAAACTAATTAGCCTTTTTTGCAAGTTTTCGTCGTCTCCTTACAAATACCCTAACATCTGGTATGTCAGTTTCATTTTGATGTTCACCTGTATTTTGAACATTAGAAGAGTTACTTAATTTTGACGATGCATCGACTTCTTCAGTGGACGCAACTGTATCTATACATTTTTGAGATGTAGAAGTTGCTAATGCTTTTATACTACTTAATGCTGTAACTGACGGTCCATTGTTGCTTGAAGTATCTTTTAATCTACTTTCCGATACACACTCTGGTTGCTTTCCTGAAGATATAATCACTGTCTTTACAATGTTAGTTTCGTTTATTGAAAGTTCTGATTTAGTATTTTCATAGGTATTATTTGAAATAGCGTTTTTCGCTTCTGCATTATTATCTAAATTATCATTTACAACAGTTACATTTACACTATAATGATTTTTGTCTCCAGCTTTTTCGATGACAGTACAAAAGGCACTGTTAGAAGTATTGAAAGTATCGACCTTAGCCGGGCTAGTTACTGTTTTAATGATAACTTCACCACTCAAATCAACCGCGTCCTGAGTGTTTTCAAATATTGAAGTATATTTTTCCGCTGACTGTCCTGGGATATTATTTATACCTAAGTCATCAGGTGTTATTAAGCTACTACTATCCCCGAATAAATCGCTAAATTTATTTAACGTTTGCTTAGAAATAGAGTCCTTTTCTTTCTTATCCTTCGAAAAAGATTCTTTGAATTCTCTTTCTTTCGTCTTTTTTGCATCATGTGACTCTTTTATTTCATTTTGTTCCGATGTTTTTCTTTTTCTTTTTCGTTTTTTTTCTTTCGAAGAATCTTTAGTTAAACCTTTTTTTGATGAAGATTTTGTTGTGTCAATATTTTTGGTACTTGTTTTCTCTGACTGAAGAGTTGTTTCAGCAGATTTATTATCTTTCTTCGAGCTAGGACTAATTTTATCATCTTTTTCAACGTTTAGCACTATATTAGACTCGTTTTTGCTCAACAATTGGTCCGTATCTTTATCAAACTCTACGTCACTAGCTTCATCACTTAACTCCAAATCACCTTCAATGGTTTTAATTATTTCTTGTTTTCTTTTATCAGAATCTATTTGTTTTAAGTTTTCAATGGCATTATTTTCACTTGCTTCTTTTTCAACACTTAGTTTATCAGAATCTTGTTTAATATTTTGTTCGCATGGTTGATATTTTTCAACATCAACAATTACATTTCTTGATACTGGAAGATTGTTCTTATCACGTGTATCTTGAATTTTTTGGTCATCTGAATTGTTTTCTTTATAAGTTTTATCGGGTTTTTTTATCTTTGGAATTTTATACTTTGTAATTTCGAATTTCTCTGATATATTTTTATCTTTTTCCTTCACATCGGTGTGTTTTCGAGTTTCAAAATCAGTATTTTTATGTTCACTATTTGTTTCATTTTCATCACTTTTATCAATTTCCCTTGAATAAAATGTAGCGAGATCTTCATCGTGACTTTGTATTTCTCCAGATTCTAATGAGTCATGTAATGCTGGATTTTCAATATTCATATATATATCTTTTAATAAATTATCACTTTCTTGTTCAGAAATTCTGTAAGTTAAAGCAACTGGAACGCCAATTTTCTCAATACCCCATACAGATTTATCAACCATTTTCAGATCAATATTTCGACCAACTACTGTCGATAATATAGAGGTGTTATTAGATAAACTTAGAATATACTTTTTACTTGAATTTCTAGGATCTTCCAGCTTAGTTGCAGCTGTGCTCATTATTTCTGAAAAATATTTTATCTGTAAAATTACTTATCCATAATAAATAAAACTTAATAGGATTTTTTTTTATTGTTCAGATTTAAAATGTATAAAACTGCATAGCAAAGACAAAAACTACTAATCCAAATGACAAAACTTTCACATCGTACTTATAGTTTCATTAAGTATAAATATAGTAAATGACATGTGAATGAATATTATGAAACAAAGGTAGCAAAGTAAATTGCTATTTTAAATACTAAAACAATTATAACAAAAGTTAATTATATTACACATAAATGTGAAAAATGTTTACACGCAAATCTGTGTGTTAATATCCCTTACAGGTAACTAACATTAAAATCAATAAAAAATCAATGAGTTTTGTTTAATTTATTTAAGTCACACGATATTATTCTGTATTAACACAGATAGGACATATATTATTAACATATATACTATTATATATTACTAAAAATTAAATTGAAGAAGATTGAATTATATTAGGTTATTACATACTAGTCAAGTCATACTGTTAACATGCTTTGTATAAAGGTATGAGAATTGTTTTTATATTGAGATCAACAAGCCCGATGATAGAATGAAAATTAAAAGATGATATCAAATTAAATTAGAACATATTTTTTTCAAATTTCATTATCCCTATTTAAATAAACCTACCTTTAACAGAATGTTCAGGAAAAGTACTATCAATAACAATATAATCAGGTGACTGGCATGATGAAGATTGTGGGAGAGCATACTCTTGAGGTTTTGTAATATGCATCCTTTGTTGTTCAGCAAATTCTCTTTCTCTTTCATTTATGTAACTTATTTCTTCTATATATTTGCTATATGAATCATTTCTTTGTCGTTTAAAACTTGGTTCGTCCAACTCATTTCGTATTTTATGTTTTGCTGCTCCATGTTCATTGAACCGACTAGAATGTTTATCATAGTCAAGGTAATTATCTCTCTCGTAGGCAAATCTTCTGTCTCGACTCTTTGAACGGTTGTATTTATCGGACGGAGGACTTCGCAGTGATCTCTGTCTTCCGTAGTCACCTCTTGATGGATAACGTTCAGTATATTCTGTGTAATCTTTAGTATATCTGTGTTTACTTCTTTCTGGACCGTAATGTCTCCTATGCCTCGGGAAAGATTCACTTTTTTTATATTTTTCAATGCTTGTGTATCTACTTGATCTACTTTTAAAAAAATCTTTCGACGTCTCATAGTTTTCGTGGTGGTCTGTCCTGTTATCTCTATTGTGTTGCCATTCGTAATACTGTACGTCATTCCTAAGAGGAGACTTCCGAAAATCTTCAGAAAGTTTAATCTCGGAGTCCTCATCTGAACTAAATTTAGCTTCATGAAACCTTAAATACCATTGATATTAAATTGTATATTAAAATGTTAGCAATAAATACTAATTACTATTTATCTAATAGATAAAAATATGTTGAACTTTTTTAAAGATTTCTTTACTGATTGCCTGAATAAAATAGATAATAGGTGTATGTCCTTGTGGGTCTCCCCACCGTGCCTTAGAAAACACGTAAAACCGTCAGTCTAGATTGTTATCATAGATATCTGATAGTGACCGTTACTCATGTTAGGGAAATTATCCTCCAACCCGCAGTGGAGCAGTGTGGTGGATTAAGCTCCAACCCATCTATTTGGAGAAGAAGCCTTTGCCCAGTATTGGGTTGTTTACAGGCTGATTCAGTTCAGTAGTTTTCAACCGATAGATATTTGCAGTGAGTTTCCGTAATAAAAATAAATATACTATTTATATTGCTAACCTATTCACTGGTGTGGATAAATTTCTATTTGTGTTATTTTCATTACTTTGCGAAACTGAATCGTTCTGGTGAACACTTGGCAAATTCTCTTTGTTTTTATTTTTCTCACAGGAATTTAAAACCTTTTCTGCTTTTTCTTCACTACATATAGACTTCGTTTCCGTATTTATACCAGAAACAGTATCTACTGATGAAGTTTGACCTGAATCAACTCTGAAAGAAAACAGTCATTATATTTGATTTACAGGTATAGATAATATTATGATACTTATACATAACTTTCTCTGTAATGTCTTAGATATATTATCATTGATATGTACAAAAACCATATATCATATTAATATGTTATTCAACCCTCAGAGGACCATCTGTGTGTACAGCCACCCAAAAACTGTTGTGTGCAGGAAAGAAACGGAGGGCCACGCTCTCGCTAGGTTAATTAGTAGAATTATATGGACTACCGAATACGCGCGAAAGCTATCTTGGTTGGCCTCTGGATTACGTAATATACACTCAAATACCGCGTTCGGGGTGGCTATACAACCAGGTTGGACCGGTCCGTTCCAAAAGTGAAAACATAAATTGACTACTGATAAATTGCTCTGAGCATCGCCGATTGTCTGCACGGCATGCTCCGACGATTAGAAAACAAAAAAATAAAAAATAAAAGATAGTTGTAAAAAACAATTACGCGACGACTTCCCTGTACGATTTCGGTTATTTGCAAAGTGCAAAATAAAAATACACCTTTTTTTTAAATCATGAAAACGAGTTCCATTATCTTGTAGTCTAGAGTTAAGTCTCTAGTTTGGAAATCACCATAATTTTATGTACTTATCGCAATTAACAAAGGAAGAATCATTAAAAAAGTTCTCAAAGGTCCTACAGGCCAATTTTTCGTAGTTTTTATGCATTTCTTTCCACGGTTTTTTTTCGCAATGAGAATATCGACTGCAGCTTTGGATATTCTTATTCCTAAGGCTATAACAATTCAATTTTACTATTTGCGAGTTAAAATGTTGTTTGAAACGGGTAATAGAAGCCTAAGAAGTTGTAGGTTGCTGTACAGCCAAGGTGGACCGGTCCATGATGCCAGAAAATATTGGCTCTCAGCGGGTTAAAAGAAAACAAAGCTTATTGACCTGTGTGATTTCAACCGAACTTATGTCGTCTGCTTTACTTAATTTCTATTTATAGCTTTTAACCAGAATTAAATTTCTATGGCAAATATATATTTTAAATTAATTATTGTATTCTGAAATAAGCATGTTCAATGATGATGCCATGTCTGGGCCGTAACACGGACGATGTATAATCAAACATCAATATGAATCATATTACACTGTAGCAGGATTAGCTATTTATTTTATGTTTAATATAAATAATTAAGATAAGATAGTGTATATAAACAAGATTTTTTTTTTATTCAATTATAATATAAGGGAGGTAAGGGCTGCTCGCGTCCGTAGGATTTACCACCTTTTCCTAGGCTCACCTTACACGTACCCCCCGGGTGATGCTAAATGAGCAGCAACGCCGAGTAACACCTCGGTAAATAACCTGTCTATAGGCATTCGCAAACCTCGGAAGGATTAAATCTATTGCCTCTAATGCCCATTCAACGTAATCCAAAAAGAAAAAAGTTATCAAGCAGCCCACCATTTAAGGAAGGACATAAAATCCTAGCTGCAAGCTCTTAGAGATCTATTGACATTTCCAACAGATACAAAGGGACTTCCAGTAGACTCACCGGATGAACTCATTGAACCAATGGAAAGTCAAATTCAGTCAAAACCTAAAAAAGCAAGCAAACCACCACCAATAATCCTATATGGTGTTACGGACATATCGAAACTCACAGAACTTTTGAATACCTCTGTAAGAATTGATACATACACGTATAGAATCTTTAATAGAGACCAAATAAGAGTAATGACACAAACAAGTGAAGCGTATAAACACATTATCGAAATCGTTCTGAAAAATGGACTTATAGGTCACACGTTCACACCAAAAGATAAAAGATGCTGCAGAATAGTGATTAAAAACCTGCACCACACAACCCCTAAAGAAGCCATTATAGACGAAATAGAAAAAACTGGGAATAAAGTAAGAGGGGAAATCATATGTCCAATCTCACGAAAAAGCAAAACACCGTTGAATATGTTTTTCGTGAATGTAAAACCCGGCCCAAATAACACAGAACTCAAGCGTATAGAATCCATAAACAACAAAAAATTCAAGATAGAAGATCCACGAAAGTCCAATGAAATCCCTCAATGTACTAGATGCCAACAATATGGGCACACTAAAAATAATTGCATGCGTCCCTATCGATGCGTTAAATATGCAAAAGGACATAGAACCATAGATTGTCCAAAAAAAGATAGGAATACACAAGGCACCTGTTCGCTGTGTTTTGGAGACCACCCTGCCAATTGTAAGGGATGCCAAGTGTACAAAGAGATTAGGGCAAGGAAAATTGCACAACCACCCAATAAAAGAAATCTAATGACATCAATGAATAATAGAGGAAACAACACGCCAAGTAGCCACCCTAGACAGCAATTATTATTAACTCCACGCATTCAAGACCCTGGAAACACCAAACTGGAACAAAAAACAAGAGAACATACAATCTGAACCAACAAATGTGTTAGAACAAGTCATCACAAAGCAATCAGAGAAAATAGATATTCTCATACAACAAATAGGTATGCTCATGGGTCTCCTTATGACTCTCATTGCCCAATATAAAAAATGAAGTTTCTACGCATCGCAACATGGAACGTGAATGGTCTGGCACCTAACAAAGAGGAAGTAGAGCTTTTCATTAGACATAACAAAATAGATATTCTATTAATCTCAGAATCACATGACTTTTTTTTTGTCGCGGGGGAATCCATTTACGGATGATATCCAGGACGCCCGGGTGGCAGTCCTAGACCTATGTCGGACTCGGCACTTCGGGAGTGCAATACCGTACTAAACCCCTGCGGGAGCCTTCAGCCGCTTTAATTGGAGGGTCCCGGATCTGCAGGCAACAGGATCCTCCAGCGGCAGGCTGGCCTCGGCGAAAAGACCAGACTTCTCCTCCATGGGAACTGTCCGGCTCACCTCTGAACAGTTCCAACGACGCCGTGTCTAGCAGGACCGGGTTCCCATCCCGACCCGACACGGGCACAGCGGTGTCACTGGAGGCGCATTAAGTAGCGCCTCCTAAGCACCCCCGAATCACATACGACTAACGAAAAGGCTATCTTAATAAAAGGATATAATATATATTACACCAATCATCCTGATGTAACATCACACGCTGGAACTGCAGTTATAGTAAAGGAAAACATCAAGCAACATCCTCACCAAAACTTTGGACATGCGTACCTACAGGGCCTGCTAAACATTGCTGCGGTGTACTCCCCGCCTCGCCACATAGTTAATGAACAAATGTTTAGCGATTTTCTTAACACCCTCGGTGGCCGATATGTTGCTGGTGGTGACTAGAATGCCAAAAATATCTATTGGGGCTCTAGGCTAACCACAACTAGAGGAAGAGAATTGAAAAAGGCAATAGACTCAAATTCACTCAATATATTGATAATTGGAGAACCAATTTACTGGCCATCCGATCCCAATAAAACACCCGACCTGATCGACATTTTTATTTCCAAGGGAATTTCGGATTTGTATACAAGAATCGAATCATGTCTTGATAGCAGTTCTGATCATACACCAGTGATATGCATAATTAGCACCGGAGTGATTTGGAAGGAGCCTCGCGAGATGCTATACAGTCGCAGAACTGACTGGGAGTCATTCCAAGACTTTTTAAAGGAAAATACGAACTTGCAAATACCACTTAAAACTGAGGAAGACATAGAAAACGCTGCATGGTACGCAACCAACTTAATACAATTAGCGGCTTGGAAGTCCACTCCATATACAAAATACAATTCTCAAAAACAAGATTATACATTGGAAATACGTGAAATAATATCTGTAAAACGTAGACTAAGACGACAATGGCACACAAGCAGGAATTCACATGATAAAAGGGCCCTTAATAAAGCGAAAAAGGAATTAAAGAAAATACTCAAGGAATACAATGACGTCGCTCTGCGAGACACCCTGAGGATATTATCGCTTTATAAAGCAGATGACTATTCTCTCTGGAAAGTACCAAGAAACTAAAACGACCACAAGAACATATGCCACCATTAAAACGGCCCAATGGAGAATGGGCGAGGAAGCCTGCGGATAAAGCCGAGTTATTTGCTGAATTTCTTAGGCAAGTATTCGGGCCAAATGAGCCCGACGTCGTGTTTCCTGAGGAAGAAATAGACAAAATTCTTAGTAGTGCTCAGCAAATGTCTTTCCCTTTGCGATTGAGTACCCCATCCGAAGTAAAAAATACTATTAAGGGTTTGAAAAGGAAAAAGGCACCTGGTTTCGATTTGATCACATCAGAAGTACTGAACCAGTTATCAAAAAAAAGGAATCGTCTTAATAACCATCCTATTCAACGCAGTGTTGAGACTAAACTATTTTCCACTCATCAGGAAAATTTTAACTATTAATATGATAGCTAAACCAGGAAAATCTCCAACTGAAGTTTCCTCATACAGACCAATAAGCCCTCTCCCTCTACTATCTAAACTGTTTGAGAAGATATTTCTGCAACGATTGTTACCCATACTTGAAGAACAAAGGACAATCCCAGAACATCAATTTGGCTTCCGAGCGAACCATGGAATGATAGAACAAATACATAGAGTTGTTTACACGATTCGTCAATCTTTAGAAAGAAAGGAGTATTGTTCAGCTGCTTTTCTCGACATACAACAAGCATTTGACCGAGTATGGCACAAGGGCCTCCTGAGTAAGCTAAAAATTTGTCTACCACACGCGTCATACATGCTGATCAAATCATACTTAACAGAAAGAGTATTCCATGTTAGATTTGCGGACTGTTACTCCTCATTCTACTCCATAGGGGCTGGGGTTCCCCAGGGCTCTGTTTTGGGCCCGGTTTTATACACGATCTTCACACTGCAATCCTATCCTGCGATAAAGACCCGATTAGAGAATCTACAAACCTCCAAGACCACCTGGACAGGGTAGGATTATGGCTAAGAAAGTGGCGAATCAAGGTTAGCGCTGCCAAGTCTACTCACATCATCTTCACCCTAAGGAGAGGAAACTGCCCACCAGTGACACTTGCGGGAGACATTCTGCCACAGAAAAGTACTGTTAAATACCTAGGGATGTACATCGATAGAAGTCTTACCTGGCATGAACATATAAAGAACAAAAGAGATAAAACGAACAGAAAATTAAGAGATATTTACTGGCTGGTGGATAGACAGTCATCTCTTGGTTTGGAAAATAAAGTTTTGATATACAAATCCATCTTAAGACCCATATGGATATACATTTATAGAGCTCTGGGGATCCGCCTGCCTCTCAAATATAGAAATACTGCAACGCTTTCAAAATAAAGAACTTAAAATCTTGAGTAGTGCACCTTGGTTCACAAAGAACGTTGAAGTACATGAGTACCTGCGAATTCCAACTATCAGGGAAGTTATAGAAAAGTCCTAGAAGAGTTACAAACAAAGACTTCAACAACATAAGAATGAACTAGCTGTGAGACTTCTGGAGTCCTCAGGGTCCACCTACAGACTCAAGAGGAAGCAAATAGCATCCTTCTGATGGATATCATAATGGGATGACGCATTGCTGAATGCGAAAAATCTCGAACTGCCACCCAATTAACAACAAATCTGATTAAAGCTCACGGGCTGATTGCAAATAGAGAAAAAAATAAAATTAATGTATTATAATTCATATGTCATACAACTGTAACAAATAAAACCAACAAGTATGCTTAATAAAAAAAAATCAAAAAACCAGACTGCGTAAAATACTCTTATTATAAACTAAAAATAATAAAACAATTTACTAGCTTTCATTTGATATCCATATTGCTACAGTAAGAAAAAAAATTCAACTCCCCCCCTCATTCCGCCATTTGCGGGTGCCATTTTGAAAATTTATATAGCCTATGTCACTACTACAATTTAGACAAATCCAACGACACCTCATATGTCAAAAACCGTCCAGCCATTTGGGCTGTAGGGCGTGCCAAAGAAATGGACATACATACATACATACATACATACATACATACATACACTCGAAAAACATAACCCTCCTTCTGTCGCAGTCGGGTAAAAACTTAGTACATAAAAGATTTTAAATATCACATTTTATTAAAAATAATGCAGATTTCTGAGACAATACATATATTATAGATACTATATTTGATGTAGAGATAAGATTCCATATACTAAACAGTCTATGATATTTACCTATATCTACTAGAGCCCTACATCAAATACCTTTTATATGTTTGGCAAGTAAATTCTCCTTATATTGTACCAAGTTCGGATGGAGCTTGAGCCAGAAACAAATACCCACCGGTCACCTATATTTCAGCCACACCCAGCATGGTTTAATGGGTATCTAGTTAGCTGTTATTGCTAACAGTTATCAGAGTAATTTCGAACATTAGACATTATTATTTATTAGCAAATACCAACTTTTTAATTCCCAATTTGAAAATTATACTTTTCCATATGTAGCTCTCAATATCCAAGTTATTGTATTTATTTAATTTATTAATAACAGATAAATTTACAGTTACTCTACAAAGTTATTTTATTTCTTACGAATGCTATGAATATGATATATTTGTTTTTAGAAAATCATTACTCAGAGGCAATAATTTAAGCATCCCAATGGCATTCAATTTATAGCAGAAGAGTTTCTATACTCAAACACATGGTTATGGTCCAACTTAAATAATTTTGCTATAAAAGGTCTATTTTATGGACAATAAATAAAACGGGGTATATTACGACTTACAGGCGTCTCCGCACCAAACTATTTTTCACCAATAGCAAAAAATATCACAAGTATCAAAAATTTAATCAGGTTAAACCACATAGCATGTAATTATTAAAAATAAGTTTCAAAAACCATGAAATATAAAATACCTATTGTCCTTCTGAATGTTAACTTCCAATGGTGCTTCTTTATTTTGTTTTTCTTTCATTGCAATTGTATCAGTATTACTTTCATTTTTGTCAGCCCGTCCTTTAGAATATAATTGGCTCTTTGCAATATTCAAAAAATTTTTACCTGTTTTTTTCATTGTATTTAATATTATCATATCTTTCCTGAAAATAAAATTTGTCTTTATGAAAGATATATATTATAAAACTTTATATAATAATTTTTTAAAACTTAACCTACCAGAGCGATCAAATGACAGCTTATGAGACTTTAACAAAAATTGTTAAATAATAGGTTTACATTTATCTTTTTAGGTTTACATGTTTAATATGTTTATGTTTTATGTAATGTTTAATAAAAACATAAAACTCATAATTTACAACATAAACCTAATAATTAATTCTTCATGATAACCTCTCAGCAGGTTTGG
The DNA here is from genome assembly GCA_036937285.1 of Euphydryas editha. Classification (NCBI taxonomy): domain Eukaryota; kingdom Metazoa; phylum Arthropoda; class Insecta; order Lepidoptera; family Nymphalidae; genus Euphydryas; species Euphydryas editha. The sequence continues at coordinate 7,477,004 of JAUPFZ010000007.1, forward strand.
TGTTAAAAGACAAACTAAAACTGATAATAATAGTAAGTTATCCCAGGCAGTGATGGACAAAATAAAAATACATTTATGAGAAGTGTAGTATGTAGTTATTTAGTAGTATTTTATATGAAATTTGAAACATAATTACAAAATCCACAAAAACACAAACATCCAAGGCACAAGATCTTATTTATAAGCTTTACTGTAACTCTAATGTTATAGTGTTACTCTCGACACAGTTAGTTGCCACCAATAGTTGTCAAGATATAAGCATAAAGCATGTTATGATATGAGTCATATACCTAGTATCAAAGACGGCAGTCTCCACATTTTCTTCAAAAAAAGTTATCTATGCCAAAATTTCCTCTATAATCAGCTCTTCCATCTTAGTAAAAAAAAATGGAGTTAATAAAATATGAAGACTGCCGTTTTTGATACTATATGACTCATATTATGTAAGTATAATGGAGACTGGTTGTCTCTGATATAATTTTTATAATCAGAAATGCAAATAATTGGATAACAGATAAACAATCTTTTTTATTATCACTTTATTAAATTCAATAAAAATCATTGTTTATTGAAACTTTCAAAATATGTTATCTCACTTACTTATTTTCAAACAATAACACAAATAATATAATATATATATATATAATGTATAATAATATATAATATGTTTAACACACACACGTGGTTGCCTGTCCCCTAGGTAGGCCACTTAATGCCTGTGTTATAGGTAACAGCCGAATGATATACATTTTTTTATAAATATACATATAAATGATACATATACAAATAAACATATATTACACCCAGACTCGAGGCGGGAATCGAACCCACAGCCCTGAAGCAGAAAGCAGGGTCACTGCCAAATGCACCAAAAAATTGGTAATTTAATTTTATCAATATTGTTATTATTATTTATTTGAAGATTAGATATTTTAGAATGGTGGGTAGTCAGTACAAACACAATGTAACTGAGGTCAGAATAATTAGGACTCCTAATATTATAGAGAATCATTAGGTATCAGCCGTATCAATATATGTGGGGGCCCCCGTCTACAGGGGCCCCCACAAGAGTTCGGGACAAATTGGTCCGGAGTTGCAACGACAATGTTTTTTTTAAGGGAAAACATATAGCCCGATGTAGTAAATACTACCGGTCTGGAATTACGGCGACTTTTCTTTTTTTTTTTGGAATACATATAGCCCCACGGAGTAAATACTTTTTCTTTCGTCATCATATGCAAAGAATTTTGGGACCTCTTTACAGATTTTGATACAGGGCCCATCTAAGTCACGCTACGCCACCGACTCCACTGTAAATCTGTTTTTAAAAATATGCATGTGTTGTGATAACAAAAATTTCATATATATATATATATAAATATTTTGGCTTACTCTAAATTTAAGTTGTTAATCATATCAGTCTTCCTCTGGATTTCAGCTCTTGCTGTTTTCAGTAATGATGAGTAATTAATTTCTAACTTTTTATATTCACCATTCACTTTGTCGAAATCCTGCAAAATATTCTAAAATATCAATGAACATCCATTCAAGTATAACAATATAAAGAATAACAACACTACATCTATACAAAAATATATTTTAAAAAGTACATTGATTGTATTTATATAAAGTAGCTCTCTTTCTAAGGTGATATTTTATTTCAATACTCTTATTTAATAAAAGACTACACCTAAAGGAAAAGGAAACTAGATCTCTGAACAAAAACAATAATCTAGAATAATTAATTAATAATTTCTTACTTTTTGTAACTGAGCTATGGCTTTGGAGTATTCTTCAAGTTTCAACTTTAGCTCCTTGTTTTCACTTCTTAGCTGTAAATTATTATTTTATTGTACAACAGTCGGAAATAAGCAATATGAATGTTAACTTTTGAAATTTCGAAGACAATTTATTAGGTAATTAATTTGCAAAAAAGAATATAGTAATGACAAATAGCAATTGGCGCTAAAATTACGTACCTCATTAACGATATTTACGTCATTATAATTTTCCAAGTTATCGTATAGATCATCCATTTTCCTAAAAAAAACTCCTTTATAATAGAAACTTATTTAACTTAACAAATATTAAAATTTATTTCAAATATAGTAGGTATTGGTAGGTATGAACCAATAAAATTTTAAACAAATATGTAGAATTTTACAGCATAGAATACATATATGTGACAATGAGTACTAATGTTACCACAAAGAAAAAAATAGTTAAGTGCTTAGTATTAATAAAGGTAAGGAGCTCAATCTTATATGATTGTTAGAAAGATGTCCATAAAATAGCATTAAATAAAGACAGCGCTGATGTGTTGAAGGGAATAATCTAACCTCCATAATACTAAAATGGAAAAATAAGAGCTGATCATTCTTTTAATCATGGCTATGTTCGCTGTCTCCTTCTAAGTGAAGATTATGATTCTGTAATTTATTAAAGTAAAAATAAAATCAGTAAAGTCAGCTAGTGAAATTATAAAACTAAAACTAATAATACATACATACATGTAAACACGCCTCTTTCCCGTAGGGGTAGGCAGAGACCACTTCTTTCCACTTGCTACGATCCTTACATACTTGTTTCGCTTCGTCCACTTTCATTATTCCTTTCATACATGCTCTTCGGTTTAGGGTACTCTTGACCTGGCCTTTTTTCAAGACGTCCCTGATTTGATCTTGAAACGTTCGCCTAGGTCTACCCCTATATATTTTATGCTAATGTTTGTAATGTTTTCATTCTAATATATTTTTTGTAAAAAAAACGTAATTTACGGACGCTTTTAAGTTACATTTAAATTAAAATATTTGATTACATGGCAACTCCACGCAACCTCCCTGCAAAATGCTAGTAGGTATATTTATATAGGATAGAAGAATATTTGGTTTTGGTTCGGTTCTTGTCGTAACGACTAACGCCTTGCGCTATCTAACGTTTTACGTTACTAAACCCCGCTCATAGTGGACGTGAAAATTGTGTAGTGTTTATTTATGGATAAAATCTTACTATTTAAGGAATATATGGAACATTTTGTGTATTTTTCGTATCTATTATGATGTTCATGTTTATAAACTCGGTCATTTCGTGATTTATACGCAATAGTGAAGAAGTGCAACAGGCGATTCAGATTCCTTGTAAACAGAGGAGTACTGAGTGAATACAAAATGCCTACGGATTCAGAATGTGACTATGATTTAGTTTCGAAGGAGTGGCTTTTAGCAAAATTACGCTCAGATGAAAGAGATACTGTTCTAATAGATTGCCGAGGATCCAATGAATACTCAGCGTCTCATATACGTTCGGCAGTGAATTTCTCTATTCCTAGTATAATGTTGAGGAGATTAGCTGCAGGTAAAATTGAACTGGCATCGACTGTTCAATGTAAAGAACTTAAAGCTCGTATCGCACATTGTTGTTCGCGGGGTACGTTCGTGTTGTACGGAGACGGTGCCCCGCGGGATCCCGACTCCGTGCATGGTATCCTGCTGAAGCGTCTTAAGCAAGATGGCGTGCAGGTTGTCTGCCTAGAAGGTACATCACATACTTTCAATTGCATTAGTAGTTTTCTATATTTCTTGCCTGAATTTCGTTGATTTCCTTCATGTAACATAAAAGAATTTAATATTAATAGAAAGATGGTCTTTGAAATATTATTAAAAGTGTAGACTTTATGAATAATAAGCTTAGTTCAAATCTGCTAAAATTAACTTAGTTTTTTTTATATGTCATAATTGTTTTTGTAAAGTGTTTCGTTTATATTATATCTCCATTTTTATATATACTCATAGTTTGCTATTTTATAGTCAAAATGATGACCATGTAGAAGCAATAATTTAGATAAGTTTTTTTTTTTTAAATTGGTACAGTAATTTTTAAGGTTCATCCATCAAATTTCTCACAATAATTGTTTTAGCCCCAGAACAATGCAATATTTAATATTTAAAAATTGTACAGAAGAAAATTTCACTATGATTTTATTATAGTATATATTATAATACAATACCAAGTACAATACACTTACTTCCTGACCTGTATTATTTGCATATATCTAATTGTTTATAAAAATTAAATAACTCTTGAAATGTTTTCCCTTCAAAATATAAAACAAAAATTACCCTAAGGGGGCATCCACAAATTATGTGAGATGTTTAAAGGGGAGAGGGGGTCGAGTCAAATCTCATCTAATCTTACGTTGGAGAGAGGGGGGGTCTCGGCGAATATCACGCAATTTTTTTTTTAGATTAAACAAAAAATATATACTATTTTGGTCCATTATCCAGATTGTACATGCTTAAAATTTAATTTTAAGCGTAATCGTAATACGATTAAGATCATTCCCTAATTTGTTCGAAAGAAAATAATTTCATTCATACTTCGACGTTATACATTACTACTGACTGTCAAACCACCATATTTGTTTTATACCAAATAGCTCGATTTAATCTAAATTTATGATACAGTGCAGCCCGTCCTATGGTTTCAAACTGCAATTTTTTTTTCTTTTTACAATAACAATCTAATGCGTTTACATATTTAATAAACCCACATTTTGAAAAATCTCGCGTGAGATTGGGGGATGGGGGAGGGAGTTGAATAAAATCTCACGACATCTCACCAGGGGGGAGGGAGGGACAGAAATTAAAAAAAACACCTCACGTAATTTATGGACGCCCCCTAAACAAGTATCATTCATTAGTTTTTAATCATAAATAAATATTACAGTACAGGTTAACATTATAATGAATTCCACATTTATTTCTTATGTTATTTCTTGACAAAAATAAATCCAAGCTATTGATTATATTTAACAAAATAAGTAAAAAATCTATATTAATCTATTTTAAAAAAGATACCACTCAAATTTAAAATGATCACATTTTACACAGATAAATTTCGTCAATTGATTGAAGTGTTAAAAGTTTTCAACTTTTAACTGAAATTCTACAAAAAATAACTCATACATTTAATGTCTAGTTTCTCCAATTTTCATAAAAATAACTTGAAATATAATGGCTCTTATATGAGCCTAAAAAGCTCTAAATATTGCAAATTCCCAATTATTTTTTCATTAAGGATATCAAATCAGATATTCATTAGAATAAAATTGTAAGATCATAATTTTTTTCTTAAAATGTATTATTAGGTATATGTATAACATTTTGGGTAATTATTCGGTATCGCGCCACCACAGATTTTGAGGCTGATTTTTTTTAGAGGTCCGTTATGACTTCAAAACATCATAACTAGTGTTGTTATGATGGCGCATGACCTTTTTTTGGCGTAAAAAAAAAAACTAAAGAAAATTTCGTACGAATAATTTTTTTATTCATACGATTATCGAAAGATTTTTTTCTTTTATTGTTATGTTGTTAGAGGTATTTTTTTTTATTGATAGGTTGTTAGGTCTTTTTAATCAGTATCAGGAATAGGGATAAGGAAATAGAATAGGTCGATCAGGCTGTCTTTCTGGGTATAACCTTAGATTCAAAATTACAGTGGGGTCCTCATATTGGGAAGTTATCTGGCAGAGTCAGCTCCGCAGCTTACGCATTAAAAAAAATACGGCAGTTGACGGATATCAAAACCGCGCGATTAGTATATTTCAGCTATTTCCACAATATCATGACTTATGGTTTACTGCTGTGGGGAAACGCTGCTGATATTCAATGTATATTTATTTTGCAAAAGAGAGCTGTCAGAGCTATCTACGGTATGAGCACCCGTGAGTCTTTACGAAATAAATTTAAGGAAATAAAAATACTAAATGTTTATTCTCAATATATTTTTGAAAATTTATTATACACACAAAAACAAAAATAAATTTGTCAAGAACTGTAATAGACATAATAAAAATTTAAGAAATAAAAATAAATTGACCATTCCTAATTTTAGGCTCCACAAAATAAGTAACTCTTTTGTAGGTAACTGTATACGCATGTACAATACACTGCCTGGTAATGTGCAAGACTTGTCCCTAAATAAATTTAAACACTTCATTAAATCCAAATTATGTAGTAAGGCATATTATAGCATTAAAGATTTTTTAAATGACAAGGCTGCTTGGCAGTGACATGATTTGCTCGTTCTTTATGAATAATTTTTTTATATTGTATGTACAAAATATGATATGGTAAAAAGAGTACCGAGATTTTTTTTCCTCCGGCTTTTTTTCTCTCGGCCTACACTAGGAACATTATTATATTATTGTAATATTTAGTAAAGCCGATGATGAAATTGTAGATGTCTACCGAGAATTTTTTTTTTTTTGACGTTCGTTGAGTGTGTGTAATCAATCACCTAATAACGAATAAAATATTTTGATTTTGTTTTTTTTTTTTAAGTTACAACCATATAGGTATTTATACCTCTATAGTTACAACGCGTCGTCCCTAGTTAAAAAACTAGTTATTAATAAAAGCCTTTGTTAAAACTAGAAGTAACGCTCAAAAAAAAAAAGACCTAACAATCTATCAATAAAAAAAAAAAAAACTAATAACATAACATTAAAAACATATCTTTCGATAATCGTATTACAAAAAAATTATTCATACGATTATTTTTTTAAATTTCTTTTTCAAGTCAAAAAAGGTCATGCGCCATCACAAAAACACTAGTTATGATGTTTTGTAATCATAGAGATCTTCTAAAAAATATAAGCCCCATCATGGCTGGTGACGCGATACCGAATAAGTACGACAATTTTTTTTAATTTTTTTTTAAGTCAAAAAGGTCATGCGCCATTATAAAAAAATTAGTTATGATGTTTTGAAGTCATAAAGCACCTCAAAAAAAATTGGTTTAATCTTTTAAGCCTGACACAAAGTAACCATAAAACCACTGTACAAAGAAATAATATTTAATTAATTAATCCAGTCTTTGAATAAAAACAGTAACAAGTCGGTGATCGTGCTGTTCGAATGGGGAGAGATATCAGCCTTTGCGCAGTCTAGTGTGTGGTTGAAGCGGTTGAGCGAGATCCCCGGGGGAATCCCTGGAAGAATCAGTGTGGATTCAATGAGAGTCGGCTATGACAGAGGCAACGTATCGGATAGGTACGGTTGCCTTATGGCCTCCAAGAACAGTGAGGTCATTGTCTACGAGGACAGGGGGGAGGATCTGGGTTATTTAAGACCGAAATCCATAACACCTTCACCCCCTGCATCGCGGACTGTCGATGAACCCACACTTAGCGGTTCGGAGCGCTTACAGCTCAGGGTCGAGGTCCAGAAGGCAGAACAACTCAATAAAAGGGCCGCACCCGAATCTAGGCCAAGCTCGATGTCAGTAGCGACATTTATCCATGCTACCATCTCCCCTAAACAAGGCATGCTCCCACATCATGCCTCCCCCAAAAGGGCGGAACAGGGAGAGCGGCAAGCGGAGGCGCTGAACAGGTTCACCAAAGACGACAGTCCGAGGCACCCGAAGGCGTCACCGGCCGCTCGAACTAGAGCCGACATGGGACAGGTATCACCACCGAGACTTCGACCTGCGTCCACACCGCTCCAACACGCGGAAAACGCCCTTATCGAGTTCCTGGCCATAACAAAGGCAAACCGCGAGGTAAGCCTGGCCATCTGCAATAAGATCATGCAGACCTACCGGTACGACCACCAAAGGTTACTGGAGGCGCAACTCGAGGAAGCCGAAGCAGCCATATATAACAGCGAAACCCGTCAAGTACTCAAGGGCAAGATGTCGGGTAAATATATGGCTGCATATAACACCACAGCAGGCTTCGTGAGCGCGGTTGAGTCTGAGGGAAAAGATGAGGAGCCGCAGACCTTCGCAACACCAGAAGGGGACCCGGTGGTGGTAGTGGCCAGATGCACGAAAATAATGCTGGGGGACCGGATACTTCAGATGGCGAAAACCATATCGAACGACCGGGAAGCCGGCTTACTGTCCGTGACCTGGGGACTACCATCGCTGGAGTGGATAAATGGGGTACCGGGATGCGGCAAGACAACTCGCATAGTCGGGGACTTCGATGAGGACACGGAGGTCGTGATCACGACCACAGTCGAGGCGGCCAAAGACTTAAAAGAAAAACTGGCGCACCGCTATGGCAACAAAGCCAAGCAAAAGGTGCGCACTATGGCCTCCGTTTTGGTAAATGGTTTCCGTGAGGGCTCGACAATCACTCGCCTAACGGTGGACGAGGCCCTCATGAACCATTTCGGAGCCATAGTAATGGCCGCCCGACTATCCGGTGCAGAGAAAGTGATCCTTATCGGAGATATAAATCAGCTGCCGTACATCGACAGGGATAACCTGTTCGAAATGCGGTACTGTAGACCTACTCTGCTAACAACCATCTCGTGCGAGTTGTCATGCACGCATCGCAACCCCAAAGATGTCGCCTTTGCCATCAGCGAGGTCTACGAGACCATGTACAGCTCCAGCGCCAAGATCCGATCGTTGCGAGTGGAGAGCCTCACAGGCGCACGTATCCCCGTAGGACGGGATCGGACCCTATACCTGGTCTTTACGCAAGATGAGAAGAAATTGCTAACTGACCAGGGATATGGGTCCGGCGAGGGATCGCGCGTCTTAACCATCCACGAGGCGCAGGGCCAGACCTACGAGGACGTCATCGTCCTCCAGACTAAGGCAGAGAGGCTTCGAATCCACGACAGCGTTTCGCACGCTGTAGTCGCGGTGACTAGACACACCAACACCTGTGTCTATTATACCGACGACTGTGATGACGCAATCGGTCGCTTTGTGGCGAGGGCGACGCAGACCACGGAAAAGGAAATCCTCGAGCACAGTCTCAAGATGGCGATTCATCACAGAGATACCGCCGTGATTGAGAGTGTGCTCGATATGTTAACTAAAAGTATCGGTGTGAGGACATAGTTGTTTTAGGAATATATTTATAACAAATGGCTGTAAGATTGTTAGTACGAAAATAAATTAAGTAGTAGTAATAGCATGTTGTGCATAATAGAAAAAAAAAAAAAAAAAAAAAAATTGTAACAATAACGACGGAGACATGTATATATAATAGGCATAGATACACACATAATATATTTCTATTATTTAATTATTAAGTCTTATAATATTAAAAATTATAAAAAAAAAAAAAAAAAGAAAAAAAAAAAAAAAAAAAAAATTATGCATGTACCTAGATTTAAGAATACATTTTAGGTTCGGTTCGGTGGACTCACGTCCAACATTAGAGATACTAAGTTTTAATTAAGTTACCACTAATGTAAGATTGTAAGCAGCTACTATTATACCAAGTAAACAAAACAAATTGGAATAAGAAAGGCATGGGCAAAATGAGCCCGTGGGCATAAATTACTTAAAAAAAAAAAAAAAAAAAAACAAGTCGGTGATAAATTTTCTTATTTTTAAATAAAACGGTGCTATTTTTTATTATAAATAAAATGTTTTGTTGCTTGATAAATTTATAGTGTTTAAAGACATGTATAGGAAAGTAGACATTACTTTTAAAATATTACATGAAACCAATCAGGGCCGGCCTAAAGCGAAAATGGAGAGTGTGCAAGACATATTAGGCATGTTCATGGGAAACATTATTGATTTTTACTATCCATAATTATCCTGTCGGAAGTGCACACGAAAAATAAAAAGGTCATCGTGACCCCTGTACCGATGTTTACACTTCCAGGCTAGGCGTATTCTTAAAAAAAAGGTCATCACTAGTACATAAACAAGTGTGAGTCGGACTCGCCTATGTAGGGTTCCGTAGCAGAAAGTAACATTATATAAAAGTTCTTGTAGTTCGTTGTAACTTTGATCGATGTTTTAATAATAATGTATTTTTTTTAATAAAAATAAAAACTACTTACTAGATCTCGTTCAAACCAATTTTCGGTGGAAGTTTGCATGGTAATGTACATCGTAAATTTTTTTTTACTTTTATCATTCTCTTATTTTAGAAGTTACAGGGGGGACACATTTTACCATTTAATTAAAAGTCTAGAGGACATACGAGTTGCACGAAACCGTCGTTAACTTTCCGTTAGTTAAGTTGCAATTAATCTTAAAATTAGTTGATCTTATGATTAATTTAAAGCTGTTGGAATTAATCATCCGTTAGATAGGTCTTTAATTAAACTAAATTTTTTGTTAACTTAATCAGATGTAGGTTTCGTGCAACAGATAATCACGATTCTTGTGATTAAATTAGTTTAATAAACACTTAAATTTAAAATTTGTTTCGTGCAACTCGGCGATAGTCCCCCAAGATCATGGACGCTGTAAAGGGTCCGAAACGTCGGGAAATAATTTAAACTGTAGAGTTTTAATAAACGCGATAAAATCCGATATAGACTTTTAATTAATTGTATAAAATTCGCGTAAATATAAGAGAACAGTACACATTTTATCACTTTGGAAGTGTCTCTCGCGCAAACTATTTAGTTTAGAAAAAAATGATATTAGAAACCTCAATATAATTTTTGAAGACCTATGCACAGACCTATCCACACACGTATGGGTTTGATGAAAAAAAAAATTTGAGTTTTAGTTCTAAGTATGGGGAACCCCCAAAATTTATTGTTTTTTATTATTATTTTTGTGTGAAAATCTTAATGCGGTTCACAGAATACATCTACTTACTAAGTTTCAACAGTTTTTATAGTTTCGGAAAAAAGTGGCTGTGACATACGGACAGACAGACAGAAAGACATGACGAATCCATAAGGGTTTTGTTTTTTGCCATTTGGCTACGGAACCCTAAAAATGCCTAAAATGATGAAATTTTTCTATACCCCAATTGTATGCCCCCAAAAAACTCAAATGTGCCGCTCCATACCTCGCACATCCTTAGGTCAGCCCTGAAACCAATTATAATATTCTCAAAAACTTTAAAATAGTTTTTGTCTATAATTTATTATAAAAATATTTGAGTCAGAGATTAAATATAATATAATTGTGTATGTATATGTACAAACATGTATATACTACTATATCTCATACATAACTGGTTGTTTATGAAAAGCAGTCACATAACTCATTATCTATAGAGACATCTATAATTTATAATATCAGAAAATAGTTTATAAGAACCGATTTAGAAGTTTATGACATTTTATTTTTATATTATTCAGTAAAATACTTCTCTAGACTGCGATTTCTATATCAGGGACACCTGGATGGTAGTGACTGAGTCGCAATTATTACTCGCTGTTCCTTTCTCTAGGATGCCCTGAAATAGATTAAAAATAAAATTGCTATATACAAGTATTTCATTTTATTTTGTGTGTAGTTTAATGAAAGTATATTGACCCATTGAATAAATCGCGTTTGAGATGGGTTATCGTCCGATCGACCCCCTTATGTTTAGTATGTGTCTTAAAAGTAATGCCGGAGGTCGCAAGTCGAGGCATCCGCTCTTCCAAACGTGGGAGAGGAAGTCTGCTACTTATTGTGCTCCTCAATGCGAGACGATAGATTATGATCGCCGCACTAACTCGAACGCGCTCGTTTGTGTTTCCGTCTATGGTATATTTTATGGGCTAATAAAATAGTACAATATCTTCATTGAAGTACTTATTACGTATGTATCTGTTTAAAGGAGTTTGTCAGTCTCTATGATTATGTTATGGAAATATTACATACTAGTATCGGCGTGTGTAATCATTGCATAACAAATTATACGTATGTACTAACTAATGAATCACGATATTACCTATAATAGTTGTCGTGTTTAATACTCCATATTTACTATACTCAGCGAATGAGTTTGCATTATAAATATGTTTGTAATAAAGGCCTTGAAGACATTGATCTATAAAAAACCCGTTTATAGATAAATGCTTGAAGATGATTCAACTTACCCATGTAATTTATCTAAAGCTATAATTTTTCTTCACTTATTCGTTACAAGTTTGACATTTTAAAAACCTTCCACAGTCCTCTAACTCTGTATGGTGGTACCATGCGATGATAACAACTTCGATCAGATGTGTATATGGTCTATAACGATATTGGCTTTGAAAAAAAAAGTGAATGAAGCATTAAATTTAATAAAAATATGATCAAAAGCGGCCGGATGCCTGCATTGCTTCGGTCTTCGTCGAACGGAAGAGTGCCGCAATTTTATAACTAAGTTCCTGTATCACTCACGTCCTGCCAATTTCATTAAATCAACTATTACACCAATTAAAACAAAATATTTGCTCGGAATTGTATGTGCTCTCATTTTAAAAGTAGATACGATTCTATGATTGGATATGATATGGTGTAGCTTTATCGCAAATTGAAATAGCAATAAAGTTTTTTTCTTCAATATTACAGCTGTTAGATAAATGTTTCATATCGTTGAGCCACTCTCCTGCAAATAAAGCGGACCATTAATATAATAAATAGTGCACGGATGTGGCCAGCTCATCTCAACTCGAATGCCTTTCATTTTAATAACGTAGGAAATGGCGTACATCTGGTTCTCGTAACCGGACATAATGAGCTCATGGAGGATAACGAAATCGTAGTGGGAAGTTATGTCTCAAGAAATTAGACTGTTAAACTAAAATTATTTAAGTTGAAACTAGTTCAGTTTACTTTTAAAACATCAAATATTTGTTGAAATCGCGAAGAAAATCGATTTAATTATTCACACATTTATGAAATTTAAATAGTAACATGTCTGTTATACTAGCTAAAATTAAAAAAAAAATTGCATTTTAAATTCGTTTAAACAATACTCATATTTATTTGAAATAAATAAAATTTTATACATAATTATAATTATGTTAGATGATTGAGTGTAATTCTTATACTTTTTGTCAAATATAATATATACTACTATATAAATATGATATATACTACTACGACTTATACTAGTGTACTTATTTACTGATCTATAATAATTGGTAAATAAGTGAAAAAAAATGTTTATTAACTTAAACCATAAAATATCATTAAAGTTTTTTTGGGTAAATTTTTTACAACTTTAGCGACTCAATTGGATAAGTAAAACTGCTCGTTACAATGTTCAATGAATTCAGGTTTTATTTCGTTTCGTTTCGCAACGTTGATCATGAATTAACAACTAAGCTATTTTGTATTATATTTTATTACCTAGTGTGAAGTTGAATAGAATATAGATAATATCACTCTTAGGATTATTTTTGTAATCAGTACAGGATTAACGAGAAAATTCTATGCAAATAAATAAATAAAACTTTTTAACATACACACAGTTGTCTGTTTCTAATGTAGGTAAGTTAATGCCTGTGTTATATATAGGTGACAGCCGACTGATATACTTTTTTTGTAATATGTATGTGTATATATATATCTCGAGGCAGGATCAACTGCCTACTGCGCCAACGGGCCAGTCAAAATGAACTGATTATTTAAATGAATTGATTATTATTTGTCTCTACAAGATATGCGTAAAGTTATTTTACGAAGTCGGTATTTTCTTATGACAAAATTACGTTAATACTAATTAAATAAAATTAACACTTACTAAAATAATATTTTAACGGAATAAGATTAGATATTATATTATCAGTCAACTGCCATCAATATTCGTTTGCGTAATTGTGTAGTAGTGATAGGATGCGGCCGGCGCACAGTGCGGCGACTTTGTAGCGTTGATGGTTCTATCAGCTAATTATCTTGAGCGACGGCGCCACGACTATTATCAGCTCGAAATCGAGTCATTCCTTAATTAGTTCAACTAAAGGATCATTACAAAAACCCTGTTCGTACAAAGGCTTAAATACTGATCATTTATTTAGAAGGCAGTAGCAACGTACTTAATTACTCCAGTAGACTATTTAAGTCCTATGTTAATGTAGGTGGAAAATTATTAACGAATTTCTATTCTGTGAAAATGTTGATACTTAAGGAAATTTTAAACACTATTTTTTGTTTTAGATTGCTCAAAATCTAAGCAAAATTATAGAACGATCTAACTCTGACTGATCTTTCCCTTTTTAACACCTACGTCTATTTTTGTTTTACGCTTTCAATATCTCTTGTTTCCAAGAAGTTGACTTGGAATCAATGACGTCAATCCTTAAAGATCGGTTCTCAGAAAATATATATTTTCAGAACCGATCTTTAATATTGATAATATATTAACCGAACATTCATTACTGTTTACTTTATCCTGAATGTACAAAAATACACGGTATACCTTGTCTTTTTTATCGATGAAACATAACACGAATTCTTCGTAATATATGTTTTAATAATAACGAATATTTTAATGTCGAAAAGCTATAAAGCGTGCGTTTGGATAGACAATAATAATATTTTATAGACTAAGCTAACTCTTAGAACAATAAAGTTTATTGAGCCTAACCCATGTGCAACAATATCTCTTCCATTGCCATGCAATAAAATCTAATAAGATCTTGGTAAACGTTTTTCTTATTTTAAATATACATAGTTTACATACCTAGTTAGTTGTAATTTGGAAAATTTATTACATTTATATAATATCACTATAAATTATCGGGCTTTCCAATGATATAAAATGAGGATGTAAAGATGGTAATGATTTTTATAGCAAAATTAATATTTGCATGTTAAGTGTTCATCCTTGTAGGTAGTAGTGGGTAGCACAAGGTTATCGGTAGTGCGGAGGACGCAGGCCAAGGCTCGCACCTGCCTCCCACGCCGCCCTCGCACCCGCCGCGCCCGCCCATCCCCCTCCGAATAGCAATTATCTTCGTGTAATGTCAACTGTGTGATCAGAGAGATTCAGGAATTATTCTATATTTTAACACTTTATCAAATTGGATTAGATTTACATGTAATGGTTGGTGTAACAATTTACACTGACGATTATTTTATTTGAGTAATGCATGTAGGTACGATTTTTTCTTTATGTATATATAATAGTTGTAGCTTGTAGTTAGTTTTTATAGTACGTGTAAAAAAATAATAAAGAAACCCAATTGAGTGATTAACGATCGTATTAACAAATTTGTCACGATTGTACGCAATAATAAGCTATAAGCTATAAATTAAATCACTGCGAATTTTAATAAGATTATTTCTTTACGTTCAGTTATAAGTAGTTCAAGAATCAAGTAACAAATCGTATAATGTGTACGTAAAACTTTTGACTATTTAAATGATAACATTTCTTTTATGTGGTTGTAACAAGTTAAAGGATTCGACTCGGCAAGGGGCGAATGTAATGATGCCCTTGGTAACAAGGATATACGCGGGGGCTGCTGGCAATGAGACGTACAGGGGAGGCCTCTGGGAGGGGGCTACGGTGTTCATTGAGAGCGGCGGATGAATGGGCCGCGATGAGTCACCGGATCGATGCGGAGCACCCTCTCGCACCGCGCCCGCCAGCCGTCGGCGCCGCGCGGCTGCGTGCTGCGCCCGATCCGCAACACCGCTTCGCCCCATTTTTTACATAATTCATTATTCATGGCGACCAACCTGCAGTGAATGACTGTTGAAACTTAGTATGATTTCACTTTTCATAATGCTTCATGGTTTCATGCGTAAATCTCAAATTGAAGATAAGTTTAATATTTTCCTTAACATATTAGCATATCTTTCTTACCTACTGTTTATAAAATCAATTGGCAGACTTACAGTAAAAAATAATACAGTTTTAGATAGTATTTAGTAGGTATTTATAAACTTGGTAATATGAGGAACGTAATGGGAACAGCATTATCATGACAATAGCGACGGCTGACGGCAGGAAGCCGACGGCAGGCGCACAGGAAACGTCGGCTAAAGCTGGCTTTGAACACTGGATGCACATTAGAACGCCTCTCAGAACAGTATCGGTTATTAATTTATACGTGATCATGCTGCTAACTAGGTATACCACCAGCCGCTTTTAACGTTTCATTGACTTCCTCTCGACTAAAACAGAGATAAAGACGGTTTCTTTTTTTTGTTTTTGTTTTATAAGTATCAAGCTGACCTGCGCTATTGTATCTGTACCTATTAAAGTTTTATGAAAACACTTAGAAAATTAATATTGAAATAATATTTTTTTAAAAAATCCTAAATTTCATGTAATTTTTTTTTTGTCCTTAGAAGTCGATTGATCGATCGATCGATAGTAAGCCATATTCACACAAAGATCCAAACAATGAATAAATAAAATGAATCAATCAACCAACTAAAGAAAACCAATTTCGTATTCTACACGTTATGTGACTTATGTGTTTGTATGCATATCTTTATCGGTAATATATGTGCTTATAATAAAACTGTAACAGATCAAATTCTGAGAACTGATGATATTTAAAAAAAAATCGTTTGGATACTCTAAAATCACTGCTGAAAATGAAACATTTTCATTTTTTGTTTGTTGAAGATACAGACAGTATCTTCTTCACACCAAAACTACTAATTGAATTTTAATGAAACCGGCTATGATTCGAGTTCATACTACGAGCTAGAACACTGAATACTTTTTATCTCGAAATTCAGCTCGGTTCCCTTGGTAGAGGGGATGAAAATCAAAATGTGTTCTTAGTTGTAATTCATTAACGCGCAGTCCAATTTTATTCATTCATATTTTGTTAGATAGGAGATATTCTAAATATAGACCGGGCTCTGTTTCAAGATTTTTGGTTTATAGTTCAGAAAAATCCGACATTTTAACTCTTACTTGACCAACCAAATAACTTGAGAACCGGTATACGCAGGAAACTTTGAACGTATAGCCTCATCTTAAGCTGGCGTACGAGCTTTATGATATACAACATACAACACTATGCTGTTATCATCCGATGAAAACGACAATTAATAGTATTTTTAAGACAATATTTTCGTACGAATGATATAAAACAAAAATATTTAAACGATGAAAATACATTATCTAAGCCCTATAGATATATTTATTAAGAAGATTACATTGTTTTCGCCAGGAGACTTCGCGGAGTTTCGCCGCGCCTACCCCGAGTGGTGCAACGAGGCCAACGCGCAGCACGTGCCACATCTACCACTTATGGGACTACGGTAAGAAGTTTAACGTGTTTTTTTTTTAATTTAACTAATAGCGACCCGCCCCGGCTGCACCTGGGGTATGTATATGATTCGCTCCAAGTCTTTTTTAAAAAGATCACGCGCGCGTTATCGTTCGGCTTATTAGAAACAGTAAATAAGCAAGATGGTGCGACGATGCGGCGCAAACGCAACAAATTATATACCTAAACCATCCTCAAGAATCAGTCTGTCTATTAGTGAAAACCGTATGAAAATCCGTGCAGTAGTTTTTGAGTTTATTGCTAACAGATAGACAGAAGCGGTGGAGGACTTTATTTTATAATAAATAGTAATATTGATAATTTGACTAGCCAAAAACTACTTAAGTGACTAATGTTACTTTACTTTCGTCACTTATTGTAAAATGTTTACCACTTGACAGAGGCATCTTCTATTAAAGAGAAGTATATTAAGCTACTGGACTAAGCTACATATTATATTATTATTTACATATCACTAGAAACAAATAATGAAATATAAAGGCGGTTTTACTAGAAGAGAGATCGAGAGCAACCTTTGGGTATGGGACACAATATAAGTACTAAAAACACACACATGGGACATATTTTTGTCTGTAATTGTTAATGATCGTTAAATTAAACTGTATACTTACTAAATATAGAGTGAGAATACCACAAACGCACGGAGTAATATTACGCAGCAATTTGATTGGTATCTAATTACGTGAACGGGAAAAAGTAGCACGCGTGGGAATTCGATTTCATACGCGTGAGACTTTTTCCTCGATCACAGTTTATCGTCTTAGAAAAAGTCGTTTGACGAGCCAACCGAGCCTAGCCAGCCTTTTCCATTACGACTTGAAGCGTAGGTTTCACAAGATACGCCCTTGCTGGCTGGCTTAATTACTAGCGTTCTACCTGTAGGTATATGTATTATGCAGAACTACACGTCCTCCGCGTTTTCATCTGCAATGAGTTTCGCTTGTTGGCAGATTATTTTAACGTTTATCGTTATTGCTTCGCTCCTGTGTCATTAAGAATTGTTCAAATTGAAAAAATTCCTGAACCGTTTTTGAAATAAACGCATTAAAATAAATAAACAAGATTATTATGGTATTAATTACGAATAGTAAAGCCATAAAAAGTATTACCTTAAAAATATGTATATATAGGTATATACGTAGTTCTGTGTTGTAAATTTAATTTGATTGATTTGATATAAAACAAGTGTGATCCTTCGGAGTGCGCAGGTTGTTGTTTTATAGAAACTAGTGCTGAATGAAATGTCAGTATTTCAGTATAATTAAATTACATTTTTTCCGTGCATCAAATAGATATGAGTAGATGTAAATACAGCTATAGGTTTTGATCATAAATGTGAGAATATCATAAATGTTAATTGTACGTGGGTTGTGACCGTTACTTTCGTTAATTTATTGAATGAAATATGCAGATCGAACAGAAAAATATACAAATTTATCCATTTACCTATTGTTAATCTTTTAAAGGTATCTATTGACAGTAGCTTGTCCTTTTGAATAGGTTTATAAAATAAAAATGGATTCCTATATAATGAATATGATAAATGATCTAGAAATTTCCATCTCGTATTATACTTTGCACAATTTACTTCAAACCTTTAATCGTTTCCAACATTTTCTGATAAACACATTTTTACATTAAAATTTTCACGTTGTGTCGGTACTATAGAGAACATCAAAATTGTACAATAAAATCGATAACGAAACATTTTAATCAATAATAAGTGTATAGCCAGTAAGATATTAAGTTATTATTTGCGCTTACACTCCGAGGACTACATTACGCACACATTGATAAGTAATAAATTAAAAAAAATGGTTAATGAACTCATTCATTTGGTATTCGTGCCTGCGCCGCACCAGTTCCACTCATTGATGTCGTGTGCGCGGTTAGCGAACTGTTATGTATTGCATTAGAGAATCGCAAGTTGCGACTTCAATGGCATCCGCTCCATTCATTCACCGGCCGTGTACACGGAATCGTTCACTACATTTCGCTTCTAGACGACTTACGAACTTACGAACGGTAATCGTCGCCTGTAAACGTAATATTGATTATTGCCTGTTACGGAGGGCGTTTGTGCACTATAATGAATTTTACTATCCGGCAGTCCGATTTTTTACGGTCCGATGTGGCATGAAAAAAAATGAATGAAAATGAAATAAAAGAGAATGGGGTAAAGTAAAATGTCGGAGGGTAAAATTACGTATAGTGCACAAACGCCCTGACAGTCAACTCCGTATTACATCACTCAAAACTATATTTACATTTCTTTATTTTCGTACAAAAAATAAATACCTACCTCATTCCGTTTTTAGCCTTTAATCCGGTTCCGCCCACGGCCTACCTTATACGACATGGCTTTTTTGTTTATAAATAGCAATATACCAAGTTATAAATGATATTACTGTTACGCCATCGTAAGCCGTGCCTACTCTAAGGCTTACACAAATTCGAGATTGGGTTGTCCAAATATAAAAGGAATATAGAAGATTATGTATTTTGAATGTCAACCCGTATTAAAACTAAGTACCTACGTCTTAAACTTTCTAGTATAATTAATAATAAAAAAAAAATAAAAAAAATGATTTATTCATAAAAAAGAGATTTACAAACAAAAAAGAGTTCCCTGGTTCTTGTGATAAGCAAAAGCCTGAGCCACAATGAACCAGATCAAGATATTGATATGTGAGTGTGTCATTCACATTATCGGGTAATATTGACGGCCGGCTGGTCAAGTGGTCAGGCAACTGGACACTTTACGCAGCGGTCGCGGGTTCGAATCCCGCCAGGTGCAGATAATTTGTATGACGAATATAGATGTCTGCACCGGGTCATGGATGTGTATATTTATATAAATTTCTTAAATTTATTTCCGTTCTTAGTACCTGTAACACAAGTTCTTACGAACTTAGCACGGGGCTAGGTTAACGTTGTGTGATTGTTGGTTAATATTTATTTATTATTTATTTATTTATATCAGCAAAATAGCACTGCAAAAAGCATTATTTTCAATATTTTAATAAAACTATTGTTTTATTTGTACCAGTTTTTTAAATTCGTTTATGTCTATACTAATCTAACTATAAATACAAAGTACCTAATTCTGCGGTTAATCATATCGTCAGTATGTCGATCTGTCTGTCTGTGTGTCTAACACTTTTTCGTGACACAATCGCAAAGCTCTTCTTAGACGTCAGCGAGGCGCTCTCGTGACTCCATTCACGAAATCGTCCCATCACGGCCGCTGGCGTCTCATCTCATATCTATATTCATTTATTTAATCAATAAATAAGTCCACATGTGATTCAACAGACTCGTCATCTTTTAAGCAAAGTTTAACGTAATCTCTTAATATATATATCCGCTCGTACATTTATGACCAAATATACATAATATACTGTTTTAAGTCACCTATAATTTTAATATGTTCCATTGCTATTGTAGCTACTTTAGTCAGTAAGATACTTGTGCAACTATCAGAAAATCAAGTTCAAAGTTTCAAGTACGTGTAGGTTGAGATTGTAATTTAAAATCATAATTATGTAGCAAACTTATTTAAAATACTTTATGTAAATAGGAACCTACTAACTCAAGATAAAAAATGTCAAAATTATTTTTCTATTAATATAGATGTAAGGAATGCGCTCTGACACGTTTTATCATTACTTGAACAAGGTTAGGTACTACACAATTTATTTATACATTAACTTTTTTAAATGTTATTTTAAATTTCATGTTCCATCTGTGTAAATTAAATATTCAACTAATAACGTTTTGGATTGAATTTACTTAAATTAGATAGCTTTTAACACGGCCATATAATGGCTGTCTCCGGACGCGACGTTCTGATGACTGAATTTATATTTGTTCGGGTGCTTACCGCGTTTATAATTTTATTGAGGTCCCTATTATTTCGGCAATGTTTCAATCGCCATGATCACGGGGAGACGGAGAGTCTGAGTAAAACAATATATTATGATGACTGAATTTTAATGAGTGTAAGTAAATTAAATGCTATATTTCAATTATCTTTTATTTTAAATTTATTTTGTACCTATTTAATAAAGTTGCTACTGTACAGTATCAGCCTATAAACAACCTACTGTTGAGCGAAGCGAACGACCTCTTCATATAGAAGAATGGTTGGAGCTTAATCCACCACGCTGCTCAACTGCGGGCGGATAATATCCCTACCATGAGTAACGATCATTACCAGGTGTCCTTGATAACAACCGGGACCGACGGGTTTACGTGCTCTCCGAGGTACGGTAGGGAAATCCACAAGGATATCCACCCACACTGGAAACAAATATTTTCACAAATACAATAAATAAATCCAAGCGGGAATCGAACCCGTGACCGCCGATGTTGAGGCGACTACTCTCACCAATACATCAGAACGGTCGTCGCAGAAAGTTGCCAAGTCAGTCAGAAGGTTGCTAAGATCATAAATAAAAGATATAGAAGAAGATACATAAACCTTGAATAAGGTGAATATTGTGTATAAGGTAGTTAAATTGAATGGAAAAATAACCGGTAACCTGTTAACAACAATAGTAATAATTGTTCATAGTGGAAATCGTGAATCGTCGGTCGCTAGAGGCCCGGTAGATATTGTTTTCAATAGCCATTGATCATTGAACGAGCTCCGTACGTTGTTTTTCATTGAGCGTTCAAATTACTTCAAGGTCAGTTCATTCAATAGTTGCAAAACTAGTTAAAAAAACGGAATTATACTAGTTGTAAACATCAGAACACTTATTTCTTGCGAATGTTTTAATTTTAATTCGAATAAAGTGATGTTCTTTGATATTTTTTTAATATTGTTTAAAAACGTGCTAGAAGAATAAGAAGAAGAAGAACGACATATAGGATTGCAGAAATGTTTTTCGTTTTAAATTCAAACAAAATAGTGTTAGATTATTAATTTAAAACTCTGTTTCGTTAAATTTGTAACTTATCGCGAAAATATTATAAATAAAATTTTACTATTAGTTTTCCTTACTCTCAGTACGAAACTAACTGACACTAACATGTTCTTTGTATGATTTATTAATCTGTTTAAGTTTTACATAGGTACCTATCACTAGAGTTGGAGAGAAGCGCGTTCGACCGGAAACTTTTCTGATGGATATCGGCCAAACTAGAAAAAACCAAAATTTTAAATAAAATTTAAAATATCCTCAGTTCTCGATAGAATGATTTATAAGATATGTCGTAAACCAATTTTAACGGTTAGTGAAGTATTTGTATTTTTGTGAACGAAAAAATGTATTTAATCGAAAAATCTAATATCTATAATCTAAATGAATCAGCAATTAATTTCATTCTGGATTTTTAAGTATAGAATAAGTATTTCTTTTATATATAGTGAAGTGTGATTTTGTTTCTCTCGTATCTTTTAATGAAAAACATAACCTTTTTATTAAGGTATTTTATCAACAAGAGTATATATACTTACTCAAAGGTCGAGTACTTAACAATTTCAAAAATTTGCAGAACTAGGTCTGTAGAAGTATTTTTATTCATTGTAACCAAAATCCATGCTGTGCGTTGAACGGTAGAGAAGAATAGTCTCGACCTCTTTCTAGCAGAGATGTCGTAAAAAGAGACTAAGACTATACTGGTGCGAAAAACTATACACCATCCAGGATAGTGATGGACAGCAGCGTCACCATATCCTGCCACAACACATTGGTCTCGCCAACCAGTCTGCCATTGTGGCGAGTATTGGCAAACCATAAAATAACTAGCAATTACGAGACCAGCCCCCGGGGGCCCTACTATTCCCGGCTATGACAGCGGCCTGGGTAAAGTAGGGCAGAGGGTGGAAAAATTTAAGGATAATTTCTCTGCCACTCAATTGATCAAAGCATGTTGTCGAAGCTGAAAACAAAGGATGGAGGTACAGCGACGTCCAGAGCCAAGATATTAAGGGAGGTCGAGAAGTTTTACGGAGAGTTGTATACCTCGGTCTACCAACCAGTCCGTAGCTCGGCTGAAGATCCGAAAGTCGACCTTACCCGACATTATTCCGAAGACATTGCGGACATCAGCTTGCACGAGATTAGTATGGTTCTGGGACAACTTAAAAACAATAAGGTACCGGACGAGGACGGTATTACGTCAGAGCTTCTGAAAACAGGTGGATCACCGGTCATCACCCTCCACCATCATCTTTAGAAAGCAATGTTAGAAAGTCTTTAATACCGTCTTGCTCGAGGCCGTAACGTCGGAAGACTGGAACGGAAGTGTATTTGTGATCTTCTTCAAGAAGGACGTAACGCCTTGATGAAGAATTACAAGCCCATTTCGTATCTCAGTCACGTTTATAAGATGTTCTCTAGGCTCATTACGAATTGTCTGACGAGCAAGTTTGATGTCTTTCATCCACCCGAACAAGCCGATTTTCGAAAATGCTATAATACCATAGACATACGCTGCGGCAGATTATACAAAAGACCGAAAATTATAATCGACCATTGTACTTGGCGTTTGTAGACTATAAGCAAGCCTTCTATTCGATTCAAACTTTCGCGATGCTGCAGTCTTTCCTGCGGTGCCACATTGACTACCGGTATATCGAAGTGTTGGAGTGTTTGTACAATAACGCTTGTATAGCCAGCCAGGTGTGAGACAGGGAGATATTATCTCTCCGAAACTGTTTACCGCTGCAATGGAAGACGATTTCAAGCTCTTGGAATGGAAAATATTAGGCATCAATATAAATGGCGAGTACATCATTCACCTTTTTTGATTTTTCGACGATATCGTCCTCATGAGTCCCTGGAGGATCTCAGCATGCTCATAAACCTCGATGGAATTTCCCAACAGGTGGGCCTTAAAATGAACATGGACAAGACAAAAATCATGTCGAATGTGCATATCGTGTCCACCCCGATATCAATTGGAAATTCTACTCCCAAAGTTCTTGACGAGTACATCTAACCTAGGAAACTTTGTCAGTAATACAAGTTCCAACTTGGTAGATCCAACTTCGAAAGAGTTGTCAATCGTCGAATCCAGATAGGATGGGCAGCGTTCGGGAAGTTGAAAAACTCATGTGTCATACCTCAGTGCCTGAAGTTGAAAGTCTTCGACCAATGTGTATTACCAGTGATGACATACGGATCTGAGACGTGGTCTCTGACTATAGGCCTTTTAAAAAAGCTCCAAAAGTCGCACAGCGCACGCGTAAAAAAATTGTACGTGTATTGTTGTAATTGTATTGGGCGTATCACGTATCGTAAATGTAATCAACTGGGTATGGGCATATAGTTATAAAAGAAATAGATATAATCATATCTTTATATTTATGAATCTAAAATTTTTAATTAATATTAATATAAATGTTAATATAAATGTATGATTTTTATGATACCTAAAATAACATTGCTTAAAAATAACTGTTAAGTTATTGTGGACCATTACAAAAATTTACGTGTTATTGCATCATCGTCATTAAAAATGTTCAAATGTACGTGAATACTAAACCGGATACTAAGTAGGTAGGTAAAACAGATTTATGATATGTTTATCTTTTATTGTATTAATAATACTCTAGACGACTTGCGTCGCTTTATCCGCTTACACGTATGAAGTTAGTGTTTCGTTTCTATAAGTTGATGGAAATTGTGATGCAAACCACAAACAGACAAACAGAGTCATTCCTTTGTTCTATAATACTATAAAGTGGGAATGCATTACATACCCTACATAAGGGATAATTTATGTACGAAAATGTAGGTATAAAATTTCTATTTATTTCCAGTGCATCATGTAAACGTGCTTAAATTCTTATAAGTAAAAAATCATCAATTCAGAATACATAACAGCAAAGGTCTTTGTTCGGTCAGTCTAGCTCGTTAATCCTTGCAGGATGAGAGCGAGTAAGCAAGGTATTAAAAAAGCGTCCCTTCCAGGCGGTCATTGGCTGCGGGCGGGTCGGCGGTCCACATTCCTGTGCGCCGGCGCAGCACACGCAACAGCACGCCCACACGCACCCACCGTAATCTATACAATATTAACCGGCTCACTATAACAATTTCTAACTCACACACACTGACGGCGTTTTATACGTACTCCATTCTCGGCCGCCTTATACGTAGTACCGACGCTTATATAGAGCTCGTTCATTAATAACGCGACCGGCCGTGTCACGGCTTCCGGTGGCCCCGCGCTCGCCTTCATTCAAATACAAATTAGATTTGTATGAAGCAGTCATCATTTTATTACAAAATGCATATAATATATAAGACTCGAATATTTTGAACTCTGTAGCAAAACCTGTATTATGTAGACTGGCGGGTTTACTTGGGGCAATTTTCTTTCTCCTCTCTTTCATAGGAAAGGAGGCACATGGCCTGCTGTGAGACTTTTGCTAGTAGGTAACTATCTCAGACTACAGTAAAAAACTAGTAAAGTTTTTACTGTAGTCGGAGGTAACTATATAGAAACGTAAATGCACCATACGCTCTACTGTATCTAACGTTCCTAGAGTAGGTAAGAGTAAAAAAAAAACTATAATCTAAAACTAAAAAAGAGAATGCTGTAGGTAATTAAAAAATATATGTCACTTATTTTGTCTTGAATTATTTCAAGTTTTCATGTTAAACGGTAATTGTCTCTGCAATAAATCATCACTATACAGTATACCTGCACAAAATAAACAACCTTTATGTTGAGATTTTTTTATTTTCTTTTCTCTTCAAAATTGTTCGTATTACATGATTATCATCGTTCTAACAGTTTTTGTTATGAAAGCACATCAACGACTACTATACTCGTAGTTTCATTACTTAGACCACTAAGTATGATATTTTCACAAACTTCGCGTGTATTTAATTATATTAAAATGGATTTAAAGTCGATTTCTCGACTAGTAATAAATAAATCGTCTTTCTTATAAATAAACAGGTGAGACCGTGATAAAACTTGTCCACACGCCCACATTAAAATCAAACGAAATAACTCTGTTGTCATTATCAGATCAGAATGGCTCGACGCGGGGGCGATCTCCCCTGAATGGACGTGTCGGGGCTCGCCCACGCGCGGCCTACGCGAACCTTTAACGCTACCATGTGCCTGCCTGCTCGCCCACTGCTATTCTATCAAATCACGTTTTCTTAAGTAAATAATCTAACGAAAGCGATTTTATCGTAATCGTAATGAATGAAATAAAAATTAAAGTAGTCACTTGATGAAAGTTATACATTTTTAGACGAATAATCTCATAAATCAAAATTACGTATTTAACCAAATTAAACATCCATGTTGTACGTAATGTTATAATTAACATTAAGTGTAAATTATATAACATCATGCCCCCTTCTTCCGAAACGAGAAATACAAAAAGGAAATGAAAGCTTATTTTGCTTTTTCGAATATTTCTAAATTGGTTATCGTTTACGATACAGGGTTTTTATTAATGCGATCTATTACGAAATTGTTTAACATAGGTGGCGCGTTCGCGTGTTCTAGCATCATGGTATTTTTTTTTTTCAATAAAGGCGAGTGAATGGCGGAGAGCGTTGAGAGGGCGAATCCGGGAAAGTATCGCGTGGGAGTAGACGCGTTGGCGTCGCACGGGCTAGAGTGGCGGAACGAGGGGAATGGCGGGGTGGTAGAGTAAGGACACATCGTGTGGGCGGCCATTGATCCGCGGGGGCAGGTGAATGGTGAGCCCCAGCCTCCTCCCCCATTGAGGTCCGCAGCCGCGATCGATGCGGCCCTTGCCCGGGTGCCGCACCGCGCGCCTTTCTGCGGCAGCGATGAGCGCCTCCATACTACTTACTCCGCCTTTACAATAACACTATTTTATTGTAATGATACACTATCCATTAAAATAAATACAGTGTAATATAAACTTCACATAATAGAGATGTTTATTTTATATAAATAAACAATATTATTATATATAATTTATTATAATAAAATGTTAATTAATAATGTGTATTAAAATTTTATTATATTTATATTAATTAAAAAACACGCAACCAAGCCAGCGATGTACGAAAAAAGGAAAAGGTAGTTTTAGTTACAAGGTTACGAAAAATAATAACAATAATTAATATATTAGAGCTTTACAATCAAATGTCACACACAATCAAGCTAATATTTCCAGAATGAAGAAAAAACTATCGAAACAAATAATAAAAACTTCACATTCACATCGCGGTATGATTGTGTATATTAGGGTCTTGAGTTGCACAATAAAAACAAATTAGGTTAGAACAAAAACTAGAAATGAATAAATATATAATCGTGACATCCTCCAGTAGCGTTTTAGCGTTAAGTATGAATGTAAAATATAAATCCTTATTTCTAAGTAAAAATCAATTGAAAAATATTTTCTCATTCTAACGTATAAGAAAATATTTTTCAAATGATTTTATTTATCTAACCAACACTAGATCATTCCTTACTTCTCCGAATATTTAATTTTCTCTACTTACTTGTAATTATTTATTGTTTTCCAATTAAGTTTTCTTGACGGTATTTTCGGCAACCGTACACAGCGAAAATGAAAATGTTTACTAAACTGAAAGAATAAATTAGGAACTTTATTATTCTTGTTATTACTGTTTTTACTATTTATTTAAATTTACAAAACTGACTAACAACCTATGACATATAAAATAAAACTTAACGGAAAAAAACAACAACAACTTGAAATCTTCTGGATTTAATTATCCTATTAAACCTACCATGCATAATTTACCTACTTATGTGAATTCTAAATTTTTGTATAGCCTCTAACCTTCCTTAATAAATAGAAGATCTAATGATTTTTTTAAAATCCGTTTAAAAAAAAACAAAACTCTTCCTCATTAGGATGAAGAGTTTAGCCTTACAAACATAGGTCGTGTGTCGTCGGTAGTAGTGGTAAGTGGTAGTGACAAAATGTAAACTATGAAAACCTGAATTCGTTTTACGTCGGCTACTGCGACTTCAGCATTAGTTATCAACTCGTCATCTCACTTACGACATGGTATTTTTTTTCAGATCACTCCGCATATCAGGCTCGGGCTGCGAGGAAGCCCTATCGTCGGGTTCGTCGTCAGAGTGCGAGGACGCACACTCCCACGTACACCAGGAGTTCCCCATCGAGATCCTCCCCAACCTCTACCTGGGTAACTCTACCAACAGTGAAGACTGCGACGCGCTCGCCAGACACAATATAAAGGTACAGGTCTTTTTTGCTTTAAATTGTCGATTGATTAAAGTGTTATTGGAAAATGAAATATATGTAATGCTAAGTATTAACCCATTATATTTCACGAAGAATTTTAAATATAAGCAAAAGACCGATACTCAACTAATAATAGAGTTTGTTGTATACTTTCTGAATTAGAACTGAAATTCTTATGCGAAGCTGTCAGACCTGTCCATAATATTTTTTTTAATGTGAAGATAACGCCATGACAGATTATATATAACTTTTAATTAAACAAAATGTTATCATGAATCATTAAATTTTGCAGTACGTTTTGAACGTGACGCCGGACCTGCCGAACACGTTCGAGGCGGAGGGCTGCGGCATCAACTATCTGAAGATCCCCATCGCCGACCACTGGAGTCAGAACCTCGCCGTGCATTTCCCGCAAGCCATACGATTTATAGGTTAGATTTTATACATTTATATTATTTTAACTTTTTATTACAAAAAAGTCAAAATAATAAATGGTTAGTTAACTTGGACTTTGGATTTCCTCTAACAAACGACTCATATTGCCTACCGGAATAAAGTATATTTTAAATACTAAAGATAAACCTTTGTCGCTATTTCATATTTTTCGACCTCACAGTAAGATTAAACGAGTGTTTATATGGCATGATATATGTTTGGCAACAGAGGAGGCGATGTCGGCGCGCTGCGGCGTGCTGGTGCACTGCGTGGCGGGCGTGTCGCGCTCCGTGACGGTGACGCTCGCCTACCTCATGCAGCGCCACCGCCTGTGCCTGCGCGACGCCTTCGAGCTCGTGCGCAGCCGCAAGACCGACATCGCGCCCAACTTCCACTTCATGCGCCAGCTGCACTCCTTCGAGCGCGACCTCGGCCTGCACGAGCACAGCGCCAGCCTCGCCAAGGTTCGCCCCGCGCCCCGTGCGCCGCGAGCTGTGGTGTGATACGTTGCCGCTTCCCCCGCTCCCGTCGATACTCAATTCTCGGTAGATGTATCGAAACTCGGTCGTCGAAATCTTCCTACGAAATCGACGCCCCGGGAGCGAGCCCTCCCCCTCGAAACCGAAGTAACGATCGGCCCCTCGGAAAGTCGAACCGGTGTCGAAAGGAGAACGTATTACAGCACAGCTGCACGCGAGAGCGATGTAAGCTTAAAGCCGCGCAGTAAGCGGGTACGTAACGCGGTGCAGTGTGGTTGGGCAGGTGCTGGAGGAGCTGGGCGTGCGGCCGGCGCGCGCGGCGGGCGCGGCGTGCGGCTGCGCGGCGCGCGCGTGCGCGCTGTGCGGCGTGTCGCCCGACTCCGGCATCGAGTTCGACCGCTGGAGCGCGGCGCGCGACACGCCGCAATGACAGTTCTTCGCGCCGCCGCCCCCGCCGCCGCCGCCCCCGCGCACGCGCCCGCACTGAGCGCCCGCACGTGCGTACTGAGTGTGTGTGCCGTGCTGAGTGAGTGTTCCGGCGCGTAGTCTCCGTTCTCCCGGCCGTGTGTGCGTGCCGTATTGCAGAAGTATCGTTAATCAGCACGTCGACGTAGTCGTACACGCACAATGCGTCCGTTTTGCTCTCGCAGGTAGTACAGTTAGTGTAGCACTCGCGGTGAGACGGATGAGATAAAATGTCTAGTGCCACGGTTACTATAGTCTTAAGGGAAATTTTATTACTAGTGAAATATTAAATGTACTCTATTAAGTATTTGTTAAGTAAATTTTTATAAGTTTGATATAAATACGGCAATATATGTATTAGTAAGATAATGGATACGTAACTTTGAATGCATTCCCGATATATCTTCCACTATTTTTTGCATTTTATATCCATTTTAATGAACTGTTTATAGAGAAGACTATTAAGTTTGTATTTGTGTGCTGATGGATTTCTTTTCGTAATACTTTTTCCTCTGTGAGGATGACATTGCCGTAGAGGAAAGATTTACATATTAGTACCACATCTTGAGGTGATTGCAAATTAAACTACTGCATTACTATACAAATATTACAATACATAAACAATTTGATTAAAAGTCTATACCGGATTTTATCGCGTTTATTCAAAACTTTACAGTTTAACAATATTTTAAATTATTTCCCGACCTTTCGGACCCTTTACAGCGTCCATGATCTCGGGGGACTCCGGACTCATGGACGCTGTAAAGGGTCCGAAACGTCGGGAAATAATTTAAAATATTGTTAAACTGTAAAGTTTTGAATAAACGCGATAAAATCCGGTATAGACTTTTAATCAAATGAGTAAAATTCGCGTAAATATAAGAGAACAGTACATAAACAATTGTTTTGAAGTTTAAAATATATTATAACTTGGTTTCTTATATTGTTGTTATGTCAATACGGAGTCTTCAGTGGATTCAAACGAACAGTATACATACATAAGATTATTTCTATAAGATGATTAATTAAAAACGCCCAGAAAGTCAAGGCGTTAGTTATTCCTCGCCGGACGGCGACGATATTACAAAAGTTATTCCTTACAACTATTTCTACATATTTAAATTGAGAGTATATTTATAGTTAATGTAAATTAAATACAAATTTAATACTCTTTATTTTTCTATATAAATTATCTTCTGCATACATCATCAGCATAACATTACATATTGTAATGTAAATTCTAAAAACCTCAATTATTTCCTTATGAAATTAACACCTCAACAAACCTCTGATGAAGATATATTTTAAATGTTAGTAATGGCATGCTTGTAAATGTATATTTTTGTATGATATATAAAAGCTACCTATGAGTCATTTCGAACGTCGAAATAAGTTACTGCTTCGGCCGATTACGCCAGTAATAGAGAAGTTGCATGTTTTTTAATTTTTTTTTAAAACATACTAAAAATTGTTAAGAAAAATTAAAAAATATGTTAACAATTGATTTTTCATATAATTTTACTGTCAAACGTTTTTTTTTTTTTAATCTAAGTTCAAACGCTATTAACGTCATTATATCGCTTTAGTAACGCCACCGCATGGTGTAATGATAAAACACTCATGTTTACGTTGTAAAATCAAAAATAAAATGTCATTGCATAAAACAGGTTATATTTGCTTTTAAATTAAATATTTAATTTACTAAAATTTCATTTTTTAATCATGCTATAAATATATTGTAGTTTTTATTTATATAGGCCCATTTTAATACAACTGATTTCTACTATAACATGGATTTTGAAAATATCAAAATCAGCTTTCGGCAAATTTTGAGAACTTGCTTTCGTAAAGCCGACATCAAAACCATATTAGAAGTTTTAGCGAGATAATTTTATTTTAATATAATATAATAAAATAATTATTTTTTTCTATGTTTGACTAATTTTTTATGACACGCTGATCCGAATACAGAAAATACAAAACAAAAGTATAGTATGATTGCGATTGGCTCACAGCCTCAACGGATATAATGACGTCACAACCAATCACAAGTTTTATTTAATTAAAAAAATATTTAAATACACAATTATTATTCTTTCATTTGCATATAAATTTGTAAAAAAAAAAATGCATCTTCTCTATTAAGTGATTTTTTACTTTTAACTGACCATATTTCAATTGGCATTTATTATTTGATGTTGTCATAAACGATTATATTTTTTTATATGGACAAATTAATTTCACCATTTCCTAAGCGTAAATAAAACAAGCTTTAATATTAAGTATGGTATTATAATGATGTAGTAAATTGTTACGAAATGTAAATTTGTTGTAGGTTTAGTCTTATATTGAAATTCAACTTCCTTAATTCGATGCCAATCTATGTGTTAATATTATAAACGCAAAAACCTCATGAAACATAAAAATTAATATATGTGTAACCAGAACTTTTAAATACAAATAAGCATCACTCGTTATAGGTCTCACGTCGATCAGTTCCATATTTTGTAAAATTTTATGTATAATGTATTCATATTATTTACTTAACTAAATAATGTAAAGGCTATGGTGATAGAAGATTTTTAGCCTTAGTTGCACGATATACTCGAGTTTTATATATTTGTAGTAATTTAATATTAAATCGTAATGCACAAAGTCACCAAAGCCTGAAAATAATGTCAACTAATGCTGCAACGGCCACATCGACATATTTTATTATATACAATGATAATATACGTCTTGTACCTGTTCCTTATATATAACGTATCAATTTCTTGTGACAATTCGATATACTTACGTTAATCTGTGTTGATTACATGTCATATATGTATAATTTAGTGCTTCTTACGTAATTGGTGCAACCACTGAGATCTACTTGATCAATAAATAATCGCGTTCATCCGGAACGGAATCGTCTCAGTGACGTATTGAGACGCTTTGTGACATTTATTGATCAAATGGAATTTGTACAAACGCATCAAAGCCACATGGCACACGTAAAATAACCTCGAAAATATATGTATATAAATACTGTTAAAATATGTTTTTTTTATTTCTCCAGCATTTATTTCTTTTATATGTTTGTGTATAACAAAATATAAACACTCACTTTCATAATAATATGATGAAAAAATTTTTTGGTTCGTTAAATAAAACATTCCATCGAGAGTTAATAAATTTATTTTATAATTTCTAGTCATAATGTAGTATACTAAATGCTTTCAGCAGCAATTTAATCAGTTTTTGTTAGAAACATATCGTTTACAATATTTTGACATTCTTTGTAGACCACTTTTAAAACAGAGTATACAACTCGGTGTTCATGAATATAAATATATACATTTTAGCCGAAATAATTCTATAAAATATTTACTCTTGCTAATTGACTATCGTTGGGTGAAATACTGAGAGAACACGACGTTTCCCAGCTTTTAAGCTAAATACTACGTTCGTAGAGGCTTCGTACTTTCTACAACTTATTACATTAACTTTAGATAAAATAGTATTTTAAATAAACTTTTCATATACAACGGATGTACAAAAACCTCAAAACAATGATAGTATCTTAAAACTATATTATATACAATAAATAGGTGCCTAAACAAGACAATACCGACCACTACTCGCTACATTCAGAGCGACTACGACTGTGAAGTTGTGACCTATAGTTTGTGAAGCTGCCTTTCATTGTGTTCGCCGGTTATTATTTATTTAACGACAGTGTAAAAATTTGGCACAAAATGTGCTTAAAATAGTTTAAACTAGCTGTATTTACAAAAGGCCAACATTTTATTGCTTTAAATTGAACATGAAATTATCACGGGTAAGCTATATGATAATTTCAAACGTCCTTCTGTTTCATGATTAAATATTTCGTAAATGTGAAACATAAAGAAAGTTGTCTCCAGGAATGCTTCTAAAATAGGAGATAAGAATTCTTTGGAATGTAACGAAGATGAAATGAGAATATTAAACTCCATTTAAGAAACGAGGCAACTAGACTTGTAACGAAATGCATGTTCGACAATATCCAGCATATCCGTTATAATTCTACAATAATCATCTAATAATTTAAAAAACTTTTATAAAAAAAATGAACATTATTTATATGGTGAGAAAAAAATACCATGTTATGAGATTAAAAAAGTGCCGAACTTTCTCTCCAAGTCTACAATTGATATATTTCATTACTTACTATAACACAAAGGCACCCACTGTTTTGTAGTGTATGATTTATTGGTCCTTTCAGAGGAAAGTGTCGTACATATAAAGTTTCTAATAATTACATAAATATTTTTAATAATGGCACTCGGCGAATTTGGATTTTTTTTCTGCATTATATGATTTAATGTGCCATAAATATTTTCACAAAATTTAATAAAATATAATTATCTAAATTTTGAATATAATCAAATAATTTCTATATAATATGCTAGATGCTATAAAATCAGTGTAAAAATTGCACTAGCTGCTAAGGCGATACATTGAATTAATTATCAATCAAAATCCCTGTTATAAAATATATTTCTATGAAACCTGACTTAAAACTATGTTGGACATAAAAATTGGTGCCAATATTCGTAAATTATATTTTCTCGTGGAATAACTTTCAAAATATGAAAGTTCTCTCTGGTCCATAATCTTGCCAGTCATATCAATAATAAAAATCGAATCTCTATTATTACTTTTTTTTTCTAAATTTTTGCAGTAATACTGATAATTTGTAAATTATCATTCCATAATAACAATATTTCCATTTGTGATTATCACTTTCCTAATATATAGGTATATATTTTTTCATTTTTCTTTCAGTTATAGTGACATTTTCAAAAATATTTTAGTGTCTGATTTAAAAAAAAAAACACATTAATCTATAGTTACAATATGATTAAAAGTTTGGAAAAACATTTGCTTCAATATTATTTTACAAATTGAAAAATACGAAAATTATGAAATAATGATTTAATTAATGAACGGCGTCAATGTCCCGTTGCGCCCTTGATATTTTCACCTGTGGAAAATTCCCGAAATATTAATGTAGTCTTCGATAGCATTCATTTCATCAATCGATCGAAACGATTATCGACCGATCCCTAAGTACGACAAGGAACGGTAGCTTGACAAATAACGGTAGCTTGATAAGGAACAGTAGCTTGATAGGTAACAGTAGCTCGACAAGAACAGTGACTTGACAAATAGTGGTAGCTCGAATAATAAATGATAGCTTGACAAATAAGAGCAGGTCGACAAGAAACGGAAGCTCGATAAGGGGCGGTAGCTCGCCGAAGGTAATCTTTCAACGCGGCCACTAGAGTGCAAAAGCAATGCGCACCTTGTCCTTGGGAGTGGTGGCCTCGCCGGACTCCAGCGCGAACATCTTCATCTTCTCCTTGAAGGACAGCTGCTCGGGCACCGGCGCCGGCGCCGCGCGCGCCTGCGCCTCCGCCAGCCGCCGCGCGCGCGGGTCTCTGCGGACGGACCACGTTTTATTCTCACACTTCGGAATTCGTTTCCTGTATACTCTTTTATTTGAGTAGACGTCCTACGTTGAGTTTCGATAGTCGTTAGATTGCTCTATATTTATGGTTATGTCCGTTCTTATGAGTCGTGATGGTTTAGTCTCATATTAGTTTTAGTGTAGAATGAATGTAGAAGTACTACTGTAGAATCCCGATTATTCGGATCAAATAAAAATAGGGGTATTTCGTATAATCGAAAATCCGGATAATCGATTTCAAAGCAAATCCACCAATATTTAAATTTTATTATTTTTTTTATTATGTAATGGGTTTTACATGCGTCGTTTAGATAATATATATAATGATGATATGATATAATGAATTAGATAATTCCTATGTAATTTAAAATTTTGGTTGGAAATAATTGATGGAAGTAGCCGATTTGGAGGGTGTTATATTTTTGGTCTTAACCCTAGAGTGGGCGCGCTATGAGCATTTTGCCGCCCTCTGCAAAAAAACGTTAATAATTCTTAAAACTATTGCACGTAAACTTTGCGCTTCTTAGTACCTGCCCCTACATTCGTTCGTAACCCGTACCGAAAAATTGGACACCATCAGTGCGCGGAGGACTGCTTGAGAAGGAGATTGTTATCACCAAGAGCCCTTCAGCGGCAATTTGCTCACTGCGCGCCTACTCACGTAGGTAAAAATTGTGCTATATATTATTTACTGTTTAAGATCAGCTGCTAACTGATCATAAAACGACCATCGTTGGAACTTTACTTAAAAATAAAAAAGAAATTACACCTTGTTTTCTGAACACTTGACCTTGATCACACTTGACACTTGATCTTTAATCGAAAGAAACCATCTTTGATGTTTGGGTTTGGCGAGAAGAAAGTTTTGCTGTCTCATGTTCCAAACAAGAAGCAAAAAAGTAGTATTACTATTATCAATTTTTCATGAGAATGTTAGAATCGACGAGAAAACACCGGACCTACTGTAAAGCCTGAAATTATTACATTTTATAATGAAACCAAAGGTGGTGTTAATGTCGTGGTCCAAATGAAAAAAGAGAACTCTGTTAGTAGAATGACTCACAGATGGCCAATGAGGTTTTTTTTTCGATGATGAATATTGCCGGTACAAATAACCAAAATAATTTACAAAGTCAATAACTGGAAACTTCCTACGCCAACAGTATTTGAAGGAGATTGGGATAGTCCTGGTTAAGCCATATATGACCGCAAGGTCTTCTGTAGATACCTTAAATATTTCTCTGAGGAACCAAATTGCTCGCTTAGTTCCTATAGAAAAAACATCATCTTCAAAAAAGGAAGGTAAATGCAGCATAATTATGTCCATCAAAGAAAAATAGATGCACGAAAAAGGGTGTTGCAGATACTAAAAATTACTGTGCAATGAACATTGCAGATACTTATGTGAAGACTGTTTCGCCAAAGCATATTCTGTAGATTTAGAAAATATTTAATTTTGTTATTTTTTCCCTTTTTTATAAATATTATAGTAGGATAATGTAGGATAATTTAAAAAAGTAAATTAAAACGTTAAATTTTCTGAAGTCGATTTTAAACCAAAGTTCCTTAAACAAAATTCAATAAATATGTTGATTTGTTATTCCTTATTTGTGTTTTACTTAAATTCTGAGGAAATAAATATATTAAACTACAGTATTCCTACTTAAAAATTGACAACGAAAACGAGAGGCAAAATGCTCAACGCGCCCACTGACGTTTTGCGGAAAGACGCGCCTACTCTAGGGTTAATAAAACGTGTACATTAATAGGTTCATATCTTCTTAAAACCAATCCAAGAAATAATATTAATATCTGTGTTTTGTTTTTGCACTTAATTCTATGAACTGCCCGGTGGCAGTGCTACGTCAGCGGAACAATCACATACTAATTTAAGACGGAGGGCTGGGGTGAATGCATAACTAACTACCTTTCAGTTGAACGCTATTAAAGAAAACGAAATAACTAATACTATCTCGCAAACAGCGGGAGTACACGGTCGGAGGCGAGAATAAACTTGTCGTAACATGTCTCGTTGCGCTGTCGAAACATTTTTAAATTGACAATTAGAGCCGAGACCAATGAGTCCGGTTAATCGGATGTTCAGATAATCGAGGTTCGGATAATAGGGATTCTACTGTATTTAGTTTTACATATTTAGTTTTATGCTCAGTGAAATAATTTTATCAATCTCGGTATTTTGGTGGTCGTAATGTTTAGACAGTAGGACAATAGTTAGTACGTGAAGCAGAAATCGGTCACCTGTAGACCTCCTGCGCGCCGATGACGCCGGGCGTGTGCGCGGCGAGCGCGTGCCCCGCGTGCCCCGCGTGCCCCACCTGCGCGGCGCCGGGCGACACGCCGGGCGACGCGCCGCCCGCCAGCATGCTCTCCGCCTCCTCGATGAAGCGCTGCGGAACATAATACTCCTATACGACATGTTATCAAAACGATGACTAGCTATTATTTTAATGTGAAATATCCTTTTTCACGTTTCTTTTATTCGCGTTTTCACGCGGATTCAAAAAATGCGACCCAATTCCTATATTCGTGGATCTAATCAGTAAATAAAAAGGATAAAAAAAAGGATGCCCCTGAGTGTTCCTATGATTCGGAATGAAAGGCAGAGCGTCTTTACGCACATTAAAGAACCTAGCGGTGGTGAATGTACAGATGGAGAATTTCAAGCGTCGGTATGTTGGTTAAATAAATTTAAGGTGCAACAGTTATTGCATAGCATTAAAATCGTTGGAGAAGCTGCATCTGCAGACACTGCTGCAGCAAAAAGTTATCCAGAATTTCCAAACCTAGTAGCTTTTTTTTTTTGTCGCAGGGGTATCCATTTACGGATAATATCCAGGACGCCCGGGTGGCAGTCCTAGACCTATGTCGGACTCGGCACTTTGGGAGTGCAATACCGTACTAAACCCCTGCGGGACCCTTCAGCCGCTTTAATTGGAGGGTCCCGGATCTGCAGGCACCAGGATCCCTCCAGCGACAGGCTGGCCTCGGCGAAAAGGCCAGACTTCTTCTCCATGGAAACCTAGTAGCTACTTGAGGATATAAACCTCAGCAAGTATTTAATGTAGACGAAATTTCATTGTTTTTGAAGAAAATGCCAAACAAAACATTCATTTCTGAAAGCGAAATGTCCACAACTGCATTTAAGGCAGCAAAGGGTAGAGTTAGACTGCTGCTATATTCTAATGCATCTGGAGATTGTGTCATTAAACCACTGATGCTTTACAGATCGTTAAATCTTCTTACTTTAAAAAATCAAAACAAAGACAACCTGCCAGTGTTATAGCGTGTTAATAAGAAAGCGTGGTTTCCAAGCGCTATTTTGTGACTGTTCCGGAGTTTTTTTTTTTGTTTCTAAAGTTGAACCTTATATATATTTAAAAAAAAGAATTTAGACTTTAAAGTAGTTCTAGTTTTGGAAAATGCATCAGGTCATCTTCGTGAAAATGAAACTATGCATTCAAATATAAAAGTGACATTTGTGTGACGGCTTTACTTCAACCTATGGAACAAGGATTAATTCAGGCCTTTAGAGCCAAAACACATAACGGCGTTGCGGCGACGCAACGCTAAAATCAGCAGTTTGCGTTGTGGCGTTGCGGCGCCACGAAAAAGAGCGTTGTTGTAGGGTAACCAGTTCTTCGTGATTTTTTATTGTGGATATTAATTTAATTATTTTAAATATTATAGTTCACGTGAAATTTGTTAATTATTGTTTGTGAAGTTGTTATTTAGTAGAATGCATAAAAAGTAATCCTTTGTACCGGAAATAATTTAGTGAATCAAGTTTTAAACGAACTTTTGTTGAATTTTAAACAACTTTTGTCTCATAAAGCCTAAACAAAATTGAAACAAAGTGATACATAAATTAATATCTTACTATATTAGTTTTATAGATTAAATATAAATAAATAGGTTTTGTCCGCGGCTCCGCTCGCATGGTACAGGCACCAAAGGTAGTCGGTACGTAAAGTAGGTACTCTATGTCCTTTTCTGTACCCCAGACAACTGGTATGCAGAATTTCATGATGATCGTAATTCAGGTGAATAGTTAAAGCGTGAAAGCGTAACAAACAAAGAAACTCACTTTAGCGTTTATCATATGCATGAAATTAGCATTCCCCTATAATTGTGTAAGATAGAAAAAAATATCACTATAATAACTTTTCGAAACGCTGCTTTATTACATATTTATATTTTAGGTACATCATACATGTCATTTTTTGAACCGAGTCATAAATTAGCTGTAAATCTAATAGTTAAAAGTGGTTAAAAGTAACAATACCTATAACAACAATTGAGCTGAACTGTGAGCCGTTTCACAGCTCCGGTTCAAGCATATGGCTCATGAGCTTATCTGCAGTTCATAAAAATTCATTGAGATACCCATGTCTAATAAAGACACAAAAAAATAAAATATAAAAATAGACACAAAATGTCAATAAATCATGGTCAACAAGTATGACGTCACAACGCCGGAATTGGCGGTGCCGCGCCGCTAAAATTGGCGGTGACGCCACCGCCGATTTTAGCGTTGCGGCGCCGCAACGCCGTTATGTGTTTCGGCCCTTAAGCTCTATTACATTAGACGAACCTTCAAAATCACACAGGATAATATGGAATGTCAATGTATGTAAAAAATTATTAAATAGTTCTAAATATGTTTTAGTATGTGGTGATTTTAATATAGACATGTTAAAGGACACAATGATTAGAAGTAGATTAATTAATTTGTTTAACTCATTTAATTTAACACACAGATATTGTGAACCAACTCGAGTCACTAAAACATCTTCTACTTGTATAGATAACGTATTTAGTAATATTGAAATTTACGATAAATCTGTTATAACTGTTTTAACTTCCGATCACTGTGGTCAAAAATTCTCTCTGAATGAGAAAATTAATATAAATTCTCGAAGAATTACATGTAGACCAATACCGGTAAAGAAAACAAATTGTTTTAGGGATATCGTAGCGCAAAAAATATGTAAAGTAGATGTGATGGCACAGGATCCAGATGTAATCTATAATTCAGTTTTCAAATTAATCTTAGAGGAATTCTATAACATTTTAAAATTTAAAACTTTAAATATAAATGTAAACTTAAAATTTAGTGAATGGGCTTCTGAAGGTATTTATAAGAGTAGAAATAGGTTGTACGAACTGTCCAGTATGAAGCAATGGAATCAGGAGACTAGATTTCTGGATTATGTAAAACAATATTCTAAAACTTTTAAAGCTGTTTGTATGGCTGCTAAATCAAAATATATTAAAGATAAAATTATTAATTCTGATAATAAAATTAAGTGCACATGGAATATAATTAATAGTATCTGTGGGAAACGTAATAAAGAAACTATACCAATTGAATTAAATATAAATGGTGCTGTTGTAAGCTCAGATGATGAGTTGGCAAACATATTTGAAACCTTTTTCGATAAAATACCCATTGAATTAACCTCTCAACTGAATTTATCTTCAACTAATTCTACCCAACTTCTTAAAAATAACGTTAGCAAATGTAATATTGATTTTTCATTCTCACAGGTTGATTCTTTAGATATTCTTAAAGCATTTAAGAGTCTAAATATAAAAAAAAAGCCAATGATCTGTGGGACATTTCAGTTAAATTAATTAGTACTATCATTGATGTCCTGGCTCCGTATTTAGCGTTAACTTTTAACAATGCTATTAAAGTGGGTTCTTTTCCAGATTTGCTAAAATATATTAAAGTTTTACCAATTTTTAAAAAAGGACATCGTTGTGATCCCATCAATTATAGACCAATTTCAGTCTTACCGTCATTAAGTAAAATTTTTGAAAAAATTATACTAAATCAACTTCTTTTCCATTTTAATGTTAATCGAATTTTTCACAGGGAACAATATGGTTTCACTAGAGGTCGCTCTACGACAGATGCCGGTGCAGCACTTCTCAAACATATATATGATGCTTGGGAGAGGTCACAAAATGCTATTGGTGTATTTTGTGACTTATCAAAGGCATTTGATTGCGTGGACCACGGGATTTTATTAAGTAAACTAGAATATTACGGTGTTAATGGTAAAGCTCTTGATCTCATTGCTTCATATCTATCTAATAGAATTCAACGGAACGATGTCTTCTGGATCTGTGCTAAAAATGGGCGTTCCACGAGTATCGATTCTAGGTCCTTTTCTTTTTTTAATATACATAAATGATCTGCCATTTTACGTTAAAGATATTTGTGATATAGTGTTTTTTGCAGATGACACATCACTTATATTTAAAGTTGATAGGAAAAAAGTAAATTATGATGACGTGAACAGCTCTTAATCTCGAATTCAGGATTGGTTTAAAAGAAACAACCTCGTCTTGAACGCCAAAAAAACTAAGTGCGTTGTATTTTCGTTGCCTAATGTTAAACATCCAAATTATAATTTAAAAATAAATAACGAGAGGCTTATTGTCAATGATACTACAGTATTCTTAGGGATAAATTTGGACTCAAAACTTCAGTGGAATTTCCATTTGTCATCCTTGAATGGTAGACTCGCTCCGCAGCTTTCGCTGTTAGAAAAGTACGACAACTGACCGACGTTGCTACTGCGCGTTTAATATATTTTAGCTATTTCCATAGTATAATGTCTTACGGTCTGTTACTGTGGGGTAATGCTACAGATATTGAGACTGTATTTATTTTACAAAAAAGGGCTATTCGCGGCATTTACGATCTTGGAGCTCGAGTCTCCCTACGGGATGTTTTTCCAAAGGTAGACATATTAACGGTTGCGTCGCAGTATATTTATAACAATATTATATATATTCACCAGAATATTCGTTGTTTTGAAATAAATAGTATTAATCGCGCTGTAAACACTAGAAGGAATAACAAAATTGTAACTCCAAGCTTCCGACTGCGTAAAGTAAACGTCTCCTTACTGAGTTATGGTATTCGCATGTATAATAAAATCCCACAAACAATTCTGGAATTGTCTCATAATAAATTTAAAGAATTTATTAAGAAAAAGTTAATAGATAAAGCTTATTATTCGGTCCAGGATTATTTAGCTGATAAAGACGTGTGGACTTAGTGGCGCTGTATTTCATGCAAGATATTACTAATTTTGTACTAAAACACAGTTTATATATTATTTTCAAAAGAGTAACTGCGGAGTTTCTTGCCGATTCTTCTCTGCAGAATCTACATTCCGAATCGGTGGTAGCTTTACTTTTACAAAAAAATAATAATAATCACTACAATATTAATTTTGTAAAATGACGATTCGAAAGTGCTCGTAGGGCCTATTTGAATAAAGTTGTTTTTGATTTTGATTTTGATATTGTCCCAAGGGAGTTGCTGGTCTCCTACTGGGCGCGTCCCCCGGTGGCGGATAGGGGAACGCCACTCGAATGCCTCGCGAGTGGTAGGGGTCTTCGGACCCCCGCGGACCACAACCAGCAGCGGTGGGCGCGAAAGCGCAGGAAGGGGATGACTCGCTCTCCCCCTCCATTCGGTGGCGCGAAAGCGCAGTGGTTGGTCGCGGAGGCGCACAACACACCTGCAACAGCTGATGTGCGGGCTCAGCTCAGGGGTTTCGCCGTCTGGGGTAGCTGGGGTCCAGTGGTGGGCGGGGCGCGAAAGCGCGGTGAGAGTGTTGGCACGGGAGGTGCGGCCGGTGTGGGAGTGGCGCCGAGAGGGCGCGGAGATTTTGGTGGCGGGGCCGCTCC
Source organism: Euphydryas editha (assembly GCA_036937285.1). Taxonomy (NCBI): domain Eukaryota; kingdom Metazoa; phylum Arthropoda; class Insecta; order Lepidoptera; family Nymphalidae; genus Euphydryas; species Euphydryas editha. The sequence goes on from JAUPFZ010000007.1 coordinate 7,519,772, forward strand.
TGATACTTCTCTGAATTAGCCGAGTGGACCAGTCGAGCGGCCCCAATCACATACGGAGGGGCCATCGGGCCAAGCGTTGGGGCGTCACGGTTGTATGCACGAGCGATCCCGTGGCGCCTCACTACGGCGCAGACGGTCGATGGGTTTTAGTGGGTATTCTGGCTTCGTAGCCAGCGAGTACCTCATAACCGTCGCCTGCGGGCGGCGGATGCGTAAATGAATTTCCCCAAAAAAAAAGGATAATATGGAATGTGAACCTGATATGAATGTTATACAATCCTGGAAGAAATTTGACATAGCAAAATACACTCCGCGGCAAAACTTTAGCACGCTATACATTTTTCACTACAACTCTCAATAAAAATAAATTTTAAGCCTTTTGATTCTACGATTGAAGAGAGTTAGTCAAGGCATTCATGTAAACATAAGAACGAGAGAGTTATTATAAAGACATTATAGAGATATGTTAAATCCGCAGCCTATTGAAGAAGAAGCTTCAACAAGCACTGAAAATGTGACATTTAATTTGAAAAATCTTAGTGAAGGTTTAAGAATGGCAAATGAGCTTTGTGATTTCTTTATGAAAATGTATCTGTCTATGGAACGAAGTCTTATTTGTAAGAGGCAAATTGCTAATATGTCTGAATTAAGTCTGAATTGAAGGAGCTTTTAAAAACTGCCAAGCAAGAAAAAACTACAAAGTTTTTAAAACCATTGCCTAAGCTTGACGATAGTAAATAATTAATCAATATGGAAAAACTATAATATATAACTTTTGTCTCTCTTACACCTGAGAAAAAAAAATGAAAAAAATGGCGGGATATTTTTTTATCCGATAATATACAAAGTTCTATTGTCTCTATAATATTTTAAAAGTTATACTTCTTTTGGCGCGTTAGGAAAAATGACACCATGTCCGTCTGTCCCAATATTTGTCATCAAATCTTGCTAATTAAATTTGATCCACTTCCCGGTTACCGATTGAGCTGAAATTTTGCATACATATCTAAATCGCATGACAATGGAATATCATGAGAACATGGTGCTGATCTGATGATGGAGCTAGAAGGTGGCCATAGGAACTTCGCAATGAAACGACACCTCATCGAGTTCGGGCTCGATTGAATCGTCTTGGTGAGTAGTTTGTCTTTCAATGGTACTCAGGGTCTGATGCTATCACCAGACCCTGGTTATTTGGAAGGTGGTCATAGGAACACAACCTCATCGAGTTCGAGATCGATTGAATCGTCTTGACGAATATTTTGTCTTTCAGTGGTAACCAGGGTCTGATGCTATCTCCAGAGCCTGGTTATCTGGAAGGTGGTCATAGGAACTCTGTAATGAAACGACGCAACTCCATCGAGTTTCGGCTCGTTTGAATCGTCTTGACGAGTAGTTTGTTTTTCAATGATAACCAGGGTCTGATGAGGGAGCTGGAAGGTGGTCATAGGAACTCTGTAATGAAACGACGCAACCCCATCGACTTTCGGCTCGTCTGATTAGTCTTGAAGAGTACTTTGTTTTTAGATGATTACCAGGGTCTGATTACAGATGGCGCGCACTACCCATTAACTCGGCGCATCTTTTTATTATAAGTGTAACTTTTTACGTGCGTACATAAGTACACACACACTTTTTTTTCGTAAACCTCACATGACCAATTAATATTAAATATATAATAAAAAGTTTTCAATTCATACGTGTGTACATTAATAGAAACACAAGTTTTTTTTAGTTTACTGATATACCAACACAATTATGATATGATTTCATTAGAAAAATACCAATCTACCAAAGACAATAACTATGAAGTTATATATCGACTACCGATCTACAAATGTAGCCCGATAACACGATTGTATTAGCAACATCGCGCCCTTGTAGGTCTAGGTCAGGCCTATCCCACTCCCGTGTAGGTATCGAAAATGCAAGTACATGCGGCGGCCGCCTCGAACGGGCCAATCAGTAGGGACTCACACGCGAGTTTTGTTCGACATATGTTTTAAAAATGGGTAAAAAAAAGACAAAAAGATACTGTGCAGTATTTAACTGTTTAAACAAGGATTGCTAAGATCTATTAAAATTGTTAGTATTAATTATTATTATTGTGAAATTATCAGTTTAATTTTTTTCTCTGCGCGATTTTATTAGAATTATTACTATTAACATCTACCTTAGGTTTATTTAGAAAGTAATTTGATCGCTAAAGTAGAGTACTAAAAAAAAAAGTGGTAATTAAATATTTAGATCAAATTATTTTCTGAAATGAAACAAGCCTGATTTCATTAGAAAGGATAAGATACGCGATAGAAAGAGATGCAACTTCTAGGTAAGTATAACCGTAGGTTATCAAGCGCTGCGCGATCTGAATTGAATTTAATTGTATCGTAGTAAGGTCCTTGTTTCTTTAAACGACTTTTCGGAGTGAGTCTTCTGTACTTGTACTATTATTTATTCGGTGTCTAGGTGAAATATGTTCTGTCGGTCGCTCGGTGGTCCCCATGTACTCACGTCGGGGTCCTCCCTGGCGGCGGGCGGGTCGAGCGGCGGCGGCGAGCAGGCGGGCGGAGCGGGCGGCGCGACGGGCGCGGGGGGAGTGGCGGTTGTGGGGGGTGCGGGGTGCGCGGCGGGCGCATGCTCGGCCGCAGCGCGCTCGTGGAACGACACGCGCTTGTCCCGCGCACCGCTCACCGGCGACCTACGCCATACGCAATTCTATATCAAGTCATAAATACAAATCTCGCCACTTCTATACGACCTGCGGCAATACTCGCGATATGTAACGTTTGTTATTACTGACCTCCCTATCATAAGTGATATTGTAATGTATTAAAACTTTTTAAACTCTTAAAAAAAAAACAAACCGATTTGTTTTATAATATTGGTATATGATTTAATGAGATTGTAAAAAAAATATTATAATAAAGAATGACTCAATCTAGGCAAATGTGTAATGTTGATATTGCTTCTGTAAGCTTATTGTAGTAAGTTTTTCATTATTAAAATTATACTGTTGTAACGGAAGTTAGGCGATAAACGGACAGACAGTGGAGTTTATGAGAGCCGGCACGCTTCGGGCACTAAACCCTAACAACGACGAGGTACTCACTGCGGCGGCGCGGCGGCGACGGGCTCGTGGTGCGGCGCGTGCGGGTGCGCGTGCGGGTGCGCGTGCGGGGGCGCGTGCGGGGGCGGCGCGTGCGCGTGCGGCGGCTCGAGGCGGCGGCCCGCCATCACGGCGAACGACGAGCCGCGCTCGGGCGGCGGCGGCGGGTTGGAGCCGCCCGCGGGGCTCGCGAGCGCGCCCGCGTTCGACACCGACACGCTCGCCACCCCGCTCACCACTTCCGTCATGCGACTCTCCTCGCTTATGCTCTGTATTTGACATCGATGTATTATAAAATGTAACTCACTAGATGTCTCTCGCGGGTGAACCGCGTATCATATAGGTCAGATTAGTTGACGTTTATTACTACTGCTCTTCTCCTTTGAGTCGTAGCATGACGCTCTATAGTCGACGCTACTTCTGAATAATGTAAACTACATTATTATTTTGTTCGATTTGTAAAAAAATATTTTGAAATATTTTCAGATCTTATCGATCAAAACTAAACAAATCTTTACTCTTTATCTTAATAATAGTTTGTCAAAATAGTTTGTGTTTTGATTATTTAAATAGATCGCGTCATGAACGTACTGTATGCACAGCATATCCGTTGGTGAGGTCGGTTCGAGTGTTTGTCTTAAGTATAGACTTAGGCGGCGGAAGCTGTCGGATGTCGGGCTCGGGCTCTCCTTCGGGCTCGGGTTCTGGAGAGGGACTTTCCTCCTCTGCACCTCCCTCTCCTCCAGCGTTGTCGTCCTATGGACAATTATCGGTCAAAAATAATACCTACTGTAGTATCATTATAAATAAAAATATAAGAACTAGATATTATTTTCGTACTTGGTGCTGCGTAGCGCGACGCTCAAAGTCACGCTCGAGCTGAAGCGCGCGCAGCTGCTGGTTCTGTACTGGCGTGCGAGACGCTCCCAGCGCCACCAGCTGAGCGATGGTCGCGTCTCTGGAGGAAGGAAAGAAAATTCATACAATACTAATATACTGTGCGTGCAAACAAAATAGAAAGCGAGCCAGCCTGTCAACCGCTGTTAAGGTTACTAAATCTACTAAAGTATTAGAGGAGCCATGCGTTGTGGGCCTAAAGTGATAACAGGAGGACATAAGGATAGAGCATGGGTGTTGAAAGCTCTTATTTACAGTATGATACGCATAATTTATTTAACGAACTGTAGTCAATATAAACTCAAAACAAAATAGGGCCTACCTTGTAATTTTGCTGTGTTGTGAAAACTTTTAACTTTTTTTATCTTTTTATAAATTAGGTTTTTTTTTTGTGACGCAGGGAAATCCATTTACGGATGATATCCAGGACGCCCGGGTCGGCAGTCCTAGACCTATGTCAGACTCGGCACTTTAGGAGTGCAATACCGTACTAAACCCCTACGGGAGCCTTTAGCCGCTTTAATTGGAGGGTCCCGGATCTGCAGGCAACAGGATTCCTCCAGCGACAGGCTGGCCTCGGCGAAAAGGCCAGACTTCTCCTCCATGGGAACTGGCCGGCTAACCTCTGAACTGTCCCGACGACGTCGTGTCTAGCAGGACCGGGTTCCCATCCCGGCCCAACACGGGCACAGGAGCGTTACTGGAGGCGCATTAAGTAGCGCCTCCTACGCACCCCCATTCGTCGCCCGCGGATGGAGGCCACGTCGGCGGCCTCCTCTCTCCTCCGCTCGTCGGCCTCCTTCTGGGACATTACTGTCTCACAGAAGAAGACCATCGCCTTTCAGGACTCGTCGTCGCCGAGCATCGCGGTGATGATGCTCGGGAGCGACAAGTCCCCTCCGAGGACTTTATAAATTAGTATGTATGAACACGGTGTATGGAATTTTTTCTAACATAAACTTGGGCAAAATTAGCAATTTTTTGCAAATTATGCAAAATTAACGGTTTTAGAGAAAATTTACACAGATAAGCAACAAAACAAAAGTTTCAATATAGCCTTTATTCTTAAAAAAATACCGGTTAATTTTGGGATTAGTAGCGTGTAGGGCCCCCTCTGCTCTGTATGCACTCTCTGAGCCTATCTGGGACACTTTCAATCAAGTGGGTTATGTTTTCTTCAGGCAATTGCTCCCAACAAACTTTAAGAGCGTTTATGAGGTCTTGTTGGCTGTTGACGTTGCTGTAATTTGCCTTGACGCTTCTTTTTAATTGATCCCACAGATGTTCTATCGGATTAAAGTCGGGGCTCGTGGCTGGCCACGGCAAAACTCTAATATTGGCATCAGAGAGTGCTCTTTGAGTGATGCGGGCTGTATGCGGGCGGGCATTATCTTGCATCAACACGAAGTTTTCACCTATTCTTTGTGAAAATGGGATCATGTGAGGCCGGATTACACGTTTGACGTAGCTAGCAGCAGTCACGGTTCCTTCATCCAGAATTACCAGCACGGTTTTGCCTTGTAGGCTTATTCCGCCCCATACCATGACGCTCAGACCTCCAAATCGGTCTGTTCCGTGGACACATGGTTCAGAAAAACGTTCATCTTTCCTTCTCCATACGCGCACTCGACGATCGTCACTTAAAAACTTCACCTTAGTTTCGTCCGTAAACATTACTGTCTTCCAGTTATCCATAGACCAGTTCCAGTGGTCGCGAGCAAACCTTAATCGTGCTGCACGATGAGCACTTGTTAATTTTAGTCGAACAGCGCGAGTTCTGGATCTTTGGCCATCTTCATGAGGTCGATTCCGAATGGTTTGATCACTCACCCGCGTGCCAGTAAATTGTCGCAGTTGATTTTTTAAGGCACGGGTGCTTATCGTCCGCTGCCGACGTGCGGTCAATCTGATATACCGGTCCTCTTGAGCTGTTCCACGTCTCCTAGCAACACTACCAGTCTCTTGATAACGATATAATATAAGCTGTATTCAAACCGATCTCTGAGAATTTCCTTCCTGGATCATAGCCACCGCTCGTGCTGTCTTTTCCATATCCATATGAACGCGAGACCTAGGCATAATCACGAATAATACTGATCTCAAATTAAAATTTAAAAAATAACGATGTGCAACAGTAACATTCAGAATGAGACTATGAACACAAGTGATTGAGAATTTGAGAAAAGGGTGATTTTGGAGCACTTAACTTTTTTGTGGCTCCAAACTTGAGAATAATATTAAAAAGAATGGTTAAAACATCGATAAAGCTTCGTAAACATGTCAATAATCCAACGAAATGCTCGGCTACGCACCTACCCATCTACCCTAAAAATTACGTGTAGGCAAAACATCGAGATAAGCTCGGATGGGCCCTATTTTGTTTTGAGTAGAGTACCATAATAAAGGTTGAAAAAATGTGGGAACTGCGTATGTATGTCAAAAGGTACAGTAGAGTGCGATTTTAATAGTCGAATGCGGACTAATTATCCGAGTTTGGAATTCCACATGCTCAAAAACTCTGATAATTCACAGCTTTGTACTAACTCTGACTACGGAGGGTAAATCGTGGCATAGTGGTGTACCTGCGCGCCCGGTTGGCCGCCCGGCGCGCCTCCGCCTGCCGCTCGCGCTCCTCGCGCTGCCAGGGGTTGTGGGCGGGCTGAGCGCGCGCGCCGCCGGCGCCGCCCCCCGCGCCACCCGCCCCGCCCGCCGCGCCGCCCACCGGGTACACCGACACCGCGGGCGGCTCCGACGCGCTCGCCACGTACCGCTCTGACGGACACACGGCTACGTTACTCACTTGACTATCGCACCAGTACCCTGAAGGAACTCCATGACGCATATGGCTTTCAAGTTAGCTTTTATATTAACTAAAATTATTTATTATTTTCAAAAATTCTCGAAAGTTTTCGTATATTATTGATAATTTATAGCAAAATCAAACAAATTTAGGCATTAATTAAAAGCTCTCAACTCTAATCAAATTTAAAATACTTATTAAATATAAATATATAAACGAACGAAGTAAGTACCATCATCGGGTTGCACCGTGGAGCTCTGCTGCATTTGTTGCATTTGTTGCATATGTTGGTGATATTGTTCCTCCATATCGGTTTCCGATCTTCTTATAGCCTGTAAAATAGTAATGGATATAAGAAATTTATCAATGATATTCTTTAAAATAATTTTTATTTTTAATTTACATTAACTTACCTGCGACATAGGCTTAGGCGCTACCGGCGGTTGAGATCGTTGCGGAGAGGGTGGCCCCGGTGGATACCATTCATATCTGTTCAATATTATTTATTGTATAGTAAAAAATATTTGTAAAAACAAAAATTATTACGCTTAATACCGTAAGTGTGGTAGTGGTGTAGACAAGTCATGACTATGAGATATAAAATTAATAACTAAGTTAATTAAAATAACGAACCTCTGTGACTGCGAGTTTTGATTCTGATAAACCTGATTATTATTCTGTGCCTGAGTCTGTGTGTGGACGTACTGAGTGTGCATGTTCAGATGCATGCCATGCGGCAACTGCGGCGAATGGTGCGGCGGCCCGTAGTGCGTGCTCGTGTGCACGTGCATGGCACTTTGATTCGGTTGAGAGTTCGGATGCATGTGCATAGGACTTTGATTCGGTTGCAGATTTGTGTGTACATGCATCGGACCGTGGTTCGGCTGAGGGCTCGCATGTACATGCATCGGCCCATGGTTAGTCTGCGGGCTCGCATGTACGTGCATCGAAGCTTGATTTGACTGTGCGGTCAAGAGCTGATGGGAAGCATTTGTCTTCTGTTGAGCCTGCATTTGCTGTTGCTGCAAGTGTTGTAACTGTTGGTGCTGTTGTAACTGGTGCTGCTGGAACTGTTGTTGTTGTTGTTGACGTCTCGTTACTTCCTCAGACATCTCGGCTAGTTTGGCTGCTCTTGCACTAGCTGCATTCGCGGAATTTGCCTTAGGAAGGATATTGCTCTATTAATTTCATATCCAATATGTTAAATTTTTAGCCCGGCCAAAATAGACATTGACCCTTGCATAAACTCACAACAAGCTGACTAATTAGAATTGAGCTAGAGTTACGATTGTTAATAAATAATAAAGTGAAACGTCGTGTATTAATAGACCGGTATTGATTATTCCGATAAATTTGTTTCGTTGGATAAAAACAAAGATTTATTTTATAAAGATTTTTTTTTTGTGCATTCTATAAAGTAAAAACGTATGTTCTTTTTAACGACGCTCTGTTTCTTAATTGTAAAAATAAATGATTGTTGATGTATTGTGTTTTCCTAATAAAAATGCAGTGTAATATTTGAGTTTTATTCACTGATCTATAAAAAACCCTAGATGCACAGTCTCATACAAAAGTAACACTTAAAAGTGTCGCCAAATATGCTCCAAATAAACAAATTATAAAAAATAGACTTATGTTCATGACATGACATACTTTTTTGTAAATCCAACCTTACGCTCATAACTTAAAGTTGTATTTACAAAGCAGTGTACAAAAAGCAATAAAAAATTTTGACAGAAGTTTACCGGTAGGACAAGGCATGAATTGAGTCGAGTATATTTTTACACTTATATATTTTTATATTATATATATTTTTTTCACATTAACTTAGTATTTTAAGTTTTTTAAATTTATATAATTATATTGATTGTTCTAAACAAATATATTTATACTTTTATAATAATTTAGTTTTTATTACTTTAACTCCTTCCTCCAACTTAGTAACGCGGTTATCAACAACACGTTTATGTATACATAACAAAATTTGTCGTTACCATTTGCAATCGTTCTATGAAAAGTTTCCGATATGTATCTATATACTAAATAAAAAACTTAATAAACTTAATGTTAAAAAAGAATAATAAAAATAAAAAATCGACTCTACTACTTTCTATTTCTGTTTGATTGAAATGAACACACAATGTGTGCTCTTTTGATGGACGTTTTTGACACACTGATTTCTGATCTAGGGTTTTTACTTTTGGACGGTAGTGTATCAGATTGAGACAGAAATGTTCGAGATTTTTATTGATTTGATTTGAGAGATTTGATATTAAAAAAAATATATATATTATTAAATTACTCATTTAAAGAGAGGAATAATCAATTTCATACAAAAAAATATTTTGTGTTGTGTGTATATGGGTATAAAAAATATTTAAGGGAGGCTCCTCTTAAATATTTTTTATTCTGTTTTTTTTCATGGTTAAGGAAATGGAGAATAAAAGCTAGTGCTGCGAAATCTACTCATGTTACCTTTACATTAAAAAGAGGTGACTGCCCACCAGTGACACTTGATGGAACTGTCCTGCCTCAGCACACTACTGTCAAATACCTAGGGATGCACCTTGACAAGAGGCTTACCTGGAAGGACCATATAAAGGCCAAAAGAGATCAGGCAAACTTTAAGCTACAGAACCTGTACTGGCTAATTGGAAGACAGTCCTCACTCAGCTTAGAAAATAAACTGTTGATATATAAATGTATTATAAAACCAGTATGGATATATGGAATTGAACTATGGGGATCGGCCAGCAACTCCAATATTGAGATTCTTCAACGGTTTCAAAATAAAGCCTTAAAAACTTTAAGTAATGCTCCCTGGTTTACCCGAAATACAGAAATACACAAATACTTGGAAATACCCACAATCAAGGAGGAGATTGATATCTCCTGTAAAGCCTACAAACATAAATTAGAACGGCACGAAAACCAACTGGCTAGAAAACTAATGGATACTGATAATAGTATATTTCGACTTAAAAGATCAAGACTAGCTTCCATTTGAAGTTAAATTATTGAGGGATGTCACATCATTGGATGTGCTGAATCCGAAAAGTTCCGGAAAAATTCAACACATTTAATTAAAGCTAAGGGGCTGATTGTAAATGGAAGGATAAAAAAAAAAAAAAAAAAAAAAAAAAAAAAAAAAAAAAAAAAAAAAAAAAAAAAATTCTGTTTTTTAGTATTTGTTTTTATAGCGGCAACAGAAATACATCATCTGTAAAAATTTCAACTGTCTAACTATCACGGTTCATGAGATACAGCCTAGTGACAGACGGAAGGACGGACGGACAAAACCCTAAAAAACACATAATTTTTAAAACAAAAACCTCAGAGTTCGCACTGTTTTATTTTTATCGTAACCATAACCTAAATATTTATTTAAAAATGACAGCCAAAAAGTTAATGAAATTTTAAAACGCCATATTTGCATAAACTTTACCAAAGATAATTTTTGGTTGCACAAAATAACAACAATAAATAAAACGTTTGCTGCGTGAACGCAGGTTGAGAACCCTAAGTGTACGGCCTGAGTGCACGTTCGACTTGAGCGTTCGGCGGGGCGGAGCGTGCAGCGTTCGTGTTAAACATATGCAAACACTCGCGAGTGTCCCGAGTGCAGCCGAACGGCGCGGCGTGGGGAGCGTGCCTGTTTGCGGTGTGCCGAGCGTCGAGCGTGGCGTCGCGTGCAAGTTCAAACCAGTTTGTATTTTGCAGCGGTGACAAAAGCGTTCGCGCCATGTCGTTTGAAGATATTATTGTAGAGATTTAACTTAAACCAGAATTATGGTCTACAACTCATGCCTTATATAAAAATAGAATAATTAAACAAAAAATGTAGAAGGAATTAGCAGTAAAACTAGGAATTGAAGGTACCATCAGTTTTTCCGCAGGGGTTATATTATAATCCGATGTATGAAAATTTTTTCTCGTCAGTTTTAATCGTGACTCAATCTTTTTAAGTACCTATATAGTACAAAGTTGTCACCGTCATCCTAGTGTACTTATAGAATTTATCTTCATTTAATCTCAAAGTTTCATACAACGTAGAAAACTCCCCATACAACCTTCTTTGTTTAATTATCTCACTTGGACCTTGTCTCGAGTTATAAGAATATTTTAACCACACATTTTCTTCTATAATCATTATTAATTCATATCAATAATATCGTACGACCCCGACGACATCATGAAAAATGTGACCAGCTTACACAAACGCTAAGCGTGCACTAAGGCCACTCTGCGAACGCTCTTTCGCCGCTTTGCACGCAACGCTGAACGCTCCGCTGGACGCTTTTTCACTCAGGCCGTACACTTGACGCATGATGCAATGGCTTTCGCTATCCTTTTCTTAACAAGTGATGTTTCGCGCTAACTCTCTTTCACTCTAACTTTAATATTTCGCATCTTTAACAGCGGGCAACCCTTATTTGCGGCGAGTTTTTGTTAGGCAACCGTATATCATAATGAACAGAAAAAAATTAGACTTCAACTCTTCATTTGATATATAAATCATTAAGGCATAAATGTAACAAAATCAGACCTGTTTACACCTGGCTGTGTAGAGCTGCGCCCAAGTGCCCAATGGCAACCGTGGTTTTTCAAAGTCCTTATATATATATATATATATATATATATATATATATATATATATATATACAGGGTGACTGGTAAATTACTATCAATATTTAAGGAGAATACTCGGTACATGATTCTCATTCGAATTTTGTAAAAAAAATAGGTACTTAATTTTTGACCAAATTTTCATAAATTTCAATTCAAGTAAATGAAGCGTTTACACTCTACAGTCATGCCGGCGGCACGTGCACAGGTGTTGTACTGTGCCGCTTGTTAACATCTAAAAATTGTCAAAGTTCACATCATTTACCTAGTCAACAAATTTGTTGCTTAAACGAGTAAAATATCTTAGTATTTTTGCCTATCCTAAGCCAGGATTAAAGTATTAAGGGGGATTGGATCATGCTTGTTTATCCTGCTACCCTGTTAACACGTGGCGGTGTTTGGACGTAGGTAAACTACCTGTTTTGTGTCGAAAGTGCAGCTAGCTGCTAGGGTGTCCAGACGACGCGTACATAATTGGATAATTGTTGAGAAACTTTACTTAAAAGTTTATTAATATTTACCTGTTTTTTTTTTTACATAATTCGAATGAGAATCATGTACCGAGTAGTCTCCTTAAATACTGATAGTAATTTACCAGTCACCCTGTATATATATATATATTAGTTTCAAAGCGTTAGGTCTAAAGTCGTTAATTTCGTCTTCTCGACTTGTTTCGTCTTACCGAGGAGAGCTGGACACCCATATACTACATACATATATATTACTATGAAGTGGATGGTATTTTACTTAAACAATAATGAATGAAATTTTATTCCAAAAACCAATTATTAATAAATTAATTAAAAATATCGCACACAACAGAACAAACAGATCGCACCCAGACAGTCCCGCAAGAACCGCAGGAAACCAGGCAGGAAATCCCGTGGGAAGTTGTCTCGTACCTAAGTTATCTCGTACATAGGTTATCCAGTACATAAGTTATCTCGTACATAAGTTATCTCGTACATAGGTAATCTCGTACATAGGTTATCTCGATCATAAGTTATCTCGTACATGTTATCTAGTACATAAGTTATCTCGTACATAGGTTATCTCGATCATAAGTTATATCGTACATAAGTTATCTAGTACATAGGTTATCTAGTACATAAGTTATCTCGTACATAGGTTAGGTTAGGTTAGGTTATCACGTACATAGGTTATCTCGTACATAGGTTATCTCGATCATAGGTAGCTAGTACATAAGTTATCTAGTACATAGGTTATCCAGTACATAAGTTATCTCGTACATAGGTTATCTCGTACATAAGTTATGTGTTAAGTCTAATGAGGACTTTTTATCACTCTAAGGAAACTCTGATATATAACCAATATAACTATATCTAATATAACTCTGAGTTATCACTCTAACGAAATCCTTAAAAGTCCCAATTGAACCCGTGTTGTCCAAAAATTTTTATATATATATGGGATATATCTCTAACATGACTGTAAATTTTCAGCTTGTTTTGAGTTTATGCAGGGGGGGGGGGGGGTATTTTTTGGGCTAATTTGACCTGGCTGTTTCGTTCGTCATTAATATATAAGTCAATAAAATATATTAAAATATTTGAATGTACCTACCTGGTGCTGTATATTTCCAACTTCGTTCGATATGTCTGTGTTATTTGCAGAAAAATGCGCCGACTGCGGTCGCCCGCTGCCAGTTGAACTACGAAGTGACGACCATCTAACAATAACAAAATATATATACATATATTAGAATATAATATTGGTCCATTAACTTATAGACACCGAGCAGACGGGTCTCTAGTTTCGATAACTGGCAACCTTAACCTACCTGTCTTCGACGTTTGTCATAGAGAGTTTCAACAACTGCAAACTAAGCAACTTTTGTGGAGGGTTGTATCAACTAAAATTACGCTTTTGGTGCGCAGCGCCATATATATAGTGATTTTATTTAATAAAAAAACATTTTTTTAAATAGGTTCTTTTTTAAAATAAGTTAATGCAGTCAACGATATAAGTCATGTAAGAGCATAGCGTCAGACCTGTCCTGTAACGGATGCTGCGCGTGCACCGACGACAGGTTCTGGTAGAAGGAGTCACTCTGCGCGGACAAGTTATGGCTGCTGCGAGACTTGTGCGCCCACGTGCCGCCCGCGACCCCCGCGCCACCCGCCGCGCCGCTGTGGGTGGACAAATTATTTAGGTACGCACTTTGCATCAAACGGCATCGTTGAAGATTCGATTATAAAAGGAGATGAAATGTCATGTCATTCATTATTGTTATTGAAGTACTGTGTGTATACATTGTCATTGTTGATTTTAACCGGCGATATAGAACTCCTTTAAATTTATCATAAATTATCATATTTCTTGGAAATTAAAAAACAGAAACAATAAGTGAAATATTTGATGCACAATTAGTTAAAAATGTGTTTGTGACTAACCCGGAGTGCGGTGGCGCGGCAGGCGGCTGGGCGGGTGGCTGGGCGGGCGCGTGGTGCAGCGCCGGCGTGCTCTTGCTGGGCTTCACGGGCTCGGCCGCCAGCCGCGCCGGCAGGTCGCGCTCCGACGCGCGCCGCGCCGCCGCGCCCGCGCCTGCGCAAATATACACGGTCAACGAATGTTCCTCGTGAATCGGTTTACTTTCAGACTCTTCTGTGTGCTGAATGAATAAATAAACTATTCGCCGACGACGACCATTCGGAACCTTTGTAACATGCTTATAATAAAAAGTTCCATTGCTGAAATAATAATCGGTGTTGACCTTTCATCGCGACTAAAGGAAAGTGCTCGTATTACATCGGTGTGCTATATATAATAACATAAAAGTCAAATATCAACAACGACAACAACTAATGTGCTCAATAGAAATAAAACAACAAACTAGAAACAATTAACGCAGATAAGATAAAATGAAATATTAAGATCCGCATAAAATAATAGTCTAAGCGTCCGCATTAAAATACGCATGCTCCTACGTTAAATTATAAACGGAAACGAAACGGGTATAGGAAGCCGTGCGTGTATAACACACCTATTTCATGCTCGGTGTGTGAGTCGGCTTACACGAGGGGGGCGGGCGGCGCACGTCAGGGCAGCTGCCGGTTGGGGGCCAGCCACTGGTGGGGGGGCAGCCGCCGGCGAGCGCGTCCCCGTTCGCACACATTGTAAATACGAACTCGTCCGATTTATGCAAACTTCCGCTTGCGAAATTATCGATCCTCTGGACTCGTTTCGTATCGCAACCAGACTGATTCGATTTCAATACTATATTTTCCAGGGTGATCTTCTTTGGTTTTTTATCGATGATTTCGTTAAATATGAAACTTTCCGCTGTGGAAACGTTATTTTCTGTGTGATCTTCGGAAGGTAAATTGGGCAATTCGAATTCGTTTCCTTGAGCTAGTGTGTCCTCGCTACCGCGAGATCCGAATTTGGACCAGTCTTCGAGTTGTATTAGTATACTTTTTACTTCGTCCTCGGACATTCTATCGGTCTTAACTTCGTCGGTATCGGTTTTATCGCATTCGTATTGGATATCTGCTAAACTAGTACTTAGAGGCAAATTGTCTTTAATTTTGAACGATTTATTCTGTACTCTTCCTGTGCTAAGATTGGGACTGGATTGCCAGCTACGTTTATAGTTCTTGACACAATATTTAAGGTTGATTTGGTTAAAGTGTTTGGTTAAAGCTTTAACTTTACCGAAAGCGGGACGATATTCGTCCGGCGATTTCCACGACTTTTTATCGACAGTATCTAATATGGCATTGATGTCAGTTTCTAAAGGAGGAAAATTTTTGTAATCAGATAAATCTTTCGATTCGTCGTCAAAAGATTCCGATGTGGATAAAGAAACTTCTGTATCGTCCGATTTACTGGAGAGCGATTTAGTCATCGAAAACAATGTTTTTCTTAGGCGACTATGAATATTTTGAACGTCTTTTGTTTCCTTTTTAAAACTTTGACGCATTTCATTCTTTCTGCTGAAATCTATCGTTTGAAATTTCACTTCAGGCTCCAACGGCGAATCTTGTGTTTGACAAACGGCATCTACCGTAGTCGGCTTTTTATCATCGCTTAAGTCCAACGAAAGAGAGGGAAGTATCCTGCGTATCTTAGGTGTGGCCACTTTATTGCGTAAGCTATCGTTTTCAAATATAATGGGTTCCGAATTGGGTTCATCGATGAAGGGTATCTGCTGGGCTTCCGGCTGCGGCGTGCGGCAGCAGTCGCAGGCACTGACACACTCGTCAAGTCCGGTACACCGGCGGCTGTAGTCCTCGTCCTTAGCGCGGGCATTGAACAAATCTAGTGTCAGTTTAGTGTCGATCGGTTTCATTTCCGGCGGCAAACAGATCGCTTCACCGCTTTCACTGGACTGGTCGTAGTTGGCGGGTGGATCGGGAACTGGCGGGGGTATCTCGGGAACGTAGGTGTCTTGAGACGGATTATCGCTAGTTTGTTGTTCGTCCACGTCATCACATGTAAAAGTAAAAATTGGAATTGGGTGTATAGGTGCAGGTCCACCTTTCAGTTCCTGCGGGCAACCGGGCGTTTCCGGAGACAAATCCTCTCGTAATTGATTGTTTTCACGGTCTAATGTTATAATAAGCCTAGGGATAGAACCATGATAGTGCGGATGGCACTCCCTATCAGTCTCTTCCGTCTCGTCTGTGCTGGATTCGGAAGATTCGTTCTGCGAGTTATTGCATTTATTACGATAGCTATGACGACCACATCCTGTAATTAGAGACATTTTTAAACCACAATTCAGGTCACACTTAAGTTGATAAAAAAGAAGCAGAAATGACAACGAAACGATAAACTAAAATATTGAACGAACCAAACAAAATAAAAAGATAATAAATCGTCAGAAGACAACATCAACAACAAAACAAAAAAGTCGCAAAAAAAAGTGGAAAAGGTATAATTGAATTTTGCCTGCAGTAACGAGTTCAGTGAGAGGAGAGGCCGGTTTCAACAAAGCTGGGTGAGGATTCGTAAACTTTCCGAAATTGTGACGCGCTCGGTCTTCATACTGCACTTCCTCGTCTAATGAACCAAAGTAACAGTTAAGTATACTTAAATATTAAAGTTATGTATTTTCAATTTAAGCAAGTGATGAATAATGAGAAAATATATACATTTATAATAGTTATTTACCTTGACGCTGGTTATATGCCGGCTGGTGTAAAAGCGTCGCCAATCCGTGAAGTACTGCACCTTGTTTTGCCACTTCGAGCGTTACAGTGGGACCCGTTCGTACTAAATACTCTGCGGCCTACAAATTTCGTTACTGTTTAATTAAATTATTTATAAGATGTAAGACTAGTATATAAATTGGATTGAAATAACAGAGACAGAGACAGATGTCATTAGCGTCAATCTGGACTTATCAGGTTTAGGAATCGTAAAATGGTTTGTAATGACAGTTTTACAGGCCCTTAAATAGTTCGCTACGCTGCTCAATTGCAAGTTAGTCTCAGATATTTCAAAAACTTCAAGGGTACATTTGGCACTAGAAATACCATGGAGCCAGTAAGGCGGCTAGGCAGAGACCTTCCAGTCAGACGCCTTAACCGCGTGGCCACGACTTGAGGCGTCACGGTTAGATGCGAAAGCGATCCCGTGGCGCCCCACTACGACGATGAGGGCACCGCTGGGTATTAGCGGGTATTCTGGCACGTTCGGCCGTGTCAGCGAGTCCCATATACCCGTCGCTTTCTGTGGCGGGATACGTAAACGCATTTGCTAGCAAAAAAAAGGACAAAGACCTTCTCCTGCGTGATGCCAACGAGCGAGTGCCCGTCGACGGAGAGCAGCTGGTCGCCGGCCGCCAGCCGCCCGTCCGCCGCCGCCGCGCCGCCCGGCACCACCGACTTGATGTAGATGCCCAGCTTGCTCTGACCGGCGCCCTGCACGACCGTATACACACATTGATTTTTATTCGTTTTATCGAAGTTATAACTCCTTATGGGAGGGTGAACCGCTTCGTTACGTAACGCGTTACGGCGCCAGTCTGTCTGGCTTTCTTTTCTCTCAAACATACGGCAGCGATAGATACATACACAAAATTCAAATGTATCAAACATATTCAAGAATTGTAACTATATAATTGTAAGAATAAAATATATTTTATAATCAATAAAAGATTTTATTAATAAATAACTCATCAAATTTAAGTAATAACCTATGGTTTTCTCAAATTCAAATAAAAATCAAAAGTTCAAAAAGTCAAAAATCGAAATATTTTATTCAGCATAAAATTATTACAATTATTTACTGAACGTCATGAGTCTACTATTTTATTATTAAATTAGTTTATCACTTCCGTCGGGCGTCCCGAGACGAAGACGTCTTTTTAAATTTTTTCTTTGGAGGAGATTCTCATTATTCAATGAAAATGAAGTATAATAGCAGATTAAAAATTTTCGTGAACTTTTCATTGAAAGAGTCACCGTGCATAATGAAGGTACATTTTGTACTTGACCTCACATACCATTAAAAAAGTTCTAACATGACAACGTCGAAGAATATATCAAGCGGATTTCGAACACATATTAAGGTTTCTCTGGGATTTTTTTTACAAGAAACCATTGAATCATAACATCTTTAAAGAAGGACAGAGAACTTAATTAAAAAGATTAAGGGAATAACGATTTGTTTGTCAACATTTAAAGTATATGAAAATGAAATATTATTAGAAGTAATCAGTGTTTATGTAAATTTCATCCATTTTACGAGTTTACAATAGCTAAGTCGAGTTAATAATATCTAACACTATAGCTTAATGTTTTGAGTTGTATCTTTTAAGTATTTATCTATTCCCATGCTTTAAATCCTCTACAAAAGATTCTGAAACAGCTTATTACCAACATTAAAACAACCAATGCCTTAATTATAAAATAATAAAAATAAATAGTATCACTTATGTGATACTATTCACACTCGGCTTCGCCTCGTGTAATAAGCCCACGTTCGTGTTTTAATATCCCTTATTATATAACAGTTGCATAAATAACTCTAATATTATATTTAAATGAATGTACATGTATAGGGTAACATCGGCTCGGCTATATGCGTATAGTAAAGAGCGGGAAACCTTGGCGGCGACGATGCTGAGCCCCATGCCGTTGGAGTTCTTGTGCAGCTGCACGATGTGCACGCGCGGGTGCGCGGGCGGCGGCGCGTGCGCGGGCGGCGCGCCGTAGCCGTGCATGTACACGGTCCACAGGCCCAGCGCGTGCGGCTGGTGCGCCAGGCGGCACAGCCCGCCGCGCTGCAGCGGCGCCACGAACTCGGCCAGGCCCGGCGGCACGCCGCGCACCACCTCCGCGCTGAACCCGTCGCCCGGGATCAGCAGCGCCGCGCCCAGCCACACGCTCTCCTCCAGCGTTATCTGTCGCGGGTGATGTTACATCTGTTACTAGCGGCCCGTATGTATACTGTATCTACCTAAACATAAACCTTCACTTCACTTTCGTTTTATAATATGTGGTGATTACTTTGTACCGGATCGATACTATTTCCTATTGGACACAAACTGTGACCTCCGACTAAAGTTATGTAGCAAGAATTGTGTACCTATAACATTATCACAACAATTAATGTAAATTCTTTAATTTGAGGACGGTTGGGCTCTTTGGTGCAGTTGACTGTTACGCTAGCGGCCGTGAGTTCTATCTCTTCATTCATTCTTATCACAATTATAGGCTACACAGAAGTTTGTCGTGGTCTGGACGTTTGTTTGTTGTCTTCCCGAATTACTACACAGGATTTCATCCTACTGGAAGTCATGCAGTCTGAGGCCGTTATTAAGGGATTGTAATAATACATTCGGTCTGAACATCTTTTGATAGTTAAATACAAATATAGAAATGTTCTCGGTTCAGAGTCAAAGTTCAATGCAGTAGAAGGTAGTTCGGACTGACCTCGCGTCCGTCGGCGCGGTAGAGCTCGTCGGCGCGCGCGCGCGCGTGCGCGGCGGCCGCGTCCACGAGGTCGGGCGGCAGCAGCGGCGCCAGCAGCGCGCGCACCTGCACCGAGTTCAGCTTGAAGCACGCGCCCAGCGCGCTGCACACCTCCTCCGCCGAGCGGTACGTGCCCGAGATGAGCCGCGCTGCCGGTGCACAAACAACGTTTTGTACTGATCGTTCAGTCTGCGCTTTGTCAAAATATGTATTTAACACAAAAATTATCCCAGTCATTAATTTTACCTGTTCAAAATTTATTCAAATATTTTTCTTTAAATTTTACGCATAAAAAAACCTATAGTACTGTAAGGTAAGGCTCGTACCGGCCTGGTGCGTCCGGGCGAGATGGCAGTCGGCGGCCAGCTCGAGGCCCTGCCGCTCGGCCCAGGCGGCCACCAGCGCCAGCCGCGCCGACAGCGCGCTGCCCCAGCGCGCGCTCACCGACCCCGCCTCCGTCACCAGCTGCGGCCGCGACATATAAACTTGTTAGGCCATGTTAAATACATATTCGGTTCTCAATTTGATGCGGCTCGGTGCGGTGATTTCATAACGAAACTAACTACATATCAATATATTATGTAGTTTGTTTCGTACACACATACAAATAAATCATAAACTATACTTTTGAATTAATATTTCTTGGACGGACTATTCGCTGGAAGCCGTTGGATGGAGGCTGCTTTGAACCGGTCGCTCTGGAGGTCGATGGGGGAGGCCTACGTTCAACAGTGGACATCCGACAACTGATATGATGATGATGATGATTAATTTATTTTCATATCATCATAGTAAGACGTCCGCATATTTACTACTCACATTACTAAATTTACTATAACACTACTCAATAAAACAAACGTCAACAGACCGGCGACCGACCGGGGCCGAAAGCGAGTCGCGAGTCGCGAGCCGCGAGCGGTACCTTGTTGAAGCAGACGGCGTTGATGTAGTGGAAAAGGTGCGAGAAGAGCTGGATGGTGAGCGCGGCGTTGACTCGGCAGCGGCGCAGCAGCACCATGGCGGCGGCCAGCGCCTGCAGCGTGGGCGCCGTGGCCTCCGTCGCGTCCGCGCCGCCCGCCGCCGTCAGCTCGGCCAGCGCGCGCGACAACTCCTCTTGGAAGCACGACACCAGGTTGCTGCAACGCGGAGACGGACTTTAGGCGTCGCACTGTGACTCGTAGGCAGTGCCGGATTAAGCAAACGCGGAGCCCGTAGCAATTGCTACTCTTGCTACATGCTTAATCCGGCACTGCTTGTAAAAGCGCGGGGGAAACCGCTGTACACCTGTAGTATATTAAAGAATATTCGCAAATCGAATGAACGAGGAGTAAGATTACGAGTATAAAAATCGTTTCTAACCTGAAAGCGTTTTGGACGGTCGTCGGTAGAAGATCCTGCGCCTGCGTTGAAAACGACGATATGTGTCGATCACATTTTAGAAAATGTAAAAGCTCGCTCGCATTCGCCATCCAAAATGCCTGTGCGGCGGAATCCGTACACCGTTCCTGGAAGAATAAACAATACAGTTATCATATTGAATAGCTCCGTTATTAAAGCTATGTATATTAGTATTACTAACAAATAAAATTAAAGTGTCAACTTAAAATTTCACAATCACTAAACTTTTTTCTTATTAAATGCATATAAAAGTTTACATGGTACTTATACCATTAAAAAGTTCAATTTTTCATCTATGTGTTTTGTTCTGGCTATTTAGTTTAGTATTTAGTCTAGTTAGTATTTAGTCTAGTCAACAAGTACCATTTTGGTCAACTTTTCTCAGCAGTTTCCCAAAATTACGATTAAGGTGTCATTCGATTCGAAATGCATATAGACAATTTTTGAAAAAAAAAAAAATAAGTTCCGCTTGCAAAATTTGCAAAAGTTATTAACAAATAACTAAAAAAATAAAAAAGGGTTTAGTTAGTTAAAAATAGATATTTGCAAAAAATGGCAACTAATATGGCACTTATGCAAGCAAAAGATGTCCACGCGAATAAGTTATATTAAAATTACCTGTACGGTGGCATGGATGAGGGTAGCGACGTGATGTAAGAACGCTGTGAGCTTGTGAGCGCGCTCCGTCGGCGTCAGTTCCGGTCGGTAGTGAGTAGAGGCGCGGTATCTGTAAATTAAAGATAATTTAAATTTTATCCTTTTTGTCCTTTTGTTTAAAGTACAAGTTAAAATATGTGTAGTAGGCGATTTTTTTTTATTTAAATTAATCACATGGATATGTGATTCGATTCAATAAAAAAATATAATCAAAATCAATCACAGTATAAAAATATAATTTTTCAAATTTCATCTATGTGATTCACATAAGTGCTGCATAAAATTAGATGCGTCTTCCACAGTTTCGTTTCTGGAAATTTAACTTACAATCTGCCGTATCCTTATCTAGTCGATAATGTTGATACTAATGCCATATTCCGAGCACTAAAATCGGGAAAGAGAAAAAAAAAACCAGGGGAATGACCCATACCTGGCGCAGAGGTAGAGCGTGTAGACGGGCGCCAGCTTGAAGGCCGGCGCGTGCGGGTCGAGGCGCGTGATGACGGCGGCCAGGAACTGCGCCTGCCCCGCCTCCGGGAACTCCAGCACGGCCGGCAGGATGGCCTCCTGCCCGCGCGCGCCAAGCACGCCGCTCCTGCGCACGACACACGCTACTCACCACGCGACCGACACTCCTAGTACTCCTAATGGTGACGGTTCGCGCCCGCGACACGCGACCGCGACAGGAGAAACAGAAACAAAACTACGACAAGTTATGTCATTAGTCGTCTCGGTTCTGTTGTCTCTGTCTCTGCTGCCGCAGTCGCCTGTCGTGGGCGCGTGTCGCGGGCGCGAACCGCCAACATAATACTTTCTTATCGATAAGTTCTAAAACACCGAATCAATTTTAATAATTTTTCATCGTTAGGAATTTACATCCTCCTGAAGTAACGTAGGCTATAAAACATAAAGCTGCGACTTTCAGGATTAGAATACTGAATATACAAGTCAAACGATCTGATGTACATCAAATCTGAAAGCGAGTGAAACCGCGGCAGACGTCCAGTCAGTTATAATCGGAAATGACAGATCTGTTATATATTTTAGGTATTAGACAGTATAGTAAAAATTCGCTAGTACTAAACCTAATATCTAGTGACGACCAGTAAGAAAAAAATTAACGAATGAAAGGGAGCGTACGAGCACGCGGACAAATATAATAATCGTTACCTGTTGTCGTGACCCGATCCCCCACTCTTAGCACTACAGATGCTCTTCGTCTCCACGTTACCCTCTAGGTCGAAGGTGGTCTCGTAGTTGTCCTTGTACTGCGAGTTGGGTGCGCGGCCCGCGGGGGCGCCCTGGTCCTGCTCGTTGTACACCGAGCCCGAGTGCTCGTCCCGCATGTACTCGTCCTTCGAGTCGCTCATGTGCTGCGACATCATGAGCGACTCATTGTCGAGCTTGAGCGTGTTGTTGTTGTAGGGCGAGACGGTGTCGTTGTTGTCGTTGGCGTTGTAGCCGTAGGTGTCGTGCGAGACGGGGCTTCCGGCGCGCGGGTAGTCCCCGTCGGGCGCGTTCGCGTTCGGGTCGAGCACGTCCGGCGGGTGCGAGGCCAGCGACGTCGGCGACATGGCGCCGCTGTTCTCGCCCGACGGCGATCTAACGCGGTAATGCAATACACAAGCGCATGTCGGTGAGCCAGTGACAGAAACATGCAACGAAAGAAAACGACAATGATAGATGACGAACATAATAAAAACGCTACGGTTAAGTGATTAGAGAAGCGACGGTACGGTGACGAATTAAAGAGGAACATAAAATAAGGAAATAAAAAAAATAAAATACTAGAAGTGTAGTGTGTGAACGTTCTAAGCTAGTCTAGTAACATAAAGTCTATGATTTTAAAGCTACATATAAAATAGCTATACATTTCCAATGCACGGACAAAGTAATAAATTCACAACATTAATAATCTAAAAGTCAAGGCGGGTAGCAAGTTCACCTATCGTATAAGGAGCCGGAACCGAAGTGCTGTGATTGTGAAAGATTTCTGTTCATAAGATTTTCTTGAGCGGGGTCCACGAAACGGAAGGTTGACACTCGACCGAACTTGACCAGGCAGCCATGCTTTTGTGAAAAAAAAAAAAAAATACATGGTGTAGTTTCCATTTGAATTACAAAGAAATGAGCCAAAAAATATTGATTCAATCACATTAGAAGGACATCGCATACTCATAATATTTTTTTAAACGTATTGTAACTAAAACTAATAGAAGCTGTAAAAATATCTTCTAGAAATACCATCAACTTAAAAACTAAAGGAAGCAAGTTGCTGCAAATAAAATGACTGAAGCAAGAAACGCATAGTCTTTGTAAATGTTTATAAAGGTAGTACAGCTACCGACCAAGCCGTAGGACTACAGTACCTACCGCGCATGACATGTTAATATTTTATTAGGCAGCTACGGTGTTTGCACAGTTAGCCTCAAAATGGATATTAAAAGTCGTATTACGTCTTTTATATGGAAATAAATTCTAATTTTCTGCGAACCATTTCGATTATTTTCATATGAGTAATAATTTTGTTCGTTATATTTTCAGCATGAATCTTTTATATTGTTTGATACACCAGTTGAAATAGTTTTTTCGTGTTCTTAAAGTTTTCAACTAAAGATTTTGACAAATCTAACCACTTAAAGTGATTGCGAATCATTTAAGACTTTTTGATTAACTAAATTTTTGACTGGTACCACAATGACTAACAATCTACAAATACCTCTATTATTAATTGTAGATATACGTAAATCGTTTTTATATTATAGATACTTTGCACCTAAATACAGCTCCTAATAAACAGCGCGATAAAAAATAAAAGCTTAATTTTACACAAGCGTATAGAACAAACTAAGTTTTGGATTTTTTCTTTATTTTACTATGTGGATACAGTTATTATTAAAGGTTTTTCATTTTTAATCGCTATTTAGATCTTGAAAGAACCTAAAAAACTATTTTATAGGTATTTCCTAGTACCCCTTTGTCAAAATTCTATTAAAAAGACACCAAACAAAGTATTTTTTCGTAATATTTCTGCCTATCCTCCGAGGTTATACTAAGTGTTGATTTATTCCAGAGACCAATGGACCAATATGTCACGTTTCGCAAATTTCAATTTAGCTCACTTATTTTACACATTTTTATGCCATGAAATACAAAGGAAATAAGAAAATAATGATTTAAGTGTAATGCCAGGACCGTAAAGTATGAGGAACAATAAAAAACAAGTAAATTTAAATCACTTGCATATATCCCGACTTAAAAAACAGTTTTACGTTAAATACTTCGTAATACCAATACCATAAAAACTATTGTTACCTGTAACCGCTGCGAGTGCATGGTGCGCCGTCCGTTGACGTAGACGTGCGCGTCGGCGTGCAGCGGCGTCACGGTGTAGCCGCCGCCGTCCGCCGCGGCGACCACGCAGTGCCGCGACTGGATCGAGGGCCCGTACAGCTGCAGCGCTGTACCGTTGCCTGACCCGACCTGGATACATGACATCATTCTCGTGTAGTGGTTCATGACGATGGCCGTTCTGATGTAGCGGTGCGAGTAGTCGCGTCAGCGCCGTGCGCCGGCGGTCGCGGGTTCGATTACCTCTCGGGACAGATATTTGTATTTGAACAAATATTTGTTTCCGGTCTGGGTGTATATCCTTGTGGGTCTCGCCACCGTACCTCGGAGAGCACGTAAAGCCGTCGGTCCCGATTGTTATTACAGACACCTGATAACGATCAATACTCATGGTAGGGAAAATTATCCGCCAACCCGCAGTGGAGCAACGTGGTGGATTAAACGCTAACCAACCCTTCTTCTATATGGAGGAGAGGCCTTCGCTCATAAGTAGGTTGTTTACAGGCTGAGACGGTACAGTATTACGATGACCCTTGCTTTTAATGTTTAATAACGATCTGACGAACTCATTACGAAATATTTAAAATTATGTATTATTCGACGATGGTTTAGTACGGTGGTCTCGGCATAATGAAATTATAGGCCATACAGATGCTTACTGTGGTCTGGGCATTTTTGCTTGTGTTGTGAGTGTTTTGAAACCCCGAAACATAATTAAGAGCAGATTTACTCCTTTCGCGGTGATGATGATGAGCTGCTTACTAAGAACAGTTTTTCAATATACCATCACATATACTAACGGCTACGCTAAGTTATTCTATAAGACATCACGCTGTAATTAGACTTTAGAGCAGCAGAATCTGATTAATAATAAAGCCTCTTCAAAAATCATTTAAGTCAACAAAATATTAAAATTATATTTCAATTTAAATAATATTATAGTACGAATAAAAACAAAAATTATCATAATATATATATATATATATATATACAGGGTGACTGGTGAATTACCATCGACATTCGGGGAGAGCGCTCGGCGCACGGTTCCCACTCGAATCATGTAAAAAAAATAGGTAAATATTAATAAACTTTTAAGTAAAGTTACTCAACAATTATCCAATTATTTACGCATCGTCTGGACACCCTAGCAGCTAGCTGCACTTTCGACACAAAACAGGTAGTTTATCTACGTCCAAACGCCGCCACGTGTAAACAGGGTAGCAGGATAAACAAGCATGATCCAGTCCCCCTTAATACTTTAATCCTGGCTTAGGAAAGGCAAAAATACCAAGATATTTTACTCGTTTAAGCAACAAATTTGTTGACTAGGTAAATTATGTGACTTTGGCAATTTTTAGGTGTGAACAAGCGACACATTACAACACCTGTGCATGTGCCGCCGGCATGACTGGAAAAGTGTCATCGCTTCATTTATTTGAATTGAAATTTATGAAAATTTGGTCAAAAATTAAGTACCTATTTTTATTGCATGACCCGAATGGGAACCGCGCGCCGAGCGTTCTCCCCAAATATCGATGGTAATTCACCAGTCACCCTGTATATTGATAATAAACATTTTTGGTTATTATCTTCGTGGTTATTATCTATACAAATAATAAATCTGTTAAAACCTCCGTTTTATTAATACACTATATATCATCAAGAATAAATTTCAATAGCGCGTATTTTTTTGTATCAGCGCCATCTCTTATCGTGTTTTTCTCTGATCACGTATCACGTAAAAAGTACAAAACCAATGTTAATAACTTAAATACATAAAAATTGGAAATAACTCACAGTATAATTTAGTTTTTGTTTCATTGTAATTAAATTTAAAAATAAATATTTAAGAAAATAGAAATAGGTACGCCGCCAACGCCATCTGGTCTAAGGAATCTTTAAAACTCACAAAACTTATATTTGAGTTATTATTTTGTTAAACTTAAAAGTTTACTAAATATGTCGGATAGGAATAGAAATCGTTTTAATATTTTAGATAAACATCATTTTCAATTAATATACTATTATGTTAAATATTAATTATGTTAAATGTCACTAAATATAAAAACGATATTCTACAATTATACGATAGATGGCGCAGATAATTTTCTGAATCGCGCTGACCAAAACTTCGGCCAAAAGAATGACACTCGCCCGTATTTAAAAATCTGTTTTTCTTTTTTGTATATAATTAAATACTTTAGGGTACTACGGTCTTGATTGTTTGTTCGTTGTTACAATTTAAAATATTTGGTCGTTATTTGTTTGTTGATTGTACAAAGTTGGATGGTTATAGCTATTTAAGTTGTAATCTATATATATATATATATATATATATATATATATATATATATATATATATATATATATATATATATATATATATATATATATATATATAAAGTCGTGTTAGTTACACCGTTTATAACTCGAGAACGAGTGGAACGATTTTTATGATTTTTGTGTTTTTGGATTTGTCTTCGTCGGGAATAATACGTATTAAAATATGGTATTCATCAATGAGAAAATAATTAATAAAAAAAACAGTTCAAATGTTTCATCCGTACTATCTATATACATTACATATGTATGTATGTATGTATGTATATAGATATAATAAATCTGTCACTCAATCCGTCTATTATAAAATATTTTCCAGTATCGACGCAGGTGTAGGTAATAAAAAATATAAATGTATAATTTTTAAAATTTTACATTGTTAAAGACCCGTGCGAAGCCGGGGCGGGCCGCTAGTTATTAATAAGGCTTAATAGCTTTCAATAGTGCCAAGATAGCACAGATGATTTCGCCAATGTCACGTAGATTGGAGAACTTTTTTGGTGATTATGTCACCGTCTTACTAAGCCCTTCATTATTAAATGTTATTCATTTGACATTTCAAATTAAAAATAATTGTATTTTTTTTTTCATAGAAGTTTGTTTTATGAATCCCCGAGGCTTTATAAAAAATCCTTTGATATGCAAAATAATGTCATATTTGTTCGTCAACGAAATTAAAATTTCTGACATCGAAATAAATAAAAGTAGAATTTTAGTACTTTTTAATTTAAGAAAGCAAACATCACAAAAACAATGCTTAGTTTACGTAAAATACTTTTATTAAATATTATTTTATTTACCCGTTGGTTGCGCTATAGTGTAAGAAAAATTATTTTACGTGGATTGTATTAGTACAATTTACTCAAAATACTCGTTACATAAAAAGACAATACATTTAATTTACATTTGCTTTTAAAAAAAAAACTTTCGTCACCACTACATCAAAACGGTCATCAGCAGATTTCGAGGGTTCGATTCTCACTCGGAATTAATATTTGTTTTCGTACACTCATTCTGGTTTGGGCGTCTGTGGTTGGTTTTCCCATTGTTCCTCGGAGAGCACGCAGCCGGCACCATGGCGACTATGGTCATTATATAAACACCTGATTACGATTGTTTTATACTCTTGGTGTAAAAATTATCCGCGAATTCGAGAAGCAGCGTGATGGATTAAACTACGAAATTTCTGCTCAGTTCAGTATAAACTAATATTTTTGTTGCCGAGCTATCAAATCGGCGATAGTTTCAAATTTCCCATTTTACTATAGATTATGAACAATATTATAGAACCCCAATATTAGCTATCATAAGGCCCTAATATCAATCATTTATTGAATATTACTATTCATTACTATTGATACTACTGCATATTTTGTACCTGATGCTATTTGTGGGTCCTATCGATATTCACATAATTGTAACGCTGTCGTTAGTCCCTTGGGAGCGGCGCAATCTCCAAAAACACGAGATTTTCATGAAAAAAATACCACTACTTTCGCGTATACGAGATGTTGTCAGCTACTTTGCATATATCTAATAAGAGCTGCGAGTGCTGCTTTAAATTCCACGCGTAGATCACGAAACGTTTTTAATATGGTAATGAATACGAACATATTTGTTATATTTACTTCAACACGCATTACACGCTTACTTTTTTTTAATTTAGGTTTTTTTCTTCTTCTAAGTTGTACCTGATCAATTGCAACTCGTCCAATCAACCAAACAATTTATTCAATTAATGCCTAAAACTATAAGTTAAAATCACGTTTCCTTCTTTTTATCTCTTTTCTAACCCTATTTTTCCCTGCATATTCCTATTCAGGCCAGTTACGTACAAATTACTCATTTTATAGTATAGGTTTCTATGAGCGGCGGTTATAACTTTACATCATATCAATACTACGGAAATGCCTACGTCACATTTTACAATAACGCGTTAAATGGAGTTTGAATAATTAATTTTTAACAATAAATCATAGTCATATTGTCTATAAATATATTATTGATACGACTCTACACTTCTTTGTTATATGAAATATTATTTAAATAAATAGTTGGAAATGTGAAATGAAAAGCGTAGTCATTGTAAAAAAATGTTAACATTGCTTACATGGCTAGCTACTCGTATCTATTTAGATATACAGTGGAGCGTCGATTATCCGAACGTCGCTTAACCGAACGACCGCTTATCCGAACTACTACACACGCGCCTGCTCGACCACACACACATACACACACTACACTCCCGCTTTACAGTGCTCGCTCCTTATCGAAACATTCCTATATTCATGTAAAAAAGTATCGATATTTTTATCGATATAGTATATCGTATCGTTGTATCGATACTTTGCGATATATCGTATGAAAAGTATATCGATAATTTTTTCGATCCCATATATCGGATAAATCGATAATTATCGGATGAAATATATCGATACTTTTGGATAAAAATAAAAGAAAAAAAACTATAGGTGATTTGAAAGTACATCTTGAAGTGTCTTTTTAGTTTATTGTTCTGATGACGATGTTCGGAGACATGTAACGGAAATCTTCAATAAATGACAGCAAATTAGCCGTTGCTACTGAAATCACATGTAAATGCATTGTTTACACAATCACATACTATAGCATCATGCCTGTTAAAGTCGGTTTTTGTTTTGTTTTAATTAATTAATTTATTTTTTATTTTTTTATTCATATTTGTCATTGTCATAATATATAAATGTAAATATGGTTTTCATTGATATGTACGTAAATATGTATGGCTGAATCAATATACATATAGCTAGTTCGATTATTCGAAAATACCGGTATTCCGAACACCAATGTCCCCCAATTAGTTCGAATAAATAATCGACGCTCTACTGTATATATTTGTTAGTAGTTACTCAGAAGTAGTTCCTGTGCAAATAATTAATTTGAAGAATAAATAATGAAATCCGTAAATCGTTCTCAGCTCGGATAAATACAGTATACTCTCTACAATAAACGAGTTAAATTTTGATAATAAACTCGACTTAGATGCGGTTTAAATTTCTTTAGCCAGTGAACCACAAAATTGATCTACTTGATTACATTTTGCACTAATCAACTCAACTAAATTTTACCGTTCATTTTAGTGACAGGTTAAGTTATTACACTCGGTTATATTAACAACCTGGTGTGAATACTATAGTTGATATAAGGGGCATTCATTAATTACGTGAGGCGTTTAGAGGGAGGGCGTGCAGTCTCGCTCAGTCTCACGTTGGACTCGCCAAATATCATGTAATTTTTTCCGTCATAAAAATCTTAAATACTTTTCATGTACCGGTGATAACCTCTTTTTAGGAATATGTATTCGACATAGAATAACGTATACAAATACGCATTTTAAAAAATCTCATGAGATTTTTGTAGGGGGTCGAGCAAAATCTCACGAAATCTTACCAAGAAGCGAGGGGGAGGAGGGGGGATTCATAAAATCGCCAAAATTGTCGCACGTAATTTATGGACACGTCCTAAGTTATTTAAATATTACCTCGACAACATCGGTGACGCGCACGCGGCGCCCGTTTTCGAGCGTGGAGCCGTCGGGCGCCACTTCGACCAGCACGGGCTCGTTGCCGGGCCGCGCGCTGCCCGTGCCCGCGCCCGTCTTCTTCTTTCGCCGCCGCGGCTGAGCGTCGGACGGCCGCCGCCGGACGTGGAACATGATGGAACCTGGACAATTGTATCAAATCATATGTTTCATTTATAACAATTAACAAATAACATTTTTCACTTGATAAAAAGAAGCAGTAGAGGTCACGTTCAAGTAGATTATTTAATAATATTTTCAGAAATTGATTGTGAAACAGTGTTTGTAACGATCCTTCGTATCGAACTGTA
Source organism: Euphydryas editha (assembly GCA_036937285.1). Taxonomy (NCBI): domain Eukaryota; kingdom Metazoa; phylum Arthropoda; class Insecta; order Lepidoptera; family Nymphalidae; genus Euphydryas; species Euphydryas editha. The sequence goes on from JAUPFZ010000007.1 coordinate 7,550,760, forward strand.
CAAGAAATACGATAAAAATGTAATTAATTTAAATAATTAAAAAATTACGATACCTAAAAATTATTACATGTAATGCTATAAACACCGCCATTTAACAAAGTATACTTGTATGTAAACCGTCCAATTGATAAATAAAAATACATTATAATAGTTATGTTGTATATATATTAAGGATAGGTTATAGTTAGACTTTTTAAAACCCTGTGAAAATAAGCATACTATCATACTTAATATTATAAATGTAGTTTGTTTATTACGCTTTCACGCGAAAGCTACTTAACCGATCATCATGAAACTTTGTACACATATTCTTAAAGATATTAGAAGTAATATAGGATACTTTTTTTGGTCGCGATAACCGTCATCCATGCGTACGAAGCCACGGGCAGAAGCTAGTATAATAATATAATGTAAATAAGTTTTATACTAGTTCACAATATAATGGATGGTATGCAATAGACACAAAGATTAGAAACCAACAACGTTTACAATAATACCGTGACATGTTTTGTTGTTAAACTTGTGTCACTTTATTCACACACACAACAAAGGCACTCCTCGTATGATTTTATCATTTTTTGTGTACTAACTCAACAAGATTCACCAATATCAATTTTTGAATTACGATTATATAAACATTTTTCACAGACACGTTTAGTTTTTTTTAAATTGATTTGTATTTTTTATATTAGGTATCTTTTGAGCAAATTATTTAAAGAAATAAATTAAAAAACATCTGTAATTTAATAATTTTTATTGATTTAAAAAAATGAAGCTAAAAGCTTAAAACTTTTATTTTAGTACACACATTACTGTCGAACTACAATTTCATTTCTACTGATATAATTGAACTTCAAGTTTTATTTTTCTTTTTTTTTGTACTAAGTACATACTTTTACATGTATTTAGCAATATACAAAATTTTAAAGCAACAAGGGAACTATAGTTCAAAATACACTTTTGAAAAATTTCATCGCATAGTGTAAAGTGCGCTCGAACGTCACAATGTAACACATAAGGTGCTGTGAACTTGTTCACGTCTAGTGTCAACATCATTAGTGTCGACTGTGTCGTTCGTCGCCGACTCGAAACGTTCCACGGAACGACATAAACATCACCTATTACCACTCACATGTACCCCGCCGAACCCCGCCCGTTCACTTCAATTAAGCACAAACTAACCCGCATTAAATAAGGTCAGTGCTTATAAATATTTAAAAAAAAAACGAAACTTTTCGTCAAAGTCCGAAATTATACAATATTGTATTAGTTTTTACATTAGAAATAACTTAGAGGACATATTAGGGGCATTAAATATAATTCGAATGGCAAGAAGTTCAATTGATAAAAACAAGTACTTTTACAAGAATTCCTATTTTATTTTTCCAAAGTTCTGCTCCGTTTATCGTGTACTGTCAGCAAATATAACGACATAATGGAATATTGTTGACTTTTAAAGGTCACTTTAACTTGATCAACTTTTGGTCAAAACAAACTGAAAGAAACTTTATATCGTATTTACTAAATAAAATATTATTTTCTCGAGTTCTGTGAATAGACTAGTAACAAGCAATTATTATTGTTTTTTTTTTTTTTCATTTCGAAATTTTACAATATTATACATATTTACAATGCAAAACTTGAAAACTAATTATTTACAGATAGTTTTGGTATACATATACCATGTATGGAATGGTGCCAATAATGCTGACAGCATTTCCCCGTTGAAACGCAATTTTGATTCTCTGGATAAAAAATAAACCAGCCCTCCTGTCACCAGTCAAAGCTATGTCACATGGGGTCAATACTTTTAGTTTTTTTTTGGATTGCTACTCCGAGATCCTAGTTATGTTTGTAGGTTGCTAGTAATGTTCGTAGATTGCAACTATATATCTTTGTATCAATGCTCATTTGCGTGTAGAAGTAACATCTGTTAAGTAATACGATTAATGATAAAATATTAAAATCAATAAATCTCATTTGCATCGTTATATTACTAATTTTAATTGCAACTAATAATACTATGTTAATTTATATCTTTGATATTTTCGAGACAAGGCAAAGTCGATAGCGCGAATTCTAGGTTAAGCAAGTTATCAGTAGTATAAATAAATCAAGAAATTATGAAATAAAAATATGATATATTATATACTATTTTAGTTTTTTCATTTTTTATAGCTTTTAACAAAATCTATTTTTACATAGACCTACAAAGACTTTTAATATCCTTTTACAAATATATGAGATAGGCTCCAGTCCAATTTTAGGAAAACTACAGCTTTCTTATTCTGCTTTTATTGGTAGGTTGAATCATAATTTTATCGCAGTATTATTCACTTATTACGAACAAAATTTCTTCAATATTAGTTAGAGAGTTAGGTACGCTTATCATCAAACAACTTAAAACATGAACTAAGAATATCCTCTTCCGAACTAACTAAATAATTCATATTGAAGTTAATATTCGTACTTCGTATGAGTTGTATGTATACGAGTATATTGATCATTTTCGCGTCGATATAATTATGTTGGTAGGTACATAAAATATTTGCGCTTCAAGGTGGTACAGATCAAGCTTTTATAGTGTTTATTTATTTGAAATGTGTATCGTTCGTTACCTACGCTTTATTTCTGCAATAAAAGCACATGACACATCTCTGTGATTCAATTACCGAGTAGTACTTCCTTTCTGCCGCATCGCAGTTGTGAACTAAAGGATCGGTTGAATAACATATCGCAGTTGCAGTAGGTACTGTGTTCCGAACCATGACCCGCCCGAGGCGCGTTTTGCTTGGTTCCTAACTTAAACTGAACTCTGAAGCGACGCACGACACAACGGTTCAATTGATACTACTGCTGTCTACTACGCCATAATAAAATGAACAACTTTCGAAGCTAATCATACATCACGCTATACAAACGGTATTATCGTGTTATTTAGCCATTTGAAATCGACGTGTAATAACCATTACATATTACACGATTAAAAAAAATACCAGGCTTCCCTCGCGGCAACACTCGCTTTAATAATTGACTACTATTCTTTTACTATGGGATACTGCATAATGCAGCTTTTTAAACGTGAAAAGTTTAAACAAGCTGCATATATTAGAATTGGTTTAGTACTTTCAGTGTTTATAGATTACAAACAAACAAATCTTCTATATAATATTAGGATATTTCCTCTTTATAATATTTGAATAAATCTACTTTTATATTAGACTTTTCCCAGTCAAATTGTTCTTTTCTGATTTTTTACCCAAAACTTATACTCTCGCGGGTAGCGATGTAAATATTAAATTAATAAACATAATATTTAAATTAAAAACTATTTTTCAAATAGCACTACGGCCCCTTCGAATTAGGTATACAAATTATTTGTGTCGCATGTTTGAAAGTAAATAACTTGGGAATTACTCGACCAATTAGATTGATTTCATTTTTGTTTCAGTTTTCCGTATAAAGTCGGAAATAATGGAAAATTTTGATGGTACTGATATCTGTATCAAAAAACTCCATAAACAAGTATGCTTAATTAAAAAAATCAAAAACCCGACTGCGTAAAATAGTCTTATTATATACTAAAAAGAATAAAACAATTTACTAGCTTTCATTTGATACCCATATTGCTACAGTAAGGAAAAAAAATTCAACTCCCCTCCCTCATTCCGCCATTTGCGGGCGCCATTTTAAAAATTTATATAGCCTATGTCACTGCTACAATTTAGACAAATCCAACGACACCTCATATGTCAAAAACCGTCCAGCCGTTTGGGCTGTAGGGCGTGCCAAAGAAATGGACATACATACATACATACATACATACATACATACATACATACATACATACATACATATATACATACATACATACACTCGAAAAACATAACCCTCCTTCTGTCGCAGTCGGGTAAATATGTAACGTTTACTTTAATAGTTCTGCTATCACATGTTTTTATAAAAACAACACAATAATTGTAAAAAGCTGACAATTACTCGTAATTAACAAATAAAACTATGGGAAATAAAATAAATATATAATAAACAAACGCTTCACACTTGACGGCCCCCAGTAGGATAAAAACACTGTGTCGAGGGTCCGGAAACACACACGACCCACAATAACCAAAGCCCAGACCACGATAATGTGCATGGCATATATAAATATTTGTTATGTGCGGGGATCGAACACGCGACCGCTGTGACCATTGAGCCAACGCGTCTTCGATTAAATAAAAGCATTTAACATGTTATAAATATAACGTTCTTTTTTTTTTGTTAATTCTGGTGAATTGTCAGTTAATTGTACAGAATATTAAAAAAAGTGTAAAAGTTATTTTAGCGTTTCGGTTTTTCCAATGAGAAAGTGAAGAAGTATTCGAGAAAATAAATGTAGTTAAGAACTTTTTACGAGATTTAAAGATTTTATCAAACCCATTTATTTTCGTCCTTTCAAAGTTTTATTTCTTGAAACATCTTTCTATGAACGATTAGAATAACAATGGTTTGAAAGTTATTTGTTAATGCTGCATTATGCTTTTATAGAGTTTATATTTTTATCAATCTATCAATGAATGTTCTTAGAGCGCAATTCTATGTCTGCGTTAAGATTGTACAAATACAGTAACTGCGTGTGCGTGACAAAAGGTATAAGAACGTTTATATACATCAAAATTCATGAAATATGTGCTAATTTATAGTTTTTATAAATTTAAAATCACACATGTTTGCCATATAAATGACAAATTTTATTTGAATTATCTGTAAAACAAATCGATAAGAACCATTGATCTATAAAAAACCCTAATGGCCACCATTCACAGGCGTACCCATCCGCCGGATTTGTCGCTGGCGACAAGTCCGCAGACAAATCTGCGTGTGAATGTATTTCGGCGTCCGACTAGACTCCCCGGCGTCCCGGCGGTAGCACATGAGTAAATAAACCGTATTATTTACTCATGTGGCGGTAGTGTGTGGACGACGACGGATTTGTCCACGGATGGGTGCGCGGATCGGTGCGCCTAGTGAATGGTGGACTTAAGAACACTTATAACTCGGACGAGGACTCGTGCATCATTGTCAAACAAATCAAAGTGGCGTATTTACAAATACACGCACACATACTGAGTATACACATAAATACCTATTGCGCTAACACATGAAATATTGCGTATTTTTAAATGTATGAAATTTGAAAATTTTCAATAAAAACAAGAATCAGTAAGGAATTCCAATAAATAGACACCGTTATTTCATGTTTCAGTAAAGCCACGCGTTATACGAAATCTAATAATGTTTATTTACGATTTTCGAGAGCACGTGCCCTAATATATAGGAGGATCAAGTAAATATGAAAATTTCGTCGAAATAGGTCGTGTAATATTTCAATATTTTTCGCAGAGGCAAAAAATGTTATACGCTAGTTTGATCAGTTTTAATATCAGAGAGACTTTAAATTTTACCTACTAAGCATTGTACACTGCGTTAGAAAACGTGTGTAAAAAATCAATCATCGTTATACATAATTGGTTTATATGTATAGATGGATATTGAAAGCTACGATAATTTATACATTAAAAATGTAAAACGTTCCGATAAAAAGTAACTACGTAATAAAGTAGTGTTGGATTAAATTCGTCAATGTCTTAAAATATATTTTATGTTATTTTTTTGACAGAAAAACACAGAACAAATTGAAATTAATAAAAAACTATATAGATATATAGAAAATTTTTAAAAAAGATTTTTTTACATAGATTGCTTAAATTTTAATTAAATTGTATAAAGCTTATCTCAGAGCGATAATTCTCGTCCTCGTTTGCGGTAAATAGGAATGCTTTTAAAATTATGTAATCTGGAGCAGTATAGTCACGTAGCAATACTAAACAGATATAAGAGAACACAAGAAAGAATAAATACCCTGTGTTGAGGTATTAAAAGCACTTCTCGACATGATTAGTGTTGGTTGAATATTGTTTTATTTTTTGCATACTTTAACCAATTAAAAATCGAAAGTTTATAATGAGGCTTTTACTAAAGAAAAAGATTGACGTCCATTGCGTTGCTTTCCTTCACAGTCGATCATGATGTGCATTTTTAAACAATAACATTTAAAATTTAGCGCGTCCAGCCCACGGCGCCTACTCTGAACTATCTGTTGTATCCACTGAACCATTTCAGGTCATATAATACATAATTATGTCTGTCAATATGCAATGGTCATTTTTTTTTAATTTATCTGATGCTCCTTATTAATTTATGATGCTCCTATATGATGCTCCTTATTTATTTTTTGCATACTTTAACCAATTAAAAATCGAAAGTTTATAATGAGGCTTTTACTAAAGAAAAAGATTGACGTCCATTGCGTTGCTTTCCTTCACAGTCGATCATGATGTGCATTTTTAAACAATAACATTTAAAATTTAGCGCGTCCAGCCCACGGCGCCTACTCTGAACTATCTGTTGTATCCACTGAACCATTTCAGGTCATATAATACATAATTATGTCTGTCAATATGCAATGGTCATTTTTTTTAATTTATCTGATGCTCCTTATTAATTTTATAGCTATTAAAATAAAATAAACAAATCGAATTAATTACAATTTTAAAAGAGATTACTATCACATTCATACACCTCCCAGCGGACTCGTCCTTAGCGGTCGAATTACACCCGAGATATACAAACGTTTTACGGGATGCCCGATATATAACATAATTATAAAACGACATAAAATGGCAAAAATACACTTTGTTTTATGCTACTACTTCAACGAGATTTTAAGATAGGTCCCGTGCGTTAGAGATTCACAGGTTTTATTTTATAATATCAATTAATACATTAACTAATCAGTAATCACTGTTCTACGTACAAAATAACATATAATAATACTTATAAACATCAAAATACCTTTTTACCAGTACTAATAATTAAAATATGTCAATATCTTTAAAAATATTAGTTTTAAAATCTTATCAAGATTGGGTGGATGGTGACCCCATGCGCTGCCCTTGTGCGTGTTCAAATAACGTTTACGTGTCACGTGGAGTTTAGCTAATTGTCTGACTTGTTGCTTTTACATAGCCGCTATCCAACGAAATGTTATGAATGTAATAACAATAATATATAGCACACCAAAACATTGGCATTAGCTAATAGGGACGCTTGTAAAGCTTAAGCCAAAATCGGAAAACAATGAAACATGAAAATATATTAAAGAATTCGGAAAATGGTAAGAAAAAAAGACTAAATGTAATAAAATAAAATGTATATAAACTCTTTTGCAAAAAAAACGGGCACTTAAGGGGGTGGTCGGGATTTATTGCAGTTAAAGAAATTCATATTCAGCAAAAGTACTGCGATTTCTCGTATTTAAAAAATATGCATAGAAATCTTCAAGATATTTACTGTTTCGGTGAAATTACGAAAACACGATAGAAATAACTTCATTCGATAGAAAATAATCACAAAGTAAGGTCTTTGAAATGGTTTGAAACGGTTTAAATAAAGAAATCAAACGAGCAACCACCTAAAAGTTTTCTCAGAATATTAAACATGTTAAAATTGAATTATTTGATGTTGGGTTTTCGATATTTTTGTACTTTTCATTCATGATTTATCAATATTATAATTTGTCGGTTACGCCATCCATTCCGAGCGATTTCAAATCGGTTCTCCTTCACTTACTCGCTGCGTTAGGGATGTGAGATTAATAGAAAAGAATCGATTAAATAAAAATCGATTAATCTTGATTCAATATTAATCGATTTCTCAAAAATCGATTAATACGAAAATAAATAATCGATTTTTACGAAAAATCGATTATTTTATTAATCTTTTCTTCTTCTCTTCTTAATCTTATTATTTTTTCTATTTTTTTAAAAATCTACATGCTTTTCATATTCCAATAATAAGCCTAAGAGATTCATATTAACAATTTATCAGGTTAAAAATTAAATAAATAAATAACCAATTTTAAAATAAAAAACAAAGCGAATGTTCCTTAAGACTTTCAAGGTAGAGAATAAGGAAGGACAAATTTTCAGTACGATTAAAGGTTTTACTATAATAAAAATGAAATGGTGAGCATCCCAACAAAACCTTATGGTCTGAAAAACTTAAATATAAATCAATTTAAAAAAAATCGTCATAAATTTTCAGTACTATTTTATAATCACAGTACAATAGCATTTTTGTTGTATAGAATGTTTTTTATGGATCTAGCTGCATTTTCTACACTGATTCCAAATCTATACTCAGATTTATGCTAGCAGCTCTACTTTTTGAGATATGAAGTGTAGCTATTTTTATCAAAAAAACATGGTTTCTCGTCACATAACAATTTATTTAACTATCTAATTAGAACAAAACTTTCTTTTATGTGACTTTCTTGAATAAGTTGGAGTTTTATTACTATTCTGGATAATCCAACAGTAGTCAGTACTATAGTAATCATACTTTCACTCCAATAGCCTTGTTAGCACTCCTCCATGGTGCGAATATCCTGATGAAAGCGTTCTCCTCGCTTAAATCTTAAAGATTTTCACGAAATCGATCAAGGTGGCTATGAGGAAAATGCATCTTAGTGCTGTTGCATCCAAGTTGCTGAAAGTATAATAGTAACTGCTTGACGTGGTTAGGAAAGTCGACGGACTTCTTATTTCTCAAAAAGTTTTTTACGAGCCAAATAAACTCATTCCAGGCATTTTTGTCTGTGGTGTTGTGGAGATCTCTTATTAAATCATTTAGGTCCTCTTAGTTTAATGGTATAAGTCTTTCGGCGTCTTCAAGTTTGCTACCACTCTCTTTGCAGCTTGTATCACTTTCCTTCATTCGTTGAACAATTTTGTGTGGACATACCTGAGATGTACTTGGTTGGGGTTCTAATGTATCAGTTACAACGCAGAAATAACAGTCGTTGTGGTAGTTCGACGGTTCACGCCAAATCATAGGAATAAAAAGATTCAAGGGATACCTCTTATTATTTTTCCATAATCGTAAAGACTCCATACACGTTTTACACACTTTATTCGGTATCCAAGACTTGTTGTTTGTTTCCAATGGCTGTTGAAAGTACTACATGTAGGCATTTTTCACAAAGTCTGACACATTTAAACAGAATATTTTGAATTTATATTTACCACAAATGTGACAAAATTTATTTGGATTGTTTACACAGGTCCTTATAGACGAAGCAATTACAAAAAAGAAACAGAAACTAGTAATACGTTGACGATAGCGATATCAACAGTCAAATGGAGAAAAAAAAAAGTGAACCTAAATTAGTAAACAACAAGTGAAAATGTCATACAACAAAAAAAAGTTCGTTTTTGTTGTGGAGTGAATAGACTAGTTTTAAAATAAAATACTTAAAACGATATGTAATTAAAAAACTAAACGACTACGTTGTGGTCTCAAAAACTAAAATATAATCTTTCGCTGTTTATAAAATTGAAACTTACTTCAAGTTTTTTTCATCCGTCGCATAGATGGCGCTATGATGAAAATCGATTTAAACGCGTAATTTATATAATCGATTTATTAAAAATCGATTAATATTACTTTAACAATCGATTCTAAAAAATCGATTAAAATAAAATAAAAATCGATTTATATAAAAATCGATTATTTTTTAACATCCCTACGCTGCGTTCGACAGTGACAGTCTAAACGTGATGCTAAATAGACGTGTGTCGCTTTAGTCTCCAAACGCGCTTCGTATATTCACGAAAATACAGAACAAATACTAGTAAAATGGGCAATAAAGAGCTAAAAAAAAAGAAGAGGAACCAGAAGGGCCCGAAAAAATAAAGGTTTATATATGGTAAAAGTGCAAAGGTAAGTAATAAATTATTATAATTTATTAATTAACTAGTTAATCAATTGCTGTTAGTGTACCTTTATTTCACAAATATCTGCATTGACAGCGTTGCTTTGTGGTCTGGCGACAGAATCAAGTTTTTGAGACGTTAGGTTCGATCCTCAAAAAAATTTTAGTTTTGGTAGAATTATGTTTTTGTTTATTATTTTTTTTATGCAGTTACTTGTGTGTGTAGGAAAAATACTTATATATCTTACTTATTTTTTTAATCAATTTTTTTTTACCCGACTGCGACAGAAGGAGAGTTATGTTTTTCGAGTGTATGTATGTATGTGTGTATGTGTGTGCGTGTGCGTGTGCGTGTGTGTGTGTGTGTGTGTGTGTGTGTGTGTGTGTATGTATGTATGTATGTATGTATATATGTATGTATGTATGTATTTATGTATGTATGTATGTATGTCCATTTCGCGGCGCCCGCAAATGGCGGAATGAGGGGGGGGGGGGAGTTGAATTTTTTTTCTTACTGTAGCAATATGGGTATCAAATGAAAGTTAGTAAATTGTTTTATTCTTTTTAGTTTATAATAAGAGTATTTTACGCAGTCGGGTTTTTTTGATTTTTTTTAATTAAGCATACTTGTGAAATAAAGATCATACTTTGATATATAATTAAAATTTCCAGAAAACGACGGTGTATTTCTGATGCAATAGACACTGGAACAACCGCTACCACCACTCGCATGTATGTACAATTCGATGTAAACCGAATATTATTGCTCGCGTACGGTGGGTCACTCGCTAAATATAAACCACCAGTGCAATATGAGCTAATATCACTATGGATAAGCTCGACGGGGAACTGGCAGAGGAAGTCGCAATCGTCGGCCGCTGGAGTCTCCCGCCGCTTTCGGAGCTTGGGGTGGATGAGGCGGCTAGCCGGCTCTGCGACGCATTCACTGCTGTCTTCAGAGCGGCCATGCCGCCCACGAAGCGTCCATCCCCACGGCGGGCACTCTACAGGTGGTCGGCTGAGATAGCTGGCCTCCGGGCCGCCTGCAACGGGGCCAGGAGACAATTACCCGGAGCAGGCGGAGACGCTCCCAGGACGTGGACAGGGACGATAGGCTGCGCAGGATCTACGTGTAGAAAACGAAGATCCTGCGGTAGGCCATATGCCGAGCCAAGGAGGAATCTTGGCTGGAGTTAGTTGGGGGTCTGGAGAGAGACCCCCGGGGCCGAACGTATAATTGGGCGCGGAACAAGCTCCGCACCCAGTCGGCCCCCATCAGCGAAACGCTCCAGCCGGGCCGACTGGGGAGGGACCCGAGCGCTTTGTTCCCTCAGAATGGCTCGGCAGATGCCGGACGAGGAGGAGGGTGTTCCGCCACCCGTCACAGAGGCTGCAATGGAGGCGGTGATTACCCGCCTCCAAAATAAGAAGAGGGCGCCGGGTCCAGACGGGGTGCACGGGAGAGTCCTTGCGACCGCTCTCGGGCACCTCGGCGACAGCCTCCGGGAGCTATTTGACCGCTGCCTGCGGTCTGGCCAGTTCCCGGGGGTCTGGAAAGACGGTCGGCTCTGCCTATTTCCTTAGGCAGGTCGGACCCCGGACTCGGCTTCGGTGGTGCGACCGGTGGTTTTGCTGAACGAAGCTAGGAAGGCCTTGGAGAAGATAATCCCTACCTATACCTCCCGACCTCTCCGATCGGAGGGTAGGGTTAGAGGGTTTAGGGCTCCGTGTCAGGATTGACAAGACCGAAGCCCTACTATTCCGCGGGACCGGCCGCAAGGGACCTCCACCGGGGGCTACCCTGCAGATTGGAGAGGGAAGGGTCAGGATGAGCCCCCAAGTGAAATGTCTGGGGCTCATCCTTGACGGAGGGTGGACCTTCGGCCCACATTTAGCTATGGTAGGACCGAGGTTCATGAAGGCGGCGAGTGCGCTAGGCAGACTCCTCCCGAACCTCGGAGGACCCAGCGCCGCCTGCAGGCAGCTGTATTCTGGAGTCTGCCGGAGTATGGCGACGTACGGTGCCCCGATTTTGGGCGGTTCGCCTCACCGCGAGAAATAAAGCAGCGCTGCGCGCTGCGCTGAGGGCAATCGCGGTGAGGGTGATTCGGGGGTACTGTACGGTATCGTGGGCTGCAGCTACTGCTCTAGCCGGCGACCCCCCGTGGGAGCTCGTGGCGGAAGTTCTTGCCGAGACCTACTCATATATCTCGGGTAGGAGGGCTCTTGGTGAGAACCCTACGTTGGACGGGATCCTACGGGTGCGTCGGATAGGGCAGGAAGCGCTTATGCGGAGGTGGGGGAAGGACCTGGCGGGGCAGCCGTACGGTACATGCGTAACGACTGCCATTCGCCCAGTCCTTGAGCGGTGGATGCGTCGAAAACGCAAGCCCCTCAACTTCCGTCGGACGCAGGTTCTCACCGGGCACGGTTGCTTTGGTGACTACCTGTGCCGGACGGCCCATAGGGAGCTGACGACTGAATGTTATGATTGTGGCGCGGCGGTGGACTCTGCCCAGCACACCCTCGAGGTGTGCCCGAGATGGGCGGCGCTGCGTCAAGGTCTGACGTCGGTCCTCGGTGGGGACTTGTCGCTCCCGAGCGTCATAACCGCGATGCTCGGTGACGACGAGTCCTGGAAGGCGATAGTCTTCTTCTGCGAGACAGTAATGTCCCAGAAGGAGGCCGACGAGTGGGTGAGAGAGGAAGCCGCCGACGTGGCCTCCATCCGCGGGCGACGAATGGGGGTGCGTAGGAGGCGCTACTTAATGCGCCTCCAGTAACGCCCCTGTGTCCGTATTGGGCTGTGATGGGAACCCGGTCCTACTAGACACGGCGTCGTCGGGACTGTTCAGAGTTTATAGCCCGTCGTGGTAAACCACGCACGATTTTATCCGATAGTGGAACTAATTTTGTAGGCACCTGTAATGAACTAAATACTTTTTTGCAGACGTTTAATCTTGACTCGTGTGTTGCACAGGAAGGCATCGAGTTTAGTTTCACGCCACCTTATTCTCCCCATTTCAATGGCGTTGCAGAGGCCGCCGTGCGGTCGATCAAGCATCATTTAATTCGACTGCTGCACCAGCATCACTTCACGTACGAAGAGCTGTATACGTGTCTTACACAAATTGAATCAATTTTAAACTCCCGACCTCTAACTCCTCTGTCCTCCGATCCTCTTGACTTCTCTGCCTTAACACCTGCCCACTTTTTGATTAGACGACCACTAACATCTGTACCTTATCCACAGTTAACAGAAATCAGTATCGGCCGACTAGGACGCTTCCAAAGGGTGGAGCAGCTTAAACAACATTTTTGGAACAGGTACCATACGGAGTACATACATCTACTGCAACAGAAGACCAAGCGGTCTACATCTTCCAGTGACATTAAAGTAGGATCTCTTGTACTCATAAAAGAAAAGGCCCTGCCTCCTCTATTGTGGTGTCTTTGACGTATTATGCAAGTGTATCCAGGAGGTGACGGAGCGACGAGAGTGGCGGATATCAAGACAAAGAAGGGCACGATACGGCGCGTCTTCAACAACATTTGCCCACTACCTCTTTGAAGTTTACCCTTCAACCCGGGGAGCTTGTTCGAGCGATATTGCCCGCGCGCTGCGACGGGGATACAGCGGGTAGCAGGCGGGGGCCGTAGCACGGCCAATAGCACCACGCAGTACGAGACTTGCATCGGGACACCACCGGCGACGCACGTTTAACCTATCTTATAATATTATTTTTGTACGGTCAATATACCAGCCTACATACAGTCCACTAGTCTTATTTATTTCTCTTTTAGTCATAGGACCCTAACAAATAGAATAGAATTTTATTGAGAGATATTTATACACTGTTACACATAAAAATTAAATAATTTAATACACAATAAAAGAAATACTTAAAAAAAAGGTACAAAATATATAATAAATAATAATATATAATATATAATAAATATATAATAATATTTATCAAAAAAAAAGAATAAAATATACGTAGTTCAATTTAAAAAAAATAAACAAAAGAAGTATTTGTGTATACAATTAAAGCAACAAACATACAAAATTACAAATACATTTAATACATACAATAACATATAAAATTACAAATACTTAAATTAAGTTACAAAAAAAAAAAGAATTGACAAAATATATATAAATATGCGCTTGAATATGATATTGTAAAAAAATTACCGAGAGCCCTGTCGTACCTGCTAAAGTTCTGGTCGTAGACATCCATATTGCAATCTAGGTATTAGGTAATAAAATTTTGTAAGTAATACCAGCCCTCCCATATACTTACGTACAACATACTTCCATAAACATTATTTTTTAGAACTGAAGAAAATATTGATATTTTGTTGATACATATTTTGTTACCTGCTTTATGATCAACGGTCGTAAGTTTACAGATGATTTTATTACAAAATAAATGTTTAGTGGATATTACATAAATTATTTTCAAAAGATTTTTATTATTATTATACTGTCTAATGTCACTTTTAATTTTTGTTTGTTTTTTATAGTTTTTTGGCGTAGAGAGAAGCTGCCATTGAAAAGGAAGGATCCTTCGACCAGACGATGTTGCGTCTGGTGGGCTACGCGCCACTTGACGTTTGTTGTCGAGTTCTTGTATATATATTAAATCGCTTTGAAAACTTCGATAGCGCGATGTTGGATTCGTTAGTTTCTTCTAGTTTGTATATGGCGAGATAGATGTCGCTACATCACTCCCCCTCCGAGACCGGAGGTCGATAGCAGGTTGAGTCGTCCATACTACATCTTGTGATGCTTGCCGGGCCAGTGGAATGTTCCAGTGAGTCGGAACCAGATGCCGCATAGTTCACGGTGCGTCGGAACTGTCTGCGGTGATGCCCCAGTGAGTCGGGGTGGTGCAGTGCTGCGTAGTGGCTGGCTGCTGCGTCGACCAGGAGAGAAGTGCGTCTCTGCTTGCTGACCGGCCGAAGTGCAGTGTGCTGTGCCAAGGTCGCTGCGAAGGCTGTAGGCGATGACCAGGAATGCGCGTTCGCTGCATGCTAGTGGTCAGGATACCCGTAGTAGCCGTGGATGCTGGCTGGCTGTGTGACTCGCTGCTCGAAAGCTTGAGGAAGTGATGATGACGTCACGATGACGAAGATTTGCGAAGGTTGCGCTGATGTTCATGCTCGGGGTCACCAGTTTGGCGTAGAGAGAAGCTGCCATTGAAAAGGAAGGATCCTTCGACCAGACGATGTTGCGTCTGGTGGGCTACGCGCCACTTGACGTTTGTTGTCGAGTTCTTGTATATATATTAAATCGCTTTGAAAACTTCGATAGCGCGATGTTGGATTCGTTAGTTTCTTCTAGTTTGTATATGGCGAGATAGATGTCGCTACAGTTTTATTATTAAAAGTCATTTTTCATAAAAAGAAACTTTACATTTAGATTGTGTATGCAATGGGTTCGCATTAGGAGCAAAAAACGAAAAAGTTTTATAGATATTATATAGAGGGCTCGGAACCTAAAATTCCTTATTTAGCGAAGAGATGGCGTTAGTTAAAAAGGTTCGTTGAACCTGTGCGTTCGGGCAGCGAGGGGCAGGTAAGGTGTTGGGAGGAGATGCGGAACTCAAACGCTCAAGGTCATTCGCTCATCTAAGCCCCTTAAGCAAAGAACTATTTTATAGTTACTATTAGTTTGTTTGACAATTTTAGGTATTGTTATCCTCAGAATTTTATAAATTAATTAGGAAGGAATAGTTTTCATCAGTTTTATCATAACATTTTAATTAAATTATTAAGAAATAATGTTTAAGCTCAAAACACTATGATTGTACCTGCTCGCTAAATAAAAATGAAACGCGTTAATTTCTTTGTTTTTCTTGAATACATTAAAAGCAGATAAAAGTTTAGTATTGAGTGTGACCCCCTCTTGCTGAAATCACAGCTTGCATTCGTCTGGGCATGCTAGTGAGTATATCTTTTATGGTTTCTTGGGGAATACGTTCCCACTCCGCGGTAATCACATTCTTTAGCTCTCTGATGGTCTGCGGAGCCGGCTGCACTGATCTCACTCGTCGCTTCAGAACGTCCCAGACATGCTCTATGGAATTGAGGTCCGGACTTCTAGCTGGCCAGTCCAAACGACGAATTCCGACTTCTAGCATATACGCATCCACACCGCCAGACCGGTGGGCGCGAGCGTTGTCGTCCATAAAAATTGAGTTTTCGCCAAGAGCGGTTAAAGCGGGTTGTGCATAAGGAATTAGAACTTCCGTTATGTATCGGTGTCCAGTCAGTGTACCGTTTTCGATGAAGACTAACTCCGTACGATCCATAGAATTTATTCCTGCCCAAAACATAACAGAGCCCCCTCCATAAGGTGTGATTTCTTCAAAACATGCCTCTGCAAAGCGTTCTCCTCGTCTACGTAGCACTCGCCGACGTCGGTCTTCACCATGCAGAGATATCCTGGCTTCATCGGAGAACAATACCCTATCCCAGTCTTCATGAGTCCATGACACACAATTTCGAGCGAAGCTAAGCCTGGCAACTCGATGTCCACGGAGTAATTTAGGGCCGCGTGCCGGGCGATGACTGTGTATATTAGCAGCGAGAAGCCTCCTCCTGACCGTCCATAGACTAATTTGCACATTTCTTACTTCTTCGAGGGTGTTCTTGAGGTCCACATAAGAAGATTTGCGATTTCTCAACGCTTGACTAACTAGAAAACGATCATCCCGTGGTTCGGTACATGTCTTTCTGCCAGAACCAGGCCTTCTCTTGACGGAACCGGTCTCTTGATAGCGCTGCCAGGTCCTTTGAACTGTCGACCGACTCACATTTAGCCTCTGAGCCACGAAGCATTGACTGCAACCTTCTTCAAGCAGCGCAATAATTTTGCTCGCTTTTATCACTTTATCTACCATTTTCGAGATTGCTAAACAGCAATAACAATACTTTTAAATTTAATTAAAAGTCTAAAAACGGATTTTATCGCGTTTATTCAAAATTACTGTTTAACAATTTTATTTTAAATAATATTTATTTAAAATAAAATTGTTAAACAGTAATTTTGAATAAACGCGATAAAATCCGTTTTTAGACTTTTAATTAAATGAATAAAATTCGCGTAAATATAAGAGAACAGTATAATACTTTTAAATGTCAAGGACACCAGATAATTTAATAAAAATTTACAAAAAGTTAATTAGAGTCGATATTAACTATAGGGAATTCGCGCCACAAAATGTAGTTAAAAGTTATTTTCTTTGAAAACCAGGCTCAGTCAAAAATTTGAATTTGGAATGTACTCTTATAAACATTATGGCACTTTTATAACTGGCCAGTAACATGTTCAAATGATTAAAACCTTTTTGGTATTTTATTTTTTTCAGCCAGGAAGAAAATCGAAACCGCCCGTTTTTTTTGCAAATGAGTGTATATTGATACTAGCATAAAATCAAATCAATCAAAAATTTCTTTATTCAAGGTTTCAAAAGCATTTCTGTTTGGTCATTTTACAATAGTATATAACATTTCTAATTAGTTAATTATAATTATTATGAAGCTACCTTGCTTTTTTTAATGAAAATGCTGAATGGCTTAAAGGTAGCGGCATGTTTTCATAGCTAGACAAGCTACTTTCAGCGTAACGAGAGTCAAATTCTTCCATAGAAAGGCCGAGAAAGAGTTTTGAGGAGTTGTAACAAAACAAAACGGCGGAAAATTAAAGAGATGGTAAATAATGTTCGGTCACTGTTATGTCAGTCGGATAACAATTTCCAGCATTGTCTGCCATTCTGTAACCCATTCGGCATTGTCAATAAAAATATCTACTTGTTTTGATAACATTTTTCTCATCTTTCTTCTATTTTATGAAAAAATTTCCTAATAGATCTCTTCTTTTGTATTAAAATATCTCCGGATACATTGTTTACTTTGTAATCATTCAAAATAAAAATTAAAACAGCTTCAAACCTTTGTTCTTTAGCTGTACTGCACCAGATATCAAAAATGTGAACGTGAGGCACGCCGCATCCGGCCATGTTTAAAGCCCACTATATCCTCTATCCGCAGCTATCCGCAGACAAATATGGTATGATTCGAAAGGGGAGAAAACACTCTTTAAGAATATCATAAAGTGTAGACGGGATTTTACGGGATTTCAAAGTTATGGTCTAATTTATATAGGAAAAAAAATCTATTTGTAGCATGAAATCCCAAAATATTGTTTCAAGCCTTAAGGCACGAAAAAATTTTTTGAATTCAATAAGCAACGCTGAAAACTGACCTCGAAAATCCAGAGAATCGCAAAAAATAACTCAAATGAACCACACAGAGTTATAAACAGCACTGTGGCTTAAGGAAAGTTGTCTTACTACGACAAATAATAATCTTATCGTTTTATGTATAGTCAAAACATAACAAAACTATGATATTTGTCTTAGAATAAGCGGTACAGAAACTGAACAAATGCCGATTATCGATTATTGTTTTGTTGTATTTGACATAATGCGAATAGATATAGAAAATATCAAACTTCATTTTTTGAATTAAGTCCCGCTAATTCGTTGAAATATCACACTGTGCGGCGTCGCCCGCACATAGTTTTACTTTAGGTAGTTATGTAAGTGATTGAAGGTACTAACTATACTTACGGCGATTTAGAAAGCATCTTCAGCGCCATCTATTATAATACTGTCAAACCTCAAACTTATAAAAATAAATCATAATCCGACATTTTGACGTTTTCTTTTTTCGTCTTTTTTCTTTATTGATGTTTAAATATAAATAAATAAATAAATATTAACCAACAATCACACCACGTTAACCTAGCCCCGTGGTAAGTTCGTAAGAACTTGTGTTACAGGTACTAGGAACGGAAATAAATTTAAGATATAAATACATATATACATAAATACACATCCATGACCCGGTGCAGACATCTATATTCGTCATACAGATTATCTGCACCTGGCGGGATTCGAACCCGCGACCGCTGCGTAAAGTGTCCAGTTGTCTGACCACTCGACCAGCCGGCCGTCAAAAAAAATTATATATTGATACTAAATATAAATTATTATTATTTAAATGCTATAAAAATAGCTTTAAAAAAACGTTATTAGCATTTTTCGAATCACATTTAAATGTAGCATACTATGATGGCTTAGAAAAGAGTAGTAAGTACAAAGTAGGTAAGTAAAATACAAAATTCAAGTTACAATAACTTTTGATGTTACCTCAGTACACAGCTAAAGTACTAACAAGGGGAGTGCACGACCTCGAAATTTTATTTGGGGATGAGACTTTGCAGGTTTGTAGTATACCTAAAGGGTATCTATCCTGCAAAGCAAAAAGACTAGATGGCCAGTAGTTATCGAGAAAAACGGCCCTGAAGTTCCACGCGCAGATTATATACCGGTAATTTCACTCACGCAGTAAGCGGCGCGATGGCCGAATGGATAGTAAGCTTGCTTACCGTGTTCGAGCAGGCGACTAGGGTTCGATCCCCATTTGTCGCTTTTTTTTTGTTTTCGTTTTTTTTTTTCTTTTTCTTTTAATTATTATTAGAAATGGTAAGTAAAATATATCTATGTTTTATCAATTAAATCTTTAAATTTAAACTTTTATCAATTTTAATTAATAAACTATTAATAGGATTTATTAAAAAACAAAACACAGTACTTATTCATTATTGTCATTCATATAAAAAATTAGCCAAAATTCATGTTATTTATATATAATTGCCATGTTGAAGTTAATTAGTTAGGCTTTTTAATTAATATTTAAAGTCCAAAAGATCGTGGTGTAAAATCAGTATATTATGAGACTGATTTCTTTAATTGATTGTTTTCTTTATCCATATCCTTAGAAAATTTTTAGACTACAGTAACAAATAAATAATTGGTAAGTTCAAGACTACTACAGGAGTGATATTACCTATTATTTGATAACAAATTAATTATATTTATATACCTTTTTTATGTCGAATAATAATGGCGAGTTATTCAACTATTCGCCATATGGAATGGCGATTAATTAGTATTCGATTATTCGCTATAACAACTATTCGTGGCATCTCTAGTGTATACCTACGGACTATAGTCCTATTGTATATATAGTTTTACCTGTCCTACCCATATATCTATAATTGTAAAATTGACGTATATTTACGATTTCCGTGAAGAAAAATCTCCAAACTGAATATTTTACAATTAAACAATAAATAACTTCAACAAACGTCCATAAAGCTAGAATGTTCAAATGGGCAGAATCACTTAATTTTATTATGAAAAATAAGTGCTCATTTAGTGCTAATTTAATGCTGCAAAATTAAATTTTACGCTCCAATAGTTTACCGAAAAATTAGAAACCTGCTAACTTTATATTAAGCTAGCAGTGCACTACTTCTTAAACGCTAACCGCAGGATATAGCATCAAATCGAAATGTAGATAATTTAGTGCTCAATTAGTGCTAATTTAATGCTGCAAAATTAAATTTTACGCTCCAATAGTTTACCGAAAAATTAGAAAACTGCTAACTTTATATTAAGCTAGCAGTGCACTACTTCTTAAACGCTAACCGCAGGATATAGCATCAAATCGAAATGTAGATAATTTAGTGCTCAATTAGTGCTAATTTAATGCTGCAAAATTAAATTTTACGCTCCAATAGTTTACCGAAAAATTAGAAAACTGCTAACTTTTAATTAAGCTAGCAGTGCACTACTTCTTAAACGCTAACCGTAGGATATAGCATCAAATCGAAATGTAGATAATTTAGTGCTCAATTAGTGCTCCTGACATACGAAGACGAAAATATGAAATAATAATAATAATAATTTTGTTCATAACTGAACTTACTAATTTAACAATATGAGCAGAGAACCTGCTGAAAACTTGAAATCTAGGTAAGTTATCGCCTAATGACCTTAATGAATAATTAAGTGCTCAATTAGTGCTCTTGATATACGAAGACAAAAATATGAAATTATTTTTTTTTATAACAGAACTTGCTATTTTAACAGTATGAAAAGAGAAAATGCTTAAAACTTAGAATCTGTGTTAGTTATCGCCTAATGACCTTAATGAATAATTAAGTACAAATTTAGTGCTGTTGATAAACTTCGTATGTAGACAACACTAATTGAGCACTAAATTATTAATTAAGGTCATTAGGCGATTGCTTACTCAGATTTCAAGTATTCAGCATATTCTCTGTTCATACTGTTAAATTAGCAAGTTCTGATATAAAAATAAAAAAAATAAAAATTTCATATTTTTGTCTTCGTATATCAACAGCACTAATTGAGCACTTAATTATTCATTAAGGTCATTAGGCGATAACTAACACAGATTCCAAGTTTTAAGCATTTTCTCTTTTCATACTGTTAAAATAGCAAGTTCTGTTATAAAAAAAAAATAATTTCATATTTTTGTCTTCGTATATCAAGAGCACTAATTGAGCACTTAATTATTCATTAAGGTCATTAGGCGATAACTTACCTAGATTTCAAGTTTTCAGCAGGTTCTCTGCTCATATTGTTAAATTAGTAAGTTCAGTTATGAACAAAATTATTATTATTATTATTTCATATTTTCGTCTTCGTATGTCAGGAGCACTAATTGAGCACTAAATTATCTACATTTCGATTTGATGCTATATCCTACGGTTAGCGTTTAAGAAGTAGTGCACTGCTAGCTTAATTAAAAGTTAGCAGTTTTCTAATTATTCGGTAAACTATTGGAGCGTAAAATTTAATTTTGCAGCATTAAATTAGCACTAATTGAGCACTAAATTATCTACATTTCGATTTGATGCTATATCCTGCGGTTAGCGTTTAAGAAGTAGTGCACTGCTAGCTTAATATAAAGTTAGCAGTTTTCTAATTTTTCGGTAAACTATTGGAGCGTAAAATTTAATTTTGCAGCATTAAATTAGCACTAAATGAGCACTTATTTTTCATAATAAAATTAAGTGATTCTGCCCATTTGAACATTCTAGCTTTATGGACGTCTTCAACAATAAGTAAGACTACAACTGATTGTAAATTTTAAGTAAGGGTTTCTTTATTATTATAAAAAATGCATGATTTAATTGATAATATATTTTATTTATCATTTCTAATAATTAAACGAAAAAAAAAAACGAAAACAAAAAAAAGCGACAAATGGGGATCGAACCCTAGTCGCCTGCTCGAACACGGTAAGCAAGCTTACTATCCATTCGGCCATCGCGCCGCTTACTGCGTGAGTGAAATTACCGGTATATAATCTGCGCGTGGAACTTCAGGGCCGTTTTTCTCGATAACTACTGGCCATCTAGTCTTTTTGCTTTGCAGGATAGATACCCTTTAGGTATACTACAAACCTGCAAAGTCTCATCCCCAAATAAAATTTCGAGGTCGTGCACTCCCCTTGTAAGTGTACAACTGTACACTTAGCATTTTAGCTGTGATGAGTGTTCAAACAAAAAGACAGACAGATATTTCAAAAAATGATAGAAATGTATATAGTTAATGATTTTAGATTTATTATAGATATATTACAGAAGATTTCATCAAATAATTCTGAAATAAAAAGAGCCACGTGAAATTTATAATTTTATTATATTATCTAGTATTTTTTACGTCTTGATAATGTTATTTTTTTATATTAAGTTTTAAAATTGTAATCGTTTCTGACATATGTGTATACCAATGATTAAAATATATTAAAAATATTTCAAGGCTAAGAGGGGGTTGAATAACACATTGATTTCTCTATTCTATATATCTATCTAGAGTTCTAGACCATCGATCGACCATCAGCAGGAGTGGCCAGTTCATTGTCCATGTATGCACATATGTAATATGTTTGTGCGGCCAATAAACAAAATAGTAGGTCACCACTAGCAAATAAGTTATTGAATAAAACGATCTGAACGTACTTGATTACTTACACAATATATTAATCGATCCTCTTTTGTAAGGTTCCCTATTTACAACAATAATATCGTTTACTGTATTTATATTACATTCACTATCGAAAATTACAATATCATATTAAACATTGCTTTTAAAAAAGTTATTAGCTATTCTAGAAATAATATGACAAAATTAAAATGAAATTGTTCAAGTAGTATCTACTGAGCGGTATTCTGAATACAAGAGCCACTCAACAATGAGGCAGCATAGAACGAATGAAGCTGCATTTCCATCGCTTGACTTAAATTTAAAATATATGTATAACAAATTTAATTAGCCCAATGGCAAAAACGTAACTTTTCATCACAATAACAGCGCAGTTATTTTAATTATTATTCGTTAGTTGGCGTGGTATACATCAATTTGGATAAAATGAATATCATTATCCAAATTACTTATTTCTCCAATATTCAAGACTACGTTATAAGATTCCCACTTAAGAGGTTTCTTATCGGATTTTTTGGTAGCGTTCGAGAGAGAAGCTCGTTGTTCGCTTTAACGTTAAGTGACCTTTTAAGACAAAAACTTTTGGAGCTGTAAGTTTGTATATGTGTATGGATTCAATGTAAAGGTTCGTTTCGATACCTAAAACACGTTGCGATTTCTTAATCTGGTTTTTTTTTTATAGATGGAAATAAATATTACAATAACTTTATTACTAAAACGAATATCTCATTTATTATTATTATTATTTATAACTTATTATTCATGTTACGTCAAGAGCTTCAGTATTCCCACCTCTAATTCCCGAGATAGTTATATCATTAGTATTTTTTTCTACATTCTATGTATACAGTAAGTAACATCGAAACGATCTTACGGCTTTACTGTATATTTGTATAATAATACTAAAAGCTTTCCCAAAAGCTTTTACTATTATAGTTATAAAACTTACTATATAATATTATCTGCACTTGTAAAATGTCTGAAATATAATAAAGATATGTATGTATAGTATAGTACACTAATACATCTTATAACTTTCAAAATGTAAACAAAATAATCCTCCATTATCCTTAGCACAGCAGCCAGATCATAACGTAATAGACGTTAGGACGTGACCTTTACGAAAGTGGGACGTGATCTGTTTCGAATGTAGTTTTCGGCTCTCGGGAAATAATGGTTACAAAATACAACCTTTTCTAATGGACATAGTCAAGTTTCATTATAAACTTAGTTTATTG
This sequence comes from Euphydryas editha, assembly GCA_036937285.1. NCBI lineage: Eukaryota > Metazoa > Arthropoda > Insecta > Lepidoptera > Nymphalidae > Euphydryas > Euphydryas editha. The sequence goes on from JAUPFZ010000007.1 coordinate 7,574,723, forward strand.
TATGTATGCATTAACAACTTTTCTCACTGGCTTGCTAACAATTTCTTAATCGAACCAGTAGATATTATATATTCATTAACCCGCGTATAAACAATCGTTTAAAGAATATTTGAAACCCCAACGCAAAAACGGCCAAGTCTGAATCAAACGTAAAAGCTTGAAGGGCTCAGAACTACCGCTTTTATAACTAACTACGGCTTTAGATAAAATTGAAAACGCCAAAAAGAACATGCTGGACATATGGGGATCCCTTTATACATAAATATAATTGAAAATATAAATAACAATTGCAGGTACTACATCCTGTGGCTGACAAATGAACGCAGGGACGATCGGTCGGAAAAATACCGGAGTCGTAGTAATAGGCTGCCGTTGGCACCCTACGTTGGGTACGGAAATTTAAAAAAAAGGTATTTTACTTTTATATAAAGATATATACAGAAAAAGAATCCCGACTAGGATTCTATTACTCACTAAAATACACCTATTAATCTTAACAACCTTGTAGAAACAAATTACTTTTATTTCAACGCTACAAACAACATAGTCAGCATAATATAGCAGAAGGGTACAGATTTTATTTTTTATTCTGGTATCTACCTAGTATGAGGAACTATCAGTATGATTTGAAAATATTTTTGAAATAGAAGCCTCGTTTATCGAGTACTTCAAAGGCTCAACAAAATTACACATAAAATATAAATTTTAAACCTCTGACAAAAAAATCTAACTCTAATTGCGTCAAGAGATAATTGTATTGTAAGGAGATAGTACCAGTAACTTACCTTCTGTAGAAGGCATTTTCCGAAACTAACTATCCGATTTTAAGAATTCTTTTAATAATATTTTAAATGCTGACCGCATTTCGCAGCGAATGAAACTTCTTACAAATGATGACAAAGCGATTAGAGATGTGTAGGTGGGTATAATACAATTTGTATTGAAATCTTTTCAAATACTAATGAGAAAACTGAGTAAACTGTACAAATACAGTACACTAGCAATTTGGCGCCAATTAAAGCCGTCATTATCACTGGGCAGTAAATCTCGGTTGTAATACGAAATCTTGATTTATACGAACAACTTTTATAAAAATTCACTTACATTTGTATGTGAACGATATACTTTTCCATCTGATTAAAAAAAAATGATTATACGACCTAGTGTACCTTATAATCTAAGACAAACATTATATTGCTTAGAATCGGTTTTTAACATTTCTATAATAACTACAAAACATTATTAATAGCTGTTTTGCATAGATAATATACAAAAAATAAATAAAGATTGACCTTTTTATAATAAAATTTATAAGATTTACTGTAAAAGACAAATCAAACCTTTTGTAGTCGAAAGCTCCATCTCCACGTCACGTCCGTGTAATAAAATCTATCTAGATTCTCGGTCATTCTAAACGTCAGCTTGTTACGTCTAAAACATCGAAAAAGGATATCCAAACGAATTTCTTACTTCGGATTGAAGTCTCCTGTGAGTAATGTAATTTAAGCACTTTAATTTATACTGTGACGTAATAGTGTTGGTTACAAATTCAAATTAAAAATCTTAAATCGATATGCATCTGTAACATATCAAATGAATATCTATTTTTTTTAATTGAAATTAATTTACGCAAAAACGCTAGGAGTAGATTCGATAAAATTATGTATGCTAATGATTTAGTTTAGAGTCAGTTACGCTAATTACTTATACATTCCAACATTAGACTACCCTCGCTGTTTCACTCACGTTTATTGTTACTGCTCGGTTTGCTAAAGTGATAGTGAGATATTTTATAGCCCATTCTTATCATCAGTAATATAACCTTTGAAAATAGAACTGTTATTGTGGTGCTCGTACGCGAATAGTTCCGTAATAACACATATCGTCATCCTATGTTATAGAGCTCCGTAACTGTAACCAAAACTATCGAATATCCGACATAAAAATAGATCCGCAACCGTCATCATAACTGGTACAAAAGTTTCGAATAATTTCGGATAGGGGCGGAATCTAATACGATATACTTCTATTTTTGCCCGGTCGAGCCCAAAAAACTAGCTGCACGCATTTCTTGTAGGTATCGTTCATTATTTATATTATTTAACCGTTACTCTTTGTGGGTGGGTTTAAATTACAATTTTACATTTAGAGAACTTAGATAAAATATCTTATGTAAATTACGAAACTATTAACAATACTCTTAAAATTAAGTAACTATAATAATAAGTTTCATGAATAATAATTGTAGTACCAAATGATAATTGAAATATAAAGTCAAATCCTTACCAATTTATATTTTAGCTTAAATTCAACTCTCTCTCTACTCTCTTTAACTTTACTTGTGTCTAGGGACGGGTCGAAATTTGTTTCACATTCGGTTAACCGAACTTCGGCGGTTTGAACCCAACTTCAAGATTCGGACGAAAATTGGTTAAAATGGCGTTCGATACAAGAAAATATTAGAGACAACCAGGGGGACAAGTAGGGGCTAAAATATTAACAGGGCCGGCCTAAGGGGAAAATTGCAAGTGTGCAAGACTCACATTTTATGCCCCTATGAAAACATTATCGAGTTTTATCATCCTGTGAAAAAGGTCGTCCGAGATCCACCATCTATGTACCCGAATACCTAAAAAAATATGCCCTCCCAAAAAGCTCGAGTGTGCTGCTGCATACTTGTTTCAATTCCACACCCCTTAGGCCGGCCCTGAATATTAATAATATTTATTGTAGCTAACCCATTAAAAAATCAGTTGTTAGCACTTTATTTAAATGTCTCGTAAATACAAACTAAAAACTAAAGCAACGAACAAATGATAAAACAGACAATGGGTTCTCAGTAATATGGTTTTGTTGGTACTTTTTGGGTACGGAACTCTAAAATTGATATTAAAGTAGCATTCTTTTAAAAATCTCAATTTTGAGTTTAAAATATTTATCTCCAAAAATGGTTTTAATGATATTAATTATACAATTTACCGAGTGTAGCTTATAGTATAAAAAAAACCAAGGATTCTGGTCTGGTAACAGTTTTGTTAGAAGAAATCTCCTTACCATAAAAAGTCATTCACAACATAATCGCTCAGCTTCAAGAAATTTGCAGGAGACGATAAAATGCTCGTGGCAAAAATGTTACAGTAATCTTGTCCTCATTCTTAGAAAATCAGAAATATGGACATCGATCTTTAGACAACAAAGCCTCATTCCCAGGTGGTGTTTGAACCTGTCATTTGTCTACTACAGTAGTATGAGGGAGTGCAAGGTTTACGAGGACTGTGTGTATGACGTAAACAACAGTAATTCGAGTCAGCGCCTAAACAATATTTGTCGCTAACTCTCGCAAACGCTCGGGGAAAATACTTTAACTTCGATCGAACTTCGGTGGAATTTTTTATTTTCATCGAATATTCGACCGAATTTAGTGTTTGGTCCAAACATTCGTCCCAGCTCTGGCCCTACCAATTATTGTTTCAAATCTACCTTAATATAGACGGATGGGTAAATCAGATTATCTGATAATATAGAAAAAAAAATAATTATAAAATTCATGTTAAAATACGGTGATTAATCTTAGAAAACTTGCAGAAATAAATTATTTTAATTCTTTTAATACTCTACAGTTTTTGTAGTAATACGTTTTTTACTTGGTTTAAATTTAAAGTAATATCCATGTAACTATACTTGAACTAAAGTGAACTGAACTGAATCAGCCTGTAAATGTCCCACTACTGGGCAAAGGCCTCTTCTCCGTTTAAGAGAAAGGTTGGAGCATAATCAACCACGCTGCACCACTGCAGGTTGGCAGATAATATTCCCTATCGTGAGTAACGATACCTATCAGGTGTTTATGATAACAACCGGGGAGTGTGAGTGGGGAGAACCACAAGCACATACACCCAGACTGGAAACAAATATTTTTACAAATACAAATATCTGCCCCGAGCGGAAATCGAATCCGCGACCGTCGGTGTTGAGGCGAATACTCGCACCACTACACGTGAACGATGGCCTTCTATATTTACATATATATATATATATATATATATATATATATATATATATATATATATATATATATATATATATATATATATATATATATACGATATACATATTAACTTACATAATTATATACAATTTTTATATAATATCGAAAATAATGTTCTTAAATAAAAACATACGGTCTATAAAATGGTACGTATATCGTGTAGATAGTACAATTTCCAGTATGTTTTCATTATCTGTTCCCGACAGGTGTTCTGTTCATCCCGCTTAATCGTGTCTTAGCGGAGATAAGCAAGAAGATTTTACAATCATAATCATATTCGTAGTATATACGATTATGTTTTTATATTGACATAATTTCAACCGATGATTGAGTGATTTTTATAAAACTTTTACTAAATACCTGTTATAATAGTAAAACAGTAAAGAGGTTTTTCATTTCAGCTTAATTGTTATAAATAAATATGTAATGTAACCGCTATAAACGTTACTCTGGCGTCTTTATTAGAAGATTGTGATTTGTGGTAGAGCGGACTTAGGTTAAAGACATCAATTTTCCGTAACCTTTTTTCTGAGCTAATATACAAGCTATTTGTCTTGAGCTGTGTTCTATAGGGTTATTGGGTTAATTACAAGTAGGTGTTCTTGTATAAACGTATTTAATAATACCTAAATAGACCTAATAGTCAGATACGTCATAAAATTTTTACAATATTATATTAAACAATAGGCAACAAATATTTTGACTACATACTTTAGTAATATTTGCAAAGTAAAACATATTAGAACAATATTATATTAAACAGTTATAAATATAGATAAATAAATATAATGACAAAGTTATAGTTATATAAAATTTTATTAATGTAATAAAGTTCTAAGATGTTTTCGGTTCTTATTTTCTTAAACATAAACTTATCTAAGCTTAAGCAACATAGTGATTTGCAGATAAAGCATAAAAGCATAATAACGTCGAGTAGCACTGAAGCATGTGAAGAAACAAAAAATGAGTTAAAAATTATTTACTATATATCAAAACGATTGAAATGTAAATTGTTATTACAAGTGTCTGAATAGAGTATATCGATAGCATATTTTTTAGATCTATGCCTACGTGAGCTACGTGCATACGAAGAGTATGGGATGATCTCGCGAAAGCTAAAGGTCAATTACTGTAGACTCCGTTTTAGTGGTCTATAAAACGTGTCCTTTGTCGAGGCAAATAAAACTGGTTCGCGATTACATCTGTGACCTTTTTTATTGGCAACGATAAACGGTGGATTAGAAAGTGGCCGTAAGATAAGAAAGTGAACGAAATCATGCGTAGCAAAGTTCAAAACAAGTTTGTGACTTACGAGTGTTCGGCGAAAGTTCGCGCTACCTAAACTTATGGCCCTAGGAGATCATAGGCACGTTTACAAACTTTTGCGAAATAAAACCTTCAAGGACGGCATTATGCATATCGATTCGGCGAACGAACGGGCATCGAACCGCGGAATGAGTTAAAAATACCAACACGGGCAAGTGGACCGGCATCTGCGGGCACACCGGTCGGACTACTCTGCGATGCCACATGCGTTTGTTTACTATCGGCTTCGATCGCGGCGACAGCGCCAGGAGTGACCGAATCCGTTGGTACGACAAGCCGCGAGCGCTAAAAATACTTGTTCTGTTCCAACTTACGACGAATGCCCCAATCCATTTCGGAATGGAGCGCGGAGCGGGCGGCACGCGGCGCGACGTCTGCGAGACGACTGCCGCGTCCTGCCGCCCGCGCTCACCCGTTGATGTATTCCCATTGTGGGCGACGAGTATTGTTCGCTCCAGAAATCTACGCGCGAATAACTTTGACATGACCACGGACTTGAGAAAAACTAGCTCTGGTCTACGACTTGGCGTTATCGATAATACGATCGATGGATCACACTTACTCGTACGTACATTAGGCGGATTTAGGCGCCAATAATAATCGAATAACGATGATCGTATGTTGCATAGCGTAGCTTCAATTGCTTTAGTTGAACTTAAAAACAAAAACAACGATATCAACTACGACATAGTTGATATCCAATCAAGTAAGATTTTGACAGATAGATTATTAAAATCTTAATTCAACGATGTAGTATGCATTATGCTCCATCAACTACCTTAATAGTATTTATTAATTTAATACAATTAGAATATTCTTGATAGTTTTATGTTTTTTTCACTGGCTTTTATGTTTACATTGTAGTTTTTTTTTTTATCTCTTTATTTTGAAAGAGGGTTTTATCATGGCTGATTATGTCACCCTCATAGGTACACACAATATCAATCATCATCTTTTAACTATAGCTAACTGAACAGCCTCCAAGATTCTCCCAGTCTCTTCAGACAAGGGAGACGCAAGGAGACTATGTATAATCTGGTTAGTGTAAGTGGCAATGCCGTTTTAATAAGATTTAAATAAATAAATAAAATCACACACCAGCTTTAGTTTTCTTTATAAATAATTTACTAGAATTGTGTTATGTAGAATTTAATGGCTTCATGTTTTAATAATATTAAAAACACACAGACAGACGTTTTTTTTTTTTCTTATTGAAATATATTATCTTGTATTCAGTAGTATTTTATATAAAGTTCTAACAAAAGATATAAGACAATACCTTCGTTGACTTAGGGATACGCTCAGGGATTTTAAGGTCTTAGTCAATTGCGGACGTTGAAATGATTACATTTCTAATTGTCAAAGACCTGTTAGAGATGAATTACTTGAATTTACAATTAATCCATAAGACAAATTAAATATCGAATTAAAAATTTTAAGCTTACGTGTATAGGTATATAATATATATTTTTATGTTACATAGATATATATCTGACCCACACAATTTTACCCGCCGCGCCCGCGCCGTAACGATTTTATGCATGTAGAGTCTCTTCTCCATATAGAAGTATATATGTAACTGTAATTAGTTACGATTTTAGTACAATAAATAGATAATATATATATATATATATATATATATATATATATATATATATATATATATATATATATATATATATATATATATATATATATATATATATATATGATTAAATCATACAAAAATCCTAAAAAGTTTTACACAGAGCATTGTGCTCTATGTTTTATAACAAAGTTGAAGTGCTCTTTGATAATTTAGGTACCATTTAGTTACCATTGATAAAGAAAACCTCTCTTTTAGTGCTTATGCTAAGTAAATATTACAATACAGAAGTTTCAGAAATATGTTGTACGCTTGATTTGTATTCTAAATGGAGTAGGTACATTTCAATTTTAATTTAAAAAATGATTTCGTTACTTAATATAATTTTAAATATCTTTGATCCTACTATTATTCATATCGTCATTTGTCAGATCCTACGTCATTTTTTTGATTTTATTTCATGCAGAAATTACTATAAATTGTTTACTGACAAAAATTACAAACACGTGCTTGACATTTAATATTTATAGATATACATAGGTTCTGGTTCTAATATACTCACCTTCCAACAAGCCAGAACTTTTAACAATGAATCATAAATATCTAATTGTTATCATAATACGCTTATATTATTTATTAGCTTTGCCAACTAAATGAAAAATACAAAACTGAATCAGTCTGTAACAATTCCACTACTAGGGCAAAGACATCTTCTCCATATCGCCTATGACTATTAAAAATGTCGGATATGAAAAAAAATAACTTTACAGGAGAGCTATGCAGTGTAAATTGCATGCGTTTTTTTACATATTTTTTTTAAATAAAGACAGTTATAAATTAAGTGATTAAAAAACTATGCATAAAATAATATTTATCTTTTCAGCCGATGTTAGACTTGGTTATTTAGGAACGTTTTATGAAATCAATCAAAAAAAAATCGATTTTGCAGTTCCGACAATGTTAATAGTCACTAGCGATATGGTAGAAAGGTTGGAGCTTAATCTACTACGCTGCTCCACTGCAGATTGATGGATATTTTTCCGACCATGAGTGACGATCGTTATCAGGTCTCTATGATAACAACCGGGACGACGGCGGTCGGTTTACGTACTCTCTGAAGTACGGGGGAACGTACACCCAGACCAGAAACAAATATTTGTCAAATACCAGCCCCGAGGTAATGTAACTCGTGTCCGCTGGCGTTAAGGCACTCACACCACTACACCAGAACGTGACATACATTCTGGTGTAGTGGTACTCACAGTGCCTGAAAGTAATAATACATAAACTCTTTTTTCTTACAAATAATTTTCACATAAAGTTAATATTAAGACATAAATAAATATGTTTAACATACACACACGGTCGATTGTTCCTAAGGTAGGCAACTTAATGCCTGTGTTTTAGATAACAGCCGACTAATATACTTTTTTTTTTAATAAATATACATATAAATAATACATATATAAATAAACATATATTACACCCAGACTCGGGGCGGGAATCGAACCCACAACCTTTGGGGCAGAAAACAGGGTCACTGCAAACTGCGCCAACGGATCAGTCAAAAAAAAAAAAAAACAAAAAAGAAAAAGAAATGAAAAAAAAATGATTATGATTTAAAGAATGATGCTAACATGCAAAACGCAACAGAACACAACTATAAAATTTAGATCTGTACAAATATAATAAATTTGAAAGTTTTTGAGGATCAATAATTATGGATTTTTCTTACTTTTTCAACTTCTGAATCGGCACGGAATTTCCGACGGCACTCGGTATGTTGATATTTTAAGACCCGGATTAACTTACCGATTCCTTTTGATACCGTAATATATGCAAGATCGAGACTTATATGAGTAAAACCGCAAGCCACTGCTAGTAAATTAATAATAGTACAGCGTTTTCTAAAAGAAAAATTAACTTAAAATTAATTAAATTAAAATCGCTTAAAATAATGAATACAAAATATAAAATTGACAGTGATTTCAATATAAATAAGGCAAAACTCTTCTGTTTTCATTTAAGTTGCTGTTAGAACTTTGATATAATAATAATAATTAATGCGGGTAACTTAGGTTCAAGTTAATTAAAATTAAAATCGACATTCAACTCAATGCCGGCTAAATTGTTGAAATACCAGAGCCCTTTCTGTTCGTATTAAATATCATATTAATATTCCACATAATTATATTTGACCTCTAAGCATTAAAGATAATTAAATTAATACATAAGACAGCAAAAATAATTGGCAAATGTTGTATTTCTTAAAATTTTATTTTAATTCGATCGATCTAATGCTGCAAAGGCAATTTATTATCCGCCAAACTGAAACGGAGCGGTGTGACGGAAAATAGTACTGACCTTTAAAAACAAAGCAGAATCTTCTAAATAGATTTTCTATATCTCTTATATATAAAATAAATCTTCTATTTAGACTAAACGGTACTTAAATGAAAAACTGGCAACGAAATCACGTTAATAACGAAAGTGTCATTTCAAAAAAATAAATTAGGTATTGTTTCTTTTTTTAATATCATTTTGAAAAATCTCGTAAGTGTATATCATATAAATCATCATACTATGTATATGTATTTGAAAGAACAGAACAAACGCGATAGACATAAGGTTAATTAATCGCTTAGCGTAATTGTTATCAAATTACTTATAACATTCTTTAATTAAGCGCAAAATAAATACGTTACTAATCCTAATTATTTACGAAATAATTAAAACATATCCTTTTTTTTTTACAATTTGATAAAATATATATACAGTACCTATATGAAAATAGAGATGATAATAAAATGAGATTTTCTAGAATAGAGCACTAAATGTTTAATATTATTAATTTTAATTTGAACCAAATAAATGACTCGTAAGAAAAATATATAATAAACATAATTTTTGCCGGGTGGTGATCGGTAGAAAATAATCCCGAACTCTTTCTTGCCGAGGTGTCGTAAAAGGCGACTAAGGCCATAGTGGTGCGAACAACTCTACACCAACCAGGATGGTGATGGGCACCAACGTCACCATATCCTGCCAAAACACACTGCGTTCGCCAACCCGCCTGCCAAGCATAGCGAGTGTTGGCAAGCCCCATAGAGATAATGGGGAGGCATACGTTCAGCAGTGGACATCCAACGGCTGATATGGATAGGTGGATTTTTCCATTCTACTTTCAAAGATTTAAATACATTTACATCAGCAAATTGAATGAAAGAATCAATCAAAATAATTTTAAAAATATTCGCTAATATTTGGACACCCTCGCACATACTTTGATTAAGCATTCATCGTGATTACGTCAAGCTACGAAAGCGTCAGCTACGAAAACTCAATTTACATTACTTCGTATAAAGCAAATATGTACGTATGAATAAGGCCGGCGTTCAACTTCAACTAGATTGTAAATTGCTGCAAATTAAGAGCATGCAACGACATGCAAAAAATAACATGTCAGTGAATACTCTTATGCTAATTAGCTTGTTTTTATTTCGTTGCATAGTTTGTAACGTTAGCTCCGACAGCCGAAATAATCTATTGATACATGTTATAATGATTTTTAACTTTGTACTACTACTTTGACAGCCCGTGTCCTGGTAAAATGGAGGAAGAAAGTTTGTATGGGAGTTTTATAACTTTTGAAGAAATAATTAATACCGTGTCATAATATATACCGAGCGTCGAGAGATGTCTTGCGATTAAACCCTTGGGGTGATATATGGTAACAAAAGTTTTTACGGAACTTCTGCTACTGTTGAAGAAAATTAAAATGTTGAAATGTCATCATTTATTTTGTTCAGAAAACTAATTAATGCGCAATTTAGCGTATTCTTGATTTTATTAATCGGGTTTTAACACCAAAAAAATCAACATTTCTTGTATATCGTCATAGCGGCAATAGCATTAACACATTACAGATATACAGGTGACTGGTAAATTACTATCCATATTTAAGGAGAATACTCGGTACATGATTCTCATTCGAATTATGTAAAAAAAATAGGTACTTAATTTTTGACCAAATTTTCATAAATTTCAATTCAAGTAAATGAAGCGTTGTCACTCTACAGTCATGCCGGCGGCACGTGCACAGGTGTTGTACTGTGCCGCTTGTTCACATCTAAAAATTGCCAAAGTTCACATCATTTACCTAGTCAACAAATTTGTTGCTTAAACGAGTAAAATATCTTAGTATTTTGGCCTATCCTAAGCCAGGATTAAAGTATTAAGGGGGACTGGATCATGCTTGTTTATCCTGCTACCCTGTTAACACGTGGCGGCGTTTGGACGTAGGTAAACTACCTGTTTTGTGTCGAAAGTGCAGCTAGCTGCTAGGGTGTCCAGACGACGTGTACATAATTGGATAATTGTTGAGTAACTTTACTTAAAGGTTTATTAATATTTACCTGTTTTTTTTACATAATTCGAATGAGAATTATGTACCGAGTAGTCTCCTTCAATATGGATAGTAATTTACCAGTCATCCTGTATATGTATGATATGTGTCATTGTATGTTATTTACATGTTTTTTTAATTTTATGACGGTTTTTGATTGCATTCCATACAAGTATATCCCGGGCGGTTTATATAAATTACAACAGCGAGTTCATGTATATTCAACAAATCTGTAAAACACTCGGCTTTAACAACAAGTCATAAAATAATGCTATTACGATAGTTTAATCGTAACTCAATCTTTGCTGTTAGCTGATACGGTGTTCTCAAATGTAACAATCATTTAATCAATCAAAAATTTTCTTTATTGTAGGCTGTTATTAGGCTACTTTGAAAGAGAAATCAATTTCAGTTCGTCATTTGCACAAAATTATTAGTTATTGTTTTAATTATATTAATTATAGTTAATGTGGAGCTACGAACAGATTCGGCAACCCAAAGGTCATCCCATAGACAAAAATTGTCAATGCATCATTTAATAATTATAATTAAAGTCATAAATCCTGCATGAAAGCCAGAGCGTCACTAAACTTAGACGTTTTAGTTATTTACTAAACACCGTACAAAGTAATATGCATCGCAATAAGGTGTAATAACAATAGAAATTACAATCAGTTAAATATAAATTACTAACTCGTTGTGATGCATAGGCCTTATCTGAAAAGTCTGTGGTAAAAGTCAAACGACAACGATGTAGGTATATGTCACCGTATTATTTTAAGCATTTGTTAGTTTTTACTAACTATAAAACTTTGAACATGTACCAAAATTTTCCCATTTTAAATTGTATTACCCAGGAGCTTAAAATTACAAATTTCTATTGCTTTATATAACTCGAGACATATATATTTTTTCCAAAATACCTGACGTAGTTACATTAAAATAATATTGATGGCTCAAAAACCGTTTATATAATAAACAAATTATAACTTTTAAATTTAAAACCTGACAAAAACGCTTTTTACGTGCAATAAGTTATGTAAGTATTATTAGTTATTACTACCAAAATAAATCAGATATTTTTGCATTTTATGTACAAATATTTATTGTATTTATTTATTTAACATTTTTAGAAAAAAAAAACAAATACGCATACTAAGTTTATAACGACCTTTTGTCTGCGAAATTTAATCCGCGAATTATTTTAATACAAGACGCTATAAAATTACTCACGAAAAGAGAAAAATATATTTTGAAATTGTAAAAGGATGTTTTACAGTCGTACAAGTTTAAATTATTTTATTCTAATACTATTGTATAAATCGAAAATGTTTTATTTAAACGTTAAACGGAACACTACTCACTGCGGTGGGGGTGTGTCATCACAATGGCCAGCGGGCACTCGTCGTCCTCTAGGATATATTCCGAATTGTCAGTTGTGTCCACCTGGAATTGAAATACCTCTTAATACCTTTTATTATTATAAAATTGAACTTTACAAGAAATTAAATCTTCTATACGACAGAAAACAACGAAAAAAAATTGTGATTGACACATATCATGGAATATAATATATATAATCACCTTTTTTAGTAAGAATAATATGATATAAACATTATTACTCTTCACACTCAACAGTTCTCAATAAGACGATGATAAGTAACAGAGGTCCGAAAACATACACACGACACAAAAACAAATGTCGAGACTACGTCAAGCATTTGTATAGCCTATATCCCGCAATGGCTAGCGAATCAGCCAGTCGCTATGACCACTGCGAAAAAGCGTCGTCCAAAATAGGAAAAAAATTAAATAACAAAAATGTACAGTGAATTTGATTTTTGTTTATACAAAAAATATATTGCTAGAAAGCGTTATCGCTTTGTATAGTTCGCAAGAGCATAGGAGATTAATTAAAGTAATTAAATTAAAATAACAAGGATGGGTTAAGAACAAAAATCAAGAAATTAAATTAGAAGAAAAGAAAATTTTTCAATACAGTAATTACACAATACAAATATTATATATTTTTTTGTTAAAAAAAACACTTTAGACCAACAATTAATAAATCCATACATATTTATTATAAACCAATAATGAAAGCATTATATACAATGCCCAGGCAGTTTGAATAATGAAAAGTTAAATCAGGCCGTGCAATAATTAATTACTTAATTTTCATTATTTATCACTGTCTGGTCATTATTAATATTGATAATACATTATAAATAGGTATAGGTAATTTGGCAGGGCACGGAAAGCATGAACAAATGCGCGCTGTCTTTCGGTCATGACGCATGAAGATTATTTATTGTACAATTAGCTTTGGGTCCACTGCCAATGGTCATAATTTTTTTTTTAAATAACACTGTTTTTTATCAATAACAGGAAGAAATTCTAAAACTAATTTACTATTTTTTGCCGTACTACTTCTTCGTCCATGTTATATATTAATATAATAACTACTAGGATGAGTCATAATGTTAGCAGAATGGGAGGGCTACTCCCACTACGCGGCGTATACACGATTTCGCACTATTCCGAACAGTGTACATACATATTATAGGCTTTTGTGTAAATAGTACAATACATAACCCGCCGTTTGGATAATAATGAAGTGGAAAACAAGAAGCTTGAAACAAATGTCGTCACGAAGCCTATTAGGGGCCATCTATAAATTACATCACACGTTAGGGGAGGGGGAGGGGGTCGACGTAGTGTGAAATTGTGTGACAAGGGGTAGGGAGGGGTCCTGAATTTCGTAACATCACATTACAAAATATTATATACCTAAGTAAAAAACCACAAAAATATTTCCATCTTTATCTGCATGACGTCAACGCATACTAATTTAAGCGATCGGAGCGAAGCGGTGTGGTATCTGTAGTCTATATTTTGCATCACATAAAGCCTCTAATCTACAGAAACAAGCATATAAGCAAAAAGAAGTAATTTCTAGGTATAAAAGTGCAAAATGTGTGACGTCACACTAACTAGGGGGTGGGGGGGTCTCACAAATGTGACTAGCTGTGACGGAGACGGTGGATAAAAAAAATTTGAAATGAGTGTGACGTAATTAATGGATGGCCCCTTAGTATTGCGGTTGACGGTGGGCGGCGCTCACCTGCACGACGCAGTAGTGGTGCGGGTCGTGGCGCGCCAGCCCGTACTTGTCGAGCATCTCGCGCAGCACGCCGGCCGCCGTGTCGCCCACCGACAGCAGCAGCGTCTTGTACGGCACGTCGGGGCACAGCGACGACCCGTAGATCTTCAGCGTGCCGCCTGCAACACCGGCTCGTTAGACGGCACGTTTAACTTTTTTGTTTTTAAAGTATTTAATTGGATTTCAGTTATATATTAATGGAAATTATTGAATTGATGGTATTATCATTGTTTTTATTAATATTGATTATGTAATTTGATTATTTATTGTGAAATTTTACTAATAATTTCGTTTTGGTTGGTTGAATGACTCAATGGAAGTGAATGTGATGTCAATTATTGTACTTGTATCTTTGATCTTTGATATGGAATGTATCTAATGTATGTATGTATGGAATGTATCTAATGTATGTATGTATGGAATGTATCTAATGTATGTATCTAATCTTTGATGTGGAATGTATCTAACACGACAACGACACTAACGCATTTGGATAACTATCCTGCAATGTTAGATGTAAGATGATGGTATTAATAAATTAATTATTTTTTTGCTATGATCGTTATTTTAAAAAAAAGTAGTCTTATGTATGAGTATTCATCCTATATTAATAAAAACTGTTCCAGTATTTTTTTGTCTCGTATATCAATTATTTATTCACCATTTTCCGAGGCAAAAAATAGGGTAAAGTTTTAGACAATGTTCTGATAAGAGAATAATTTTGTCGTAAATCAACTCTGCATATAATTGCTAAGTGACCAATCGTTCTCAAATTGTCAGACATGTATTATTAGGCAATCAGATTTCTCTCATCTTATTTAATCATTAAAATATTAATCTTGATAGTATCAAATAATTTATTATAATTAATTCCAGGGCTTTTTTGTGGGGCACCAAAGAAAATTTCGAGAATATCGAAAAATTACCATGAACACGTGGCAAAGGGTGGGGAGGTGGTACAAAAATTATGGACTTTCATATTTCGAGATTTATCGTGCCCCAAAAAAGAAGTGACAAAAAAGGCCTCATTACTACTAATCTAAAGTGTTCGTAGTTACATTTTGTGTGCTTCCAAAGATTTTTAACGTGGATAAAAAAAGATTAATAAATCTACTATCTATGCATTATAACTTAACTACAGCTCGATTTTTCGACCGGATCGATCTGCTTCGATCTGATATATCTGCTTAGATCGATCTGCTTCTGAAGCAGTGCCACACTGTAAAAACTGAAAATCGACGTGATCTAGCTAGTATGACCACGTTTCGTAGTCAGTGAGAGAGACTGATCACAATAGCCCTCCCCTCTTCTAATCTTTACTTTTTTCCTACACCCATTCATATTTTTAGTGAGAAACGAATTTGTGTGCTCTAGAGCTGCAAATATCCATGGGCAGCGGTGATCACATCACACAGGGGTCGCTGCCGGCCTGTGTACAGAAGGAACAGAGAGCGCACAAGGAACGGACCGGTGTCGGGCCCGCCGTCCTTGGAGCGGAACTGCTGCAGCTTGCGCTCGAGCTTCTGCTGCCGCCGGCGCCGCATCACCGCCTCGGGGTTGCTGATGCTGCGCGTGAACGACGTCTCCGGTAACTCTGTTTGAAAAGCGTTATATACACTGAGTGAATATAGTCTTAGAATTGTTTTTACTATTTGATAGGTAGTCTCATAACACTTCATCTCAAAAATCTCAATTATAAATAAATAAATGAATATTAACCAACAATAACACCAAGTTAACCTAGACCCGTGCTAAGTTCGTAAGAACTTGTGTTATAGGTACTAGGAACGGGAATTAATTTTTACATATATACACGTCCATGACCCGGTGCACACATCTATACTCGTCATACAAAGTGTCCAGTTGCCTGACCACTCGACCAGCCGGCCGTCAAGTCACTAGCGGTGGTTCGTGGTTTTACCTGCGCAAATAACGATCACGAGAGTATTTTGTCGTAAAAAAAGTGTTATTCTGGACCTTTGGCTACAGTATACCAAGTTTCATAGCAATCGGGTAGTACTTACGAGTATAAAAGCATGAATAAGTAACAATCGTAAACACATACATCCATCGTTACAAATTGTCATAACATTATACATAAATAATTATGCGACTATATATATATATATATTGTTGTTGTATATATGTATATTGTTGTTGTTGTTTGTTTTGTTGGTGTTTCGTCATAGTCGTAGAATAGCGACGGATCCCACAAATTCAAAACCACACAGGGCAGACATTTTAAATATACAACAACAACAATATAACTGTTTGAAACGTCTGCCCTGCAAAGTTTCAAATCTGCAAGATCCGTCACTATTCTATGACTATGACGATATATAGGTATATATATTTAATCACAAAAAATAATTTTAATGTATATTTGTTTTAGTATAGTTATAGATTGAACCATCTTAATATTCCTGTAACAACTATGCATACAAGCATACTATATTTTCTATAGATGTCGAGTGTTAAATGGAGTTATATAATTTAAACGATGATTACCTTTGTTTATGTGTTTTACTACCTTGTATGAGAGATACCATGACATGATTGATGATTATAAATTGATATGAAATAATATTAATGTGTTCCTTTTTTACTTCTACAATTTACAATTTAGTATATAGATATATATATCATATTGAATCACTGCATACAAATTGTAATTAAAAAGAGTTATCACTATACGGATGAAGTAAAATGTTACTGTTTTCCATTACCAGAAACTGGCAAAATTTTCTGAGAATATACCTGTATATAGTTTTTCTGCAACTGGTCGATTTTCATCATTGGTGTCCGACTTTAGTCGAGAGAGTTTTTCCTTTTTCTTTAACTCCTTTTTTTCTCGTTTCGATAATTTTCGTTTAAAATTTTGATCAGCTTTTTCGTTTACTGTATTTAACGAACCCTGAGAAGAGAATATTGAGTATATAAAAAAGATATATCAATCAGAGCTGTTGTTAAAAAACTAAAAATAATATTGTTTGAGCTCTATTTTCTAAAATAACGTAAGCACAGAGTCATGTAATATTTGTAACTACACTACTAAAGTACACGCGCTAGTTTATATTACATGAATACTATTAAAAAAGGGAAACAAAAACTTAACGTCAAAAAATTAAATAAAAAGTAAATTTAAAAACTGATACCCCACTACTGAAAAATAACGCTCTAAATGATAGAAGAAACAAAAAAAATAATCTCATCAGAAATTATTATGTACAAACTATTCAATATATATATAATATTATACAGGTAATATATTTTAATTTAATTTATACATATTAATAGCGATGTTCAAAGGATAGTTGTGGTCATGTCGTAATTTGCTCTTAAACTTCCAAAAAGAAATTTTCGCAAAAATTCTAAATTTCAAACAATATTTGACTTTTTCAAAATTTCTCAGCATTTTTAATTATTTTTTTATTTTTTTTTATTTTTTTTATTTATGATAGGACTTTCAGAGTCTTTTAGAGACTTCTCTTAAAAGACTGAAAGACTTATCATAAGTTTAAAAAAAATGCTGAGAAATTCTGAAAGAGTCAAATATTGTCTGAAATTTCGCACGGGTTATGATCGCTTACTACTGTTAGAGTATATTGTTTCGTTAGGGTGTGATTTATATTAGAATAGATTACGGTAACCATCACCTCGTTGTTCGTGAGGCACTTGAGCAGGAAGCGCCCCTCGCGGTCGTCCGCGTGCCAGTTGAGCTGCACCAGCAGCGGCTTCTCGTGCGGCTCGAGCCGGCGCTCGTCGTCCGGCCCGTGCGTCTCCCACAGCGAGTACGAGCCCAGCGAGAGCATGCGCATGTCGGGGCGGAACTTCTCGATCAATGTCTCTGGAGACAAGTGCAAATTATTTTATTGTTAACTATGTACGTTTGTCGTACAACTAATATCAGTTGACATCAATATCAAATGTCATACTAAAATAAACTTTACACTTAATTTAACTTAATTAAATCGATTTTTTTTCTCTATATAAGAAACAGAGCGTGCTAAGCAACGCAATCAAAATCAATATTTCGAAAAATATTACGAGTCGCCAAAAATCATTTTAAAGCAACTCTTAGATAGTCAAATGGAATGTCCGTGCCAAGTTTTGAAACAAAATTACCTACTTTTCGGAAGTTCACCCGTTTAAAAAAATATAACATTTATTACAGTTACATAGATTGTTACAATGAAAAACCTAAGAAAACATTTACAGATAATTGTGGTACATATCATGTTACCCGTTAAATCGTAATTCAGATTAACTGCACAAAAAATGAATCAGCCCTTCTGACTCCAGTAGGTAATGGCTATCAGCCGTGGAATAATTCTTAATTTTTATATTAACATTGTTGTTTGGAGAACCAAGTAACTTTTTAAATACTTTACATTAAAACTAGAAGTAAAAAATAAGTAAAAAATAGTATGTATATTAAACTTCTGTGTGCATACTTTAATAATTCAACAGTCTCAAGTTTATTCGTTACCTATGACATCGCTGACAGTAGCATCGGATGCAACGCGGATGCATTTTGTCGCTATCTTCTGACCCGAATCTTGAAAGTAGAAACGCATTACACCATGGAATTCCAAGTTCTGAAATACAAACAATACAACATTTATTGTGATGACAATGACATCAAATGACGTTGAAATGTGGAGCATGGTCACGTAATGTTCTCGAATATTGAATAGATATGTAATACGAATGTATGAGTAACATTAAATTTTATATTATAGACAAACCTTACATTGTTACCTATAGTTGGTTACAACATTAGTTAGTTTTTGAGTACCAGGTCCTTGACTTAATTTAATTTTTGCTAATGGCTACGTTTTAATTAATTTTATTTATGTACAGCTATAAAATATCCTTTTATCTTATTTAATGACACAAAAGTTACGAATGATAAAATAATTAAACGCTTTACACTCAAAGACTCCACATAGGATGAAATCCTGTACAGGGAACCCGGAAAACACAACACACATTCACACAAAAATTAAACCACGACAAAAATATAATGGATCAAACCAGCGACCAAAAGAAAAATTTTAAAAATTTTTGTCTTAAAAAATCAACATTAATTTTCATTTAATTAATAAACGGTTATTATAGGATATTTTGGGGCACTGCCCTTAATATCCTTTGAACTTTTCAAGCAAAACGTAAACACGAATAAACACTTCAAATACTTCAATAATAAATCTTAATTTTTTGCAGTATTTATTGCACAATAATTAAATAATTAGTTGAGTCACATGTAGAATCTTCTTTTGGATGTTATTCATATGATGACTATTACATTCAATGTGGTTATAAAATATTCAACAGATTACTATACATTATTTGGTAATGGGTATAAGAAAACTGTGTAGGCCTAAACGAGGGTTACGTTTTTGACTTTTATTATTTTACATATCCGCAATTTTTAAAGTTAATCATAGAATGCTGATACTATTTTCTATGGATTTATAAAGTGTTAAATACAAATTTCACTTTTGTGAGCAAAAACAAACAAAGGATTGATTCGATATCTGATAAGATTTAAAATATAAACATAGAACAGAACATTAATATATATAATTCATATAGCTCTCGCAAAAGATTTTTTAAGACCGTCGTTCCTTTGAGCTTTGTCATAAAAACTGTAGAAGATCACAGAGTAAACAATGCAAGTAATAGAACCTCGTAACAAGTAAGCGGAAGAGTTAATATCTCGATCCCGTTCTTGGTACGATAAGGCGTGCTTAGTAAATGTTATCTTTGCAAATTGTCGTTTTTATACTTATGTGAGTCACGGTTAGAAATGTCATGAGATGGCAATAAACTGTGTCGAAATTTATTTATATACGTTATTGCATTTTGTTTATTTCGTATATTTATTGATTATAAATAGTTTATTATTTTTAATGTTGAATTTATGTTTTTAAATTATTAATAAATACATTAACTTTATTATGCATTGAATATTCTTAGTTTTATTATATATTAGCGACCCGACCCGGCTTCGCACACGTAGTATATGTATAATTTTCTTAGCGATAGCGAATTGGTCGCAACAAGTGAGATCCGTCATCGATTCATCGGTGTAAAACTCATGTTTGAATTTAAAATGAAAATTTTTCGCGCGGGTTAGTTTTTTTTTTGCTACTAAAACATTTACTTAAATTATAATTAAGGTTTCTCATAATATACATAAAATGCTTAAAGTGATTAACATATTTAAGTTGATAAGGGTTAATACTATCCGTCTAAATAGCTTTCCAATTACCGCCTTTGTACGTACAAATGAGGACCATTTTTTTACAAGTTAGAATGAATATATTAGGTTATCGTTAAGATATAGGCATATTGTCATCGCGGACCTTTATGTAGACATATAAAAGAGAAATATCCCACAATACATTGTTTTGTTATATCTCAAAGAGATTTCGACATTTTCATCAATTCTCGTCATATTTCAACCAATTTACACAAAATATTAACAAATTATACACCTAAACCTTCCTCGTGAATCACTCTGTCTATTGGTGTTTTTGAGTATATCGCGAACAGACAAACAGGCAGACGAGGCGGAGAAATTTGTTTTATAATTTGATTGTAGTGATTTTTAATTCTTTAAGAATCAAATGTTTACTATATATTATAATAAACCCACTTATCGTTAGTAGTTATTTAAATACATACAAAACTTTTAAACGAGGCTGATAACTCGCAAAGTATTATCTATACACTATACAAAGTGTGTCTATGGGATCGTATCGCTCACCTCGTTGGGTTCGCTGAGTTCGAACAGGTCGAGGCGGTTGGCGTTCCACTGCTGGATCATGTTGCGGAGCGCCTCGCGATCCAACATCCGCTTGTCCGCCGCGTCCATCCTGTCACCGCATCAAGCACTGCCTGGAAATATACACGTTTTTATTACAATCATTGTTTCACTAAAAACTTTTATTTTGGTTTGTTACATCTACTTAAATATAATTATATATAATATTTTTTTTTACAAAAAGAACAGTTTGAAAATATATTAAGAAAAGTCATAAATAATATTCTATGTAGGAAGTAGTATCTGAAATTATTTCAGATAAGATAACAGACAATAGATGTCAAAATTAATATAACATATTGCAGATAAAATCAAAAATGACGGCAATTTTGGCATCATAAACATAATTTTACCTACATTTATTTACACAATTTTTTTTTAGACTAAATAATTGAACATAAAAAATACCCGATTACCAAATGATACGTTAAAATGCTTAAAACTCATAATTTAAAATTAATCTCCGCCGCACCTACGTGTAAACAGATACCTACAGATAATGGACTAAATAATTTAGATAAAAACGATAACAGCGTGTACAGTATGTTTCATTCATCTATATTTAGAAGAATTATTTATACAATTAAATACTTCAAACAATCGTATAATAATATAATAAATAATATAAAATAGTTAATAATATTTAAACGTACAATAAGTTATAACATTAACTACTTACACACCTGCGTATGTAAACATGGTGAAAATTTAAACGTGTTTATGTTAGAACTAAAGTAACGACCTACATCCAATGGCCAATCGTTTTCTCTTTGCTTTTGATTGATGTTAATGACGATATTTAAGTAAAAGTTACGTGAATGGCGTATAATAATTAGTAGGAAAAAATGACTAAGATACACTACACTCAGAAATGTGTGGATTTTGAATATCTATACAAATAATAAATGTGTTAAAACCTCCGTTTTATTAATACACTATATATCATCAAGAATAAATTTCAATAGCGCGTATTTTTTTGTATCAGCGCCATCTCTTATCGTGTTTTTCTCTGATCACGTATCACGTAAAAAGTACAAAACCAATGTTAATAACTTTAATACATAAAAATTGGAAATAACTCACAGTATAATTTAGTTTTTGTTTCATTGTAATTAAATTTAAAAATAAATATTTAAGAAAATAGAAATAGGTACCTACACCGCCAACGCCATCTGGTCTAAGGAATCTTTAAAACTCACAAAACTTATATTTGAGTTTTGTTAAACTTAAAAGTTTACTAAATATGTCGGATAGGAATAGAGATCGTTTTAATATTTTAGATAAACATCATTTTCAATTAATATACTATTATGTTAAATATTAATTATGTTAAATGTCACTAAATATAAAAACGATATTCTACAATTATACGATAGATGGCGCAGATAATATTATGAATCGCGCTGACCAAAACTTCGGCCAAAAGAATGACACTCGCCCGTATATAAAAATTTGTTTTTCTTTTTTGTATATAATTAAATACTTTAGGGTACTACGGTCTTGATTGTTTGTTCGTTGTTAAAATTTAAAATATTTGGTCGTTATTTGTTTGTTGATTGTACAAAGTTGGATGGTTATAGCTATTTAAGTTGTAATCTATATATATATATATATATATATATATATATAAAGTCGTGTTAGTTACACCGTTTATAACTCGAGAACGAGTGGAACGATTTTTATGATTTTTGTGTTTTTGGATTTGTCTTCGTCGGGAATAATACTTATTAAAATATGGTATTCATCAATGAGAAAATAATTAATAAAAAAAACAGTTGAAATGTTTCATCCGTACTATCTATATACATATATATATGTATGTATGTATGTATGTATATAGATATAATAAATCTGTCACTCAATCCGTCTATTATAAAATATTTTCCAGTATCGACGCAGGTGTAGGTGATAAAAAATATAAATGTATAATTTTTAAAATTTTAGTTAAAGACCCGTGCGAAGCCGGGGCGGGCCGCTAGTACTAAATAACCTTGAGTTCCCACTTTGTTACAACTTTAATCACGTCTATGGCTAAGGAACCGAACACTTTACGAGCTTAGTATTAGCAATGCTGTACTAAACAATGTATTGACAGGTATGTCTCAATTCCTTCCGGAGCAAAGGCTGTTTTCTATCAACACAAAAAAAATATTATAATATAAATAGATTATAAATACGGAGAGCAATCTCGGGAGTTTTTAGAACTTGCCAAGAGATCGACAGCTTAATTATATTCTGCAAAAAGTTTATAATTGCTACGATTAAGTATTTTTAAAAATTATGCTAATTTCATTTATATTTGACATTTAAGAAAGAAAACGATATATATTGTATGCATAAATCATTTGTATTTAAAAATAAAAAAAACCATAACACTATCATAAACTATAATTTCAGTGACTTAAAAATCATTTAGTTGGGTTCATTTGATTAAGCTGGGGAAAAGCAGTAACTTATTGTAAGAATTATTATTACAATTTTTTTCTGTCTCAAAAAGCATAGCTTATCACATATTACGAATATAGCATAGACGAATTACAAGCAAACTTAAAAAAAATATATTATTTAATGAGGATATTCTTTCCATTATGGTGTGGCATTTCCTTGACTGGACCGTCTCATACATCATCATAATATGAATCACCCAATCTTCTTGTCGTTTACTTTACATTTACAAAACAAAACAAATTTGTACAATATTATGGTATGCATCTTTTTGCATTATTAACTCAAAAATATCGATCTAGTTATCGGAGAGAAAATCTATTAAAAAAAGGATAGGGGAAAGTGGTCGCCCCTCGTACACTTTTTACATTTTTATTTTTTAATTTATGCTTAATGGACTAAATTATCTCGCTTCAACACCTAATTGTAAAAAATATATCTCAGATCTTTAAAAAAAAATTAGAGTGTACTATTTTAAAAGCTTAAAAAGTTACAGCCATTTTTTTAGAAAAAGATTTTTGTACGAACGTTCCCCACGCGTGGGGTACTTTCGTACGCTGGGGTAAATTCATATAGGGTAATTAAAAAGTCAATTAAACTTGCAAACTTTTATTAAATCACAAAATATATGTATTTATCTTTAAACTATAACTTAATATTACTTAACTTTACTTATAATCAACATAAAATCTTCTTGTAGAAATAACAAAAATAATCTTCAACATTCACTTAACTTCTTAGGAACTTTGTAGCTTTGATAATCAGTCTTTAAGGAATATTTGTAATTATTCTTTGGTATTTTTAACTTTAAATAGGTCATTATATAATTGAATATTTGTTATATTGTATAAATTACTTTAAAAGTTATTTTTTTTAATTAACTGGAAATGTAAAAGCCTTGACATTCTAGCTGTAGAATTAGACTGTGTTTAAGGTTCAGGGAGGATCTTAGCGATGTCACTTAAATACACTGTGTGAATATCTTCCACGTGTGAGAAAACGAAAGACCAAGATCCTGGTTTCTTTCGAAGATAAGAAATCGTCCCTCAATGACTTCTTCAACGGCTAAATTTATGGATCTTTCATCAACCTCTTGGGTTCGAGTAACCTTTTTTTTTATAATTCCGCACCATGACTCTACAAACAATATTTAAATTTAATAATTGATTAAGTTTCAACAAATTATAAAATCAAATTAGTTTAAATACGTTCTAAAGAACACATTCGTACGCGTACGAATGTGCCCCCCACAGTACTGTCTGAATGTACCCCAAGCCTTCCCTAAAATTAAATAATAAATTGTCAGAAATTCGAATTTAGAATGAGATATATTATTTATCAAAACCTAAAATAAATAATATTGACATTAATCCATCATATATATATTTTCAAAAACATTAACATTTTTACTTACAAATCAATGGTAAACATCAGTAAAAAAATTACTTACCACGTTCGAAAACACGTCATGTGTTGTCAACTCTCAGAGAGTGACGTGACTGACGTGATGTTCACTAAGCAACATGGTCGTCGGTATGCCTACGCACACAAGCAAACTCGTAGTTTTGCGCCGTTTAGTTTTTGAAATAAATTTACTGTACGCATGATCCCCGCGTACGAAGGATGACCACTTTCCCCTATAATGAAAAAAAGAAAATAGTGCTAGTGGGCGGTTACTGGCATTCGTCATGAGCAGGCGCACGACGCACCTACACGCGTGTTTGTATTTATAACGTAAACATATGGCTCGGTGGAATGGAATATTATAGACCGACCGACCATCGACGCCGTAAATTGCGCGCCTCTTATAAATATTGGGAAAATGTGGCCGCGAATTCTTAACCGACTTATACACAATAAATTAACATTCCGTTTCATTCGTTGGAATATGTTGATTTCACGATAAGAGGTGAGTTCCGAAAATATACTGGCAAATGACATCTCGGCTTGACAAACTTAACAGTACAATTTGGACGTCGATTGCAAATTCATTATAATTATTATATAGTCATTAGTTAAAAGTGAATACTTAAGATCAATGACAACTGTTAAGTACTCATATTCTTTACTAAATTCTTTCTACTTGAACATTGCTCTAGTAAAATTAAAGTAATAGATATTTTTTTCAAATTCATTTTCAGTTGTAGTAAGGAATATCGTTTTAAAATCATATCCGGGTTAAGCTAATTTACTCAAGTTCCAAGAAACAATTATGTCCATGCATTTTTTCAGATATTCCTAAGTTTATAATCCTAGTGAACAGTAATAAATGTTAAAAGTTTATGTTTTAATTGTAAGATACCCGTCTTGCAACTCCCAAACGAACAAACCAATTCCAATATATTATAATGTTGACTAATCTAATGACACATCGGTCTTTAGATTATTATTATTAGTCTTGGTAGAGCGTTATTGGATGCATTAATTTTTTTTTCTTTTAACCCCATCGGATCCCCACGAGTCCGTATCAATTTTTTTTAGCCTAATTGCTCGTTTGTTGCTTTTTAGTTATTAAAATATTTTAATTCTAGTTTTTTTTACCACATTTTCTTTATATTTTTCATTGAGTTACATAGCAGTAAAAAGTAAAGTCCGATTCAAAATTAAAACATTAACCTAAATAAAATAAAGAAAAAAGAAAAGCAAAACAACAAAATGTGAATATTTTAACGATACAATATTTAGTACCTAGTTAGTGACGATATTGTTGATGTCAACACATACAATGTTTACTACTCCTCTCAATCATAAAAATTAGAAACTATTAAGGCGAAAATATGTTAGTTGTCATCGAGTTTAAATATTTATTTTTTATAAAATTAAATTTTAATTTTATTATGACAAGGTTTACATTAAAATATATAATAATTTTGAGGTATTTAATCTATCGCTCATTTAAATGATAAAGTGCTTAAAAATATTTAAGCACGTTATTGGTTGTATTCATTTTTTTAAATTCGTTTCTGCGTTATTTCGGTCCGTTTTCATGACTACTTTAGTCACACATAATATTTGTTTCGCTTTCATCCGAGAGCCGATATTTGTGTTAGCCGGTACCGGCAGTAGTCGCAACCAACAGCGTTGTTATGGTTAAAGCCGCTTCCGCTATTCGACTGGCTCCCTACGTTGTATGATCTACGTACGTATTCTCGTACATGTTAATATTATTGGCTACCCAATAACTACCCACTATTTTGCTGATGTGGAATTTAGTAAAACTGACCAGATAATAAGTTTTTAATTCATATATTTTAAATATAATTTCTCGGTGAAACCCTAATTACTTTCTAATAGCTTTAGATCATCATTTAACATTAATTTATTAGTCAGTGAAAATTCTGTTCAAATGAGTATAGCCATTACGAAGATAAGAAGATAGTCGGATCAAAATACATAAAGATAAATATATTTAAAAAAAATGTATTTCATTTTAAGCCATCAATAAGCACACGCTTGAATTTTATTTATTTTTATAAAATAAATTAAGTTGTAGAGTCAGTTGATGTTACGGAACATCTAAAGAATAACTTTTTAAACATAAGCCAAGAAAATAACCAAAATTTTCGATTTAATTTCATCTGCGTGTTAAGAACATATCAATCGAGATACAAAACTATGTACCTAAGCATGCGTGGATATCTACAATGATTTATTCATATTCGTAATTTACTTCTCAGACGATGAAACTACATATTAATTACTTGCTACACTTGCGTTTTAGCCACCGAGCATAACGCTTTATCAATTTCCCGTGATAAATGTGGATAATTCTCGTAATACTCTTTATTTCATACTACTAAGAAACAGAACAATAATTGTAACACACAAGGAAACTTGTTTAAAGTCAGTCTTATCGCTAGAGGAGCGATCTCTTACAAACTTTGGGTACATGACATAACGTACTAACATACGTACTTAAAGAAATTATTTCAGGCGCCATCTCAATAACTTCGCTAACAACTAACGCGATACTTTATAAAGCAATCTAGTTTTCTTTTGTGTATGAAGTGTAGGCGAGAGAATCGGCTCATTGATGACTTAATAAAATTCCGAGAGTGTACATTAACAACGTAGGAATCAAAGAATATTTATAGACAGCATTCATAATCTCTCAATATTACATTAAACAATAAAGATATGTAAATTATACCGAAAACAATAATTTGTTGGGGATTTTAACGCTTACACCGTTCATATTCATTCACATTCCTTAAATTCAGTTTTTTTTTTTTTTTGTTTATAAAACTAATACACGCTATATTAGGTGTACATATTATTAACTAAGTTAATATCAAGAAATTCGAACAAACCACATATTTAAAAAGTATTTTATTGTACATCAAGCTGATTAAGGTCTTATTTAAAATAACGTATTAAGCGAGTGCATTTATTTATTTCGTGTTCCTCAATAAACTTTATATTTTAAATGATATTTGTTTATGTAATAAGTACAAAGATGTCAATCGTGTCGGAAGTTCACGCATGGACGCCGACCTTGCTCCTTCTCGCAGGCGTACATATGTGTTGGACTTAAACATAGAAAACATTGAAAATACCATCAACTATGATCATTTACTAGTAATACTAATCTTTTAAACCAATATTACAATATCATGATAAAAATAAGATAGATAAAGTTAATAGAAGCTAATGCATATTACTTACTAAGAATAAACTGTTTAAATTTACCTACTCACCCACTAAAGTCATTATTTCTGAGACTTAAGTTAAATAAATGTTAATTTATTTTATACACAATACATTAATTCAACAGTTTCAGTTATGTAATTAGGAATAACAAAATAATTAAATGACCGAAATTGTTCTAACACAACTATAAAAACGTAAAAATTTACACATCATGAATCTTATTATATGTTTAATGAGTTCTATGAATATCATCGTTTTCAGTCATTGAGCGTTATGTATCATTGTGGCAAAATAAAATAAAAAACAAGATAAAAGACATATTAAAGACATTATAATTATAGTATAAAGCCAAAAACTAAATATATATTTTTTATAAATTAAGTGCAAAAAATACACACACTATAGGTATAGGTGGCTTGGGTGAAATAGCAAAAGAACTAAATACAAATATTTAACGACTAAAACGTGGTATTGAGCGTGGGAACAAATTAAGTTAAAAATAATGAAAAAGGTGCAAAAACTATGAGTTGAACACCGACCCCCGCGGCAAGTGCATAGGGGCATAACAAGTGGAAGTATCGCAACATTACACCAAGTACCGACCCTTGGGATCATCATACTTTAACATGCCATTGGTAGTTTTAAATATTTGAGTAGAGGAATGTTATGTAAACAAAAAAAAAGGGTTACAATCTGTAACTATTTTTTATAACATTAAAATAGATTTATTAGAAATTCGTTTAGGTAACTTAGTTGCTATCTATTCAATTATTTAACATTAGTTAAGTTATAGAAATAATCTTAATAAATTAATTTTTATGGGTCAAGTTCATTTTTTAATCTTTTTATCCGTAGAATGTAACTCTGAAGTTTTCATGGTAAATAAAGTATAAACGTTATTAAATCAAGAATCAACACAAACCAAAAAAAGCTGCAAAATAGGAGCGCAAAAATATATTACAAATTGCTATCCGGTTTTACTTACTATAATGACTTAAATACTTATTGTGCTGTACAAAACATACAGACAGGGTCATCCTAGCGGTTTCTTCATGCACAGCGAATCTTGTGACAAGCCACACACGCACACAGTGTTGCCAACTTAGTGGATTTTCCACTAGATCTGGTGGTTTAGATACCCCTTTTGGCGGGAAAAAATTGGTTTTAGTGGCTAGTGGATTTTTTAGTGGTTTAGGTTTGTTCTACTTAGTGGTAAGCTTCGTATCTTACCACTAAAAAAATATCTAGTATTTTGCCGCTATAAAAGCGTCGCGCACTCGGTTCGGTATACCTCTACAGAATTTAATGGGTATCGAAACTAATAATGCTGCAATCATGACAGGAATTAATAACGGTGTGCATGCCAAATTAAAAAGAGAAATGCCGAGCCTAGTTTTGGTGAGCCTACAATTGGCTGTTTCCACAGCAAAAAAGCAGTTCTTACCCAGGAATCTCGAATTCATTATTAAAGAAATATAGGATTGGTTCAGCCGTTCTTCATCGCGGCAAGCTGTCTACAAAGAACTATACACACTTATAAAAGTTGGTCATGAGCCTTTAAATTGTACAATCTTGCCAAACTGAGTGGCTTTCTGTAGAGTCCGCATTCACACACAGTAGTTGGAACTGAAAGCACATTTTATTTTGGCAAAGCTAAATTAAAGATGTTACACAGCAGAATTGCTACATGCAATGTACTCTGATGACGTGAATTATGCATATATTTTGTTTGTATATCCAATTCTGACAAATGTAAACAGGGTTAATAAATTATTTGAATCTAAAGACGCAGATCACACAAAACTGTATAACGAACTAACAAATTTAATTGATATACTTGTTGCTATGATAATATTGCCTACCCAGAAGGTAGATATTTTTACGCAAAATATCCAAGATTTTATAGATATGACATGTCTTTTGGGATACAGATTTGAAATCATTCCCAAATAAAATTTCGAAGTCGTGCAGTTCCCTTGTAAGTTGGATAAGTACAAAAGATACCTAGGAATTTTGATACAAAATTATATTTGGTATTAATTATATTTAGGTAGGTAGCCGTTGTCTTTGGGTTTTCTAGTGGAATTCTGGTGGTTTGAGAGGCCGCTAAGTTTTAGTGGTTTCTGGTGGTTTACACGGCCTCATTTAGTGGGTTGGTAAAAATAGAGTTGGCAACACTGCACGCACACTTGAACGCCATTCATACGACTGTGTGTTTGTCTAAATCGTATTACGGGAATCGTGAAACTTGATGTCTGATTCATTCGATGCGAGATGCGATCAGTGCGAAAAGAGTATGAGAACAAGACCCCTGTGTGAAGACTCCCATGTAGGTTATGTAATTGATTACTGTTATACAATTACGTAATACAGACGTACATGGCGTGATGCATTCTATAGGTACTTGTCGCCGACGAAGCGAACTACGATTTATATACGACTCCTCCTAACGCTATAAAATAATATGCTATATAAACATGCATTAACGCTTTTGATGCCCTCGTAACAGGGGTCATCTAGTTTTTATATCACTTTACGTGCTTAGTTTTTCCAAATCTAGACTACTAACGCTTCTGATAAGGTTTAAAATAGATAATATTTAGCAAACTGCTGCACAACAAAAGTCGCAATGTATATTATACAAATGGAATGCAATATCATGTAGCTAAAGGTGGGATATGACTCATATTGAAGGCACGCTAGTCGACGGAGTACCTTACTAAATACCCTTTAAACTCAAATTTACCGTATAAAGTACTCCATAAATTAAATGCTTGAAATTAGTGACTTTTATTTTCAAGTTTACTAGAAAAGTTTTTTTTAAAAAACTATTTTAACCAGACAATAAATTAATTTATTTTACACAATAGTTATTTTTAAACAAAAAAGAAATAGAAATGTATAAATACAAACGATTTCGTTTAAGACATACTTACCAGTAAAAATATTATTCCCAGTATTGCAAACACACTTCGTTATTTACATTCTTATGCACCTGCCGCTAGATACAAGCACATTTCAGACATTCCATTACTTGATAGAATACTACCGCTTTGTTTTATTTTGTCGTATCTCCTTACAGGTCATATTTATATGAGATAAAATTTAACGTGGAAATAATATATGTATATTATTATATATTTACAATACATAATTATTTAATAATACTTGTCAAATTAAATAAAATAATTAAACATTACATTTATTGATTTTTTACTAACCAAAACATACCACAGTAATTCAAGGTGAAATTACAAATATCAGCAATATGGTTATTATTATTCGGGCATATAGAGAATTTAAACAATTTATAAACAATTTGTGAGAATTGACTGTAATAATGGGAAAAATTGATGAAAGATGTACATTTTATATATAATTTAAAAGAACCTGCTACTTCAGAATCGGACTTACCTACATACGAAAGGCTCTATTCCACTTCCACACAAAATATATTTTTAGGACCATTTTTGACCAGAACATTTTAATATTTCGTTCGACCTCACAATATTCGACTAAGCAAGGACAAAAAAAATTTTTAGGACCATTTTTGACCAGAAAATTTTGACATTCTACGGCAAAATTGTTTATCTAGTACGTAAAAAAAAGAACAAGTGCGAGTCAGACTCGCCCATGGAAGGTTCCGCTTCCGTAGCAGCAAGTAACATCATATAAAAATTCTTTTAGTTCGTTGTAACTTTGATAGATATTGTAATAATTATGTATTGTTTTTTATTTAAAAAAAAACTACTTATTAGATCTATTCAAACCAATTTTCGGTGGAAGTTTGCATGGTAATGTACATCATATATATTTTTTTAGTTTTATCACTCTTTTATTTTAGAAGTTACAGGACACACTTTTTACCACTTTGGAGGTGTCTTTCGCGCAAAGTATTCAGTTTAGAAAAAAATTATATAAAAAAACTCAACATCATTTTTGAAGACCTATCCATATATATCCCACACGTAAGGGTTTGATGAAAAAAAAAATGTTGAGTTTCAGTTCTAAGTATAGGGAACCCCCAAAATTTATTTTTTATTTTTTTCTATTTTTGTGTGAAAATCTTAATATGGTTCACAGAATACATCTACTTACCAAGTTTCAACAGTATAGTTCTTATAGTTTGGGAAAAAAGTGGCTGTGACATACGGACGGACAGACAGACAGACAGACAGACATGACGAATCCATAAGGGTTCCGTTTTTTGCCATTTGGCTAAGGAATCCTAAAAAGTGGTAGCGTTAGATTATTTTAAGTTTAAGGACGAAGAACACTAAGTTGTAAGTATAAACAAAATCTTTACATTACACTCAGAGCCCTCTTCGAGGAAACGAAGACCGAATTATTGAATATTACTTAGAAAATGACACTAATCTAATCTGCTTAAGTTAAAAAAAAAACAGCAATGTAACTTTATATTTAGAGAGTTGTTGGCAAAGTGATAGTAGGGCAGCAGTTGTTAGCAGTCGGGTTTCGTTCCGGTGCGGCAGTGAGAGCTTCGCGACTTGGCGAGCCAGCGCCGTGTCTAGCCGCTCTCGAATCCAAATCTACGACGAATACGACGGACGTACTATGAGAACTTGAGAACACGACACCCCGCCCCGCTAACCAGCGTTGCCAACTCTACGTCTTTTTACGTAGATCTACGTATTTTAAGCCTTTCCCGAAAACCTACGTACTTTAGTCCCAGAATCTACGTATTTTCTATCAAAATTGTTAAAGTTTGCAAAATAGACCGAATGGGCATAATTTACTTTCGCGAAAAAAGTTAATAAACGTTCCGTTTCATACTAACGCAAATTCGCGTCACCGCTTAACACATCGTGCCATTCATTTTCAAAACAAAGTGCCCATTCCATGTCCGTCTTGCTAAAATCGGGGTAACAAACTTTTTTTTCATTTTTTATGCATAAAGAATATGAGAGAAAGCATATTAAGGTGGCGGATGAGTTTATTTTTGAAAAAAAAAAAAAAAAACAAAAGTATTCGGTGTACGATGGAGTGTGCTAGTTGTTCGATTAATCTTGCCGCATTTAGATTGTTTAAAAACCGAGAAGAGAGTTTAAATTTTTTTTAAACCAAAAAGGAGCGTAGGTTGTTAGGTCTTTTTTTTCGCTAGTTAGAACTAGTTCTTGCAAAATGCATTTGTTAAAACTAGAATTAATGCTCAAAAAAAAGACCTAACAACCTATCAATAAAAAATATTATTATTATTATTATTATTTTTTTTTTTGGTACGCGCCACCTTATTATTGCTTTTTCTCATGTTAATTATTCATAAAAAACATTTAAAATTTTTTTCAACCCGATTGAAGGAGGAGCCCCGCTTCCGAATAATTACCGCAAACTTTTTTAAATATCTACAAGTAATAATTAATAGATTTTTTTTTTATTTGCTAACGGTTTTTTTTTAATTTATTGTTTGTCTGGTGTCTGCTACTTTTAGAGTCATATAAATTGTTGTTTTATTCACTTTTACCTACCCTACTCTCTTCATTTTACTCAGAAAAAAAGTACGTAGATCTACGTATTTTCGCTAGGCAAATTTTACAATTTCTACGTAATTTTCTCATCTGGTCTACGTCTTTTTCAAAATCCGAGTTGGCAACACTGCCGCTAACATCGACACTTTTATTTGTGATCACGATTGGCCATGACCGACTGACGCTCAGTCACAGCTTAAGCGTCATGGTATAATTAATTAGCAAATATTTTTGTCGAAAGTTACCTAAATTAGAACCCACAAATAAATACTAAGTTAACTGATTTAATATTTTTTTGTTACGTTAAACGTATAGAAGAATTTACGCGAAAATTATACTTTCGCAGTATTAATATCCGAGCCCGTTGCAGTATTTAATAAACAATATTATTCTTCACGACATTCTGGATGAGGTTACAATAAAAAATAATAATAGTCGGCATATCGACCACGGGTTCATGGGGTGATCGGAGCCAGGTACCGAGCGGCGTGCACTATAATACCGTTAGTCTCACGCACTTATCTACAAAAAAAATGATAACAACAGTTTCTTATTATATTATTTTTGTTCCAACGCAATCAATAAAATTTTCGAATACCTACATTTATTTAATTAAAAGTCTAAATCGGATTTTATCGCGTTTATTTGTTTGAAAACTTTACAGTTTAACGATTTTTAATTAAATTAAATTATTTCCCGACGTTTCGGACCCTTTACAGCGTCCATGATCTCGGGGGACTCAGACGGAGTCAAATAAACGCGATAAAATCCGATTTAGACTTTTAATTAAATGAGTAAAATTCGCGTAAATATAAGAGAACAGTACCTACATTTATTGCAAATCTTAATATCTTAGCCAGTATTTAATAAGAATAATACTATATTAAGGATATTCATTTAATTTGTTGTTTATATAAATAATGTTGTTTTAAATAATAGTAAGCACTACATAAATAGGTATACTCTTACAGATATAATAAAATCGTAAGGATATTAATGCCGTGTAATATTAAATATATTTTTTTTTAACCTGTTATATTAATGCTATTGAGTCCAAAAGATAAGTTCGAGTATTTTTTGTTAGCATTTACGAGTATATGTATATCTGAAAATAACTTAAACTGTAAATCACCAAGCTAGAACTTATACAAGTGGAGCAATAGTTTTGTAGTAAATTAGTTTTTAATAATACGTTTATTATTAATAGTAAAATGAAAGTAAAATAAAAGAATTCAAGCGGTAACTACAGGTTTTTTGGTTTAAAAGAGGAAATTAGTTTTCAATTTCGTAAGCGTCGAAATCTAGTGAAGTTAAAAGATAAAATCGGACAATAAAAATCTTACGTCAGAGATGTTCAGTAGAACTGAAATACGAACTGCTAAAAGCAATACAAGCTATTGTTTACCGAACTGCGTAACCTTGGTTACCTGTCCAAATATGTTTTTTAGTTATGGGAGATCCGTGCAATGGTACTGCCATTGCATTGTGATAAAACATCTAAATAAGCACGTCTCGCAAATTACTACATTTCAGGTACTTTGGAAACGGAAGTCAAACATTTATTGATAGCGGTAATGACAAGGTACATAGTACATACCATACCAACTTTCTATTCCAATGTTTGGAAATTATAAAATGTGTCAGATTCTGTTTCACGTGAAAGTATAAATAAATATATATATATATATATATATAGGTACTGTTATCTTATATATATAAGTAACACAACTTTTTTTAATAGAAAGCTTACAAAATTTCTCGTATAGCAAAACAAACTTTAAGACGGACGGAAAGACGTTAGTAGGTACTAAGTTAAAATTGTCCTTTTCGAAATTAATAAATTAATAGTTATTAATATTAAAAGTATCTGTCTGTTTATCTGTTTTATTTTCACTGTCATATCATAAGGCCGATTGCCATAAATTTCAATACGATAGTGACGTATTACAAAACGGGATGGACCGATCCCAAATTATAGTAGTAAGCAGGTTATCTATATTTACCTTGTTTCTTGGGATAGACGGAATGCATGGAATGTTGAAATCAATAGATGCACTATTAGATTACTAACTAGTCTACTTACGAAGACCTCGCACGACTGTTACCGTTACGAACAAAGTAATAATGATAATGTGGTCTGTTTTTTCTTTATTTTTTTTTTAAATTAATTTCCAAGATATTTCGGAGTAATGACCTCTTATCAATAAAGTCTGTAAATTTCGCTCAAAATATTGAAGTGTATAATCAAAACACTTAAACAACTGTATTTTACTGTAAATAAACAGTTTTTGAAGTATTTATAGCGTTTTAAAAGTTTAATTTTAGGAAACAAAAATTACAAAGATTTTCTTTGGAATTTTCCTAAAATATTGTCGTAAAACTAAAAGTAAACGAAAACAAATTAGCCATATGAATTTTTTATTTTTATTTTATGTAGAACAGACTTATTATGTAGACTTTGACTTAGTATTATTTATCCATTTAAGATACATGATGTCGAAATTTATGTTCTCAACAATTTTACACGTGTTGCGTTTCGTTACAGTTTAAGTTGATAATCGCTGTTAGATTAATTATAATATATTTATGTTCACTGCATTTGCTCGTATGAATCGCAGTGTTTTATTTTATAGCCTACGTTACTTCTAAGTCTAACTAATGTAACTATGTAATGATCATTTATTGAACCAGTTCATTACTTCCGGAGTAATTTTTTTTTTACAAAAAAAAACTAATCCTTTCTCTTTAAAATATTATTATCAAAGCTGCTGTGTGCTGCTGTTTTTTACTAGTGCTTTTAGCACTAGTAAAAAAATAAAATGAGACGATTATATTATTTTAAAAAACCCAGATTACACCGCGTTTTACAACGAGAAATTTTACACGTTACTATACATATAAAGATAGTTAATAATACTCGAAGCCGTCAACAAGTACACTAGACGCGTTCCACTTGCAGCCTAATTGAATTAGAAACAATCGGCCCTGATGATGGACTATGCCACTACCTTTAATACAGTCATTTCTTTGTTCCGCTTAATTTATGTTACGCTTTAAAAATATTATGGGAAAGCGCTAAATATAAGCATTGGTATTATTCTTAGAAAGCTAAGTGATGATATTAAAGTTTAATTTAATTATTGCACACTTTTAATAAATATTTTTATATTATTATCAACTACATATAGCACAAAATACTACAAATAGTAATTTTAGAAAGAACAGCATTTTCATCATGGTTTTAAACGTTTAATGTCATAGAATAACACAATACTCGCGACAAATAAGATATATATCAATTCTTTTTTCCATAAAACTAAGCATTTGATACAAGAGGAAAGTGCAAACTTCAACAGTATTCGCCGTAAGCATTTCGTTGATAGAAATGTCCCTCACGTAGAAACTCGTGAGAAAGTAAAAAGACGCAATTTACGGGTGAAAAGCGCACAGGGGCTACAAAGTAGCAGCTTAATGGTTTCATTAAAAATTCAGGACATTCAACCAGTTTTGACCCACTGCCGTACAATTTATATTAGAATTGCAGGCAACATGACAAGGCTAGTAATACATGTATGAATATTTTATATAAATAAAAAGGTTACTTTAAAGAAATGTCCAGAAAAAATTAGAAATTTTATATTCAACACCGGTGTTTATACAGTTGTACATAATAATTAATTAAAGTTTTATCATATAAATATATTTAAAAAATGAAGCTTAATTATATAACATAATTAAAAAGTAGAAATACTTACACTTTTATAAACAGTCGAATGTTTTTTTTCAACAGCAACTAGTGTAGCAGTTTTTTACACCATGCTATCTGAAACAAGTTAATTAGTCATTTGAATTATCATATTATTTGACGAATCAATTAACAGTGCGTTAACAGTGTCAATCAGCAGCGCAATTGCAATAATGGCCTTAATTGATACACGACTTTACAGGCCAGTGTTACGAGTATATATACATTCCTTTAGCTATTTATTACTGTTACAGAATTGGATGTCTTGTTAACAATATTTTTATTGTTTTCATTTTGATTTTAATATTGGAATTAATAATTTTCCATGTTGATTAATATTTATAGAAAAAAATATATACTTTAAGTAATAAGTCAAAGGAAAAATTTCGTAATTAAACGACCAAGTGGACGATGCATAGATGCTGCATACTGCGGCAGAGATGCGTATGTTATAATATATACATGTGGAGTGATAATAATGGAAAAAATATGAAATTACGACATATTATGAAACCTGGAAGTCGCGCCAAACAATTTATACATTAATAATATGAATTTTTTTGCGACAATTGTGAGATCTTTTATTCTTTTCATCCTATCATCAATTGCGATTTTGCCATTAATTTTTAATTTCTCTAATCTATTTACTCTATATATGTAATTTTATCTAAGTTTTATTAACAAAATATCGATCATTAAAGTAGTACGTTTTTTTCTTGTATTTATATTATAATTTATTACATAAAAAGTTTATTTACAAAGTTTGCTGATAGATTTTATTACCGGGCCTTAGCACTAAGCTGTTAGCACACCTGAGTCATTGAGGCAACGACCGGATAGCTAGGCAAAATGAATGTAGCATAATTTTGAATTTACCGATATCATTATTGAAAATTACAGTTACTATAAGAAACAAAAAGTAAAGAATTTATCTGTGTACGGTTACGAATTGAGAATTATGAAACACCATAATTATGAAAAATGTTTTGTTTTTTTACTTAATTCGTGTTTTAATAATTATTACTAGATATTATTAGCCTATGCAGATTGCAGATGTTACAGGAACATTTATGATTAATCATTTTAATATTACGCGTTATATTTATATACTTTGTGTATTAAAATTAATCTTCATATACGATATAGGTATAGTTATTTCTTCAATATAGTAGACTTTCAATATATGTATAACACATATTATATAAAGAGTGATCTATATAAATACTCCTTATGGTAAAGGAAAGAAGGTAGTTAATCCAACTGTTTACATTATGTCACGCACTGCAGAAATCCCATATAAAGCCAATTAGAATGCAAAACAGAGCCTAAGGCGCGTACGTATAGTCATTCAATACAATGCTACACGACCGATGGATCACGGCACGTGTCATGACTCAAGACCAATGAAATTTACGTGGGCCTTAAATTACCATACGAAATTAATAATAATGGCGCGCCTGTACTTACCAATACCATGAATCTGTTTGAGCAATTTAAGCTAAGCAGTATTATAATAGTGTTAAAATCGCTGGTACTGTTTTATTAATGAAAAATTAGTACATAGTACCTGCGGTATCACCCGTCTCACTAAGATAAGAAACTTTGTAGATAAGGCTTATAGTACACATTATCTAATTAAGGGCCTGTTTCACCGGTTGCCGATAAAGTTTATCAGGCACAAAAGTTACTGATAGGCTTCATCAGCAGAAGGTAAAACAGGCTCTTAGCGCCTGTATCAGCCGGTAAACTACCCACTGCTGAGCGAAGGCCTCTTCTCCATGTAGAAGAAAGGTTGCAGCTTCCACCACGCTGCCCCACTGCGGGTTAGCGGATAATTTCCTTATAATGGGTAACGATCGTTATCAGGTGCCTATGATAACAACCGGGACCGATGGCTTTACGTGCTCTCCGAGGTACGGTGGGGAGACCCACAAGGACATACACCCAGACTGGAAACAGATATTTGTACAAATACAAATATCTGTCCCGAGCGGGAATCGAACCCGCGACCGCCCCTGGTGCGCGGCGTTGAGGCAACTACTCGCACCACTACACCGGAACGGTCGTCTTAACGGTCTTAGCGCCTATTTCACCTCAACTAATATACTGCAACTTCTGGATACACAGGTTGCGAATAGAAATATCTGACAGATAAAGTAGATTTTATATTCTTTATTTATTGCACAGTAAAAAAAATTGTTTACATTTTTAATGGTGAAAAAGAAAAAATATCTTCAACTTTCATCTGTTTGATACCATTATACGTCAGATAGCTCTATCTGCAACTGAAGAAACAAGCCCTAAATATAAAACTCTAATGTTGTTGGATTATAAGGACTAAATAATGAAAGACTAGATACTATCAGTAACTTATTTGCGAGATATACTATATCAGATATG
This sequence comes from Euphydryas editha, assembly GCA_036937285.1. Taxonomy (NCBI): domain Eukaryota; kingdom Metazoa; phylum Arthropoda; class Insecta; order Lepidoptera; family Nymphalidae; genus Euphydryas; species Euphydryas editha. The sequence continues at coordinate 7,614,808 of JAUPFZ010000007.1, forward strand.
TCGAAACAAGTCTTAAATTTATTTTGAAGCTCCAAGACATATCAACTTAATAGCATTATTTTATATTTATTAATAAATACTTAAATTGGTCAAGTGGATCGTACGCCATGTGCTTTGTAGGGTTCCTTAATTACCAACTAATAACCTAATCTTAGCAAATAACCTGATCTTAGCCATTTTGTTGGAATTTATAAGAAAGTTTACTTTTTTACTTTTCATCTACATTCTGTTTAAAACCTGACTTACTACTTACTTACTTCTGTTAAAAATCTAACAGTTGTAATTTTTTAGTTGAAGTGAAACAGGCCCTAAGGGCTTTTTTTATTATTCTTGCCGGTAAAATCTATCAGTAACTTATGCATCAGATAAACTTTATCAGAAACCAGTGAAACAGACCTTTAGAGTACTTAGATTTAGTCTATATGTCTTGTGTAAGTTAAGGAACTGTTAACTTTACTTTTAAAAATAAGTAACTATGTTAATTTCATGACTATACAGTAGGTAGTAACCAAATGATAAACGAAAAAAAAATCAAATTGTTACTTATTTATTATATCTATTACTTTGACAATTCCTTAAGGGCCTGTTTCACCGGTTGCTGATAAAGCTATCTCCCATGAGTAAAAATTTTAAAATATATGTTTCTTTTCACCATTAAATACCATATGTATTATGTTAGTTAAGGTGAAACAAGTGCTTCTCGCTGCCCGCCTCGTTGTCCAGCACCTTGAAGAGTCGGGGCCGGATCTCTCAGAAGCACAGTTCAGGTTCAGGGCAGGCAGTCCACACTGGACGCCCTGAATGCCCTGAGGTCTCTCTCCTCGGAGGCGGTGGCCAGTGGAGACCTTCGCCTGGCTATCTCACTAGACGTGGCGAACGCCTTCAACAGCATTCCTGTTAAAACGATTGTGGAGGCACTGAAGTTCCATGAAGTGCACCACTATCTCCAGAGGCTGTTGTAGGCATACCTCCGGGAGAGAGAGTTCCTCTGGGAGGGAGGCGATGGTCGACTCTATCGACGTCAGTTCGGCTGCGGCGTTCTACAGGACTCCGTCCTGGGACCGACCCTGTGGAAGGTCAGCTTCGACTGGTTGTTGTCGGCACCTCTACCGCCCGGGCTGAGGGTCAACTGTTATGTTGATTACTCACGGCCCGGGCAAGAAGCTTTGAAGAGGCGGCCCGTCTAGCAGAAGCCGGCACGTCGATAACGATCGACCGTATCGTGATGCTGGGAGGATGGTCTCTGTATCCAAGACAGAGGCCCTCCTATTCCATGGCCCACGCAGAGCCCCCCCCCCCTTTAGTTTTGCGGAGTTGCGAAGACTTTTGTTTTTCGTATGCACTTGTATTGAATACAAGAAAATTATCAATACACTTCGTCCGATAATTATCAAACCCAAAAGTATTGGTTACTTTGAAGTATCAATACTTTTGTTTCATGATGATATATTGATGAGTACGATACTTTTTTTCGATATTACTCATGAGTATAGTATCGATACTTTCTAATCGATATTGTGTCTCTACCAACAACCGTTAAGACTGTAATGGCGAAACATAGGAAACAATTTCATCCCTCCCATTGAAATAACTTTTTGAAGTAGTTATTTGATTAAGTATGAAAAATTATATTTAAACTTTGTTTTTTATTTGAAAAATCCCTTTATTCATATTGGTAATGGTTAAATTTCCTAAAAGTAGGTCCCGAGTTGATAACTTATTTTAGATAGGTCATAGTCCAGATAACTTTAGGAACCACTGGTCTAAGAACAAGACAGAAATAATAAACAATACAAGAGATGCATGCAATGTTTCGGCTCATCCAGACGATAATAAAAAACATATCAATACATGTCTTATTTCGATTTCGCCCTACACTAAATTATTTGAAAATTTTTATATCAGATTTGGTTATGGTTATGGAGTTCATTTCAGATATCGAACAATTTTGGTTATAGTTATGGAACTCCATAACATCCCTAATATAAATAGCAATAAAAGCAAAAATAAAGTAATGAGTTTATGTTTTTTATATTAATCACATGTTATTCATCAGAATATAATTTTTGCATGTTATTTTAATAAATTCACTTTAATACCTTGCTTACACAGAATTTTTATACTTATCAAAAAAGTACACATAATTTGAAAACTTCAAACTTAATCCTTATTCTTCTGGTAAATCTTTACCACATAACATTAGGTATTAACTATTTCATTTTATATTGCCGAGGTATGTAATGTATTTAATTGACAATAACAGGTAATATTATATTTCTATGTTCTAAATATTTTGTTTTATTCCTTAGTATATACTATTATTTTAAAAATTCACAATATATAAATTTATGAACTATAATTTATAAAAAAAAAATTACAATTTTCATTGCATTGTATCAGATATAGGTATGTTATGTAAACTGAGCTTAAAACAAATATCACGATAACTTTGATAAGATAATTGCCCAATCGAGTCTTCAATACCAAAACTGTATAAGCATATTCAAGAGTTAATAAATTATATATTATACACAATTTTTATTTAATTCAATTTTACTTATAAAGAACGACTTGTGCTTATGTCAATAAATAATTATTAATTTCAGAAAATAAAGACTTTAATTTTTTTTATTAATCAGGAGAATTTTTACTTCCTAAACATTCCTTTGAACTTCAATTACAAAAGAAATTATGTACTGTGTTTCTACCTAATAGTAACCCGTTAATATTATTCGATACCAACCTTCACAAAAATTAAAAAACATGTTTTCAATTTCGATCACATGCCAAAATTCACACATTTTATAAAACACAATCACTTATTTCAAATTTAAAAAGTTGAACAACTTTCAAAACTTTTTGACGGCACCTATAGTAAAACACCTCATCACACAAAAGTTATTTCGCTTATTACAATATGTAGTGAGGTCACACAGCAGATTACTACGGGTAAAAAAAATTAAACTTGTAAAAGCATATAGCTATGACACAAAACTCTTTACAAGTATCATGTAAATTAAACACGAAAAACTTAAACACTTTAATCTTTATGACTGACGCAAGCTGTTGAAGTTTATAAAACGGGAAATGCGCACTGCGTAAGTATCAACACTCTACAGTGTTTCACACAGTTTCAAGTTTTACAAAGCTAATAATGTTACCATACAAAAGCTCTGCGTTTCCTAACTTTTGGATCTAATACACAAAATTAAAAGAAAAGCGACTGTCCCTTTTTTCGAAATTTTATAAGAAAAAAATTAGTTCTCTGTAAAGTCGGTTTACGGACGATAATTTACGTAATAACGTCATAAGAAAACATTGATGAAAACTTATATAATTTTATGAATTGAATTGAATTATTATCACTGAATTATCATTTTTTTTTTTTGTATAATACAATGAAGGAGTTAAATTAAAATTACATTTTTTTTTTCGATAAATTAACATTTATTTGGACTCGTTAATTCAAATATTTTTTCTCTTCTCCTAGGACGCATTTGCCGGTGGAGTTGAAGCGAAATAGATGTGTCACAAGCCTAAAGCTTGTTTCACACTGGAGCAACACTGAGCGACATTGCCGTATGTTACATATTGTGGCGTGCGCCGTCTTGTGGTATGCTCATTGAGTTACTATTACTAGCTGCAACATATTCAACATTTGTGACATGCGGCAGCCTATTTTACGCCGAAGCACCATTGTACCTAGATAATTTTGGAAGCATCATGCTGTAAAATTTTATTTGAGTGATTTTGGTCATTTACGTACCCTACCTACCTACCTACCTACGTCATTGATCGAGGGGATTAGACATCGTAGAACAGAATATTATTAAGCAACTTTAGCAGCAGCTTATTTAGTATTATGCATTGGTGATAAAGAGCATTATTTCAGAACGGCCCACGGACTAGTTTATTATAAAAAATAAAATCAGATGATGGTGCCTTATTTAAAGGCTTTACCAGAATGCCAAATGAGAACTTTGAACATTGATAAAAAAACAAACATAACATAACCTAGAAACTGTTTTGACTTGACTAATGATCCGCCCCGACACCACATGGGTAGTATATATAATATTCTTAGCAACAACGAGTGCCGTGGTGGGGGTTTGGTCGCATCAAGCAAATTCCGTCATCGGTATGAGGTGTGCTTGAATTTATTATTGAACGCTCCTTTTTAAAAACTCCAATAAGATTCGATTAAAAGCTTATTTTAAATAGGGGCGTAAGTTTTTATTTTGCGATAACTCCATATCCTCTTCCTCTTTTTTAATATTTACTTAAATTATATTCTGTAAAGGTTTATCATCATATCCATGAAATGCTTAAGGTAACTATCGTATTTAAGTTAATAAGGATTAAAAGTGTATCTGTCTAAATAGTTTTCCAATTACAGTGTTTGACCATTATTACGTGATGACCATTTTTTTAGAATTTAGAAAGGTTATATTAAGCTATCCCTAAGAGAGAAATATATTATGCCATCACCGACTTTTTTGTAAACCTATAAAAAAGGAATATCCCGATATACATTGTTTTGTTATAATTTATAATTCAAAGACAGCGTTTTCGACGACAATTCCTAGGCGGTTTGACTTATTCCAATATTTTGAATAATTATCGTCATATTTAACAAATTCACACAAAACCTTAACAAATTATACACTTGAATCTTCCCCATGAATCGCTCTGACCATAGATTAGGGTAATACGCCAAGTTATTTTGGTGTTTTAAGTAAACGTTTTTAAGTGAACCACGAAAATAAAGGAAAAATAACATTGATAAAAGAAATAGTTATCAAACTATCATTTGGATACCTGCGCGCTTTATATCCGAGAATTTGATAGTTGGAAAGGTAAAGAACTACCTTCAAGGTGAATATTTTTTTAATTTTATATTAGAAGAGGTATTTTAAGACACTACTCACTTACATTTTTTATAATACTATAATATTATATAATAATCAAATTTAGGGTAAAAGTGCTTAGCTGGTAACATTGAACTAACAGACATTTTACGTAGAGCGAAGGACTCGAATCCATTATCCAGCTCTCAATAAATAAATAAAAAAAAGACATTTTACGGAATATTATTGTATAAGAGCCGAAACACATAACGGCGTTGCGTCGACGCAACGCTAAAATCGGCAGTTTGCGTTGCGGCGTTGCGGCGTCGCGAAAAAGAGCGTTTTTGTAGGGTAACCAGTTCTTCGTGATTTTTGATTGTGGATATTAATTTAATTATTTAAAATATTATAATTCACGCGAAATTTGTTAATATTTGAAGTTGTTATTTAGTAGAATGCATAAAAAGTAATCCTTTGTACTGGAAATAATTTTGTGAATCAATTTTTTATGCTGGTAGAATTTTAAACAACTTTTGTCTCATAAAGCCTAAACAAAATTTAAGCAAAGTGATACATAAATTAATATCTTACATTTATATTAGTTTTATAGATTAAATATAAATAAATAGCTTTCGTCTGCGGCTCCGCTCGCATGGTACAGGCACCAACGGTGGTCGGTACGTAAAGTAGGTACTTTATGTCCTTTTCTTTACCCCAGACAACTGGTATGCAGAATTTCATGATGATCGGGATCCAGGTTAATAGTTAAGGCGTAAAAGCGTAACAAACAAAGAAACTCACTTTAGCATTTATCCTATGCATGAAATTCGCATAAAATTAATTTACATATTTATAATTTAGGTACATCATACATGTCGTTTGTTTGAACCGAGTCATAAATTAGCTGTAAATCTAATAGTTAAAAGTGGTTAAAAAAGTGGTAACAAAATAAATAAAAGTGGTAACAATAAAAAAAAGTGGTAACAATATAACAACAATTGCGCTGAACTATGAGCCGGTTCAAGCATATGGCTCATGAGCTTATCTGCGGTTCATACAAATTCATTGAGTTACCCATGTCTAATAGACACAAAAAAAAATAAAAATATAAAAATAGACACAAAATGTCAATAAATCATTGTCAACAAGTATGACGTCATAACGCCGGAATTTGCGGTGCCGCGCCGCTAAAATCGGTGGTGATGCCACCGCCGATTTTAGCGTTGCGGCGTCGCAACGCGGTTATGTGTTTCGGCCCTAAAGCGCGCTCTTCATTCTCGTGATTCTTGGCAAAACTACACGAGCCTAGCCTAATACGGGAGTGTAGAGGCCCTATTCGGCAAGTCTCGCCGTGGTCTCGCCCTACATTCGTGTCTCGGCAAAACCTTTGGCCAAGACGTCTCGGCAGGAGTGTAGAGCGCGCTTAAAGCGTCCAATCAAATTAATGTCTATTCCATGCCAATAACGAGTAAAAACTTGATTTTTTTAATTAATGATAACTTTGGACAAAAATACTTAGATTATTACAAATTATTGTATTGGTGAACAAAAATAGTCTAAAATTAAACTGAAATATTTAAGTTAAATATAGAATTACTTTTAATTGCTCATAATAAAAGATTAATAAAAAAATAAAATTAATTTTCGTTTTTAAATTTAATAAATATATTTTTTGTTTTCTCATAGTAATATGGAATTTTAATTTTTTTTTTGTCTCTTAATGATGAATAGTAGTGAGCAAAGAAAAAGTCAATTATTTATAGATTTATTTAATATATTGTTCTAAAATTGTACATTCACGCACATACACACAGTTAATTTAAATTTTTAAAATAATATTTTCAGTCCACTTTAAACATGACAGAAACAGCAAACAAATGGCACTAATAAATAATTATGAATAGCAATGTCTCTTTTTCAAGTTTGTAATTATACAACTTAGCACATGAAATTTAATTAGAACATATTTAACAAATTTAATTAGAATGCATTTAATGTAAATTTGTAAAAGAAAAAAAATAACTGAAAAGGGAGAAAAAAAATAAACTGAATCAAAATGAAATATTTATTATCGAAAATAATACTTGACTTTCAAGTCAAATTAATAAATCTACAAAATTGAATTATTTGATTTCTTACAATATAAATCAGGAGATTACAAAATACCTATTATTATAGAAATAGAATAAATCTACAAAAAAGGATCTTACAAATTATATCTTAGACTTGTACGTTGCTAGGGAGAGCTAACTTTACCCAAAAATTACTCATGTAAGATTTTTATTGTAACATGTTTGAAGTAAATGCAATATAATCACAAAAAGGAAATCTTATATCTGATAATTTTTTTCTTGTTCAAATATATCTCACATGATTAAAATTTGGGAGCAATCTCATATGAGACTTGTGTTGTTACCATAACCCCTAGTGATAGCAGCAGTGCAAAATTTCTTCTTCATAAATATAATTTTTATAAAGAAAATGATCACAGGAGTTATAATTACAAACAAATTACACTAAGAGTGAGTTGTGTGACAAAGAAACATGTTTACTGGTCAGAGCCTTCTTCCTCTTCTTCATCTTCTTGCTCCTCCTCAGTGGAGGCTTCATCTTTTTTAGGTGGAGGTGCATCTTTGCGAGGCCTACCACGACCTCGGCCCTCACCCAAACCACTCTAATGTAACAAAAATACATATATAGAGAATACTAAGCAATGAAAACATAGTTATAGATACTAATGAAATAATCACCTTTGCTTTGGGTGCTACTGTCTTTTTTTTAGAGCCTTTAGGTCTGCCTCTTCCTCTTTTAACTACAGGCGCCTGTTCATCATCTGAGGAAGTTTTAGATTCTTTAGTTTTTGCTGGAACTGCTGGGGGTCGGCCTCGCTTCTTAGCATCTCCTTTGGCTTCCTGAAATGAATATAATTAAAATAGGAATAAATATGTTTTTTTGATTAAGGATATTTTTCTTTATTATGTTTTAAATTAAAATTTACTGATTGTGTTCCATTAGCTTTTGGTCTACCACGTCCTTTTTTCTCCACTGCTGTTGATCCATCATCCGACATTTTAATAAAATTTATTAACAGCTACAAAGGCAAACCCTGAAACAATATTAATTGTAATTTAAAATATTTAATGAACATAATTTTAAAATAGAATTTTTAAACTATAAGCCTGTTTTAAAATTAAAGTATCTACTCTTTTTAAGCAGCAAACAAAGGAAATCGTTACAGAAAATAAACAAAACTATAAGTCATTAGCCTCTAGCCAGGACGCTACGCTTACGATTGTTAATATTAACGAACGCTTGTCATGAATCACGAAAAACAATTGCTACAAATTCTTTTTTTTTTTACAATAAAGATGCACTGTATTGCTTGAAATAAGAATTATTTTTGTAAAAAATCTTAACAAACACAATTTTAGTTACTATTTTATAAGCCCCAAGCCAATTTAATGGAGTCTGCCATTAGGTAATTAAGAATTATACATATATTCTGAACAGTTGAAGCTGATAAATATTTTATTTAAAACAAGAATATCACTATATAAATTTATATTCCACAAAAAAATGCACTTTTAAATAAAAATATTAAAAATACTTACAAAATTGTTTACAGCTAACGTTAATGCAATGGCCTAAAAGAATATTATGGCGGGCTCGAGCTCTGATGTGAATTGTGAACGCTATCCGCTTGCCGGTGTTTATTTGGCGTCTGTGTAGAGGGCGCCAACATCCGTAATGTTTGAAAACTTTAAAAAAATATTATTCATATTAATCTGAAAATTCTGGTCAATGACTAGATATAATATATAAAAATAACCATGTAATATATAAAAAAAACAACAGTTATTTTAGAATTAGGTTCATATTTTATTACTCTTATTTATTACGTAGATCAAGTTTTTTTTTTAAACCGTTATTTATTTTAGTATAGTTATATAAATTATTTCAAAAAATATTATTTAAAAAAAGAAAACAAAATAGTATAGCTGCACATAAAAGTGGTATTCTTATAACAATCTACATCTTTTTATTTTATAAAAAAATCGTATAACACTGATCAAATGTCTTTAATTTTTTTACATCAGAAATATTATTTCTATTATAGGTACATTGAGAGATTTGTAATAATATATAAAAAAATTACGCAAAGGTTGAAATATTTCTTTTTTCCATATTGAAAATAATAATTGTCAGTATTTTAAATGTTTTTGATAAATTTTTAGAGTACATAATTTTTACAATATTTTCATTAAATTTTTTTTTGTTTTTGGAGATGTTAGTAAATACGATTGTATTATCATTTCGTATAAAGGAGCGCCAAAAAAGCATGCAGGAGTATAGAGTTAAAGGAGTACCATCTTGTGTTACGAAAAGTGTCCGTCGAAATTAGCTACACAAAGTTAGCACCCCACTGAAGGATTTTTGAAATCAAAATGACCTTAATCGATAGGTCTACGTTAGGTCTGTATAGGTCCACCAAAATTTTTGTTAGGTCGCCTATTTTTTTTTAAATAAATTTTTTTAATAAATAGTTCTATTAAAAAAAAAAACCTACCTAAAACTAAAACCAGACCTAACGTAAACCTATCGATTAAGGTCATTTTGATTTCAAAAACCTTTGGCCTATCGAAAGATTTTTGAAATCAAATGCTATACTGTTCTCTTATATTTACGCGAATTTTACTCATTTGATTAAAAGTCTATACCGGATTTTATCGCGTTTATTTAAAACTTTATAGTTTTACAATATTTTAAATTATTTCCCGACGTTTCGGACCCTTTACAGCGTCCATGATCTCGGGGGACTGAGGTGGTGGGTGTCCGAATAATGAATTAATTGTTACATACCCCGCTTTTTATACAATTTTAAATTATTACTATTAACCGTTCCTATTCATGCAGAATGAGCTTATTGTGTCTGGAAGTCGTGCTGTGTTCTTATTTTCCTTGGGTTCAATTAATTTTAGTACTGGCTCCCAAGCTGGTGGTACGTTCCAACCATCCTCTCTATTGAAATTAGGATGTTTTTTGATTTCAATAGCCTCGCGAATCATCCTTGGTAGGAATCGGTGTTCTTTAGCGAGAATTTGTGGCTTATCAAATCTGATATAGTGGTTGGTACCTTGTTGAGTATGTTGATACACAGCAGACTTTGTCGACCGTTGGTGTTTCATGTCAGCTATGTGTTCTTTGACGCGTGTCTCTATACTCCGCTTAGTTTGCCCTATATATGAGAGACCACATTCACAGTCTAATTTGTAGACCCCTGCATCTTGTAAAGGTATTTGGCACTTGACAGATGGTAATAATTGACTTATCTTCGTTGGCGGCTTGTAGTAAGTTTTGATTGAAGCTCGCTTCAAGATGTAGCTAATCTTGTCAGTGACTCCTTTGACATATGGTAGTACGGCAGGCTGGCGCTCAACTGTGCTATGCTAACTTTGCGTAGCTGTCGAAATTGGTCGGAAGCGCCAAATCATAAAGCAGTCATAGCACGGATTGAATACATAATAAACAATATAAATAACAATAAAAGACATAACGTAACATAAACATTATCAATAATAAATTAAATATTAAAAATTAAAAAATATCACAAATTATTGATTTATTCAACTATTTTTTAACTACAGAAGTCAAAAGAAATACTAAATTTTTCAACCCAGCATACTTCTCTCTGCTAAGTTGCTAACTTCATATGATTGCCATTTTCTACACTGGCGCTATTTCGGTGAGTGTTCAAACAATAATTTGTTGTTATTAAAGTTCAAAGTGGACACGTTTTCAACTAATCCCCCATACAAGACGGTTCTCCTTACGTCTATCATCATCATCATCATCATCATCATCATCATATCAGCTATTGAATGTCCAATGTTGAACGTAGGCCTCCCCGATCAATCTCCAAAGCTACCGGTTCAAAGTAGCTTCCATCCAACGGCTTCCGGCGACTTTCCTCAAGTCGTCTGTCCATCTCGCGGACGGCCGTCCGACGTTGCGTTTGCCGGTATGTGATCTCCACTCGAGAATCTTTCTGCTCCATCGGTCGTCAGTTCTACGAGCTATGTGTCCTGCCCACTGCCACTTCAGCTTGTAAATCTGTTGCGCTATGTCGAAAACCTTCGTTCGTCTGCAGATCTCATCATTTCTAATTTGATCTCGCAGAGAAATACCATGCATAGCCCTCCTATTGCACACTGTGTGACTTGGAGCTTGTTTAAAAGGCCCATAGTCGGAGACCACGTCTCAGATCCGTATGTCATCACCGGTAACACACATTGGTCGAAGATTTTCGACTTCAGGCTCTGAGGTATGAAAGATGAAAAGACGTTTTTTAACTTCCCGAACGCTGCCCATACTACCTGGATTCAACGATTGACCTCTCTTTCGAAGTTGGACCTACCAAGATGGACATTTTGTCCTAGGTAGATGTACTCATCAACAACTTCGAGAGTAGAATCTCCAACCGATATAGGGGTGGGCACGACATAGATATTCGACATGATTTTTGTCTGCGGGCTTAATAGGCGTCGCTGTTCCATTAGATTTTAAGTTTGGTCAGTGAGCTGTCGGGGCCCGCTTTTACGACCGGGTCTGTTAAAACGGCTCCCGACTGTACGGACAGTGTTGGTGACAACCTGTTGTTTATATCGTTCACAGAAATGCAATCGTCAAGGCAATCGAAACGATTTGATAATTCGAGCTGAAAGCTCTCGGGGTTTTGGATATGTGCGTTAGATGGTCGGAGAGTAGACTTTATCAGGCGAAACCGTTCCAGTTTAATACTAATATTCAATTTGCCTCTCACTCTCTCCCTCACTCCCGCTTTTCACCCTATGGATCACGGAGACGTCATTGAATATCTGTCGTCTGGTTCATGGGCGCCGGCAGGGGGGTGCCAGGGGGTGCACTTGCACCCCTTGGGAATCTCGGAATCAACAGGAATTTTTGAAATAAAAAGCCGTCTGTTGGAAATCATTTTTTTATTCACAATAATTAGTAGGCAGTAATTACACAATTCTCATTTAAAAAGCAACTGCAGCCGGCGGGGTTTTTGACCGAACTTATTAATGACGTTTTCTATAAAGTTATCTTTATTGTCCTTGGTTATCTTGCCTCGGTGGACACTTAACAAGCATAATCCAGACAGTCGCTCGTCACCTGTTGTGGACCTATTCCAAGTTTTTACTCTTCTCAGTGTGCTAAAAGATCTTTCTATTGTGCACGTTGTGACGGGTAGACTAAGGCCAATCTTGATCGCTTCTGCTACTGAAGGAAAGAAATCTTTTGCCTCGTCAATGTTAGTCTATAAGATGTTTTTCATATGGATCAACTTCACTGATATCACCTGCCGCTGGCTGTGGATATTTCCACATTTCAAACCAAGTCGTGATTTCTGAAATAAAATTAGGTAAAAGATCGCCATACAAATTTTCAATGTCTTTTGCAGCTCTAAGAAATTCTTCTTTGCTGAAGCCTTTTATTATTTTTGGGTGTAGTTGTAACAGAGAAAATGATTTTTTATGTGTTTCAGAAAATCTGTCTTTTAAATAAGAATGATCGAATCAAGGTATGGGATGTATAAAGCTCTTCTGTAAAATTCTTCAACGTTTTCGGATGGGTTATTGGATCAATGAGCCTGTCGTTTCGTAACTCGTTGGCATTTAATCTCAATATTAAGATCTTCGCAACTTTGTTTAGCTTCTCCAAATATAGCAGTAAATTCTTGCGATGCGTTTTGTCTGTGACCCTCTATTATTTTTAGTGAGTTTGCAAATGTGGTCATTCACTGAATTAATGTCAATATCCACTTGTTGAAGCTGGTTGCAGACAGGCTCAAGCTTTGCCGAGTAAGTAGCAATAATATGCAATGTCACAATAAAATTTGTGGTGGTCAAAGCAGTGCGCAGTTGGTAAGCTCTAACCTTTGTCGTAGAATTAGTGGCTTGATCTTCAGAGAGGTCTTCTAATGCTTCTACAATTTTGGTGAAATTTTGAGCGAAAATTCGAATACTTTTGTACTTTGTAGACCATCTGGTTTCGCGAAACAAGGGAATATTTGGATTTTTTTTTCGCCGTAAAATGCTCTCTCTAAAAAAAGTTATAGTTTCCTTAATCATTCCAGCAGTATTTCTTATTTCACTCAAATTATTTAAATAATTGACAACAAACATGTGACTAGCACAGTGGAAATACTTTGCTTTGGGATATTTATCATTAATTATTTTCTTAACTCCACCAACATGTCCAGCCATCGTGGAGCAACCATCATACCCTTTTTTTTTTAACGTGTGGAAATGCGTTACGCATACCCGGCCGCTGGGGAACGTCCGGGTTATGTGGGACTCCTGCCAACTGTGAGTATACCCACCAAAACCACACGGTGTCCACATACGTCGCCTGAGCCGAGGTCGCAGGAATCCAGATTCTTCTGCAAACCCCGGCGGCGTGCCTCTACGAGCCCTTATCCGTAGAGTAAGTGGTGTGAGCCACGCCTCTCACTTACTGGGTGGCGCGCGGCGGACACCGCACGCACCTACCCGGGCAGATTTGTTGGACAGCCGACTTCCCCAAGTCGACCGCCCTCTGCGAAGTGTTTAAGGGAGAAGGCGGCGATCGTGTGCCAGCCTCCGACGTCCAGTCCTTTTGCGGCGGATGGGGAGGTCGGTAGTGTCCTCTCTCACCCGCTCCGCCACCTCCTTCTGCGACATTACGTGTTCGCAGAAGGCGAGGACGGCGTCCCAGCACCTTTCACTTCCGGCCATGGAGGAAATCACGGCCGGCAGCGTCAGATCTGACCCTATTACGCTTTTAAGCGCCTCCCGCTCCCCCTCCCAGGCTGGGCACTCCTCCAGCACGTGTTGCGCCGACTCATCGGAGCAGTCGTTGCAGTGGTGGCAACGAGGAGAGGGCTCCATTCCAGCGACCCGACACAAGTACCCCCCGAAGCACCCATGGCCCGAGATGACCTGCGTGGCGCGGAAGGTTAGGACGCCATGTTGTCTGCTCAACCACTGCCGGAGGACCGGGCGAACTGCCCCGATAGTCCGATGTCCCGCACTCGGGTCCTCTAGCCTCCTTTCCCATTGCGCGATAGCAGCATCCCGCTCTCGCCTTAGCTCTTCCCTTTCCTCGTGTGGTACTGGACTAAGGGCCCCAGATGCCAAACCACGATGACGGCTGTAGGCCAGCGTCAGGGAGGTCGCGTCCAAGTCCCAAGGCAGAACTCCAGCCAGCACGCACGCTGCCTCTCCTGAGATGGTACGGTACCCCCGCACTACCCTTATCGCCATTGTCCTCTGCACTCTTCGCAGCAGGGCGATGTTTTCGCGGTCGAGGGCATCGACTCATACAGGAGCACCGTACAGCGCCATTGCCCTTACGACGCCGGTGTAAAGTCGGCGACAGCTCAGGCCTGGACCTCCTATGTTGGACAAGAGCCACGAAAGTGAGGCCCCCACCTTGAACAAGCGTGGGACCAACTGCTCGAAATGAGCCCTAAACTTCCATCGGCTGTCGAGCACGAGACCCAAATACGTCATCGTTCGTGACAGACCGATGCAGATGCCTCCCACGACTAAATGGGCATCGTGTGGAAGCGCCTTCCTTGTGCCATGGAACACAATAGCCTCTGTCTTCTCCAGTGCCACAGCGAGGCCGAGACGTCGGATCCGCGCCACAACTTGCGCGACTCCTGCAGTCGCCAGCGCTATTGCATCCTGGTGTGTCGCCTGCCGAGCCAACACCAGCGTGTCGTCGGCATAGCAGACGACACTGACTCCCTGCAACAACTCCCCCCGCAGGACCCAGTCGTATCCGATATTCCACAGGAGTGGACCGAGTACCGACCCCTGCGGAACACCGCACACGACTTCCTTCCTCACCATCCCTTCTTTGCTTTGAAACACAACCCACCGATCGGAGAGGTAGGCACCCACTACCCGATGCAGATAGGCCGGCACCCCGTGATATCGGAGCGCCTCCTTAATACATCTCCAGGGCAACGTGTTGAAGGCATTAGCGATGTCAAGAGACACCGCCACGACAACGTCGCCCTGAGCCATCGCGTCCCGAACCTGGGCTTTTACATACAGGATGGCATCCACAGTGGAACGGCCACTGCGGAAGCCGAACTGCACGTCGAGAAGGACGATTGGGCGATACGCTGACGGTGAATCTGCCGGCCGGCCTTCCTTTTTGAGGAGGACTAGTCTACCCGTCTTCCACCGCTGTGTCATTATGGCTTGAGTCAGACAGGCAGAAAATAGTCCTCTAACTCGCTTCGCGACTATAGCCGCGTATAATAGTGGATAGTATTTTTATTGTATTTTGTTGTTTTTTTTTTTTTATATTTTCAAAAGTAACTTTATCATTTTCAACGTATTAAAAAAAATCTTCTATTAAATTTGATTTTTTTCTATGATCTTGCGATTGGAAAAAGAAAAAAATTGATTCTTTCCTTATCATTTTCAGGAAACTTTTACACTATTAAAATTACATTTAAAAACTATTTAAATTAATAAATTATCATTGAATGAAAACAAGACGCGCGACGTTGCTGCTGCAGCCCTTGAGTTTAAACATAATAATAGTTAATATAGAAAGGAGTTAGTCACGAGAGCAAGTTAATTGTCCGGCAACGACAGCTGTACTGACGAAAACGATAACTGGTGGTGAGTAGATCAACTACGGTGTGACGTCAGAACTGCATTGGTGGATGCTAGACTACATTGATTACAACACCTCCTCTTTATTGTAATTGCTTCATGTTCAAGACACTATTTTTATAAACATTTTTAGACGACCGTTCTGGTGTAGTGGTGGGAGTAGTTGCCTCAACTGCAACGCCACGCGCCGGCGGTCGCGGATTCGATTCCCACTCGGGACAGATATTTGTATTTGTACAAATATTTGTTTCCAGTCTAGGTGTGTGTCCTTGTGGGTCTCCCCACCGTGCCTCGGAGAACACGTAAAGCCATTGGTCCCGGTTGTTATCATAGACAAGATAACGATTGTTACTCATGGTAGGGAATTATCTGCCAACCCGCAGCGGAGCAGCTTGGTGGATTAAGCTCCAACTCTTCTTCTATGTGAAGAAGAGGCCTTCGCTGAGCAGTGGGTGGTTTACAGGCTGATACGGTAAACTGATCGATCGGTACGCGGATATGGTCCGTTGGACGAAATTCCAGCGTCTGTTACCACTATTAGAAGCTTCTTAGAAGTCCCTGTACGGTTTCTTTACTCATGTGCTGTTACCCTGTTAACACTTGGCGGCGTTTGGACGTAGGTTAACTATCGCGTGAAAACTAGGGTGTCCAGACGACGCGTAAATAATTAGATAACTGTTGGGCAACTTTACTTAGAAGGTTATTAATATTTATGTTATATGTATTTTTTTTTGTCATGAGAATAATGTACCGAGTATTCTCCTTTAATATTGATAGTCACTCACTATTCATTCTGTATATTATAATTGTTGTTAGTAATTATCTTTTTTGAAAATTGTGCCTTGTTTGGTAATTGTCTAACTTTGGTTTTTGTTAATTTATTTCTGTCTTTACTTTTAAATATTATAGTATAATAATAAATTGTTCGCTCATTTACATGCAGTAAGCGCCTGTAATTGAGGATACACTTGGCCGAATAACTGAACTTGCCTCTTAACATTGTATTAGTGTATTTAATATAAATAAATTAATAAATCATTGTGTTCAATATATGTATTTATTTAAAAGTAAATAATAATAACTTCAGTGCCTCCAAAATAGTCTCAACACGAATGCCGTTGAAGGAGTTCGCCCCGTCCAGCGAGATAGCCAGGAGGTAAATTGAACAAGCTATTCCAACTCTGTAACCCAAACGAACGACGTCCATTATTATCAAACAGTTTCATTAAATTTTCCAAACCCCCCAACTCTTTTCTCAAACTTTCTTATGAATCCATTATTATCCTCTTTTGAAGCTCTTACTTATAAAGTTCCTATCATCACAGATCTGAGTCTTACAAAAGGTGATCTTAATACTAAGTGCCAATTTCAAACTATTCTTCATCAAAATTGGCCAAAGCATCACCTCATTTATAATAAAGCATTTAAACTTTCCCCGACCAGATGTGTAGGTGCTGCCTGCTGGATCCCTAATTTTAAAATCATCTTATAATTTAAATATCTACAATACTGGAGCCATCCTCTTCGCTCACTCCCATGACTTACAACAGATTGTTATCTTGACTGATGCATAACGGGTAGGAGAGGAGAATTAAACCCTTTCTGTAGTAAATTGAAAATTTCTATTGTTTTGAAGATTCTGGCCTTGCTCACGTATAGTCAAAAGGGTCCTTAAATTGTAGTCTGTAAAACTGGTTGTTTGGATTCTCCACGCTGACCATCTGTGGGTTGACGGATAATTTCCATTCCTTAAGTAACGATCGTTATCAAGTGTCTATGATAACAACGGGGACCGATAGATTTATGTACGTTCTAAGTCATGGTGGGGAGACTCACATGATTCTTCACTTTACTTCTAAATAAATACATATATTGAACACAATGAAATTAAGTTGTAAATAAAACGTGTGTTCGTCCTAACGTATAATATTTAGAAGTATAATACTTATATGTTGTAGATTTAATTTAGTTGTTTTATGTTAAGTTTTAACAATGAAAGTATATAAAATTATTTCACCCGTTGAAAATGGGTTAAAACTTAAATTGAGACTGCTGTTTCAACTACACTGATAAATAAATCTCCTTCGCGTCTTTTCAATCTTACGTGGCATTCGTGGAATCAACCGTGTTTCACTGGCACAAATGAAAGCTATTAGTACGAGATCCGGCTGCAAAAGAGTGCTCTCATCGAACGTTTGCTGAAAACCTATTTTTTTTTTATACATTTATAATTAGGAGAATACAAACGAACAGGGTTGCCTATTAAAAAGTGGCCGCTAGTATTTTTAATTAATTTATTATTAATTGATTTTTGGAATAAAATTTCATTCACTTATTGTTTAAATAAAATACCATCCACTTTACAGCAATATATATAAAGATTTTAAAAAACTACGGTTGCCATTGGGCACTTGGCCGCTGCTCTTCGCAGCCATGTGTAAACAGGTCTGATTTTGTTACATTTATGCTTTCATAACTTGCATTTGGGTCAAAAACAAAAATATGTAGAAAAATAAGTGTTCATGCAAATTAAAACCGTTATTTCAATATTATATCAACATTAAATACATTAAATAATTATTTCGTCTTGAAATCTTGAAATGTTTCATGAAAAAATTGCACTATACTGAAATCTACTTTAATATTTTTGATTTTGAATCTGAAAAACTCCCCTTCTGTAGACTGTTCGGATACCAAGAGATTGAGTACAAGTGATGGTTAAAAATATATATACATACTTTCGACAATTTTATATGGTTTCATTACATTAGTTATATTATCGAATACTCATAACAGAGCGTGTTAAAAAATATATAATTCAAAATTTTGTAATAAAACGAATAAACATGTTGTTCACAAATATTAGGTCTACTTCTGTAGACGCATAAAATAAGCCAACATTTGGCTATTATGAGCGCATCGTTTTAATTTCGTTTTTTATATTGGCAGCACTGTGTTCTCAATCATTTGCTTGCATTGCATTTTTATTTAATTAAACAAGTTTTCAGTCAAGATCAGTGTGTCTTTCCTGTACTAGGGATATCTGAGTAAGTAGCCTTTACAAATAAATAAAAACATCAAGATAGTACAAGCTTATTGGGCATGGTATGCAAATAACGCATTGCTTAAATTCTAACCTCATATTGACGGATGCCATTTTTGATTTATGAAAATTTGTCTCTCATGTAGACATCTTTACTGTAGAGCTTTCTGTAGAGCTACTGTAGAACAAGTTTATAAGCAATGAAATTTCAGCTTTTGCAAAAAAAGTAGCGTTATTTAAATAGCGCTTTTTAACGATTTATTTAAACGGGAGGAAGATTTTGTAGATAATTAAAGTAAGTTTTGTAAAAATAGTTTCTATGTGTGATTTCGAAGTTAGGTAAATCCTTATACTATAAATAATCATTTCATCATTAATTTTGCTCACTTTTGCTTTCCGCTTTGGTTTGTTTTTTTATTATGTTGCTTACAGCGCATGACGGTTGGGGTCTTTTGTTTTAGTTACTATGCCACGAAAGAGTCGATCAGGGAATCAGCTTTCCTATGAAGAAAAAAAACGCAGGCGCGAGCAGAAAAAAATTAGTATACGCCGTGCTCGGGCACAAATGGATGAAGTAGCTCTCGAAGAAAGAAGAAGGAAGGATAGGGAGAGATACAAAAGAAAAAAGCACTTAGGTCAAATTAAAACTGTTAATGACTATGCGACAAGAAAGCAAAGGCAGATAAGAAAAATATGGAGAAAAAGCAAAAAAGAAACGCGATAAGGAAAATATGAAGAAAAGAGAACGTGATTTTATGCGAGAGAACACACCTTCATCAAGCCCTTTGTTGTCGTGTATACATGTTGGCAGAGCGGTGGCTGCAAGGAATAAACAACGATTTGTTGAAGAAAATAACCATTTAAAGAGAAAAGTTCTCGATCGTCGAAATCGAAGATCAGAATCACCAGACTTCCCATCTGAGCATTTGTCGATCCGTGATTCTCTTGTGACTCTAGCTAGTCCTGAGGCTCCAACTAATCCAAATTAACCAGGACTCTCAGATCGACTGACACCAGATGTTTCTATCGAAATATTTAATCAAAGGCATAGGCCCCAGAAGAGGAGAATCTATTTAGACGACTCTGAAGTCTCAGAAGATTCACCACATAAAATACGGCTGACGGATTCCATGTGATATGATTCTGACGAGGATAATATATTTTAATATTCTGTCTCTTTATATGCCTACAGAAGCATAATGTCTGTTCTGTGGACAAATTTCGATTATTTTTTTGTACTGAATTGGTACAGAATAGGCGATGGGCGTTTTCGGTTTTTAGATCAAACGGCTACGTAGCCGATATTAAGTTTCCATATCGATATTGAAAACCGTTTTCAGATATCGATATCAGAGTAATATCAGGTGCGTAACGTAAACACAAACCGAAAAAAAAAAAGTTTGAACACAAAGGTTACAAGTATGCTTAATTAAAAAAATCAAAAAACCCGACTGCGTAAAATACTCTTATTATAAACTAAAAAGAATAAAACAATTTACTAGCTTTCATTTGATACCCATATTGCTACAGTAAGAAAAAAAAAATCAACTCCCCCCCCCCCCCTCATTCCGCTATTTGCGGGCGCCATTATGAAAATTTATATAGCCTATGTCACTACTAAAATTTAGACAAATCCAACGACACCTCATATGTTAAAAACCGTCCAGCCGTTTGGGCTGCAGGGCGTGCCAAAGAAATGGACATACATACATACACACATACATACATACACACATACATACATACAGACATACATACAGACATACACACATACATACATACATACACTCGAAAAACATAACCCTTCTTCTGTCGCAGTCGGGTAAAAACAGTTTAAATATAAACTATAACAAGTTTAATATCAAATGTTTTGAAAAACTACGTCTTATGGTTATAAAATATTAAATATTATAATAATATTATAGTATTATTATAATTTTTAATATTTTAATATAATAATTATTATAAGGCATACTTCAATAAAACTAAAAATGATTCGTTTCACAAACTTTTTCTTAAATACACACACTATTTTATTACGGAAACTAAATACATAATCATAACCATAAAAGAGTAAAGACTCGACTTTATTGCTTAAACTTGTAGTTATAGTTTGCGATGTATACAGTTGAACACAGAAAACCATATTCGCCTCATCTCTTTTATTCAGTATGAAGTTACCGTTATAAGAAAGAGATGCAGATAATATGGTTTTAGCTGTCGCGCCGCTCTTAGCGTTTGCGCGCCCGTCACCGTTCTTCGGTTTTTAGTTTTTAGTTTCGGTTTCGTGTTCGCGCTCAAGTTTTCGTTGGTTATGTGAAAACGGTTATGCGTTTTGGTATATCGATATGATATGATATGGGTACGTGTAACCGATATTAGTTACGTTTTGATATATCGGTCTCATGCCTAGTACAGAATGTTGATTATGTTTTGCTTAGGGGTTGAGGAGAACTCCATTTTAAGTTTATTTTCTTTTGTTTCTATTCTACATCTTATTGATTTGAGTATATAAGGTCAATTTTTGTTCCCTTCTGTAGACAACTCAATCTCTTCTGTAGACGCTAAAAAATTATAAACGTGATTAATTCCTAGAATATCCAAGACTGATCTCGAATGATATTATTGTAAACATAATATTAACTAACTTTGAATTAATATAATGTTTTATGAAAAATCGTGAAGTTTTATTTTAATTATATTTGTAATGTCCACTTTTGTTTATGACCCATTTATGATTTATATATTGACTGACCCGTTGGCGCAGTTTGCAGTGACCCTGTTTTCTGCTCCAAGGGTTGTGGGTTCGATTCCCGCCCACTCGGGGTGTAATATATGTTTATTTATATATGTATTATTTATATGTATATTTATTTTAAAAAATGTATATCAGTCGGCTGTTACCTAAAACAGGCATTAAGTTGCCTACCTTAGGAACAGACATACTAAACATATTAACATATATATCAAATGAAAGCAATTTTTTTTCTGTTCATTATTCAAAAAGTGTTTCGTAATGTTATTGTTTAGTCGTAAAAAAATAAATAAATATCATGATACTGTATTAACACGTTCGCTGCGTTGTGAGGTCATATCGGCTCATAGCGAACTTTCATGTGGTGCGGCGAGCAAAATAGCGTTTATTCCCCTGGTGCGGAAGGCATAACTTTGTGCATTTCTATCGTAGGAAAGAGATTTATATAACATTGTTATTGCCGCTTTAATGTGAACAATCCAGCATTTTCAAACACTCGTGAGCCAATTTGACCTCACCCGCACCTAAAAAAAATGTTTCACCCTAGTGCAGTGTGAGGTCAATATGACTTACCGCTTCGCGCACCCCACACCCGCACTGAACGATGCGCTCACGCTATTTCGTGCACTCAGTGTTGTGCCACGGTATTGAGTATCGACAGAGACGACGTCACGTCGTTTGAAGCCATTTTTCACGCCTACATTTTCGCCCAAGTCTTGAAACTTTTTATTTAAGTATATTATTTATTTTTATATTATGTTTATTAGTAAAGTAGTGTAGTGTTGTTGTCACGTATTAGATATGCCAAAACGAAGTAGGAAGCAACTAGTTTATACTGGTGTTTCTAATGAACAGATCGAAAGCAAAGAGAACACGAAGAGCTGATATCGAAAAATATTTGTTAACACATTCGCTGCCAGCCACTCGGACCCGAGTAGGGCGCTAGGTGCCGTATACTCGGATCCGAATATCTCGCACGTTCATTTTCCTTAGGCCATGCCAGTTAAAAATTGGCGTCCGTGGATAAAAAAATTCTCATTTCAATGTGCACATTGAGTGCCATAGAAATGAGAATTTTGATTTGAGATTTGGAAAAGAGAAAAGGAAAATGAACGTGCGAGATACTTTGATCTTAGTGGACGGCACCTAGCTAATGCACCTAGCCCTACTTGGATCCGAGTGGCCGGCAGCAAATGTGTTAAAAATGAACGGCAAGTGCGTAGTGTTTCAAATATTCAATGTTGGTGGGGATAGTACATTTGCCATTTTTTATCTTATTTATATGACATTAGAGAACGCAGAGTTTCCCAACCACGTCGAAATAAAATCATGTTATTTTGCTTGAGGTATAATTAAAGAGATTTAAAAAAAAATGTTTCTTTCACTGGGTACATCTTCACTTCGAAATTATGCGGCAGTTTGGAACGTTTAATTAATCAATAAAGCACATGCAGTTTGTTTTAACCGTATCAGGCGTCAATATATTCCAACTAAATCCTTAACTAAAAAAAAAAAAAACTTCTTAGCCCCTTTTTAGCATTATTTCGAACATCTTCTCAAGTAAAACGTACAGTAGAATAGACTCAAAATATATTTTCCTTTTGTTATTTTTCACGTCTGTGACTTACAAGGTTAAAAATTAAAATGTCAATAAAATTTTGAAAAAAATTATGGAGCGCTATACAACAGACGTGTTTCCCATCACTAGTATTTTGATATCTTCAGTGCGTTGTGTGGTCAAACGGACCCTACAAATTGTTTCTCTTTTAGACGCTAAACGAAACAAGCTAGCTAAAAACGCAGTTAGGTATATATTGCTTGGTTATTGGTCTTTGATCTCAAAATAAAATATATTCAATAATAACTATCACCATTGAGAAAAACCTATATCAAAACAGAACTGAATGAGGGCTTATTTGACCACACGACGCATTGTAAAAAGGTCCTATATGAGTCAATATAACCTGATGTCAATATAACATGACGCACCAGCAAAAATTACACTAAAAATCCTTACGCAGTGAACGTGTTAACAAATGAATCAACTGATGATTTTGGATATCATACCGAGTGTCTCAAAAAAATTACAGTGCTAAAGCATAAAGATAAACAAGAGTTCGAAGATTTTTGCAAAACACAAACTGTAAGTAAAATTTTTACTTGTACTTAATAATTATTTAGGTTATGGTTACTATAAAAATAAAACAGTGTAAACTCTGAGGTTACATTACCTACTGAAGATAAGTTTTGGATGCATAAAATAGCAATAATAAATAAAACGTTTGCTGCGTCAACGCAGATTGAGAATCACAGAGTACTTTGTTTATGTAGGAAATTGAGAACGCGCAATGTTGCGATGACATGGCCTGAGGAGGCTGAGAGGCTCAGAGGGCTGGGCAGGTTGAGTGGGTTGAGGGGCATTGCTAGGGGCCTTAGAGGCATATTTACATTTTTTCCCGCCAAAAAAAGAAAAAAAGGGGCCTTAGAGGCCTCCTTAGCCGTCTGCGCGGGTTTTCGCCTGGGCAGTGAGGCGAACCGGCATGTCTGAGCTGGATTTTTGCCCCTTTTAGGGGCTTTAGCGGATGCACCCGCGATAGTTCGCGGGGAGGCCCTGTGTGTTGCAAAGCACGCAGCTCGGCGGGATCTCCGGGTTGCGCGTTTTGCAGAGGTAATCAGAAGTGCCATGTTCTCCGGTGCATTTTACGCATCGCGGCTTGGCATGGCAGTGACGGGCAGAGTGCCCGTAGAGCTGACAGCGATGGCACTGCCCTGGGGCTCCTCGGTTTCTCGGGGCCTCGATTTGAATGCCAGAGAGTTGGCAGACTTTGGTGATCGAGTAGATGCCCTTTCCTTCGGGCGAAAGGTCTAGTACGACTAGGACAAGATCGTACGGGAGCTTGGTTCTTGCGTAGTATATTCTGTGTACCTCGCGAACCGGCAGATTTTGATTTTTAAGATCCTCCATTATGGAGCAGGTCGGGATCTCTTTCGGGATTCCCCAAATTACAACACGTAGTTGTTTCTCATCATCGAGAGCGTAAGTATGGAAGGAAATGTTTTCCATACGAAGGAAGGTCGTTAGCCGGCGGTGAGTCGTTGACTCCTATACTAAGACTCGAATGCCCTGCGCAGTTAACCACGCGTGGGTGAAATGGATGCGCTTTTCGGCTAAGAGCCGGGAAACGCGGTCCCACCAGGTTTTATCCTGTATGAAAACAGGCGGCGGAGCTTTAACACGTAGCTGTGAGTCAGCCGCGGGGGTCAGGGGCGATCTATGCTGTGCCGCTGGGGACAGGGGAGCTGCAAGAGACGGATCGGGGGCCGCGGGCGATGCGGGGGCCGCGAGAGACGTGCCGTAGGCGCGAGACGCTTTTTTGTGGGAGGAGGGGACTTGGAAGGGTCCTTGGCCTTCCTCTTTTTGTGGACGACGGGCTGAAACCGTCGGAGTCTTCGTTCATAGATGAACGAGAAGCTTCGGTTACGGACGTAACCGTCTCATCGGAGTCGTTTCCATAGCCTGTCTCGGTCTCTGATTCGGATTCAGCCTCCGATTCCGAGCGTTCGGAGGCGGGCTCGACCTCTATGGTCTCATTAGCGGGCTCGCTAGAGCCTGCCGCGGGGGTTGGCTGAGCGGTGCTAGCAGCGGCACGCGCTATGAAATAATATTTGATGCCCTTGAGCGCATCGGGCACAGTGGCTCGGAGCGCGTCGATGAGGTCCTTTGTCGATATTCCTTCGAAAGGATCCATGGTCGCTGCAAGCGACGAGAGCAGGGTGACCTCCCTGCCTAACGGCAGTGTGTACCTACGTGTCGCGAAATTTAATCTGCCACCTGTCGGGGGCAGAAACGTACCTAGTAATAAAACTTACTCATCGGGTGTGATTTCCTTCTGATACCGGGAAGGGGCCTAAGATACCTAAGGCCTGGGATACACTAACACGAACACAGAACACTTAGTCCGGATGCACTGTCACTTCACTGTGCTGAACAGATGTCCACACGAATCTAACCTCGAATGAGACCGAGAAAAAGGCTTTTGACAAGACAACAGCATCAAAGTGATGCGGTCGGCGTGATAACATATAATAATATTTGGCACTCGTGTAAGATGTCCGCACAGGTCGGACGTCTGAACGAGAATAATACATTTATTTCTTAAAAATGAAGATATATACTTATATTATACAAAATATTTACAACATAATGTTACGCCGTATTTCGTTCGTGCGCATTAGACATTAGCGAGTTACGGCGGCGTTCGCATACGCGAAGTGTGATAGCGTGTTGCGATATGTTGTAGTAGCCACAACTATTTAGTATGCCAGATGTGGATACTGTTACCTATTCAAATGTTTACAAAACAGCTGGTCATTCTAACAGGTATAATTCTCCAAAAATATCAGTTAAATGTAGTCGCTTAAAAAGATATGGTGTAATAAGCAATGTTGTAAAAAGCATTGTTTTTATAAAGCCGGGACTTATTGATTTTGGTCAATATAATCGGTATGTTGTTCTAGACGATGTCATCATAAACGGTTTTGACGTATATACATTTTTTTTTCACAGGCTGCTCTTAAAGTGAGAAGTAATTTTTTGTATCGCTTCAAATTTTACGGAAAAAAATTCATTGCTCGTTAAATTTGGTACCAAGAGCTGCAATACAATTTTTATAGTATTGATACATTATCGAGTCATAGTAAAACACTTTTTGTTTAATTTTTTTTAATCAATTTAATTTTTTATTGATGAAATTGTTAAAAAAGTCGGTAGTATCATTGAAAAAACGAAAATATTCATAACTTTTCGTGCAATGAAGTTATGGCCATGCTGTAGAAAGATTTTTTTGTTGGAAATTACCTCCTCTATCTCCCTGTTTCGTTTGATCCACGACTTTTTGATCATTCTGTATACATATATCTTTATTATTATAGACAAATTATATCGTAAACATTACAGATCTTAAAATTATCTAATGCTTTTACAAAGTCTATATATATAATATAAA
The DNA here is from genome assembly GCA_036937285.1 of Euphydryas editha. Classification (NCBI taxonomy): domain Eukaryota; kingdom Metazoa; phylum Arthropoda; class Insecta; order Lepidoptera; family Nymphalidae; genus Euphydryas; species Euphydryas editha. The sequence continues at coordinate 7,641,138 of JAUPFZ010000007.1, forward strand.
ATCTCTGGTCACAAAAAATCGTTTAATCATTCTGAAAAATACAGCGGGCGTTGAAGAAAATAAATCTAGAGTCGGATCCCATGCCAGCACACCATTAAGCAGAGTCAATCTCGAATTAACGCTGACTCTTGCATCAACGTCAAACTGCAACCCCGAACTGCAAACAGAGTATGCTGGCGAACGTGGTCATACTTTGGTATGCTCAGAGGTATGAGACTTAGCACTGATGGGTTAGGAATTTTACCCATAATTAAACTATAAAAATACCGTCAACTGGTCCTATTTTGCTCCTAGGGTGGTAAAAATGCTCCAATTCCGAAAAAAACATTTATCAGATTTTGCGTTCTGATACTTTACCTTTTAGTTGAATACAATATTTTTATCTAATAAAACTATTTTTAGTCTAGCAACATCAGAGTTGACAAATGTCAAAATCGGCCATTTCCTTTTTTGTGTGTGGGAGAACCGCAACGCTCTCTAAGGTAATAATTTAAAAGTACATTAAATCCATCTGCATCTCCTAAATTTGTAATTAAAACCATGACAATTAAATGTGATTAGTTAATGTGTTCTAAAAACTATCTGATTACGGTGATATTTTGTGTTTCACGCAGATATTGTATTTTCTACATATTTTTTTTTACAATGGGTATATTTTGCGCCTAGTTTTGAGGTTATATTGCGCCTAGAGCAAAGAATACCCAAAGATTAATTATTCCATGAGCATATGAATTTAGATATCTATGGTTACTTAATAACGTATTTATTTGTTTTAGGTTTTAAGCATGCCTAGAAAATATATAAGACGAGCCGATGCAAGGCGTTACAAAGCTTATAGCAAAGAAAAATTAGAAGAATGTCTTTTAACATTGCAAAACAAAACCATGACCCAAAGAGAAGCAGAAAAACATTTTAATATTCCTAGAAGGACTATTATTAACTATATTAAAGCCAGAAGAATGAATGTACCCATTAGACCACCAGGACATCCTTTAGTTTTTGACGATGAAGAAGAGTCCCAGTTTTCTGGTTGCTTAAAATTAATGGGAACATATGGATTCCCCGTATCCGAAAGCGATTTTCGCTACATAGTAAAAGCATATCTGGACAAAACTGGACGGACCGTTAAAAGTTTTAAAAATAATATGCCCGGTACAGAATGGGTTGCGTCATTTTTAAGTCGCCACCCTGATTTATCCAGACGTTTTGCTGCAAAAATAAGGAGGGCTAGGGCCGCTATCACTCCAGACATTCTAACTGAATACATAGAATATCTAAGAAAAGAGTTGGAAAATGTGCCAGCCGCTAACATATGGAATTACGATGAGACAAATGTCACATGATCCTGGCAACAAAAAAGTGATTGTAAAAAGGGGCTCTAAGTACCCGGAACTTCTTCGAAATTCATCAAAATCCAGCATTTCACTCATGTTTTGTGGAAGCGCCGATGGTGAATTACTTCCGCCGTTTGTAGTTTATAAGTCAAGCTGTCTGTGGACAACATGGACTGAGGGTGGACCTGAAGGCACCCGGTATAGTTGTAGTCAAAGCGGTTGGTTTGATATGAGCATATTTACTGAATGGTTTCAATCACAATTACTGCCTAAATTAAAAAAAATACCCGGTAAGAAAGTCATCATAGGGGATAATTTATCTTCCCATATTTCCCTAGATGTCATTAATCAATGCAAGGAAAACAACATAACATTTCTTTGTTTACCGCCAAATAGTACACACTTAACTCAGCCGCTAGATGTGGCGTTCTTCCGCCCACTGAAAGTTGCTTGGAGATCCATTCTGTCAGAATGGAAATCTAGTGCAAGCGGGTATAAGAATGCAATACTACCGAAAGGTATTTTCCCGCAAATGTTAAAACGTTTAGTTGATGCAATTACTCCGAATAGTTCTAATAACCTGAAAGCTGGATTTACAAAATGTGGAATCTACCCTTTAGATGTCAAACCTCTCTTAGATAGATTACCTCATGCAATCGACACTGAGGCAATTAATGATTCTTTTATACAGAGCCTAGAAATAAAAAGAAACGCATGGACACAGGGTGTCGAAGCCAGCAGAGGACGAAAAAAGCTAAAGTTTATACCAGGCAAAAGTGTAGCTGACCAAATGCTTGTTTCGCCAACAACTGGTGAGATAGAAGCTGTCCCTTGTTCGTCTTCTAATATTGTCGGTGTGATAGAAGCTGTCCCTTCTTTGTCTTCTGCTGTTATCCATAGTGATAGCAGCGAAACTGATGATCATATGTCTCTAAGAGATTCCTCAGAAGGACCATTCAGTGACGTTGAAAATGAAGATCCCAACATTTTAAATTCAGAGAATCTGGCATTACTGCCTTTAGTGAAAAAGGGAGGTCAATATGTAGTTTTTAAATACGAAGGTGAGCTCTTTCCTGGCGTGATTACAAAAATGAATAAAAAAGGGGCTGTAATATCATCAATGAAGCGTTCTTTGAAGAACTGGAAATGGCCTCAACCTAAAGACGAATTATTCTACACATGGAAAGATGTGCTTGGTGGCATAAATCCACCAAAAAAAATTGGACGCAGAGAGTTTTATTCTGTGCCGGAACTCGACCAAATATGGGGCTCATAACTTTTAGAAGAAGATTTTGAAAGATTTTTTTCTTGAGATTTTATCGTGTTGCTAATTTTTGAACCTAGTTTAGTAGTGATTCTTTGATGTTGTGTATTTTTAATACATTTTTTAAATGTTTATGCTAATTACAATAATAATTAAGAAAAAATGTTCCTATTGCAAACCAAACTGTGATTTTTCAATTGATCTCTCGTAAGTAAAGCTTGTTTTCTAACATGTTTAAGCTTTTTATTATCCTCTTCTACCGGAGCAAAGTAAAAATTACTAGTTGAACTACACTCCATTTGAAAAATATACGACCAACCTGTACAAAGCGATTGAGGAGCAAAGTTACCACCTGCAAAGGAACTACTTTGCTCCAAAAAAAACAAAAAAAAATAAAAAAAACTGGTCACTAAATACAATACTGTTTTGATGTTAAATTAAACTTCAATAATACTTTTGTGCATATAATTCATCACAACAGTAATTTATTAAAAATTAAAAATATATTGGTTTAAATAAAACAGTTGGAGCAAATTTTGGTGCAAAGAAGGACCAGGTTACGTTATTTCATCAAAAATACATCTCTTGTTAGTTCTAGGGAATCATATCCTGCTTTCCCTGTAAAAACAAAGAAGACAAAAGGGTAGCTTTTAAAGAACTAGATTTAACTGATATTAAATTTTGAGCATTAGTTAATTATATAGTTTTAACAAAGGCATTTAGTAAGAACTAGTTCTAACTAGGTAAAACGCGTTCTAACTAAAAATGGGTTTTAACTTTAGCAAATATATACCGAAATAAGATGAGTGTAATGATATTGAAAAAATAATTTTCAGCATAAGTAACATCGAATAAATATTTTTTGTTTTCATCGAACAAACGATAACTAGCTTAGATTGATTGAAAAAAAAAAGCAAAAGTGTCTAGGTACTTTAATAGAAAGAGCTAGGTTTAGGCCAAATTTTTGCGATTTTGTTGTCATTTTTGTTTTTTTGTTTAACTGTTTTGTTTGGATATGACAGTATTCAAAACATTATTTGACTTCGTTCCACAGCACATCTATCTATTATCATACCTCTGACGGCCGTAAATTGAAAAGAACCATCATCATTAAGCCGGCGTATCCCCACTACTGTCGTTGCAAGACTTATGTATTAGATCGTGTTCTAAAGTCCCCAGTAATAAATAATTATACAGGCTGGTTAATCATGGAATATAATGTCTATATTCCATGTGGTTAATGAAAGTAGAAAGTGAAAAAACGCACAAAATTAAAAAAATATCTCAGCATGGCAGACCCAAACTATTGTGGCCTATCAGTGATACCATACTCCGATTCCAATTCTTCAAAAATCTTTATAGGGGAATTGCCGAAATTCGTAATTTTTTATTACAAAATTTAAGTTTTCGAGCTATTTTGGTTATTTTAAATTATTGCTGTATGTTGATTACGCAATTATTGGATTACTAATTGTTGGATAAATAATTATTGAATTAAGTTTATACGGACTTTTCAAAGGCCTTCGATAAGATCTCTCATAACCTGTTAGTCAAAAAACTTAGTGCAATAGGTATACACGGTGATTTGCTTCGTTGGCTTGAATCTTATTTGCGGGATCGTAGTCAAGCTGTTGCTGTTACGGTTTTTGTTCGTCATTTGTGCCCGTTACTTCTGGAGTGCCCCAGGGCTCTCATCTCGGACCATTATTATTTAACATCTTTATCAATGACGTAACAGCATACATTCGTAATTGCAGTATATTGCTCTATGCGGATGATATGAAGATTTTTAAAATTATTGACTCTCCTCAGGACTGTGTATTACTTCAGGATGATCTTAATAGCTTTGAGAGTTACTGTAAACATAACCTTTTAAAATTAAATATAAAAAAATGCAACACCGTGACATTTACGAGGAAGAGGAGTGCTATACTATTTGACTACAAATTACAGGATACCGTTTTAGCCAGAGTTTCTGAGATAAGAGATTTAGGTGTCTTTTTAGATCAAAAGTTAAGTTATGCTCATCATATTAATTATATAACATCCAAAGCTTACAAGATGCTTGGATTTATCTTAAGATCTACTAAAGAATTTAAAAATTGCTTTACCCTTATCCTTCTTTTTAATGCTTACGTAAGGTCCCTTTTGGAATATGGATCTACAGTTTGGAACCCGTCTTACAAAAAATATATAAATAAAATCGAAAAAATTCAATCAAAATTCTTAAAACATTTGCGATTTGAAGCCAGAATTGCCAATTCCGACCATTCGAGCAATAAAGTCTTGGCTAGTATCACCCCATTAAATTTACGCAGAATCTTAAGGGACCAATTATTTCTTTACAAAATTGTCCATAATGTTATTGATTCCAAAAGTCTTTTTAGTAAAATTTTATTCGAATGTCCCCTTCTTAACTCGAGAAATCAATCATTATTCTTCAAACCCCGTTGTAAAAATTATTATGCCAAGAATGTGTTTTTGCTGCGTGCCTGTAGGAATTATAATAAGCATTGTAAGAGTTTAGATATATTCAACATGAAAATTAGTCAATATAAGAATAGTTTACATTAATTATTATTTAAATAATCAATTTGTTATAACTGTTTAATTGCTGTGTTTATTTTATGTGTTTGTTTTTGTTTTTTATTATGGATTGTCAAGTGTTTGTTATAATTTTCTGTGGAAACTTGATTGATTTGTGTTGTTCTTGTATTGCTTTTATTTAAGAGTGTTATGATAATTGTTTGTTTCCCAAATAAAATAAAATAAGCTTCAATGACTTTGCATTGGTTTTCATAATGGTCATCAACACGTACCTACTTACTTTATTATGATGAATAACACTTAAGGAAATGTCTTATATAATATTTTATTCATATATAGTTAATAATATATGTAAGGTAATAATAAAAATGATTGTTTGAATAAATTTTTTTTTTATTTTGAGCGTTTGTAGGTTTCCACTTGATATACCCAAATCGAAAGGCAAAAATCCGATGTTGGGAACACTTAAGTGTTGTCATGTAAAAATTTGCAAAAAAATCGAGTTTTTACTTTCGTTAGCCAGAATTTATTAATGTTAACTATTTATTCATATTTGTATCTAGTCCATTGTGTTCGTCATTTTTACGTAAATATATTAAATGTAATAAAATTAAATTGTCTTTAGATCCATAATTTGTATATAGCTATTGTTTAATATGCTATTATTAATATTTTGTTTCTGTTGTTTTAGATTGAGAGTTGTAATTAAATGCACATTATATCAAATGTCGCCGAAATTTGATTGAGGTTGGATTCTTGATGGCACCGAACAATTTAATCTATGTCTTCTCCATTCCATTGCACTACGTGCACCATCTATAGAGGTATTCTCGGTATATCCATATTCTGTCCCTCGATTAGAAGAGAGAGACGATCGCGGTACCGGTTGAATTACATACCAATATAATATTACTGTGCATATTAAGGTTGTTTCTATGATTTGTTTATTAAAATTGAAGTAAATAACTGATGTTCAGAATAAAAAAACAATTATCGAGATTTGAATTTGAGATCTTGCGATCTCAAATGGCCAATGGCAGCCAATGGGGTACCGCGATCTTCTCTCTCTTTCTAACCGTTGGTCGTTTCCGCTTATAGGCAGCCTTATGTCTCACCTACTCAATCTATAATATTTCTATGGCACCAGCGTTAGCATTCGTCACATAATTATCGTACAAATCACATAATTTAGCACTTGGTACGATCGAACATAGAGGTGTCGAAATTGTACGATAATCCAACGTGCACAACATAATTTTGCGGATTTTTTTTTCCGTTCAAATATCATCGAAATGGAAATTTTAACTACTTTTGATGCCCTCTCTTATTTATTTTCTGATTTTCTAAGCACTTACTTTAGCTTTTTAGATTAGATATAGTGGACAAGTACAGACGATGACCTTTTTTTTTGTCTACACTTCAGAGGCAGGACATATATATTATTACAGTCGAAAAGTATCTGTGTGACAATTTTGTATTTGTACCTCCGTGATTTGTACGATAAATTGGAACGAAAAACGATAATTTTACGGCCGAAAATACACAATACTGTCAGCAAATAATGCTAACTCTGTATGGCACCATCCCTCAATTCCCTCATGACCAGTGTTACCAACCCTGCTGTTTTAACAGTAGATTTGCTGTTTTCACATTGATGCCCCTGTTTTCTGTTTCCTTTCTAATTTTTACTGTTTTTTAATTAGCGTTCAGTGCCACCTATTACACTAGGCAAATATTTTTTGTTAACCACTTTATTGTAATAAAATGTAATCTTTTGACTAAAGCAAAATTCCCGATATCATTTACTTTTGGAAACATGTTCACGAATTGAAAAATGCAATCTTCAGGATTAGTGCTTTGTTTTTATTACCCGATCACCTATTTCTTGGATAAGTTACTGACTTCGGATAATCGGAAAACAGGCTATTTCATCTGAGGATGACAGCAGGAGCCCAAATTACTTATTTTACGGATAAGTTACGACCTTGAATAAAATAAATAATAGATTTAAAAAAAAACTGAAAAACGCTTTTATAAATATCCAAACCAATTTTTTTTTTTGAAGATTAGGCAATTGAGAATGAAAGTGGAAAATAATAAAATTTTACTTTGATTTTTTTATTTTTTATTATTATATTGTGATCAATATTATAATAAAACAATGTGAGTCCTGGTAACTAATAAAAGTAGATGATTGTTTTAATCATATGGAGGTAAGTATGAAATCTGCCTTTTTTATTTTACCTATTGTTTTCTTCTGTTTTTTTATTGGTGAACTGCTGTTTTTTAGTTTCTTGGGGCTGGCAACACTGCTCATGACATTTGTGAAATAATTTGTGTCAAATTGACACTACTAAAAGCCAAAGCCCTTACCCCTTTGAATATTATCAAAGAGTATTAAGTATATAATATATACTCTTAGGCCGGATCCACACTACAGTGCTGGTCTCGGTTCGTTCTCGGTCCGATCTCGATCCGGTAAAATATTGTTACACAAGAAACAATGAGAGTATTCATACTATCCGTGCCAGTCAAGGTCCGATCAAGTCACGCTCCGGCAACGATTCGTCATACAAAAGCCTTTACATAAAACTTTTGCCATACAAAAAAAAAATTGAAATCAAATTCAATTGAATTAAAGCCGTCCTTAATATATTTTGTGTTATCTAAATTAGAAATTTAATAAAAAACTAATTCCAGAAAGTTGATCATATTATAGTTTACAAGTTTTTGTAATAATACATTAAAGTTACTTTTTGCTTACCAAATACTTGTAAGTACCTATAACAATTATGAAACCACCCGTTGAACCAAGAGAAGAAGATTGTTGTAATAGTGGTTGTAATCCGTGTATATTTGATGTTTATCAAAGACAGCTGGAGATATATAAAAACCTTAATAAAAATAGTGATCATTTATATAAGCAAAATGGTATATCTGAATTAGAATACACAGCTTTTGTTGTTAAAGAAACAATAAAAATTTGCGATACACAAAAAATTTTAAAATTTAAGAAACTAAATAATGAGGAATATATAAAAGTATGGTGGAATCCTGGCGACCACTTTCTTGTTAAATATACATCCAAAAAATCCTCATGTTCTAGAGCTTATACTCCGATCAAGTTGAAAATACATTCAAATGAAGACTTTAATTTTATGATAGTTATTAAAAAATATAATGATGGCTTAGTATCAAATTATCTGTACAATTTAGAAATAGGAGAAGTAATTTTGTGGCGAGGCCCATATGGACATTATAAAATAGAATCAAACAAATATAAAAGAATTATAATGATTGCACAGGGGACAGGAATAGCGCCATTCATGTCTATTATAGACAATATTGTAAGTAATGAAGATGATATGACCAAAATCATCTTATATTTTTGTTGTAGAACTATTGATGAAGTTCTGTTCAGAAATGAGTTGTATGATTTAAAAGCTTATTGGAATTTTTCATATAAAATTTTTTTGAGTAATAGCTTAGAAAATAAATATAATTTAAAATATAACGAACCCATATGTTTTAGTAAGTTTGACAGAAAGGAGTTGCAGGATCTGAAACCATTTGTCAACAATCAGTTTCTTTTGTGTGGTTCACAACAGTTTATGAATGAATATGAAAAAACTATAAGAGACGAAAATTATAGTGAAAATATAATATTATTTTGAGAATTGTTTATTTTTCTTTGACATGTCACATTAGTTACCTGACCTTTATTAACTAACTTATGTAAACGTAACAACTCTTTAAATTATTGACATAGAACTTCTCCATAAGCATTTCTTCTCTGCTAGGTTACTAAATGATATTGATAAACATCAAACTTTAAATTATCTTTCATCGCTAAAAACTTCTAACATGAAACATCCTCCCATTTACTTCCTCCTCTTTCACTGAAGGTGATTTTAAAAGAGTTGTACTGTCTGTGGCATTAAATTCCCTCGGAGCCCACTGCTTAAGCCATAATATGATCATCCCTATCCTAGATATAATTATTCGTATTTTATTACACATCCTTAATTATTCCATTACATGTAGTAAGTTTCCCAAAACCTGGAACCTTTGTATAAGATCTCTCACCGATTTCTATTCTTCCTTTCCTCTCAAAAATCCTAGAAAAGTTAGTTTTCCAACAATTAAACAGTTTCCTTCACAAGTATTCCCTTCTAAATCCTCTTCAGTCTGGATTCCATTCTGGTAATATAAGGATACTGTTGAATTTTAGTAACGCGTTCAATTTTGTTGACCATGAAATTCTATTGAGTGTGTTTCGTGCTTTTAGATGTCTCAAGACGGCGTGCTATCTCCATTGCTCTTCTCAATTTTCATCCATTCGATTCCTTAATCTATTTCTTCTCTACCATATGTATGAGAGATATTCAAATTTATCGTCACACAATGCTTCAAGATCAATATTTATATATATATATATATATATATATATATATATATATATATATATATATATATATATATATATATATATATTATACTGAAGCCTGTTTATGTCTCATTGTTGGACAAAGACAAAGACAAAAACAATTTTCCTATACAGGAGAACGGTTGGAGCTTTATATGCCACCCCTCGCGGTCTTGACTTCACGGTGTTTTCACGGTGTTTTACACAGTGGAGACACTGTGTAACCTCGACTGATTTCTCTTTGTCCTCACTGTGTATTTGTTCCATCGGTACACAGTGTTTCCACATACTTTCGCGCTATCGGCTAAGGGAAATTGACTAATTCGTCCGCCTTATAAATGTTTTTCTGTTAACGGAATCATAGCGCGATAAACCAACCTACAACGCCATCTATGGAGCACTGTGTTCTCACTGTGTATTTGTTCCATCAGTATAGTGTTTCCACAGTATTTATAATAATAATATAACAACCCACGGTTTGGTGGTATCCATGCAAGAAAAGAAACACCTTCACCCAATTGGATAGAATCCGTGACTGTTACGCGTCAGTAGAACTTTCCTCACCACTGCACGGTGCACCTGAATGGTTATCAAGCTTAACGCATGTCCATAAATCACTACTGCAACATCTCATCAAAGATATAACTATTCTATTATCGATTTATTAACATTTATAATTTTATTTTCCACTATTACATTGTTAGTATAATATCTTAATATTATGAGATTATTATATTCTTTATTGCACTTTAAAACATTTTTACAATTTTTAACTACATTGGAAGTTGGCAAGGGTGAAACTATCTCTATAAGAGATCTCTACCAGTTAACCCATGGTGATAATGTTACCGCGGGGTAAATAGTACAAAAGAATAAAATAAGACAGTAAAAACTATGATACATACACTCAACATACAGGATGACTGGTGAATTACTATCGATATTTAAGGAGAATACTCAGTACACGATTCTCATTCGAATTATGTTTAAAAAAAAATTGCTACTTAATTTTTGATCAAATTTCTATAAATTTCAATTCAAATAAATGAAGCGTGGACACTTTTCCAGGCATGCCGGCGGCGCGTGCACAGGTGTTGTACTGTGCCTAGCGGCACACATCTAAAAATTGCCAAACTTCACATCATGTACCTAGTCAACAAATTTGTTGCTTAGACGAGTTGTAGAGACTTAGACGGTAGCAGCAGTTTCTTAAACTGCTGCTACCGATAATTAAAGCTCGATATTTTACCGGCTTTATATGATGTCCCATGGCCCATAGAATTATTAAAAGTAATGTCTTTATTCGAAGTTCAATAGTTTCATGCAGCAGTACGGTCAGCACAAAAAGACGGTATAATTGTAAATCATCTGTATACAGATGGTAGGAAAAATAGAAAATAGTAACGAAGAGAGAACGCCACATTGTGGGATAACAGCAGTAAAATTCGGCCAGTCGGATGAGTTATAAGACGTTACAGACCGCTGGCTGCAAAAAGAGTAGAATGGAACAAGTCAATATGACAGTAAATGAAATTCATGTTAGCTGCACGAAGAGGCCAATTAGCGCTAGTAGAGCTTTTAACTTGAACGTGAGTTATAAATTTATAATCAAATTTTTTTATATAAAACACATTGAAATAATATCCCAGAGTACCTCCATTGAACCATGAATGTCAGTGCGCAACTGCGCATATTGAATTTTCGGTTATTTGACCAATATAAGTAATATAATTGCATTGCTTTTCTACTAACACTGGTGAAAACAGCCGTGCTTCAATAGAACAACTGAAAGTCATCAAACCAAAAAAATCATCATTAATTTTTAATAATAATAATAAAATAATTTTTGAGAAAGATACAAAATGTTTCTAAAAAATTATATTTAGTGCCAATAAAATTTTACAAATTCTTAAAATCGACATTACAGATACATTTTACTATATTTTTATTATATATTTAAATGGAATCTACCACCCGTTTTTATATACCACTAATTTTTCCCTAAAATATTTACAACACATTAAATAGTTATAACACTATTTTTCAAGTATCAAATTAACTTACAATTAGTTACTAAATGTAACAGTAAATACTACACAAAGAGTTTTTTGTTTTCGGCGTTTTCACGGAATATTCCGTCTACATTACCTATATGCAAGGGTCATTATTGTCATTTATAAAAATGTATAATCTACACGAATTTTCAAGCCATCAAGAATAAAGCATACAGTAAATATTATATTATATAAAACATACAGTAAATGCTATATTTATTACTAATTTATTAAAAGGTATATTTATTTTTAATATGGCAATACTTTTTCTGTTTATGTGAGCCAAAGAATTTGTATCTATATCAAAATTAAAATATTTGATATGGATTTTTTTCGCGCCGGCGCGAATGGTGAAACGTGCATTTCTCGTTTTTTGTAGAGATTAGATATTTTCGTAAATTCCTATTATGTGCAAAGTATAAGAAATTAAGTGAATGTTTTAAGTGCTTATTTGCAATAATTTAACCATCACTACAAGTTATGCTTTTATACCTGTAGTTATCCGAGTATTGTGAAAAAAAAAAATGTTTTAATAATTTATAGTTTTTTATCGATTGGATTTGTAATAAAATGGGATCCATCGTTCTGAAAAGTTTATCTATCCTTTTAGGCATTTTCTTTATTTTTGTTGGTATCACAAAGCTAACGCCTTTTATATCAAAGGAATTGCATAAAGATTTGGTGAGTATATTTTATTATTATAATTTTACACATGCTGACGCTGAGACAGAATTAAAAAGGTCGCTCAGTGCACTACGATTTTTGTTGCGGAGCAATGTGGCTTGCTATTTTAGTATTTGGCCTGCCGCCTAATGCCCAGTGGTGCTTGTCTTGTTACGATAGTAGAAATGGTTCTAGACGTATGACTCTTTTCTGCACAAAATATTCATATTCTACTGCGTTATCGTTGATAAATTTGGACTTGACTTGAGTCTATTTAGCTATTTAATACAAAACATTGTAGTATTTAAATTATCTGTTCGATAATACGCTAAAGACCACTACTTTTTTACCACTTTGCTGTAATTTAGTTGTATTGGCCAATTAATTTAAAACAAACTAAATGAGGGAATCAATATAATTTTATTTGTTTTTTTTTTTAGCTAAACTAGCTTTGTCTGCAACATAATCGTATTTTATCTATTTTTAAATTGATGATTCAAAATGCATTTGACGTTTAATCGTATTTCGAAATTAATACAAATTGATTTAATAATCACTTCTATATAATATAAATATCATATACGAAGTCTATATTATGAATATGAAATTTAATGTTTAATTTAACTTTATTTAATTCCTGAACATCTTTTTTCATAACTGCCGAAGTGTATTAGATATGACCATACCACTCGGTAGAATGTCACCAAGAGCAAATTAATATTTATATATAAACAAGTATGCTTAATTAAAAAAATCAAAAACCCCGACTGCGTAAAATACTCTTATTATGAACTAAAAAGAATAAAACAATTTACTAGCTTTCATTTGATACCCATATTGCTACAGTAAGAAAAAAAAATTGCATTTCCCCCCTCATTCCGCCATTTGCGGTCGCCATTTTGAAAATTTATATAGCCTATGTCACTACTACAATTTAGACAAATCCAACGACACCTCATATGTCAAAAACAGTCCAGCCGTTTGGGCTATAGGGCGTGCCAAAGAAATGGACATACATACATACACTGGAAAAACATAACCCTCCTTCTGTCGCAGTCGGGTAATTATTATTGAAACGTAACTGAAATAGGTACCAATCGTAAATGATAAATTGTTGTTGCATTATTTTTATTTTATATATCTGAAAGTATTGTTCAGAGAGAATAATATTTTGTATAATAATTATAATCAAATACTCAAATGCATTGTCTTTTTATACAAATTAGATATAAAAAAAAAATAATAATAAATAAATAAAAAAATTGTTTTAAAAAATTAACTGATATTTTGCGGTAATTATTTAGTTTATAATATGAATAAGGCAATCGATTGAATCCTCTATAGTCTATACAAATTGTTGTTATAAACAGGAGTACCTGGATGACCGAGCTTTGCTCGGTTAAATTGTATTTAGATACATTACATACTGATGAAACATAAATAATATTTTCGATCTTACCGACATAATAGTAAAACAATAGGAACTGGTTATTTAAATAAAAAATAAAAAGAGCTCTTAATAATAGTTTGTCTCACAAAAAAGGAACTTGTAAAAAAAAAGGAAAAAAAATTGGTCTGTAGGCAGCGGGATTCGAACCCGGATCTTCTGATGTTGAATCCGCCCGATTTCACGTCCATAAAGCTAGAATGTTCAAATGGGCAGAATCACTAATTGAGCACTTAATTATTCATTAAGGTCATTAGGCGATAACTAACACAGATTCCAAGTTTTAAGCATTTTCTCTTTTCATACTGTTAAATTAGCAAGTTCTTTTATAAAAATAAAATAATTTCACACTTTTGTTTTCGTATATCAAGAGCACTAATTGAGCACTTAATTATTCATTTAGGTCATTAGGCGATAACTTACCTAGATTTCAAGTTTTCAGCAGGTTCTCTGCTCATATTGTTAAATTAGCAAGTTCAGTTTTGAAAAAAAATATTATTATTATTATTTCATATTTTCGTCTTCGTATGTCAGGAGCACTAATTGAGCACTAAATTATCTACATTTCGATTTGATGCTATATCCTGCGGTTAGCGTTTAAGAAGTAGTGCACTGCTAGCTTAATTAAAAGTTAGCAGTTTTCTAATTTTTCGGTAAACTATTGGAGCGTAAAATTTAATTTTGCAACACTAAATTAGCACTAATTGAGCACTAAATTATCTACATTTCGATTTGATGCTATATCCTGCGGTTAGCGTTTAAGAAGTAGTGCACTGCTAGCTTAATACAAAGTTAGCAGTTTTCTAATTTTTCGGTAAACTATTGGAGCGTAAAATTTAATTTTGCAGCATTAAATTAGCACTAATTGAGCACTTAATTATTCATTCAGGTCATTAGGCGATAACTGACGCAGATTTCAAGTTTTAAGCATGTTTTACTTTTCATACTGTTAAGTTAGCAAGTTCTGTTATTAAAATAAAAAAAATAATAATTTCATATTTTTGTCTTCGTATATCAAGAGCACTAATTGAGCACTTAATTATTCATTTAGGTCATTAGGCGATAACTTACCTAGATTTCAAGTTTTCAGCAGGTTCTCTGCTCATATTGTTAAATTAGTAAGTTCAGTTATGAACAAAATTATTATTATTATTATTTCATATTTTCGTCTTCGTATGTCAGGAGCACTAATTGAGCACTAAATTATCTACATTTCGATTTGATGCTATATCCTGCGGTTAGCGTTTAAGAAGTAGTGCACTGCTAGCTTAATACAAAGTTAGCAGTTTTCTAACTTTTCGGTAAACTATTGGAGCGTAAAATTTAATTTTGCAGCATTAAATTAGCACTAATTGAGCACTAAATTATCTACATTTCGATTTGATGCTATATCCTGCGGTTAGCGTTTAAGAAGTAGTGCACTGCTAGCTTAATATAAAGTTAGCAGTTTTCTAATTTTTCGGTAAACTATTGGAGCGTAAAATTTAATTTTGCAGCATTAAATTAGCACTAATTGAGCACTAAATTATCTACATTTCGATTTGATGCTATATCCTGCGGTTAGCGTTTAAGAAGTACTGTAGTGCACTGCTAGCTTAATATAAAGTTAGCAGGTTTCTAATTTTTCGGTAAACTATTGGAGCGTAAAATTTAATTTTGCAGCATTAAATTAGCACTAAATGAGCACTTATTTTTCATAATAAAATTAAGTGATTCTGCCCATTTGAACATTCTAGCTTTATGGACGTCCCGATTTCCATCGGAGCTATTTTAAGCTTATTAATGACAGCGAAATTTACCTTCGTATTCTAACGATATTTTTTAATTGCTTAAAAAAAGGGATAAAACGACATTTTCTAAAAATAAATCCTAGCTAGATCGATTTTTCGCCCCCGAAACCCCCTGCATACTAAATTTTATGAAAATCGTTGGAGCCGTTTCCGAGATTCAGATTATATATATATATATATATATATACAAGAATTGCTCGTTTAAAGATATAAGATACATTTCTAAGCTTCGAATGTTAGGCTACTTATATTTCCTGTTTGACTAGACTTTGGCTTTGAAAGGTCTTTTTTTTTTAAAGAGAAAATTGTAAAATATAGCTTATTAAAGTATAAGAATAATTAGGTTTAACATTAACTATGATAGACGTTTTTATTATTACATAGGTACGAGTAGATGAATGCTAACGCATTTAAAAGCTGATGTCATTTTGGGTTGGTTTTTAATGTTTTTATAATATTAGCATAATACATTGTAATATTACCACACCTATGCTCCGGAATCGTGATACTAGTTGCGTCTCGCGGTTTTACCCGCGCAACTTTTTATTTTTTTTTGGGAATTTCGTAGTGAAGTAGGTAAGCCTGTGTGTCGGATCTGCCGCTATTTAAATACCAAGTTTCGTCATTCAGATCAAATCAAATGTTCTAGTTTGATTAAGTAATAAAAATCCGTCTAAATTCAATAAAAAGTATAATTACAACAATATTTTTTCCATTTTTTAAATTAGTTTTTATTTATCATTACGATTTTTATAAACATTCTGAATTATTGTTAATATAAAGGTTTATTTTTTGCAGAGAAAGGAATATGTAAGGTATGCAAAGGTTTTCCCATTCACGGAACTGTTGGATTTTAAAGTACCATCGAAATGGTATCGGAGGAGCGTTGGTGGACTTGAAATTTTGTTTGGACTTGCACTCGCTATTATACCTAGTCGTAAGTGAATTCTAGTTAATGTTAAATCTAATTACACGGGGTTTTTTTTTCATGTATTAAATAAATTCTATCAAAGGTGTTTATGAGCATAACTTAAAGCCAGCAAACCAATTTAATAAAATCAATTAGATGGTGTTTTTGCCTTTCGATCTATTATTCTGTTAAATAGTTCTTGTACTTATTGTTGATTATTTGAAAATTTTATTTTTGTTTTTATTTCCGCATAGAGTTGCTTTAAATTAATAACGTAATTATTCCTGATTCATTAAAGGGACATACGAACAATTCTTATTGTTATTTCTGTAATAATATATCACAATTAATACACAATTTCACTTTATTAAAGTGTGTAATATTTATATATAGACATTTGGGAGTTTTTTGATCTAACGCGAATGAAAATATCCGATGATTTTAGAAAACCTTAAGAGGTTTCACTAACGAATCAGCCAATAGTCAAGTTTTTGTAATAAATTAAAATTATTAAAATTTTGAAATACAATAATCTACTCTCTGCTACTATTTACTGTCGGATCTGTCATTAATCGAAATTGGGATCGTATCCGGTGTGTGTACACTAGCCGCGCGTTCCAGATAAAGTAAAGAACGCGGCGAACATCGGGCTGGTGCTGCTGATGGTGCTGGCCGCCTACTCGCACGTCATGGTGGGCGACCCCTTCGACCGCTGCGCGCCCGCCCTCGTCTTCTTCTTCATGCTCACCGGCCGCCTCGTCGTCTGGTAACATATGCCCGTTATCTGGATCACTGGATTGACGACCGTTCCGGTGTAGTGGTGCGAGTAGTTGCCTCAAAACTGCGCGCCGGGGCGGTCGCGGGTTCGATTCCCGCACGGGACAGATATTTGTATTAGTATAAATATTTGTTTCTGGTCTGGGTGCATGTCCTTGTGGGTTTCCCCACCGTGCCTCGGAGAGCACGTAAAGCCGTCGGTCCTGGTTATCATAGACACCTGATAACGATCGTTACTCGTGGTAGAGAAATTATCCGCCAACCCGTAGTGGAGCAGCGTGGTGGGTTAAGCTCAAATCCTTCTTCTATATGGAAAAGAGGACTTCGCTCAGCAGACAGCAGTGGGTGGATTACAGGCTAATACAGTACAATACAGAACAGAATCACTGGCGTGCCTGTCGGGATAATCGTCTTCACCCATCCTAGAAAAATAGAAAGACGTCTTTTTTGAACCCGATGCGTACTAATAATTTTACAAAGCGGAAGAGTTTTCTCATTTCGACGTTCTTTAATCTCGGGATCTAATGGGCTGATTTTTTTTTTTGTATTAGAAAGCTATGTTTATCTAGCAAGATTAAGGCTGTCACATTATGCTATGACTCAAGAGAGTATTGGCCACAATCGTCAACGCGAATGTCATCAGGCTGAGGCCCCTAAAAACCAAAGCTACGCCAATGCCTATTACAAAAATGCTTGATGATTCTAACCGTATCAATGATCTTTACGTGTACTGAATAATTTATAGAAACATTCCGAAATTTTTGTTGAAGACAATGCTAGACTGTATCACAAATAGCCCGAACAACTTCTAGACCGAATACTAAAAAGTAATCACAATATTTTATAGTTTACTAAAAAAAACATATTAGATGATTGCTTTCCTTCGCTCGTCCTAATTATATAGTTTAAAATTACGTTATCGTTATTTTAAATGTACGTTATCTTCGTAAACTATCGATTCATTTTGTAAAATTTGTTTGTTTGAATTTGATGATTGAGAAAGGTTATAAAGTTTAATTATTACCTTTTATATGTGATTTAGTAAACATATAAAAATCAGAGAATCAAAATTAAATTGTCGGTCGGTTCGCGAGGCGCGCTTACTGCAAATATACATTGTTTATTATTCTTATCCAAAATTTTATACATATTTCGTCGCTTTAAATTTAAATGTATGATAGGTTTTTAGAATCGATTTATTTCGCACGATTACGGTTTATTTTGGGATATTTCAATCTGTCAGAGGGATCGTGGGTAGAATTTGCGTCAGAATGTGCTCCAGAGTTTGCAAAAGAATGATTTCTCACGTCAGCCTCAGCTCAGCAAAAAGTTATAACCACACGACCCTTGACCAATATACGTGCGATGTAAACACGAGTTTGAAAATAAAATTAATTCGATCGGCCGCAGTATCTTCTGGCTAAATGCCAAAATTTTGCTATTATGAGTTAGTCACTTGTCGCGTTTATAATAATGTAACTATTTCGATTCACACTGCCGCCGATGCTTTATTGTTAGTATAATTATAATATTTATTGTTAAATAGATCTGGTTCACTAATATTAGGTCCTTGACAAGAGCTCTGATGTTATAGTAAACCTGCCTCAAAAGTTCACGCTCCTCGAACTGGATATAAAACAAATCTTACTAAACAATTAAATATATATTTAAACTAAAAATAAAACATTGTGCCTAAGATCCTCTTTCGTATTTCTGTAGTACATACATAAATTATTCTCATTTCTTTTAAGGTATCAGACGAGCCGAAGGGAAGAAATGGAAAAAGCGGCAGCAACTCAGAACGGAGACGGTCTCAAGAGAGATTAAAAAAAAATCGTTCTTGTATAAGATTAAAAGGTTTTCGTCTTTTCGATCATATTTGCAGACTATTTATAAAATTCTAAATACCTCTAGGTTGGATTACCTCTGAATTATTTCGTATTTATTTGACGTTAATATAAAAAAAAACTGTAATCTATAATATAAAAATAAGTCGGGTTTTCCTTCCTGACGCAATAATTCCAGAACGCACGAACCGATTTCCACGGTTTTGCATTCGTTGGAAAGGTTTCGGGCTCCGTGAGATTTATAGCAAACAAAATTCAGGAAAAATTTCAATAGAAAAGCAGGAAAACAGGGAAAATCATTTTTCACATACAGCGCCATCTCTGATACATAGCATGTACAACTTCATCTTTTAATCCCCAAACGAAATGTTACAAAAAACGAAGCCATCTGGTGGCGAAACGGAGTTCGCCGGATTTGCTAGTTAATTATATAAATCATCATACTGTGATTATTTCTAAAACAACTGAAAAATTAAATAGTTTGTTTAGTTTGCTTACAAGACAAGTATTATATCTATTTTCATTACTCTCGCACTATTAATATAAGGCACGCGCAAACTTTTTTTTTTAATTTAAAACTTTCCTATTTTAATTATAAGTTTTGTTACGCCAAAGAATTCGTATCTAAAAGTGATATTAATTTAAGCGATATTAACTTAGTTAAGTTCATTTTGGGTGAGTGTGTGCGTAAAATGTTTTTACATATGTGTAAGTACTGGATAACATAGTATGTATGTAGGTTCTCATTACTGCCACTTTAGGGTAGAAATAGCGTTATTAATTTATTCACAATATAACTTACTTGTTTTTATACATTTTGCTCAAATTAAAATCGGAACAGCGGCAGGAAATCTGTCGGTTAATAGTATGTAATTAAATATTCTAGTCAAATTGATAAGTTCATAAGATTCTTTTATTTGTATGTATTATCTAACTACTGAATGAGCATAAATAGTTATATATACAAAAGCACGTAGATTCGTTTACTAACAAATCATAGTTTGAAAAGTCTGTAGTCACACCTAACGAATAAAAAAATTTAAGAAAAAAAAAATAAGCAAGAAGTTGCTTTGAAATTCGAATAATTTTTTTTTACATGTATACAGTGCGTATCATGTTTGATATAAATGGGAATGAATAAATGGATAAGTAATAAAAAAAATCTCGTTTTATTTAAATAAATAATTCCATAAAAAAATATACAAGTATTACATAATTAATATTTAAGCATACGAATGTAAAATAATTTTTAATATAGTACCTGAATATAATAAAATAACAATGTTAGTATAGTACGTTTTAGACCAATCTTATATTAAAAAGCAGTAGAAAGTTACTTCTATTTTCTACTGCTTTTTTTTTAAATGGATTAGATAAATTGGCGATGTCATAGCTTTAAATACATTGCCTTATTGTTTATCTGCATCTTTTAAAAATAAACATTAAATAAGATAACAAAATAAGTTTTACGTTAACTACCTATATGTATGTATAATACCTATACAAGTAATATGGAGAAAAATTTAATTTAATAAATCAGTATTTTTGAAATTATGCACTCAACCACTAATTTATATAAATATTTCTAACAACAAGTTTAGAATAAGTCAAAACTTAATAACAGTTTGTTTTTTAAATAAATCAGTTATATATTGTAGGGGACGAGAAAGGGGGAAATAAATATATAATCGGCTCACATTTGACGGCCCTCATTAGTATGTGAATAATAATATATATATCTGGCTTGTACAAATATGTAAACATGTGCGGAGATCGAACCCGCGACCGCCATCACATCAACCATTTGCTGTGACTACTGCGCCAACGAGTCGTCGCGGAAATTTATCTTGTATATATATATATATATATGTATATGTCGTGGCTATGTCGTAGAATTGTCCACATCATTAAGTGCTCAAGAATGTCATGAAGTGGTCACATTTCATGAAATATTTCACTGTCCATTGGCCACATCATGATGTGTCTTGGCCAGATTAATGATAAAAAAATCGTCTGTCGATATGCTCAACAAAGGCGCGCTACTTCTTGAATTGGTCAAAGTTATTTAATCATATCGCTTATAAAACATAAGTATAATAAAGTACCGTATCGTAAAGCGTACGGGTTCTCAAGGCTGCTTCTAGAGTCATACTACACGATGTGGACGCAATTTATAAATTGCTATTTCGTTTAAATTTTATACAAGTTTTATTGAAATCCAGATAAGAACCACATTAACTCTTTAACTTTATTAGTAAATATATAAAAACTTACTTAAACAACTGTCTAACGCACCTCCATATAAAGCGAAAATTATATTAAGAAAGAAATTGTTTTATAAGTTTTGGATCACTAAAACTAAATAAAGAGATACAACTGATAGTGTAATATATATATTACAAATTAAATCTACACATGTGAAACCGTGGATATCAATATAATTAAGATAATTCTATCGTTTTCGACAGCAGACAATTATCAAATCACATACAACAACATTTTGTATGTACGTCCCGCAATCCACATTTTATGTTTGTTTCATCTTCATACTGATGTAAAAAAATAGTATCACAAATTATTAATCTTTGTGGTGCACTTGCTTAGCTTACTTTTGATTGCGACAATTATAAGAATTTTATTTTACACTACAACTGATACAATCTTTTTTTTTTAGTTTAGTGAATTATGCAAGCTCAGCAATTATTTTGATAACATTTTATTATTTTCACAGTGTTTTCAATGAATATTACAATGTACATACTTTTTTAAGCTGGATCCCGACCTGTCTGCAACAGCTCAAGGGCATTTCTTAAATTCATTATGGCGGTTTTAATATCATCATAATTCAGGGCACTGCTAGCCCACTTGCAGTATTTCTGAGCTTTAGCTATTTGATCAGGGCTAAGTTGTGCCACACTTGAGGAATTGTCCCCATACAACGTATTTGATGGTGTGGGTTGCGGTTGTTGCGATGGGTCGTATGGGATGAAACCTCCTGGGTTTGGGTCGGGGGTGTATGGCACTGGCGGTAGTTGAGATGCAGCTCTCATAGCGGCGTTCGGATCAGGCAGACTGTTGTTGAAACTAGTAGGCACCGATGGCACAGATGGTACAGGTGGTGTAGCAGGAGTTATGTTTGTGAAACCAAACGTCTGCGAGTTTGTATTTTCTGGTTGGCTGACATCACTGGCTGATCCCTCTTCACCTTGGTTTGGAGTTTCTGATTGCATTGGACCTAAGACAATGTGTTTATAATATAGAGTTTATATGTATAAAGCAAATTTTTTACATATAATTAAACTTGTGATAACTTTATATCAAAATGCTTGTAAAACAGAACTCATGAAGAATTATTTATTCTTAATGATTCAAACAACTACAATAGCGATAACAACAGCTACAAACATCGATAATATTCAGGAGATAAATCTGCAAGTAAAAAAAAATTAAACTTGTTATACTTGTAGCATACATTCCGATTTCTTATAATACTAGCTGTGCCCCGCGGTTTCACCCGCTTTAATTTGAGGGGAAAACATACTTAAATATTCTTTTACAATTACTATAAGAGTAGGTACCCGCCTCGTAGATCGAGTGGTCGCAAGAGTTACTGCCGAGAAAGGGGTCTCAGGTTTGATTCCTGGGTCGTCTTTAGCCTTCCTCGGTAAATGGGCTATCCAACACAAAAATAATTTTTCAATTCGAACCAGTAGTTCCTAAGATTAGCGCGTTCAAACAAACAAACAATAATATTAGTATAGATGTAGTAAAATATCCTGAATCAGGAGTTATTTATGTATCAACTGCTATGATGTCAAGAGATACTCTACTCGATAATTGCCTGTGAGGAATTGTTTTTAGTGATAAAGCCACCATTGGACATTTGTTATATTTTTTTTTAAATGTGTTACAATAATGACGATCATTCTGGTGTAGTGGTAAGAGTAGTCGTCTCAAAGCCGCGCGCCGGCGGTCGCGGGTTCGATTCCCGGACGCGATAGCTATTTGTATTTGTACAAATATTTGTCTCCGGTCTGGGTGTATGTCCTTGTGGGTCTCTCCACCGTGTCTCGGAGAGCACGTAAAACCGTCGGTCCCGGTTGTTATCATAGACACCTGATAACGATCAATACTCATGGTAGGGAATATTATCCGCCAATCCGCAGTGGAGCAGCGTGGTGGATAAAGCTCCAACCCTTTTCCTATATGGAGAAGAGGCCTTTACTCAGCAGTACAATGTTACAATAATTTGTGGAATAAAGTATTAAATACAACTAATATACTTACAATTGAAAGATTTCTATGGATCATTATTCATTAAACAATAAGTTGATGTAAAAAAAAAAAAACTGTGTGTTAGCTCCGACGCACGACCGAAGTTTACTCCTTAAAGAACGATTCTCTAGGCACAAATAATTCTTATGTGACACACAATAACACTTATCGCCTATTTGAAAATATAGCGCCTTTTAGATTTCGGAGTCATTAAATTGTCCGTTATTAATTTGGCTTTATCATCAAAATTACGAATAATCTCGTCTTCGGTAAGTTCAATGTCAGATTCATCCGAACTCATTGTGATTTTTACACTTATTATTTAAAAAAAAAAATTAAAAAAAAAAACGAATCCCAAATACGACAAACTGATTATAAATAACAAAGCAGGAGACAATCAAACGGCCCCGAAAAAAATTAACAAAACCAACACTATCGAGTTCATGAGCCGTTTTAGAACAAACTCATAATTTGACAACGATAACCAATAACAACTAGCTCGCACCAGTCCCCGGAAGACAAACAAGACAAAAACAACAATCATAAAACACAAAACAACAAATTCTCCTTCCCGAAGCCAGAAAGCGATCGCCGCGGGGAAAATTGACCGCAACCTTCCAGAGAGAAACAAAAATCATATTCAAAATCAAGATAACTATAACAAACTTTACATCGCAACATACAACATAAGAACACTATCCAGTCAAGAAAGATTAATAGAGCTAACAAAAGCAGTGGTGACAGTCAAATACGACATCATAGGATTAGCAGAGGTTAGGAGACCAAAGACGAATACCAAGACTTCATACTAAGCTACAAAGGCGAAACACCAGCCCAGTTCGGAGAAGGCTTTCTCCTTAAAAAAACATCTAAAACAGAATCTCGAAAGCTTCATCGGTTTATCAGAAAGAGTAGCTATAATAAACCTAAATTTTGGGAACTATTTAATATCTATTATTCAAGTATATGCCCCAACAGAAACTGCAAGTGACGACGATATACAAAAGTTTTACGATACTTTAAACACAGCAATGGAAATGGCTCATAAAAACATTATTATAATAGGAGACTTTAATGCTAAAATTGGCACGGGATCTCCAGTCGAGGCAAGGATAATAAAAATCCATGGCTATGGCACAAGAAATGAACGAGGCGAGAAACTAGTAGAATTTGCCTTTGAGAATAACCTATCGGTCATGAACACATACTATAAAAAAAGACCAAATCAAAAGTGGACCTGGCGTTCGCCAAATGGCATTGGCGTTCATTGAATGCAAAAAGCAAAAAAGGACTAGAAATAAACTACAGCAAAACTAAAGTAATGACAAATAGTAACAAAAACTCAATAACAATAGATGATGAACAAATCGAATATGTCAACCAGTACTCATACTTAGGAAAACAAATAAGTTTCGACCCAAAACATAATGAAAAGGAAATCGAAAGATGAATCAAAAATACTTGGAATAAATACTGGAGTCAAAAAGCAACACTGAAAAGCGACCTACCAATTCAGCTCAAAAAGAAAGTGATGGACATGTGTACACTCCCTACATTGACCTATGCATGCCAAACATGGAAGTTTTCAACAAAGGCGAAAAGATTAATAGTCACATGCCAAAGAGGGATGGAACGGAGCATGATGAAATTAAAAATAATACAAAAAATAAATCACTCCCAAATCAGAAAAAACGAAAGTTATATATGCACACAGTCAGGCCCAGAAACTTCGCCAGACTGCAGGACTGGTGATCATCCCAAGTAACCACATGGAAAGGTCCAGAGGACAAAAGGAGAGCCACTAGCACGCTGGGCAGACGACGTCGTGGAGATAGCAGGGACTGGGTATGGAAGGCTCAAGATAGAAATAAATGGCAATCTCTGTAAGAGGCCTTCACCTCATAGAGGGTTCTGGTGCACAAACAACTACTTTTTATTAATAGATAATTGTTTTCATTTTTTACCAACAGCAAATTGTTGTTTTACCTAAATTTGTAATTAATTTTTGTACAAAAACCAGAAATAAAAGGCTTTTTTATTAATTTTTTTATTTTTTATTAAATAAAATTATTAAATAAAGTCAAAAAGACTCGATAAGCGTGCTTTCGCGTCAAGGTCGTCACTAGTAGTGGAAGAGCGCG
Source organism: Euphydryas editha (assembly GCA_036937285.1). Taxonomy (NCBI): domain Eukaryota; kingdom Metazoa; phylum Arthropoda; class Insecta; order Lepidoptera; family Nymphalidae; genus Euphydryas; species Euphydryas editha. Next base: position 7,666,613 of record JAUPFZ010000007.1, read on the forward strand.
GCGCACACCCGCCCCTTCCTCAACCGCAGGATTATATATATACTATATGTCTTAATACTCACGACTTAAAAGTGAAAATAGGTTGGACAAAAAAACGTAATGCGATAGACGATTTTTACTCCTCCTGTTCTTTTCATACCGGGGGCCTTATATGAAAATTGATTCTTTAGGTAGTTAGATTAGTATATAATCAATAATATATTTTTGTTTACAAATAAATAAACGCCTCACACTCGACAACCTCCAATAGATTGTGAATCCTGTCAGAGGTTTGGAAATATACACAAAAACAAACCTCAGCATCAGCCAGGAGGTATAACCATTGAGCCAATGGGTTGTCAATTTAAATATGATGTTGTTTGATTAGTTTTAATTCTATGAATTAAAATAGATGTAGTCTCACCTGGGACTGGGGTCTCTCCATTTTTTAGGCAGTTGTGAATGTAAGCAGCCTTCCATCGAGCATACTTGCGATTATGTGCTGCTTCATCTGTCAAGTCCCCAAATGTTGTGAGAACATCATAGATGACTCCAGCAGTATAAAATGCCTTTACAATATTCCTGAAAATATTTAAAATGTACATTACATTGTACATTGTACATTATAAGTAAGCAAACAAAACGATTAAATTTGTATTAAAAAACATATTTGCAAAACAATTAGCTTTTTAAACTAACTTTCCATAGTTTTGTTCCTGATCTTGTTTGTCTGCAAACAAGAATAGTTTTAGGGCATAATTTTCCAAATGCGCTTGAGCTACAACTTCATTAGAAATTGCTTCATTTTCTTTGTAAATCTTTTTAGCTTCTTCTAACCAGTCCATTACACCTAAAATTAAAAAAAAAATGCAAATAAAATTAGTTAATGGTTTAATTCAATTATAACAAATGAACACAGTTTTTTTCGTTTTTTAAACATGGTTTTAGCGCCTTTATAAAAACTTTGCATATATACAGGCGTACTTATAAGCTTGGAGTAAGTAAATAGCCTTATTTTGATCTTTAAATTATGTAGACCTAAAAATGTCTTACCCACAAAAACTTTCGTTTCTTCAGGTGTTTTTTTTGTTGTTAATTTAAGCCCAACTTGTAGGGCATGTAATCTGCACCAGTAGGCAACAACAGGATCTCTGGAATCATGTTCTGCTGCTATTTTAAGGTAATGTTGAATCGACTTCAGGCTGGGTGGGCAGTCCGGTATATTTATGGACATTTTCGTTTATATTTCTCGAATAGTACCAACTGTGATTTATGTATTTAAATTTTCAAGGATAGTATAAAGTTATGTTTTAATTTCACTTTGTAAATTTGGATTTTAGATATTTCTAAATGGATTTATTATCCTTATATCTGACGTTACTAATGTCACAACTCACTCACAGAGGCTAATTAGAAATAGGCATGTACTACGTAGGTAGGAGTGTGCGATAGCCGATATATCGATGGTTTTCTGATGCAACCTCGTAACTCGATTTTTGACTATTTTGAGATTTAATGGAAAATTAAAAAACACGAATGTTCAATGTATAGTCGAAGTGAGTAACTTCACTAACGTTAATCTCGATTTCATCGATTGCAAATGTGGTTTTTCGCGACGTGTTTTGTTCTGGAACTGTGACTGACTGATCCGCCCGTTTCATCCTGCAATATAATAATTTGTAAATTATAGCGGGCAATTAGAATCGCCACAAGGGCATTTTTTAGCTTTTATTAGATTTTCAGAAACTTTTTGGTTACAGAGGTACGATTATTTAAAGTTGGAATGAGAGTTATTTACTTATTTTTCCTGAGGAAACTAGAAGTAGGCAAAGTCAAAATCTTAGGTAGAATTAAAGGGCAGATCAATATTTATAGCCTGGTATTTTCTTTATTAACAAATTATTATATAAATAGGCTGGAACGGGGGTGGGGGAGTTGCATAGAGGTATTTTATATAGAGCAGGGGAGCCAGGCCTCCAGCTGTCCCTCGGTTAGAAAGAGAGAGACGATCGCGATACCGGTTGAATTACATGCCAAAATATATTACCGAGCATATTAGAGTTGTTTTTATGATTGGTTTGTAGTCGAAAAATTAAAGTAGAAATAATTGATTTTAACAAAAATAAATATTTTATCGAGATTTGAACTTCGCAAGGCCTAAGGAATTTATTTATATATAAACTGGAATGCTAACGTGCACTCAGAAAATGTGCCTACGGATGGGTTTGCATCTCTTTCTACCATGGATTCAAGGCAACTCTTGTAAGAAAGAGACAAAATACCAATAGTCAACGAAATGCTCGGAACGATTTTTCACTTTACATGTTATAAGTCAATGTCAACCTTATGTCAAATATTTCAAGGTGCATATTTGAATATACAATTTTATTAAGTGAGCGTTCTAGTTATGATATAAATTCCTTGGCAAGACCAATGGGGTACCACTTTGGAAGCGAAAGTCACCGGGCTGGTGTAGTGCTAGTGTTGTTCAGGAGGTTAAATAAAATCCTCTAATTAGTAAATAACGTTGTATTTCCTTCCAATTATATATTTACAACTCTATTTTACCACTCATTTATTCTTACAAATTAATCGACTTATATACCAAATTTCTGACACATGACAAATATAAAAATGTTCTAAACTTAAGTTATAGTTTTTTATATCGTGCCTGTACACGCCACATCACCCCCCCACGGAGAAAGACAAGTTAGTCTCTAAAAACCTTAAATTTAACTCTTCTACCAGACCGTGTGGTATATGGCGGAACATTAGAACTTTGAGGAAGAGGGGGAACCGGCTGAGTAATAGGTGATGGTGGTTCTGCAGTTAAGGTTGGCGCAGTCGGTAAAACTACATCACGAACATTCTCTGACCGTTCAATGAACGCAGGCTTTACGCGATCAACACTAACAGCAGTTTTCCTGCCTCGAATGTTAATGGTCAAAGTTTTGCCATCAGGGGCCCTTTCAATAATTTGATAGGGACCAGAATATGGCGGTTGCAAGGTACGGCGAACAGCATCTTCCCGCAGATAGACATGGGACGATGTTGCGAGATCCTTAAAAATGAAGGTGGTTAGATTGCCGTGCCGAGAAGGAGAGACAGGTCGAATATTAGACATATGTCGCTTCAACGATACGACAAAATCAGCAGGGCTAGTATTTGGCCCCGATGAAAGCGAGGGAACCAAAAGTTCGCCAGGGAGACGCAAAGTTTCACCATAAAGCATCTCAGCAACAGAAGATTTGAGATCTTCTTTAAAACAGGAACGCATCCCCAAAAGAACAAGAGGCAGAGCACTAAGCCACTCGCCACCATGGCACATGATGGATGCTTTTAGCTGACGATGAACGCGCTCAATCATGCCATTAGCTTGAGGGTGGTAAGATGTGGTTCTGATGCGCTTCGTGGCGAAACTCTGCATCAACCGTCTGAACAGGTCGGACTCGAATTGAGTACCCTGATCGGTGGTAATGATGGATGGAACGCCGAAGCGAGAGATCCACTCTCTAACTAAAGTGTCGGCAACCTCCTCAGCCGTAATAGTTTGCATGGGCCAAACTTCAGGCCACCTGGACATCCTATCGATTGCAGTTAAGCAATATCGATATCCTTTGCAGGGAGGCAGGGGACCAATGATGTCAATATGGACATGCATGAAACGACCTGAGGGGGTTGAGAAATTACCAAGAGGAACAGTATTATGTCTCGTGACCTTAGCGCGCTGACACGCGTCACAGGTACGAGTCCACTCTCTGCAATCCTTGTTCATGGACGGCCAAACGTAGCGTTCAGCTACAAGACGCGTCGTGGCTTGAATGCCAGGATGGCTCAAACTATGCAGCTTATTGAAAATAACGCGTCGCAGATCGAATGGGACCAAGGGACGAGGCTTGCCAGTCGAGCAGTCGCAGAACAAGGAAACGCCAGTACCAGGTACGCTTACTTTGGAAAGCTCCAGGCTGGTATTGCCACGCAGTAATTGCGTCAATTCCTTGTCTTCCTCTTGAGACTTGGCAAGAGCTTCATATTCCTGCTCAAGTGAGATTGCGTCAACTCGAGACATCGTGTCTGCGACTACGTTGTCCTCCCCTCTGATGTATTTAATATTTGTTGTAAATTGACTAATAAAAGACAGCTGATTAAGCTGTGCGGGAGGCAGCTTTTCACGACGCTGTACGAAAGCGTAGAGCAATGGTTTATGGTCGGTAAAGATGGTCGAATGTTGGACCTCAAGAATATACCGAAAATGCTGTACACTTTCGTACACAGCCAAAAGCTCGCGATAATATGCAGGCCACTCAGACTGCTTGGGTGTCAGCTTTTTACTAAAAAATGCAATAGGAAACCATTTGCCATCGATGCACTGCTGAAGACATGAACCAATATGTACGCTCGATGCGTCAGTAAACAAACCGAGGGGGACATCGGCGATAGCGTGGTGTAACAATGTTGCATCAGACAAACTTCTCTTGCATTCCTCGAATTTTTGTAAGAGCTCAGGCGTCCATGGGTATGGTTTTGAGCCTTTGCTTTTAGTAGAAACCAGAGCGTCAATGAGTGGAGCCTGGAACTTGGCAGCATGGGGAATGAACCGGCGGTAATAATTTAACATGCCAAGGAATCTCCTCATGCCTTGGACAGTTTCTGGGGGTGGAAAATCCAGGAGTGCTTGGATACGGTCCTGAGGAGGGCGCGTACCTTCAGCACTTATATGGTAACCTAAAAATGTAACCTCACTAGCACCCAGGACACACTTAGACGGGTTGATAACAACACCATACTCCTGGAGGCGCTTAAAAAGGGTTCGAAGGTGTTCTTGATGTTGAGACTCGTTCTGTGAGAAAACCAAAATGTCATCAATATACGGAAAACAGAAATCGAGACCCCGTGTGACCTCATCGATAAAGCGTTGGAAGGTTTGACCAGCGTTACGCAAACCGAAAGGCATGAAAGGAAATTCGAAGAGGCCAAACGGGGTAACGATGGCCGTCTTCGGGATATCGTCCTTAAACACGGGTATTTGATGATAGGCTTTGACAAGGTCTAAGGTAGAGAAGACCTTTGCACCGGACAAGTTGTTCGCGAAATCATTAATATGACGAACTGGGTATTTGTCCGGCACAGTCCTGGCGTTCAGTGCGCGATAATCGCCGCAGGGACGCCAGGTGTTGTCTTTTTTAGGGGTCATGTGAAGCGGAGAAGACCATGCACTTTTAGATGGTCTTGCAATGCCACAGCGTACCATGTCCTCAAACTCCTTCTTAGCAGAAGATAATTTCTGAGGTGCTAAACGGCGAGGACGGCACGACACTGGAGGACCGTCTGTAGTTTTAATATAATGCACAGTGTTATGCTTGATAACCCTGGGTAGGCCAGGTGGTCGAATGATATCAGGGAACTCAGTTAAAATTGATGCGTAAATAGAGCTTCCAGCGACCACAGCCTTCACACTCGGTTGCTCAACCATAGCCGAAGTAGCAATAGTGCATAATCCGGTTTTATTGTCTATGAGCTTTTTTCTACGGCAGTCGGGCAAGAGATGATAATGAGCCAAAAAATCAGCTCCTATTATCGCCTTCTGGACGTCGGCAACGACGAACTGCCAGATAAAATCGCGTCGCAGCCCCAAATTTAGACGTAGGTTGACCATACCGTAGGTTTTGATTTTGCTACCGTTAGCAGCACTGAGCTCATAGTCTGAGTTTTCTCGACGACGCGAGAGCCAGCTGATCGGATAGCAACACAAATCGGATCCTGTGTCAATAAGAAATTGACGTTTGGTCACCTGGTCGGTGACAAAGAGGCGGCGGCTGACATTGTAGCAATCAGTTGCCGCCGCTACTGATTGCTTCTCGGGTTTTCCGAAACCCAGTTGCAAGGCGAAATGCACTTAGAAGCGCGGGTCCCGAAGCGTTTATGATACCAGCAATGCTTACCAGCGGCTGGTGAGGGTGCTTGCGATGATCGCCTTCTAGAATTGGCACGATTACGAGAACGGCTGCGACCTCTGGTGGAAAGAGCGTGAACTTGCTTTGTAAGTTCAGATACCTTAGAAACCAAATCGGCGATTAGATCTAGTGGAGGCGCAGCTGTAGAGTGGACAGCACGTGGCCGGCCAGTAAGGTCAATGACCTTGTCTGCCAGGTCAGCCAACTTCTCTAAACTCAAGTCGTCCGCTTGCGAAACTAATAGTACCTGAATATCCTGAGGAAGGCGACTGATCCACAGCTGTCGTAAAATATTTTGATCCAATGGTGAAGAACCAGCTAACGATTTTAAATGGCGGAGAAACTGGGACGGTTTTCTGTCGCCGAGCTCCTCATTGCCAAGCAGCTGACGGACCTTCTGCTCCTGGGGTATAGAGAACCTATTAATGAGTGCATTTTTTAATGTGATGTACTGTTTGCCTTTTTCTATGGGTTGAGTAATTATGTCTTCGATTTCGCCTGCGAGTCGATAATCAATCTGACCAACAACATAATTATATTTAGTGATGTCGGCCAAAATACCGGCAATTTGGAATTGTGCCTCAACTTGGGCAAACCATACCGCAGGTTTATCGGACCAAAATGGCGGAAGTTTGATGGAAGCAGCGTTAACTTCAGCTTCTCTTGGAGGAAACTGGTTAAGCTTTTCCTCAAGAACAGCTTTCTCTTCCATTACACGCTCTAACTGCTCCTTAACCTCGGCAAAAGCTTCCGTCATAATAAAGAAAATATATACCACACGACCGGTACCACACAGTAAAAACACAATGTAAAATAAATTAAATTAGAATTTACAATAAAAATTATACAATACACAATGGATACAAATAAAATGTAAAAAAAATTAATAATAATAAAACAAACGCAAAAATAAAATGTATGAAATAATAATGTACAATCACCAGAATAAGGCTCTTTTATATGAAATTACCAGAATACTCCCTCCGTGGAAAATTGTAGTAAAATTTACAACAAAAATAGTTAAATATTATACTACACTTTAAATTAAATTAACAAATAAATTTGCCCAGTCATAATAACTAATAGGCAATTATTGTTATTACAAAAATGATTTATGCAATTGAACAAAATAAAAGGTTATTCTTCTTAAAAATTACAAAATAATGTCCAATAAATCCACATGTAATTGATGGAGAAAGCACTGGGGTGTTAATTAGTATGATTACAAACAGTTTTTTATATGTGAGTCAACACTAGGCAGATAACACTCTGGGGTTTGGTTAACACTGTCTAAGGAATAACTTTTGTATAAAATGTTCTAAATACGGGATGAATTCGGTACGTATCGACGATGCGCTTTCAGGGAAGTCGTAGGAAGTTAATGAACAGCGAGTACCTCGTTATGCGTAACTCCACTCCTCAGTAGCACGTCAAACACCTTACCGGCAGGATTATGGTAAGTATGAATCCAACAACAAATCTTGCAACATCCAAGCGACACGATGGCACGTCAATATTCATGCAGACAAGGTGGAAACCAACACCAGGGCCCGATATAAACACGATGAAATCACGTTGAAATCACGTTGACATCACGTCGGGGTCACCAATTTGGAAGCGAAAGTCACCGGGCTGGTGTAGTGCTAGTGTTGTTCAGGAGGTTAAATAAAATCCTCTAATTAGTAAATAACGTTGTATTTCCTTCCAATTATATATTTACAACTCTATTTTACCACTCATTTATTCTTACAAATTAATCGACTTATATACCAAATTTCTGACACATGACAAATATAAAAATGTTCTAAACTTAAGTTATAGTTTTTTATATCGTGCCTGTACACGCCACACCACAATCTTCTCATTCTTACTAACTGTTGGACGTTTCCGCTTACAGGCAGCCGTATGTCTTCCCTACTCTATCTATAATACCTCTATGAGGAGTTGACTGAATGTGGTCTGTGACTGTCAGGAGATCTATACATATAGCTAGATTGTGCTATAAAGGCCGTGTTCCGATATATACTGAGAGCACTGCCCCAGTGCTGTCAGTACTGAAAATTCGTTCCGTTATAGACTGCCAGTACACTGCCGCAGTCTATGACGTTATATATGACGTCATGAATCGCCGCCATTTTTGCACTGAGACCACTGGCGCTTTCGAGGTAAGGTGCTCGCAGTACTGAGGTCACGTGATCGAAAATATGACAGCGCGAAGGATTGTTATTATTATTAATTAATATTGTTATTCAAAAATATCCACAAAATTCAAAAAAAATTTAAATTGCGTGTACTAGCGTACACTCGTAAGAAGTGAAACTTATAATAAAAACAGTTTACTTTTTATACGATCGTAATTATATGAGTCCTGTGTTTGCGTTCGGACATATTTATATTCGAATTACCTACTCACTATAGAATACATCATACAATAACTGCAAACTTCTATATAGTGATACTTAATTTCACTCAAGAATCTTAGAGATTGCTAGCGCAGTGGCTGCCAACGCGAATTGAATTTCGTATATCGCTCCAGAGCTGCAAGTTCAAAACCCTGCGAGAGCCACATTTTGTAGCATTCAAAATTTGATATTTGATTTATTTAGTTTAACTATTTATTTATATATATAGGATTTCATCTACTACCACTCGGAATCTTCCTTGCGCGTGTGTTTATTGAAAAACGACTGAAATACGCAATAATCAAGAACAAGATGGCGCGTAACGCAAGATGGCGCGTAACGAAAAAATCTTTCCAACCCCGATAAAGAAGTTTCACTTCAATAATAATTTTTCTTGTTGAATAAAAAATATTTTCATTTGAAATAAAAAAAGTCGTAAAATGAGAATGATAGTATTAGTCCAGTATACTGGACTTCATTCCGTTATAAACTGTAACCAGTATAGCACAGTATATTTATATACTCTTTGGCACAGTATAGCAAATTAAAAAGGAACGGCTTCGCAGTATACTGAAATGACCTCACAACTTGCAGTGGTCCAGTATATCAAAGAGTAATATAGAAACAGTTAATATCGGAACACGGCCATCATTTACTCCATGAATGGAGTAGTGTGTAAAACTCATGGACGTAATATACAAACATTACGTCCATGGTAAAACTAAAAGATTGACATGTCACAATTGATACTTGACAGATGTACGGATTGTGAATTTGTATTATTATAAACTATAAAGCAAAGAGAGAAGAGTAGAATAACTTACCTATACAGGAGTTTATAAAATATTCTGGAAGTGTTGTATGTTAAGTATTGTATTAAATAATCAATTTGATAAAATGCCATCGAAGCAGAGAAAAATTGCTATGATGGGTTACAGATCTGTTGGTAATGTATAAAATGTTCTTGTGAAGAAATATATTTATGCGTCTAATTTATTTTTGTGACGTTATGTTTAATAAAAAAGTATATTTTCAGGAAAATCTTCTCTGATTATACAGTTTGTTGAAGGACAGTTTGTTGATTCGTATGACCCTACTATAGAAAATAGTGAGTAATTATTTTTGTTATAAGAATATTGTTTAGTTAAAAATACATCTCTATGTATACAGTATAACCCATTGTTAATGTGATTGTATTTTTTTTTTAATTTGTGAACATGTCAGATTTGTTTAACAATATTAATTTTTTTTTTGTACTTAGCATTTACAAAGTTCATTCGGCTAAATTCAACAGAATATGAAGTAAAATTGGTAGATACAGCGGGTCAAGATGAGTACAGTATCTTTCCACTACAGTATAGCATGGACTTTCATGGATATGTTTTGGTGTACTCTATCACTTCAAGTAAAAGTTTTCAAATAGTACAAATAATATATGATAAACTATTAGATATGGTAGGAAAAATACAGTAAGTGTAAACTATATAACTTTCTAAGATTGTATTTTTATTTTTTTTAGATTTTAAATATTTGCATATCATACTGCATTTTATTAAAAACACTAAAAATTTAATTTTTGCTATGTATGTAAGTGTAAGTCAATCAAAAAGTTTCGAAGGTTTCTAAGCAAATTTTGTAATTTACTAATATTATCTATTGATTTCATGTATATTTAGTTTAGTTTAGTATTGATTCCATTATAAGTTGTGTTGCAAAAGTATATAACTTTTTAAAATAAGATATTTAAAAATTTATTTAATTTGTCTTTTTTACAAATAAATTAAAAATTATAATATTGCTTTAATAATTTAGTAAATACTATAACATTCTAGAGCTCTTGTATGTATAATAGAAATAATATTTCTCTGTATCTCAATTTCAGTGTACCTATTGTACTTGTTGGTAATAAAACAGATTTGCATTTGGAGAGAAAGATAAGTACAGAAGAAGGAAAAAGATTAGCTGAAAAATGGAATGCAGCTTTTGTAGAAACTAGTGCTAAAAGAAACGAGGTAAATAAATATATTTTTTAATTTAATTTATTAAACATTTTATTATTTTTAATTTAATAAAGTATACCTATATCTGTATTTTATCACACAACTTCTAAAAAAAGATTTATCAATATAACATTAATATAAAAGACATTAAATGTCAAAAACCAGTAATAAGATGTAAGGATAGAAGGTATAGATCAATAATTATAAGTTGTATCTACTATTAATTTAACTAAAGCTATGTTTTCTTACAATCGAGTTCTAAATGTCATAATATATTTTAGCAACAGTTTGGAAAAATAATTCTACTACAACTAAACAGTTAATTATATAATATAATAGTTGTTGTAAATTTTTGCTAATTTAAATATTGGTTTAATTAAAGATTGTATTTACATTTCAGTCAGTAACGGATATGTTTCATGCGATGCTGTCCGAGATAGAAAGATCAGATGGACATATGCCGGAGAAGAATGGGTGTGTTGTTTTTTAATGAAAAATACTTAGTGAACAAAGTGCTTATTTACGCTGAAGTGAATTAAATTATTGATAGTTTGTGCACAGCTACTGTAATAGAAATAATGATTTTACCTAAGAATACTATTTAAGGTTTATGTGCAATTAATGTCTTGTCAATGTGTTCTGTTTGATAAAGATATGTCAGGTTACATGTAAGAGAGAAAGAGTAAAAAGTGTCCTTTTGGGATAATCATACATCACATTTGAAATAGTTTTAATTGTAGGCACAATAGACTCGAGATGATCCATCAATTTGTAATTTAAAAGAGTTCTTGAAATCCAATAATAGTATAAGTGTGGTAGAACAATTATTTTATCCTCTTTATATAAGTGTCAGGATATATTTTATAATCCAACTTTATAGTTAAACAATACCAAGTTAACAGGAACAATAGTCTCATAACAACAAAACACAAAAAGATAACTCTTTTTAACCAAAGAAAAGAAAAATGGTATGTATTTTCTTGGGTCGCTGTAACTTGAAGGGCCTGTATAATTTATACAGTGGATACGGCGGTAAATACGCCTCTGTTTTAGAAACACATCTATGATGAAAATATGCAGACTAATTTTTAGTCTTGATTGCTTAAAGTACTGGGTCGATTACTATATACAATCATATTATGTCGAATTAATTAAATTAAAATTTTCCATTTTAAATAGGGTTGGATTACCATGGGCCTACTATAAGGTTTAAATTATTTGTACGATAGTTTTGTTTGCAAAATATTGTTACATCATGTCGCAACTTTAGTAAAATAATTTGTAGCAAGGAAATAAGAGTCAAATTTTGTATTATTACAGTACGATATTTATTTGACGATACAATGTAAAAAATAGTCTAATGTTTTATATAATTTAAAAAATATATTTTTGTGTGAAAAATACAACTAAACCAGTTTGTACACCACTGTATGCAAGATACGTAGAATATTAACAAAATTTTGCGGTACGCATTTAATTGTTTATTATTACTACATGATGAGTCATTTAGGTTCATGATAAATTATAAAAATATATATATATCAATCAAAGCATTTTAGTACAATATCTCGCTATAGGCGGATAAAATATTTAATATTGTATATATTTTTCAAAAACAATTAGGTATAAAAAATCGCGAATAACTAATGTTCTAAAGACATGAGGTCATAATCTAAAAATTTATTTTGTGAAAAATGGTCAATATTTAAATAGATATGCATTTTGCAAGCAAAGTGGATATCTACTTTACAAATTATTTTTATTAATCAAGATAAATTCAATGGCGAAAGGAAGTAAAATATTAATTTAACGTCAGACGTTCAATTGTGACAAATGAATACTGACTACTGTTTTTGAAGTTATGTCATGTGGCAATGATAAGTTCATAATAAAATTAAACATTTGTACAGAGGTACATCGTCACTTATGTAGAACCAAGGAATTTATATTATAACTGGAGCTCAATTAAAAATATTTTATATTCAAATATGCACCTTGAAATAACATAAGGACATTTATTTCCAACATGTAAATGAGAAAAATCGTTTCGAGCAGGACCATTGACTCTATGGGATTTTGTCTTAACTTTTGTAGGGTGGCATTGATCTATAAAAAACCCTAGATACACAATCAGTGTGTTTAAACCGTCCGGCAAAAGTGCACATATTGTGTGCTCTTTACAAGCAAAGAGTATAGAGAGTAGTAGAGTCGATTTATTATTATTATTATTTTTTTAATTCTTTTTTATTGTGTTTATTGAGTTTTGTCCTTTTTGTATTTAGTATATAGATACATATCGGAACTTTTCATAGAACGATTACAAATGGTAACAACGAATTTTGTTATGTATACATAAACGTGTTGTTGATAACCGCATTACTAAGTTGGAGGAAGGAGTTAAAGTAATAAAAACTAAATTATTATAAAAGTATAAATATATTTGTTTAGAACATACAATATGTATAAATTTTAAAAACTTAAAATACGAAGTTAATGTATAAAACATATAAAGTGTAAAAATATTCTGGACTCAATATGTGGATCAATACTCAATGGAGCATATTTGGCGACACTTTTAAGCGTTACTTTTGTATGATACCTACTGTGCATCTAGGGTTTTTTATAGATCAATGCTTGCGTAGAACTCATTAGCACTAATGATGTGAAAATATCTTTGCAATTGATATTATATACCTCGAAAATTAGTCTACCGATAGCTTATAAATACAATAGAAGCTCTTTATTCGCGGGATATACGTTCCGTAAATATGCCGGGAATACAGACACTATGAATATGGAATGGTAATTTATATGGGTTTATAGGGGATACGTTCCTAGGTGGCAATATAAAAAACAAAAATATAAAAAAAACTACCTAATTGGAGGTCTGGTAATTGGAGGATGGGGGAGGCCTACGTTCAGCAGTGGACATCCAATAGGCGATATGATGATGATGAATTTAATTAAAGTTTTTGACCATATTTATTAATTATTATCATCAGGCTTAGGCAATGATTTCAAGAATTTTGTAATTTTTTTCTTGCTTGTTAATTTTTACGAGCTCCTCCATTTGAGACTGATATTCAACAGTGACATTCGCAATTTGTCTCTTAAAACTAAGACTTAGTTCCATAGACGGATCAATTTTCATAAAGAAATAACAAAGTTTATTTGCCATTCTTAACCTTCACTAAGATTTTTCAAATTAAATGTCACGTTTTCAGTGCTTATTGAAGACTCTTCTTCAATGGGCTGCGGATTTAACATTTTTTCTAAGTCGTTTTCAGTCAAACCTTCATCTAACCTAAGATTCAAGCAACTCCTGAATGTCACTTGATTCTATTTGTTCGAACCCATCTCTTTCTGTCCGGTTAAAGTTTGAATTTGCACCGATTCTTCATCATTTTTCGCAGTCAGAACAAGCCACAATATTTTCCAGCATGTCTTCAATGTGCATGTATGGCTTTACTTCTTCCAATAATTATGTTTATGGTGCATTTTGCTATGTCAAATTTCTTCCAGCATTGCATAATATTCATATCAGGATCACATTCCATATTATCCAATATGGTTTTGAAGATTCGTCTAATGTAACAGAACTTAAATGTTTTTAAAAAAATGAATTTTAGAGATTAGATCCGCGAATAAAGAAATATTTAGCCGCGAATATAGGAATTGGGTCGCAATTTTTTCATCCGCGAATAGTGAAAACGCGAATAAAGGAAGCGTGAATAAGGAGCTTTAACTGTACTATTACATAAATACATAAATTATCTGTAATAGTACCTTCGGTAGCGATACTCTAGTCTAGATTATGTTATTTTGTAGATATGTCTAGTGTCGGGTTCATCACTATCGATATGCTTGGACAATTAATATTTACTTTATTGCTTGCATTATTTTATTTATTTGCTAGCATCGTTATCTTAATTGAAAACAAGCATAAATTAGATTAAACATAGATTATTTCAACATTATATCATTTAGTAAACGTATTATAATGCTGAAAATGCAGAAAGTGGTCATTGTAATCTGATGCTTTTAACATCAAGATAGTATAAGATAGTCACTATATCGACAAATTAATGTGTTACAGAACTATTCACTATCGATAGATATTTGTTTAGCGGCATTACTACTTCAAACATTAATGCCATGATTCCGTGCTCTGTGACACAACGACCTCTTTATCGCCATCTTATCAGTTAGGTATAACATGTTCAACGAAAATTGATTTTTTTGTAGTCTTACTATTAGCTCTACATAATTTTGCACAAGCGTGGTGTTGATGCATATTATTGTAGCTAAAACGCTTTAGCGTAGTTAAGGATTTTCCTAAGGGCGCCTTATCGTGCAGCTGGAATATCCACTGTCATTGAATGAAAAATAAAAAAATATACATTCGCCAGGCGTATTCCTTTACTCGTTAAAATTTAAAACTCAATAAAATTCGTTAAAACTGAGTATTAATTTATTAGTTTTAAAAAATTATAGTTGATATGGACCACCAAAAAGTAAAAATATTAGTTACATGACATGACACAACATCTAGAATTTCGACATAATTTTGCTCTTGCTTCAATATTTTAGCATATACATAGTCCGTCAGATGTAGACTAATTTTTAGTTATAATTAGTTTCTTTTTATAAGTATTTAGATATTAGATTTTACTATTTCTTTGATAAACAGGGCATTTAGAAACAATTTGTATAATACATGTTAATTTAGTTCAATGTGTGGTAGCTTTATAAGGATAAGAGTAAATGTTTTACCGCTTATTAATAATGCCTCAAGGCTTACTAGATATAATTTTTCAGCTGCGATCAACTATCTAGTTTTATCCCCATTATATTTTTATTATATTATATATTTATCTATAAAGTATTTATCATTTTTTTTTCTTTTTACTTGCTTGAAAATATTTAAAAACGTTGAATAAAAGTTTTTTATAAGTTTGTATTAATTGAAAGAAAATATTTAAATAAAGAAATGAATACCTTATCATTTTTACGAGATAGTGTTCCGAAATCATTATTAACACAGCATTTTTGTACGATATATTTTTGTCTTTTTCGTTTCTGTAAGACGTGCTTCATACCTAGTAAGCCCGTTAGACGTTCGATTTGACATTATTTGTCGAACTACGATCACGCTGTGCCGATCCGATGTTCCGATCTATCTACGTTTATATCTACGTTTATATCATAAATACTTTACAATATATTTCAAAATAAACTAGATATTCAACAATATTTCGACATGCCGCTTATCAAATTTTCTAAATAAAACGTAACGTAACTGTGTACGTAAGTGTGTATTTGTAAGTTAATTTTGTCATCTACCCTCAACTTTATTATATTTATCTTTGTCAAATTAATTAGGCAACATAGTGTTAACAGTAAATCCAGAGTTAAAAATGTATAATTATTACACTATTCTCACAAATATTTTATATTAGAATGTCTCTCTCATGATGGAATAATTGTGGACGAACAATACCGACGAAGCAATGTAGATCAATTGGCGTTTCATTTGAACCGTCCGGCTCGGCTTATCGGCATGCTGTGGGTAAGCTCGGCTAAACCGACTGGATTCCTATTACATATTTTCGTTTTATCGCCCGGCTAATATGTATGCTATAGGTAAAGTTCTCACAAAAATTCTTTTCATAAAATGAAATGCAAATTGAGGCTAATGTCTACTTAATTATATGATCACATATTGTTACTAAAGCCGTTTTCAGGAATCACGAGGTCTAAAAACTTACTAGAAGTTACATATTTAATTGAAATAAAAATAACTACGAAGGACACTTCGAAATAGATGATTTTCAAACATAGTTTTAAATAGATATATCTTTTTATCTTGTGTGTTTCATGTTTACCGTATTGCTAGCTTACAAATATCATGTAATTATGTATATAAATATTATTTTTATTTCTAAGTACGATACAACAATTAATCCGAGTTTATGTTTTGCACAATTTCATTTCTATTAATGTTTTTGTTGTACTATTCTAATATTCTTATGCTTAATAGTTGGCCATATAGAAAATACAAAAACGACGTAAACTAAAAAACACATTAGTTTGATTACAAGATACTTCTCTATTAAAATATTTTATTTCTGTAAATCATAAGTTCAGTCTTAGTTTTTATTGTAAAAATAACACAGATGTAAAACTACCAATAAAGTGTAATAATTTAAAAGCTATACGCCGAGGTACGAATAAAATATATAGCTGTCTCGCTTATTTGTACATGTTTAATATAAAATGTACCAAGTTTGTTTTACCTTATTTAGATCGTCGAGTAATATAATCTGGTCATAACGAGGCTGTTTATTTTTGCGTTTCTTTTTTATTGTCATATATATGAAATGGAATTATTAGTATTAAACATTAAACATATAGTTACTATTATACTGTAACATTAAGTTACAGCAAAAATATAGGCGGCGTTAGGCGTAGACGACGTAGGTGACCGCCCACGGCCTCGCGGTCCGGGGGCCTCGCGCATCAAATAAGCATAAGGGTGCCTGTCCATTGATGCGGGGCGTGACGGCGGAGCAGAGAAACGGAGAAATATTAACCAATAGGATTGCAGAGCCCTTGCTCACTGGAGCGGAGCGGAGATTTTTTGCAATCCTATTGGTTAATATTTCTCCGTTTCTCCGCTCCGACGCCTCGGTCCGCATCAATGGGCAGGCACCCTAAAGCTTAAAAACAGCTAGGGTGAAGAAACGAATCAACTTAATGTATTTGTAAACCTCATTATTAATCGCCTCCACTTCCTTTTGTAATCGACCTAAAAAAAGTCATCGATTGGACATATTTTTGTTATTGCGCCACCTGAGGGTCTCGCTAAATATACCTTTACATTAAATTTTGGTCGTACCCCGCCACTGAGCAAAAACTAAAGTTTACAATTTCAAAACAGAAAAGTTTTGGTTTCAGATTATAAATAAGTCACTTTTTACTGTTTTAATTTTCTTCAATTTTCGGGCTTATAAAAGCAAGCAATATGCTAAGAAATTAATGGCTATTATAATTAAGGGCTATGCCCGAATTAACAATAATTTGGCCTTTAATAAATATACAGTTACTTACCTACCTACAAGTAGGTATTTTAAAAAGTTCTCAACTGGTAGCAGCTAACTTAAAAGAAAATTATCAATTTTTTTTTCATAATCGTTGGACATACGTCCTTGAATTATATCTGACGAAATAAAATCGTCTTATAATTTAAATATATTAGTAAATTACGTTACAAATATACAATAAGTTATGCTATGCTTATAGCACCAGTCAAGTAGGTACCTACTAAGAATGTACAAAATTAGTTATTCTTTATTTTTGAAAGACAACAATGTTAAAAAAAGACATGAATTTCACGTGACACGTTACGTGTACGTGTACTATGATATTAAAAATAAAATCACTTTTAGATAACATTTTTTATAGTTTTAGGTTATTATGTTTCTGACAAGGTCCACAGTTTTTATTAACATTAAGAAATATTTGCATATATATCATATGTTATATAACTATATGTATATAGACCGTGCAAAATCATTACTTACTTTTATAAATGTGTAATATGTCAAAAAACAATATTTATTAATTATTTTAATTTTTGTTTTTTTAAGATGTGAAAGCTTATTCCGATTCATACTTGATAACTGATCCGAACGTGTTTATTTTGCGCCTAATGTCACGATAAACGTTGAACAAGTTACATATTATAGAGACTACGACAGACTACGAGCAGGATACACCAACCGTTAAAACTAATAACGATTCAGTAGCGCGTCGTATACGCACCGGTGTACTAACCAACAATAATCAGTCTTTGAGACATCGGGTTAAAACTTGTTGAATTATATTACGCTGATTATCATGTTTTTTGATATTTTAATTTTGTAAGTTTTGGCATGATAACCGCCGCGCCGGCTACACGCACGAAAAAGCATGATTCGTTGTCACGTTCCCTAACGTTCAGCATAAGAGTTCGGCTTGTGACACCTCCATCTCTCTTCTACTCTTTCGGCAAATGCGTTCGAGTAGAAGAGCAAAAATGTTTGAATCAATGAGTGCAAATAAATGTTCATTTATCGATTTTTTTTTAATTTTCAATCAAATTCTTTGTATAATACAAAATAATTATAATTCAGTGATAATAATTCAATTCAATTCACAAAAATATGCAATTTTTCAATGTTCATCAATGTATTCTTATGACGTTATCACGTGAAATTATCGTCCGTAAACCGACTTCACAGACAACCAATGTTTTTGTTATTGTATAAAATGTATGTAAGATTTGTCAATATAGTGTTTTTCAAAAGTTAAAGTATACAGAACCTCTGCATTAACATGTTAACTTTTATTTTTCTAACTATCGAGTGCACAAAAATGCAGTAACAACACGCGTTGCTTCTACGAATACTACCGGATCACTAGAACACCATGTAACTAGGTATATACAGAATTGTTAATCTTATTCTACAAAATCGTTACTAAAATATTAGATTGAGAAAATTAAATTCAAGATTTAAGTTAATATACATATATATACTCATTAGTATATAAGTTCGAATTGTTTGCACGAGACGATTGTTGTTTTATAACAAATTATTTAACAGCACATTATATTATGTATACAAGCTGAACGTATTGTGTACTGTTAATAGTATTCGTAAAAAAGAGGTGTCAGGAAATGTCACATTAATTTTAATTATTTAGGATAATAGTAACCATAAAGAGCCGTCTAAAAATGCACTATAGACGACAATGAAATCGGCGCGTAATTCAGATCGGATATAAAGTTTGAATCGGACTCTACCTCGGTGTGTATTGTAAATTTTTTGTACATAAAAAACGTGGTTAAATAAATCAGCTATCAATATTCTCTGTATTTTTATTTTTCTACATTTTAACCATCAGTTGATAAATTCTAACGGCATGTACCCATGGATGTCAGTTGTCATCGTCGATCACGGCACCGATGGTCGTCCACTGTTGGATAAAAGCCCGCAAGGGGATTCCCAACATTCATGGTTTTGCGCTGCTATGCGACTGCGACTCCTAAGATATCCGGTCGATCAGAGTCTGACCAAGCTGCTTTTCGAGGTGTTAAGGTGCCTTGCCAGTCACCTCATTGGTTCTCAGAACTATATGCGACGCCTATTGCCATTTCAACTTCGCTCTTCGTTAGACAGTAACAGTAAAATATTTTAACTTAACGATATGAATAAAAAATTAAAATTTTAATAACGATTATCGTTATGGTAAATGAACAAAACTGCCAATGCTTTGCAATTATTTAAGAAGCTCGATACCGAACTAAAGTAAGCCGCAAGACTTCTGAGCGCGTTGTCGTAATTATTTAGGTATTCTCGTAAATAAAGAGACGATACTAGCAACTGTTGTTAAACCTCAATAATATGCTTCGGCGGGCTAAGGACGTTTCGCATAAGCATATGCTTATTGCTTAGGATATCTTCGTATTATTATGTTGGTTCCTATCAGTGAGCTTGCATCCAGACCCGTCTTTCCCACTGGGCACTCTGGGCACTTGCCCAGGGCCCCGTGACCAATAGGGGCCCCACTAGTTCTTGCCAGATCACTGAACGATAACCGATATTTAGTACCGAAGTTTTTTTAATTCGAATTGTCCGCCAATGAAAAAAACCCGGAATCTGACTACAAGGACCTATCTCAAAGAACAAAACACAGAAGCTTTTATGGTGGCTCTGCAACGGAACTAAATGGAAGAGAGAAATTCAAAATAGAAACCTTTCTTCCCATAAATGACACTCTGAGCTTTCATCTAAAACAGCGATTAAGATCGTATAAGAACATTAGTAAACGTTTTGACTTATTTTGTTCGCTTGAAAGCTCTGAATTCCGAAGAGTTAAGAGAAATTTGCTCAGAATTTGCAGAATTTGATTATGAAGACGTTAATGAGAAAGAGTTATAAATGGAATGTCTGCATATAACAGAATAGGTTGTTACCTACTTGAAAATTGTTCACAGTGAAATCGAAGGAACTCCGATTATATTGGAAATATATTAAAATTTTGAAAGAAAACAAAATTGCAGACATATTTTCAAATGTAGAAATCGTATTTAATTCTTTTTAAGCATGATGGTAACTATGTGCAGTGGGGAACACTCCTTCTCCAAATTGAAAATAATAAAAATCTATAGAAGCATGTTTATTTACCTTCTTTGTCTATTAAGAAAATAGTGTTCTGTCAAAGTCATAGGGGCCCCATTACCCTAATATGCCCAGGGCCTTCAATAGGTTAAAGACGGCCCTGCTTGCATCTTGGAACATCTAAGGATCTCTTGCCATACCGTGCTCTCAGTGGGCGCTGTCTAACATGCACATTTATCTAACGTCCTTGTCAATAATATTTGTTAATCAGGTCATACTTTACAAATGGGTGTTCACTAGGGGTTAACTTAAAGTTTATTTGATTTCACCATATTTGTACCTATAGGTATATTAGTGACCTTTCCCATTACATAAATGATATTTGATAGGTACCTACATTGTCTTTGTTGCCGACACGTCTATAATTTTTTTATTTGTAAACAAATAAAAAGATAAAATGTGTTGAATACGATGAGAAAAATAAGACAATGAATAAATATTTTTACAGCTCGTGCACCACTGTTACTGTGCTACAGGTATGTCTTTTATCTGTTTTCAGGCTGCCCATGACTGCTTCAAATATATATGAATAGCAAATCGGCATAATTTTTTTTTTTTTACGATGGGAAATGCATTTAACACATCGACCGTCTGCGTCGTAACGCCGTACGGCCCCACCACCGAAATCTCCGCGCCCTCTCGGCGCCACACTCTCACCACCCGCACCTTCCGTCCGAAGACCCCGACCACTCGCGAGGCATTCGTCAGGCTTCCCCTATCCACTACCCACACGCCCAGTAGTAGACCAGCAACTCCCGTGGGATACTGTTACCGCCTTAATTTAATTTGAAATCTTGGAGCAACGGGTGGAGTTGATAATTTAAATATTTTTTAGCCTTGAAAAACACTTTTTAATATATATTTTTTTACATCTGAAACCTATAAGGGTTAAAATATACGTGACTATTTTATTTTAGAACGTTAAATGTCATATTGACATGTAATTGTTATCAACAACAAGTTTATTGTGAAGATGGCGACGACCGGAGTTGGTTTTCGGTGGTTAGATATTTTAGAAAAGGAATTTGACAAAGCATGTGTCGAATTAGACGCTTCCTTATGTAAGTAAAATATGTAAACATCAATCACCTTATTTTTTTTTTTTACGTAATAACTTTTGAAAACATGCTATGTTCTCTGTGCTTTTTTCTTAGTCATAAACATTAAATTGTTTTACATTGTTTATTTTTTATTTCTTTTTTTTGAAATATTCAACAATATAAACCAGAACTGAAAACAGCATAGTAATTATAACTAAAACCAAATCATCTACAAAACATGTGTCAAACATCAAGTAATTACGTGTTATCGTATTATAATAACACTCTTAGAATACTATTTATATTCATAATTCTTCATTTAGTTTTTACAGACTTATAAAAAAGACAATTGAAATAAAACGTATAATATAATTATAATTATCTATAAAAATAAAAATAAAAATTATAGAAATAATTTTTTCTTTTTAAATTTTCAGCGGAGGTAGAGACAGAAGATCCAGAAGTTGTATTTGCGTCTCGTCAGAAGATTGCAACTTTGAGTTCATGCTTTGCACAGTTGACACATAAGGCGCTCACAATATTTCAAAACAGTGCAAAACTTGAGGTATGTGTTTATTATTTCAACACATCTGTCTTGGGACTAGATATACTAAAATCTCATAAATATTTTTGAGTTTATTATTTTTGAAATTTCAACCCTATTAATTATAGTTGTGTTAAAATATTTGTAATATAATAATACAAAGATTTTAAGAATTAAATTTAAAAGTATAACTACTAAATTTTGTTACTGATTTTCTCTTAATAGAAACTGATCTAGATCAGTGGAAAGTTCACACATAACTGAATAATAATTTAAACTAATTATTAAAGTCCATTTGACTAAAGGTAATTCAGAATTTAAATGTTTTAAAACTAGAAGTAACAACAGTTGTGATATACCTATTTCTACCAAACCGGTTATTCCAGTTTAATTAGTTAACAAAATACAAAAATAAAAAAAAGTGAAATAGAACATAAAATATATTTTATACATATCTATGTACATAAAAAGTAGAAATATTGTTTCTTATTATTTATTATTTGGAGTACTGTAATTTATATATATATATATTAGAGATGCCGCGAATAGTTATTATAGCGGATAGTCGAATAATTCACCATTATTATTCGACATAAAAAAGGGAATATAACAAATAATATATTTGTTATCAAATAATATCACGCTTGTCTTCAACTTACCAATAATCTATTTGTTACTGTAATCTAAAATTTTTCTAAAGATATGAGAAACGTAACCAATGTAGTTAAAGAAATCAGTCTCATATTATACTGATTTTACATTTAAAAATGTAAAATCAGTATAGCAAGCATTTTCTTATGACTAATTAATGGGGAATACCTCGTTTCAAATAACCCAGAAGAAAAAAAAACTCACGTTTGGCGTTATTTTGAGGAGGAAGAAAACTGCAAAATGTATTTTGTTGGTGTAAAAATAAGTAGAGCAGCAAAAAAAGCAGGAACAACAGCCTTGCAGAATCATTTGAAATTTAAACACCGAGGTTATTATTTCTTTATTTACTTTATACAGTTTTACCATTCATTTAAGTAGTATTGTGATTCGGATCCAGAAATGGCGTCCAAAAGACCTCGTTTAGACAATGAAAGTGGGAATATCGATTCAGAAAGAAGAGCAATCCAAGAATGCCACTGCTGAAGAAAGATACGCCCACTACATCGCATTAGCAAAGGCTGACAAAAGCATAAACCCATGTGAATGGTGGGGCTTTGAGTACCAATAAGAATGAATTCCCCATTTTAAGTAAGCTTGCTAAATGATACTTAATCACACCAGCAAGCTCTGTTTATTCAGATAGACTATTTTCTGAGGCAGGTTTGATTTATGAAGAAAAGCGCAACCGACTCCTCCTCCGATCCCAATCGTGCAGAAAAACTAGTTTTTTTTTTTGCACCACAATCTGCCCCTTTTGGTGTTTAAATATTAATTAAAAAACCTAACTAATTAACTTCAACATGACATAACTTTTTATATTAATGATAATAATTAATATTGTTTTTTTATTTTTTTATAAATATTTAATTTGATTATTTTTAAGTCTATAGTTTTTTTTTGTTCATTAAAAGTTTATTTTAGACTACCATTTTTTTTTAACTATTCGTCGAATGTCGAATAGTACTGGCTATTATTCGGTATTCGACGAATAACAAAAAAATGTCGAGTAATGCCGAATACCGAATAATAGCGAGTATTCGCGGCAACTCTAATACATATATATATATATATATATAATATTATTTTTTATCTGCATTTCCTAAAACATGTTTTGAACAGCACATATAATTTATTATAGTTTTACTTTATTATAAAATCAATTTGTCATTTTTCATATACGAGGGTGAATCAAAACGTTCTTAGAATCGCTATCAAAATACGACAAAATATAAATATAATTATTTTTTTTTTCAACGTAATCTACTTCTAAGTCAATACATTTAGAATACCGCTTTTCTAACTTTCTAATTCCTTCCGAAAAAAAATCACGATCTTGGCTCTCAAAAAACTCGTCGGCAGCCATAACGGCGTCGTCATCCTCAAATTTAGTGCAACGGATATGTTCCCTTAATTTGGAAAATAGGTGAAAATCACTAGCGGCTTAGTCCGGAGAATATGGCGGGTGTTCAATAATTTCTAAGCCAGCATTGCGGATTGCTTTCAGCGCGACTTCCGACCGATGAGCAGGAGCGTTATCGTGAAGAAACAAGACGCCCAATGACAGTTTCCCTCGACGTTTTTCTTTAACTGCGTCGCGCAATTTTGGGATTAAACTAGCATAGTACTGTCCGGTAATTGTCTGTCCCTTCAGTGATTCCTTCACTATCCCAGAACGCAAAGGCCATAACCTTGCCAGCGGTAGCAGCCACTCGAAATTTCTTCATGGGCGGTGAGGATGGTCGTTTCCAAGACATGCTTTGTTTTTTTTGTTTCAGGGTCGAAATAGTGGACCCATGTTTCATCCATAGTGATAACACGACGGCAAAATTGGTCCGGATCTGACTGTAACATTTCGAGATTACGTCTTGAAATTTCCAACCAATGCTTTTTGTTTTCGTCGGTTAACATCCGTGCAACCCAACTTGCTGACACTTTTTTGAAACCTAGTGAATCGGTTAAAATGGATTGTATGCTGCCAAATGATATCTTTAGGATCTCGGCTAAACGTTTTATAGTAATTCTTCTGTCTTCTAAAACTAAATTTTCAATTTTGACATTTTCTTCCGTGATCGAGGTTGAAGGCCGCCCGGAATGAGGATCATCTTTACAGCTCGATCTACCTCTTTTAAATTCAGCAACCCACTAAGCGACGGTGGAGTAAGGTATAACATTATCCCCTGTCTGCTAGATATCCAAAAATATTTCTTTACTGGACATTTTTTCAAGCACGGGTACTTTATCACGGCGCGTAACTCGTTTTTCTCCATTTTTAAGGATTTTTAGCAACACTTGTTACTAAATAATTTATTACGTGCGAATGGTACGACCAAATACAAGTGTAACTGCGTAGGAATATTGTGTGATTGACACTCTTCAAACTAAATATTAAACTATCCACAAAAATGTTATATTAACGTGAACTTCTAAGAACTTTTTGATTCATCCTGTTTATTTCTCTACCTCTATAATTTGTTTATGTTGGTAAACACATTTTTCAATATTAAACAAAATATATTGTACACTTAACTTTTTCTTGTCAAAAAGCAGGGTTCGAAAATATCCGATATTTATTATAAATATCAAAATATCGGTTATTTATGATATATATCCGATATATATCAAAATTTTTGATATATATCGGATATTTATATATTTTGTATGAAAGCCATATTATTAATTTATTGTTATTATTATTATTTATGTATACTATTTGCATACGTGTTACATAAACATAATTAATTTTAAAAAAAATGGTTGTCTGTAAAGTCGGTTTACAGACGATAATTTTTACGTAATAACGTCATAAGAATATATAGATGTAGAATTTTATACTTTTATGAATCGAATTGAATTATCATCACATATACAATGATAGTGTGTATTACTTTATATATATATATATGATAGTGTGATCAGTGATATTCAAGATTTTCCAATCTGAGTTAATTATGTTAAGGATAGGAAGATGATAGGAGAAGTAGGAAATCAAGGGGACTGTTTCAAGTGGTACTCTCTACCAAACAATTGACAAATCACAAAACAGTAGGGGTGTGCGATAATTATCGATAATTCGTAAATACTCGATAATTTTCCATTCGATAATTATCGATAAGTGTTATTCGATAATTTTGATCCGATAATTTTTCATTCGATAAATATCGATAACTATCGACCGATAATTATCGATAACTTTCGTCAACTATCGATAATTTTTATCCGATAATTATCGATAACTGTCGCCAACTATCGATAACTTTTCCTCGGATAATTATCGATAACTGTTCATTCGATAATTATCGATAACTATCGATAAAACGATTCGATAATCATCGATGGTAAAATTATCGATATTTTTTATCGATGAACATACCAACTTCTACCAAACAATTGACAAATCACAAAACAGTAGAGGTGTGCGATAATTATCGATAATTCGTAACTACTCGATAATTTTCCATTCTATAATTATCGATAATTATCGATAAGTGTTATTCGATAATTTTGATCCGATAATTATCCATAATTTTTCATTCGATAATTATCGATATCTATCGTCCGATAATTATCGATAACTTTCGTCAACTATCGATAACTTTTATCCGATAATTATCGATAACTGTCGCCAACTATCGATAACTTTTCCTCCGATAATTATCGATAACTATTCATTCGATAATTATCGATAACTATCGATAAAACGATTCGATAATTATCGATAGTAAAATTATCGATATTTTTTCCGATGAACATCCCTACAAAACAGTTCGCGTGTAGATTGCGTGGCGCCACTGTCTCTTTTACTCGAACGCGGTCCGATGGAGTGTAAGACAGAACGCTTAGGCTAATCGTGCCTCTCTATCGCTTGTTCTGAGCTCTCGCTCGCTCGCGGAACGTGACAAAATGGCGTCATCTTTGAAAAAAATACCCGATAGCTTTCATCAATTTACTAGACGTTATCACGTCAAAAACTAAAATGCTTTTAATGTTTTATTTATTTAGGTACTTAAAATCTGACAAATGAAACCAAAAATAAAATCTTTTTCTAGATCAGGCAAAATCAACTAAGAAACATAAAATCTAATATATTACAAAATCAACTTAAAAAACATAAAGCCTTTTTACAAATTCTAATCAGTCAATACCTGCACTTAGTAACAAAACAGGTTTTTAATTTTAATTTCGATTTTGACTTCGATTTTGATTTTGGTCTTGATTTTGATTTTAATTTTGGTTTTGGTTTTAATTTTGAATTTTAATTTTGATTGAATTGTAATTTAAACTTAGTAGGTATTGATTGGATTTAAATCTTAATTGTGACTTTAATTAAATTGTATATTGATTTTGAATTCTTAATTTTAATTTGTAATTTTCAATGAATTTTGGTATTAATTTTGAGTATGATGATTTTTAATAAGAAAACTTTGTAACTAACACACTATAATATGGGCTAGTCCTGAATTAAAGGTTATTATTATAAAACAATAAACATTACAAATAATAACTCTAGAATATAATCAAATAAGTCTTTTAGTTATCAAATCAGTTATCAGTCATTCGTAATACATATACATTTAATTTTCAATATAAAATAATAAAATAATTCCGTATTAGGGAGTTTGTTGTAACTCTACTCCAACGCCTTCTACATTTGGGAAGTAGAAACTTAGAAATACAGTAACAAACGCCAAATATTACTTAATAATATAAAAAATTTAAACCAATTTTGTATTGATATATATCGTAAAAAATCATTTGATATATATCGGATATATATCACGATATATATCATGATATATATCCATTGATATATATCCTCGAACCCTATCAAAAAGTAACACTTGAGTTATAAAAAAAAAGATGTAAAATTAGTTATGACATATTTTTAAGTATAATGATTTTTTTTTAAATATAAAAATGATATTAACTTTTATCTATTTATTAAATCTTTATTGCACATGCAAAAGTATACAATTTAGTATTACAATTATAATAATAAATATATTATATGTATAAGTATGCAAAGGTGGCCTTATTATCACTTACCTATTTACATTTCTCAGTTATTATGATTAATATATATGAAAGCCGAGATGTCTCATTGCTGAATATTGATGTGCTAAAGTTTAAAACTTCATCTCATGCTTGGTTATAAAGAAAAAAAAATCGTGAGAAAATAGAATGGTCTCGGGAGGGTCTCGAAGTTATGCATTTGCTTATAATAGTAGAGCAATAAAGGATTGCCTGAAAGACAGACAGACAAGCCACATCAGGCCTTATGGCATTTTATCAACTGCTATATACATAATATGTAGGAATGTTTTAATATTGTTTCCATTTTACCATAGCCTGATTGAACAATCCTGTATTCTTTAAGCTGTTTCAAATTTGGGTAATTATAAGAAAAAAAACAGGAAGTAATATTTATTAGCAATTTTTAATAATCTTAAAAGTAAAATATTTTTAGCACGTATTATGCTGGACCACGGTCATACGGATGTTTGTGCAGATGTCTTCGGTGGGGCTTGGTGGTAGTACTGTCTGCTTTTTGTTTGGCTTTGTTTGAATTTTGGATTAAAATATTTTGATCTTCCTCCATAAAATCATCCATGTTGTTATCAAAAAAGCTGGAGTTAGGGTCTTCCCACTCGTCATCTTCTGAACTTTGTTCATTTCTAAAAATAAAATAAAATGTTTTTAGTATGTATATTTATTTTGATTGATTTGAATGACTATAAGTATATGATTATATATATATATATATATATATATATATATATATATATATATATATATATATATATATATATATATATATATATATATATATATATATATATTATTTATTTATTTTAATGAGATTGTAAATTCATACGCGTACTTGATTTCCTTAAGTTGTTGGAACAGGCGATCAGCGGCAGCAGTCACATCTGAATCTGGCACAGGTTCATCCGATTCGTCAGTCAGACGAACCTCTAGTCTCTGTAAAGCCGCATCAGCTCTGTTTGTCAACCCAATGAATTTCTCCGTCAGTTGTTGTAGCTCTTTCTCGTTAAAAGCTGAATTTGATGCGTTTCGGAACAAATTTTCGAGACGTTTGCATGAGACATCAGTCTGTAACAAATGTTATTAGTTTAAGGATTTCACTCGTATCTATCATTTTATTAATTAAATTAAATTTTAAAAATTATTTTATAATCGTATATGGGCATTTGTTGTACTGTACCTGTACTGGACGATTGCTCAGCAGTTTCATTATTTTATTATCGTGATTTCTTATTGTAACCTGAATGTTTTGTAGTTCTCGAAATGTAGATGCAGTTCTGTAATGATAATTTTTTTATTTCTTTTAGTTCTTTGTCATGTTTAAAGTTATGCTTATTATCTACAATAAAATTCAATTTTTATAATTTATTTGTACTAAGTTATAGATTACGATTTAGCATTGTAGAGCGTAAAATTATACCAAACCGGTTCCACCGAAAATTCTAATAATTATGTATAAATAAATAACTTATTGTTGGCCGTAGCTTTGCTCGCGTAGTAGCACATATTATATACATTTGAAATAACCTAAGTTATAAAAAATATCACTTATTGCAATTCAAATCTTCAATCTGTGCATAGCTTGAAACATCTTTTTGTTTATTTCTAATTAAGAAAAAAAAAAAAACTTTAAAAAAAACCCAGTTTAAAAAACGACAGTAATCGAAGCTCAAAAAAAAAGGTTCATTCCTCCCCAGCTTTGAAAATATAAGAACTGTTATGCTTTCTTTCCTCATTTTATAATATTTAAAAAAAGAATTATTATAAACGCTAAAATAAACTTATATTTTTATAGATTTAAGAAAAATTAAGGATTTCATAAGACAGCTTTATTTATTTATGCTTCTAATTTGAAAAAGACTGGTCCAAATTAATATTCATTAATTTTTATCCACATTTGGCGCCTTAGAGGTATATCTTCCAAATATTCTTCCTTTTTGGGAGCATTGTAAAAGTGCCCTAAGCCCTACTTGTCGAATTTTATGTCTAGCTTTAATAGTTTAGGTTTCGCATGGCGTCATGGCGTATTAAGTTATAAATATAGATTTAGATTACACGTATTAAAATGGTTAGTGGTTACATACTTATTAATCAGGGAGTCAATCAGTTTGTCCAACACCTCCGCTACATGCGTTGGATCGTCAAGTTGAACTCGTTGACAGGAATCAACGAAGCGCTTTTGCGTGTCCAACACTTCTTGCATCTGAAATTAGTAAAAACAATAGTAGTAATATCTATAATTTTTAATAAGCTTTTTTAAAATTATTACAGAATTATTACAACTTTTTCATTTTATGGCTGGATATGGTAATTAGTAATAATATGTAACGTATATTTTTATTGGAGACATTAATTCGACATGTGGTTGGATAATTAATTTAATAAGTATTTACATTGTAATCTATCCATTATCTATTATCAGTTAAATATCACTTTCGCAACTTATTATCCGCTCCAGTTTTAGCCTTCAAATTTCTAAGCTGACGAGAAAATATGAATGCCGTTTCTAAAAACTTATTAGCCATGCAAAGCCCTGTACGTGTAATGCAATAGTGTGAGATGAATGCCACGGTAGCTTTGTTGAATGCTAAGTATGACTGTATTACTATTACTTTCAAATATTTGACATCGGGTTATTTTAGAATTTGTTGTCAAAAATATATAGGATAAAAAAAAAATTGCACTTAATAAGCGAGTCAAAACTATGGTTTGTTTCGTAAACTACAAAGCTTACTTTTAAATCTATTTTGTTTGTGTTGTCTTGAAGACGCCTTGAAAACGTAGCTTCTAAGTCTGCTGACGTGAGACGCGCCTCCCGCTGTCGCCTCCCGAGTGCCCGCAGTCCGTCAGCGAGCTCCCGGCGCGTCACGTTCACCAGTGACATTCCGTCTCGAACCAAGGACTCTATCAGAAGGCCGCGACGCCACGTGTCCGTATAAGCACCACTCACCTTAAAGTAACAAATGAATTTCAATTAGCTTTAAGCTAGAACACCTTAACGAGACTAGATTAAAAATCATGCAACGTATATTTATTTACCTTTTCTAATAAATGTGTGTGGGTGCTAATTTGGTTCGTTAAATTTTGTGCAACTTCGGTAATTTTCACCTGACTCTTTTCTATTTTGTCGCCGCTTTCTTTGATTGAAGTCTGAAAGAAATTGATATTTAGATTTAATTTTTAAAATGAATAGGTATTTATAATACATATTTATGTTATTCCAATGATGCAAACCTGTATGCTGGTCTGAAGCATATGAAGTCTGTGTTCTAATCTTTCTGCCGCCAATTGTGCTCTTTCAAGTTTTAATGACAACGTTGTTTCCAACCGATCTGAAAGTAACAATAACATTTAAAATATTCTGATATTGACTCTCTACATGCATTCGCCTAGTAATTGATTAAGCGATGCCCTATTTGTTCAATTGCAAATGATAAATGTAAGCAATATTGCGAAAGTTGACATAACGTACGTATTCTAAAATAGGATGTGACACAATAAGGATGTCGACTGACTCATCACTGTACATAGTGCGATAGTTTTGAGAACAAATAAAAACCTCATAAATTCTTATACGATTTTTTTCTGTTATATGGAAAAATATACAATTACAGCCCGTTAGTTCTAATTTTCATAAAGCTTTAATTGGTTAAATTAGTGTAGTTTTTCGTTTTTAACGGAACGTGCAAACTGAACAACGAAATAGAAATACAGAAAGTGATTCCTACTTTGGAATTTCAATATATCATAAACCTTTTTATACAAAGTAGGCGTTTTATGAAGATTATGAAAATTTTGTATAATTATAATCCAACATCCACAAATCTAAATATTAATTAAATATGTAAATTAATTTTAGAAAAAAATATGGGGGTTGAAATTAAACAACCGTTTTGAACAGTACTGGTGTAGTGGTGCCAGCAGTCGCCTTAACGCCGGCGACAAATGTTTGTTTCTGGTTTGCGTATATGTGCTGCGTGATGCGGGTCCCCAACTATACCTCGGAGAGCTCGTAAAGCCCGGTCGGTCCCGGTTGTTATCACGGAAACCTTATAGCGATCGTTACTCATGGTGAGGAAATTATCCGCTAACCCACAGTGGAGCAGCGTGGTAAATTAAGCTCCAACCCTGCTCCTATGTGCAGAGGAGGCCTTTGCCCAGCAGTGAGATGTTTCTCTCTGTCTACTCCTTAAAGAGTTTTTTAAATATATAAATTATTAGATTTTGTTATTTATTACATGCTATAAGTTATGAACGATTGCTCAAAAGTAAAGAATATAAGTTATCAAATTTGCGTCATATTCTGAGGTAAATAAAGATTTAAATACTTTATATAATAAGCTGCAGTGTACTGTAACGACTTGTAAATGTCCCAGCTGAGTAAAGACCTTTCTATTTAGCAGATAGATAGCTTATCCGCCATATTTTTTTTATCATTCCCCCATTTTTTTAAATCATCGTACCGCTGGCCATCGACAGGGTATTCATGCTCACACATTGCAGCCTAAATGGTCCCGTACATTTGGGTATCAGAATAACTTCCTCCCACGGACCATTCGGCTGTGGAATGAACTCCCTGCCGAGGTTTTCCCACAGGGCATACAGTATGGGGTCCTTCAAGAGGGGAGTAAATAGGTTTTTGAAGGGTCGGCAACGCACATGTGATGCCCCTGGTGTTGCAGGCTACGGTAGGCTACGGTAACCGCTTACCATCAGGCGGGCCCCGTATGCTTGATTGCCACCTACGTGGTATAAAAAAAAATACTGGCCCAGAGTTCGGGACTGTCGTTTAAATTATCGTGTTCCATCCACTGGGCAATCTCGACTTAAATAAGCGCGAAAAAACATTCAAAGCGTTCATTCATTCAATTAGCATCTATCTTGCCGTTGGTCCCGATTTATTTTTGTCAGTTGGCACTATTCATAACTATCAATGTACACTTAAACCATTTACCTAGTTTATCCTGTATTACGTCCAAACGCCGCGCTTGCTTCACTTGCACCGTGGCTATAGTGTCTAACATATGTAGACGCTCGTCTATACTTGCTAATATTAATGAGAAATCCTAAAACAAATATAATATTAATTAATAAATTCGTTCATTAGTAAACGCTTTTAATAATTTCTTTTATTTATTTATTTATTTATTCATAAGGGATGGTACACAGCACAAAAAATTATAAAAGAAAAAATGTATTACAATTACGAAGGCCAATTACGACCATCCATCCGTTTAAAATTAAATTATTTATATAAAACAAACGTGCAAAAAAAAAAAACTTATTATTATCCTATTAAACTAATTATTACTCTTCCGAAGTATAGTATAATATTAGTACAAATAATTTTCTCTATATTTGAATAGTATAATATATAAAACTAATAAAAATAGAATAAAAGAAGAATACATATAGTCCATTGAAATGTTACATTTTTTAGGCCTTACCTTGCGTTTTTTAGAGGACGAAATTTTATTTTTTTGATGTGTAGGGAGGCTCAGTGTAAAGCTAAAACCAAGTTTGTGGGGTCGCCACCCTTGTCCCACGGCCGCCATCTTGAAAATAGGGGTTGAAATGGTTTTTACGATATATCTCTTAAACTATTTATCTGATAAAAAAAGTTCTTGACATTTTTTGTTGCAAATTAAATTATCTACAACTTTGGTCCAGTAACTTTTTGTCGTAGAACTATAAATAAAAAAGTTATAAGCGAAAATGTTCAGAAATTCGAGAAAAAAATTTAAATATTTCGATATAACTTTTTTTTTATCATTTTACGAAAATGATATCAGACCATTTTTGTAGATCGTTTTTTGAGGAACAACTTTTTAATAAAACATTTTTTCATTAAGTCAATAGCTAAGGTTTTACAGCGCTCCGAAGTGAGTATTATTTTTCAGTAGTCTTAACTAACAATGTGTCATCAGTTATTGTTTTTTTTTCTTTTTTTGTTATAATTTTTTTAATTATTAATTTTGCAATTTTATTAATAATTAATTATTAATAATTATTAGCGTTTGCGCCGCACGAAAAAACACCAGTCGATACAATTACAAATCTAACTTTATTTATACTTCTTAAAACTGTATTCTCGGAAGCAGGTTTCACTGTTGACCAAGCAGAATCAGATGCAGACACTCTTATCGTTCGCTCTGCTCTTGCTGCATCTCCATTATTCAATACCGTTACTATTGTATCGGGCGGATTCGAAACCAGAAAACCTGAGTTCGAATCCAGGATTCTACAGACCAATCTTTTCTTTTCTTTTTTTTTTTTGAATTAAGAGCTCTTTTTATTTTTTATTTTAATAATCAGTTCCTATTATTTTACTTTTATGTCGGTAAGATCGAAAATATTATTTATGTTTCATCAATATGTAATGTATCTAAATATAATTTAACCGAGCAAAGCTCGGTCATCCAGGTACTAAACTATTATTGGACATAAAAACTGACAACTATGACACAGTTTATACTAGTATAGCTGTCAACGATAACCTCTTTTATATATTTGAATACTATGTTTAATTTTACTTGTAAAGAATGATTTGTACTTATAATATGTCAATAAAAATTATTATTATTATTATTTATTATTATTGTAGCTGAAGATATTGATATACTGATATTGCTCACAGCACTTGGTAGAAAACAAGCAAATGTATTTTTTTTAAAACCATCAAAAGGACGAACAGCAGAACTATTATATAGTGCTTCAGTTTTTATGTACGGAGATGTAATTACGGATAACTTGCTGTTTCTTCATGCCTTTTCAGGATGTGACACAACTTCAGCTCCTTACAATATCGGTAAAATGAAATTTGTGAAAACCCTGGAAAAACACTTAGAGTTTGCAAGTAGAACGGCCTTGTTTCTCAACAAGAGAGTTGACCCTGCTTTGCTCACTGTAATTGGTGAACGTTTTTTATCTCTGTATACGGTGGTAATAAAGATGATAATTTTCTTGACAACCTAAGATACAAACAATTCGCCAAGTCAGTGACAAAAAGTACATTTAATTTATCTTCACTTCCTCCAACACAAGACACAGCTCGCTTTCATACTTTCCGAGTCTACCATCAGGTCCAGTCGTGGCTTGGTAATAATATTGATCCTGAAGACTGGGACTGGAAAAAATGTGGAAAATTATTGATGCCAGTGCAGAACTCTAAACCTCCAGCACCCCCTGAGCTTCTAAAATTGATATTTTGCAACTGCAAAGGAAACTGTGGAGCGATGTGTGGATGTCGAAAAGCAGGGCTGAAATGTTCTGCAGTGTGCTTCCATTATTCTGGAGAGACTTGCAGCAACGTAATGGGGCTCTCAGAATTAATAAATGAAGATGACTTTGATGATGAACCGCCGACATTAACACCCCTTCCTTCTCCAGTTCTCCCACTGATATTTAATTCATAAAGCCGATCAGATGCTGAGCCGCAGCCTGGTCCATCGAAAAGACTGAGGACGGAGTAGTTGTAATATAGAAAATCACCGTGGAATTATGCCTATTGGGGATACCACGTAAAAGCAAAAACGCGCCTCCAGACTCTACACATTGTTAGTACACACGTATAATATATGTATAGTTAAGAAAAATAATACTCACTTCGGAGCGCTGTAAAACCTTAGCTATTGACTTAATGAAAAAATGTTTTATTAAAAAGTTGTTCCTCAAAAAACGATCTACAAAAATGGTCTGATATCATTTTCGTAAAATGATAAAAAAAAAGTTATATCGAAATATTTAAATTTTTTTCTCGAATTTCTGAACATTTTCGCTTATAACTTTTTTATTTATAGTTCTACGACAAAAAGTTACTGGACCAAAGTTGTAGATAATTTAATTTGCAACAAAAAATGTCAAGAACTTTTTTTATCAGATAAATAGTTTAAGAGATATATCGTAAAAACCATTTCAACCCCTATTTTCAAGATGGCGGCCGTGGGACAAGGGTGGCGACCCCACAAACTTGGTTTTAGCTTTACACTGAGCCTCCCTACACATCAAAAAAATAAAATTGCGTCCTCTAAAAAACGCAACCCCAAATGTAACTTTTCAATGGACTAATAAATATTTATAGAACGTATACAAATAATAAATAAATATTTTATTACTTATTGTTTGGATTATGTTGGTTTAAGATGTGTCGTTTGATTTTATTTTTAAATATATTTTTAGAACCATTGAAAATAT
Organism: Euphydryas editha; assembly: GCA_036937285.1. Classification (NCBI taxonomy): domain Eukaryota; kingdom Metazoa; phylum Arthropoda; class Insecta; order Lepidoptera; family Nymphalidae; genus Euphydryas; species Euphydryas editha. The sequence goes on from JAUPFZ010000007.1 coordinate 7,702,642, forward strand.
CTATACAATTAAATTTCATATTATAGGTGTTGGGTAATCTTGATAGAACTGAATTCTGGACATAGTTAGTGTGGCAGTACGGGACATGTAATAAGGGAGTGTGTCTCAGTCGCCGTGAAGGGGTGTTCAGCAAAATATGTTCAGCTAGTTCCGGAGAGTCTAGGCGGCCACGAATAATATCATACAATAACCCCATGTCTAACACCTCTCTGCGTTCCGTTAATGTCAGAAGGTTATAAGCTCGGCAGATATTTATATTATATTCATCGATAATCGAAACGTGTGTGTGTGATAAAAACTGCACAGTTTTTACGACTTTTACAAGCAGGCTGGACTGTAGGGGCGTACGATTTACCTGTACAGTTCGACTGCAGTTCTATCGCACAGATAAAACTGAACGTGTGTGACACCCATTACAAACAAACAGTAGTTACCTTAGAGTTGTACGTATTCAGTGCGTTGTTGTGGAGTCCTTGCGTTTCAGCCGGCGAGGCGCGTGCCAGCCAAAGGCACGCAAACGCCGCCACGACCACACTTAACATCGCCCGGCCTGTAACCACGTACATGCATTATACATAACACATACAAAGCTAAATATGTTTGCTATAACATTACAGGCTATTTTCTGTATGAACATTATTACAGTCATTTATAAGATTTGGACATACACACACAAACAAACGTATAATAAAGACAAATAAAACGTATAAACGTATATATCTAACGATGAAATTACACGATAACTTAATGTTTGCTGAAAGGGAATCTTGGGAAAGATATAATAAAAAATAACAGGTATACTAAATTTAAATTGCTAATGACAAGGAAAATTACTTTGCAGACCGACATAAACCAATTTATCTCCATTCCTGCTTCGTATCTTCATTGATACTTGTTTATCCTGGAACTCCACGTTTGAAAATCAATACTTAAATTATAAACAAAATACACGCATCTCTTGATGAACAAGATTTCAGAAAATACGCACGCTGTACTAAATTTATTAAAGCATTTTATTAAGCACCATCACCGCTGAGTTTTATGACTCGAATATAGTTCACTTACATGAAGATGAAGACGATTGCAAAAGCGAGTTGAGATCAATCATTTACAAATATTTAAAGCAGGTATAGATTTTATAGCTCCATTCTCAAGATCAATAGACGGATCCGGAAGAAAAGCTCACTTAATCGTAACTAGACGCACGACTCGTTCCATTATTCGTAGCGCGTGTTGACAAGCATTGTTTATTCCACCGATCACCGGCAGGTGTGCTCTCTCGTCCTGCTTATGTGCATCTATTTATTTGCATTCCGGTGCAGTTCGTGGACCCCGAGTCGGATTATCATTGTCGAACTGCGCCCACACACGACCGAGGTCAACCTTTCGTCAGCCCTGTCTACTGCTTTGAGGTTGATTGCATAATCCTGTAGCGTCTCGCTATTAAAACGTCAGTCATGGCTCCTGATAAAGATCTCTAATAAACGCCTAACCGGAACATTATTTGTAAATGCATATTATTATATGTATAGTAAATTTTAATCAATATAACGATTAATACAATATCGTTTGTATCAAGAAATTTTGCAAGTTAATGTTTTTAACAAATTTCTTAGTTTGGCGAGTTTTACTGCTATCTACCTATATACGTAAAGCAAAAACTTTGTATCCCTTTTTACGAAAATTACGCGGGCGAAGTAGGCACTATTAAAGTTTATATGGATCAGAAGTGCAGAATGTTAATATCTATTCTATAATATAAAAATAAGTCGGGTTTTCCTTCCTAACGCTATAATTCCAGAACGCACGAACCGATTTCCACGGTTTTGCATTCGTTGGAAAGGTCTCGGGTTCCGTGAGGTTTATAGCAAACAAAATTCAGGAAATTTTCAACAGAAAAGCAGGAAAACAGGGAAAATTATTTTTCACATACAGTGCCATCTCTGATACATAGCATGTACTACAAACCAATATGGTTTTAAATGTTATATTACAACCAAATGTTACAAAAAACGAAGCCATCTGCTGGCGAAACGGAGTTCGCCGGGTTGGCTAGTTTTTTATAATAATGCTCAAGAAATACACTAAATTAATTTAAAAAAAAAATTACTACACACTACGGCACACACACATAATATGTACAATGTACGCATATACACATATTTTCTTTATTGTCAAAGTCTGTTGTCAACACGGTATTAAATACAAGTCTTGCAACGAATTTTTTTACGAAATTTTTTATCACAGATCAGGTTCAATGACTGCTGCATATGCCCACCATGTTACCTGTCAATTATAGATTAGGTCGAATTTTGACCACTGGGCGACCACTAGTATGTAATTAATACGCGAAATTAATAACGATTAGGGTATGTTGGCAGCATAGTCGAGTCCGATTAAGAACCTGTGTAATTTTATTATGGTAACGACGGGGACGTCTAGACGAGTATCACTGTTAATTGATGTCGATCATGCACAGCAAGCAGTCAACAGATTTACTGGCTGGTCGAAAGAACTGAAATAACGACAACCAAACCGAGCGGTGCGTAAATATAGACGTTATACCTACTAACGTTTAATTAGAATAAATGCTTCGTCGTTTATGCTTAGATTTAGAAGCCCGCATATCCAAAATACGATAAGGAAAAACAATCTGTCTTAATTTTCTCCACAAATATCTCTAAAGATATCTGTGGATTGTAAAAATTTAGGTTTAGTAACTTTGAAGAAAATAATATTTGTGTACGAGGAGGACTTTTTAATTCTGAAAGGGAAAGAAATGAAGATATCTTAGGTACGACGACCTCCACGTGTTTAAAACTTGCAATACAAGTATAAGATACTCTTACGTCAGCAAAAGTTAAAACTAATTCATTAAGCAGTAAAGTATGTGTCACGATGAAACAATATATATGTATATTATTTAATTTTAACTCGTTTTAAAAAGTAAGCAATGTAGCATTTGATGTATACAGTCATATATTCTGATGAGATTTGATATGTAGAACAGTAACTTATAGCAGCCGCTTGTCAAAGTTCAGTAGAACTGGAGATGAGCCAATGTGACTAAAATGTACTTCCAGGTGTAGAACTTCCCTATGGCGCTCCCCTATAAATAAGTTTACCAATTTGCGTGTGTAACATATCTTGGGCCTTTTGATTGTAAGACTTAAAAAAAAAAGCGGCCAAGTGCGAGTCGGACTCGCGCACAAAGGGTTCCGTACCATTATCTATAAAATCGGCAAAAAATCATGTCTGTTGTATGGGAGCACCTTAAATATTAATTTTATTTTAATATAATTATTTATTTTTAAATTGAATATATAACTAAATATTCTGTAAATATTTCAAACGTCTACCTGTTGCCGTTATCAATATCGAGCAAAAACGAGCAAAAAAAATCACGTTTGTTGTATGGGAGCTCCAGCCTGGTGACATACGGACGGGCGGACGGACGGACTGACGAACGGATAGCGGAATCTTAGTAATAGGGTCCCGTTTTATCCTTACGGGTACGGAACCCTAAAAACATAATCATCCTGTTTAAAATTTTTTCTGATGCAAGTCGACCTGTTGCGGCACGATTGCGTCTTACAATAATCTAATACAGTAGGTACATGTTTATTGTTCAACATCCATTGACGATTTACAATTTAACAGTTTGCAATGGATACGTACTCGTAATAAACAAATAAAATCACAATATTATGGTGATATGTTTAAATATGACAATATCATATTGTTTTGGTAAGCCGCTATCGTTATAAATGTCAATCCTAATAATTTATCGATTATTTTGCATTTTCACCTAAATGTACTAGAAATATAGTAGTTAGTGTAGTTTCTCTCTGCACTTTTTATTTTATCTGGTGTTATCAGTCGCGTTCAACTTTGGATGCTGACGTTTATGTTTATTGTTACGCTCCTGTGAGTCAGAGTGTACAAATTTTCCCCCGAGAATACCTTTAAAATTATTAAGGACCTGTTTGACCGGTGATAAAGTTTCAGATAGTTTTTATTTATTTATTTGGTATACCAACGATTGTTAAAACATTACTTATAACTAGTGGTAAAATTTAAATTTCTTGTTCTAATTGCACAATAGATTATAGGTTCTTGTTCTAATTGCACAATAGATTATAGGTATACACCACATGCTTTTTACATATAATTATACGACGTTTAACGGTATCCAATAGATAAAAGTTTCTGATGTTTTTCTATTTTACCATAAAATTTCACTTTATCTATCAGATATCTCTATTCGTAATCTGTTAAACCAAAAGTTGGTGTTTATTAGTTGAGGTGAAATGAGTTTCTAGTAGCCTTTCAGTTACTTATGAACGAGATAATTTTTATCAGGAACCAGTGAAACAGGTCCGTAACTTCTTAGTCACTAATCCTAGTATTCGCTAATTCGCAGTTGAGCAGCATTGGAGGTTTATTGGAACTCAAATCCTTGTTACTTACTACTTAAAGCGATCTTTGCCCAACTGTAAAGTAGGTACAGTACAGTGTAGAGTACTTGTATTAAATTAGTATTAATATTATAAACAAGTAGTAGGTACTAGTGTTGTCAGACGCAAGGCGAACATGCAATATCTCGATCAAGTGCAGATTATATTATAAGACATGTACATCTGGCCGTTTCTTCCACCCATATTGGTTAGCAATGTCCCCGTGAAAATATACCAAATTAACCGATTGAATTTAGCCTTTTTCGGCCATGATTAACAAAAAAAAAAAAAAAATAAGATGAAATTTGTGTGATATTACATTTATTTACAGAATTAAAAAGTGCAATATATAGTTTTCAATATTCATTATGCATTAGAATAAACTTATGATTACAAAGTTAGAATCTTGACAGAATCTCATTCTTTTAGAAAGACTTTTGTTTGTTTTAACAGAAGTCGTTGGCCTTTCCGTCCTTCCCTTGTCCTATTGTATGTAAGAGCTTCCTGGTGAGATCACGTTTATTTCTAAGCCACGCTATATTCTTTGTTGAATTTCTCATTTCTTTGTCTATACAAATATTTCTCTCCTCACAAATTTCATTCGTTTTTTAAAGATGAAAAAACTGTATTAATTTTTATGTGCTAAGTCACGTAGCTTCCGTTTTTAAACGAAAGTCTTAAAGGAAGGAAGGTAACACAATTGGTTTTTTTTTGTGTTAAATAACACCATGACTTGCAGTTCAAGATTTCGAGAGTCTACATTTATAATGTAATGGTATCACATAGTATGCATTAAAAAGTGGCCTAGTGCGAGTGGGACTCACGACGATTTTCATGTCAGAGAGATAGATCGAGCAAAGAAGCCGAAATAAAAAAAAAACACATTTCTTGTACGAGGTCTTTCTTCCTTTCGTTTTTAACTTCATTTTTGTTACTTGTTGTTACAGCGGCCAATTAAAAACTTTAACCGCATAAATTACCCTATATAGGTACTTCAGTCACAAACAGTTGAAGAGAAAGCGATTACTCCCGTAAGATATATTGATATATAGTACTAAAATATATATTAATATTTTTTCTAATAATCTTAAGTTAAGTCATACGAGTATTAACCAAAAGACAGCAATAGTCGTTAAAATCCTTAGAAATTTATAATCTTATTCGAATGTTCCGTCTCCTAACTGCTTCCATTTTATGGAGATCGTAGTAATTTATAAAGGTAAATCGCAGATTACGTCACATAAGGGCAGGATATTACTTTAAATTCAGTATTATATCATAATAAGTTTTTTACAATATTTACCAGTAAGAAAAATATTTTTGAGTTATAAATAGTATTATTATAAGAAATGGCCAAGAACATCAATTTATTTTAAAGAAAAAATATTTAAATACCTTTAAATACTGCAATGGATAAATTAGAGATTACCTGTAGTCTGGCGCAGGCAATAGTTAGTACGCCTCGTGGAATGTCGTCGGGTAGCTGATTATAAATTTGCTTTATGCTGCCAACACGTGACTTGCTATATTCAGTGACATTTGATAATGGAGGAGATTTTAGTTAAAAAATACATACGTGGCTTATGTCTCATGATTACCTTCTCTGATAATTATGAAAGGAACACTTTTAGGGACGCGCACGTTATCGGATTCGTAGGTACGTCAAATTTGATAAAAAATAACACGAAATCACCTACACATGCGTAATCCGTTCTACGAAATAAAAAGCGAAATTTTAAAATTTTGTGCTAAACGTGTGTGCGTACTTTGTTTGATCGTGCTATAGCGATATACATATAGACGCCTACTATAAACGTTTTTGAGATATATATGTATAGGAGATAGGTAAGAATTTTGCTAGATCGCGTTATCTGCTTGCCTTAGGTCGTGTCGCTGTTCGCCCTCATTTTGATTTTGTACTGCATAGGTGAATCACCTTTCGCTCGAGTTCAATTATTTACGGATTTTTCTTTATCAGTCAATGACTAGAAGGATAGAGGACTAAATTTAACGTATTTATTTTAAATATGTTCCAAGTGGCCTGCAAACTATTTAACAAATATATAAAATAAGTTAATGTATTAAATCGGACATGACTGATTAGTATTTGCAGATATAGTTGTGTCAACTGTTTGAGGTGTGCGAAAGTGGGTTATATGAACACGACAGACTGCGCGGCGGCGGGAGCCGGTTGCCAATTGACCAGAAGCACTAAACATAACCTCACCTCTGTTATAGTAATATTTCGTCATAGTCGTAGAATAGTGACGGATCTTGCAGATTTGAAACTTTGCAGGGCAGACGTTTCAAAAAGTTATGTTGTTGTTGTTGTATATTTGAAATGTCTGCCCTGTGTGGTTTTGAATTTGTGGGATCCGTCGCTATTCTACGACTATGACGAAACACCAACAAAACATACAACAACATAGTTGTTTGAAGTGTCTGCCCTGTAAAGTTTTAAATTTGTAAGATCCGTCACTATTCTACGACTATGACGATTTGATTGCAACATGTGATCGTTATTGTTTTTACGGTATAATTATATATTGAAATAAAATCTTTACACGTGATGTAAATGACGTTCCAAGAATGTTAAGGTTTAAAACTTGACGAATAAAGAAACTTAAAACATTGGTCAGCTGTCCGTCATAATAAGCTCAAAGATAAGACTAGCATTCGTCGAATGGTTTGTATTAAATCGTTAATATTTTTTGTAGACAAGCTTTTACGTTTGTTGTTAAGCTGACATTGCCTCAGGACATCTTAACAAAAACCCTCTAATGTATAAAATACAAAAAATGATTTACAGATGATGTTAATAGATGAAATAAAAATACACATAAAATAGTCGTCAACTATTTATAAATATAATTCATATTATTTATCTGAAGTTTTAAACGATGATAAAGTACTCTTTTGTAATTTTTAGTTAAAGTTAAGTGAATATTTACTTCATAAAATAATTGTATGACAAACACACAGACTAAACTTCCTTATCTTTAACTAATAAAATATAAAGTATTTTTATAGTATCCGTTGTTGCACCTACCGATAAACCGATTTTAAATTTGTTTGCATTAGAAAATCAGTTCATCGAGGTAGTTTATAAATGTAGACAAAATACGCAGAAAAACATACTACAATGTTTAACATAGGGACTCAGAAAAAGAGTTTTGAAAATTATCTCATCGGACACAGACTAATAATAAATAAATAAATATTAACCAACAATCACACCACGTTAACCTAGCCCCGTGCTAAGTTCGTAAGAACTTGTGTTACAGGTACTAGGAACGGAAATAAATTTAAGATATAAATACATATATACATAAATACACATCCATGACCCGGTGCAGACATCTATATTCGTCATACAGATTATCTGCACCTGGCGGGATTCGAACTCGCGACCGCTGCGTAAAGTGTCCAGTTGCCTGACCACTCGACCAGCCGGCTGTCAAATTTATTATACTACGCACAACAATTAAGGGAGCAGAAAAAAAATCCAAATTTTTGGGGGATTTTCAACAGGCTGCAACTTATACAAAAATGGTCGTACAGCAAAAACAAAAAAAGCAAATTGTAGCTCTAAGTGCCTAGTTTTTGGACCTGAGTTTGAAAAATTTTTTTTAAACATATTTTTCGAATTATCATAAGAAAACCACCGAAAAAAAAATTCGAATTTTTTTTAGTTTTTTTTTTTTTAAATCTATGGACGTGGAAAAATTTTTTCGACTTAACCTCTATATGGATCGAATAGCTTTTTTATTCAGCTTTAATTTGGTTTTTTAAAAATCTCGATACGAGCATTTCTCGCTGAGATATCGGTGTTTGAATGGAAAAAGATCATTTTGTCTTTGATTACCAATATCTCAGCAACCAATGATCGCACAGAAATTTTGAGGTTGGTTTCAAAAACTTAAATAAATTATCTACAAGGATCGGCAATTGAATTTTGAAAAAAAATTTTTTTTCAATCATTACATGAATTTGAAAAAGCAACCAAAAAAGGGCTTTTTGTGGTTTTTTGGAAAATGAAGCGCCCAATCAAAAATATTGCGGAAATCACAAATGTTAAGTGTGCCTTTTACTGTTCAATATACCCACAAAAACCCTACGAAGTTTCAATTTAATCCAGCCAACCGTTTTTTTTTCCCCACTTGATCGAATTTTTGAAAAAATTAAAGGAGCAAGAATTTCGCTCTGAAAATGTCATAATTTTTAACAAAAACGAAAAAAAAAATTCATTTTTTTTCATTTTTAAGTTCATATTTAAGTTTTTGAAACCAACCTCAAAATTTCTGTGCGATCATTGGTTGCTGAGATATTGGTAATCAAAGACAAAATGATCTTTTTCCATTCAAACACCGATATCTCAGCGAGAAATGCTCGTATCGAGATTTTTAAAAACCAAATTAAAGCTGAATAAAAAAGCTATTCGATCCATATAGAGGTTAAGTAGAAAAAAATTTTCCACGTCCATAGATTTAAAAAAAAAACTAAAAAAAAAAATCGAAATTTTTTTTTCGGTGGTTTTCTTATGATAATTCGAAAAATATGTTTAAAAAAATTTTTTCAAACTCAGGTTCAAAAACTAGGCACTTAGAGCTACAATTTGCTTTTTTTGTTTTTGCTGTACGACCATTTTTGTATAAGTTACAGCCTGTTGAAAATCCCCCAAAAATTTGGATTTTTTTTCTGCTCCCTTAATTGTTGTGCGTAGTGTATATTTGTTAAAATAAAGGAAAATTATTTCAATAATTAAAAAAAAATGTTTATTAATTTAAAAGAGTTTTTTTTTTTTTTTTTTTTTTACGCAGGGGAATCCATTTACGGATGATATCCAGGATGCCCGGGTCGGCAGTCCTAGACCTATGTCGGACTCGGCACTTTGGGAGTGCAATACCGTACTAAACCCCTGCGGGAGCCTTCAGCCGCTTTAATTGGAAGGTCCCGGATCTGCAGGCAACAGGATCCCTCCAGCGACAGGCTGGCCTTGGCGAAAAGGCCAGACTTCTCCTCCATGGGGACTGTCCGGCTAACCTCTGAACAGTCCCGACGACGCCGTGTCTAGCAGGACCGGGTTCCCATCCCGGCCCGACACGGGCACAAGGGCGTTACAGGAGGCGCATTAAGTAGCGCCTCCTACGCACCCCCATTCGTCGCCCGCGGATGGAGGCCACGTCGGCGGCCTCCTCTCTCATCCGCTCGTCGGCCTCCTTCTGGGACATTTCTGTCTCGCAGAAGGAGACCATCGCCTTCCAGGACTCGTCGTCGCCGAGCATCGCGGTGATGACGCTCGGGAGCGACAAGTCTCCTCCGATGACCGACGTCAGACCTTGACGCAGCACCGCCCATCTCGGGCACACCTCGAGGGTGTGCTGGGCAGAGTCCACCGCTGCGCCACAATCGTGACACTCAGTCGTCGGCTCCCTTTGGGCCGTCCGGCACAGGTAGTCACCAAAGCAACCGTGCCCGGTGAGAATCTGTGTCAGACGGAAGGTGAGGGGCTTGCGTTTTCGACGCATCCACCGCTCAAGGACCGGGCGAATGGTAGCCGTTACGCGTGTGCCATATGGCTGCACCGCCAGGTCCTCCCCCCACCTCCGCATAAGCGCTTCCTGCCCTATCCGACGCACACGTAGGATCCCGTCCAACGTGGGGTTCTCACCAAGAGCCCTCCTACCCGAGACGTATGAGTAGGTCTCGGCAAGAACCTCCGCCACGAGCTCCCACGGGGGGTCGCCGGCTAGAGCAGTAGCTGCAGCCCACGATACCGTACGGTACCCCCGAATCACCCTCACCGCGATTGTTCGCTGCGCAGCGCGCAGCGCCGCCTTATTTTTCGCGGTGAGGCGATCCGCCCAAACCGGGGCACCGTACGTCGCCATACTCCGGCAGACTCCGGAGTACAGCTGCCTGCAGGCGGCGCTGGGTCCTCCGAGGTTCGGGAGGAGTCTGCCCAGCGCACTCGCCGCCTTCACGACCTTCGGTCCCACCATCGCGAAATGTGGGCCGAAGGTCCACCCTCCGTCCAGGATGAGCCCGAGATACTTCATTTGCGGGCTCATCCTGACTCTCCCCTCTCCGACTTGAAGGGTAGCCCCCGGTGGAGGTCCCTTGCGGCCGGTCCCGCGGAAGAGCAGGGCTTCGGTCTTGTCAATCCTGACACGAAGCCCTAAACTCTCTATGCGGCTGATCACGAGGTCGAGTCCGACCTCGGCCAGCCGCGCCGCCTCCTTGTAGTTTCGTCCCCGGGAATAAACGAGGGTGTCATCCGCGTAGCAGATGACACCCATCCCGGGGAGGAGGCGGCCTCGCAGGACCCAGTCGTACCCGATGTCCCACAGGATCGGACCCAGAACGGATCCCTGCGGGACACCGCAGCCGACTCGCCACCACTCCACGGACCCCGACCGGTTCTCGAGGCCTACCCTTCGATCGGAGAGGTACGCCTCCAACAGCCTCCTTAGATACGGGGGCACTCCGAAGTATTTTAGTGCCTCCCGTATCACCGCGTGCGGCAGACTGTTGAAGGCGTTCGCGATGTCCAACGACACCGCGACCACCACTTCCCTTCCGTGTTCCGCCTCACCCGTCACCGCCCGCAGGCGTTTGAGGGCGTCGACGGTCGACCGACGTGCTCGGAACCCGAACTGGGATTCTGAAAGTCCGGGTCCCGAGCCCTCCTCCAGGTGCTGAACGAGCCGGGAGGCCACTATCTTCTCCAAGGCTTTACCGGCTTCGTTCAGCAGCACCACCGGTCGCACCGCCGAAGCCGAGTCCGGGGTCCGCCCTGCCTTAGGTAGTAGGCAGAGCCGACCTTCCTTCCAGGCCTCCGGGAACTGGCCAGACCGCAGGCAGCGGTCAAACAGCTCACGGAGGCTGTCGCCGAGGTGCCCGAGAGCGATCGCAAGAACTCTCCCGTGCACCCCGTCTGGACCCGGCGCCCTCTTCTTACTCTGGAGGCGGGTAATAACCGCCTCCATTTCAGCCTCCGTGACGGGTGACGGAACACCCTCCTCCGTGTCCGGCGTCTGCCGAGCCATTCTGGGGGAACGAAGTCCTCAGGTTCGTCGGGGAAGAGTTCCCCGACGATCCTCCCTAGTTGGTCCGGCTGGAGCGTATCGCTGATTGGGGCCGACTGGGCGCGAAGCTTGTTCCGCGCCCACATATATGGTCGGCCCCAGGGGTCCCTTTCTAGGCCCCCCACTAGTTCCAGCCAGGCCTCCTCCTTGGCTCAATTTAAAAGAGTACTTTATAGTATTAGCGACCCGCCTTTACATTAATAGGTAGGTAGCTACGCCGGGTTCCGGTTAACAATTTCGGTGTAAATGATTTTGTTTGTTGACCACAATTTTAAAAGTCCTTAAATAGCTTAATTTTAGTAATAAAGCAGGTAGCACTTAATAATGTTTAAATATGACTATCATTATTTTCTAAAAGGTTATGCAGCTTGAAAAGCTTGAAATTAAGGGATCCAATAAATTCTAAATTTTTAGCAATTTTTCATCATAATATTGATTTTTTCTATCAATAGTAAATTATAATACTGTCTGTATTGCAATAAAATTGCATCAATATCCCTACTATCGTTTATTAAGAAGAAAACTGAGGAGCAGACATATCTCGATAGCAACTTCGTTCTATATTAATTGTATTTGGAGAAATAACTTTATTCGACTCGGTACATGTGATTGGCGCATGAAAACCAATAAACAAACTGCTTTTATATTATTATATAGTTTAGTATAAATAAAAATTAAATAATATTAAAAATGGTGGGTTCTACAATAAGATAAACCTGGAATAGTCTATCATTAGAGAGACAGTTAAATTATTTTGAATGAGGCGAGGTGCGTGATCGCTATCACTTAACTAAACCTCTCTGTATACGATAGCGAATGAATGTTTTGTTCAAATTATTATGTTTACTAAACCTGTAACATTGTATTCGTTTAAATACCACAAAAGAAAGTGGTCCCACCCAAACTTTTAATGGAACCCAAATACGCACAAATTGCGTGAGTCTGCCCTAGGCGCCCACAGATTATTACTCACTTAATATATTCCAGTAAAAGTATTTTCTTTAAACTTTTATTTTAGAATAATATGATGGATTTATGTTTTATAACGGTAAAATCAGTAAATTGATATTGTGTATAATCTTCATAAATTGGGTTTCTTCCGCTTGTTTTTACGTTTATTTTTTAAGTAGAAATATCCGAAGTATTTTTCACTCCACAGCACCTTAGGATATTGGAGGCCTTACTGGTGTAGTTGTATTAATGTTTGTAATATATTAAACAAATTACACAGGACAGCAGCGTGTCTTTCTTGGATTTTAGTAAATATAAAACAAAGATGATCATTAAACTAGTCTACATACTAGGAGTGATACAAAAGTAGTGATAATGAATATACAAGACAGTGATTCTGGGTATAAAAATAATTTAAACCGGTGGGAGGGATGCGCTGTGCCGCGCTCCCGGCTGCATGGGTACCACCATCTTGCTTGTTTCTTGTGTGAAACAGCTTTGCTGTGTTTCGGAAAGAAGGGCAGGACAGGCAATGTAATTACTGGCACCGAGACTTAACATCATATGTCTCAGGATAGACAACACATAAATGAGTTGTCTGGGCTAGTTCCAGGTAAATTAGTTTATGTTCATGGGCGACGTCGACCACTTACCATCAGATGGCACGTCTGCCAGTTTGCCTATCCAACTAATATTTAAAAAAAAAATATTTTTCTTCATAATATCCTAACTAGTCAAAATATTTAGGCGATCTTTTTCTAAACCTAGAATTCCCTTAGTTTTATTTTTAATCTTGATTCCCAAAACGCCTCAAAAGCGACCATAACTTGCCTATCGTTTTCAAATTTTTTACCTCGGATGCGTTCTCTGAGCTGAGGAAAGAGATAAAAGTCATTGGGGGCTAAATCTGGCGAATAGGGTGGGTGTTCAAGTAATTCGAATATTGAATTGTAGCTATAGAAATTGCGGCTTTGTGAGCGGGTGCGTTGTTTTGGTGAAACAGCACTCGCAGTTTGCCGCTTTTTTTTTTTCTTGAATAGCCTTCCACAGTCTTCTTATTTGGTCTGCGTAGATAAGAAGACTGTGTGAATGCCTGTAATAGTGGCTCTCTTTCCTCTTCAAGTGTTCCACTGTGATTATTTCTCAGCATCTCAAAAAACCGACGCCATAACTATTCCAGCCGAACTTGACACCTTGAATTTCTTCGGCGTCGGCGAGGAAGCTCGTTTTCAAGTCATCGATTTTTGTTTTCTTCAAAGATGACCGCAGCTGTAATTAGTTATTTTTACATTTGATATTATCTCTTCGATGGTTCGTATTTAAATGAATGCACCTCTACGCACAAGCACGCAAAAAAAATTTGATTTTTATTCGAGTTGGAAATAGCCGATTATTACTTTTGAATCAACTCTCGTAGTTTAAGAATGTTTAGTGTTACCTGCCTGGTCTGGTTTAGTTTTCTCGTTGGACAGGTATTTTAATAAATCTGAATAACTTAAAAAGTAAACAACATTAATATGTACATTATAATATGTTACTAAAAAAATTATTTTGAACATTATTTACTGGAATTATGATCTAGGTAACAATTATTTCAAACAAAGTACGAATATGATTTATAACTTAATATTAATTAGATTTTTAGAAACGAAGAACAATTAATTTATTATATGTTTATTAATTTCATTTCATAGGAATTTTATTATCCTTCAAACTGTACTTAATTTGTTAAATGATCGGAAATAATAATAGTAGTAGATTTATTTATTTTCCTCCAGTAATAACATACTAACACGAGACTTAGAGATGAGTAATAAGTCGTTTTAGTACCTACTTACTATATTTTAATAAACAGGCATATATTAATGTCAAATTTAATACTACAATTTTTTTTAAGATCCAGTTTCACCACTTGCTATTATGTTCCGGCTAACCTAACTGGCACTTTTTTAACAGGTAATTGTATTGGTTTAATGTCAAAATAAGTACCAGTTAGGTTATCCGGAACTTAATAGCAAGTGGTGAAACTGGCCCTAAGAGTTATATAAAAATATTTTAACGTGTGATAGCATATTGATAGCTTTGCGTATAGTAATACCTACAATAAATGCCGCTGATGTCATTGTTTATACTGTTATTTAAAATAAAATAAAAGTGTTTTCAAACGCCTAATTCATATATGACATATCGTTCACGTCAACTCACGTTAGGTTCAACGTTTCATGTGACTATAATATTTCCTTTTAAACAATAACCCATAACAGATAAAACTAAAACGGACAATGTGGCCTAAAATTTAAGTGGTCAGTGTCGTATCCTTTAAGCCTTAAGAAGCTTTGCTGTTTGGAATGCAACGTACGTTACAATCGGTATCATTTCGAGTAAACATTCTTTTTAGAATTATAAATAAACATATACATGTAGAATGATAAAAACATTAGGTATATATTGGTCTATTTTGAGGAAATTTAAATGCAGGTATAAATTATTACATATATTTCTAATTTGTATATGAATAAATTTTAAAAAAAGTATCTTCGATCTATAATCTATACTAATATTATAAATCTGAAGAGTTTGTTTGTTTGTTTGAACGCGTTTATCTCAGGAACTACTGGTTCGAATTGAAAAATTCTTTTTGTGTTATTCTTTTTGTTGGATAGCCCATTTACAAAGGAAGGCTATAGGCTATATAACATCACACTACGACCAATAGAGGCTGAGCAATAATAAGAAATGTTACAAAAACGGGAAAAAATAATGTTTTTTGAGAGCTTCCGTTGCGTCCTTTATTATTTCTCTTCTCGAGACTTTTTAACTATAGTTCCACTTTTAAAGTAATTATAACATCACTCTTTTACTGAGAATTTTCAAAAAAAAAAAACTCAATAATAGGTTGAACGACCCAGGAATCAAACCTGAGACCCTTTGCTCGGCAGTAACGCTTGCGACCAATCGACCAACGAGGTGGGTACCTACTCTTAGAGTAATTGTTTAAAAATATTTAAGTACGTTTTTCCCTCAAATTAACGCGGGTGAAACCGCAGGGCACAGCTAGTCACTAATAAAAGGCGCGTTTATCGAGATAATTTTTTTTAAGCTACGTACGAAGTTGTCGCAAGCGATGTTACCGATTAGCACATTTGATGTGCAAATTATTAGTTATGTGACTTTTGTAATATTAAACGTGCATAAATTTTATAGATAGTCGTTAAAACTCCGACCCCGAGGTCATTACACCAATGTGCATAAGTTTGAACAACGTTAACAATTGTCATACAAAAAGAAAAACGAAGTTCTTCGAATCCATTGTTTAAATGTTGCATAGTGGTTATTGGACGCGCCTCCTTTGGTTTTTATGTATCTCTTAATGACTTAAATTTGTTTTGGAATATTTCCCTCTCGTATATTTATGAATTTTTAGCGGACGTCGGGTAATCTTTGCAGAAGTTGCGACATATAGATTACTATAATATATAATATTTTGCGCCAAATATTAGGAGCGAACGTGCTATTATGAATCAAAGACGATTGAGTTACTATTTATTACTAAAAACTGGAATTGTGATTTTTATGTTGATATCATACATGTGTTCATTTTATATCTACATTTTCTTATAGTATATAATACAAATGTACAAATAAAATAAAATATCAAATAACCCTCTCGATATGTTCAATTTACTAATAGGAAAATGTTGTCTATCAACAATTCAAGTAGAAATAAGGTGTCAGTTCCGTAATTCCCAAAATATTCATGGAACTAACTTGTCAAACAAGATACTCTTTATATTCTCGGTGAACGTTGATTTTATCGCAGAATATTTAAATATGCCTATCTATACAGGCGTCTATAATGATTATTATCACTCATTTCATATTAAAAAAATGGATAGGTATGTAATTTTAACTTATATCTTAGTAGTAGCAATGTGCATTCAGAGTCTTGGACAGATACTGTTTTGATTTGTTTGGTATAAATAAGGTTGTTTCAAGTTGTTTCAGCCACATCTTAAACTTAACATTGATTGTTATTATAACTTGTGTAACTAATTAAAAAAAAAAACATTTTTTTAAGAAAGCAGTGCGTAATACTAATAGTATTTATGCAATGTATAAATAGTATTTTATATTATCATAATGTATCGTATTTAATTCGAATTTTAGCGGGCAGAGTAATAAATTGTACATTAAGATGATTATTGCACGCGTAACCTTGATTTTCAGATTAATGATGGCAACTTTTAAACTTGTTTGTTTTGAGTAAGATATTTGAGTGAATATATTAAATTATATATATTTTTTCTGTTTAATAGGATCAAGTGCGACGTCAAAGTTTGCTTACTTCCGTGATTATATCTCTATAAGATAAAATGTTTGTTGTCTAAGAAAATAGTCCCGACACTTATTTTCTTCTTTTGAATTCGAGAATTACGAAATGTATGTGCTAATACTTTCACTCATCTCGCAACAGATACCTAAACGAACGGACTAAAGAGGTTATGATAACAATATTATTCTTCATGGAAATATTGGACAGAGCTTAATATCAGACTTGCAAAATTTTACTCGTACGTTAGGTATGTTTAGATTTACGTTCTACTTGATCTGTCAGTTTTTTTTATGTATATAAAATTATCACATTCCCTTGATAATGTTACTTCATGCGATGTTTTAAGGAATACGGCTACGAGATTACACTTTTTCCCAGCAATTTTTAAAGTTTTAAGTAAATAGTATTTTTTCTAAAAGAAGTATTATCAGTGAAGTCTCGGGAGACGTGTCGGGAGAGTTGTTTGTGATAAGCAAATACAACGCACTTGTGGCACGCGGGAGCTACCACTTGTTGCCTGTTTGCACACGTTGACATGCATACCTCCCAATTTAATAACACCCCTTCAAGTGAGTGTGCTTATGGACCGCCAACGAGAAATTATTTCATCAAATATCATCTGTATTTCAGATGCTCGTATCGTATTGTGATCAAAAAAATAAAAGATTTATTTTATACGTAAAAATGAAATAGACCTTTGTCTTATTAGTTTTCTCTTGAAGTTCTAATTATTATTTCTAATATAAATTTTAGATGTCCAATATCGCGATCACATAGCGAAGTGAAATACAAGAGACCGTCGGTCGTAATTGAAATTATTCGCTTCGACTTAAGAACAGTATTTACTATTACGACTCCGTACTGGATATGGAATGTAGATCGTTCATGGGAAGTAATGCTTGCACGGGTGCAGGCATGTGATTGATTATTATGAACATGGTTTGCGGTCACCCAAGGCGATTTCCAGTACCAGTTTTATTCTTCTAGTTGATGTAGGACGAACATGAAAATATTTAAATTGTAGACTTGTCGTTATTTCAAAGTTTACATTAAAGACGCCGTGTAGGCAGTTTTGTAACGCCAGTCGATTATCAAGGCGAGACTTCCACATTGTTTCATGTCTACAATGAAACGACAATAAAATAGCGAATTCGTCTTCTGTTTAAGGGCAGAACAGGTGAAGCGCACAACAATTTTTTTCATTTTTTAGCGTTTATTAACGAAGCTTATTTATTTAAATTATTTTGAAATATTTCAAAAAGGACGAGTTTCCCATTTCAAGTAAATGTTTTTGTTTACAATAATTATCCTTATTAATTTGGAAGGTGATTCTTTGATGGTGGCTACTGTGGCTATTATTTGACCGAGGTCTGATAAAAACCTCTCGAGAGAGATCGGAACTCTTTAAACGAAGGAGCAGAATCACTCGCGTTTAAAATAATTATTATAATCGTAATAACAAACAATTCATCCAGAAGTTTCTATGTCTAACATGTAAAAATATTGCATATTTTATCTTAAAGCGATTTTAGTTGCTATTTCTTTTATATTTACAAATTAAAAGAAATAGCAACTAGTAAAAGTTTTAGTAAAATAATTACAAAATATAGTAATAAATCGGTCAATTTTTTTAAGCGTATTTCATTGACCGATATGAAATCAACAAGGCTAAGTTAACGAGTATTTACTACTTGTAATGGCCTTCTTTAAAATTTTATAGTGTAAATATGCCATTTTCTGTTGATGTTTTTTGCGTCTTATATACATTTTTATTTATAAACAAACTACATAAACGGTGCGTTCTTTATGTTAAAGATGATTGATTTGAGCGGTTACGTCCTGACTATCGTCGAATTGTGGCTATTGTCTCGAGCATGTATCTCATTGAGGAATTATTCGAATCGTAATTAGCTACAACATATAATCATCTTCGATGGACAGAATTTCTAAAGCAAAAAGAATTTTTTAAGTTGGTCCAGTAATTAAACACATAGGTACCTGAGATTAGCACGCTTAAACAAAACTTTTGCGCTTTCTTGTATTAGTATCGTATATATAAGAGTATGATAAATAATTTAGAAGATGTAGTAAAATTTTGTTTAAATTATTTCAACAAAACAAATATGTCTACGTTATAATAATAAAACAAGTATTAAAAAAATACTACTATTTTAACGATTAATAAATGACCCTTTGTAGTTAACGGTGAAAATTCTAGAATAAAAATCTTTAAATTAATATAAATTTATTACTTCATTTGAGTCCATAAGGTATACTTAAAAAAAAAAGTATTTTAGTCATATCGAAGAGAGAAAGAGGTTACATGATTTATAAACAGTTTTCGTAATATAAACTTTTACCATATTAAAAGTAAACGTATGTTCTAGTCTAATTTTAGTTATGAGTTTAAAATTAGCACCAGTGTAATTATAATATTTTTTATTCAATCAGTATCCTATCGTACGGCTTCGTATATTATTTTTTATGGCGTGCAGTTCAGGTGTGTATTTTTAGAAGGACGTAGGTCGGATAGTAATTTTAAGGTTAAAGTACGGAGAACTGTAATATGCAATTAGGCTTCACTTATTGGAGTCCACAATTACCATCCTACCTGTAAATTTTCTCGGGCAATTAGTGAATAAAATTCATGACGCAAACGAATGTTGCTTCTCGAAAGAAAATTCAGTTTCAAAACTGTGAATTTCAAGATGTACCTACATACAATAAACCTATTTTTTTTTACGTATGAAGCTAATTAAATCAATTTTCATTAGAAAAATATTGAAAACATTTGACTTCCTCAAATGTAAATGGTGCATTAATAATAAGAACAAAATGTGCTAAAATATATAATGTATTAATTTACATGTAACATTATACACGTATAAATCATACAAACGTGAAATAACAAAGTATTATATTATTATTAAATATATATATATTCAAAACATTCGTAATATTCGTATGTAAAGAAATAACTGATATAAATTATAACAGGAAATATTTATTAACACATACCTTATAATATAAGTAAAAAAATAAAAATTTGTTACATTAAAAATACAATTTGAACATCAGAAATAGTATATATACTAATACGGTACTTTAAACGAAAATAACAATACCTATTATCGTAATTTATTCATGTACACTTGTCGGTGTTATTACACATCATAAATCGCACTTGTAGATTTTAATTTAAATAAAATATTAATATTTTAAATACACATTGGAATAAATGAATATAATTAACTTACTTCAATCGCGTATTAAGAGATCACAATTAGGTACACGTCGTATATGATCTGATATTGTATATTTAAAATAAAATAAAACTTTTAATAAATTACTAATTCTTTTTGCTTATTTCAAAACACAGTTTGTATTTTGTAATACGATAAAAGTAGGTAATAGACGATCGCTTTACCTACATATGAATATCGCTATTTAAATTTAAATCAGGAAAACATTAAAAATTATCTATTTGCTAATATATAGTGTCTTATGTAAACACGCGGCATTTCGATACGATAGTAAAAAATAGTGTTACTAACCTAGGGTTAATCCTGAGATGCGTAGACGCAGTAGCTCTTATCTCTCTTATGTTTGTAGTCACTATCACGAAACACTCACTAATCATTTCACTGGGACGCTACTGCATATTAATTTGCGATGTAAACGTGCGCGTGGTGAAGGTGCGTAGTAGTACGGAGCGACAGGTGCGATCGCCGCAGCATCCGAAATTGTTCTGGCGAGTGGCGCTGCGAATAACGCGGTGGAGCCACGCCCCGTGCGTACGCGCATATCCCCGCCCGCCCCAGCGCTGAAGCCTTTTTTCATTATTAATTTAGCATTTTTCCATATTTAATTTCTAACTAACTTTCATTAAATATAATGTTGATGCTTTTGACTATTTGTAAATTGAATCAGAATATTCACTATTATTATTTTGTAATTACAATATTATAATCAATTTCTTTTACTGGATTTTTAATTTTACTATTAAATAGATAAGTCATTCCTCTTTTTTAATGATAATGTTTCAAATTATGCGAAGACTCATCGTGAAAATAGATAATTTACGAGGTAAAATACCGACATTTATTGCCAGTATTAAAAACATGTTCAAATTAAGCTATCATAGAACATAATCTATGTAGCGACCATAAAGCGAAGTGCGGTGCGCTGAATCTGGGATATGAAAAGCGTGAGAAAGTTCGCCGTCCACAGCCCATAAATCGTCTATCGGATTCTACTAAATGAGTCCCTTGATTGGATGCTAATTGAGAAAAGAAGAAATCTTTGTGTCAGAAATCTCTTTACGGTGAAATGACGTTCCTCGCAGCGTAGGTACTTGAGGAATCATGCTGACACTCGTCTCGCGTAGGTTACGTCGTATTTAATAACCGTTCAAATCATCTTCGATCATTTCAATCAATATTGATTTTGTTGTTACTTTCAGTTATATAAATTAACTTTCTATTACGGATTGAGTGTCGTGAGTGTAAGAACACTATATATTACCTTTTGCTATATCCTCTTGTTGCTATTTTCTCGGCTTGGTACCTATTGTGGTCGTTCGATGCACGAAGGAACGCTCTGGCTCTAGCGGCTTGTTTGATGAGTTACGATTTATAGAAAATAAATTATTTCTTTAATGTTAATCGACCGGGGTCCGGGAAGTAGGTAGCTGAAACTATGATTATATTTTTTTTAAATTTCTCTTTTCTAAAATTTTGTTAATAAAATAAGAATAATCCCAACGAATAAAAATAGTTATAATTATTTATCTTGGTAAATTTTGGTCCTTTCCCTAGTTTGTTAAGTTTGTTAATATTATTTTCAATGGTTGTTGTTGATAAAATTAAATAATCATATAATAAAAACTGCATATCTTTTAAGTGGAATTTTGTCGTAGGTTTACTTTGATAAAGTGTAAATTTGTCTAAGATAGCGTTCTATTTCAGTTATTCAAATGTTTGTTCAGAAGTAATAAAATAAATAATTACTGACTTACCTGTCCGATTACCTTCAGAACAAACCTATCTACCGACGCTGAGTAGATTACGTAATTTTATTCTATTTATAATTTTGATTACTATAAATTGTTATTTGTATATATATATTTATATATTTCTAAAATTAATTTTGAGCTATCACCACCAAATGGTTTGTTATGTGTGTGTTGAAAATTGAGAGAAGAAAATTTGTGTATTATCTTTTGCTTATATCTGTAATAAAATTATTGTAAAAATTGTTACCTATATTAAATATGTATTGATGTACCGTTTTATGGTTCTCATAGTTAATAAAGATTAAATCTGTTAAGTGAAATAAATACGAGTAACATTAACGTTAGATGTGGTGGCGGAGGCGGTATAATTATGTCCTTCTTTTTATGAGTAACAAACAACCGGTTGCATGTTCGCAGTAACCTGGATCCCGACGTATCTCAATTATTACGATTTTCAATTGATTCATGACACACCAATACCGCTAAATAATTTATCTGGTTTGTGGGTCTTGTTTCTGAGGGCACATATCAAAAATTTTCACAGTTTTGTATACTGTTATGCTTTCTGACTAATGGTAAGCGTAATTTTTTTAAACGTATGAATATAACAGAGAGATATGGTATACTTGACATCCTTTGCGATATTACTCATTGTAGGTACTCGTTATTTGTCAGACTGTTTCGACTTTTTTTGTAAATAATGCTTAGCTCTTTTGTGACGTCGTAGTGAATTCTTAATCGCCTTATTTAGTCCTCGCAGTTTAATTCATGCGAAATCTCGTCCATATTTTGTGAGATTGTATTTCGTCCAGTTTTGACACGAGATCGCACGCAATTCCAAGATTATAGATTTTGAAATGTTCATTGTTTTAAAAAGTTGAATCAGAAACAACTGAACTGAACGACAACAACAAAAAATCTCCTAATTCTTGCATAAATACTAATGCCGAAGACTTTCTAAATGAAGCCAGCCAAAATCATTTTAAAGAGAATGAAACTGTAATAAATACGAAGTGAAAATTTCTTTAATATATTGTACAAATTTCTTTCACCTGCACTTTTCGTACTTAAATGTCAATAACAAATCAATAGAAAATTATGATTTTTTTTATATGTATTAGTATACTATATTTAAGTAAAAATGACCATGACATGATGAGGTTTCGTACATCTCGAGATCTCGCGAACCTGCATGCTGGTTTGTAAATCTTACTAGATTGTATTTCCTAGTACGACGTTGAAACAAACAAACTTTTCTTAATAAAACTTTCTTAAACAAACTTTTATTTGTAAACAAATAAAACAAATAATTTTTTTTCTAATTAAATTACAAGTGTTGTTAAAATATAAAAAACCTTGTATTTTGAAACAACATTTTAAAATAAAATGAACGTCATCTACTTGTTATACGCTGATTATTAAAATTTAGTAAACTTCATCCGTTTATATACCTATATCTATATGTTTTTGTTATATAAGTATATTTTAACTATAATATAATGTTAAGAAATGTCACACGAGTATTGCACTTTTTGTGTGACCGCGCCGTACGCGTGTGCGCATGCAAGCATAACGAGGCAATTAAATTTCGGGGGCAAGCTGAATATTGGTTTCTCGTTACGAACAACATTAATCCAGTGATATACTACCCGCTCACGAACTCGCTTGACGTAGTGTGTCTGGTGTTTGCGGGTGACCAATACACTATAAATCAATTTATTTTAAATGCTTCTAGTTGGCCGCTCTGCCAGCCAGCGACATGGTACCAGCCTATTAAAGTTTATCGCTATTTTCTAGGACTGCTTGCGGTTTAACGTATCATGTTCTAGAAAGTTACTGTTCTGACGTAAAGTCAATAGACTTTAATTGTGAAGTGTTTTAACAGTAATTGTAATTGTGAAGATAAATTATATTATTTATATATTTATACATGTTATATCTTTTCTTCATAATTTAATGCAGTTAGTAAAATAATAATTTTACCTTAGTTTACTTACTAATAGTCGTAAATGGCCTCTTTATCCTAAATTATACATAAGTGATAGCGAAAGACAGGTTAAAGCGAAAACTGAGTAGTTTTCGCTTTAACCTCAGAAGAGTACCGAAAGGAGGTCGATTTTGATAATCATAAACTGTATTATAAATTTTTGAAAAAATAATATAGGTACATATATTCGTAACCAGAAGTCGGCAAAAACCTCAACTTTTGAGTTCGAACCACTTTTAAAAATAAAGTTTAGGTATATTAAATTGAACATTCAACCGCAATAAAAATAAACAGCAAAAGAATCTTAAACTTGAATTTGAACGGTAAAACTACAAACATTAACTGATAAAACACTCAGGATTTATTAAAAAATTTAAACTAATTTAAAGCAAGGGGGAGGTTAATGTATAAAATGAAGTTACATTTATTAAATCTTAATAATAACTGCCAGTGCTGAGTCCACAACTCCTTGCTGATGAATGAGGGGTAGCGAATATAAATGTCACTTATTTTCTTTTGAAACGTACGGGCTTACTTACGATGTTTCCCTTCACCGCCTATGACGAGATAAATTTTAAAGAAATTGAGCTATTGAAAACTCAGCGGTGCTAGTGCTATCTGGGCTTTCTGTGTACTATTTTCGGTTATTTCAAATATACATTTTGAAAAAGACATTCGATATACTGTTACAATAGTCGACAGCCGGAAACGGAGAGGGCGCTGTTCCGTCTGTTCCACAGAGTCGTAAGACGCCCTTTGAGCACAGACAATAAGATTAACAATAAGATCTAAATGTAGACAATAATAAATAAAAGATATATAGAACATTCTGATCTTTTTCTCTCGACTCTAAAATCATAAGCAGTGTAATTAACAGTAAAATAGAATTACGATCTGAGATAATTATTATTTAAGCGACTGTATTAGTCATTAGCTTACGGTATCTGTTTGGTATTCAATATCTGTATCAACAATTTGCAAATCTTGCGTTATCACATCTACCTCGTTATTTTAATTGGTCAACGTTGCGTCAGGTAAGGATAAAATTTCCAATGTCTTTTTTTAGCTGTGACTATATTAATGTCATGAGACAATATAAAATTCACTAAATTTAATAAATCTTAAACGACATAGAATTCGTCCAGTGACGTTAGCTACATTTTGTTATAATAATAAGAAATTATTATTCAGGTCTAAATATGCCTAATATGGATAGGGGTGAAATTTTAATTTTTTGGTTTATAGGTAAAATTTCTACAATAATGTTTTCTTGTGTTTACCTTCCTATGTATAGAATACGGTTGGTTCGAATGGAGCAGTATCGCATTCAAACGGAAAATCGGTAAGAAGCAGTAAAGTTACGTTCTGAGAATGAAAGAAACCATCATTCTCCCTTTTCCCTTGGCATAGCTACTCTCTTCAACCCTTCAGCTATTAAAACATTTAAAGCTCTTCTAAAGCTACAAGATTATATACTCGGCGATGAAAACTTAATATTACGGTGACCCGCCTGCCTGCTCGTTTACTGGAATGACTGAATATTTCCATAATACCACATAGTACATACTACATAGTATATTTTAAGTACTACATAGTATATTTTAAATAAATTCTCATGTTTATAAATGTTGCATTTTATAGTTATCATAAAAAGTACGCCGTAGGTTTTTTGAACGGTATTATTGCACTTCGGTTTATTGGTTCATGTTAAAATACAATGTTTCATGCTTTATATCGACAAACCTATAAACTTCTTTAATTATGTTTATAGCACATAAAAATAATTATATTTTGTGTAAAAAATATAAATAAACCGGTTTATACAGCCCTTTATACCGATAAATAAAAATTTGTATTAAAAAAGACAAGAATTCCGACTGCATGCTCGATGTCATTCGCACTTTTATGACGACTCTAATTACACTTCAATTGTTATTGAAGTCGTCAAACCGTTAAACCTACACAGCGCGTGCCGTAATTAATAATTATGGGTACACACAAATAAGCTTTAAATACATAAACCCTTCTTTGGCAGAAGAGTAAAAGGCCACACAGTTAAATGAAAAGGATTTCACATAACAGTATTAAGTTTTATAATATTCGTCTATTTTAAACTTGTTTTTTTTTTAAAGTCTTTATACATAAGCTATGAAATACGAGTTTATATATGTATATAACTAGCTTGCGCCCGTGGCTTCGCCCCCATGGTGTATTGATGAAAAGTAACCTATGTCCTTCAGATAGATGATAGAAATTTTAATGGCAATAAATTCCGTCATACATGGTTTTTGCGTAACTATAACCGTTTACGCAGCGCACGCAACGAAAGCTTTCAAAAAAGAATATTTTTTTCCGTTTTTGTAACATTTCTTAATAAATCTCAACTCCTATTGGTCGTAGCGTGATGTTATATAGCCTATAGCCGTCCTCGATAAATGGATTATCCAACACAAAAAGAATTTTTCAATTCGAACTAGTAGTTCCTGAAATTAGGGCGTTCAAACAAATAAACAAACTCTTCATCTTTATAATATTAGTATAGATATATAAATTTTTATGGTATATTAAATACATATATATTAACCAGTTTGATTATGTTGAAACCGCTGGTCTTGTTATAATTGCTTTCATAGATTAGCCTAATTATTCGATATCCACGACTCACCAGAGATGATTTCATTACTTGTTAGATTGGTATCATATTTTGTAATACAACCAAAAATGTTTCTAAGACTTTTCCCTTCCTTAAAAACAAACGAAGATCTCGATGATGATGTCAATGCTTACTGCACTGGATTATTATTAAACGGAAGATATATATAAGCCTATAAGCCTACAGTAAAGTTTCATTGTAAGCTTATGTTGTACCTTAAATTTATATTTGTCTAAACTTGTAATTGTTAAATAAATAAATAAATAAATAAAGTACAGCGTGCATCCCTCGAACAAGCTTACACCAAAAATACAAAAAGTGTTTTAAAAATGTTGACTGGAAATCGTATTTGTCGGACCTTTTTGTATAAAAACGGCTCTAAAATCTAATGCAATGCTAAATCTAGTGTAAGATCTTTCGGACGGCCGCCTCTTATTACTAACAACAAAACAAATCAATAGATATATGTAAATGCAAATAGATAGATATTTACTCACGGAGGTCATAAATATGGTAAATTCGGAATATCGCTTATCTAAAATTCTTATGAAACCGACAGAAAGTATAATGACAATGGCACTGAGTGGGTGTCATACGAACGCTGTACGAATCAAGTTGGTTATGCGCTTCGAGATTCCGTCGAGATGTAAGCCGGCCAAGGTTTATTCATGCGTATACGTAACCGGTATCGTTTGCGAAGATGAGTTCGGTCGAGCCGTCGCAATTGCGTCGCGATCAAGCGATTACAGGGTAACGCGACAGGTTTTATTCGCAGTTGATCTAAATGCGAGACTATCTAGTCATATTCTTAGAATAATGCTAACTAGTCGGATTTAATTATCATGCGTATTGCCTACGTGTATTGTATAATTGTTTGAAGGCGGGCGGTAATTTGTTGTTTTTCTTTTAGTTTGTCTATATTCACGTCATTTATGCGGAGTGATATAATTAAGTTCAACGAGCCCGTTTATGTCTACGAATGCAATGACATGATCGATTACTACTTTGATAACGTCGTTATGCGAAATTTTACTATCGAGTGCAGTACAAATGTAGCGTAATGTTGTATTCATAAATTATCATGACAAGTAGTAAATCAATCTCCCGCTCTCGGACAATGCCGGTAGAAAAAGAGAAACACGAGCTTTCCTTTGGCCCTGCGTGCGCGCATCCGCACTGCTATCGCTTTGATTGACGTGTTTGTTCTACTTAATTGCCTCTGTAATGAGATTCACTGTTTTACAGAGCTTTTATTACTCCTCTATTCTCTATCTAATTTGATGTGTTAAGTCTTTAAATCGGCATCATAAATACAAATTGTTGTTCCTGGTAGTTCGTGTCATTTAAATGTTGAAAAACTTAAAGCTGTCAGTAAAATGTATTGAAAATGCTTATTATTATAATCAATCAATCAAATTATAATCTTAAATATTTTAAGTCATCCAAAATATGACGGTGACTTTCACCTAATTTGTACTTCTAGCTTTGTGAACTTATATCCGCTTCGCCGCACTTTCTGAGCGTTTAGCTAATAGTCTCTAATAAAAAATGTCAATAATTTTTATAAAAATTTGCTATTTTCTTATGTTTACAACATTACTAATATTTGTACAGAAAAAAACTACACGACCAGAAATTTAATACAGTAAAATAAGAAAATTACGTTTTTTACAAATATATATTTTCGAATTAATTTATTTCTTTCTGCTCTATTTCTGAGAAAAAAATATTTTATTTTTATTTTATTTATGTAGGTATATATATATTTTTTCATATTTACATGTATGTAGGTAATTCTAATGAAAGTATGTATATAAAGTGTTATGTGGTATATATAAAGTTTTAATGAGGAATCGATGTTTATG
Organism: Euphydryas editha; assembly: GCA_036937285.1. Lineage (NCBI taxonomy): Eukaryota > Metazoa > Arthropoda > Insecta > Lepidoptera > Nymphalidae > Euphydryas > Euphydryas editha. Next base: position 7,730,990 of record JAUPFZ010000007.1, read on the forward strand.
CATCATGCATGAGTAGCTATCATATTGTCAAAACTTTCACAAAATATATTACGTCCAGTGATTTATTGTGCACTAAAAGTGCTTATTCATATTTAAATCGGTGCAATAATTTAGTCACAACTCACAAGTCACGTCAACGTGAGCTTACTTGTTAAACATATAGGTATCTATACTTTGCATTTTTCTGACATGTTTCATACGCCTATATCAACTTGTTTTTCATTGAGTATTTTAATTGCAAAACTACCACCACCCGTCACTATGCCCATAAATAAATGTTTTGTATTAACATTGAATCTAGTGGTTACTATAATATTTTGAATATCATCAGCTTCTACGAGTACGTACGTAATCCATCTATTGCGATCCGAAAAAATATGAACCATACTTAATTTTTGTAATAATATGACGCGAAGGTTGCTTTCTTTAGATATTTTTTCTTACTTTAACTTGAAGGTTGCCCCTACTAGTATACAATTCTAGTAGCGGTAATGATAAATAGATGAATTTAACTATAACAATGGTTAAGACAGCTGGTATTGTTTCCTTCAATTTCTTGAAGAATTTAATCGTGACTTGATATAATTCAAGGAACATTGTCTAGTCTACATTAAGGCTCACGATGCGGTATTTCTAACCTGGTCAATGCCGGCGTATTAGAAGGGACACTCTGGTCGACAGGAAGACGCGCGGTCCACTTTGTGATCCGCTCAAGCGTATACATCCTCGATGTGACCGCAAACACCGATCAAGACATGCAAACCTGTTTTTGAGACATCAGTTTTGTCTGCGGTGCGCTCATTAGTTATGGCTCTCACGAAGCATTGTGCCCATCGCGGAATCTTTAATGAAATGCACACGTTTGTTTAAGACGAATACATTATTGAAACATTTTGGTATTGAAAAGAGACGTCTTTGTCGACAAAAAACGACTTCCGTTGTGAAATTGCACCACTAATTTGTACTCTTTGAATTGCGACCTTCGATATAGGTAATCAAGTTTCGGCCTTTTCTTAATGTTAATTAATACAGTTTTTTATTATGCGTTAATGATAAATTAATAAATTGTAGGTCATAAATATAGAAACGAACAGCATGAAAATCGATTGTCAAATTTCTAAAATATAATAACGTTATACCCATTAATGTATTTGCGTCGATACGAGCAGAAATTAATATGACATATAAATAGCACTTATACGAAACATAAATTTGATGTTGCATTACCGGATATCTACAACTTTATTACCCATTAAAACTATATAATATACTATGGCAGAAATATTTAAAATCATAAATTAAGGCTATCGCATACTTTTACACATTTAATGTTTTAAAAATGATGCAAACATTGGTCTCTGTAACTTCTGCGTTTAATTTTAATATGATGTATGTACCTACTTTTATTTAATACTTACTTATGCAAAGATGTCTCGTTGTTATTATTTTTTTATTTCCCATATTATATAAAAAATCTTATAATCAAAAAATAAAATTGCTGTTGCATAGATTTAAAAACATGGTATAGATGGAATGTTACCCAGAATTTTACTGTAATTTGATACGAGACGGTTATAGGAATGCATTACTTTTGCATGTCGTCATACAATGGACATCACCTCTACACGGATCACACGGATACGATTCTTAGAAACGTCTGTCGGTGTGGCAGACGACGTGTCGTCGACGCGTGTATTTTGCATCACTGATTGCCAGGTGCGAACGTGACAGTAATAACACTTGGAATGACAATTGCAATCATACGCATGAGTACACTTACAAAGCCTAGTCTGTCATCATCATCTCGTATGGTCTTCATTGTAGGCTGTACTGAGTGGCTTTTTTCTTCTTAGTCTTATTTGTTACTTTGTTACTTTTCCAATAATATTTATGAGAACTGTTTCTGTTATCTATAAACTTAAAATGAAATGTATAAACTTAAAATACAATTTATTTTAATTCAATATGTCCAAATTTTGCTAATATTTTAAAATAGAAAGCATTTCCATTCAATTTAAAAAATAAAAAATATCTCTTCTAAGAAAAATATTGTAATAGGTAGGTATTGTACGACAAGCTCCTTACAAAAACTTTGTAACTTTGATTAACTAGCTTTGCCCTGCAGTTTCACCCACGGTAGCTTGTGAGAACATACACACTAGTAATAATTGGTAATCATTTACGGAGAGAGTTTCCTAAAAACCTTTCGTAGGTGAAGCACCTTTCGCTTTTATATATAGGTTGAACAAAAAATTTTTCGGATAAAATCCATAGAACTGTATCTTAATATTACATTCAGTATAAACCAAATCACATTATTTTACTTTAATATAACGATATTTTTCTCCGCGTATTTTATTTATACTCGTAGGTAGTGTACCGGAATTACGATTTCATTTTCTGATTTACTAATGTTTTTTCATGAGCATTCACGTTTCACCTGATATTATCTTTTATTTTTTTTCGGCTAGCGATGATGATTAACTTTGTATTTCTAAGTTTTAATTATTTTTTTTCGTGGAATGATTTCATTAGTAAACTTGGTGAAATTACATTACAGAATATTATATTTGATTGTTCTAGAAAAAATGAGCAAATTCCAATAAAAGTAACCAGTTTTTACGCACTCATGATTATAGATATATATTTTTATGTGAGAGTATAAATTATATAAATATCGAAAAAAATAATATGTTCTCGTATAAAATAAAATATAATATATTTCCACAATTTTCTATGATACCTATAATATAATTAAGCGCAAATGCTTGGAATCCATAGAAATATTAAAATATCTGTGTTGGTATCACTCCAGCTACCTGCGACGAACGCGCGTCTTTCAGATTACAGCAGAGAAAATTAGCTCTGCACTTTCTACTGCATGGTAATACTGTACTGTCATTTGTTTCGTTGCATACCGTGTAAATCACACCATTGTTTTCTAGTTTCTTTAACAAATACTCGAAAGTCTTCTACAGGAGCTCAAATATCATATTATGAGTGTATTATTGCCTATAAACATCCGGCAATTCGCTTACTTGACGAAGCTCTTTCTAATTTATAACTCGGATAACACAGTGATAACCAAATGAACCCCCGCTGCGATCTGAGCTTTGCCGAGACAAGAGTCCGTTAGGTGGTTGGGTGGCGGTGTTCCTCACACGCCTTTCTATTGTTTGTCCTTATTGGGTCATAATACATCCATTCAGACGATTTCAAATTGATCGTTACACGTAGATAGATATCAATTGATTCGACGGCCGGCTGGTCGAGTGGTCAGGCAACTGGACACTTTACGCAGCGGTCGCGGGTTCGAATCCCGCCAGGTGCAGATAATCTGTATGACGAATGTAGATGTCTGCACCGGGTCATGGATGTGTATTTATGTATATATGTATTTATATCTTAAATTTATTTCCGTTCCTAGTACCTGTAACACAAGTTCTTACGAACTTAACACGGGGCTAGGTTAACGTGGTGTGATTGTTGGTTAATATTTATTTATTTATTATTTATTTAATTGATATAAAATAAATGTTATTATAATGCGCCCATTCCATCTTTACGAATGTGTAATTGTAGATTCCGATATATGTTAGGCGTGTTTTAATATACATAGTTGCACAAGGCTCGAGTGTCGATGCGGTGTGAGTACGCATTACTTCAATTGCTTAACGTGTCGATTGTAGCGTCTTTGGTCGCTATAAAACAATATACCTATATATCGTGATAAAGTCGACAATTCGACATAATGAAATTAGTTATGCGTCACGTTTGAATGAAGTAGCTCGTAAAGTTATAATTCAGTCAAAATACTTGCAAGCAATTAACCTCCACTGCCCTTAAAACGTATAGGAACAGTTAGCGTATAGAGGAAGGAGTCTTTGCATACTGAGTGACAACAAGTGAAAAGGAGGAGGACAGTCGTGTCTCGTCGCGTACTGCGAACTTATGTTAATTAATAGCATTGTATTTAAACACTTAAAGCGTCACAACTCACAACTCTTGGACTTATTTCTAAGTACAACTCCTAATAAATAAACATTTAAGTCATAACAGCTTCCTTAACATTTACCTAGTTTAATTTGTAAGCGTGTACATTAATTAGAGATTAGTTATTTTATTAGTTCGTGAAAACTAGCCAAGTAGATTCTTAAACGTCATTATCTAATAAATGTGTAAAATCACATAACAAGGATATCGAGACATAATAATTTGTTTTTTAAATAAATTATATAAATTTTGTGTATATATATTATTTTAACCACAGCTATATTTAAGAATTTGGTTTTTAAATAAAAATATTAAAGACAAAAAAAAAAGTTAAAATAAAATTATGAATAAAAAAATATTTGAAAACTTTATCATCTAGACTTTTCAATAAATTTTTTTTTATTACCTACCCATATCATACCACGACTTGCTTGATTTCATTTGGGTTCATTCATGTTTATGGTTAGGTACTACTTTGCTTCAGAGTATCGTAGCGTTTTGTGACAAATAGTATTCTAGCCTTATTATTAATATCTTAGCGTTCCCTTTAATAAACAGATTTACTTACGTAAAAGAATATTACAATTTTAAACGGTAGAGTCTGAAGTAGCGTACCTACAAATCTAGCGAGTATTTCGCGATGCGTAACATACGTGCCGTACGCGCCTGAATCCAGTGCAGTTACTACAATTGTCTTCTGACTACTTCTTTTAATTAATTCCGTGCCCTTACAGATTGAGCGTATGTTATTATCATATAGCTACAAAATGTGTTCAACCTCTGGTTGATTCAGTTATAAACAAAATTAGCGGATAAACCCGGAGATGCGGGTGAGGGCATCAGGAAGCACGCACGCGTGTTGTATGCAGACAGTGCTAGCACAGCCTGCGCGTAATTTACGCCTCGTGAGACTACTTCTTTGTCGCGTCACGTGCAGCTAATATATTAGATACTATTTTCGTAAATCGATAAATTCGCTATACATTTGCTAAATGTATACCTACTCACCATAAAATTAGCGTACACCCTAAAATTTACGTTTAAAGTAACAAACCGTGATACTTTATAAATTCGTATTAAGATGTCGTATAGAGCCATTCACAGACAGAAATAAAGTCAAAAATTTTCCTTTTTTTTCAGAAGCATAAATTAAATCTAAGTATATTATTAATCATTATTTTCAACGTCTTTTAATAAATGATACATCTGATCATCTGATGTAGTGTAATAAATAAAATGTAAAAATAATTTTTTTTGAAATGGACTGTTGTGCAAACTGAACGAGCGTAGGTATGAATGAGTGCACAGCTGATATCAGTGTAATCAACAATATAAAAAAACCGAGGAGTAAAATTAACATACGTGCTTAGTGCGAACTTTGAGCCATAATTAAAACCATAAAACTGGCCTGTTCTGGAATCCTTATAATATTTCCAAGCTAATTGACGATAACTCCACGAAGGCTTCGAGGTCTGTATAACGTTAACTGTTCAAGAACAAAAACAGAACTTTGCATCGAGGAGATAAAGGACGTCACATTCTCTGAATTTTTCACATATGCTTTGACACAGTAGGACATTGCTCTAAATAGCGCAAATTTTAAAAATAAACAGATCAGGCCGACTGAGTTTCCTGTTCGCTTAGGTTTTAGAATTAAATTAAGACAAAACATGTGATTCAAGAACCAGTTGCTCTTAATGAAACTTATCTAGAAATTTTGAGCACTTATATTCTCTTATTTCAGAGTTGGTAGCTTGAGTTGGTAGCATAAAAGAAACAAAGTCTATTACACTTTATCATCGATTACATAAAGCTTGTCGACAAATATTCTAAAGTTAGCTAAGGTTGTGTGCACACACTACCAGTTATGATATATGTTTAGATATGGACAGTGACAGTGCAGCTTGTGCACCAATTTAAGGACACGCAGAGAGCTTTTAAAATTGAAATCGAAAAGTTTTTATTATAACCTAAAGGATAAATAAAGCTCAAATGATAATAAGCGGGTTACCTAACAAAGTCGTTGGGGGCCTGTGGTTGACAATAAAGAGCTAAAACTCTATTTGAGTGTAATGCATGTCCAGCAGAGGGCGGAAATGATCTAAATTAAAATGGATAAATTCGATTTTTTAGTAGTGCGGTTTTTCAGATAGGAGGGAATTTTACGTTTATTCAAACTTTCGTCTTCTATTTCACCTTCACGGGTGTAGAAATTCTAAAAATTAACAACAACAAAAAAATCCTACATGTCAAAATTTTATTTTTAGTTGCAGCAGTTTACACTCGACGGCTACGAATCAGTCACTATGTTAGGACTTTGTTAAACATAAAAGATATAAAAACATATTATCCTGACTTGAAAAGCCGTACGTATCTATTTATAAGGATACTTTTAACGCTAATTCAGGGATTATACTTATAGTTGGTCTCCCTATTTAGGTCTGATTTTACTTCAGTCGGCGGAATCGAAAACCGGAAATACCTATTCCATTAAACTTGACAAGTCTTTTCATGGTTATGGTTTTGGTTGGATTATTATTATTTAACAAGTGCATTCAACCTGTGTGGTCACACTTAGATGTAAAGTTGAAGATTAAGTAAGTACGACACCTAAAAAAGCTGCTTTTTAAATAAGAGTCAAATTTCATCGCTTACCATGTAAGAGTGTCGACATAGAACGAGGCAAGATTTATAGTTGTTAGACGCCATGAATTAAATTGTTGTTAATTCGTTTGGGACTAACGGGATACGGCGCGTGCGCTGTCTTATCATTTGTATATCTTAAGTGCGGCTAGTGATAACGATCTGTTATGAATCAATCTTCGGTATTCAGTTTTATCAGCGTTGACTCAAAATGGAAAGAAATAACTCTTCTGGTGGAATTAATTCCGCAATTTATATTAAATTTGTAATGTTTCAATTTTAATTAAATAGGATTTTGAGGATAAGTTATAATATTAAAATAATATTAATTAAAAATAAAAAAAAAATAAAACTAACAAAAATATCTTAACTTCCCGTATGACATGACGGCTTCAATTAAATTTAAGAATATTTGCTTTTCATACTTTAGCAACCGTAATGAATTGTATTCGATGTTTTGCGAAGCGATAGCGAAGCGACTTAATTTTTATTGAAATTAATTTACGATTTGTCTATTGAAAATAAATGGTTGTAAAGCCTATCGCATGTTATAATATTAACAATTGACCGTTAAAACATACGCCTACACGATACTAAGACGATAATGATCTTGAATCCGGCGTAGGTTGTATTTATTGAATATGGCCTTTATATTACGATGACGATGTTATTAATGAAGCTTTTTGCATATAATTTATATATAGAATAAGTAGCAATTTTGATTAAGCATTATATTATATAAAAGGTATACCAATATACATAGAAAATATTTCTTATAAAGATTTTTACGATACAGTCATGTTTAAAGTAGGTAATCATATAAGAAATGGCATAACATGATAGCGATGAAAATACGCACGATAAGACACGAAGTCGCGTTGCGTTGATTTATTGTTTTGTTACAAAACGACTACTTGAACGCAAGTAAACTAAGAAATTCTACTTTAGTGAAAATCTATATAAATAAAACTAGAGATATACCTTTGTGAAACTACTAATCTTTCCTTCCTTTATCTATAAAAAAATTGCGATATTATCATATAATATAAAGTTCTTAAATATTAACGTAATAACAATTTTTAAGCACTACCGGATTTTTTCAAAGAAATTTTAGAAGCAAAGTGTGCAAATTCATTGTTTATGCAATAAGAAACAAAGGCGAAGTCGCGTGTATCAGCTAGTCTATTTATTTGTTTATTAGGTAACAAACAGTAACTACAAAAATATGTGTTTCTAATATGTTTATTAACGTTTGAAAGAACTATAACAACTTCCGCATTGAACTAAAATGTTACATAAATATTAAGATCAATTGAATGAATCCCTATTTAATAATTTATAATAAAAGAGAAACTTTTGGTTAGGTAATATCGACGTTGCACGATGTAGCTGCGTTCATGATGAGAATCACAAAACGACCTGTCAAGGGTGACCGAAAAAAACTCTCCGAGGGTATAACATTAGACTTGATACTGTTATTGTAACCTGTGTTTTATATTTTAAATGTAGTCTATTTATTCATCAATATAAAAAAAATATATAATATAACATATAACGTAGTATTAAATTAATGAAGATTGACAAAACTAATTAACTTTTTTTTTTTCGTACGAATATCTTCTCGACGCAATCTGAATTTATTTCAATTCTTCGTTAAAGGCCATTTAATTGTGCCAATGAAACCTATAAATATAAATAAATATATCTTATCGTTAGATATTTCAAAACAAATCAAAACAGATACTTTAAATAATAAATAATTACAGAGAAATTTGTAGTAACTTTACTTATTAATCAATTATTATTATAGGTTATTTTATGTGTGAGCATAATTTGTAAATCTTTGGTAACTTATACCCGCAGGGTGTACAGTTTATTTATGATAGTTAAGCTAAGTAATATATCATAGCTATTTAAGGGGCATGAATTGGTTAAGGTAATAAAACACATCATCAGGGATATTTGCTGGTGCAGTAATCGTGATTTGATTCAGTTCAAAGCGGGTAGGTAGTAGGCGTACGCAGCTCCGGAGATGCGAAAGGTCATCCGATTTATGAGAGTGCACGAAGCATGCATGTGACGAGTCTTAACGCCATCTGTCCCCGTTGATACGGATTTACGCTGCCATTGATTTCGTTCGAAGATTAAATTCATTGTCCAAACAGGAGGGTTGCTCTATTTTCGACATTTAATACTTTCCGTTTGTGTCTAGTGACGGCTTGTGGACACAATAGTTTCATGTTTCTTTATTCTTTTTTAGGCGGAGCTCGTGGATATGAGGGCAGAATTAGTACAGGCTCGTGCGGCAGGTAAGTTTTATGCGGAAATTCAGCTTAACCGTTCATAATTTATCTTTCTTGTTATATCGCTACCGTTCTTTTATTATTATTGATGTAAAATGTAGATAAAATAGCTGTACCTTTGGATTTAACTGGGAATTAACAATGATCTTAGAGGAAAAAGAGAAAAAGACCTTTTCTTCTAAGATCATTGGGAATTAAAGTTATGAACTGAATTTATTTAATGCCCCGGGAGAGATTTCTGTTATATGTATATATTTAAGTCAGTACTTTTATATCAACGACTACAATGTGTCAACGACCTCTCAAATTGAAAAAGACACTGACTGACATTCTACAGTATTTCATGACTGTTAGAGACAAGAGATTGAATCAGTGAAATTTAGTATACAGCGATACGAAAAAATGTTATTGTATAATACAAAACCTGACCAATAGTTAATTTAATATATTGCAGTAATATTCATTTGTTTTATTATAAATATGTATCGTTACAGTACTACTTTTATAACATATCTTCTTTATTTTTTTTATCTCATTTAAATACAACACAATATGTAATAGGCGGCTGCCAGGACGGCGGCGATATGTTGGGCAACGTCCCGGAAGCGGCGCGTGCACGGGCCGAGGCAGCGCAGCTCGCTCGAGAAAACGCGGCGCTGCGAGAAACCGTGCTCGCTCTACACTCAGAACTATTTGGAGCTCGGTAAAGCAAATTATACTCGTAATATCATGAAAAACATGAATAAGTGACATTTTTAAAAACACTTATTTCACATTTTTCAGACTTGCTACTAAATACCTAGATAAAGAATTAGCAGGAAGGATACAGCAACTACAATTATTGGGCAGCGACATGCGCGCCGAGCTCAGAGATTCATTATGGGCTCAGGTAGGCTGAGTTAAAATTATAGGTTCCATAAATTCGTTTTGTAATGATTACAACGATCGATATCGTATCTCTTTTAAATGTTCGTTGCAGGTGGAAGCGGAAATCCTTCTCCAGAGGCACAAGACCCTGGTGCGCGTGTGTCGCGGACTGGCGCCGCGGGCGCCGCGCCCGCCGGCGCCTTCGCACGCGCCGCCCGCGCCGCGCACCGTGCGCGTGCGTCGCTCGCCGCACCTCGGCCTCGGGATCTCCGTCACGGTATCTAGCTCGTTAGCAATTAATACTTTCTAACGACAGAAATTTAATTCTGATACAATCTTCTTAAAAAAATATTTCTACTCTCAATACCTATACAAAAATAATATTAAGATAAAAAAATTATGACCTTTACCCTTTTAATATCTTTTTAACCATTTAAAAAACAAAAAGATTTTTTCATGCCTCTTACACATTTATGTAATCCGTGTACATTATTTACCTTTATCAGTCAATTTATACAGACTGGCGCCGTAACTCGTTACGTAACGAAGAGATTTACCCTCCGTTAAGAAGTTATCACTTAAAAATAAATAAAATTATGATGCTAATTTTTCATATCTTCGGGTTCGGGTTTAACTTCCCGGTTATAGGATTTTGAAGCAATTTGCACTGAAAATAATACATAAAAATTTAACTCTAGTTTAAAAAAATCAGAGATAGTTAATGCGATTCGAACGTTAGTCGATAAGATACGAAAGATCGGTCAGTAAAGTCGCTAGTGTGTGACGTGTGCAGGGCGGGCGGGAGCACGGCGTCCCCATCCTCATCTCGGAGCTGGAGGCGGGCGGGCCGGCCGCGCTCACGGGCGAGCTGTACGTGGGCGACGCCATCCTCGCCATCAACGACCTTGACCTCACGCAGGTAACACTTTTCCACATTTGTCTTAAGAAACTTGTGAAAACAATTTTGACATAGATATGGTGGATAGGTTTTTGGTCAACCTCATCGGGGCCGTTCATAAAATACGTTCGCATACAAGGGGAGGGGAGGAATCTGGCTGAGTGTGACAAGATGTGACAAGGGGGGACGGGGGGTATACGGCAACGTGACGTTCGCCGTTTATTATTTTTTGACATGAGCGCTAGCTCTGTGGCGCGACTCTAGCGGCGCGGCGTTGCGATCCGTCACAACGGGTTTCTTTGTTTTTCAAATACTTGATACAGTAACGTTTCGACGTACCCTGCGCTCTCGATTCAATAATAAATGAAAATACTCTTTCTTATGCATTTATTATTATTTTATTCCTTCATTCGTCGTAGAATTTGTGTACTATCATTTAGAATTTATCATACTCAGCAGGGGGGGGGGGGTCTTAGTTTTTGTGACGAAATATTTCTAGGGGGGGTCACAAAAAGTGTGACACAGCGTGACAATGGGAATTTTTTTTTAATTCTATTATTACCAATGATCGAAACATTGAATTTTGACGAATTGCATTTTTCAAAAGATTTGATATCAGTATCATATAAGGTTGCTGGCTGGTTTATACGTCATTTAATTTAAAAAGAAATAATTTTAAATTAAGAAAACAACTGAACATCACATTTTATGCAATTTTTTTAAATTTATTCAAATACACCTTATCTGGAGCGAACTTCGAGTATTTCTTCCTTCTGTTTTGTTAGTTTTTTAATTGCGTACCTTTTTGGAGTTGAGGACTGAATTATGCCTGGCTTAGCCCCAACGGAGATTGACAGGGCACTCGAAATGCGAAGAAATGGTCAAACCTACAGAGTAATATCCAGAGACCTTCGTCGACCAGTTTCAACGATCCATCGCAGTATTCAGGGTTCAGGGAGACCGGTACTTATGTGAGAAGAGCAGGACAAGGCAGAAAAAGACGCACTTCGAGTAGGGATGATCGTTTCATTCGGCTTCGTGTACGTAGGAACCCCCGTTTGACGGCCGTCTAAGTCCGACATGAGTTAGAAGCAGTGCGGGGTGTAACCGTAAGTGAGCGTACGGTACGAAGAAGGTTCGAAGAAGCTGGTCTGGGTTCATTTGTGCCCGCCAAGGCTCCAAGGCTCGAGGTAAATCATTGTAGAAACAGATTAACTTTTGCTCAGGAATGTCGCTCGAAACCTTGGAACGCGGGCCAATGGAGTAAGGTATTGTTTAGTGATGAGTGCATTCTCTTCAATCAAATTGACGGCAGGCAAAGAATATACAGACGCAAAGAAGAACGATACATTCAGACAAATTTTGAAACTACAATTGCATACGGTGGTGGATCAATAATGGTTTGGGCGGGCATTTATTTGGGAGCTCGCACAGACTTTGTAGTAATTGACAAAGGGAGTCTGACTGCAGACCGCTATATCAGAGAAGTTTTAGAAGAAAATGTCGTACCGTTTGCCCCATATATCGGTGATATTTTTGTTTTGTCGACGCGTTGGCGCAGTGGTCACAGCAACTGGCTGATGCGCTAGCGGTCGCGGGTTCGATCCCCGCACATGACAAATATTTGTATGGGCCATACAGATGTTTGTCGTGGTCTGGGCGTGTGTGCTTGTGTATTGTGTGTGTTTCCGGACCCCCGACACAGGATTCACATCCTACTGGGGGCCGTTGAATGTGAGACGTTTATTTATTATTTATCATTTTCAGGTTATTATTTCAGCTATTTCCACAGCATCATGACTTATGGTTTACTGCTGTGGGGAAACGCTGCTGATATTCAATGTATATTTATTTTGCAAAAGAGAGCTGTCAGAGCTATCTACGGTATGGGCACCCGTGAGTCTTTACGAAATAAATTTAAGGAAATAAAAATACTAACTGTTTATTCTCAATATATTTTTGAAAATTTATTATACACACATAAAAACAAAAATAAATTTGTCAAGAACTGTGATAGACATAATATAAATTTAAGAAATAAAAATAAATTGGCAATTCCTAATTTTAGGCTCCACAAAATAAGTAACTCTTTTGTAGGTAACTGTATACTCATGTACAATACACTGCCTGGTAATGTGCAAGACTTGTCCCTAAATAAATTTAAACACTTCATTAAATCCAAATTATGTAGTAAGGCATATTATAGCATTAAAGATTTTTTAAATGACAAGGCTGCTTGGCAGTGACATGATTTGCTCGTTCTCTGTGAATAATTTTTTTATATTGTATGTACAAAATATGATATGGTAAAAAGAGTACCGAGAGTTTTTTTTCCTCCGGCTTTTTTTCTCTCGGCCTACACTAGGAACATTATTATATTATTGTAATATTTAGTAAAGCCGATGATGAAATTGTAGATGTCTACCGAGACATTTTTTTTTTGACGTTCGTTGAGTGTGTGTAATCAATCACCTAATAACGAATAAAAATATTTTGATTTTGATTTTTTGATTTTATTTATTTATTTTATGCAGGATAATGCTCGGCCGCATACCGCTCGGGTAACTCTAGCTTATCTTAATGACGAATGGGGGTGCGTAGGAGGCGCTACTTAATGCGCCTCCAGTAACGCCCCTGTGCCCGTATCGGGCCGGGATGGGAACCCGGTCCTGCTAGATACGGCGTCGTCGGGACTGTTCAGAGGTGAGCCGGACAGTCCCCATGGAGGAGAAGTCTGGCCTTTTCGCCGAGGCCAGCCTGTCGCTGGAGGGATCCTGTTGCCTGCAGATCCGGGACCCTCCAATTAAAGCGGCTGAAGGCTCCCGCAGGGGTTTAGTACGGTATTGCACTCCCAAAGTGCCGAGTCCGACATAGGTCTAGGACTGCCGACCCGGGCATCCTGGATATCATCTGTAAATGGATTCCCCTGCGAAAAAAAAAAAGCTTATCTTAATGATATGAATATCACTGTTATGGAGTGGCCGGCGAGATCACCGGATATGAACCCAATAGAGCACGTTTGGGATTTGCTGAAAAGAAAAGTTAAGTCCAGAATTCCACCTCCTGCCAACGTGGGTGAACTGCGAATCGCCGTAGTTGAGGAATGGCGGAGACTATCCCAGGAGACTATCGATAACATCATTCTCAGTATGCCTAGACGGGGAGAAACTTTAATAAGAGCACGTGGAGGAAATACGCGATATTAATCACCATTTTTCTAACTTTATTAATTGTTATTTTAATATTAATTTTCACTTTTCCCGGTTACATGAAAAGTTCAAAAATGTACCATTTTTCACAAATAGCCTTTACTCGCAAAATATGTTCTTAATGTGATCTCATTTTAAGTAAAACAAATGAAACTTTAAATAACAAAAGAAGTGTAGTAAGTAGATTTTCCAATAAAACCATATTTTTTTAATTATGGACCTTTTTTGTGTTCTGCTAAATATGCCGGTGTGTTTATTTAATTGGATATCAGTTCTGTAGATTATTAAATTGATGGAATTATGATTGTTTTTATTAATATTGAATATGTAATTTGATTATTTATTGTAAGCTATTGCAATTTTATTGGATTTAATTTATTCTCGTTCTTACAAAACCGAATTTTTACTAATAATTTTTATTACTAATAGTTTTGTTAAATGACTCAATTGAATTGAATGTGATGTCAATAATATTGTACTTTTATCGTTGATATGGAATGTATCTAATGTATGTATCTAATCTTTGATATGGAATGTATCTAACACGACAACGACACTAACGCATTTGGATAACTATCCTGTTATGTTAGATGTAAGATGATGGAATTAATAAATTATTTTATAATGTATATTGTAAATAATTCTGTCAGTTTCTAATTAACATACAATAATAAAACATTAGTTGTTTCATCATCATCATCATCATATCAGCCACTGGATGTCCACTGCTGCACGTAGGCCTCCCCCATCGACCTCCAGAGCGACCGGTTCAAAGCAGCCTCCATCCAACGGCTTCCGGCGACTCTCTTCACGTCGTCTGTCCATCTTATTATATAAATTTAATCATTAGTTGTTTAGTTATCAATTAATATAAAAATGTGTAACAAACATAAAAATAATTTCGTTTCATACACAGGCCTGCCATAAAGAAGCAGTTCAAGCATTGCAGAGTGTGAAAGGAGACTGTACCCTTTGTGTGCAGTTCATCGCTACAGACGACGACGACCGACTCTCAGAAGACAATTATAGGTATTTTAATCATGAAATGCTTAAAATAAATAATTTAAGGGGTTAATAATATGCAATGCAAGACCACTGAAAAAAGCGATATTGAAAAAAATATATAAAATCAATTCCTTTTGCTTAGCATATAACATTACTTACCAGAATTTGTTTCGCATTAGAGACAGGAACGAATGGTGTAACATGATATAAGAATAATTATTTTTCTAATTTGTCACATCTAATAGTTTTACTTTAAAAAAAAAATACTTAAGACTAATTTATTATAGTAGTAATTAATAGAGTATTTTTCACTTTCTGATTGTTTCGGATTTCGGGATGTATATGATATAGAACTTATATTTCATTTATAAAATAGCAAATTATATTTAGTAGCTTTTTTGTGACGCTATGTATGACAGAGTCAATATTTAATATTTGAAAACTGATATCAAAAGTCATTATTAGAAAAATAGTTTTTGACGTGATAACGTCTTATAAATCGATGAACGCCGGCTGCACGCACGAAAAAGCATCACTCATTATCACGTTCCGCGAGTGAGATCGCGGAACAAGCGATAGAGAGGCACGATTGGCTTACGCGTTCGGCTTGTGACGCATCTATCTCTCCTCCACTCCATCGGCAGATGCGTCCGAGTAGAAGAGAAAATATATTTGAATTAACGATTGCAAATAAATATTAATTTATCGAAAAAAAATGTAATTTTCAACTAACTTCTTCTTTGTATTATACAAAATAATGATAGTTCAGTGATAATAATTCAATTCATAAAAGTATACAATATTTCATCAATGTTTTCTAATACGTTATCACGTAAAATTTTTGTCCTTAAACCGACTTTACAGACAACCAATTTTTTAAATGTTTTTTCAATAGCACCGAAATGTTTCCAATGAAAGTGTGAATTGTACGCAGGTTCCCGCTGTACCCGGAGGACGACGCGTTCGAGGAGGCGGGCGCGGCCGGAGCCACGCCCACCGCGCCGCGCACGCCCGACTATAACCACCGGTTACTGACGCTCTACTGTTACTAATAACAGCCGTGTTCCGATTTACACGAGCGAGCACTGCTCAGTGCTGTCAGTGCTGAAAAATTCGTTCCGTTATAGACTGCCGCAGTACCATAGAGTAATATATGACGTCACAAATTGCCGCCATTTTTGTAGCTACTGAGAGCACTGGCGCTTTCGAGGTAAGGTGCTGAAAGCACCTGTGATCACGTGATCAAAACTATAACATTGCCAATGATTGTTATAATTATTTATTTATATTATTATTTAAAAATGTCAACAATATTCAAATAATAATTTTTCTTTTACATGATAAATATTTTCATTTGAAGAACAAAGTCGAAAAATGAGGATGATAGTATGCTGGACTGCGTTTCGTTATTACCAGTAACCAGTATAGCACAGTATAGCAAACTAAAAAGGAACGGCTTCGCACAGGGCCGGATTTGGAGTTGTGGAGGCCCGGGGAAACAGTGGAGTGGAGGCCTTTTCATCTAACATTTTGGTTCCGAATATATTTCATTGCACACGACGAAGAATAAAAAAAAGGGTCGTCTCCATTTCACACTGATATTTATCCTCGCTAGACATATTCCAGAAAAGAAAAATGACTATATGTATACCTAAAAAAAAAACAAAAAGACGTCGTCGCCACTCCGGACCGCTGTTATTAAGGTCTTCGCAACTCCGAACCGCTGTCATTTACTCCGTCGGGCTATATGTATTCCTAAAATAAAGGTCATTTCTGAATTTCAATTTTTTTCCCGAAGTCTATTGTTAGGGTCTTTCTTTTGTGGAAGTTGCCCCGGTTGCCCTCCTCTAAATTCGGCCCTGGCTTCTTCTTCACAGTATACTGAAATGACGTCACACCTCATAGTGCTCAAGTGTATTTCGGAACTCGGCCAATATTTATCACTTCCTATAATATATTGACAAACATTTTGTTTTTATGATACGACTAATACACAAGCTATTGTCACGGTCTTCGTCGCGTAAAATTTTTATACAATTTGTTAAAAAAAGCAAGCACTAGAAGACGTATTTATTTAATAAACTTTTATATTATTATCGTCAAAGATTTCATCTTGATTTTGTCCCATATTTAGTTTAGAAATAGAATTTTCAAACTTCTTGAAAACACTTCTTGACCTGTCATCTACACTAGAGTCTTCATTGTATCGTTTTATGGTACGATAACGAATAAACGAATCTTTTGGTTATATTCAAATTTTTCAGTAAGTCTAAAATCTGAATTGGCGCGTAGCCGCAACGGTGCAACGCAATAACCGCGACACGGTCTTCTTTAAGTGTCCACTCCATATTTAAAAATGAGGAAAATTGTAAAAAGTACACATTTTTATTTTCATAAAAAATTTGAAATTCGAATTCAATAAACTTTTTTGTGGCCAGCATTCTAAATTCAATAGTTTTTATTGTGTGACAGAACTTATGACCTGACTAGGTATATATATTTTTAATAAACATATCTAGATATAAATAATACATATACAGCATAACTGGTGAAATAGGATCAATATTTAAAAATAAATACGTAAATATTAATAAACTTCTAAGTAAAGTTACCCAACAGTTAACTAATGATTTACGCGTCGTCTGGTCATCCTAGCAGCTAGCTGCGCTGACTCAAAACAGGTATGTAGGTAGGTACATTTAGTTATCGCCCGGTAGTTTACCTACGTCAAAACGCTGCCACCAAAAATACCAAGATATTTCATTTGTTTAAGTAACAAATTTGTTGACTATACTTCAGCCAAATTCGATGTGGAACTTTTGTAAACAAACCAAAAGTCATTGTGTATAGGGTTACACACTTTTATTAATGAAAAATTGTAGTTTATCACCTATTTCCTAGTTGTACATTAAAAATTTAACATTGTTTCCTAGAACCTAAATTAATCGCCAAATATGTAATACGCAAGAAAATTGGCTTATAACAAATATTTACAAATTTTTAATAACTAATATACATCTAACAACCCTAAACTTTAGTACTGACGTTTAAATTTCGTAGGTAAGCAACAGTTGGTTTTTTTGATTATTCGTTATATTGTTAAAGGTAAATTGTAATCGATTTTTATACACAACTTTAAATATTATAATTATTATGTTTATTCAACGTAAGTAAAGTAAAAATATATATAAAAGAGAATGAGTGTCTGAAAATAGATTTTTAATCATAATAAATCCATTTTAAAACAAATGCTGTTTTCTTTTGAATGAAATTCAGGGATAGTGTAGCTGTTTTTATTATAGGCATATACATATTTATGAAAATATTTAGAAATCATTCAGTATGAAATTAGTTATATGCATGTTAACAAGTAAATTTCACCTCTGTAAATGATAATTATAGTTAATATATTATAAATATATCTAACTTCCTGACTTATTTATTTTATGTTTTATGTAACTTGCACTACTGTGTATAAATATTAAGAAATGTAATTATTGTAATTATTTTCCAATAAGCTATCAACATCTACCATGGTTGGTTGCTAAGCAACGGTTTGTTGGTAACCATTCCATATGGAATTTGGCTTACGTATAGGTAAATGATCTGAAGTTTAGAAAAAACTTAATATGAACTGTTTACCTATCTTGGTATTTCCGGCTATTTAAAAATGGAATCATACTTATTTACAAGGTTTGTCAATCATTAGCCACGTGCGTTTGGTAAGTGGCACAGCACAACACCACGCTGCACGCGCCGCCGGCATGACTGGAAATGTCCACACTTCATTTATTTAAATTGAAATTTATGGAAATTTTGGTCAAAAATTAAGTACCTATTTTTTTTTTTTACAGATTTTCGAATGAAAATCATATACCGAGTATTATCCTTAAACATTGATCCTAATTCACTGCCAATTGCGCCAACGCGACGGACCAGTCAAATTTAGAAATTATGTAACTGTATCCTTAATATTCTAAAACGTGATGTTAATCTTGTTATCAGTGCTTCTGACAGCGAGTGCGGGGAGGTGAACTCGTACGGAGTGCGACGGGACGATGAGTACGGACCGAGGGACGACGTGCACGTGTACGGCGTGACACAAGAGACTGACTCGCGTATCGTGTCCGACGGCAGGACGTACGCTCGGGGGGACAGTGATACGTACGCGGCTTCGGACGGGAGACCGTACGCTCGGGAGGAGAGTAAAGGTACTGTAATACATGCTCAAATGTCATGCTTAAAACAAGCATGCTCTTAACTGACACATTTGCCTTTGTTTAAGCATGCTTTTTTAAATTATTATTATTACTTTTTTTTACATGTATTTAAATTGGTAAACCTGTTCAGGCGCGCTAAAAGTACGCCCCCTTCCACCCCTGCAGCAGGTAGCATGCTCAAAAACGCACGACTGTCGATTTTTGAGCGTGCTCGAAATTAGTATACTCATTACTAGCAATGTTTCGACACACATGCTACTAAGTAGCAATTGCTTATAAGTAGCATGCTTTCGTTTTAGTAATGAACATGTGTAACAGTACCTTTACTCGTTCGTGACTTCAGACGGAAGATCGTACGCCCGGGAGGAGAGTAACTCGTACGCGGTCTCTGACGGGAGGATGTACGGCCGGGAGGAGGTTAACTCGTACTCGGTCTCTGACGGGAGGACGTACGGCCGGGAGGAGGTTGGTTCGTACGCGGAGGGGAGGTTCGGCGCGCGCGGCGACAGAGCGGACGCTCCGCCCGCGCACTACGCCGACTACAACATAAACAACCTCTCCATACTCGACATGGACGACGACTCTATCAAGATCGAAGCGCGACTTGAGGTTTCTTTACTCGATACTTTATTATATGAAAATTTTGCTTTTTATGAATTTTCATTTGATTATTAAAAAACTATTCGATAACAGAGACTACATTAAAATATATCATAGAGAATAATGCAGCAACGCATATCTTTACACGAAAAAATTATTAAAATTCAACCTTATTTCAATGGCTACTGGTTTTTTCAACTATAAATGTCGAGTCGAGTCTAAGAGCGGAGGTCCATAAGTTCGTGGAATGGAAGGATTTTAAATAAAATGAAACAATAAATCTATTTTTCCTTTCAATATAATCACCCTTAAGGTAGTTCCAGCGTGGTGAAGTGTAGTCCTACCTTAATACCTTCCGCCTTATATCGTTAGTTATAGTAATCTGGCAACGTTGCTCTGAGTGTTTTATATATTTTTGTTTATATGGTCTTAGTATATACAAATAATATTGCGCTTTCTAATAATAGTTTTATTAAATTAAAAAGATGAGAGCGTTTTGCTCAGTGTTGCCAGATGACTATAAATTTAAAATTAAAATTAATATTTATAATTTTAATATCTCGATAACAAGTCAGATCAGTCAGTGACAGAGCACGCTCACGATCGGTTATGCGTTACTTAGCGCGTCGAAATAAATTTTATAAAATTCACAACGTATATTACACACAAAGAAAACTGACTCTTATCGCACTTAAAACAAAGTCGTTATTTAAAAAATAAAAAACATGTTGTGCAAAAAATGTAACATTTTATTTGAAGTTGATGGTGAAGTGTTGTGTTCCTTATGCACGGGTTATTATCACTATAAATGTTCAGGAATCCAAGAATCTACATATAAAAGGATGACGACCGAGAAAAAAGCCAGCTGGCGATGTCTACCTTGTCGTCAGTCGGATAATAATGACACCTTAGCAGAGTTGGTCAAGGAAATCAGAAGCCTTAAAACGCAAATTATGACAATGCAAGATGGGTTGAACAAGGCCAACACAGGAATATCTAGCATTGAAACAAAATTTATAGCTATCGATGATCGACTTGACGATCTCGACGCGCGGCTTACCCTCACAGAAAATAATGTCGAACGTATTCCATCGCTTGCGACTAATTTTGAAGATTTGAAATCAGAGTTAAAACTATATCAGAAGAATGATTTTGAGAGGAATCAGTTCTTGAGAATGAATAATATTGAAATAAGTGGAGTCCCCCAGAAACATGGCGAGAACCTCCTGTCAATCTTGAATTGTATCTCGATCACCATTGGTTTTCAACTTCAAGAAACCGACGTCGATACCATTCATCGCGTAAGAAGATTCATCACCTCAGTGGATAGTAGGAAGGATGCTGATCCTCGCCACCCTGCCATCATCGTTCGCTTTTGTCAACGTAGGCGTAAGGATGCGCTGATGGCGGCAGCACGGGAGCGTCGTAACATTACCACCGCCGATGCTGGATTGCCAGGTCCCTGCACTCCCATTTATATCAACGAGCATCTTACTACAAGAAATAAATTACTTCTCAAGAAAGCCCGTGATTTCAAAAATCAAAACAATTTTAAATATCTTTGGGTAAAACAGTGTAAAATTTTTATAAGAAAAGATGATAAATCTAAAATTTATTTAATATCTGAAGACACTGATTTCGCTAAAATACGTTGACTAATATGTAAGTTATTTAATTATATCATCCTATTTCTACCATTGGAAAGAATCGAATACAACTTCTTATATTATCATAATGTTACACCTCGTTGCTTTGTTTACACCGATAATTATATTTTAGATCTATTTCACTATATAATGATCTCGTCTGAAAAACTTATTAGATTATTTAATTACTATTCTCGTATAGTCGAACTAATTCGTCAAAAAATTTTACATTTTAAAATATTATATCATTTCTATATATATAAAATTTTTGGGAAAGTATTAATGTGTATGTCTTTATATTTATATTATATGTACGTAGATAATGTGTATGTCAGTATTAATTTTGTGATAGTTATTACTTTTAAAAAATGATTCTGAACGGTTTTTCTATTTTTTATCAGAACGTTAGAGGCTTGCGGACAAAATCTCACTCATTTTTATCCAATGTGATAAACACCAATTATGATATTATCTGTCTCACTGAAACTTGGTTAAACTCCGACTTTTTTAGTAGTGAATATTTCGATAGTAGGTATAATGTGTACCGCCGGGATCGAACCGGGCGGGCCGTGTCGCGGGGCGGAGGTGTCTTGGTAGCGGCTCAACGTGAACTGAGAGTAACGCGCCGGGACGAGTGGTGCGCGTCGTCTCTGCACGAGGAATTGTGGCTCACCGTGTCGCGGCCCGCGGCCGCGTTGCCCGCGCGTCGATCCCTTGATCGCCGCGTATCGAGATCGAGCCCGGATTTACACATCGCATGCGTTTATTTTGCTCATAACAATGATCACTACAATTCTTTACAATCTTTTTTTGATAACGTAGTAATATTAATGCAAAATAAACCAGATGATATCTTCATCTTACTCGGTGATAATGTATCGTATGCCTCGTGGATCTCACGGGCTGATTGTTTATACTTAAATTTAGAAATAAATGACGATAACGTCGTCCGCCTTCTGTCGGATTTTTTACATATAACTAACTTACATCAATTTAATTCGTGCTTTAACGTTAACGGGAGAATACTTGATCTTGTTTTAACCAATGCAACATGTTCAGTAGACTCTTGCTTAGTCCCACTAACACCTGAGGACATTCATCATAAAGCACTTGATATATCTCTTGACATTAATTTTTCGTCATATTTACACACACTAGCACAAAGTGACTGCGCTAGACCGATTTTTTACCGCGGTGACTATGAAAATATACGCAAGGCATTGTCTGAGGTTGACTGGGCAGTGCTGGAAAATCTAAACACTGAAGAATCTGTTTCTTACCTATACTCAATTATTAATAACTTAATTCTAAACCTCATACCACATAAATTATTGTCAAAAAATATAAATTATCCTCCCTGGTTTTCAAAAACTTTGATAAAAATCATGAAACAAAAACAAAAAATCCACAAACGGTGGAAAACTTATAATAATCCTCTTGATAAATTAGAATTTAGTTTTTTGCGAACTAGAGTGCGTAAACTAGAGGCGGAATGTTATAATAATTTTATATCCCTTGCTGAAGATAAAATACATACTCACCCTAAATATTTTTGGACTTTCATGAAATCTAAGTTTCCTGTGAATACAATTCCAGACCAGATGTCATATAATGATGTCACATCCGACAATGGCGTCTCCATATGCAATCTTTTCAATAATTATTTTAACTCAGTTTTTGTAACACCCGACAACAGCCCTCCTTCAACTCTTGTACACTCACGCGTTACCCCAGTTAATTTGTCTTCTGTTGATATCACCGAAAAAAATGTTTTTAAATTACTAGATGAAATTGACGTCAATAAAGGCAGCGGTGCTGACCTTATACATCCATTGTTTATCAAGAAATGCTCTAAAGAATTGACATTACCTTTGACTATTATCTTTAGAAAATCCGTCTCTGAGGGGCATTTTCCCAATATATGGAAAAAAGCTCTTATAACTCCTATTTACAAAAATGGTGATATACACTTAATTAAAAATTATAGACCAATAAGTAAATTAAACATATTTGGTAAGATTTTAGAGAAAATAATTACAAAACAAATTACAGATGCTATTTATCAACATATCTCAGAAAATCAACACGGTTTCAACAGGGGTAGAAGTGTCGATACCAACTTACTTACCTTTACTGACTTCATTCTGAATAAAATTTCTTCTGGATGGCAGGTTGATGCAGTGTATACGGATTTTTCAAAATGTTTTGATAAAATTAACCATAATCAATTAGTCACAAAACTTCAGATTCTTGGTATACACGGCGATCTCCTCCGATGGATAAAATCTTATCTAAATAACCGTAGCCAAGCAGTAGCTGTGAAGGGTTACACCTCTAACTTTCTCCCTGTGCGCTCTGGGGTTCCCCAAGGATCCCATTTGGGACCTCTCCTATTTATTTTGTATATCAACGATATTAGCTCTTGCTTCAACAGCTGCCAGCACTTAATCTATGCTGACGACACCAAAATCTACAGGGCAATAGCATCAGTTAGCGACTGTCAAAGTTTACAATATGATTTAAATAATTTCTTTGACTATTGCTCAAAAAATCAGCTGTTTTTAAATATTGATAAATGCAATATAATAAGTTTTACTCGTAAAAAACATACGATTACATATAATTATAATATAGCAGGTGTACCTATCAAACGTGTGACCTCTATGAGAGACCTGGGTGTTATTCTGGACTCCAAACTATCCTTCAACTTACACATTGATAATATCTGTAAGCGTGCGTATAAAAACCTTGGAATGATCCTCCGTACAGGTAGGCCTTTCAAACGTGTGAGCACTTACAAAACATTATACTATTCATATGTTAGGAGTATCCTAGAATTTTGCAGTGTTGTATGGACCCCACAGTATCAATCTCATATTTATCGTTTGGAGAGGATCCAACATATTTTTCTCAGGTCACTTTACTACAGAACTAATATATATCACGAAAATGCCTTGAGGTCTGGTGAGAAATTTAATGTTCCTACTTTATCAAATCGACGTTTATACTTGGATAGCATATTCTTCATTAAAATTCTTAAAAACATTATAAAATCTCCTAATTTATTGGAAAAAGTAAATTTTAACGTTCCGCATCATTCTGTACGTACACGTAATCTTTTCCACATACCCTTTGCCCATTCTAATTACGCTAGACATACGTTTTTCAGACGAGTACCTAGATTTTACAATAAGAAGTTGTCAGACATATACCCTTTTTCTAATTCCATCAATAAAATTAAAAATTTAGTTAAGTCAAAATTGTATTAAATAATCATATAAGTAATTTTTTGTTTGATATTTTCTCTGTTTATTATATATTGGCCATTTCTGTGTAATTGTCTTGTTGAAAGATTTATAGAAGAATGTAAGATACACTTTTTATTTTTTTTCTCTTTGTAATATTTTTTGTACCAAACTTCTTCATATTGTAGCTCTATAAAATATTGTTATCTTTAATGTACCTTATGAACCTCCAGGTCTTTTTTACACCTATATTATAGTGTATATACATATATTTTCTTTATATATGACTGTATGTGTTCTAAATAAATAAATAAATAAACAAAACCGTGAAGAGCTACTTTTATTTTTTGGCTTATTCTAAAAACATTTTTCAAACACTTTCCTAGTTTTGTTTCCAGTTCTGTCGAGAGAATTTTTTAATATAATAAAAAATCGGACATTTTACATACATAAATGGGACATTACTCTCAAAATCGCGAACCTTGTCTTTAAATATCTCGCGATCTAAACCTTCAAAAATTATGAAATTTTAGGAATGCCTAAATAAAGCTATTCTGAACCCGTGAAAAAATTTTTAGCCAAATCTGTCGAAAAGTGGTCTCATGCTGGAACTACCTTAAGCTGAATACATTTATTAGATCTATGAATATTTTTTTCTAAACCATCGTAAAAATATTTTTATCTATTGCCTCAAAATGAGCTAAAATTGCCTACTTTACCCCATTGTCGTCGGAACATTTCCTTCCCCATAAATTTTATTTTTTAAATTGGAATGCAAATAAAATCACTTAGGGCCAGATATGGACTGTAGGGCGCGTGGACTAGTGATTCAAAGCCATGCGTGTGCAGACCAGCCATTGCAACTCTGCTCTTGTGAACCAGCGCGTTGTCTTGTAAGAGCAACACACCCTTGGTTCTCCGGTTATGGTCCTTCTCTTTACTTTGTAATCAATCAGTATTATCCCCTCACAATCCTAAAACAAAAGCCATCAACTTTCCAGCCGACTCCGACACTTTGAATTTCTTTGGCGGTGGTGTCCCCTTTTTATGTTATGGCATGGACTCTTGTTTAGACTCAGGCCCAAAGTGATGAACCCATGTTTCGTCTCCAGTAACTGGTCCAAAATGTGTGCAGGTTCGCCTCCACACAACTCCAAAAATTGTTTTGACGCATCGACGCGCTGCTGTTTCTGAAGCGGCGTGAGCATTCCCGGTACTCATCTTGCACTGACTTGTTATACGGCATACCCAGACGGTCATTTAGAATTCGCAAAATGGTGCTATCTGATACTCCAACTAATGCAGATAACTGATTTTTCTTTAAACGGGTGTCCTCCATTACAAATTTTTCGATTTTTGACGATGTCGACGATGTGGTGGCCTCAACTGGCCTTCCTGAGCGGGGGTCGTCTTCAATTGACTTCCGACCATGTTTAAAAAGACCATGCCACTTGTAAATCATTAATTTACTAGGGTACTGTTCCCCATAAACAGTTTTCATTTCATTCAAAATGGTCTGAGCGTTTTTACATTGCTTGGTAAGGAATTTTATGACAGCGCGGTGTTAAATTTTCTATATATTTTCAATTTTCTTCCGGATTGAATGAGATTAGGAGGGGAGTGTTCGTAAACGAATGACGTAATAGGGCTGAAACTTAATTTATATACTAATGATGAGTCCCCCAATTAGTATGAAACTAAGCGAGCGCCCGTATCCCCACTCCATCCCCTGCATTCCACGAACTTTTGGACCTCCCCTCGTAGATATGATTATTTCGCACTAAATCCGACTAATCAGTATATTATCTAAAGACCAACTAGGTTGCAACAAAGTGGACTGATAGACAACTAACTTGCTTGCTAATCGACTAGAATGCGATCGCATTAAATATAGATATAGACATCTAGATATAGATATATTATAGACTAGCGGCCCGCCTCGGCTTCGCACGGGTATTTAACTAAAATTTTAAAAATTATAAACTTATATTTTTTATCACCTACATGCGCCATCTATCGTATAATGGTAGAATATCGTTTTTATATTTAGTGACATTTAACATAATAGTACCTATATTAATTGAAAATGATGTTTATATAAAATATTAAAACGATTTCTATTCCTATCCGACATATTTAGTAAACTTTTAAGTTTAACAAAATAATAACTCAAAAATAAGTTTTGTGAGTTTTTAAGATTCGTTAGACCAGATAGCGTCTATGTCGCGTAGGCGTATTTCTATTTTCTTAAATATTTATTTTTAAATTTAATTATAATGAAACAAAAACTAAATTATACTGTAAGTTATGTATAATTTTTATGTATTAAAGTTATTTACATTGGTTTTGTACTTTTTACGTGATACGTGCACGAACAAAAAATGATAAGAGATGGCGCTGATTGAAATTAAATCGCGCTATTAAAATTTATTCTTGATGATATATAGTGTATTAATAAATCGGAGGTTTTAACAAATTTATTATTTGTATAGATATAGAAGATGATATATATATATATATATATATGATTTATAGATATGATCGTAGAGCGCGCGGTGTGATGTGCGTGTGCATGTTGTGAGGTACAGACGCGAGTGCGTTTTATTTGAATAAATCACGAAGTTTCGTGCATTAAAATATTTCGTGGCCATATCGTAGAATTAGCCAAATCATGAAATGCTCGAGAATTTCATGAACCGGTCGCATTTCACGTAATGTTTCACTGACCATTGGCCACATCATAATGTGTCTTAGCAAGATCAATGATAAAAAAAGTCTAACCTAACATATTAACATATTCTCGAGCATTTCATGATGTGACCAATTCTACGATATGGCCACGACAAATGTCTATTATTATTTTTTATAGACTACTCGTAAAACCAAGCGATAAAACAAGTGTCGCCCACACGTCACATAAAATGTAATTTCCACATTAACAAGTGCACGCTCTCATAGCCGCGCTTAAAATGTTGAACGATCTTTGAGATAGTAGTTTAGTGTAATGGTGGCGGTTCGCGCCCGCGACAAGCGACCGCGACAGTAGAGACAGAGACAAGAGACCGCGATAAGTTATATCATTTTTCGTCTCGGTTCCGTTTATGGTTTGGGAATTCCCGACAATTTCAAAGTCCCGGGACACGAGACAGCCTACAATCAAAGTCCCGGGAATTCCCGGGACTTCGAGTCTTTTAAGAAAAAAAAATCTCTTTTTTTTACAGGGTAAGCCTTTTTTTAAGAATTTTAAGTCAGTTAATTTCTGGTGAAACGTATTAAAAAAGCTATTTTTTTGTAAAAATCAACAATTTTTAAACAGAAAATCTTAATAAAATCGCCAAATGATTATTAGGTATTGTTGATTGAATATTTTTGAGCAACACGTCAATTGTTGCTTCGGCTGTAATGAAGCGTCTTGTCAGCTTCTAATGCTTCTACTACTATCTTGACTGGCTACAACAAATCAACAATTGACTGCAAAAGAAGAATATTGTCTTCATTCCACTTGTCGACATATTTAAATCAATCAACGCTTTTTTCATGCAATTTTTGAGCTTTAGAAACCTTTCCGTCATCAAAATGATGGAATTCCATCTTTTCTTAACATCCAGTAGTAAACTGAGTTCTTTCCCAAATTCTGATTTCAAATAATTCTGTAATTGGCTGTTTTTCAGTGGACATTTTCGAAATAATTTCACTAAAAACCTTCTTTCATCAAGCACTCTTATAAATTTCATCAATTGGTTGGTAGTTTGTTTCGTTGTCCGTTTCGTCATCAGTAGAGTTCTCCATGAATTCATCCTATCTTCGCAGCTAGACTAGATAACTGTGTATGCCTGTGGAGCCTCTTTCTTTTTAAAAAGTGTATCTACCATTCCTAGATGAATTTCGTGGTTCATGCATAAAATCATCTCGCTAGAGTTTTCACTACGTTTGGACAACGCATTTATTGTATTGTGTAGTCAGTAATAATTACATAGTAGACCAAGTAATTATTCATTAAACTAGCAGATGGCGCTAGGCTTCTTCAATTATTTGAAAATAAAAATAATTACATAACAATTTCGACAATCTTGTCTCGTCTCGAGTCTCGACCCGAAAGTCCCGGGACTCGAGACAACTAAAATTACGAAAATTCCCGGGACTTCGAGACACGAGACGTCCCGGGACCCAAACCCTAGCTTCCGTTGTCTCTGTCTCTCCTGTCGTGGTAGCTTGTTGCGGGCGCGAACCGCCACTATAATGTGTGTGCGTGTGTCGCGCAGACGGCGCAAACCGCGTCAGCGTCGCTGTCGACGTCGGCGCGCTCTACGCCCGTGCACACGCGCGCCGCTCTCAAGAAGAAGCGCAAGCCGCAGGTAAGGGCTGTACCACGGTCTTATATACAGGTCTTGCAACGAAGCCCAATTTCAGTACTGAGAAATTAGTACGATCGTGTTAAAAAAATTTCTTTCGCGTCACCGCTGCTGTACGTCGTTGCTATCGATGGGTGCGGTGCGCACGCTGGTTGAGTGACAA
This sequence comes from Euphydryas editha, assembly GCA_036937285.1. Lineage (NCBI taxonomy): Eukaryota > Metazoa > Arthropoda > Insecta > Lepidoptera > Nymphalidae > Euphydryas > Euphydryas editha. Next base: position 7,760,134 of record JAUPFZ010000007.1, read on the forward strand.
GCGACTTTAGGCGACTCGGTCTCATTTCTCATTGTCAGTTATACGGCGTATATTTTTCTCTCCCAAGTATTTATTATTTAAGCATTGTTATATCGCTTTGTTAAGTTTTGAGATTTTGTTGTAATTTTTGTTATTAATTATAATTCATCTATTAATTCAATGGTATTTATGAAATACGAAATAAATTCGAGTAATATGATGAGTGTTCAGTACGCATGCGTCACGTATGATAGAAAAAGAGAAAGAATGCTATTCTGTCTTAGTTACACAGCACACCCATCTATCATCATGTCATGGCGGCCGTAAATTGAAAAGAACAGCCATCTTTAAGCCGACGTACCCCCACTACTGTCGTTTCAAGACCTGTGTATAAGACCATGGCCTGTACTCGCTAGACGTTTCTTGTAGCGGTTGGTGGATACAAATATAGGAATAGGAGTCAAGTTGGCGATGTGGATGAAACGCGCAAATATACCTATACCAGGCAGCCGTGAGTTCAAAAACTAACTAACACCGTTAAGTTTTATAAAGCTATCATTAAAAATTATTTCGTGTGTAGTAAAACATAGCGAGGAAGCCTGTATGTATCGAAATAAATTCTGAGACATGTATATTCGCCAATCCCAGTATAAAAAGAAAAAATAACCTTTTTAGTTTTGTATTTTTACATTATAAACTTTTTGTTTATCATCAGTTTCTACTATTTATTATTATTTAGTTTTCTGTGCGCTCTTTGAGGATTGTATTGTCTTCGGTGTGAACAGGACTGGAGAACGAAAGGCGCGTACTGTGCGGTGTCGGACGCGCAGTCGTCGGACGAGCCGCGCGACGGACCGGAAACACCTAACCACCGTCCCGACCACCGGGCTATCGGTATGTCGTATTTTTGTTTACTTTTATGTTTGATATACTTTAGTACACTAAGATTCACGAAAGATGACCATGCGCAGAAGTCATATTTTAGGTCTATTTGGAGGTGCGGGGAAAGGGCGGCGGAATGCGTCAAGGCCGGAGCGACGCCATTGGTGCGCGCACGTCTCGTGACAGGCCGCTCAATCGCTATTCGTCTATCGCTGCGTTGACGCACTTGAATACAGTCGAAAAGAAATGTTTCTTTGATTTAAATTTTTTTTTTATTTGTTGTTTTCGTTGTTTAAGTTTTTGTTATTTGTTAAGTTTTTGTTGATGTCGGCGACGAGACGCCAATTTATGTCAGAACATTTTTATAAGGTTTATTTGTCAAATATTTTTGTGTTAAATATAAATTAATAAGGATTTGTATTGTAAATAATTACTGTACGATTCACGAAAGATGACCACAAATGGCGGCCGTCTGCGCATGTACGTGGTTTCCATGAAGAAAAGACTTAAGACAAAATAATATTTTAATATTAGTTAAAAAATTATTTAACTAATATTAAAATATTATTTTGTCTTAAGTCTTTTCTTCATGAGTGTACATGCGCAGACGGCCGCCATTTGTGGTCATCTTTCGTGAATCGTACAGTACCGGCGGTGATCTGAAGAAAATTTCGAATGTTTGTTTGTTCTTAAACTTTGAAACTGCCAAACCGAAGTTTTGAAAATTGGCTAAATATAATATGACTCATAAGATCGGAACCATAAAAATTAATATAACCAAAAAAGTGAACACAGATGATGAGGTTGATGACAACAATTTAATTTTTTTTCGAAATAGAAAATCTCCATTAACAATAATTATATTTAGCGGCCGTTTCGGAGAAGTTGCTCGATCGCAGCGAATCGCCGGTATCTGGATATAAACCTCCGTCTCCGGTGCATGAAACGTCTCCGTGCACGCCGACGCCGGCCGCGCCTGACGACACGACCACGACCAACGTGACGTCGGCGACCAACGTGACGACAAACTCGAAACCATCACCGGCCCCCGACATCCGGAACTCGGGAGATTCTCTCCCACCTCCGGTCGACACACGTTTCAAAACTAGCAAAAGTAACGGCGACAGCCGCGTAAGAAAAGAGACTAAAGGCTTCAGGTAAATTATTTTCGATTTACTTTCATACAACCCAGTAAACACATTGACGTCAGGATGACGTGTTGTGTCATGATTTACGTAAGATGTAAGTAACATATGAGTAATATGGCGATGATATATTATATTTATATATATATAATCATCCGTAAATTATCTTTTTAGAAAAATTGGATTTTAATTTGTCTGTTTGAATCAAGAAAACGAAAACCGACGACCCTTAACCTATTCGAGTTTTGTAAAAGATAGCGTGATTTAAATCATTACTAGCGCCATCTAATACATAATATAATATAGTAAACAAGGTAATTTTTTTGTAATCATATGACTTACTAATTACATAAATAGTACATAAAATCACGACACCAATATGACGTCATATCCTGATGTATCTATACTAATATTATAATCTATACTAATATTATAAAGCTGAAGAGTTTGTTTGTTTTTTTGTTTGTTTGTTTGTTTGAACGCTCTATTCTCTGGAACTACTGGTTCGAATTGAAAAATTCTTTCTGTGTTGGATAGCCCATTTACCGAGGCTATAGGCTATATAACATCACGCTACGACCAATAGGGGCTGAGTAATAATAAGAAATGTTACAAAAAAGGGGAAAAAATAATCCTTTTTGATAGCTTCCGTTGCGTCCTTTATTATTTATCTTCTCGAGATATTTTTAACTATAGTTCCACTTTTAAAGTAAATATAACATAATTCTTTTACTAAGAATTTTCGAAGAAAAAAAAACTCAATAATACGTTGAACGACCCAGGAATCAAATCTGAGACCCCTTGCTCAGCAGTAACGCTTGCGAACATTCAATTAACGAGGCGGGCACCTCTTAGAGTAATTGTTTAAAAATATTTAAGTATGTTATTCTTTAAATTATTTAAATTAAATTAACGCGGGTGAAACCGCGGGGCACAGCTAGTAAATGATATCTACGAAACGTTTGTGTTATACAAGTGACATCAAGTTTGATAATGCGGTCAATCAATATGCGGTCATAGTGATATAAAATAACATTACCTCAAATAAAAGTCGTAAGGCATAGTCACTATTATGTCATACTTACGTGTAATTTTTTGGACCTCTGTGTGACCTATACATGACGTGATTTTAAGGTCATGAGTCATCAATGTGTTCACTGGGAACGCGTGATCTCGACTCGAGTATCGATACTGACCGTACGATTCTGTTTCAGGATAGGCTCGGCGCGCCGCGTGACGGAGAGCGCGCATAACGGCGACGCGGACCGCCGGCCGGCCGCGCCGCGCCTGCTGCCCGGACGAGGTGACCCGGACTTTGGCACGCCCGTCTGAGCGCTCGCCGCGCCTCGCCTCGCTACGTATCGCCTCGCCTCGCCTCACCTCGCCTCGACTCACCTCGCCTCGACTCACCTCGCCACGACCTCGGCCTCCATCGCAGTGAACCTTTTATATATAACCTTTGAGTTGTTCGCCATATTGGTGACTAAGAATTTCGCTAGTACATTATATTTACTTTGCCATACTTTCACATGCGGACAGCTCGGAGGATATGATAATATTCGCACAAAATCGATCTACTCGATTAGTCTAGATAAGGATGGTTATGACGATTTTCTTTCGATTGTAGATATGATGCTTTTTGCGATCTGTTTTATATGAGTAACACATGAATACATCGAACAGGATCTCAGCCGCGCTAGCATTCGATGATAGGTTAAGACGTAGTTTTATGTACTTAGTTACTTGTTTATATTTTCTCTAAAATTCCATTTATGTTGTGTAGATATATTTTCTTAAAAACGATTATTCTTAGTTTATATATTTAATGATTACAGCTTGTGATTTAGAAAAATTAAAATAAATTAAATTAATTTAATAAATGTAAAAATGAATATATCATCTTGTGAAGTTTACATGTCATTACATTATGTTTTGGTCTAATTTGTATTTGTAAATATTCTTTATATTATATATATTTTTATATAGGTACATGTAAATTTCATTCACGCTGCCACATGTAGTTTACAAATTTTCTATATCCTGTTTCGGTTAGAACAGCCAGAAGGAAGCATGTAGACTCTTGTAACGCTTATATTAGTTTGTGTTTTAATCCAAATACTCATAAATATGTATCTAAACGCTACGAGAATATTGTACGAACCGTTACTTTATAAATAATAAACTTTGTACGATTGGAAGCTACTCATGAAGATTGTATTTTTTCGCCTCATTTGTTTATAGTTGTTTTGAATAACCAATGTCAACAAGAATGGATCGGACTTGCAAAGGTAAATGTTATATACATTAAAGTATTATATAGTAACTATTATTAATATATTTCATTTTTAAAGGTCTTTGGCGCTTCGGGGTGTACAGCCTTCGCGCTTTTGTAAACACAAACACAACTACAACTTCCATACCTTATGGAAATATTCTATTTTTTGTAGAAAATTCCAAAATTTCAGTATTTACAGTTATACATGTGTAATAACAATGGCTCGATAAATACTTTGGCTATGACATATATATAATTATATATTCGCCTCTGACTGTACAAAGAATAAATGCAGTTCTAAGAAAAAGATAACACGTACGATAAATTATATTCTCCCGTCTATTTATTTTTGTTATTGATATTTTCAATCTAATTTAGTATTTTATGTTATTCTAATTTTAATTTTCTAATATATATTATAATATTAATTATAATATTTTTTAATTTTAATTTTTAACAGCTATAGGTACTATAAGAATATTACCAATTGGATTCCTCACTTGACTGATAGGTACTATCAAATAGTTTTCAAATATTTATTTCACGAGTTCATATGGCGATATAAAGCCGGTATATATTTTAAGTTAAAATTTTATAATTTATTTTTTTTGACAATAATATTTATTCGTTGTATTTTTTAATAGATAAATAAGGTCGTCAAATCGCTTTTCGTTTTAATTGTCAAAAATAATATTATATTACCTTCGCTATAAAACCATCTATGGTACTGCATATTTCATTATTTAAACATTTTATGCATCCAGCTGTATTAAACACGCGGCTTGAGACTTGTGATTATAGAAGTTTACTTTTTTAATTTGCATTACAATTAGTGCATTTATTATAGTTATTCCTAATATGTAATTTGTTAGTAGTGTTTGTAGTCTATTTATCTTTAGCTATTTCATTATTTTTTATTCGAATACATTACAGGAGCCTTTTATTTATTACCTTGTTTTTAATATTATATGATATTAATATTAATATGTAAAGTATATGAGGTGTGAGAAATGAAAAAAATATGGCTTCCATAAGTAATAAAATTGATATGTATAAAAATTAAACATATGTACCTAATTAGAAATAAGAACTGATAATTGTGTCCACTCCCGACTCTTATTTTATGTAAACATATCGATATGTGACGTCACAAATGCAATAAAGTTAAACGAAACTGTACGTTGGCATCAGTGAGCTCTTGGCGAATGTTTCCTTTTCAATATATAGAGACTAAGACTAATAAAAAGTAATCGGCACATTCATCTAAATTATTCTTAACGAAAATATCTTAACTCCCACTCACATCGTAAACAATGACGAGTCGACGACAGTATTTCAGGGTCGCTTTCACATGTTTCATTAGTTGTTTCTTACAACAACGATTATATCATTACCTAACTCGATATATATTTAAGAGGAAAGGGACTGAGAGACTTGAAAAATAGGGTATTAGAATAAAATGTTCTCTTCTCGCTGAATGCCGCCGCCGCGCCCCGCGCAAGAGAGAGAAACGGACAACTGTAGCTCAGACCTTTTTAGGTAGCTAATTATTGACCAAAACAGCATTTCGTAGTCGACTATTTCCTCCCCAAAACATGCCTTTTTTTTCTTTATGTCACAAAAAAACCTTTATCTATCCTCCTATGTTCTCGTTTTTTTTTTTTTTTTTTTTTATATGCGTTATTTTTTGAATGAGGGTCTTAAAATGTATAAAAAAATTAGGAAATATTTCTAGTTTTTTAAGACTCCCACTCCATGATACTAAGAATATGACAAAAACTAAGACATTCGGGCATGGTCATGGCAGTTAAAGGTTTTATGTTACAAAAATATTTGATCTAGAGTCATTATCCAGGGAGGAAACAGTCGACTATGTTTATGGAGAAAGAGCCGGTATCCTTTCCTCTTAATGTGGTTGTACGATATAATAAAACAATGATTTTTTTAAGTTTCTTTATAACGACTATCTATGGTATGAGTTTACCTAAAAATACAAAACAGCACAAACAATGATGTAACAATGTAAACAATAAATGATAAGTTAAGCCAGACGTGATATCAGATAAGCTGAAACAAATTTTGATAGCAAACAACAAAATATCAACAACAAATTAATTTATTATATTACGTGACGTTGAATATTTGTTTTTGTTTTCTTTTTGTATTTATAGACGAGTATTGAAAATAGTTGTTCTTGACATTACGACAGATCTTATATATTATTTAATTTTAGACTTGAGCTTGCGTAATTTCACGCCATAGAAATCGCGTAGTAAAAAGTAAATAACATAATATTCTCAATAACTGTAAACGTATTAACTATAAAGCGATGCAAATATAACTAACAGCTGCTTGGACTTTGGCCAAAACATATCTAACGTGCTTTGTTTAAAAAAAAAAGAAAAAAAAAAAGGTTTATTATACCCGAAAAATTTTTACCTACTAATAGTTAAAAAAAATAGCATTTGTTTTTTGTATTTATAATCACACAATCAAAAATATTAATAACATATTAACATATATAATATTTTAGATTAATAAAATTCATGTTAATATTCATAAGCGTAACAATTTTATGATGAAATTTACAATGACGCCAGAAGCCGTATTACTTTTACGTAAAGTGATAATAAGTGTGATTTATACTATTGATTTAATTTATGGCTTCTTTCCTAAATTTGTTAATTGAATACCAACTATTATCTTAGTGAACTTTATAGGTTTCGCAGCGCCGTTATAAAAAAATATTCTAGACTATTTTTTAATTTATCTCTTTTTTTATACATTTAGGTACATTTATAAAAAAATATTTAATTTATGGCGGGAAGTGTTTTTTATTATTAAGGAGTTTTTAAAACAATAATATGAAGGAAAAAATCATGACGAAACATACATCGACTGTCCCTACGTATACTATCGAAACTGAAAAAAGGTACTTTACAGGAGAGCACTTTTAAGTTAATTTTGTGTACAAAATTGTCAAATATTTGTTAAGTATCGATATTATACTCATGAAAAATGTTGTTTAATATGTTTTTTTTTTTTAGCTTATTCTCTTTTTTGTATGAAAACATATATATAAAGGAGTTTCTTAGTGCAATAAAAAAAATCGCAAATTTTCAGTTTCGATACTGTACGTAGGGACAGTCGACATGTCAAAAAGTAATTCTGAAAAATAGTGACTGTGACTATTTTACGTTTCTAATCCTCATTGCCGTCGAATTTTGAGAAGCATTACATATTTACATTGGTTACTGTACAGTTCTTTCATTTTCAAAAACATGAAGATGAAAACTAACTTATGAGGTGAGGTTTTCTTCTAATATGTAGTTATTGTCTTCGATATTAAATCGGGCGTCGTTTTTCAAGATTTCGTGTATTTTAGCATGTAAATTTTATAAAACAATATGAGGCTCCTACATCACCTGCAACTTTAGGTATTTACAAAAACTTTTAGATATATTTAGAGTTTTTGCAAAGCGATATTTTAAAAGCCAATTAGAGTTAAAAAATAAATCGTTATAATTTGCTTTTTTTTTTCAGGTATGTTAGATGTTTCAAATCTTAATATAATACTGCCGTACACTTCACTCAAATTGTTTATGCCACATATTTCAATGATATTAAAAACATTCCGTTTTTTGCTACGTTTGCTATACCTATTTTAGTTTATTAAGTATACCTAATAAGTTGCAATTAAAATACAATTTCTTACAAGACAATACACATTTGTATATTAAAAATGCATTAAATTTGTATGCATTATTATGTCGTTTGATTTATTTAATAATTGTCACCCTAATTCTATTGACTTATGTCACCTCCTAGAACCTTTGTTAGTTTGTATTTTACTTATTTATTTTGTAATCAGAACTAAGCTATTACAATAAGTTCATTTGACTTCTTATTACCCGACTGCGACAGAAGGAGGGTTATGTTTTTCGAGTGTATGTATGTATGTATGTATGTATGTATGTATGTATGTATGTATGTCCATTTCTTTGGCACGCCCTATAGCCCAAACGGCTGGACGGTTTTTGACATATGAGGTGTCGCTGGATTTGTCTAAATTGTAGTAGTGACATAGGCTATATAAATTTTCAAAATGGCGCTCGCAATAGGCGGAATGGGGGGGGGGGAGTTGAATTTTTTTTTCTTACTGTAGCAATATGGGTATCAAATGAAAGCTAGTAAATTGTTTTATTCTTTTTAGTTTATAATAAGAGTATTTTACGCAGTCGGGTTTTTTGATTTTTTTAATTAAGCATACTTGTTTTCGTCTTAAAAAGGCCAACAATATCCTGACCTAATTCACATTTTTGTGACCACTATTTCACAAAGTCGTCTTTGCGGTCTACAATTTTACGGATTGTAAACTGACGATGTTCAAAATGTTACGGTAATATAATTTGAGATAATATTGATGCTAACAGGATATAGGGAAACTAAAATTTATTGTATATGCAATTTATATGGATATATATAGATGAATTCTTAGGTGACCACTAGTAGTATACAAGAGTGTTGAGGTTTCATTTTACAAAAGAAACTCATCGGACGTAGGCCTATAGTTTACGTAAATAAAAGCTAGATGCTGTTCATAGAAAGATAGTATAGTGTACAAAATAATTATCAATGAAGGTAGAAATTTCATAAACTTAACACAATATCATCTGTTGTAGTTGAATGACCTAGAATTTCAAATATTCTAGAAATTTGCTTAATACTATAGGGCTCATACTTTAATTTAAAAAGAAAGAGGTTGAGAATTTTGTTAAGAAATAAATAGGCCTAAATTAAAACATGGCTTATGAAAAATGTTATTGTGATCTAAAAGAATATTTAAATAATTATATTATTAAATTATATATTATAAATAATAATAATTACCTATGTCTGGCAAATAAAGATTATTTTTATTTCAATTAAGTCTTTCACTCCACCCGTTCAATATATAGGTACATATGTATTATATTATATATGTACTTATAAATCGCAAACAATTACATTACGCCCTGGCAGGGAGATTAAACGGCCAGGGGGTAGGGTTGTAGACTGATATATCTGCGGTTAATCCTAGCCGAGTTGAGTAATTATAATACTATCTTCTGCATCCTGGCTGCGAGATACCGCCACAGATCTCCAGCTGCCTCAGATGGTGAGCGAGGCTAACCGGGATCAAATCGTAGGCAGTTACAGTTAGTTATTTTAAACAATAATTAATAAAATACTTTCCAAAACTCTCGTGAACTTATCTATATAACTAATTAAACGAATACATTACTTAGAAGTTTGATATTTACCTTGCTTTTTCAAACTTAAGTCAAATGAACGTAAAACTTGAGTTATTTACGAAACTACTACATGGAAACATTGATAAGATATCACTACATACTACTACTGTAGTGTACTTATTGAAATTTTACATTTTACCGGACATCTTTTATTCTAATTTATTAATTTGAAGAAGTATCCAAATAGCCGTTAGTAATTAATATTCTCATTTTATGTGTATACATAGATCTACGTCTGATACTTAGAAAATAAATTAGTTACTACAATAAGATTTTTTAAATTTCCCACGATTTTTCATGTTTACGTGAGCTAGAGGAAAAAAGTTAGGAAAGGTAGTTTTTTATTTTATTTTAATGGTAACATTACATTCTTTGTCACAATTGACAACTCCGCTTAGTAATTATTATTACAACAGATTGTCTAATGGCCAAGCCTATCTTCCTAACTTAAGATTTCAATTTATTTTATTTTTATATTCAAATAATCACAAAATTAATTTATAGACATGGTTGTCAAAGTGTATATAAGCGGTATTTCAGGAAACAAAGAGGTAAGTTTAACGTTAGAGAATTCCTAGTCAACAGGGTGCTTTTCTAGACTTTTTTCATTGGTGAATCATAGTTGTTTTTTTATTATTTATCACGGTATATTTTAGGTAAAAAAGAGACAGCAACGTGTTTTAATGATACTAGATTCCAAAAATATTAAATATGAAATAATCGACATAACGGAACCTGGAAGAGAGGATGATAAAGATTTTATGCAAAACAATTCAAAATCAAATGGAGCCACCGTAAGCGACCCAAATCCTCGCACACCACTACCGCCTCAAGTGTTCAACGACAAAGAGTACTGTGGGGTAAGCACATTATTTTTAATGATTAAAATGATTACTTGTAATGACAAAAGTTATAAAAATATACTATATATAATATTCTTTATTGCACTTAAAAAATTGTACAGTAATTAGTATAAAATTGTTATTTACATAAAATACATATATCAGTAAGTCAGTATTTACATATATCAGTAACAAAAAAAAAAAACATGTTTTAAATTTTTATTCAAATTAACATAATAATTTTTGTTGATTAGAAACTTATTTTGTCATTGACTGAAAATTTACTTTTTCAGGATTATGATCAATTTGATTTAGCTAATGAAATAGATACATTAGAACAATTCTTGAAAGTAGAAGCACCACCTGAAGAGATTTCTACAGAAAACGGGGTATGAATCTAGATATTTTTTTTAAATTATATACTAGAAATTGTAATTTACTCTAAATCCTTAAAATAAAATCATAATTAACATATTCAATTCTATTCTTCAGACTAATGCTGTTAATGGAGATGTTCAAACTGAAGAAGATAAAGAAAATGATGAAGAGCAACAATCAAAACAGAACCCGAAAAATTCAGAAAATACAGTAGAAACCGAAGAAAAAACGGCTGACACGAATGACACATCTGCTGATGCTAGTGATGATATTACAAAAGACAATTTAGAAAAAGAGACTTCTGTAGAAAAAGAAGCTTCACCTGTAAGTCAAAAAACTGCCGACAATGATGAAGCTAGAGAGGAAAAACCTGATAAATTAGCAGATGACACTGAAATTGAATCCAAACAAATTTCAAAAGAAAACACACCAGCCCCAGATGATGTTGTCAATGAGAATGGAGCGATTGGTTCACGTGATCAGTCAGCGGAAAAAGAAGTAAATGAACAGAAAGCAATTGAACCATCTGTTGCCCTCATCCAAAGCGAGCAGGTGGCTTCCACGGAATAGTCGACAGGAATTCTTCTTGCTTTCAGCTCAAATCATCTATTTAGCACTAAGCAGCACTATGCATCGCCATTGTGTTATTTATATTACATTGATCATCATTTGGCACATATTATTAAGCTCTTGTATATAACGCAATTAATTATTTGTTGATTTATAATGTTACATTTCAAAAATTACATGTTGCTATGAAGTGGCCTATTTAAAAAAAAAAAATTAAGAGATTAATTTCATATTTGAATGTAATTTAAGAGTTTATTAACAAGTTTATCCCTTATAAGCCATGTATTATTCTAAAGTATTAATTGTATGGATTTTATTTTCAAAATTTTTATATTATATATAACCATTTTTTTGGAGTGCTCATTTATCAAGAAACTCGGTGATGAACATGACATTATTATTAAGAAATGTAAGACTATAATATGTTTAGTCTTAGGTGCTGATTTTATATATCTTTTACACTTTATCAATGAGCATTCTTTTAAATGAATTTTTCTATTGTCTTTGTTTTAAAATATTTTTTAAAACATAATTTAATCAAATTAATTTAAAGACAAATATACTAATTTTATTTCATGTCAATTATATGATTGCCACAATATTAATACCTTTTATTTTAATACACTAGATAATGATGTAAATATTACTGCTGCCTTTTATATTAGGTTTCCTTGTAAACAGGGAAAATTGTTTATCATTATAACAGTAATATGTGTCTTAATTACAAAATCAATTTTCATTTTAATGTATATAAATTTTAATATGTCCAGTATCCTAGCAAGTTTTATTGATTAAATATTTTATTAAATTTCATTAAATAAATTTAATAATATTACACTATCAGTCATTGACTTATTATAAAGCAGCCAGAAAAAAAAAATTAAATTTATACAGCCATTATTCGAAAACAGTTTCATTCTTTATTACCATAGTAGGTTAGTGAGTAGTTGAATAAGTTGTTATTATATATATATGACAACATTCAGCCTTATTATAGTTAACAGTTTCGTAATTTATATTACGTCTAGTGATCCGAGTGGACAAATATCTGGTTATTAAACAGTAAGTTATTTGGCTATTTAACCAGTAAAATATTAATTTTTTGGTTAAATAGCCAAATAACTTACTGGTTACTGGTACTTGTTGACAATTGTATGATTACAGTCAGTGTTTATTCGCATACCTATAATTATTAATTTTTTATCATTTATCATTGATAACTATTTATTTATTAACTCAATAATATTGAAATACAATAGATGATTGCTAATAATTTTTGTCTACATTATACACATCAATGCCACCCACGGAACAAAATTAACTACTTTGGTTATTTATCCGGTAAATAATCTGCTGAAAATCGGTGAAGTTAGTAGGATATTTATTTTACCGGTAAATTCTCTTCCCTAATTACGTCATAAGACCTTTTATGTAAGTTCCCTAAATGTAAAATTGTAATTATACAAAGACTAATTTGTGACGAATAAGTAAGGGACCATTCATTTATTACGTAGGACTAATTTTGCTACTTTTCGACCGCCCCCCCCCCTCCTATTATAAAAAAAATAAGAATAGGCCGACCTCCTCCCCCTGTTTAATATTTATTAACTAAGAATCTAAAGGAATAAATGAATACACGTTTGTTTTGTTTTAGAAATGTTTATTTGTACTTACAAAAAAGTTTTTTGGTAGTAATAAACTTTAGTTTTAATTATTATTTACAATTAATATTTAAGTACCTACAATATTAAAGCCATCAACACAATAACGAATGTTGTTTACGCAAACAAGTGAGGAGTAGTCCACAAGCGGGGAATTCCCTGGAGGCGCAGTGCGGATAGTGTGGGTCCGTTGCCATGGAAATCGGAATCGCTTACCTAAACGCATCCGAGTGAAGCTCGGCACTCGCGCGGTTGCCCGCGCTTTTTCAAAGTATAATTTTAACTTTGCGCATTTTTGTGATCTTACGTAAGAACTATCGAGACTCCCTCCCACCCCTTTGTAAGAAAAAATAAGACACGGTCGGTCCTCCCCCTAAATAGCCTTACGTAATAAATTAATGGCCCCTAATAGAAATAATGAACATACAAGTGTCGGCTCGATCGGGCAGAAAAAAAAAACTGCGTCAGCTCCGACGCACGACTGGAGTTTACTCCTTAAGAACGATTTCCTAAATAGGCACAAATAATTCGTATGTAACACAGATTAACACGTACCTATCGCCTATTTTACAGTTTTTACGTGAAAATATAGCGCCCTTTAGATTTCTGAGGCAATAATAAATAATAATAATTAATTTGGCTTCATCATCAAAACGACTCGATAAGAATAATATATCTCCCTTTTTTGTATTGCTATCCTGTAATAATGTAATAGACACAGGTCTTAGGCTGCGGGCACGAAACTTGCGACAGCCGAGCGATGGCGACAGCGATGTATTGAAAACCATTGCACAGTTTATGGCGCCGTGCACGAAACGGGCGACGACGCGCGATCGAGCTAGGCACGGGCGACACGGTGGAGCGACAGCGACACAGACGAGAACAAACTAGTTTGGTTTCGTCACTTGCGCGAGTACACAGTGTTGTATTGATTTATTATTTTAATAATGGAAATTGATAATGAGGAATTTATATCTTTGCCCGCCAACTTGTTGCTTCGAAACTTGCCACGGCCTAACGATGGCGACAGCGGGGCGACGCGACACGGAGCTTGTTTCGTGTTCCACCCGCACAGAATGGACGATGGAGTTGGAAGAATAAATTTTATTGTAGACCTCGCTGATGGCGAATGCAACGTCCTTGGGATTCTGATGAATGCAAGACAACGTGACGCCTGTGCTGTGGTCAGGTCTGGTGTGCAGTACCGTATGACGAAGATGTTTTACCTGTCGATGTACGGCAACTGAATAATATTTCCGTCGAGGACCACCTCTTTTGCCTCCGCTAGTCGGGCGGCCATGACTATATGGCTCCGAAATAGTTCATGAGGGCTTCGCCAATCGTTAAACGGTTTATATTTTCACACTCACGATGACGATGATCACATCATTCGATTTGGCCCTGTCGCCAAAGCAGTGCGAAAACTTGGCTGTCCTCGTCGAAATTCCCGACTATGTGTATTGTCTTGCCGCACCCGGGAACTTTCTGAGATTCCCAGGCAAGAAAGTCCACTTAGAAATGCCAAAAATATTTACTTTTAGGTAAAATTACAAGTATTTGCAACGCAACAATCTTGAACAATTTTAAGATAGATTTACTTCGTCTGTCTGCCCTTAAATGTTATACCTTATCAATTATGATATAGATTGTTTATTTTAGTACTGTACTGTATCAGTCTGTATACCACCCACTGCTGAGCGAAGGCCTCAACTCCATATAGAAGAAGGGTTGGAGCCTAATCCACCACGCTGCTCCACTGCGGGTTTTGGCGGATAATTTCCCTACCATGAGTCACGATCGTTATCAGATGTCTATGATAACAACCGGGACCGACGGCTTTACGTGCTCTCCGAAACCCAGACCAGAAACAAATATTTGTACACTATTATAAAAAAATTACCTTCATTCTAGAAAAATATTATTGATCCAAGAAAATTATTTTGAAGAAAACTAGTTTTCCTTAAGAAATTCGCTTGTCTTGAATTGTTTTTTCTTGCGTTGAGAGACCTCATCACTTCGATCGATAACATTTTAACTTGGTTCAAGACTATAAATTATCTTCGATCAATACAAGCGAATTCTCCAAACAAGAATAATTATATTTATTTAGAATATTATAAGCTTAGGTAAAACAAAAAAAGAAAAAAAAACTTTAAAGTAATAAAATTTTTGTTTCACTACTTATATTCCGAAAAATATATCTGCTTTACCTTTCACTTTTTTCAGTGATTCAGAGAATAAAAAATTTATTTATTTTTATAAAATAATCTATAATACAAAATAATACTTAAAATTATATAAAACGAGTTTATAACTGAATATCCCGCCCGAAATTATCACTTTTTTTTTTTAATATAATTGAGAAATAATTACTTCACTCCATCATAAATAATTATTGTTCAATACTATATCAGTATATAAAATATTTGGATATTTTATATAATGAATATAATAAAAGTAATTTATAAATAATAAGAAAAAAACAATATATTAAATTCACGACGTACGACGGTCAGCCGCTAAATCGCGCTAACATTTGTTTGTAAAGAATCAAGATAGGTCTCCATACAAAATTGTTTTGACTTTTGTCTTTTAATAAATCAAAGTCATTTCACACCGATATATATATCAGCAATATTATTGCTGATATATATATCGGTATAGATCGTATAGTGCGGACGTCAAAATAGTTGTGACTAATCTAAATAGTTAAAGCAAATGGATAACAAATGTAACGGCTGTGGAGCCGTTGTTTTCGATATTTCATATATGGAGTGTTCACGGGAAAGATGTAAAAAATTGTATCATTTGAAGTGTGTGACTTTGTCGACTGAGAAACTTGAGGATCTAGGAGAAGAATATAAGAGGCAGTGGACGTGTCCAGAATGCGCATGCACCATCCCGAAGACCGATAACTCGGATACACCGGTTCGGGGCAACGCATTTGTGAATAAAGCTAACACACCATGCTACGTGAATACTGAGAGAGGTAGCGGTCGTAAGAATAAAGACATACAACCGATTGATAATAGGAGGGTACTTGATGAATTGGTGGAATTTCGTTTGGAAATGAAATATTGCATGGAGGAACAAAGGCAGGAGTTTTCAAAGTTAAAAGAAAGGTATATGAACACGGAAAAAGAACTAAAAGATGTACGTAAAGTTTTAAAAACAGTTTTAGAAAAAGCAAACAAAGTCGACATATTAGAAAACAAAATTAAAGAATTAATGGAACGGAATGAATATTTGGAAAATATTAGTAAGGTTTCAGTGAATGAAAACGAAATTTCTACTAATCAAAAAGTACAATCATCTTACGCTATTGCTGTGAAACAAAATCAAGCCCAATTATGCAGTAATAATAATCACATAAAAAAAGACGGTCGGGCCACGAAATCAGCAGGTTATGGTTATGAAAATAGTAATAAAACTAATGAAATGGTAAAAGGTAATGTTAATTCTCTTAATATTTTAGAAAGTAGAAAGAGTGACAGCATCTCGAATACAACTGAGAATAAGGACGAGAGAGAGGAACATGGAATTTGGGCACAGATAAATAGGAAACTAAATAAATATCCCCACAGAGAAGTACATAAAGGAGGGAATCTAAATGTGTCTGCAATTAAAGGAACAGAACGTATGAAATATCTTCATATATGGCGGCTTCAAAAGGACACTCAGATAGATAATGTAGAAAAACATGTCAGAAATATATGTGGACAGGAGGTACCTATTAAGGTGGATAAAATAAAACATAAAACAGAGAGGGATTATGCTTCGTTCATTGTAGGTATACCCGAAAGTAAATATGACATGATTTGTCGTCCTGAAAGCTGGGCCGTTAATATCGAGTTTTGTGAGTGGGTTTGGTTTCGTAAACCATCCCAAAAACCTATCTAAAAAGGGTAAATCCTTCCATCTGTTTTACCAAAACGTGAGAGGCCTGAGAACGAAATCCGAAGAGTTTTATACATCAATTCTATCTTCGGATGCAGATTTCTTTGCCATTACAGAAACAGGTCTTAACAACTCTTTTAAAGATGCAGAAATAATACCACCCGGTTACAGTATTATCAGAAGTGACAGAGCAGATGGACGGAAGCAAGGCGGCGCGTGTCTTGTGGCCACACCGCGCTTCGAGCTACGTAGGATAAGCTGCGACGTGAATATCGACGAGCGTGTATTCGAACTAGTATGCGCTGCTGTCTACCTCCGTGATAGATTTATATTTTTGTTGTGTGTTGTTTACATTCCGCCTAATAGTAGTGAGAATGAATATATGTTGTTATTTAAAGTAATTGAACAATTTTGCGATAAATATAGGGAGATAATAGTATTAGGAGATTTTAACTTATATTCTTGTTGTATAAATGTAAATAATTATTTTGAATATTTTTTAAAATATTGTGGATTCACTCAAAGTAACACAATAAGAAACTGCAATAATCGGTGCTTAGATCTAGTTTTGAGTACTTTTGCTGAAAGTGGACATGTTGAGGTGACTGCGGCAGCCGTGCCTCTTGTTTCGGTAGACATTCAACATCCACCCCTCGAGGTAACTATCGGTTTACAGGCAGAATATAGCGGTGCATCATGTATGTCTGATAGAAGCACACAAACATCTAATGATTGGAATTTTTATAAAGCGGACTTTTATTTATTATATTCATTACTATCGGAAGTAGATTGGAGTGCTATTTATGATTTAGATTTAGATCAGAGTTTACATTACTTTTATAATACTATTAATTTAATATTTGATATCTGTGTTCCTAGAAAAACGTTAAATTATAAGAATTCGAAATACATTTATCCGCAATGGTATACTTTAGAAATAATTCGCGAAATTAAAATGAAAGTTATTTTACACAAAATTTATAAGTCAACAAAATCAACTGCAGACTATCAGGCGTTTTCTCAATCTCGCCGTAAAGTTAAAGCCATGATAGTTACAGCATACGAACAATATAGACAACAAGCGCAAGATAATTTATTGCAAGATCCCTCATCTTTTTGGAACTACGTAAAATCAAAAAATGGTAGGAAAGGGTCTCTAAAAATTAAAAAAAACGGCTTGTACTTAAATGATGCACAATGTGTACAGGAGTTAGCTCAGTATTTTCATTCAGTTTATAGTACAGAACGGGCGGATTTAAATGTCAACGCAGCAGTGCTAAGTGCGGGAGATAACAATAGTGGCGCTCGTGTTCATATAAATAAGCTTGAATTAGCAGACGTGGAGCGCGCTCTTAAACATCTGAAGCCAAAAAAATCCTCAGGACCAGATGGCATACCGCCATTTATATTCAAGGATTGCAGGTTAGTACTGGCAGAACCGCTTCTTTATATATATAATAAATGTTTAAGTGCAGAGGTGTTCCCGGAAAGATGGAAAACAACTCGAGTCATTCCGGTTCCTAAGGGAGAGTCGGGTATGAGTGTAGAGGGTTATAGACCGGTCGCAGTATTATCCACGCCAGCCAAGATATTTGAGACTGCTATTTACAAAAGTTTGTACGCACAGGTAAATGCGCAGTTATCAGAGGCACAGCACGGATTTCGACCGATGAGAAGCACCACTAGCAATCTTATGGGTTATGTTGCACATTTACTACCTACATTGGATGTGGGGGGTCAAACGGATTCTGCATATTTTGATTTTAAAAAAGCATTTGACCTCGTGGATAACGATGTGCTGCTTAGAAAACTAGCGGGAGTTGGTTTTAGCCCTCATTTGCTTAAATTTTTTGCGAGCTATATGAGTGATAGGCAGCAATACGTAGAGTATGCAGGTCACAAATCAGAACAATACTTTACTCGATCAGGTGTAAGTCAGGGAAGTAACCTTGGGCCTCTGCAATTTATATTAATGATAAATGATCTTCCATTGGTAGTTAAGCATGCAAAGTGTCTCCTTTTTGCTGATGATCTCAAATTGTCATTAACAATAAAAAGTGTGCAAGACTGTGAGAGATTACAGGCGGATATAGACAGAGTAGTTACCTGGAGCAAAGATAATCTCTTACAGTTTAATAATAACAAATGCAGCGCTATAACCTTTTCAAGGGCACATAAGCCTCTCATTTACACTTATAACATTGACGAGGTTCCGATGACTAGAGTGAAAGAGATCAAAGATTTAGGAGTATATTTTAATACGCAGTTGAATTTTCGGGATCACATCGTTAATATATGTAAGAAAGCCTACAAAAAGTTAGGTTTTTTACTACGTACAGTCCGTACTTTTACAAATCTCAAAGCCATTACGGTTTTATACAACACCCTTGTAAGGAGCCAATTGGAATGCAACGCCACTATTTGGGGCCCTCATGAACACAAGTATATCCTTATGTTGGAACGAATCCAAAATAAATTTATGAGATTTTTATACCTTAAATATTATGGAGTATATCCATTTTATCCACTGATGTATCCTACTCTGTTTGTGTTGGGTATGGTAGGATACAACGAGTTAAGGGTCAGGAGAAATTTGGCACTAGCTCTGTTCGTATTTAAGATAATTAGAGGAAGGTTACATGAGCCAAATATACTAGAGCAAATACATCTATGTGTTCCTGACAGATATGTGTGGCGAAGAAGGAGACCGCGACTGTTTGTAGTACCGATAGGTAAGACTGAATTAATGAAAATGGCACCGCTGTCGCGAGCGCTTTGTACTATTAACTTAGTTGTTGAAAACGGACTAGATTTGTTCTGTTGTTCTTTGAGCGAATTCAAAAAAAGTACTATGTATATATTATCATTTAGATTATAGAGTATATAATTAATAATTAATACTGTTCTGTGTTTAAGTTTAAAAAAAAGATGTTTATAATATAAATTAAGTTTAGGTTACTGTGCTGTTGCATTAGGATATCCTGTAAAAATAGCATAAGTTTGTTGAAATACACCTTGCAACGGTTTATTTATTTTGTAAGTCCCGTAGTACAGATGTGGTTTTGGACGTCTTGAACAAAAATTATAATTCAAAATACACTCCATTCTTGAAACAAGTGGGTAATATCTTGAACCATTGTTATCGTCTATCTTAATCCGAGAAATAGAAATTTTTGGGCGAAGTTGTGTACAACAAAAATTCAAAACTCCAACGATTTTAGCCTAAAGATTTTATACCTACTCGTAGTTTGAATTATAAAATCTGGTCTAATTTTTGAAATATGACTAAAATTCTCACAATACGTCTAACGCGTTCACGGTGGTCAATATTCTGGTGTAGTGGTGCGAGGAGTCACCTTAACGCCGGCTGTCATGGGTTCGATTGCCTCGGAGAATACGTATAGCCGTCGGTCCTGGTTGTTATCACAGAAACCTGATAGCGAACGTCACTCATGCTAGGTTAATCATCCTTCAACCCGCAGTAGAGCAGCGTGGTGGTGGCAGCTTAATCAAGCTCCAACCCGTCTACTATATGGATAAGAGGTATATTTACCAAGCAGTGGGACGTTTACAGGCTGATTCAGTTTACGGCGTAGGAATACATTCGTCTGAACGCGCTGGGCGTGTCAGAATAAGGATTAATAATAGGAAATAAATAGAACGGTAAGGGTGTACGCAATATTGATCTATAATATATATATATACATAGATACACATACACATAAATACGCATACATACATTTTACCCCTTTTTCTATATGGAGAAGAGGCCTGCGCTCAGTAGTGGGTTGTGTACAGGCTGATACAATACAGTACAGTAAATTTACTTAAATTGAAACATTGCTATAGAGTAAGGTGATGACGCTAGAGTATGTGCACGTTTCGCTTCGAGAGGTAAAGAATAGGGGATCGGACAGTAATCAGATTAAAATCTAAAATGTGCTTAGATAAAATAAATATACTGTTTTACGATTATTTACCTAATAATAATTTAATATAATTCATTTAAATATTTTTAATGAAGAAATAAAATGTTATTTCCAATATTTTTAAACTATACTGAAACGCCAATCACAGTGCATGACGTCATCTGTGGCCAATCATTGACTGCATGGGTACTACTCTACTTAGTTTACTCAATTATTTCCATAATTTTGTTGAAATTATAAAAGTTGCTTAAATATTATTGATAAATTAGGATACGGTAATCGATTTAAAAGCTGTCACGTGGTGTTTAACCAGTTTTTTATAATGAAAACAGCATTTACAAAAGCCGAAAATCGAAATCTTCTCAGAGTGAATACGTTTCTGATTTGCAATTTCTTTCCAAGTAATTCAGACTTTTGTGACAAAACTTGTGTTTCGAAATGTGAAAATTTCTGTATTACTATTATAACTATATAATAATATATTATTTGCCATAAATACCTAGGTACTTGAAAAAATACCTCCTTGAAAAATAACCTCTAATATTACACAATATATGTATTGGACCTACTGTACTGTACTAGCCTGTAAACCACCCACTGCTGAGCGAAGGCTTCTTCTCCATATAGACGAAGGGTTGGAGCTTAATCCACCACGCCGCTCCATTGTAGGTTGGCGAATAATATACTACTATGAGTAACGATCGCTATCAGGTGTATACAATATATACCATATAATAACCATACCATATGATAACAACCGTGACCGACGGCTTTACGTGCTCTCCGAGATACGGTGGGGAGAACCACAAGGACATACACCCAGACCGGAAACATATATTTGTACAAATACAAATATCTGTCTGTGCGCGGTGTGTTGAGGCGACTACTCGCACCACTACACCAGAACGGTCGTCGCAAGTAGAATACTGTCAATACTATATCATGTTCTTTAGTGTTACAAAAAATAAAATTACATAAGAAAAAAATTATAATAGTAGTTGGCCGTAGAAAGAAAACAATATAATATATTTACTAAAAATTAATTCAAGCACATTTCATTCTATTTATTTGTAGTAATTAATGTATATATTTACGTCAAAATGATCTTCTCAAAAGTAAATTGGTGAAATTCATTTCGTTGCATTTTCTACTCGCTAAGTCTAACAATTTTTTTCGTTTATCTGCTTTTCTTGGCACATCAAATGAATATTTTATTTGGAGTACTTTTTGATGTGTTCCTACATTGAGGTACTGCACACCAACGATATTTTTTGCGTTCCATAAGAACAAATAAAAAATCTACTCCACGAAACAAAACTTCTCGTGAACTTATGCTCATACAGCTGTTTTGTTATAACCCCAGATGACGTCACGCGCTCTTAGATGACATAGCGTGGCGTTTTGGCGGGATTTTTAAACAGACAATATTAAAACATGATTTTGAGTACCTAAACGGCTATAAAAAAATAAAGTTTTATTTTTTATGGGAATAAGTATCCATAAACATTAATTTAAAACACTTTTTGAAAATTTGTCCGATCCCCTATTCCATAAACGAATGGATTGGACAGTAAAATATTTTGTATAAAAGATGTTGAATGGGGAGGAAATTTAATACAAAATTTTGTTTTGATCGAAGAGTGCAATTTTTAGAAAAACCTAGAAACTGAAAACGTTATTTTAAATACGTTGGAGTTGATGGATTGAGCAGAATACAGTATAGAAGAATATGAGTATCCCTGCGAAAACGGATTGGGCGCCACTTGAGTTTTTTTTACGAAATTTGGAAACATGTTCATATTTACAAAGACCAAATATGAATCGAATACAAAGATTTTGAGACGTTCAAGTTCATTAAATTGCTCCTTTTTTAAGTCCAAGATAACATGCATCGGCGTAATCGAGAACCGGTAATAAGAGTGATTGTATTAAAATAATTTTGGTAGGAATGGGAAAAAATTACGCAATCATTAAAGAGAACTGACAGCTACAAACAGTTTCTTACTTCACTTACCTGTGGATCCCAGGAGAGATGTTGGTCAAATATAATTCCTAAGTTTTTATGGTATGTCAACATAGTCGAAGTGCACAGTGGGTAGTTCAGAGAAGGAAATTAATTTAGAATTACTAATTAATTAGAACTTGGGTTTTTTTAGGACTTTATCATTTTAGCTCATTAGGAACATAATTTTCAAAAATTCCTATATCTTTAAAAAACCCTACCTGAACAAAATTTATTAATTAACGTTAACAGTTTCTGCTCAGCGAGGATAAATTTTTGTCAGTCAGGACATATAATTTTATAGGCTTTGATGAAGATAGCGTTTTAATTTAAAAAAAAACTTGATGCATAGAAATATCAATAAAATTCTGACTAAAGGGCTGATCAATCGGAGCCTTTTGTCTACTAATCGTCGACTACAAATATAGCAGGTAAGTTGGCTTTACCAACTAGTAGTAGTAGATCTCTACGCACCCATTATTAAAATAAAATAAAAGTCTAAGGGATAATTAAAGCATATCGTTATGATTTATTATTATTATTATTTTTTATATTTTCATGATTATCTTGAGCAAATAAACTTTTGTAATTTTCTACATATTTAATTAACTAAGTATAAATATGGAATAACATGATATAAAATCTATAATGGAAATGTAAAACGCTCGGGTATCGGCACACGATACCTACAAAACGTTAAAAACAGTCTACAAGAGAGGCGATAGCTCTCATATACTCTTTTTCATGATCGGTGAGGGGGGGTTGCTGAACTCTTTAAAAAGATTGTCGCTAGTGATGTCCTCTATGTTTCTGTGACGCAGCTCAGACTCGGGCAGCTCGTCCAGCATACCTGCCTGCACGTTCTTATCGAGAGTTACTAATCGTTGCCGGGAACTCTTGTACTCTTCGATCAGACTCAGATTCCGTTTTATGCCGTCTACGAGTCTAACGACGGAGTACTCGCCCATAGCGGCGCCCTCCTGAAGCTTGGTCCCGGCTATTTTGGCCATCGAAGACGTTTTCACTTCGGTAACGAGCTGTATCAGCCACTGTTTCAAATTACTTAGAATCTCCATCGGTCCCTCGTACTCGTTCGGAACGATGCCATCGACTTCAGATTCGAAGAAAGATAACAGTGGAAACCAAATTCTTGTTCTGAAAAAATAATAACGTATTGATAAATGATAAATTTTATTAAAAAACAATAATTATAGAAGGAATTCGAACTGTTTATTGTTACGTCTCTATAGAAACAAATTTCAAAGATAACAGATCTGTGAGATCGCGATAAAATGTTTATATCAATATATCGTCAGGGATAGTGCAATTACGTATAATAACGCGTTGGATGATTCCACATATTATATGACTAAATGGTATTAGAAATTCGAAATATTTGTCACTGAAATATGGTAACTTTTTTGTTATTACCTAATAGTTTCTGTAGTTTAGCACTATGTTCGACGATATACAATTGATTAAAAAAATTTAAGAATTTTATTTCAAACAATTTTCTGTTTTCTTAAAGCTATTTAAATAATAATAAAATATTTTTTTCTTTTACATGCACTATAAGTTAATCAATCCCATATTAACTTATCTGCATGAGATTTTACATATTAGTCCGAGTTAATTTATACAGAACCAATGGAGCTTCGCATTACATTATTTCTTTTTATTAATGATTAAACTACGCAGAAAATGTTACGTTATATTTTACGCAAGTTGTTATTTCATTGATAGCTAATTCTGATAATCGAACTATCACCAACTAAGTTATCAATTTGTTACTCTTATTTACACCATCTTCGGACTTTTGTTGTACGTAGGGCAAAATTAATTTTGAATACCCTTATAACATGACCTGTGGTCTTTTTTATCACTCCTGAATTTGATAAAATCACTGTCTATGTTTTTAGATAAAAACCGCTCACTATAAATTACGTATACCTATATATTATAATAAATTACATAAACAATCCATGCAGTTGCCATTTTTTCTAATTTACTTTTGATATTACCTATATATAAATTGATTTGATATATAAATTGGGTTTCAATTTATAGAATATTTTAGCTATTGATAAAAGTAAACAGTAAACTATAGTTAGAAAGTTTTTTTTTAATGCATTATACATCCAACATGAGCTTATATTAATTAGTTGTTCTTATACTATAATTTAAAAAACATCTAATTAAGTATAATAAATTAAGTCGATATCTATGATAATAATTTAAGTTAATAGACTTTTCAGTTGACATGTATATATAAACATATTTTGAAATAAGCAAGTGATAACGTAATCGATTTGAACTAGGAAGTGTTACACATTGAAAAACACAACTGACGTAAATCGAATAAAAAATAAAGCGTAGAACGTAATAATATAGAGATATATTCTATGTGAAATAAATCACTTAAATCTATGTTTTGGAAATGCATAAAAATTTATAGGAATATATCTACATGCGATATTTCATATTTACAGTAAAATAATTAATTTCGATTTTGTTAATGCATACCTACGTTTTGTGTTAAAGATATAATATATAAAATATACTAGGAAGGGGTCGTAATCACCTGGAAGAATCGCTCTGCATCAACGCTTGATTGTTTGAGAGTGTGTGGTAGTAGAGGAAGAGACGCGATGTGATGTAGAAGGCGATGAACACATCGATGGAATAGTGCTCGTGAGCGGCCAGGATGAAGAATATGCCGAACATGTTCATTACCCACGTCAGGATGTGAAGTAGGTACAAGCTGCGGGAAGTATCTGAAACAAAGATATATTCGAAAATCGTTGCAATTTCCACACAATAAACTTTGATGCTGAGGCAAAGCCTTATCTAGCTTTTGTCCGCCAGCCGCACGTGCAAGCACAAAATTTCACAAAATGTTATTTACAACTTAAGGGATTATATATATAAATCTTTTTTTAATTATTCAAAAGTAACATAGGCTATAAAAGATCACACTACGATTTGTAGGAGCAGTAACTGTAAATGTATATACTTTGTGTCATTACAATCGTAGTGACTTGTGATTTAATTACGTCAACTAATTAAAACTACCAAAAAAAGAAATCCATCAATATTTTATTTTAACGAAAAAATAAAACCAAAAATTTCTTTACTAATGAAAAAATTCAGTTTATTAAAACGTTACATATCAATAAAGTGCGAATGAATCTTTGCGTAATAGAGGAAGGGTTAATTGAGTCGCATTTCCTTTTATTAGTGCTACCAAAGCTAAGCTCATGCATCTTTATCTTTATATAAATAGGTATATAATCTTACTAAATCATATGCTTTGGCTATTAAAGAGTTTTTAATATAAACTTTAAATTTATTTATTGCCAATTTTATGCAAAATCGTTTGTGGAAATTTAATTTACAGATATATGTATACCATGGCCTAAATTACTTACTACTTACTTTCCGAAGTCGAAACTATCGGAGTTACAATTTTATCATAAATAAATAATACTGTTCTCTTATATTTACGCGAATGTTACTCATTTAATTAAAAATCTAGATCGGATTTTATCGCGTTTATTTACAAATAACTTTACAGTTTTACGATTTTTTTTTTTTAATTATTTCCCGACGTTTCAAGACAAAGTCTACTGTGTATCAACATACTCAACAAGGTACCAACCACTACATCAGATTTGATAAGCCACAAATTCTCGCTAAAGAACACCGATTCCTACCAAGATTAGATTTAATTTTTAATTTAATCTGTCATGTTTAATTGGTGTTATTTTTCGCGCGCTTTTGGGGGACGTCATATGCCAAGTTCCGTGTTGTTTACTATATGAATAGACAGTTACTATTTAAGGTTTTTCAGTTTTAGTCACTATTTAGATCATGGAAGAAGCTAAAAAAACCACGACTGTGTCAAAATACTATTATAAGTACGCAAAATATAGCGTTTTTCCATTGAAAAAATAATAAAGATAAACTATCTTATAAAAGATTAAAGTATCTAATCTGTCTAAGTTTATATTGTTATGAAGATCACTTTAAGGTAGTTCCAGCGTGGTGAAGTGTAGTCCTACCTTAATACGTTCTGTCTTATATCGTTAGTTATAGTAATCTGGCAACGTTGCTGTTTTATATATTTTTGTTTATATGGTCTTAGTATATACAAATAGTATTGTGCTTTCTAAAAATAGTTTTATTAAATTAAAAAGATGAGAGCTTTGTGCACAGTGTTGCCAGATCACTATAAATTTAAAATTAAAATTAATATTTATAATTATAATATCTCGATAACAAAACCGTGAAGTGCTACTTTTATTTTTTTAGCTTATTCTAAAATCATTTTTCAACACTCTCCTAGTTTTTTTTCCAATTCTGTCGAGTGGTTTTTTTAATATAATAAAAAACCGGACATTTTACATACATAAATGGGACATTACTCTCAAAATCGCGAACTTTGTCTTTAAATATATCGCGATCTAAACCGTCAAAAATTATGAAATTTTAGGAATTCATAAATAAAGCTATTTTGAACCCGTGAAAATAATTTTAGCCGAATCTGTCGAAAAGTGGTTTCATGCTGGAACTTCCTCAATGTAACTATATTATATTTCGTTAAAATGGTGTGAATTGGTTAAAAATAAGTTTTGTGGGCGTAAAAGGAAGGTAACTATTACGCCCCGAGTGTGGAAATATTATTTGTGTTATGTATGTATGTACATTTATTTAAAAAAAAATCTAAATATGTGTATCAGTCAGCTTTTACCTAAAATACATGCATCAAGTTACTAAGACTATTAACTTAGTGGTTAATTAATGTAGTCATTAGGAACAGTCGACTATGTATGTAGAACATATTTATTTATTTATATGTATATTTAGGTAAGTATTACCTACTGAATGTAAGTATGCATGCACCTATTCAGCACTTTAAAAATATCATGTGTACAATAAGTACTTTGCAACTAACACTTGTTTCCTCAGCGGACAAAAAATCTGGATTTGATGTAAAATATGCGGTTATCCGAAAAACATCTATTTTCGGTAGATTGTCCGATTGTGATTTAGAAACACAACGTTTCTTTATTATCCTAGATAATTCTTAATATTAGTTTATAACAAAATCGCATTTTTTTAATGAAAAACATAATAAAAAATAAAACAGTTTTTCCCTCAAACACTACTAGCACACTGAATATTAACGCCAATAAATACCACAATGTGTTTTGTGACGTCATATTTCCATTTGAGGAATAGTGGCGTGTTTGCAAGTTTGGATTTCATTCGCTTCTATTAAAACTTTTAAATACATTTTTATGCTAAGGAAATAAAAAAATAAGAAACAATTAAATGTAATGTCCGGAACGTAAATAATCTTGAAAAATAAAGAACAAGTAAATTTATAAATAACATGCATATTCCCTTTTCCCCATTCTTTTGAACCGACCCGTCTAACTTCGCACGGGTACAGAATATTAGATAATAGGTACTCCACGACACGTGGTGTAATAGTGTTTACATAATTTTAAAATTACATATAATATGATGTCTACTAAAGTATCCAGTTTAATATTATATAAAATGCATTTCGATTTAATAACAAAGTGACTGAGGTGACACAATACACATACATCTGGATAAGTATACTTAAATTGATACAGATAGACAGCGAAGTGTCTTACACTGAATTTTACTTCAAAGACTATTTTTATTAAAATTTTACTATAGAAGTACTTTGAGAAGGTACATATTAATTCTTTAAACAAGCAACATTACTATTATAAAGTGTCTTGTGATGTAATTACGTAACTCTCATTTTATTTTCTAACATCACAAAGCTCTGACAAACAAGCGAATATGAAGTGAATTTAAACAGTCTCGACTAAATGTCCTGCTCTCTGCTCCATTGCCATTTGGTATATTGTTTGTAATATCCGAAAAAATATTTGTACAAATACAAATATCCGCTACGAACGGAAATCGAAAACGCGGGAGATCTTTCGTCACCATTACACAAGAACGGTCCAGGATAGTCATAACAAGCGAATATTATGTTTCATACCATTAAATAGTCATGCAGCCTGCAGGTCAAATAGTTGAGACTTACGTTCCTACACGTAATCATTTTGCTATAAGTACCTAAACATAATTTACGGTCTAATAAAATTTCCACCGAAACCACGACGCTTGGATCAAAACATTATTATTTACTAGTTATGTAACGAATTTTAGATTTTTCACATTCGCGAAAGTAAATATTTATATCCAGTACTTGCAAATGTGAATGTCGACTTTTAGAAAGAGCGCAATCAAAATGTCTCACAACTTTTAACATACTCGGGTCAAAACGGATTGAATAAACGAAGTCAGTCCCTTAAAGTTCATTCGATTACATTCGTTTTAATTAGAGGATAGTTATGTATTATTGTTTTTGTCAAATACAATTAATATATAAAAATGGCAAAGTGAAAAAAACATGATTAAACCGCATGCACCGAAGCATGTAATATATTTCAGATTTTATTACGCTAAAAGTACTCTCAAATTCTTTCTTTCTTTTTAAGACATTTTTATTTAGAATTTAATTTTTTAATAAGTTTGCACAGTTGGCAGTGGATTCGATTCCCGCCCCAAGTCTGGGTGTAATATTTATTTATATACAACGGAGGCCGAGGTATCACATTATCGTGTGTGTGGTCATGGTTTTGTTTTGATGTGTATGTGGTTGGTAGTGACAGTGCTGTTGTAAACATCAGCTCCGTAAACATTCCTCATTTAAAATAATTAAAGTGAAAACTTTGCTATACAAGAGTACAATAGTGATAAAATGCTATATACAACAGCACAACAATATACAACAGTATACAAGAGTACAATGGTGATAAAAAAGTGACAAGATACGTGAAACATAAGTAACCATTTGGATTAAGTTCAGTGTTCTGTAGATAAGTTAAAATAAAGAAAACAAAGACTAAGTGTTCGTTCACACATACAAAAACGTATGAAAAACCACGTTTTATTCATTTCTTCTTCCGTTCGCACAGTAAGATTTTTTTTTGTTCGTATTTTTCTACTCAACTCTTTTAACAATATTCAATTACCTTCAAAAAAGTCCAGTGAGACAAATCTGTAAGTTGTTTTTCACAAATCGTCATTCTACTCGAAAATTTTGTAAAATAGCAGTAAATTGTTTTTTGCGACTAAACTATTGATAGTAGAAAAAAAAGTTAGAGAACAAAGGAGATGGAAACGATTCCATACATTCTTGGGCTAGAATGTAATGAAATGAAAATGGTAATGGTAAAAAAAAAAACTTACTGTGCGAGCGGAAGAAGAAATGAATAAAAAATTGGTTGTCTGTAAAGCCGGTCCACGGACGATAATTTTAGTTGCGTGATAACGTCGTAAGAAAACATTGATAAAAAACAAATTTAGACTAGGCTGTATGGACTATAGTCCTTTGCCTTTCCCTATTGGGGATAAATTTTAAAACAACAGCATTGATAAAAAATTGCATACTTTTATGAATTGAATTGAATTTATTATCACTGAAATATCATTATTTTGTATAATACAAAGAAGGAGTTAATTCAAATATTTTTTACATGTAACAATGTGCTTATTATCAATTTATTTACAACTTATATATCTTTTTTTTTCATCGAATACTAAATAAAAACAGTTGAATTTTTATACGATCGTTTATATGAGTCATAATAATTTTTTTTTGATTTTCAGGTGGGACTTTGAGAAAAAAAACTTTTGCTCTAAAATGAATCACCCTAATGGGGTATACATTTAATATTTATTTTATTGTACAAAAAATATGAACGTGACTCATATTGAATGCTAGCAAGTAAAGTTCCAGTTCCTGGGGTACCTACGTCCTATTATATATTTCCTTCTTTTATTTTGTAATTGTGGGTCATAGGGTGAATATATGTTTTTTCAAAATTCTGTGCAATAGATAAAGTTTTCGAACAGTCAGTAAGCAACTAAGTTCATACAGTTGGTCCGTAGAAAACACTATATTTTTCAAATACATAATGATACCAACGATACACAGACCTACTAATTATGATAAGGTAAAAATTAAAAGATCTTCATTGGATTTAATGCATTACAAATTAAATAAAAATTATACATAGTATTGCCTCCCAAAGTATTTGTAAATAAAATTAGAGAAAGTGAATAACTAAGATTACGCATAAAGATTTGTATCAATACATTATTAATTAAAATTATAGAACGGATTATTTTAAGTTTATGAGTGTCTTTTAATTTCAACGTAAACGAGTGCCAGGTTTGCAGAAAATAGGTCACATTTCCGTAGTTATTCATCGTGTCTAAATCATACACATCAAATTATTTTCCTTTTAGCTACGAAAATATTTTTGTCATGTCAGTTACGTTATTGCGATTATATAATTAGTAAAATATTTATCTAAATACCTTATTTATATAATATGTTCATTATGAATATGATATTATTTAAATACATATGCGTTCAAAGAAGCCTATGCTCAGCAGTAATATGTTTACGGGTATTTTTATATAATGTTAATTTTTTTAAATTAAATATTTAAAAAAAAAACTCATAAGGCAACACTAGATATTACAATCTGATAATAAATTAAAGTCCAAACAACTTATTTAATATTTATTATTATCTGCGGCATATAAAACATTATGCTTGAAAAACGTACAATTTCATATGACTAGAAAAACATTGGTTTAAAATAAAAATCGATTTAAATTACGTCTAATATATCAAAAAAATATTATACGGATAAAATAAAAGTATAAAAGTATAACCTCGTTATCAATGACGCAATTAATAATGTAATATTATTAATAAACATTGCAGTAAATTGCGTAGGTTTGTTAAACGAATACGCCAAGAAATAAGATCGATGGCATCGTTTCAATAGATCTCAAATATGGTAAACAACGCCACCATTCCTACGTAGACACGTACATGTAGATCTACGCAATTTTTAACATAGTGTGTAATTTGTATGCGTAAAAAGCTCGCCGTAAACAAAAACAAAAAAAAAATATTCATTAGTTCGCTTTTGATTGTGCCACAAATTTAAAATTATTAAATCATTTAAAAGGGGGTATAGTTGTTTTTTTTTTTTCGATTGCGACGCAACCCGGTTTTGTTTAAAATACAATACAAGTTAAACGAAAAAACGTTCGTAAGTAAAATGTTATTTGTGTTATAGAAAAATGTAGTGTTTTAATGGTTATATACCAAAAAACGGTAAAGGTAACCGTTTAGGATCACTTGTTGTGTCTATCTGTCACGTCATACTATTTACACCGGACCGACACGAGTTACTTGTGGTTGGTAAATTAGAAAAAAAAAGTGAAGAAAACAGGTATCGTAAGTCATATCAAACAAATTCGCTTGTTGTAAATATTACTTTAAAAATTAAACTTTCATATGTACAATCACTTGTGAACCCAGATTTAAAGCCACGTGTTCTATCAACTATTTCATTCATCATCATAATGTCAGCAATCGGATGTCCAATGCTAAACGTAGGCTTCGACTACCTTAAGAGGGACGGGCTCGAAGCGACTTGGAGCTTGTTTAAAAGACCCAGTTATAAATTACATCTCAGATCCGTATTTCATCACTCGTTATACGCACTGGTCGAAGAGTTTCGACTTAAAGCACTGAGGATTTATAGAAGAAAAGACGTTTTATAGCTTTCCGAACGCTGCCCATCCTAACTAGATTCGAAGATTGACCTCTTTCTTCAGTTGGTCCAACCAAGTTGAACCTTATGTCCTAGGTAGATGTATTCGTCAACAACTTCGAGAGTAGAATTTCCAACTGATATCGGGGTGGGAACGACATGAAAATTCGACATAATTTTCATCTTGTCTATGTTAATTTTAAGGTCTATCTATTGGGGAAATTCTATCGAGGTCACTGAGCATAATGGTCTTCCAGGGATTCCGCCATGAGCAAGATATCGTCGGCAAATCGAAGGTGAGTGATGTATTCACCGTTTATATTGCTAGCTTTATTACTAGCTTTAATGTACAAACATTGCAACGCTTCGATATAACAGTGGTCAATGTGGCACCGCTGGAGAGACTGCAGCACCGCCCAAGTTTCTATCAAATCGAAGGCTTTCTCAGTCTAGAAACGCAAAGCACAATGGCCGATTATACTTTTCGGTCTTTTGTACAATCTGTAGCAGCGTATGTATGTGGTCTATGGTACTATATCCTTTTCGGAAACCGGCTTGATCGGGAGGCTGGACTTGCCCTTCAGACGATTCGTAATGATCCTAGCTTCTAATCATGGCTCAAAAGCGAAATGGGCCCGTACTTCTTCACCAAGGTGTTATTATTATCGGCCTTCTCGAAGAAAATCACCACCAAGCATTCATTCCAAGCCTTCAGCGTTACGCCTTTAAGCAAGAAACGTATTAAAGAGCTTCAGGACTGTAATTAGCGGTGTCCTACCCGGTTTCAGAAGCTCTGACATAATCTAGTGCCTTTTTGTTTTTAAGCTATCCTGCAAGCTGATTTTCGAGTTATCTTCGGAATAGAGTCGGGTAAGCTCGGCTCTCAAATCTTCGACCGAGCTATGATCTTGTTGGGTAACCAAGGTGTCCAAGGTATACAATTTTCCATAAAACATCTCGACCTCCCTCAATGAGATGAGCCGCTTTACCTCTATCCTCTGTTTTGAGCTTCGACAACCAGTTCTGATCAAAACCAAATGCCTTGAGAACACTTTGGAGCCTTAATTCCGCTTTATCGTATCTTTAATACGGTTTGTATTAAAGACACGGAAATCTAAAAAATTTCCATATCCGTCTGTTGATTCGCCTATTCATTAATTCATAATTCAGCATCATCAGATGGCTGAAGGTTTAATGAGCGTCGTTCGGTCATGAGATTTTGAGTTTGGTCAGAGAGCTTTCGGAGGCCATTTTTATGGCCGGGTTTGTAAAATCTGCCTCCGAATGCGTGGACAGTGTTCACTAACTTGTTGTTTATTTCACCGTTCAAGTTTGACATTAATATTTAATGCGCCTCTAACCAATAGGTGTTCACTCCCGGTTTTCACCCTATGGATAACGACATTTAATATTTATTGCCTGGTGGTCATAATGAAGTCTATCTCATTTTTAGTGGAACTATCAAGACTCATCAGGGTCCATTTCTTGTGAAACTGTTTCTGAAAGAAAGAGTTCATCATAAAGAGTTCTTCCTTCAGCAGAAAATTAGCCAGCCTCTGGCCTCTGGGGTTCCACTGCTGATATCCAAATTACCCCACCCTCAGCTCATCACCTCGCCTTTTGTCTATCTTCGTGTTGAAATTCCTCATAACAACATTTAATTATGTATGGCCCGACTTATGTACTCATACATATCCTCCACTTCATCATCTGGATGTGCCGAGGTCGGTGTATGAATCTGAATTATCTTCAGCGAACATCTCTCAGGCACTTTGATTACAATGTATGCAACTCTGCTTAACACACTTCCAATGGTTACAATATTACTGATGAGGGACTCGCGGATCATAAAACTGACAACTCCTTTTAAAGTTATTGTGTGGTCCCCCTCTAAATTATGCAGTTTTATTATCGACCACTATGTGCTCATAACTATGGTGCATGGAAAAATTTATATTATATATATTAATACATAAGTAAAAGGTAAAAATTAATAAAACGTTTTGTCTTGATAAGTATGTACATAATTATATTAAGGATGAAGTGCGATAGCTAATGAACCGTAACAAGTTGCTAACCTTCGAATATATCTTATATCTTTAAACGAGCAATTCTTGTATATATATATATATATAATCGGAATCTCGGAAACCGCTCCAACGATTTTCATAAAATTTTGTATGCAGAGGGTTTCGGGGGCGATAAATCGATCTAGCTAGGATTTATTTTTAGAAAATGTCGTTTTATCCCTTTTTTTACGCAATTAAAAAATACCATTAGAATACGAAGGTAAATTTCGCTGTCATTGACAAGCTTCTAATAGCTCGGATGGGAATCGGGCGGATTCGAAATCAGAAAATCTGGGTTCGAATCCAGGTGATTACACACCATTTTTTTTCCTTTTTCTTTCTTTTGAATTAAGAGCTATTTTTACTTTTTATTTTTTATTTAAATAACCAATTCCTATTATTTTACTATTATGTCGGTAAGATCGAAAATATTATTTATGTTTCATCAGTATGTAATGTATCTAAATTTAATTTAACCGAGCAAAGCTCGGTCAACCAGGTACTATAGTTTGAAATAAAAACGTTTGATCGTAATAGGATATTTGATAATTACTTTAATATTACCTATGCACACCATGTAATGAGACTCAATAATAATTATTAAGTACTATTATTGAATTGAGAACAACCCTTTTTGTGTAGCGGTGCGAAAGTCGTCTTTATGCCAGTGGTCGCGGGTTCGATTCCCGCTGGGGCAGATATTTATATTAGTGCGAATACTTGTTTCCGGTCTGGGTGTTTATCCCTGTGTGTCCCTAACGGTAGGGAAAACGTTACTCATGGTAGAGAAATCATACGCCAACCTGCAACGCAACAAACCTTTTCATCCATAATGGAAAACAGGCCTTTGCGCAACAATAGGACGTTTATAGGCTGATTCAGTTCAATTGGTTTGAGACGTCAACGTTACATACAAAGTTAACATAAAATAACTATTATTTTTAAAATTTACACGGTATCGAATAATATAACTATGCCGTCACAGTCAATTGGATCTTCGAAAAAAATATTAGGTAAGTTAGTCTAGAGTAGTTGAAATTTTAAACATTATTTTCTGTCTAATGTTTTTAATTAAGTTGTTGTACATACATTAAATTTTATTATTTTTCTACGAAATAAAGAATCAATGAAAATAGTGCCTACTTAATCTTTTTTTAAATTACGCTACGGTTGATGTGACTCCGTGGAAACATTAAAGTTGCGTGTTTTAATTCACGTGACAACGTTCGTGAATAATTTAAACTCAAGCTAAAAGAATAATAGAAAATTTAATTTTTAACGTAACGCCTATTTTTTGACACAATTTAGTTTTTAATTAACATAGTAAACACGACATCACATTTAATATATGTATCATAAACATAATCAATCATTGTCATCCCGCAACAATTTCTATTCTTCATAAATTCTTCCGTTAATAACGATTTTATAATCCTTATATCTCCAATAAACAATAACATAAAGGTAATTGTATTGTAAAGTTTCCTGCTTCTTTATCATTAATATATAAAATAATATAATTTAATTATTTATTTATAATTTTATTTAATTTAAATTTATTAGTAGATGTGTTTGTAAATGATATGATAATGGAATCTTTTATGAAAAATTTATCCCATACAATATTTGAGTGTGCTAACATCATAGGAAAATTATATTGACTTTCTTTCATCAACATAGATTTGAGCGCACATATGTTTAGGACAATAATGTAGGTTATTCAATAAAATAAAAGTATTAAACTTACATTCGGTAATGAAGAAATTAAGCAGCGTCAAAGCGACGGTATGGCCTGAGAACATGTAGTCGCCGCAGGTACGGACGCCGCGCACGGACATGCCGGCCCCGCTCCATATGTCGTACGCCTGGCGCAGACGTCGGCCCCATACGGTGAGGTCGTCCGCCGGCGGGTAGAACCGGGGTTCGCACTTCAGGTGGGATCCCGGCACCGACAGCGACGTGATCAACATCGTGAAACATCGCAGTAGAAACACCGTGCCAGCCAATGCGAAGAATCTCCGCAGTATTATAAACCTAGATATATATTTATATAAAATATTTAAAAAAATGCCTATATGAGCTTACTAGGTTCACACTCAGCTTTCAGTATGCAAAAGTTTTCACCAGTTTTTATTTAAGCTGTTAATTTTTTTTAAACATACATATTTAATAGGTATACTTATATAAACTTCTTTAGTGAACTTGGCTATCTAAGATAAATATAATTTTTAAAAGAGGATTGGTCATTCCCAAGATAGGGCATTTAGTCGTCAACCTTATAATAGTAGTGTAAGTATGGTGAAAATGCTTCAACCTTATTAAATCATTGTTAGTTGGTCTCTAATATTTAACTCTAGTCTAAATGAACCTAAACACATTTTTTTCATTAAAAAGGTTTATAATTTTTTTTTACATTTGAAGGTGCTAAATATGTCAGAGAAAGCAAAAGATTAATCCATTCTTAACAGTTAGATAGGAGACACAATAATGCCTTTGTTGCATTAACTACAGAAATGATTCACTGAATGTTCAAAGTTCATCTGTTGTTGGTACAGTGTAATGTTTGTCCTATATTACAAGACAAAAGAGCTTCAAAAAACTTAATTGTAATTATTATATGTATAGTAGGGACAATGAATATATAATATATAACAAAGACATACTCGTCATAGTCGTAGAATAGTGACGGATCTTACTTTAAAACTTTACAGGGCAGCCATTTCAAATAATTATGTTGTTGTTGTTGTATATTTGAAATGGCTGCCCTGTAAAGTTTTAAATTTGTAAGATCTGTCACTATTCTATAACTATGAGAAACTTATTCCAATATTGTTATTATTAATCTAAAAATATAATATATAATACAAAGTAATATTTGAAAATGTAAATATTTGATTTAAAGCCAGCAACCAGTCATTAGATTCATACATTTTAGATTCAATTGTCAAATAAACAATTGCATATTATATATTTAGATATATAAATGGGATCCTTTGTATTACTAATTATCTCATACATCAATCATATGATTTGTGAAAACCCCTTTTTTTTTAATATTACCACACCACTGAATTTTGTTATCACTCTTTAGGTATGTACATTTAAATGTATTCAAAACATAATTTACCTGTGTTTATGGAAGAACAGCACTACAAGCCAGATAGCCAGTAGAAACGATCCAGTAATCTCACACATATCAAAAGCCCAAGGAATATGAGGAACATTGTCCAAAAAGAGATCAGGCAATGGTGGATATTTCTTCATATCTGGAACCTTATCATGCACAATCACCATAACAACAGCTGTGACCCATGTCACCAAGAATACGTAACCTGATAAAGAATATTTGTATGAGTTTATTAAACAGGTAAAAAGATTAGTAAATTAGTAATAGGAATCTGTATCTATATCCATTTATATACATGGAAAGTTAGTACTCTTTGGTAAAAGAAGTTTTAGCCTAAGCAACCATGGGTGAAAAATGCTGTTTTGTTCATTTATAGTAAATCTAAATTAAGTTACCAATTTTATCTTATATTTACTGTTACAAATTATGTAATGAATAGTAATTTTATTACCTAATGCAATAGCAGTTTTCCATATTTCAGGTTTCAATCTGGAAGCTTTTATATCTGGTGTATAATTAGATATACATTCAGTATTTCTTCCATATAATTCATTTTGTAGCTGATTGTGCAGATTATAGCTTAAATGTGACAAATTAGTGCCAACGAAATTAATGTTAGTTGCAGGGTTACTTAATGTGTGATCTTCACATAAACCTAGTTCATACATAGCATTTCGATTTTTCTTTTGCAATTTTTTCACTAATAATATGAACCTTTTCCTTTCACCCAGTTTCAGTTGATCGAAGGGATAGTCGTAAAAGTCACGATCGACGAAGGAAAGTAAACACTGTCCGTCTATGTCTTGAGATTTACAGATATCTTTTATGAATGTAGATATTTTCTCTTTATGTAATAATTCTAAAACTTCTTTGTTGCTCCACTTAATGATATCTATATCCATTTTTGTATTTACGTTTGCACACACAATTAATGAAACTAACTGTACAGATATAAAACACTTAATAATTTGGTATAATTCTTAAAAATATATATAGGTAGTGAAAGTTATGGTTTTATTATATACATTGTTGATTATAATTCGTCACTTATTATTTTGCCCTACTCCCGAACTGCGCGAAATTCAATAATAGTATGAAACATGCACTGTACATATAAATGACAACTGACAACCAAATTATTCAATGTTGTTGTGATATATATTTTGACAGTTTGTCTATTTGACAATGCATCTCACAGAGTACCCTCTGTGTTTTCCAAAAAACTCATATTTAGTCATTTTCTTTCTCGGATAACTTTTGAACACGTAAGGCGAAAATGGCGAGTCTGCAAGACTTATAATTAGGGATTATCATGGAAAACATTATCGACTTTTATTATCCATAATCATCCTGTGCCGGAAGTGCACACGAAAAAAAGAGGTAATATCGCGAACCCTGTACCGAAGGCCGTACCGAGTACCGACCAAAGAGTAGGTATATAATAGTACCGACTAGGGGTGTGCGATAATTATCGATAATTCGTAACTACTCGATAATTTTTCATTCGATAATTATCGATGATTATCGATAAGTTTTATTCGATAATTTTAATTCGATAATTTTTCATTCCATAATTATCGATAACTATCGATAAGTTTTCATTCGATAATTATCGATAATTTTGTGCGATCCGATAATTATCGATAATTTTGTGTGATCCGATAATTATCGATAATTTTGTGCGATCCGATAATTATCGAAACGTGTGTGATAAAAACTGTACAGTTTTTACGATTTTTACAAACTATACCGTCGAACGGAATAGATTGAGAATATAGATAAAACGGAATCGGAGGAACTGTGCCGGTATTTATAACGTATGTGTGCTATGCGCTGTTTTCGCGTGGATCATGCGTGGATTGTGTATCGAAAGGACGTGATACATAGTGGCTCACCACGAGTGGCTTGAAGAGTTTATTGTCATGTATCGCAATGAACCTTATTTATAGAAAATAAAATCCAAGAAATATCACGTTTTTTTTTGCCTCGTTTTTTTGACGTGATAACGTCTAGTAAATTGATGAAGGGGTGCCCGTTCGAAGAAGATGACGTCATCATTGTCACAATTAGTGAGCGAGAGCGCAGAACAAGCGATAGAGAGGCACGATTAGCCTAAGCGTTCTGTCTTACACTCCATCGGACCGCGTTCGAGTAAATGAGACAGTGGCGTCACGCAATCTACACGCGAACTGTTTTGTAGGGATGTTCATCGGAAAAAAATATCGATAATTTTACTATCGATAATTATCGAATCGTTTTATCGATATTTATCGATAATTATGGAATGAATAGTTATCGATAATTATCGGAGGAAAAGTTATCGATAGTTGGCGACAGTTATCGATAATTATCGGATAATAATTGTCGATAGTAGACGAAAGTTATCGATAATTATCGGTCGATAGTTATCGATAATTATCGAATTAAAAAATATCGATAATTATCGGATCAAAATTATCGAATAACACTTATCGATAATTATCGTATGAACAGTTATCGATAATTATTGAAGGAAAAGTTATCGATAGTTGGCGACAGTTATCGATAATTATCGGATAAAAATTATCGATAGTTGACGAAAGTTATCGATAATTATCGGTCGATAGTTATCGATATTTATCGAATGAAAAATTTTCGATAATGAGGAAGATGTAAATAATTTCTTTTTTTCCTTTTTCAACCCTAATAAAATCTTTAAGCAATAATAAGACTAACTGTGAAAAATTTTTGTTGATATCACGAAAATTGAATTTTTTATAATCAAATCAATTTAGGAACGGCCGAAAACTGATTGTGCCCGTCGAGTAATGACTGTGACGTCACTTCGCCGGTTGTGCGACGGGCGGGACGCGGGCTACCGCCCGTATTAAAGACAGTATGCATACAACCATACAGTTTGTGATTGACACGCGCTCTGTAAACTTATTTTCGTTCGTTTCGATACATTTGTTATTTTTTATTAACGGTATACTAACCAACCAGCCAACATGGAACCAGGATTTTCACGTGGCCAATCAAATAATCTTCCGAAAGTCGAATTGCTTATGGTTGCGGATTATTTTACAAACCATGCTAAGTATATTAGTGCAGAAATCCAAGGAAAAAAACTTGCAAGGTAAGTGTACCTATATCACTATATATTCACCTAAGTAGCTACCTATGCAGTACCTTTACCTATGCATTTGTAGGAGGTAGGTTAATAATATTATAAAAGTAAGAAGGGATCTAGATACAGTAGGTAAGGGCCGGTATATCATTTGAGACAAATGTTACTCATTGTATGTTTCTTATTCTTGACTTATTCTTAACTTTAAGTTCACTATAAAATTTGGTTTTATAATACTGTAGTGACAAGCTTTATGGCAATGATTACATTGCATATATACCTATATGTATTAACATATCATCAATCCTGGTTTAATCTAGGATAAGGTAGTATTAATATTTTATGCATAGGCACAGTCATAGTTTAGTCAGTGTTAGTGTCAGTTACTACTAGTGCTGTCAGACTCCTGTGGGTTATCGATAAAAAATAATACCCATTAATAAATCGTGAGCGTTTTACTTAAGTTTTCTTTTTACAGAGCTGGACGCGATAGTTATGGAGATAATGCAATAGGGTATGTTCAGGTGAGAAGACTACATCCGCAGTGTACGGTAAAAGCAAAAGTTACACCTGAACACAAAGTTCGAGCTACAACATATCGTTGTACATTTGTTTGTGATGAAGTTACGAATAAGATTGAAAATCTGGAATGTGAAGGCTGTGCAGCAAGCAAAGGAGGATGCAAACATACAATGGCGTTGGTTATGTGGTTATATAGACGTAGTGAGGAGCCCGCTTGTACGGAAGTAGCGTGTTATTGGATGAAACCAAAAATGTCGCAAGTTGGATCTCAGCTAAAATTTATTAAAGCTAAAGATATGAGTAATACAAGGCAGCCCCGTTCCTCAACAGCACCTTTGACGCCTAACGACACACCCAATGAAAGTTTTCTACAGTCTGTAATAAAAAAATCAATGGAGTTGGGTATAGATTCTCAGATCATGACTTACTTTCGTCCAACTGCAGATGTAGATAAAGTTTCAATACACAATTTAGTGATTCAGTTTAGAAAAGAAAACAATGTTAAGGATGCGGACAGATTTATTAGTTTTTGCAAAGAAAATATACGATCCCAGCAATGCGATGCAATCGAAAATGCTACAAGATCACAAGCAGACTGCAAATTGTGGCATGAAATGAGATAGGCTCGTATTACGGCATCAAAAGCGTACGAATCAGCTAAATGTAGTACACCCGACGGAGTTTTAGTCGAAACAATCTTAGGTGCCTATAAATTTAAAGAAACGTTCGCAATCAAAAGAGGTTCGTAATACCTAAATTTCATGTGAGTAAAATTATATATCTATGCGTAAAATTAATAGTTTTCGATTAATTTTTTTTTATTTTTTACTTGCAGGCAAACTGTTGGAAGAATCTGTCATGAAAGTAGTATCTAAAATCAAAAATATTCAATTCAAAAGAGTAGGTTTTATTCTTTCTAAAGATTACCCAGTTCTAGGCGCTTCTCCAGACGGTATTGCTGAAGATTGCATATTAGAAATAAAGTGCCCATTGACTAATAAAAATATTGATAAATACGTTAAAGACGGAGTTGTAGTACAAAAATATAATGCACAAATACAACTGCAAATGTTTTTTGCTCGGAAAGAGAAGTGCTTTTTTTGTATTGCACACGAGGATTTTGAAACCTCACAAAAAGTTGATATACATGAAGTAACGTATGATAAAGATTATTGTGCGGAATTAATCAGAAAGTGTGTTATGTTTTGGAAAGAAAATGTATTCATACAACTGCTCTAGAAAACCCGAATAGTTACCATTGTTTTATTAGTGCTGAAAGTAAAATAAATTTTATAAATAACTGAAGTTTTTATACATAATTCCTTTTATTCTAGTTATCACATACAAAATAAAAATTAACTTAAACTAATTTGTTTTGTAAGTTTACTAATCCACAAGATATTGTAACGACGTCATCTAACATGTCAATAGCCTTTGTGTCTACACATGCATGAGGTGCAGTCAGTTTGTATTCTCGTATTCGCCCTATAGCCCTTTCAACATGTATTCGTAGAGCTGCAATCCGTTTCGTTTCCATGACTTCCTCCTTCGTACTGGCTTTACCCGTGCTGACACTTGGAGGCCTTACAAGAAAACAGCCATGCATCTCTACATCGGTTGCAATATTTTAAAAACCTCTATCGGCCATGACTGCAATACCTTTTGGCATCAACTCCAAAATTTTGCAATCTACAAAAATGTCTGTGTCAGTAGCTCTACCACCATAACCGTTCGACACAAAGTTGATCAATCCATCTGGAGTTATTGATATTAAATACTTAATAGTATTGCAGCCTTTATACTGCGACCACGTCAAAGATTGGTGTAGAGAGTTAGAGGGCTTTTCTATTCTAATTTCGAAGCAGTCAAGAATACTCACTGTCTTATTATATCTCCTTCGAAAAGGAAGAGGTAACTTTTCTTTCACAGCATCATTTCGGGAAATAAATTAACTGTTTTAAGCAGTTAGCTAGTAACACCACTGTTTTTCTAAAAATTCAACTTATATTCTTGGTATTAAAATCTATTTCTAACCGTTGATAGGAATCATTCAGTTTAATTTTTTTGAGTGTGATCAATATGTGGAGTAATGGACACTTAGTATTTTCTTCCAAGAGACTAATGACAAAATATGATTCTTTTGTAATACCCAAATAAAGTTTAGAATGATATTCAATTTTCAAACGAGTATTTGTATAATTATCCGTATACACTTCGTATCTTTCAATGGAATCACTGTACGATGATGAATCGGAAGTACAGTCCATTTTGTCACATTCAAAACTGGCGTCTAACTCTAGTGAGAGTGCTTCTTTAACATTTTTCCTGTTTTTTATGGTTTGAGTCTGTACGTTTTTCTTTTGCTGTTCTACTTGAATTTTCTTATCACTCGTTTTCTTTATTTTTGTTGCAGGTAACACTATCTGATGAGTATTATCGATTGATAGTGGATTATTAAGCTCATTAAGTTCCATAGGTGGATTGTCAAAAGAAATAAATTCAATTTCCTTCTGGGCTACTGATGGCCTCACTTCTTTTGTAAGCAGACTTTCGAAAAAGTCTATTCTTTGTCGTTTGTCATATCCAGGGCGGGAGACCGTAGCCGTTCTTTTCATTTTTTGATATTCAAATTTTGTTGGTACTGCACCTTGTTTCAGT
Organism: Euphydryas editha; assembly: GCA_036937285.1. NCBI lineage: Eukaryota > Metazoa > Arthropoda > Insecta > Lepidoptera > Nymphalidae > Euphydryas > Euphydryas editha. The sequence goes on from JAUPFZ010000007.1 coordinate 7,804,162, forward strand.
TTTAAAGTTCCGCCGCACAGTTTCCATTTCATATGATTTTCCGTGTCTGATTCAATCTGAAATAAAAGAAGGTTTATATAATTTCTGCAATGAACAATTTTTAAAGGGATCTTATATAAATACGTAGTTTGCCAAATTATACTAAAAAAAGACATAACTTTTAACGTAGTAAAGTATAAAATAGTCAGTCTATGAAATTTTGTTCGTAAACATTTTTTGTCGATAACTTAAACAAGTGACAACACTATCACCATAAAACATAGTCACAAACAAGGGAAAAAGTAGGTAGGGAGTTTTGTTGTATTGTCTTATTTCGTCTTTTGGTCTTTTGAGTTTCAATGAATTCAATGGACTTTTTAAGTAACACATCTGCGTGCCTCATGTTTGATTTTTCTATGTTATTACCCACTATTTAAAATATATTGTCACTAAAATAATTCATTTTTAGCATATTCTATAAACTAAGCATTTACTAAAAATATATAAGTAGGTATTTCGTATTTAATTAGGTACTTACATTAAAATGATCTTCGCAACAATGTCGACTGGTTTTTGTTGATAACACTTTCTCCCTTCTCATCAGTTTACACCACTTATTTCTCAGCTTTTTGTCGTTTGGTACATGAAAAAAATATTTTTCTGGAGTGCTAACCGTTGTATTAGTACACAAAGGTACTATACAATATCTGTATGATATTTTTTTCTCCATGATTCCAAAAATATCAACGAAATCTCAAAATTACTGAACGAGTCCGTTAGCGCGCGAACGAGAAATGAATCCCGGCGGATACAACCGGCGATGTGACGTCACGCGTTAAGCGGTCAAGTTCGAGCTGATTTTAAAAATATCCAACTTTGAATATTAATAGAAAATTCAGTTTTTGAGATATCGAAAAAATTCTTTCACTAATATTTTTTAGATTTTATGTTTGATTTTTATACATAATAAAAAAATTACACTCATCTAGCTCATTATCGGATCAAAATTATCGAATAACTCTTATCGATAATTATCGATAATTATCGAATGGAAAATTATCGAGTATTTACGAATTATCGATAATTATCGCACACCCCTACTGTTTTGTGATTTGTCAATTGTTTGGTAGAAGTAGGGATGTTCATCGATAAAAAATATCGATAATTTTACTATCGATGATTATCGAATCGTTTTATCGATAATTATCGTATGAACAGTTATCGATAATTATCGAAGGAAAAGTTTTCGATAGTTGGCGACAGTTATCGATAATTATCGGATAAAAATTATCGATAGTTGACGAAAGTTATCGATAATTATCGGTCGATAGTTATCGATATTTAACGAATGAAAAATTATCGATAAGTATCGGGTCAAAATTATCGAATAACATTTATCGATAATTATCGAATGGAAAATTATCGAGTATTTACGAATTATCGATAATTCTCGCACACCCCTACTGTTTTGTGATTTGTCAATTGTTTGGTAGAGAGTACCACTTGAAACACTCACCTTGATTTCCTACTTTTCCTATCATCTTCCTATCCTTAACAAAATAACTCAGATTGGAAAATCTTAAATATCACACTATCGTATATATATATAAAAAGTACTACACTATCATATACCTATATGTAAAGTAATACACACTATCATATTATAATATATGTGATAATAATTCAATTCGATTTTGTTTCGAAAAAGTAAGGCCAGTAATAGAAATCAGAGCTGCCAGCTTCATAGATAATATCAACCAAAAAATTAGGATGCATTAAATTACGTACACCATATACACGTTTTAAACACATACACTTTTTTCTATGTGTTTTAAACACTGTTTAAAGCACTTGTTTTAAACAATTGTTTAAAACAATGCCAACCCTGGTTGTATGACACCCATTAATAGTTTTCGTTGCGACTTTAAGACCGTGATCGTCATATAGAACGGCTAAAGAATATTTTAATCGTTGCTAGCGACTAGTAAAACGCACTCGTGATAAATAATCACTAGAAAAATCGTTCAGCTATTATTCTGAGCGATCTTACTAGTATAAATTGTGTTTAAAGGAATATAATCACTTACTGAAATCTTTAATGTATATAAAACTTCCCGTCAATACGGCTTTCGCCGCAATCGGTCATGGGTGCCTTCTAACATATGCCACACACATATGGAGTGAGACAATCGAGAGACACGGGGAAGCCATTGTGGTCTCACTCGATATCTCGAAGGCATTTGACAGGGTCTGGCATGACGGCCTTATTAGCAAGCTTCCTTCATACGGCCTACCCACATCGCTATGTGTCTGGATATCTGACTTCCTGAGGGATCGATCGATCCGCGTGGTCATAGACGGCTGCAAGTGCGATCAATTGGCCATAAATGCCGTGGTCCCTCAGGGGTCTGTACTTTCGGCAACGCTATTCTTACTGCACATCAATGACCTGCTTAAACCCGGTACCTTTGGGTATGCAGATGACAGCACCGTTGTCGAGAGTTACGTGTCCGACGCACGAGCAAGTGGTTCAGTGATTCAGTCGCAGAGAGAAGCCGTGATCCAGCGCTTGAACTTGTCTCTTAAAGCTGTCTCTGATTGGGGAGTTGTAACCCTGGTCAAGTTCAATGCCTCTAAGACCCAGGCGTGTCTCTTTTCTGCAAAGCGGAGTCCGTTCCACCTGATTCCCTCTTTCCGAGGTGTACCTGTGCCCATAACCGACCGCCTGGAGCTTCTTGGCGTTACCTTATAATCTACCCTCAATATTTGGCTCACACATAAACTACCAAAAAAACTGCGCGTCCTCTTTTGTTTGACTTTTGTATTTGAAAAACTCGGTCACATTACAAAAAGGTGCAGTGAGAAAGGGATATTTAAATAAAAATACAAATTATAAAAAATCAAATTTTAATTGGTAACAATTATAATGAGGTAATGGAATCATTCAATAGATAATCATTTAAATATGCAATTATGCATAATTTTTATCATAATAATACGAGATAATTATCACAAGAAAATAAGTAAAAAATAAGACATAATAATGCACTAACCATAAAAATATGTTCCTCTGCGGTTTTCGCGTGTTTAATGAATTGTTAACATGATATTTAAAGGAGATTATAAAAACGATAACATGTTGATAATTTAGTAATTTCCTCTACACATTTCAAGTGATGAAGGTACGGAATATCGGCTAGTGCATTTTTACAACAAAGTTCAAAAATTAAAAACAAAAATGTGTTTGAGATTAATATGTATAGTTTAACTTCATTTGTATCAAGTATTTGACGTTCACTTGCGCAACGTCGTATACGATGAATCTGAGACGAGAGGTTAAGGATTTTTTGTTATATTATGCGATATATTGTAAAACAAATAAACAATATTAAGAGTTTTTTGATCAGTCACATAGTTTTTATGATTTTAATATATTTATTATTTTTATTTGACATGTTTTCATATGGCGTTATTTCGAACTGAGTGTCGTTCTATGTCGTCAAACGCTTGTTAGAACTTAGATCCTAGAATCGTTACTAATATAAGAAACTAGCAAACCCGGCGAACTCCGTTTCGCCACCAGATGGCTTCGTTTTTTGTAACATTTCGTTAAATATATATTGGTTTGTAGTACATGCTATGTATCAGAGATGGCGCTGTATGTGAAAAATGATTTTCCCTGTTTTCCTGCTTTTCTGTTGAAAAATTTCCTGAATTTTGTTTGCTATAAACCTCACGGAGCCCGAGACCTTTCCAACGAATGCAAAACCGTGGAAATCGGTTCATGCGTTCTGGAATTATAGCGTCAGGAAGGAAAACCCGACTTATTTTTATATTATAGATTAAAGACCGATCGGTTCGCCTATGATCCCAAAAAAGCAGTATGTATGTCGAATCGATTCCAACTAGACGAACACACGGTAGGGATGTTCATCGGGAAAAGTTATCGATAATTTTGGTATCGATAATTATCAAATGAAGTTATCATTATTGTATAATTATTGGATGAAAATTATCGATAGTTTGCGATAGTTATCGATAATTATCGGATGAAAATTATAGATAACTATCGAATCTAAATAAAAGGTCGTCGCGACTCCGTAACAATATTAAGCCTTCGGAGGCTATGCGAATTCCTAAAAAAAAGTTATCGCTTTTACCTATCGAAATAATTACTCGATAATTATCGAGACACAATTATTAGACAAAATTATTGATAATTATCGGATCAAAATTGTCGAATCACATATATCGATACCACTCGATAATTAATTATCGAATGAAACATCATCGAGTAGCTACAAACTATCGATAATTATAGACACTCCTAACTCACGGTATTTTGGCAGATGTTTTCGGTTCAGGTAAAAGGATACTCGTTGTAGAGCAGCGAGGTGGGCTTGTCGTCGCTGCGCGGCGGGCCCAGCGGCACGAGCACGTCGCCCAGCGAGCGCGCGCGCGCCGCGTCCGGCTGCGTGCGGCCCACGCCCCACACCGAGTGCGTGCCGGCCGGCAGCTGCGTCACGAACTCGGCGCTGCGGCACTCCTTCCTGCGATACGAGACATTTTTTTTTGGAGTTTACTCCTAAATAATCTATTTTCATATAAGGCACCCTGTATGAAAAGAATATGAGGAGTAAAAATCGTCGATCGCGTTACGTTTTTTTGCGCAACATATTTTCACTTTTAAGGGTGTGCGCCGCGCTCGACCGGCGTCGCTCCATACCTCGCACTCTCCCACTACCTAGTGACGACCTTGACGTGAGAGGACGCTTATAGAGTCTTTTTTAACTAAGAAATATTAATTCATTTATTTATTTTTGACTTTATTTATTATTTTTTTTAATAAAAAAGTGTAAAAATCATAATGAGTTCAGATGAATGGGACATTAAACTTACCGAAGATGAGATTATTCGTAATTTTGATAATGAAGCCAAATTAATAACGGACAATTTATTGCCTCAGAAATCTAAAGGGCGCTATATTTTTGCGTAAAAACTATAAAATAGGCGATAAGTTTTATTCTGTGTCACATACGAATTATTTGTGCCTAGAGAATCGTTCTTAAGGAGTAAACTCCAGTCGTGCGTGGGAGCTGACACACACAGTTTTTTTTTCTTTTTTCGTTACGCGCCATCTTGCGTTACGCGCCATCTTGTTCTTGATTATTGCGTATTTCAGTCGTTTTTCAATAAACACATGCGCAAGGAAGATTCCGAGTGGTAGTAGATGAAATCCTATATATATAAATAAATAGTTAAACTAAATAAATCAAATATCAAATTTTGAATGCTACAAAATGTGGCTCTCGCAGGGTTTTGAACTTGCAGCTCTCGAGCGATATACGAAATTCAATTCGCGTTGGCAGCCACTGCGCTAGCAATCTCTAAGATTCTTGAGTGAAATTAAGTATCAGTATATAGAAGTTTGCAGTTATTGTATGATGTATTCTATAGTGAGTAGGTAATTCGAATATAAATATGTCCGAACGCAAACACAGGACTCATATAATTACGATCGTATAAAAAGTAAACTGTTTTTATTATAAGTTTCACTTCTTACGAGTGTACGCTAGTACACGTAATTTAAATTTTTTTTTTTATAGAAGAGGGACAAACGGACAGTCAGTTCACCTGGTGGTAAGTGAAAGCGACATCCATAGACACCCGCCACATCAGAGGATTAGCATATGCGTTGCCGGCCTTTCAAAAAAGCATATTCTCTTTCCTTGAAGGTCCCTAAGTAGTATCGGTTCCAAAATACCGTAGTAACAGTAACAGTTAGGTGATGTCTACCGAGACATTAGAGATTTGTAATAATTTGATGTATTTATTTTAAATGTTTTTTTTTTTTTAATATTCGTTAAATGTGTAAAATCACCTTATGGCAAAATACATATTTTAATTTTATTTCATGCGACATGCGACACTTGTGACAAACTCGATCCACGAATATGAGGTTTATAGTTTTCTCGGTTTATTGCTATTTATGTAAAGTGACTGAGTTTGTTTGAGAAATCTATAGAACCAATTCGAAAAATTATTTTTGTGATTATATAATTATACCTTTACCTTTTGTAACGTAGAAAGGTTAAAGTGATTATTGAGTTAACATTACAACTTCAGTCTTAAGAAACCAAAAGCTATCATTATTCTTTTTTTATTCCTTTTAATAAAATTTATGTAATGCCCTGGTGCCTTCCCAGGCTTATAATAATGTCGTATAAACGAATTTGAAACAAAAATAAGTATAAAATATTTTTGTAATATGAGAGTCCAGTAGGATGTGAATCCTGCGTCAGGGATCTGGAAACATACAACACAAGCACAAACGCTGAGAATGGCGTTTATAAGTTTTTGTCATATGCGAAGATCAAACCCGCGACCGCTAGCACATTAGCTAGCCACTGCACCAACGCATTGGATATTGGTAACGTATCATCTTTTACACTTAATAACTTTTTAATGCTAAAACTTACATGTTCCCGAGAGCCACGTCGCTTAACAATAAGAGACCGATATTATTTCTTTTATCAGTACAACAGTAGTTGGCAGATTTTGAGACCATGTCTGCGAAGTAAATGCCTTTCCCGAACATGTAACCCGTCACCGGAGCCTCCGGCGGCGCGATACGAAGACCTAAAATAAACATTATCTTGTTATTTTTCTTTTACACTTTATTGTACTCCACAGATATTATGTAATAAAGTACGGAAACATATCAAAATAATTAAAGTACAAAAGGCATTCCTAACACTAAAAAAGATTCTTCTAACTTCAGAAATCTTTTCTTATATTATCTTTCTTCATACAGACAGTGATTAGAATATCAAGAATAATAAATAATAACTCATAGGTACAATACTATACAGTTACAAAGACAAACACAAATCTTTACCAGTTTTGCCATTTGTAAGTCTTAATATATAAATATTAACCTTGAGACAGTATTCCTGCAAAATTAGTGGTTCTTGACCCGTGCCACAGTAGTCTTCTGTTGTGCAATTTCTTGAATGGCTTGAATCGTTTCTCTTCTCCTTCACGAACAACTTTAAATACCTACATTAAATTAAAAAAAAAAAACTATTATGAAAACATCAATTTACCTCAATTATTGAATTGTAATATTAAAAAACCGGCCAAGTGCGAGTCAGACTCGCGCACGAATGGTTCCCTACCATTATCTATAAATAATAACATAAAAATCACGTTTGTCGTATGGGAGCCCCCCCTTAAATATATTTTTATTCTGTTTTTTAATATTTGTTGTTATAGCGGCAACAGAAATACATCACCTGTGAAAATTTCAACTGTCTATCGCGGTTCATGAGATACAAACTGGTGATAGACAGACAGACGGACGGACGGACGGACAGCGGAGTCTTAGTATAGGATAGGAACGGTCGGGCCCTTTGGGTATGGTACCCTAAGAAAGTTCATTTTTTGTATTTGCAAACAAGAACTAATTTAATTTAAAAAAAAAACCTTTTTTTAACGGTAAAGTTACTTTACCTCTTGTACTTCTAATGTATAACTGGAATGTGTTGCAGCGTGGGTATTTTTCACGTACTCCAGTATCATTTCAAATTCATCAGACTTCTTATCCAGAGGAGTAATTTCGGCCTTTAGTTTACGGTAATGAGCTTCAATCGGACTTACGTCATCATCATTTTCTAGAAGGTATAGAAGACATTTCTATAAATCTGATCACTTAATTTTAAAGCAATATCTCAAACATGAATTTTTGTTTAAAGTTACCTGACTTAAGTAAACTGTAGGCGATTTCAATTTCCAGTAAGTTGTCTAACATTTCGGTTTTAGTTTTGATAATCTCGGCATTGTTCAATAGTGGGGGATTATCTGTTCCAAAGCTATGTGGCACTAATGTGTAAAATCTAAAAATTTTACAAGTTTTATTAGTTTTTAGCATAACTTAATCTACAAAAATAATAATAAAAAATAAGTAAAACCTATTAGTGGCGTCAATAATTTTGTTTTCACTCGTACTGCCTTTCTCGATGTACTTAAGTAACTCTGACAAGACACTGTATCCGGCTTTTATTTGCTTCTTGGACAATTTTCCAAGTGGCATTTTTTCGGTATCGAGCTAAAATAAAACATCAAATACATATTTATTACCATTTCCCTCTCGTTTATAATCATCAAACATATACTTATTAGAAAAAGGTTTTTCGTATTATAATTTTATAATGCAGTCTCTTAAAATGTACCAGTATTAGTCTAGTCATCAAGTGTCTTAAAATATTTTTTATAAATAAAGTATTCAAAGTAGGCCTGGCTTACGCAAGCCAGATCACCTGTTTTTGGCCGTATTTTCATCCCTTTGGGAAAGTTATAAATATTGGTCCTACAGTTCTAGGAGTTGGGACTTTTTTTATAAGGAATTTTCCTCCATTTTTAATCTTTTTTTTTAAATTAGAAAAAAATAATAGTTTTTGAGATATTTGCAAAAAACTAAACCCCCCTTTTTTTAGTTAATTGTTAATAAATTTTGCAAAAGGAACTTATTAAAAAAAAATCAAAATGCCATTCCAAATCGAATGACTCCTCAATCATAATTTTTGGAGACTGCTGAAAAAAGTTGACCCAAAAGGCACTTGTTAACTAGACTATATATGAATACATAATACAAAATATAATAGTATTAATTCTGCTGACACAAATTAAAACAAACTAAAAGTTATTTGCATAGTATTTTTTATCAGTTACTTTTTATATATATATACTTGAGTATGGATCTGTTGTGTGGAATCCGCAATATGGAACTAAGCAAAATAACCTGGACAGAATATACAACCTATTTGTTAAGCATCATAAACATAGGTATGGATCTTCACCATCTGATACAACCCTCACACACAGAAGAGCGGAGAGAGACCAATTATTCCTTTATAAGATTCTTAACGGACATATAGATAGCCCATTTCTACTTCGTCAAATTAATTTTAACTGCCCTCGTTTACATTCACGCCATAGATATCTGTTCTATACTCCTCTTGTTAAGCGAAACTACAAAAAACACACTTTTATACATCGATCGTGCAATTTTTATAATCAATATTTACAAAGCATTGACCCTTTTAGCTGCTCATTAAGTGTATATAGGAGGAGTGTAAGACAGAAACTGATGGAAATATTATAGCTTGATTTTTTCTGTTTTTTTTTTTTTTATATTTATTGACATACTAGTTTATTTTAAATTTTGGTTTTGCCTACTATTGTAATTCTGTTGTATTTGTTTTGTTTTGTATTTTTACATTCTGCATTTTCCTAAAATTTTTGTTACTTTGCTCCAAACTCTTTTGCTAACCTATATTATTGCTATAACTATTAGTGGAAACTTGTTTGAAATATGTTTTAGTGATAAGTTGTTTATGAATGTACTATTGATTTTATTTGTTTCCCAATAAAATAATAAAATAAAAAAATAAAAAAATATCTTTCTATATATCAGTTACTTACTATTTTGTAAACAAGTATATATATATATATATATATATATATATATATATATATATATATATATATATATATATATATATTTTATAGAATATTAGTTAAAATAGAAAACACAGTAGCTTTTAGAAGATTACATAGACAAAAGAAAATTTTGTGTTATTTAGTACATAAATAGTTCATCAGAATTGAGTCGTTTATCACTTTTAGAAATAAGTTATGCAGTATTCTACCAACGTCAGTTCTGATGTAGTAGTGCGAGTACTTGCCTCAACGCGGGCGGTCGCGGATCCGATTCCCGCTCGGGGCAGATATTGGTATTTGTGAAAATATTTGTTTCCGGTCTGGGTGTATATCCTTGTGGATGTCTCCACCGTGTCTCGGAGAGCACGTAAAACCGTCGATCCCGGTTTTTATCATAGACATCTGATAACGATCGTTACTCATGGTAGGGAAATTATCCGCTAACCCGCAGTAGAGCAGCGTAGCGAATTGAGTTCTAACCCTTCTTCTATACGGATAAGAGGCCTTCGCTCAGCAGTGAGTTGTTTACAGGCTTGTTACGTATGGAACCATACTATGAATCTTACGGTACCCTACAAGAATTGGCAAGCAAGCATTTAGGATGTTTGTTTCAAAACGAAGGAAAGCCGATGCAGCCCATGTCGCAACGTCCGCTACGAGCGTCAGCTACGAGTCGCCGACACAGCGATTTCATCATTAGCCTAAATTAATTTTCATAATTAATTTTAAATAAAATATTGTCATTCCTAATTCCAACTTCGAATAGGTTTCACATATTTAGTTGTAATTTTTTTATTAATTAATTAAAGTAGTTTTTAAGTAAATTTGGTTTTTTTTCGATCCATCGGCTGCAGTAAACGTAATTGGCGCAGTCGGTAGGATAGTTCGAAGCAGTTGCGATACGTCAAGATCCAAAAATCGGCTCCAGGCGCATCATCTCTGGCTGCTTACACTATCAAGTGTTTTATCGATTATCCGAATCTACGTACGCTGCCGAGGACGCACTTAGCAATCAGTGCAAAGAAAAGCCAAAAAGGACACATGTAAGTACTTTGAATATTTTCTTAGTGTTGCCAATCCCTTTTCCACCATTTTCCACCAACGAAAAGTAGGAAAAGGATCTGTCACTCATCGACAGATTTATAGAAATAGTGTTATAGATAATTTTAGAAATTTAGACGAGTCAAACTTCGATTCAAATAATTTTAATTTATTAAATTTGAATAGCAACTTTAATAATTCTAATTTAAGTATAAAAAATAATTTAAGTGAATTGACGATGGACCCAGATACCATTTATAAGGCCCTCCGCCCAGTTCCTGAGTTTGACGGGAACCCTAATATTCTTACTAGATTTATTCGAATTTGTGATCAGATAGTCTTAAGTTACATTAAAAGTGAACCCGAAAATGAATTGACTAACCTATGTTTGATTAACGGAATATTAAATAAGATTACTGGTGCTGCAGCTAGGACGATAAACTCCAACGGTATTCCTGATAGTTGGCTGGGCATTAGAAACGCGTTAATAAATAATTTTGCAGACCAGAGGGATGAGACCGCCCTCTATAATGATCTCTCATTAATAACGCAAGGCAATGATAGCCGACAGAAATTAGCACCGCGCTATACACAGGACACAGTTCTCGCAGACCTCCCCATTCATATATACAAATCTAAAAAGAAAGGACCCATAGCCAAGTCCCGACTTAAGCGTGTACCTAAGACATAGTCTATTTTAAAACGAAACTAAACAATATTACATTACCTATATTCGAACTCCAAATATAAGGCTACTTAAATTCTTATATATTTCTATTCTTTATACTTATACCTCTGAACTAAAATGCTTAAAACCTAACCATGTTAAAAGATTATATTATTTGACGGACTATGTAGTATCTTTTATTAAAAGTATAACTGGTAACTTAGACTATTCTGATGCTGAAAAATATAACAAAGCTATTAAAATAAAATAAAAATGTTATCTGAGCTCAACGATCATATTAGCCTTAATAATGCATGGGCGGCTCAATACATTTAAATTATAAGTAATATAATAGTAATTATAAGTAAATAATATAATTAAATTCGCTAAATTTATATTATATATACTATATACTTAGAAATAAATAGAATAGAGAATATCTTAGCATTTATTTGTGCATCGAGCACTCATCATAAGCATAGATAGCTTAGAAAATATGATATATAGACTTAGTAACATTTATAGTAATAATTAAATATTAGATGCTGATCTAAGAAATTATTATAATGTAATTAAACCTGGTAATTATTTCAATAAAAACGTATTATAGTAATTTTAAAAAATTCCTATTATATCTATCGATACTTTCAAATTGCAACGCCTTTCCGTTGTCCCTAACAAATTACAACAGATCCTTATACCTCCTTATCCTCTTATGGCAACCGATAGAAAATTGTTCATGTACATGGAGGCTGAATGCCCGAAGTCTGATAACTACCTTCTCTGCGGGGAAACTATCAATCACCAGCCACGAAAATAGCCTGATTGCATGCAGTGTTCTCTACGGACGAAGACCATCACCATTATTAATATCAATGACGAAATCAAAGGACAACCGCTGAAGATCACTGAAATCTCTAACAATTATTCATCGATAGAAAACGACAAGATACCTCACATAACCCTCAACACAGTAAATCTTAAAAACTTGCAACATCTAGAAGATAAAATAATTGTTCAAAATCCAATCAAGTTGGATCATATAGATACAACAATATATCATACAACGATACCGCTGTATGGGATTATAATATGCAATGTCTCATTCATCTTAATCTTTGTCATTCGACGTCACCTGGGAACAAGAACTAAAGTCACTATGCCAGAGGAAGAATCAAGAAAGGACCAGTCATCGGTCGGATCCAGTAACCAGGAGTCTGTGCCAGCAACATTTTCGTTAAAAGTCCTCAAATAGTTGCTGCTCTGGGGGTGGAGGTGTTACGTATGGAACCATACTATGAATCTTACGGTACCCTACAAGAATTGGCAAGCAAGCATTTAGGATGTTTGTTTCAAAACGAAGGAAAGCCGATGCAGCCCATGTCGCAACGTCCGCTACGAGCGTCAGCTACGAGTCGCCGACACAGCGATTTCATCATTAGCCTAAATTAATTTTCATAATTAATTTTAAATAAAATATTGTCATTCCTAATTCCAACTTCGAATAGGTTTCACATATTTAGTTGTAATTTTTTTATTAATTAATTAAAGTAGTTTTTAAGTAAATTTGGTTTTTTTTCGATCCATCGGCTGCAGTAAACGTAATTGGCTTATACAGTACAGTACAGTATTGTATTGTATGCTCACCTCGAACTCCAGCAGCGTCTTCTTCATGGAGTCGATGTCGAAGATCCTCTGCACGAGGCGCTGCACGGGCGCCGGCAGGCTGCACTTGTCGTCCAGCTCCAGCGCGCCCGCCGGCGCGTTCTCGCTGTAGTCCGTGTCGATGGGGTAGTACGACTCCGGCATCTGGGGACGGTACGACGGCGGTCGGCTTATGGTGGCGGTTCGCGGCTGGCGACCGCGACAGGAGAGACAGAGACAAGAGACCGCGACAAGTTATATCATTGGTCGTCTCGGTTTTGTTGTCTCTGTCTTTCCTGTTGCGGTCGCCTACCGAGGCGCGAACCGCCACCATTACATGCATATTTTAATCGTGTAACGCCGGTATTTGAGTACTGAAAAATAAAAAAACGTACTGACAATAAACTCGATTTATTTCTTGATTGAATTTACAAATTTAATTGAAGTAGAAAATAATTTCTTGTCCGATCGCTTCGCTCTCGCCAAAAGGAATGCTCAGCTGCTCGACTATCCTCTCCTCACCACACTTCACCCCTCCTCTCCACACCTCACCCCTCCTCTCCACACCTCACCCCTTCTCTCCACACCTCACCGCCTCTGCTCCCTCTCACTGCTCTCCGCCCAACGTCAAACAATGTTGCCCGTTACAATCGTTTAAGTTTTAATCTCTAACCCCTAATCATAGTAATATTATAAATGCGAAAGTAAGTTTGTTTGTTGCGCTCTCACGTAAAAATTACTTAACCGATCATCGTGAAACTTTGTACACGTATGAGGTATTAGAAGTGACATAGGATACTTTTTATTTAAAAAAATCTTTCATCAATACACCCACGCGGGCGAAGCTGCGGGCGGAAGCTAGTAGTATTATAAATGTGAATGTAAGTTTTTTCTTTACGCTTTCACGCGACTAAAACTACTTCAACGATGATCGTGAAACTTTGTAGATATATTCTTGGAGGCATTAGAAGTAACATAGGATACTTTTAATTAGATTTTTTTTTTACGAAAGATATAATTATTGTTTGTCAAAAAATCTCAAAATATAGCTACTTTAACGCCATCTAGCATTCCAGTAATTAATTCGTTTCTATTGTAATGATCTCTGATACTTATTTAATGGCTTCAATACGAGCGAAGCCGCGGTTAAAAGCTAGTTAATTAATATATGATATATATAATAACACTCAAATATCTGGCAGAAAAACCTGTCTAAAGTAAAAAAAAATTAAGATAAACATAAAAAATTAAACACGTGCGAATTTAGCATCTATATGACTTCTTAAATAATTATATCTGAACTTTATGAGAGTAATAGGAATCTATTGCTCTCATAAAGATCTCTATAATTAGTTTTTTCTAAATATCTTTCATGTACAAACATCGGCTAATTATAATAAGTATACTCGTAGATATATAATTATGTTTAACTACTATATTTTTTTTAATGTATGTATATAATATCCATAACACATATACAAATAGATACATATCAAACCCAGACCTGGGGCAGGAATCGAACCCACAACCCCGGAGCGGTAAGCAGGGTCACCTGCATCAACGGGTCAGTCGTGTATGTATAAGATGATTATTATTTTCTGCCTCACCTTGATAAAGTTTTGTCGCTCCTCCCATGGATTTTGAGTTTTTTCCATATAAAGATTTTCAAACTTATCAACTGCTTCATTGAGTGTTTTACATTCTTCTACCTTAGTACCTCCAATTGGAGTACCAATTCTACCCCACGATCGAAAGAGCCAAAACCTAAACATATAAATTCTAGTAAGAAAAGTACATTTTTAAAATATAAAATTATCATTAATTCAATTATATAAACACAAATTTGTTTTATAAGTGATTTATTTTTAAACTATTTGTTTTATAAACAATGGTAAAAAAAAAAATCTAAATAAAAATTAAAATGTTGCTATTGTTTGACTTCGGTACTACCAGTTTTTAAAAATTCTACTCGGTGACCACTTCTTACTGAATAGGTACAATGATTTGTAAATAGTCTTTAACACATTCGCTGCCAGCCACTCGGATCCGAGTAGGGCTAGGTGCATTAGCTAGGTGCCGTCCACTCCACATTTCTGTGGCACTCAATTTGCACATTGAAATGAGAATTTTTTTATCCAAGGACGCCGAGTTTTAACTGGCCTAAGGAAAATGAACGTGCAAGATACTTGGATCCGAGTGGCTAGCAGCGAATGTGTTAAAGTAGATTTTATTCTGATAACAAATATTCATAATGCTAATGTACCTGTTTTGAGTATATGAATTTATATTTGTCTCATTTATCTTTATTAAGATTATTATCTTTAAAAAGAGTTTGTCCAAGCGACTATGTGTAGACGAGTAGCGGATTACAAACACTTGTATATTTTGGCCGAGTAAAGGTTATAGTGGCGGTTCGCGCCGCGACAGGTGACCGCGACAATAGAGACAGAGACAAGAGACACATAGACACAGAGACAAGTTAGATCATAGGTCATCGCGGTTTTGTTGTCACTGTCTCTCCTATTCCGGTCGCCTGCCGCGGCGCGAACAGCCACCATTATGAATAAAATTTGAAATTCGAATCGGCCCAACTCGGGTGCGGCCAACGTCCGACTCACTTGCTCTTGTTGTCCGCCTTGAGCACCTGCAGCTTGTAGTAGGAGTTCTTGCCGGCGACGACGTCGGTCTTGGCGAGCACGACGGAGTACTTGCCGCCGTCGCGGCACGCCACCACGTGCGCCTCGTCCTGCAGCCCTGAGTCCGGGTCCACGGCCGAGCCGCCTGCGAAGCGTTCAATAACCTAAGTTAGCATTATATAATCCGTGCGCGATGAGAGTAGGATGCGATCTTTTGGAACTGAGACGCCCACGTTTCGTCGACCAGTTGTAGCGTCGGCAAACTCGCGTCGAAGTTCGCGTTATTTTTTTTATGTAAGAGGAACGTATACGCTAGTTGTGATTTCTGTGCGCGTGAAACATTTATATGTGTTTTCATAACACAATGATAAATCGCAAAAATAATTAATTTATTATTAATACTAGCTGATACCAAAAAAATAATTAATCTCATTTGTTCCGCACTTTTGCTAACGCTACTTGAGAACTGTCATTTTAGATTTACTTAGACAAGGTTCCATCCCATTCTCATCGCGTGCGGATTATGCGGATTACAGGAGTTTGTTGTCGATTCTTCGGTATCTCTCTCTCTCTCGTATATCAGGGTCTTCCCCCGAGAGGAGGCCCAAGGGTGAAGCAGTAGTTAAAAAAAACAACGTGGTTATCACTGCACGTATATGCTACGCTATGTGCAATGTGTTAGAAAAACTCCAGATGCACTATTATAAAGTTTATTAATTGACACAACAGTACTTAACACTACTAAAATTATATCGAGTCCACCTTTTACGTCTGATCCGTAATGAGTATACATTCTCTTTTTTTTTTTTGATCTACCGCCGCCAAAACTATATAATTAATTCCCGCCAACGTTCTATTTTTGAGTGTCAACTGTGTTGCCATGACAAACGAGTTATGAACGGTGTTTTAATTAATCGATTTTACTGATATTAAAATGATAGTGTTGCTAAGCCTTAAAATAAATGTTTTGATTGTTGATTTATATTTTAATACACTAACAAATGTATTATGTGTCGCGGGTGTAGTGCCTTTCATACGGTATATAGAATTGTACTCGCAACCATGTTTAATTTCAACTCTAAAATATGCAATTTTTTCATAGTGTCAAAATAATATCACTGATTTTTGTATCAAAAAGAAATCTGATTAGAAGTATTTTGTTTACATAACAGATTTCAAGTTATTTTCCTACGATCTGTGTATATGAAATATAAGAAAATTAAGAAAAAAGAAAATTTACCTTTGATTTTGAGTTTTGTAACGGTAGATTTAGATTTTGCATACATGCTCCCAGACTTTTGTATGGACTTTCCATCGATGACATCTTGCGGAACTCGTTTTGTTGGCTATTGTAAGGTTGAAAAAAAAAGAAAAAAAAAACAGGGGACTAAATTTATATAATTTTCAATATGACAAATCAGAAATAGAACAGTAATATTACTTACATCAGAACCCCAATCCGAAATATTGTTTTCTTTTATAAGTTCAAGTGTTTTGGAAACACTACCAGTAGTGGGATCAATTAAATCCAAGAATGATTCTTCTACAACCTAAAACATGTTGAACAATAATTACTATGTACTAGCGGCCCGCCCCGGCTTCGCACGGGTATTTAACTAAAATTTTAAAAATTATAAATTTATATTTTTTATCACCTACATGCGCCATCTATCGTATAATGGTAGAATATCGTTTTTATATATAGTGACATTTAACATAATAGTACCTGTATTAATTGAAAATGATGTTTATCTAAAATATTGAAACGATTTCTATTCCTATCCGACATATTTAGTAAACTTTTAAGTTTAACAAAATAATAACTCAAAAATAAGTTTTGTGAGTTTTTAAGATTCCTTAGACCAGATGACGTTGGCGGCGTAGGTACCTATTTCTATTTTCTTAAATATTTATTTTTAAATTTAATTACAATGAAACAAAAACTAAATTATACTATGAGTTATGTATAATTTTTATGTATTAAAGTTATTTACATTGGTTTTGTACTTTTTACGTGATACGTGCACACATAAAAAACCGATAAGAGATGGCGCTGATTGAAAAAAAACGCGCTATTAAAATTTATTCTTGATAATATATAGTGTATTAATAAAACGAAGGTTTTAACAAATTTATTATTTGTAATTACTATGTATATATACTATAATATCGTGACAATAAATTGTTAGTATTAAATATAGCAATTGTCTATTAGTGGTTTTGCACATATTGTATTTAAAGATTTGATAATGCCTATACAAAATTCACTGAATATGTCAGTTGTTTATTGGTTGTAAAGTCCAAGTTAGTTGTGAAGAAACGTTTCGAAATTATTTTAAATTACTTTTAATCAGATGTAGCAGTATTAATAGTTTCTTACCTCAATATCTTTTTCTTGTATCTCGGCCATCTTAGAGTTCATCTTTTCGAGTTCACTCTTAGAGGATACGACAGCAGCAAGCGTGTCTGTCAGCTTGCTCACCACTAGACCTCCTAACTTCAATATACGGTTCTTTATATCCTCTTTAGGAGTTTTAAATTTACCATAAATGAAAAATTGTAGATTCTTCAGAGGTGGTATTGGTTTACTGCTTTGGGAACTAAAATTATAAGCATTATAATTATTATAAATAACATAATTTTTCTTATGTTTGGTTTTCACTTTATATACTTTACAAATCAGTCAATATGTTTAAAACAACTCCAATTCAATTTCAAACACAGATCTAGACGAATAGATAGGTAGATCTAAGTGATAATCACATTTAAACAAGAAGATTCAAGTTGTTAAAATTGATACGCTTTGTGCATTACAAAAATTACAAAAACTTCACTAATATTGCTACTTATTATAAATTAAAGTTTCAGGTTGGATGGATATTTGTTTATGTTTTATAAGGAAACTACTAAGGTGTTTGCAATGAAAACTAGTATGTAGATAGTCAGAGATCCAGTATACACAGGCTATTTTTTATTCCTATAATTCCCATGGGATCGGCCGTTAAGAAAATAATTCAGAACACAAAGCTCATGTGTACTACATGCAAAGTATGGTTTAACCATCAAAACAATTTTCTTAGTAAATCGTACCTCTCTGGTTCTTCTTTTTTCACAACAACAATGCTAGGAGGCGGCTCACTTTCAAATATTCGGTCACTACACTTTGACTTAAACTTTTTGAATGCTGAATGATCTGCAAATGCTTTGGGTACTTTCATTGCTTTCCTCTTAGGGGTTTTAGTTGTATATCTACATTTTGACCACTCACTTATATTCCCTAAAATAATTACAATACATAATTTTAGTGAATAAAAAGGAAGGATATACAGATAGGTATATCTTCTCATATCTTTTTAAATTACCTGTACACTTATAATAAAATGTGTCCAGCATAAGTTGTCCATTACAATCGGGGCATGGCTCAGGAACACCAAATGTCATAATGTCAGCCAAATGGTCCAAACACTGAAAATTACACAATTATTTAAGTGAATAATATTATTCAATAATCTTTAAATTTCTTCATTGAATAAAAAAAGAACAAAAAAATATTCATAATTTCAAACTAATTCTTAAAAGAATTAACTCAAGGCACATATTGCTGATATGTTATTATTTTTCGTTTATTATAAGGTACGGCTCACGCAACGGCTCAATTACGGAAGTGGTTGGAGGTTCATCCTACAGCCCTTGCCCTGATCCAGGATCCGTGGATCAGGCAGGGCCGCATATGCGGTTTCTCCAATACTGGAGGTAAGCTAATACATTGTACAGGGCCTGAAACACCTCGGACCTGTATTTTTATTTCTGATAATCTACTTGTGCAACCCTTAACAGAATTCTGTTCCAAAGATCTATGTGCAATTTCACTACTGGATACGACTACACACCAGCCCAAGGTGGTCGTCGCCTCTGCCTATATGCCAGAAGGAGATGAACCACCGCCCCCTGTGGAGCTGACAAGGCTGGTGAGCCACTGCGAAGAAGCCAAAATGGAGCTCCTAGTGGCTACAGACTGTAACGCACACCATCCGTTATGGGGCATGCAGTCAGAAAATGATAGAGGTAAGCAATTAGTGGAATACCTTTTTACTACTAACCTAAACATACTGAACGTTGGGACAGAACCTACTTTTGTCACCAAAAGGTCCAGAACTATTATTGACATCACACTAGCGACAGACGGAGTGTGTAACACTATATCCAATTGGCATGTGTCCAAAGAAGCGTCTTGCTCGGACCACAGATGGATACTCTTCAACCTAGAAGTAAGTACAACCAGCCCAACTCCTCGCAGGAAACCCCGCAAAACGAACCCCGCCTTATACAAGACGTTGATGGAGTCGTGTTTAAAGAAGGAATCGGTTCCGGAGAGAATAGTGGGAGTGGACAATATTGAGAAACAGGTAACACGAGTCTATGACGTAATTAATACCTGCTATCACACTGCATGTCCTCTTACCATTCCCCCCTCGGGTAAGCCAAGGGCGCAACCATGGTGGGGACCTGAATTAGAGAGGCTCAGGACTAAGGTAAGAAGACATTTAAATCGTGCAATGAACACAGGCGCTGACTGCGACTGGGATCGTTACAAAGACTGGAAACAAAAATACAAAAAACGCATCAGATACAGAAGTTCTGGAGGCTGGCGTAAATACTCTACTGGCATAGAATGCCAACACCAGGCTAACAGGGTAAGAAAAGTGCTTTCAAATCAGCCTAGACAAGTCCTAGGAACCCTAAGAAAGCCTGACGACACTTTCACCAGTACACCAGAGGAGGCTGAGCGGCTCCTAATGGAGACGCACTTCCCCGGTTGTGAAATCACGCAACGCATGGAATGGACGGATGAAAGTAATACTGCTGAAGATGAAAACTGGCAAATAGCTCACAAGGTGGTAACAATAGACAAAACAAGATGGGCTATTAATACGTTTCACCCCTTTAAATCAGCGGGTCCAGATGAGGTTTTCCCAGCCCTTCTACAGTGGGGTGGTGAGACCCTCTACCTCCTGCTAACCACTTTATTCAGGGCGTGTCTTGCGCATGGATACGTTCCTAGAAAATGGAGGGAGGTGAAAGTTATCTTCATACCAAAACCAGGTAAAAGTGACTACTCTAACCCTAAATCGTACAGACCGATCAGCCTTACTTCCTTCGTTTTGAAAACCTTGGAGAGGCTGTGCGAACGAGAACTGAGGGAGAACTACCTTCAAAAAATTCCCTTGCACCCTAATCAACATGCGTATTGTCAAGGTAAATGCACCGATTCTGCACTTCAAGCCGTGGTAAGTGTTATTGAAAGTGCTCTGTCGGAAAAATGCTTCTGTCTGGGCATCTTCCTCGATATAGAAGGTGCCTTTGACAAGACAAAATTCACTAAGATAAAAGATGCTCTACATCGGCATGGGGTATGTACTACACTAAAAACTTGGATAGGTAACATGCTCCAGCATAGAATTATACTAATGGTTGAGGGAGAATCACAGAGAGCAATGGTTGCTAAAGGTTGCCCCCAAGGAGGTGTGATCTCGCCACTTCTGTGGAATATGGTGGTAAATGACTTAATTGCCACCCTCAACGATAATTACTACTACACGGTAGGTTACGCAGACGATCTCGCTATTTTAATACGCGGAAAGTTCGTTAATACTATATGTGAAGTTACGAACGCAGCATTAAAAATCGTGGAACAATGGTGCGGAGACAATGGCTTATCAGTAAATCCAACTAAGACTGAACTGGTAATGTTTACAAACAATAGAAACTTTGGCAACTACAAATTGCCTAAATTGTTTAATACTGAACTTCAATTGGCTAGCGAGGTAAAGTATTTAGGAGTAATACTGGACAGCAAGCTGAATTGGGGCGCACATATGGATGCGAAAATAAATACAGCCACTATATCCTTCTGGCAGTGCCGTAGGATGATAGGAAAGACATGGGGTCTCGCCCCGAATATTGTCCTATGGCTCTATACAGCAGTGATTCGGCCGATGATAAGTTACGGAGCGGTTGTGTGGTGGCCACGCACCGATCTCATAACAGCAAGTAACAAATTACAACGCTTCCAGAGATTGGCATGTTTAGCGATCACAGGAGGCATGCGTACTACACCAACGGCAGCAATGGAAGCCATGCTGAATCTTCCGGCTCTACACCTCTTTATAAAACAAGAGGCGGCTTCTGCTGCGGTAAGGTTAAAGACTCAAAATCTCTGGAAAACCAGTAGGTCCCCCCACGCTGAGGTTCTGCATGAGGTGATGCAAAAGGAACCATCTCTGTTGGCGGTAAGTGACAGGTTTCCAAAGCAATTTATTTTCGATAAGAAATATAAAATACAGCTGCATGAAGATCCGCACGAAGGGATTAATGTTAAGGACCTGAGGATCTTTACTGATGGCTCGAAGACTGGATCAGGTACAGGATATGGTATATTCTCGGAGGATCTAAATATACAGATAGCTGCACCTTTGGGTGCTCATAATACCGTCTTCCAGGCGGAATGCATGGGCATCATAGTAGCAGCTACGGCGACTCTGTCTCGAAAGGTAAAGGACCACTCCATCCGAATCCTCACAGACAGTAAATCAGTACTACAAGCCTTACAAAGCGACATTATCACCTCAAAGCTTATATACAACTGTCACCAATCCCTGAGGTATGTAGTAATAATAACAACGTAACTCTACAGTGGATCAAAGGTCACAGTGGCTCACGTGGGAACGATGCTGCTGATGAACTGGCCAGAAAAGGTTTGGAGATGGTTGCGATTGGTCCAGAACCAATCGTCCCCCTTCCCTCAGGATGGCCTACATCAGTCATTCGGTCACACACTAAGGAGCTGCATAATACATACTGGACACAGGTGAGTGGATGCAGGCAAGCGAAAGAGGCTCTACCGCATATAGACCGGAAATTATCCCGCAAGCTGATAAAACTCACACGCCCAAGATAACGTAAAATAACTCATATTATTACGGGTCACGGCCCATTTAACAAACATCTGTTCAATCTAGGTGTTACAGACAGCCCCCTTTGCAGAGCTTGCATGGAGGCAGAGGAGACGGCAGCCCACATTGTTCTGGAGTGTACGGGTCTGGCCAACTACCGGGCCAAACACTTGGGGTCACCGACGACTCTCCCCGAGGTTATTGGTGACACCAGAGGTTTAGTCAAATATTTGGAGGAGTTGGGTTGGCAGGATTAGCCGCCCGCTTAACAAACGCAAAATAGGCGCACAGTAGACGTCGAGTTGCGGACACAAGCCCGTGAATACATATACATATATACATATAAGGTAAAAACGTGCAAAATATATACCTACAATATAATATATATATATATATATATATATATATATACAGGGTGACTGGCGAGATACTATCGGTGTTTAAGGAGAGTGCTCGGTGCATGGTTCTCATTCGAATTATGTAAAAATATAACATAAATATTAATAAGCTTCTAAGTAAAGTTGCCCAACTGTTATCTAATTATTTACGCGTCGTCTGGACACCCTAGTTTCCACGCGGTAGTTAATTACGTCCAAACACCGCCAAGTGTTAACAGGGTTGGCGGATAATTCCCTAACATAAGTAACGATCGTTATCTTGTCTATGATAACAACAGTGATCGACGGCTGTACGTGCTCTCCGAGGCACGGTAGGGACCCACAAGGACATACACCCAGACCGGAAAAAAATATTTGTACAAATATCTGTCCCAAGCGAGAATCGAACCCGCGACCACCAGCGCGTGGCGTTGCAGTTGAGGCAACTACTCGCACCACTACACCAGAACGTCGCGTGTCGTGTTTTCATTTAATGATATTAACGAATTATTTACAACGATTTTCAATCATTAAACTACCTATTTACCTACATAACTACACTAACACACACACAGTCACTTTTAACAGTTTCGAAAGCAATGGTGATTCTGCATTTGTGTATTGATAAGCCATACCTAATTACTAATGACAGATTACACTAACACACGACAGATTAGGTATACGCGTATGATCGATCGCTAGGCGCGCAGGAGCCGGGAAGACACACGCAAAAAACACAACAAAAAACACACAAACAAAAACCCAACTGCGTAAAATACTCTTATTATAAACAAAAAAGAATAAAACAATTTACTAGCTTTCATTTGATACCCATATTGCTACAGTAAGAAAAAAATCAACCCCCCCCCCCTTCATTCCGCCATTTGCGGGCGCCATTTTGAAAATTTATGTAGCCTATGTCACTACTACAATTTAGACAAATCCAACGACACGTCCTCATATGTCAAAAACCGTCCAGCCGTTAGGGCTGTAGGGCGTGCCAAAGAAATGGACATACATACATACATATTACATACATACATTCGAAAAACATAACCCTCCTTCTGTCGCAGTCGAGTAAAAAACAATCAGTGTTAGCATAATGAATACGAGCAGCTCCTCAGAGTCTGATTTGGAAGCAATGGATTTTATTTTTAATATATCCCTACCCAGAAACTTAAGGCGTAGGAATAATTACGGATGAAGAATTTCAATTGAGATATCGCTTTAATTAAATAAGAACACACAGATAAAGTGGACAATGATGTCGTACATAAATAAGGACTTGTCATATTTTTTTAACTAAAACAGTGCTAAGCCACTTATTTATTCTCGAAAAAAATATTCTAGTAAATAAAACTAGTATTCAAGATGAATTAAAGTAATAAAATCAATTTTAGACACGATCTCTTAAACAGAGCCATCTAGCTGTAAATAAAAGTACAAGTTTGTAATGTACGACGTAAATGACAAGTAAACCAAGAAAATAAACTTGTATTTAAAATTATATTAAATTTCTAAATATGATTCTGTTAAATAGGAATTAATTATTTTATAAACATTGAACATTCTATTTCGCTGACAACAAATAAGTAAAATGTATGTTAATAACTCGTGTACGACTATAAAAACCTTATATCTTTACACAATAAATGAAACGATGATTATTTGAGAATCAACAGAGTTCTAGTAAACAAAAACAATTATGTTTATTAAATAAAAGCAAGCAATAATAGTAATAATAAGCCATCTAGCGACCAGTAGCCAAAATAATTAATTGATTATAATATTAGCAGACATTGTAATAGTTTTTTCACTAGGTGTCGCTAGATAAAGATCAGATTTGATAGAAGATTTTTTTTAATACGTTGAAAAATGATAAAGTTACTTTTGAAAATATTAAAAAAAAAAACACCACAAAAATAAACTTTATCATTTGTTGAACAGCTAACTGTTGTTTATTAAATAAAAGCAAGGAACTACGGTCCTGGCAGACCAGTAGTTTTGCTACTTGCCGATAGAGGCATACTAATCACCGAACTTTCTAGACAAAATAAATAATTTAATTTAAATATTACTTACGAGTTGAAAGATATGTTTATTCCATTTGATTTTGATGTGATGAGCAACAAATTCGTTGACTAGGTAAATAATGTAATCTTTGAACAAAAATAAATATGAACTGTTCACCTATCTTGGTATTTCCGGCGTATTTAAAATGGAATCATACTTATTTACAACTATTTTCAATCATTAAACTACCTATTTACCTACATAACTACACTAACACACACACAGTCACTTTTAACAGTTTCGAAAGCAATGGTGATTCTGCATTTGTGTATTGATAAGCCATACCTAGTTACTAATAACAGATTACACTCACACACGACAGATTAGGTATACGCGTATGATCGATCGCTAGGCGCGCAGGAGCCGGGAAGACACACGCGTGCGCGGCATGCCGAGACTTACGCCTCACTGACCTAGTGACCTAGTGACGCCTGCGGGCTTAGCCGCGGGGCGGGTGTGCGGGTGCTAGCGGCACAGTACAACACCACGTCGCGCGCGCCGCCGCCGGCATGACTGGAAATATACCTACACCGCCTCATTTGTTTTGAATTGAAATATATGAGAATTTGGCCAAAAATTAAGTACCTATTTGTTTCACATAATTCGAATGAAAATCGTGTGCCGAGTGTTCTCCTTGGATATTGATGGTATCTCGCCAGTCACCCTGTATATATATATATATATATATATATATATATATATATATATATATATATATATATATATATATATATATATATATATATATATATATATATATATATATATATATATATATATATATATATACATATATATTTGATTTGGATAAAATATGTAATAGTAAATTTTTACTGTGGACCTTGGAAATATTTAGATAGAATAAAATAATAACCTCATCTCGACCTTTCAGGACTTCTTGTGAATTAGCTTCAAGTATATCATGCAGATCATTCTTGGAGAGTTCACTGAGTGCACCACGGTATTTATGGAATGATTTATTTTGTTTCTCGATTTTTTTCTGTACATCTTTTTCTTTCTTTATATCATCTTCATCTTTAGGTTCCAATTTCAATTTTTTCACTGGCACTTCATCAGCTTTACAAGCCCTAAATAACATTATTGCTTTTAAATAAAACATAGTAGATCTACTGGACATGTTCATATTTATTAATATCTTGAAACTTTATAATAATAATAATAATAAATTGTTTCATAGTACATACTTAATAGTTTCCTTAACTAATTTTTGATCTTCCTTTTTGAGATTCTTAAAGCCCGGAAGATCCTCACCACCAGCTAAGAATAAGTATTCATTTTTTTTCTCAGCAAAACAATTAAGATGATGCCACATGGGATGATCACCATACTTTGGATCATATGCCAATTTTGACACTCTTATTTCATCCTAAAATTATAAAATGTATATATACCATCTTGTTCATATATTTTGTAATTTAGCATTTGGTATATATTCCAATTAAATATTTTAAAAAACTGGAATTTAAGTTTTTTAAATTATAAAATTAGTTAATTTATATACCTTACAAATTTTAATATCACAATGTTTGCATGTAGCTCTACTGGACTTAGAATATTCTATAGAATAATTTAATAGAGCTGCCTTTTCACTGTTATCTCTCTTTGAAGCTTTACCTTTTTTACCTTTTTCAGCAGGCATCACAATCCCTGATGAATTTCCTAAAAAATAAACATGAAAAAATTACTAATCTTATAGCTGCAGCTTCTAAATCTGCCATTACGATAACCTAAGGGTATTTTGATTTAATCATCATCATTAATTTTTATATTTATAATTAAAATTAATTTGTTACATCAAGTTTAAGTAGATTCTTTTACTGTAAATACACTCACCGGCACGGAAACTTGGCCAAGTATAAAATTTGTGATAACTTCAGTTTTTTTCAGTTTACACTACAAATTTAGGCCAATTTTGATCGTTGTTCATCCAATTAACGTCTTTAATCATTTTTAAGCATAAATAATGTTCTTTTTAAGTTTATAATGAAGTTTAAGCACAAAATCACATTTACACAAAATTAAACACTGCAGTTTTGAGCACTAGTAATTAAAAACTGTTTGATCTTTGGTAAACTTTTTAACTTTTTAATATCGCGTGTTTCCTCCTCTAGCCCTTATGACCGCCTGCATTCGATCTGGCATGCTTTGGATGACATTTTTGATGTCCAATTGCGATAAGTCGCGCCATGCAGTCAGTGCGGCATCTCGAAGCTGGCTAAGAGTTTGTGGTGGGTTCGATGCTGTTTTAATTGTCCTTTTTAGCTTATCCCAAATATGCTCTATTGGATTTAAGTCGGGGCTGCGAGCTGGCCACTGCAATTTTTGAATACCAACCTCTTGAAGGTACTCATTTACGATATGAGCGACGTGTGGACGTGCATTATCATGCATTAAAATGAATTGATCATATCCAATAAACCCTCCAAAGGGTACAACATGTTCTTGAAGGATATCCTCGATATATCGTGTTGCAGTTAGAGCGTTATTGACGATGACCAATTCTGTACGTGCATCAGAACTAACGCCACCCCATATCATTATAGAGCCTCCACCAAAACTCACTGTTGGAGTGGTAGTAATCGCCAGATATCGTTCACCTTTCCTTCTCCACACACGTTGTCGACCATCAGGTGCATTTAAAGCGATCCTGCACTCGTCCGTAAACAAAACTCTTGCCCATTGTTCATGAGACCAGTTAGCATGTTCGCGGGCAAATTGAAGTCGAGCTGCTCTATGCTGTGGGAGGAGCTGTGGGCCACGGGCTGGTCTTCTCGCTCTTAAATTAACTTCCTCCATACGTCTTCTCACCGTACGCTCACTAACATTTACATTCCTAGAGATTTGAAGCCGCTGCTGGATCTCGACCGCAGTAAGGAAGCGATTTCTTAAAGTCTCTAACACGATAAAGCGGTCGTCACGAGCTGACGTGCAACGTACACCACCACTACCTGGTCTGCGTGTACAGAGGCCAGTCTGTTGGTACCGTTTTAATGCATATTGCATTGAAGAACGTGGTACGTTAAGGATAGTAGCCACTTCACGATGGGTCATCCCTTGTTCCACTAATGACACTGCTTGTGCTATCTGACTTGGTGACAAAGGCATTTTTATGGATCCTTAGGCGCCTTTAGATGTTTATTTATCACAATAAAACCAAAGAACTTCGGCAACTTAACACTTACAAATTCCACAACACAATTCAAAATGTAGAGTTCGTCGGATAAATGACACAATTCAACTAAACTTCAGAACCCAAACCAGAATGCACTTCAACTTAGTTAATTACCCTCTTAGGATTAACGTAAACATTATTTCTACCCACTTATACAATAAAAACAAAGTTAGACACACTTAAAAAAATTTTATCGCATGTTATGAGTTTGGCCAAGATTCCGTGCCGGTGAGTGTATTAAATGTATATTTCAATTAATATAAAGTTAATAGAATATTCTCTGACAAAAAATACTACTAAAATGATATAAATTTTACTAATAATTTATGGAAAGAAACAAAGCAACAGGTATCCTAAAATTTGAAACTATTTCAATTAATTGAATTCCTGTAATAACATTTGAACTAAACCTAGATAATTATTGTTTAATTATATATAGATACAAATATTTATTTATGTATTTAAATGCTTCTTTGTACAATACATTTAAAGTATTAATGAAAGGTAGGCTATAATACATAAATAATAATTTTATTATAAATTAATAGTAGAAGATCCGAACCTAAATCGACCTTCACCGGGGTGATAATAGAATGAGACCTATTTTATAATAAATTTAGTCTATTAAAAAATTTATTAAAAATGGATTGCTGGAAAAATCCTGGACAGGATATTATATAATTATTTATTAAAAAATCATGTATGTAATATGTTACAATAGACTTGAAGTATGTGAAATTTTTCAAAATAATTTTTTTTTTTTTTTTTTGTGTCTAGACTAAAGACTAAATTTATTATAAAATAGGTCTCATTCTATTATCACCCCGGTGAAGGTCGATTTAGGTTCGGATCTTAGACTATAATATATTATGTAAACACATACCCAACATGCTCTTAATTCTGTTTTGATCATCATTTTTTAGTTTATTAAAATTTGCAATTTCAGCTATATTATCTGGACATTTCTTTTTAAAGAAACATTCTTCATGATGCCAATTTGGTTGCTTGCCATCATGAAAAGCCGACTGCAAACAAACATATTTTAAATTACGCAATAATGAGAATCATGTACCGAGTAGTCTCCTTAAATATTGATAGTAATTTACCAGTCATCCTGTATAATGAAACACATACAACAACATTTTAATACACCAAAAAAAAAAAATATATATTTTTAATTACTTTAAAAATTACTTTGTAACAGGAAGGTTATGAATCTTCAGTCATAGAAACAGAATTTCAGATGTTTTCTAACTTTTCACGTTGTTCATACTAAGCTATTGCAGATCATAAAAGTTTTAGTTATTAGGCAGGAGGTGAAAATCTACGTTTTTCTATCTATCATTTCGTATGAGTACAGTACCTTCGTTTTTAAATATGTAGTTTACAGCCTATCCTTGACCCAAATGGTAATAAACACAACCAACATTATTTATTTATATTTAATTATTATTATTTTTCATAGGAAAAAAAGAAATAAAAGGATTAGAACAATTTAAGCGACAGACTAGGTTAAGCGAAAATGTAGCATAACATTTTTGTGATGCTCCTCTATCAGAATCATTTAAAACTTTATATCAGAATTGGGTATACAATGGTTCAGATAGACCCTTAGTGGTCCAGGTGGAACCCCAGGGGGCCACGGGAGACTCGACGGGGGTCTACGTTGGCGTGACAAAAAAAAATGGGGTTCACAATTCGTAAGTCGGTCCATGAAAATTTATCTACTTTCGATTATGAAGAACTAAAATGTTGGCTTGACTTCACCTATAAATGCAGGCCGATATAATTATAAGAAACTCAGCGACTGTTACTTGTAAAAAGTTGCATATTCCATATTCAGTACAACGTATCGAGCCTTGCAAAGCGCCGCTGCCGTCCGCATCGCTTGTTCAGACGTGCAAAGGAACGAAATACGACTTGTGGTGTGGGCATAGACGTAGCGAGGTATGGGCAGGGGGGACAGCTGCGAGTGGTAGGTACGTATTAAAAATTTTATACTGAGTAGAGTCATTATTAGATACTTCCATAAAAGAACAAAAAGCCGAGAGAGGTCGAACTTTTTGACCTGACTTTATTAGTAATTTTTATTACCTGACTGGTGGTTCACTAAAATAGAGATGGATATATTATGATTGACCTGCATGATTGTAAATATTTCAGGTTCCTAATGCTAAATGACTTAATTAAATATATTATCATAAGTTGTATGTTTAATAATAACAGTAATAAATAAATAATCAAATTCGCGAAGTCTTGATATCAAAATATTATCTCAAAGTATTTTCTATTGAATTTTCAGAAATATATCAAAATATATATGAAAAAAATGTTTTTACATTACATTCAAATCAGTTCAGTTATATTCACTGTTGAAGAGATTTGCACTGCACAAATCTTTTATGACATACTCAAAAGAATTCCTTTGAATAACAACACTGTACAAAGACTTATTTATGAAACAAGCTCTGATATTGAAAGTTTCTTGTGTAATTATCTGCAAACAACTCAAATTTCTATTCAACTGGACGAAACAACTTTACCTGGTAATGAAGCAATATTATTGGCATATGTTCGATTTTTTTCTTTTTTTAGTGACGAAGAAGTTCATGAAGAGCTACTATTCGCGAAAACTTTGGAGATGGATACTAATGGTGAATCAATATTTAATGTCCTGAGTGATTTTTTTTAAAGGAAAAATCGATTCTATTCACAAGAGTTATTTCGGTGGCAAGAGATGGAGCTCCTATATATACCAGAGGTAGTCTAAATGTGGAAAATTTAGCCCACAAAAAAAAATATATATACCAGAGGTAACTACCATTCACTGTGTCATCCACCGACAACCCCTAGTAGCAAAAAATTTGAGTGATAGATTGCACCAATTGCTTTAATTTGTGATTAATGCAGTTTACAAAATAAGAAACAATAGATTGAATACACATTTACTTGCACAATTGAGCAATCTCGTCATCGAAAAGTAGATGTTTAACAAGATTTTAGTCACTTTTTGAATCAGTTTTAGAGTTTCTGAAAAGTAAAGATCCAGATTTAAAAGAAAGCCTCATCAATTTGAAAGCAAACATTGCATATTTGACAGATTTGTTCAAAAAATTTTATGACATTAGCTTACAATTACAAGGGGACAGCCTCAATTTAATAAAAACGAAAAATTGTAATTTGAGAATTTTCCCAGTTTTCAAACTTGTCACAGTTAGAATGCCTTGATGAGTTCAAAATCAGATTTGAAGATATTCTGACGATGGAAATACCACCATGAATCATACATCCATTTGATGAAACTGAAGTGGAGAATGTGATATTACAAGAGGAGCTACTCGAGCTTAGCACTAATGAGGAGCTGAAGGTAAAATTTAAAAAGAGGGTATTAAACATTTTGTCTGCAGGCAGAAATACCTGAAAAATATCCTAGACTGTGGGGAATTGTGAGAAAGCTTTTCATAGCATTTCCCTCATCATATCTTATCGAAAAAAGTTTTAGTGTCCATTACAAACCTTTTAACAAAAAAAAGGAGCAGATTGAATATCACAGAACGGGAAGATTTGCGGTTATTCCTAACTAAACTGAAGCCAAATATTGATAATTTGCTGTCAATCCATCAAGTAAATCCCTCCCATTAAAATTATGACTATTTTGTGATTGTCATTGTAGAAGTTACATTACTTTATTAATGTTTAATTTTAATTATATTACGACTGTTAATAATAATTATTAATAGTGTAATAATTACATATTTGAATAAATATAACACAAAAAAGTATACTATTTTTCTTGTTATTTTTATACTATTCTGAAGAATGGGGAGTTTTCTAAATGAAATAAGTGATAATTGATTGGTTCCTTGTACTGGGAGTAGATATTAAAAAAGTAAAGTTGGATGGAATCACTTTTTGATTAGCCAATTTTACTTTTTTTATATTCACTCAAAGCACAATCAATTAATTAATTAACCAATCAATCGACACTCTTTTTTTTAAGGATTAATTCGTGGTTGGAACTCAGCCACAACACAAATTTCCAAAGTTAGATCTAATCTTCACATTTTTTGTCGAGTTTTGGAAATATGGTAGAAATGTAGCTGCAGGTGGTCCACTGGAACCAGCAAAATTTTGAAAGTGGTATATGAAAAAAAAAGACTGGGAACCTCTCAGCTACGATTGCTGACCCAAATAACATTCAATATACATAAAATGTTACAAAAGTATTAGTATAATCAACTTTCATTCTGATATCTGCAAATTTCAATATTACGGCAGAACCTAAGCCAACTCATTACCAACGTTTTGTTCTAATATAGACAATTATATAAAAATATATTTAAAATGAAACTGTTTACCTGCACCATGATAGCTATTCGTAAAACACCTTGATCAATTTTATTTTTACACGCTTTACATGCCGCTCTACCAGATTTGGCATATTCAACTTGGTACGGCAAATCAGTCATTGTGTCGTTTTAAGTATCTGATACCGTTTCTCAATAGATATTTCAAATAAATACTTATTATTGTATTTCAATAAATGAATCGAAATATGTTGCGGTCACATGTGACAACAAAAATACCGGATAAATTGAAATGTTTGCACTCAAAGTTTGAAGTTTAAACTGGTATTTGTCAAAGAGTATGGTATTTGTTTTTGTATTGAATAATCATAGACTAGCAGCCTATGCTAGCACCACCACAGATTAACGATACCATACAAAGAGTATATAATGGGTACGTTCGCGGGCCCTCTTCTAATTGATAATTCATCACTTTTATAGGATTTTTTAATCTATGCATTCCACAGACCACATGCACGGAAATTATACTTCTTTAATCAAAAACTGAAATTAACTGTCATTCGTAGTTCATAAAAGATAATAACCAAAATTATCTTCTTACATTTATTCACTACTTATTTTAATTAAAAACTGATAAATAAAAAACTATAACGCATGTCCCATTTCCGTTTCCACGCATGTGGTCTGTGGAATGCATAGATTAAAAAATCCTATAAAAGTGATGAATTATCTATTAGAAGAGGGCGCGTGAACGCACCCAATAATACCATACTGCGGGCTGCGGCCGTGTTCCGATATATACCAGAGCACTGCAAGATTTTTTAGTTTGCTTTACTGGTTACTGTTTATAACGGAACGCAGTCCAGTATACAGTATACTGGACTACTACTATCATCCTCATTTTACGACTTTTTTTTTTCAAATGAAAATATTTATCATGTACACGTTTTCTATTCAACAAGAAAAATAAAATTATTATTGACTATTGTGGACATTTTTGAATAACAATATTTATTAATAATAATAATACTGAGAGCACCTTACCTCGAAAGCGCCAGTGCTCATGGTTGCTCAAGGTGCTCTCAGTACAAAAAGCCACGGCCTAGTAAAACTAGGTCTGGCATCGACAGTAGTGGGGGTACGTCATCTTACAGTGAGTGCTCTTTCAATTTACGACCGCTAAAGGGCTGACTGTAGATCTATACAAACTGAAATGCTCACGTCCACTCAAAAAACGTTCCTACGGCAGGGATTGCATCTTTTTCTACCATGAATTCAAGGCAACTCTCGTAAGAAAGAGAAAAAATACCAGTAGTCAACGAAATGCTCGGAACGATTTTTCACTTTACATGTTATAAGCTAATGTCAACCTTATGTCAAATATTTCAAGGTGCATATTTGAATATAAAATTTTATTAAGTGAGCGTTCCAGTTATGATATAAATTCCTTGGATAATATACACGAATCGTGTAAATCATGGTCTAGTATACAAGAGCATGGTGTTAATTCATGGAATATGGATACTAAGGAATACCATTTTCTTGTTACGAAAAGTGTCATCGAAATTCATCAATCAATTAGTGGCACCACATTAGCATGAGGGTAAATTTTAAAGGAAGCGCCAAATAACAAAGCAGTCATAACACGAATTGAAGACAATATAGGTACTAATTACACTTGACTACGTAAATTATCTAAACTTACGTTAATTAACTATTTACTTACGTTAATTAACTAAATTACAGTTTACTATTGCATATTTCTTAACTACTAGAAGTCAAAAGAAATACTAAATTATTCAACCCAAGACACTTCACTCTGTTCGCGTGCGTTCGGCGATTCCTTTAAGATTTACCCTATGCTAATAAGACGCCACCCTAGTTTGATGCATTTCGACGGACACTTTTCGTAACACAAGATTGTACTCCTTCAACTATATACTCCATGTTTTTAAACATAATTAATATTTGTAAAAAGGATGCCGAAAATTAAAACTCGGAGGCGTAAGTTAATAATTTAAAAAAAAAAATGTCTATAACCACAACTGAATACCTGAAGACTACTAACGCAAGCACGAAAAGCACTACCTATATATTATACCTTCCTATTTTTGGTTATGTTTGAAATTTATTGACCAATTCGTTTGACAATTGACAGTTGTCGGTAGTTCGTTGTTGGTTCGTTGCTTTGTCAAAGGTGTAATTTTGTATCATATAAAATATAATTTGCTTTGCAATTATTTTGGTGTTTAATTAACTTGTTTATATTTTTGAATTTTATGTTAATTTAATATACCTTTGCTGAACGACAATGAGCAACAGAAAGGAAAGTTTGAAAAAATCACTTGGACTTACAGAATATCCGTGGAGCTCAGGTAGGAAAATATTTACGAATAAATAAGATAATTATTAAAATAATCTAAGTATATCTATACAGTTTCGTTTACTTAAACTAATTTATTTTTATATGGAAGCGAAATATTTTAAGTGGCATGTTATTTTTACAGTTTTGAGAAATCTTGTTTCTCTCTCATTTGTATAAAACAAGTGTATACCTTTTATCGCGCCAGCTACCCTTAATTTTATGACGTATATTTTATTATTCCTTAAACCTGTTATAAAATTTATTTCATATCTAATATATAATTATTTTAGACATAAATTTTGTCGACGACTTTTCTGGTGTAGTGGTGTGAGTAGTTGCTTCAACACTGCTGGTCGCGGGTTCGATTCCCGCTCGAGGCAAATATTTATATTTGTGCAAATATTTGTTTCCGGTCTGGGTGTATGTCCTTGTGCGTTTCCCCACTGTGCCTCAGAGAGCATGTTAAGCTGTCGGTCTTGGTTGTTATCACAGACATCAGATAGAGACCGTTACTCATTGTAAGAAAATATCCGCCAACCCACAGTAGAGTAGCGTAGATTAAGCTCCGAGATACACATAAAACTATAAATATTTTATATTCATTTTATTGTTTAAATTGTTATAAATAATACTTTAAAATTAATCAGTTAAATTGCATGGATATGTTAAGATGATAAAAAGTGCAAAAAAAAGAGTAAGTAATTATCAGAATAACCATTTTAATTTGACAAATGTATTCGGTAATGGTTCTCTAATCTATATATCTAAAAAGTTGTTAAGCCAAAAAAAAAGAAAAAAAAAATATATATATAAAATCTGCCAATCAATCATATTATTACTTTAATAATTTTTATGAGGTTAACAAAAAAGGAAATATATAAACATCTGAAATATGGATGTAATATAATAATGGTGTAGGTGTAAGTCACAACTCCAAATTAATATGTATGCAAAGCTAAGTCAAAAATGAGAAAACTGATTAT
The DNA here is from genome assembly GCA_036937285.1 of Euphydryas editha. Taxonomy (NCBI): domain Eukaryota; kingdom Metazoa; phylum Arthropoda; class Insecta; order Lepidoptera; family Nymphalidae; genus Euphydryas; species Euphydryas editha. The sequence goes on from JAUPFZ010000007.1 coordinate 7,839,881, forward strand.
GCTAACCTTAACCAAAAGCATTTTACCATAGATTAAATGAAGAATAGTAAATTGGTTACTTTGAAATAATGGATTTTTGAACTTTATAATATTCTATTCAAAAGTAAAAATTTACCACTGAATGTCTAAAAGCTTTCCACTAAGACGATGACAGTATTTACAAAGTCATTAACATTAAACCTACTTAAGTAGCTATATCTGTATTATTAGAAAAAGTTGTGTAGTAAGTTCAAGAAAAATGTAAACCTAGAATTTAACAATTTTACTTAGTCTCAAAAGCAGTCATTTGACTGATCTGGTATGCTTAGTGTTAAAAACTGTACCTATGTTCCATTTAAAATTTTAATGTATTTATTAAATAGTATTGTTTTTATTTAACAATTTTATTTATTTATTTATAATTTTGTTTTGTGTGCGTGCGTGCGTGCGTGCGTGTGTGTCATTAATATAATAATTAAATATGATTCCAAATTAGGAGATGAAGAAGACAATGCTCAAACAAACTCTGCACCAGCTGCCCCAACAAACAGCAGACAAACTGAAAATGTTGACCCTAGTCAGCCGGGAACTAGTGGTAAGAGTTAAAAAGATCAAAGCATATACCTAGTTTGTGATTTCACTTCAAACAGAAATTTAAGTCTTCAACTAATTAATTTAACTAATATATCTAGTTGCATCGCAAAAGACAAGCATCCATGCATCTTCACAAATTTTTGCATTAATAATATTTTAAAAATTATTGTAGTAAGTAATATAAAAGTACTTTATTAATCGTCGACGCTTTCACACTTTTTCCCAGGTTGCGTAATTAACTCTTAACCTGGTGTGACATCCCATATTTTACTATAATAATGATAATAATTTTATTTGCATTAAACATGACATACATAATTATACATGTTTAGTCAACAATATGACATGCAAAAATTTATTACAAAGAATTAAAAGCTAATGTCAACAATTACATTAAATCTATCATTTGTCAAGTATAAGATTATAAAGTATCTACATTTTTAAACCTTTTAACTTTTAAATTAAAAATAAAACTAACGATAATTACAACAATACAAAAATTAGACAGAGTAACGCTATAACAATGACAACCGTTCTATGAGAGCGCACACCGACGAAAGAGGGCCGGCAGCGTTGAGCGAGCCGTTTTTATATGTACGGGGCGGGGAGACGTCATCAGGCGATCAGTCTTTTCCCAACACGGCCTCTCCTGACGTGGCTGTGTCCTCGCAGCCCATGCGTGAGCTAGCCGCAGCGGGAACGGCGGCGGCGGTCCCGGTGATGTTGTCACCTTCATCGTGAGATGGCGGCGTCGCATCATCTGGATACGGAGTGGATGCTGGTGCTGAAGTGTCGCCTTTACGCTATATTGACCGTAGACCGCACCGTCGTGACGAACACCATCTATTTCATCGCAGCCTAAAGCAAGCGAAGCATAACATAAGCAAAAAGTTAACGTTCACTTAACCATCTGAGTCGTTATATTTAAATACGAAATGCATTGTAGTTACCATCGATTTATGCATGTGTGTGGATTAAGAAAAACGTTACGGCCACAATTGAACTAAGCTTTTCGAAGGATTTACACAGGTCTATACCTAGAAATAACATCGATGCTCAATGAGAATTAACTCAGAGACTGACACGACACGTCTAGGGCAACCCAGATACCTCTAAACCGAAATAGGATTTACACAGGTCTCTTCCTAGAAATAACATCGATGCTCAATGAGAATTAACTCAGAGACTGACACGACACGTCCAGGGCAACCCAGATACCTCTAAACTGAAATAGGATTTACACAGGTCTCTTCCTAGAAATAACATCGATGCTCAATGAGAATTAACTCAGAGACTGACACGACACGTCCAGGGCAACCCAGATACCTCTAAACTGAAATAGGATTTACACAGGTCTCTTCCTAGAAATAACATCGATGCTCAATGAGAGTTAACTCAGAGACTGACACGACACGTCTAGGGCAACCCAGATACCTCTAAACCGAAATAGGATTTATACAGGTCTCTTCCTGCGCAACCGAATACCCATAACACATGTGCACACACCAGGATTTACATCGGTCTCTAACAGGTCACCCCGATACCCACTAAATAAACACGGAAGGTTTTATACTGGTCTCTAGTCAGTATGGGCCCCTACTGACGCAACCCGATACCTGTCCCCTATTTTATGATCGCTCGGTCTAACCTGACCCTGGCTAACAATTCTACCTAGATATTTCATTGGTGAAAGAAGTACACTTTTTTTTTTAAATTTATTGAGAAACCCGCTTCAGACAACGTCTTTAATACCGAATCGAGTAATATGAGGTTATCTTCAATTGTGTCAGTCAGTAGGAGTACGTCATCTATGTACACTAATCAATTCGACCGGTAACGTAACTAAAGATTTTGCCTAGATTTTCTTACTCCCTAGGCCTCGTAATAATTGGTACGTCGTTTTTACTCGACAAGCAAAATGTTTCAATAAACATGAGGATAATAGTGAAACACACGAGCCACTATCAATTAACACATCAACAGGCATCCCCAATATAACCGCGGTAACAACGTCACGATTTTTAGATATACCCTCATTTTCGCGACAAAAATGAACACCGCTTTTTTTTTCTCGAATCTACTCGCTCTTTTAATAAAAACACTTTCTAAATGCCCAACCTTCTTACAAATAATTTTACTTGTCAACTTGAGAAGACGTTGGGGTGCGGTTATCAACATTATTTCCAGTAACGGTTTTCGTCTTTTTTAAAACAATTTACACTTTACGACTGAACTGATTACACTCATAACATCTTATATTTTTATCTAAGCCAAGTGCAAGATTCGCCCTTTAAACAGTGTCCCACCGATAATGAACATCGTGAATTGAGGGATCAAAATCAGACACAAAATAATGGCTTGGTCTCACCGGGTTAAGAGCGGTAATAGCATCCACCAGCCGTTCCACGACGTCGGTTGAAGCAGCAAGCGCGGTGAGGACAGGCGCAGCAACCGGAGCTGTCGTGACGGAGACCGAGAGCGAGCCCGCTGAGCGGCGAGGTAACGCCGACCTCGCTAGCGTTGACCGACGCCTGCGAGCTACCAAGACGCCCACCAGGCGCAGTCGGTACGATCGCGTTGCTGGCCACTGAGCTTGAGCGCCCAGCCTCCAATGCACCTAATCGGTCCAAAATAGCTCCGAGTTGCTGCCCAATATTGGGCGGCGGCGGTGTGCGCTCCCTGTCGCGTTTTTATTCTCTACCCACGGATGGCATTTTCGATAATTTAGACAAATAGGGATCAGACAATGTCTCCAGCGGACTGGCAATACGTCGTCCGATCCCACTTCTGAATTTATAAACCTTTTAACTTTTAAATTAAAAATAAAACTAACGATAATTACAACAATACAAAAATTAGACAGAGTAACGCTATAACAATGACAACCGTTCTATGAGAGCGCACACCGACGAAAGAGGGCCGGCAGCGTTGAGCGAGCCGTTTTTATATGTACGGGGCGGGGAGACGTCATCAGGCGATCAGTCTTTTCCCAACACTACTATTAAGATTAAAACTCATACAATAAGATGTCAGATTAAAAATAAGTTTTAAATTTACTGATGGAATACAATACATAATAGCAGCGTTTTACCTGTAATTAAAACGCTTATTAATACTTACCTTATTTGAAACTTTTTGGTTGAAGAAGGCACTTCCGTTTTCTGCTTTATCCATGTATACATTGCCCCACTCTATTGACCTCTCGCTCGCACATCTTCCATCTCACCTGGCAGCACAGCGGTTTGTACCGCGTGAACTTCCATCATTGAGTCGAAAACCACTCAGGCAGAAATAAAAATGAAAGTTTCAAATAAGGTAAGTATTAATAAGCGTTTTAATTACAGGTAAAACGCTGCTATTAATCCTTGACCGTTATTTGAAACTTTTTGGTTGAAGACGTGTTTGTTATCGCCTGGTGGAGATGGACGCCAATGTGACCGTTTTACCTTTACCTACTTAGTAGAATGTGTAAATACAGACAAAGTAGTTACCTATGTAACGGATTTTGGTAGGTATCAAGAGGGAGAGTACCTTTATAATAAAGGAGTTTAAATGTGCGAGAAAAATATTTATTGAAAAAATAAAATAAAAATAAAAATACCCTTTTTGTAATCAAACATAATTTAAAAACAATTCTTGTTACTTTAAAAATATTTAATTTGCCTAACTACTTAAGTATAGTATATCATTAATCATAAGGAACAAAAGAGTTAGTAATACTATACTGAGTAGGAACTTTGACAATTTCCCGTCTATAATTGTCTAAAAGTATTTCCAGATCTCCAATTTCCGCGCGAGAGAATGTCGTCAATAGGAACGTTGTCAGCCCAGTTCTTTGAAGCTACCGCTGATCGAATACTGCCCGGAGACGCGATGATTCCGGCATCAGCTAATAGCGTCTTTACCCAACCAGCAATCACTGTCCTAGATGCAGCTTTAGGTTGACCTCTTAAATGTACAAATAAGTTTGAACATTTTGCTGCATCGCGCCTGTCACGTAGGAGCTCCTTACAGTGGTTGACCCAAAAAACTGGGTCAAGCTTCTTTCCTTTAGGGCTTTTTAGTAATTTCCACCCCGACTGTCTGTAATCACAATTATCAGTTTTTGAACCGAAATTTGGCCATAAAATGAGATAATCGTTTTTCTTTTCAAAATGAACATCATCTACAGCCAGTAAAGTTAGGTCGTGTACACGACGACCTGAACATAACAACAGCAAGACCGCGCAATGTCTGGATGCATGAAAAAAGTTGTTTTCATCAATATTATATTTTTCTAAAAATAAAACGAGAATATCCATATTCCAAACGAATTTCTTATGATTTACAGGTTTCTGCAATGATATTGATTTTAAAACATGCTTAACCAAGACGTGTGAGCTTAAATGACCGGATAATTCCGTGTTGCATAATGTGGATACAACAGATTTGTGCAATAAGATTGTGTTGTATGATAATTTTTCTTTTAAATGTAAGTCAGCTAAGAACTTGGCTACATTCGAACCGCTAGGGCTAAACGGATTGACTTTATGAGTTTTAGTCCAAGCAAGCCATCTATTCCATGCTGCTTTGTACGTCTTACGTGTGGAGGGACGCCAGGATGACAATAACAGCTCTAATTGAGAATCATCCCAGCTGGTTAAATCGTCCGACCAGCCCCACATTTCCATACTTCTAATGTCATTTCCCGTACATTGGGAGGTGGAAGGCCTGTCGATGTGTCTATCAGGTACCGATCCAGGTGACGTATCGTGAATGGCGCTGCCAATGCCCTGGACTTGAGGTCTGACCTCCAAAATACGCGATTCCACCACGGGACTACTATAAGAAATGTCCCTTGTGCTTGATTGAGATGTGCTAGCACCTTGGGTATCAAGTAAGGTGGAGGAAAGACCCAGGCTAGCTGGTAATTCCATTGGTGGGAAAAGGCATTGAGAAGTATTGCTTGACTGTCGTGTTGATCTAAAGAGACATAATTGGCCACTACATGTGCATTTTTCGAGGCAAAAAGATCTATAACCGGAATTCCAAATTTTCTGAAAATTATTTCGGTACAAGCAGGCACAAGGTGCCATTCTGGGGGTGATCGGTAACGAGATAGATGATCTGCGTGACCGTTGTATTTGCCCGGTATGTGATGAGCAGAGAGATGGATCCGATGAACCTCTAACAACTGAAAAATTTGGAACGCTATTTTCATGAGAGCTGTAGATTTTGTGCCACCCTCGTTTCGAATGTAGGCAACCGCTGTTCGGTTGTCGCTCTGCCACAGAACTGTGGATCGATTCAGCAACCGATGTTGCATTTCTAAAACCTTCAATACAGCAAGGAGTTCTTTCTGATCTGTTCTTGATCGGTCCACTGTCCTGAAAACGCACGACCGTTCAATTGTGCTCCCCAGGCTAGGTCGGATGCATCTGTCGCCAGAAAATGCTTTGGAGGCGGTAAATGAATCGAAGATGGTAAACAGTGGTTTTGAAGCCACCATGTAAGGTTTTTCAAAGCTTCCTTTGAAAGAGGAATCCGCCTGTTTCTTGTCTTTTTGGATGCAACATTGAGAAGATTTAGAAGGCCCCGATAGTGAAGCCTCCCTTTGGGGAATACAAAACTTGAGAAATTGAGAAGGCCAACTAAACTTTGCAGTTCTTTTAGTGTAACAAGGCCATTGCTCAGAATATTTGTGATCTTTTGACAAAGACTGAGACCTTTGTCTAAGGGTAAAGATTTCTCGTTCTTCCAAGTATCCCATTGTACTCCTAGGAAGATGAGCTTTTGTTGAGGCTTTGTTATTGACTTGTCTAGGTTTACTTGCCAACCGAGATAACGAAGCGTCTCTAGAACAATTTGTACTTGAGACTGTAGGACTTGACGACTCTGATGGGCCAGAAGAAAGTCGTCCAAATAAACGATAATACGTATCCCTTGCTCTCTCAGAGTTTGGGCTACCCAATTTGTCAGGGAAGCGAACACCTTCGGCGCTGTGCTGAGACCGAAGGGTAGGCATGACATTTGTGATAATTTGCCTTTGTAAACTAGTCGAAGAAAACGCCTGTGGGACGTACTTATCGGTAAGTGGAAATATGCCTGTGACAAATCTATTTTGCACATCCAATCCTTGGACTGAAGAAAATTGGGAATACGGTAAACGTTTATTAGTCGGAATTTGTCTGTTATTATATAACTGTTGAGAGCTGACAGGTTGAAAATCGGACGGTAAGATCCGCTGCTTTTTGGAACTAGAAACATGTTTGAAATAAAGCTTGGTGCAAGGTCGACTACTTCTAAAATACCCTGATTTATCATTTGATCTAGAACGGTTGTCATTTGATCTGATGTTCGAGTACAGAACTGTTTGCTCGCTAGATCTGGTAATACCAGAGGAGGTATTCGGAAAAATGGTATGCGATACCCTTGAATTATTTTTTGAATGAAAATCGGAGCGCCCAGTTGAGCCCACCGACGGTGGTATAGAAGTAGTCGACCCGCTCTGAATGTCTGATTGTCAAAACTTACGTTTTCTTCCTCTAGAGTTGTTCTCAGAGGAGGTTGAAGGACGTTTCGGATTGTTATATTGTCCTTTGTTATTTTCCTGAGGCTTGCTCTCTTGGCGGCCCCCTCTTTGACGAAACGAACCTCTGTAGCTATTCGAAAATGTATGACGGTTGTCATTATAGTTATTATATCTCTGTCCCTGCGAGGGATGAGAATGAAAACAACCCTGCGAGGGCTGATTTGTATGGGAAATGCGTCCGGAGACGCAACATCCATGAGAAGATACTTTTCGATTTACCTGCCCCTGCGAGGGACGGTGTACAGGCTTGCTCGGTCCCGCTTGCGGAGCGGGAGCATTGGAGCCATGTCTATTCAAGGGCAGGAAGGCTTTTCGGACGCCACCAGCTTTTTCAAGCACTTTGGTCAGTGATTCAGCTTCAAATAAATGGTGGTAAGAAGGAGGTACTTTCTTTACGGCAACTTTGGTTAAAGGATCCCGTAGACAATTTGTTATACCATCTCTTCTCATTTGAATCACCTCCGCTCGATGGCCACAAATTAGTTGTAGCAGTTCCGATGAAGTCTTATAAAACTCACCGTTCAAAAAGTGTTCGTTTATTTTCTCACTTAACCCTTCATAAGTAATTTCAGAATCACGAGCCCATTTTAAAATACTACGGAGGGTAGTTTGTAAAACTTCACGTTGTTTCAGGACACAAAACGTTAAGCCAGCGAATGCCTTATCGGAATGGGCTAGATGCCGCAATGAATCATAGGCTTTAATCTATATAATCGTCGTTGGCCTCCAGTTCGACAAAGCCAGGAGTATGGTTGTAAGACTTTTGAGTCTCCGCGTAGCGGACTTCACACCACTCACTGCTTTCAAAATGTTGAATATCTTTTAGTATCGACAAATAATTTTGAGGAGTTTTGGGAACTGAGGGTTCCTTGAGCTTCGTTTCGATTTCAAATACAAAATTCGGCTCTGTAGGTGCTTCCGATTTCTTATGTATTGATTCGTCGCTACCATAGTTGAAAAGCTCACCACTAACATTGCCATCAACTGAATCCTCTGAATTTACAAAATTTAAATTTGTTCGTTCTCGAAGTTCCTGAACTTCTTGTGTCAACTTGTTTAAGAGACGGCGGTCACGTTGACGTTGGCGATTACGTTTGCCGCCCCTCTTTTTACGTTTGTTAGACTTTTTATGTTTGCGAGAATTGGAGCTAGAGGAAGAAGAGATACTCTGAGCACTTGAGGAGCTCGAGGAGCTACTACTAGAAGGGCTGCGCCGTCTTTTAGACCGCTGTCTATCGGTACCAGACCCGCCACGGACGGTATTCGTCGGTATATTATCATTATCACATATTTCGATCTCATGGTTATTTCTAGAAATTTCTCCTTCTTTAACACTCATTTCGAACAAATTTACCGCGCAGACAGATATCTAGGTCAATAGAATAGAACAAAATCAGCAAAATAACACACAAAATTATAAAAACGGAAAAAATATTAAGTAAGGGTAGATTGAAAATTGAACAAGAATTCTGTAGCTAAAAATAGTTCTTGTTCGAATCTACAAAAAACCCATAATAAAAGACGTAAAAGTTATATCGAACGATAATATCGTTAAAATATTATCACCATGAAATAGATAAGTAAATTACTCACGTGATAGGTTTCACACACAAAGAAAGTCGTGTTTTGTAAGGAGTATTTAAAAGTTAAACACTGAGTTGAGTACTAAGTCACAGTAAAATATAAGAAATATAGATAGGAACTCCTTTAAGCACGACTCGACTGTGCGTCGCAGAAAAAAGACGCCAATGATGGAAGTTCACGCGGTACAAACCGCTGTGCTGCCAGGTGAGATGGAAGATGTGCGAGCGAGAGGTCAATAGAGTGGGGCAATGTATACATGGATAAAGCAGAAAACGGAAGTGCCTTCTTCAACCAAAAAGTTTCAAATAACGGTCAAGGATTAATAATTATATAACAATAATTTATTCAATTAATTTTTTTTGTCTTAAACGTTTTATACATAATTTATACATGTTTAATCAATAATATAACATGCAAAAATTTATTAACAAATTTTGTTTACAATACATACATATAAATCACGCCTCTTTCCCGTAGGGGTAGGCAGAGACCACTTCTTTCCACTTGCTACGATCCTTACATACGCTACTGTTTCGCTTCGTCCACTTTCATTATTCCCTTCATACATGCTCTTCGGTTTAGGGTACTCTTGACCTGGCCTTTTTTCAAGACGTCCCTGATTTGGTCTTGATACGTCATATTTCAAAATTTTAAGTCAAGAAATTCTTTTATTAAGTAAAAACATTTGTCAACCAACCAGTTGTGTAGTGTCATATTAAATTTAAGAAATGGCAAGTCTCTAATCGTACGAGGTAATTTATTATAGATGATTATCATCATGTCATAGCAATTTTTGGAACTAAGAGATGTCTTGATTTGAGGTTAATAGATTTTACTTTTATCCCTAGTGTTAAATGCTATAGCATTTCCACAAGTTTCATAGTAGTCGTGTCCAAACCTTTCCATAAAACACCCCAGTTCATATATATAAATGCATGGCAATGTTAAAATTTTTAGGCGCACGAAATGAGGTTTACAAGATTGCATCGGATTCATGTTGCAGATTGCCCTTATACATTTTTTTTAATGAAAAAGACTATTCATAACTGAGCTATTTCCATAACTAGTTATATTAAAATATTAGATCAAAAGCAGTACTTAATTTATTTTTTTCTATCCATTTATAGTTGAAGGTTTAATGTTTCTAATGTGGCATCACAAATATTATGATTCATCTTCTTTTCTTTATTCTTCTCACATCATTGACTTACTCCCTCTCCCTTAGCATATGACGTTATTTATGTATGTTCTCTAATTTATAATATATATTTCATGTTTTTTTTATTTGCAGTAGAAACACCCTTATTTTCATTGTCACCTACAAGAAGAAATCAAACTACAACCAGGCTGGAACGAGATTTATTCTGGTCTTTACTAAATAACCCACACAGATCGACATCTACCGGATCTTCCAGGTATTCTGATCATTTTAAACATAAAATAAGTTCATAATTAACTGTGTTTCAACTTTCGTTATTCAGAATAAAATTTTGGTATTTACTCACGACTAATTCAATACGAGGGTCATTTGAAAAGTTCGTAACCTATTATAGTTAGGAGCATGCTATTTTTATGACACCTTCACTTTGAAGCTACATTATTCTTAAGCAATTGTGTAAAATTTAATTTCCTTCATTCGCCCTTTCATTCGTTACGGTTTCTCACACTATAACGTCGAACAAGTACTGATAATTTAAAAAAAATGGTTAAAATCGGATATCGTGTTGTGATTAAGTACTTGAATAAGAAAGGTTTAACTTCAAGACAAATTTATGAAGACATGTTAGGAACTTTAGGGGAATCTGAACCTTCATATGCTACTATAAAAAAGTGGATAGCAGAATTTGAACGTGGTCGAGAAATTGTCGAAGATGATCCACGTAGCGGCCGATCATTGAAGTCTACTAGCCGCGGAAACATTGAACTCAAGAGACAAAAAATGAATCTAAACAATGTAAAAGACCAAGATCCAGCTCCCAAAAAAAGCTAAAGTGGTTTTAGCGGCCGGTAAAGAGATGGCGTCAGATTTTTAGAATGCGAAAGGTGTCAAACAATAAACTCTACCTATTATTGTTAGTAACGTCCTGCGACGTTTAAGTGAATTAATTAAAGAAAAATATTCTGGATTGTTACAAATGTTTTGTTTCACCAAGATAATGCGCGATTTCACACGTCAGTCGAGATTATGGATGAAATCCCATTGTTACCCCATGTCCCCTATTCTCCAGATCTAGCTCTATCTGACTTTTATCTATTCCCAAAGCTCAAAAACCACTTAGAAGGTCAAAAATTTTCTACAAATGAGAAGGTTAAGGCTGCTGTCGACGCATTTTTACCGGTATGGATGATTTTTTTTTTAATGCTGGTATAGAAGCCCTGCCCGGCCGATGGAAGAAGTGTAGAACTTAGAACTTTTTTTTTTTTTTATTTTTTTTTTTAAATCTAGTACCTCCTCTAGTTATGGGAGTCTGTTTTTTCAATTTATAGTTTCTACTTCTGTGAAATTTTTCGAAAAACCATTCATACTACTCCATCTCTCACTCTGTTCGTCATCCATTCTGCATACCAATTTCTTCTTACATTCATCATCTTTCATTGCAGGCTTAAGGCGCATTATGTGTGCTTACTGTCTAAAACTCGGGGTAGTGAAGGGACAACAGGTATATATAATTTAATCTGTTCACAAAATTACCTTAATATCTAATATACTATAACGCTAAGACTATATAGGGTAATGAAGGCTAGGGGTTCCTATTTTTATGTACAATTCTAACTTAATCTATGCTTACGCTAGTCGAAGTAGCATTTTATTTGCTTACAATATTTATAATACTAATTTTACTAACAATAATTACCGAACTTAGAACTTGGGGAAGAATATGTTGATATATTTTTCAATAAATTAAATTTAATAATAAATGAATTCCTATCTTTTCATTTTCCTGTTTAGGCTACGAACTTTTCAAATACCCCTCGTATTCATAAAATGTTTTGCTGACAAAAATTTTTTCTATAATTATACGGATAAAGTACCTGAAATAAGTAACCTAACGTTCAATAGTATCTGTGCACATATTGTAAAATATTATAGTTAGACTATTTAGTTTTATGACTATGATTATGTGTGCCAAATAAATAAATAAATGAAATGCTACCAATTTGTGGTCGCGGATTCAAATCTGGGATGGTACAGCTAAGCTTTTAATTGATTAATTTTTTTTTTTAATTTATCTCCTTTTATTAGTGGTGAAGAAAAACATCGTGAAAAAATGTCCATGTTTTGGAAGAAACTTTAAAATATTATGTTAGATGTGTTTGTCTTTTAGTTTATACTTCTCTTTTATTGACTAGTTCACTCCTACGTTTTTACCCGCATTTTTTTTATAACAATCCATTTTGTTCGATATTATAAGTAAAGACTACTGCTTCACTTTTGTCAGACGTAGTGCGACGTTATATAGCCTATTTAGTTTAGTTATTACGACCTCCCCGAAAAATGAGAATTTAAACGCAAAAAGTGAGTCTGATAGATATCGATTTTAAAGGTTTCAAACGTTTTTTTTTTTTTTTGTAATTTTATATTAGTATTACATTTAATTAAATAATATTATTCAGCTGTTACCTAAAACATTCATTTAAGTTGCCTACATTAGGAACGAACGATAGTGTATATTGAACATATTTATTTATATTTATATATATCTATTCCAAATATGTATAAGAAATTTTCACAAATTGCATATCTTGTCTGTTACTATTTTTAATTTGTTTCTTAATCACCATTACACCTACAAATAAGATAATTATTATTGCGTATTTTGAACCGAATTAATTTATTCTTTATCGATTCGAAGTATATCTTACCTATATTCAACATGGTAACGTTTTAAATAGACATTATCCGAGTCCGACTACAAGCTCCTTCGAGCCAGTTGAAACACATGAACGAGTCGATCTGGAGAATCCTGTTACAAATCTCAATCGTATGTTTGCAATAAAGAGGCTAACTCGAAACTTGGGCTCTAACCTTTACAAACACTCAGGCCAACGTAAGTATTAGAACATCTTTCATTTGACTTTGATTTTTCACAAAAAGTGTACCGATTGTCAATAATTGACAATAGTTCGTGAGCAATGTACTTTTACCTTCAATGTATTTGACCTATGTGAGTTAGATCATTGCTTATTTTTATTATAGTAGAATCTCACTAATCCGGCACTATTAAAAATCAGAGAATGCCGGATTATTGGAATTTGGAATGTTCCGATTACTGGATTGTATAGAAAAATTCATAGTAAATAAAATAAAGCATTTCATAAAAAGAATACATTAATACAATGTATTTATGTTCATGTTCTACACATTTTTTTTTGTTTGTTTTTATAACCATAAACTACATATCTCGTAATTAACTAATTACATAGTTTAAAATAATCTTTAATTGAGCTTTGTTTTTGTGCAACTTGTCTTTGTTTAACAAACTTTTCCCGGATGTGCGGAATGTGCCGGATTATTGGACGTGTCGGCTTATTTAATTGCCAGATTAGTGAGATTCTACTGTATTATAATCTATTGTCACATTATAAAAAAAAAGCTTAATAAAGTAAAGAAATAATTTAAAAAATCAAAAAACCCGACTGCGTAAAATACTCTTATTATAAACTAAAAAGAATAAAACAATTTACTAGCTTTCATTTGATACCCATATTGCTACAGTAAGAAAAAAAAATTTAACTCCCCCCCCCTCATTCCGCCATATGCGGGCGCCATTTTGAAAATTTATATAGTCTATGTCACTACTACAATTCAGACAAATCCAACCACACCTCATATGTCAAAAACCGTCCAGCCGTTTGGGCTGTAGGGCGTGCCAAAGAAATGGACATACATACATACACTTACTTATCAAAATATACAGGGCATAGGTGGCAAGGAGCATGAATTGGAATTATTATCTGACATTTATAAAGTTCATATATTTTGTATTTCTGAACATTGGCTGAAAAGTTATGAGATATTTAATATTCCAAATTTTAGTTTGTCAAGTTCGTTCATAAGAGAGAATGCTCGAGTCTCCCTGCGGGATGTTTTTCCAAAGGTAGACATATTAACAATTGCGTCGCAATATATTTATAATAATATATATATTCACCAGAATATTCATTGCTTTGAAATAAACAGTATTAATCGCAATGTAAACACCAGAAGGAATAACAAAATTGTAACTCCAAGTTTCCGACTACGCAAAGTAAACGCCTTCTTTCTGGGTTACAGTATTCGCATGTATAATAAAATCCCACAAACGATTTTGGAATTGTCTCAACATAAATTTAAAGATTTCATTAAAAAAAAATTAATAGATAAAGCGTATTATTCGGTGCAGGATTTTTTAGCTGATAAAGACGTGTGGATTTAGTGGCGCTGTTATTTCATGCAAGATATTACTAATTTTGTACTAAAACACAGTTTATATATTATTTTCAAAAGAGTAATTGCGGAGTTTCTTGCCGATTCTTCTCTGCAGAATCTACATTCCGAATCGGTGGTAGCTTTACCTTTACAAAAAAAACAATAATAATCACTACAATATTAATTTTGTAAAATGACGATTCGAAAGTGCTCGTGGAGCCTATTTGAATAAAGTTGTTTTTGATTTTGATTTGATTTTGACTCGAAAAACATAACCCTCCTTCTGTCGCAGTCGGGTAAAAATGTTAAAGTTTACCAGTGTCGTAAAAGTTCCAACATGTTTATTAATTTAAATATGATTTTTGAGGTTCTTCGAGGAATATAATATTCGCTCCAGCGATGCACGCGGAGATGGCAAATACGATGAGATTTGGTCGCATTAGGAGACGCCCCATGTCGCGAGTACCGCCGGCCGGCTGTAGCAGAAACAGCAGTATGTAATATTTCGTTTAGATTTTATCATAGTATTTCACAAAGGCAATGAAATGTTTTCATATGTCGTTCCACAGTAATTCCAGCTGTTCTAGAGAGCCCAGCTGCGCAGGCGCAGTCCGCGACGCACGACTCGCAAGACGCGCACGACGGCTCACACTCTGATTATGGTTTGGATACTTTTATCTCACTTCCTATTTAATTACCGTAATTGAATTATTCCGTCCGCGAGATGGGCGGACTACTTGAGAAAAGTCGCCAGTAGTCGTTGAATGGGGGCTGCTTTAAACCGGTCGCTCTAGAAGTCGTGGGGGAAGCCTACGTTTAACAGTGGACATCCAACGGATGATATGATAATGATTGAATTATTGTTGTACTGGTAAACGTATAATAAGTTCTGCCAATCTTCCTTTTACGGTTGTCATGACACATCATTTATTAATATTCCTTCCTACTTACAAAAACAAAGATTGTGAGATTAAATAAACGATACAAAAATATTTGATATAAATGTGTTTAGCATACTAAAAAATACAAATATCTTTAGGTAGGTAGTAGATGTGCACTAAGTTCAAGTGACGATTTCTCCTGTCCTTTACATGATTGTATATGAATTTAAAAGGAAAGAGAATTTCGGTCGATTTTATTTTATATGGGATATCTTTCAGAAATGACTCCAACGGTGCGCTCGTTGTCGCCAGAAAATAATGACGATAATGGACAAACTCGTGGAACTGTAGAAGGTGCGACTTTACATATTATATTTGAGTTATCTTCTTTGGTTAATTTTGTCACTATTTTTGTATAAGTTGCAGGGCCAGATTTAGAGGTGTGGAGGCCTCGGGGCAACAAAGGAGTGGAGGCACCTTGACCTGAAATTAGTTTCCCAAAAGAGTAATTTCCAAAATAAGAAGCGCAGACAAAAAAAAAGGTCATCTCTCCCTACTACACGATATCATATATAAAAACAGGTCGTCGCTTCTATCTATGGATATTATTCGATAATTATCAGATCAAATATATAGTGTTTACTAGTCTGAAGTTAATTTTTTTCCAAAGTCTCTATTGTGGGTGCTCCTCTTATGTGGAGACCCGGGGCGATTGCCCCGGTTACCCTCCCCTAAATCCGGCCCTGATAAGTTGATTTCTTATCTGCTTATTCTGAAATATATTTGTAGATGTAGTTGTAGCTTGTGGCATAACAATTTATTTTTAAGGATTATATAATTATGTGACTGTAATTATGATACATATAACTAGTTAATAGTTAAATAATTTCGAGGCTGTTAAATTGTAAACTGAGATAAAACTTGTAGCCGGCCACTGCCCCGGTTCGATTGCTACGCTCGCTCAGCTCAAACGTCTTTAAAAGTCTTATAATGCCTTAAATCAAACCTTGTTTTTTATTTACAAATCGGAGACGGTTCTCAATTTTACGATTGGCAATGGACTAACACGTACAATATATAATGATAACTAATATTTTACAATAATACACTGTCATATATAATAATTACAAATGTTCGTTTTTAATAAAACTAAGCTGCTGTATTTTTATTAATTGAACTTAAAAATGTGACTATTCTTCGTACATCCGAATGATACATTCAATACAAAGGTAGTGAATATTATTATTCAGAATCAGAAATGACCGTGTCAGCAGCGGACGCGCCGGGTGGCGATGGTGGTGACGTCGGTGAGGTCGGTGACGTCGGTGAGGTTGGTAACGTCAGTGAGGTCGGTGAGGTCACGCTCGAGGAGGGTGCAGCGGACGGTGGCGAGGAGGACCGCGACGAGAACGGTAACGAAGAGGCGCAAGCGGACCAGGCAAGCGCCGATGAGGACACTAACGAAGTAAAATATCACATCCCTAATATCTTTATATTATAAACTAGCTTTTACCCGCGGCTTCACTAGCATTAATTTTTTTTTAATAAAAAGTATCCTATGTTACTTCTAATACCTTTAAGAATTCGTTTACAAAGTTTCACGATGATCGGTTAAGTAGTTTTCGCATGAAAGCATAACAAACAAATTTACATTTCACATTCCTAATATTATAAATGTGAATGTAAGTTTGTTTGTTACGCTTTCACACGAAAACTAAATAACCGATCGTCATGAAACTTTGTACACATATTCTTGGAAGTATTAGAACTTAGAAGTAACATAGTATGCTTTTTATAAATAAAAAAAAAATTATGCGAGCGAATCCGCGGGTAAAAGCTACTTGTATTTATAATAATAATAATAATAATAATCTTTATTGCCATGAAACTATACAATAGTACTTATTTCAAGCGGCATCTGCACTAAGCACAGCTTGTATCGCAGATGCCAGAAATTTGTGATTTTTATCTAAAATATCATGTGGACGATCTTTGATCAACTTAACCATCAAGCACACGATTTTCTTGAAGGACAAGTGACAATGATGACTGCTTGTATAATAGATATATATTTTTTTCTGTGACCTTACCGTAATTTGAGTGATTTATTTGGCAAATATTGGAGTAGGCCTTAAAAGTGTGTCTCAAATATACCGTTAAACAACATTCCAACAAAGACGCTACTTTGACAAACACATCAAATAACGTACACACATAGGCTGTTTGACAAATGTTTCATCACAAGGCGATTAACACTGTAACGATTGTTTCAGGATATGACAGTACAAGTCGCCGAATCTGCTGAAGTGCAACTATCACAAAGGGTGAAAAGGAGAAGGGAATGTACGTATCTTCCAATGTCACCATGAGTATAATACTGCTTTAATGAGATCTGAATATTTAAATTTTTTTTTTGTAGCGTCAAAAGACAGCGAACCGGACTCAGTCAAGAGCTTTAATCAGGTAAGACCTTGAACCTACGACTTTTTTGTAGAATTTTCTAATACGAAAATGTGCCTAATACGGAAATTTTTAATACGTTACCTTAGTCGGTAAAGTTGACTGTCCACCCATTTTTGTAGTTGGTAAAAAGCAGCGACTAGTCGACCCATAGGTAGTCGAACTCGTAATCTTTATCCATATGATAAAATATAATTTATTGACTGACAGATTTGTCTACTAATATGCCGAGCTTGCTCCACTTTTTCAAAAAATTCGGATTTAACGTAAACGGCGAGTACATCACTCGCACCTTCGATCTGCCGACGATATCGTGCTTATTGCAGAATCTCTAGAAGACCTGAAAATTATCCTCAGTGACCTCATGGAGTTTCCCGACGGATGGGCCTTAAAATGAATATGGACAAGACAAAAATCATGTCGAATGTCCATGTCGTGCCCACTTCGATATCAGTTGGAAATTCTACTCTCGAAGTTGTTGACGACTACATTTACTTAGGACAAAATGCCCGTCTTGGTAGGTCCAACTTCGAGAGAGAGATCAATCGTCGAATCCAGCTAGGATGGGCAGCGTTCAGGAAGTTAATTAATTAAAAAAATCAAAAAATTCGACTGCGTAAAATACTCTTATTATAAACTAAAAAGAATAAAACAATTTACTAGCTCTCATTTGATACCCATACTGCTACTGTAAGAAAAAAAAAACTCAACCCCCCCCCCTTATTCCGCCATTTGCGGGCGCCATTTTGAAAAATTATATAGCCTATGTCACTACTACAATTTAGACAAATCCAACGACACCTCATATGTAAAAAACCGTCCAACCGTTTGGTCTGTAGGGCGTGCCAAAGAAATGGACATACATACATACATATATACACTCGAAAAACATAACCCTCCTTCTGCCGCAGTCGGGTAAAAAACGTCTTTTCTTCTAACGTACCTCAGTGCCTGAAGTCGAAAGTCTTCGACCAATGTGTGTTACCAGTGATGACATACGGATCTGAGACGTGGTCTCTGACTATGGGCCTTTTAAACAAGCTCCAAGTCGCACAGCGTGCAATGCGTGTAGATTTACCCCTAAAATGAGGGACTCTGAACTCCCATACCAATATTCATCTCCATTTGCCATATGAGGAATTGAATTTCCGAAATTTAGGACCCTAATGAGTTTTTACGCTCGGCGATGATGATTCCGTCAGTCCGGACGTTATTTGGTCTATACAATATGATAAAACACAAGAATTTGTCCGCTCGAATGCGTTAATCTCAAGATCAAAGGGCCCGATTTAAAAATCTCTTGCGTTAGATAGGTCTTATTCATTAAGCTACAACGCGTTTATTAGCAAATATAGATGGAATGTGTAACGTGCTATGTGTCGGTCGCGACTTGCAGAGCCTGCTGCGCCTGCTGGAGTGCCCCGTGTGCCTGGAGTGGATGGAGCCGCCCATATCGCAGTGCCGGCGCGGCCACCTGGCGTGCGCCCGCTGCCGCGCGCGCCTGTCCTCCTGCCCCGTGTGCCGCATCGCCTTCTCGTCCGTGCGCAACCGCGCCATGGAAGCCGTGAGTGCTCATTATGTGTGGAAATGTCATCATGCGTTCACATGGTGCCTTTAACGTCGATTTCGTTCCCCGCTTCAGGTGGCAGAGATGCTGCGCTACCCGTGCCGGCACGGCTGCGGCCGTGAGACGCGACTGCGGCGCCGCGCCGCGCACGAGGCCAGCTGCGCCGCGCGCCGCTACCGCTGCCCCGCGCCGACCTGCGCCGACCGCCCGCCCTTGCCGCTCTCCGACCTGCCGCACCACTTCCAGGTAATGCACTAACGCCGCGCTGCCAAGTGTCGATGACGCACTAATGTACAATAATAATGTTTAAGTCACATTTCCGGTAGCTCCTATGATTTCGATTCTATTAGTACTTTCCCGTTAAAAAACTTTGTATACTATAAGAATTTCAAACATTTTTTATAAAATTAGGATAAAGTTTAAATTCTCGAAACTTTGTTAATTTTAAAAATGACGACGTTTATTATTTAAACAAAGTTCTACTTTTATCTAATTTATTAAAATTCGAAACGTCCATTCTATCGTTTCGATCAGACGAAGCACCTGCCGATGCTGAAGGTGGGCCGCAAGCACAAGTTCTCGATGAAGGTGAACTCGGAGCAACACGACAACTGGCTGGTGATGACGGCGCGCGAGCTGTTCCACCTGCGCGTGGACGTGGACATCCGCACGTGGGGCGTGGTCGTGTACGTCGCCTACATCGGGCCCAAGTGCAACGCCAACAACTACACGTACGAGGTGTGTATGCAAGGCCCCGAGCCGCCACGAAAGAGGGGCCCCCACAATAGAGACTTCGGAAAGACTTCATTTTCTTATTTTTTTTTTGCGTTTTACCTTTACCTTCAGTACTTTGTACAAACATAATTTGGGGCCAAGGGGCCTCCACTTCTTTGTTGCCCTGAGGCTCCCAGACCTGTAAATCCGGCCCTGTGTGTATGAAATGACTCAAGGAGACGATATCAAAATTTCCACTCTAGAGTTTAGTAAATGTAAATCATAAAAAGTAATTACTTTTATTTTGTCGCGTTTCACTTAAAAATAGTTAATTAGAATGTCCCTTTCAAATAAAATCAAAACTGCTTGTTGAACTATTGCTCGAATGGCGTCATAATGACATATGACAGTGATTAATTCTTTTTTTTTTTACTATACGTCCACAGGCTTTATTTGCCCATGCCTTTTTTATTAACATTTTTAGATTGTTATTATTATTATTTTTGATGCGTACTTATTTAGACAACGAAACTTGAGCTAAGCTTAGGATCTCTATCTATCGCGAGTCCTTGCACTGACCACAAATTCACTTATTTAATATATAAATAATTAACTTAACTTACTTAAACTTAAACAATAAACTTAACTTAAATTTTTTTCTTTTTTCTTTTATTTTTATTTATTTTTTTTTTAATTCTTAAGTCTATTTGTTTACTTTTTTTTATTCTATTGTGTATATAGGTACCTTGTTTTCTATTTTCATACTAGCCTATATACATTCTTACTACCTTAGCCTATTTACATTCTTTCGTTTACATGCTTTAAGTTATATTTATCTAATTTTTTGAACCAACATACCAGATCAAGTGATTAATTATTTATTTATCAGTAAATTTACTAACCATCTAAATAGGTCATAATCGATAAAATGGGCGCTACTATTAGAAGGTTTAGTTATGGGCAGACATTATTATATTATTTATAACATAAACATCAATTACATATTATCTCTAAAAGCACACTAGTATGCACCACACTATTGATAATTATTTTTAACTTCTATAGGTGACCGTCACTGGTCAACACAACGATAGGAAGCTCGTATACACGCGCGCCACACACAGCGATCTAGAAAGCTCATCTCTCAATGTGAGTCGCCAGGACTGCTTCCACCTGACTCTCGATCAGGCGCTCAACTTCTTGCGTTTCAAAAACCGCTACTGCGAACCGGACAAGTTCCTGGATTTCGTAGTCGAGATCAGCAAACGCGAGATTCCAGTCGAGACCTCTGTCGAGTCGGATTCCTGATTAGAGTGTGTCGTGTACGTGAGCGAGGGCCGCATTGTGCGCTACGAGACTCACGACCTGCCCGACGCGCCCGACGCGCCCGACGCGCCCCACGCGCCCCACGCGCCCCACGACCGCCAGTAGACTCGCGAGACACTACACAGCTACTGTAGATTCAGTATTCACTGACGCGTTTCCGTTTAAACGCAAATAATAGGGGTAAATAACCAAGCGCTCGTGTACCGTCAGTCAGCGTGCCAGCGTGCTGTCGCCGTTTGTGATGACGTCACACATGTCATTTCAATATCATATTTACCATTTTGTTCAATTAGTCTGTTCGTTTCAATTTATCGTATAGAATATGAGAAAATATTGACATCTGAGAGTGTAAGTATAGTAATTATGTTAACATAAAAGGCTTTGTAGACCTGTTTCTTTGCTATACAACAATATATTAATGTCTTATAATAATTAATGGTACTTATTTATTGTATGAGTGAGTTACCGGCATTTTTGTTCTTTTTTGTATTTATAATATCTATTTTTGATCCACCAAGTCTATTTTGTTTGGAATTACAGTAAGTTATTCTTTTTAAATTTTGGAGTAATGAAAAGTATACAATAGAATTAAGTACTAAGTCAAAGACTGTATTTTTATATCTTTAGTCATTAAGTTTAGACTATTTTCAACCTATATCTCATCTCAATTTTCTACTTGGTAGTAAAATCAAATTTAACAGATTTCAATAACGAACGTTGGAAAATTTTATAACTTAATAAATGTCACTGTACAAGTAAAATTAGCTAATACACAAAAAAAATATCTAATATTATGTTTTAAAATAGCCTATGTCATTGGAAGTATTTTTAAAGATTATTGATACCACACACTTTTTACTTATATATAATAGCCATAAACAGCGTTATAGTAATAAATAAACTTAAGATAAAATATATTTTAATTATATAAATAGAAGTAAGAAATAAATAAAAATAAAGTAAAGAAATTAATAAGGAATTACTATAATATTATTCCTAAGATTAGTTTTTTTCGGTATAACATATGAATTCTAAAAGTACCAAACCGATTTTTAACCCCCGACGCAAAAAGAGAGGGGTGTTATAAGTTTAACGTGTCTGTTTGTGGTATCGTAGCTCCCAAACGGATGAACCGATTTTCATTTAGTTTTTTTTTAATAATTTTATTACTATTCAAAACATTATCATGCACAACTCACAGTAAATCATCGTAGCAGAATATTATCTAATAGGCGTTGAGCAGACGCGTATCTGTTTTCGGCAACTGTTGATAACTGGTTTATACCGGTTTCAAATAATTCAAAGATCCATGTTTTTCTGAATTGATCGATCAATTTTATACGTAAGGAATGCTACGAATAGTATTTATAATATATATTATATTCTTAAGCATTTGTACTTTATTAATATATCCTCATATGTAGCCTCTTGTGTATCGGTTTAATAATAATCTATTTTTACATTATATTAGTATTTATGACCAATATTAGATTGGTGTTAGGTATAATATATCTTTACGATCAGTTCGGAGTAATTGTTTAATTAAATAAGAATAAAGAATAAATAAAGTACTTAGTATTTTTTAAATTATCTCAGTGTACGAATCTAATTTTGTGTGTAAACTAAGATTTGCTATAACTGCAAGTGTAACAAATTATTCCATTAGTTTATTATATTTATTTAAACTTTAAGAATCGAATAAATTTTGTAACTTATAATTACTATCCATATCACTTAATCTAGGTCTAAACACTGAATTATTTGAGTAAGTGACCAGCACTTTCGTTCTTTTATGTAATGTTTGATGAATTGCTTCTAATAATTTTACTTACCAATAAAATTTATTTAATTTAATGTGTGTTATAATTATATAGTAATCAGGGGGTTTTTATTTATACATTTTTTTATTTAAAATATTGTAATGTATATTATTAGAAACAAAATCATAGTAAAGTTTTTTTTTTGTCAAAGTTGGGTTACACTTTGATTATTAAGTTTTGAATGATATTGATAAAAATATTATTGCGACACTGAAGCACTAGAAGCTGATTCAATGTACTACATTAAAGTTTCTTGCTATATGTTCTTGCTCGCTAATTATATAAAGTCACTTTTAGACCATTTTTAGACCAGGGTCGATAATTATTGAAACAAAAAAAAATATAGGAGGATGAGCCCCATTGGAAAAGAAGAGAATATAATAAAAATGAAAGGGAAAATAACTAACGGGCGATCTGAGGTCGGGAGGGGGTGAGGGGGCGATGTTAACGGTAAAAAACGGTTTATCTCGATTTCCGACAAAACTACAAGTCTTATGGAAAAAAGTTAAATGGCAAAGTCGAGGTTCCTTTTCCAATGAAATTCAAGTTCCTTTTCCAATGGAATTCATCTTACTATTATTTTGTTTCACTTTTTACCATTTTCAAAAGCTTCAGCCCTGGTCTATTTTTGTTTATTAAAAATGAATGAAATGTCCGAGTTATTTTCTTGGCAATGTGTGGATTTTATGTTTTTTATATTTTATTAAAACTTTGTTATGTTTTTGTTCCATTTTACTAGGTTAAGGTTAATTATACGCACGCACGGTCTTAATTAAGACCGTTATTATACGCCATTACGTAATTAATAAAACATTATTAAATATATATATTTCTTTATTTCTCGTTACCATACTTAGCTAGTTTCTTAGAACTACATAAACGTAATAAATATGAGATATTTTACAAATGAATTTGTATGATATTATAACAGTGACAAAACCTTTATAACTACAGTTCGTAGACGCGCTTCAAGTCAAACACTTTTTTTATCTTTATTTGATATAGTTGACTTTCAACGTTAATGTTTTGCTCTCGTGAGCCGTATCGTCATTTTTTAAATATTTACTGATTTGTAACGCAAAAATAATTTATGAAATCGGCTCGGTAGACTTCAATAATCAAGAATCAACCTCTTGCGCCTTATTTTATAGTATAGATTTCGGACGTTTTAATATTAAAATATCACAGTAGCCGAAATCTATACTAAAAAAGAATAGTTATATTTTTTTCGTCCTTGAGGTTGCCAGTTAAGAAATTGGAAGAAATATTTTTTTCACTCATTATTTTTATGTAACCTTAAGCTGTGTTTAAGGGAAGTTGCGAATTATTGCTCAATTTATGTGATGATAAATATTCGGAACATTCCAATGACTATCTCGTATATTTACATTTCTATATCAACTTCAAACTAATTCATATAAAAATACACATAGCAAATCCGAAAGTGACCAAACGCGATCCCTTATTTTTTATTTTAATGTTTGAATTGATAAATGAATTATTAAAAAATTATCAAATAAATTGAACACCAAAATTATTAAAAATGTCACACACGGTACGCTTTTACCTTTCTACAAATTTACAAAATTATAATATAAATAAAAATACAATTTACATACATTTCTAGGACTTGGAGATCTGATATGACAAAAACATTTAAGTCAAACACTACTAAAAAAGTATGGTAAAGCGCCTCAGGTTGCTCGACACGCGGCTATAGTTAGAGAACGATTATAGTTAAATTTGAAGATCGAAAATGACAGGATGTCTTGCTCAAGTGATGGCTAGATAATAATAATAAAATAGTTAAATCATATTGTACAATTATAAATATTATGAGTATTTTCAGCTTTTTTAAGTATGAAATATAGTTATAAGTAAGAACATACGCATTTTAATTGCATGGAAGGAAGAAAGAATTAATAAATAAAATCATGTTATTTTTTTTATGTATTATATATAATCATTATGTCACTAAAGAAACCAAATATTTAAAGTAGAAAAACAACTCGTAATTATATTTGCAGATTCGAAGTGTTCTACATTTTAAAAGTTACATCTAAATATTTTTAATGATATTTAATAAAATAATTTTCGAACATAAAATATATTATTTAATTTAACCTCTAAAACTGACGGAATAGATGATGTTACTAGTTTAAACAAATCTCCCACGTAAAACTGACACGATAAACTGGAAGGTAATAACACTTTGACTAGTAGCCCTATTAGCCGCAGTTATTTTTGAGGAACATTAAAATATGCTTTGTGGAACGCTGTACTTTACTTAGTTTCGGTCATAGGATAAAATCGTCGTCGGTTACAACTATAATCGACGTGTACGAGCAACTCTCCCTCAATCACTTAATATGTATTCAACAAATGCAATTGTATTCCGAGCATGGTTTTAATCGCAACTTGCGTGGGTGTATTATACGTATAATACGCCCACGCAAGTTGCGATTACAACCGTGATTCCGAGGCGCTTGTGAAAAAAATATCAATGCTTCTTATGCTACCATTTGTTTCGATGCGAGCGACTGCCGCGCGTACTCAGTTCCGATCAGGCCGCGACACGCCAACGAGAATTCTTGCACACTTTCCAACAGACGTCGCTTGTTGTTTTTCTCTCTGTTAATAAAAAAATAAAATCAATTTTAGTTATTTTAAATATTACTAGTTATGTGTTGTTTTGTATGTCTATTTTTATTTAAGCGAAGAATAATTGTCTTGCAGTCTTCTGCAGTTATCTATGAAATATATTTAATGTATTTCTTTAAGATTTGAAATAAAAATATTATAATATTTTATTTAAAATAATTTTGCGGACTTGTCGCAACTAAGTATATAAAGGATAAATTTTGCATTTATAAAAATAACTAGCTTGTCAGTAAATTCGTCCGCGTACACTTTACAATTAATAAAAAGAAGAATAAATTAACCATAGTACACAAAAATCTGTACAAACAGAACGCGGTGCGTCGTCCAGCGTGCACTCATTTGTCTATCAAGAGACCTCTTTGTAGCCCCTAAAGAAATCGCGTATTTTTCGAGCGACCGAATTTACCAACATAAACAAAAAAAAAAACTTATTGAATATTTCTCATTATTAAAGTGAAAAACCAGCGAAAACTATCTTTGATCAACTTTTACGGCAATTCTGCGGCTATATCTGTCACTTCAAGTCAAATTCTTTCTCCGTTTCTGCACCTTGCAAAATTAATGTAATAACTCAGAGTCCATTTACAAAAATATAAAATATAAACGCAATGCAGGAAAGACGATGCGTAACCCTTTTGGCTGTTTGCTGTGCTAGCACTATGCTAACTGACCTTAATATTAGAACGTTTATGACGTCACAGGCAGATTTTTGTAATAGTCCTATATAGGCATTCTGAACGTTGTAAAATAGCTGATTTGTAGAGATATCAGTTACAAGTCTAATTATTTCTTAATACGTGAAAGATGCGTATTCAGGGGCGTAGCTACCGCCGTATCAGCCGTATCAATGATACGGGGCCCTCGACCTACAAGGGCCCCCAGCATATATAAGCAAAATTTCGTAAAAAGTTACGCAAGAAATTAAAAAAAAAAATCTAAAAACTTCTATGAGACAGGAAAAGATATAAGACTTTTCACTGCTATCTACAGTGATGAAAATAAAAACAAAAAAACTGAAATCGTCTTCAGCTATGAACAATTTAATTAGAATAATAATAAAAAATAAGTTCGTCGAACAAAAGACAAGAAAAGTTTTATTTATTTGGGCGACACAACAAATTTTGATACAGGGCCAGTCTAAGGCAAGCTACGCCACTGTGTGTATTTATATTTTATTACAACTTATTCAAATTTTGCCTAACATTTAACTAACATTAAAGTCACTGAAATGAGGAAATATAAATATTTATTTCTGGATCAGCAATTATATGAACATTTAAATTGGGCAACTTTCTCGTTATTACAAAATAGTTAATAACTTATATTTTTCCTATAATTAGTATTTATGAATAAAAAACTTTATTTTCACGTTAGTCAGTTGCGGTGAACAGGTGAACAGCTAGATCCATTATCTATATGTGTACCGAAATTTAGCTGACATAGTTCAGTTGCTAAAACGTTATCGAGTAGTAATTATCTAAAAATACAAATTTATAATTACTTATAGTCACAAATAAAGTACTGTACTGTACTGTACTGTATCAGCCTGTAAACAATCCCACTGTTGAGCGAAGGCCTCTTCTCCATATAAGGAAAGTAGATAGGAAAGAAAAGGGAAGACAAATAAAGTAATCAAAGAGAAGTCTAAGAAGTCGTTCAGCCGCGTCACCTGAGCACTGCCTGGATGAACTTCTGCTTGTGCGCGTCGGTGGCGTGCGCGGAGGGGAAGCCGGCGGGGGCCAGTGCCGCGCGCAGCCACGCCCCCAGCGCGCCCGCCGCGGCCCCGCCCTGCGCCACGCCCACCGCGCCCACCGCCGGCCACTGCACGCGGTTCAGCGCCAGCAGCAGCTCGGCCAGCGGCTCCATCTGGTTGCGGGGAGTCACGCCGCCTACGAGAGATCATTAATGTTTTTGAGCGAAACGAAACGATCACGGGCAGGTTTCAGTCAGGGTGATGCGCTCCGTGCTTGGGCATGAAGTAAGAGGTTAAGCCCGGGTCGTCAGCGAGTGCACCGTGAAAGTATCGCTTTATTCATTATCTCGCTTGTATTAAAATCTATAAATAATATGTCGCAATTTTAAGTAAAATTTTGATTTTTTTTTATTGATCTATAAAAAACCCTAGATGCACAATCTCATACAAAAGTAACGCTTAAAAGTGTCGCCAAATATGCTCACTTGCCATACTTTTTTAGAAATTCATCCTTACGCTCATAACTTAAAGTTGTATTTACAAAGCAGTGTACAAAAAGAAATAAAATTTTATGACCGAAGTTTGCCGGTAGAACAAGGCATGAATTGAGTCGAGTATATTTTTACACTTTATATTTTTTATATAATACATTAACTTAGTATATTTTTAAGTTTTAAAAATTTATATATATTGTATGTTCTACACAAATATATATACACTTTTATAATAATTTAGTTTTTATTAATTTAACCCCTTCGTCCAACTTAGTAACGCGGTTATCAACAGCACGTTTATGTATACATATCTAAAGGTCCGACTATAATTTAAATTATAATAAGACAACTCGTGTAAAGCATAAAAACAAAATATTGAAACAGCATATAGCCGGTGAGGGTGGTCGGTGGTACGTACCGATGCAGGCGAGGGCGGCGTGCGCGAGGCGCGGCGCGAGCGGCAGCAGCGCGGCGGCGCGGCGCGGCGCCAGCGCGGCCAGCCAGTAGCACGCCGCCGCCGCCGCGCGCGCCTCCCACGCGCGCACCGTGCCGCACGCTGCAACCCCGCGTGAGCTTATGGCGGCGGTTCAGGCCCGCGACACGCGACCGCGGCAGGAGAGACAGAGACGACAGAATCGAGACGACCAATGATATAACTTGTCGCGGTCTCTTGTCTCTGTCTCTCCTGTCGAGGGGTGAACCGCCACCATTATATCGGTTGTTTCAAATTTATTTCGACTAACCACCAAATCGGTTTTTTGAAAACGGAAATGTAGCCGTAGTTTGCTCTTAAAGTATCAAATAGCCTCCCGTGACAGTAGTAAAAGTTGTTATTGTGACTTTACAAATTAAATAACTTTGTTTAAAGTCCTCGGCTAAAAGGTAATGAAAACCATAAAAATATAAATATGGATATAAAAAAAAAAAAAAAAAAAAACTACGAACTACACAAAATAAAAACAAAGTTTACTCTGCAATGCAAACGTTAACCTTTCACTCTTCTCGTTACACGTATTTCGGGAGTGTCATAGACAATTACAAAATTTAATATGAAAAGTTCAGTGAGGGGTCTACACTACAGAAGTAAACTGTTCATACCCAAATCGACGAGATCAGGTAGCAAATCGTCGATCCAGTCGACGACGTGCGGCTGCTTCTTAATGAGCGCGGCGAGCGCTGAGAACAGCGCCTCGGCCAGGTCGGGGCGTGACGCGGTGCCGGGGGCGGAGCCGGGGGCGGGGCCGGGCGCCACGGCGCGCGCGCTCGCCAGAACTGCGCCACGCAGCAAGTCCGGCGCGCCGCTCCACTCCGCGCCCACCAGCACTATGAACTAAGCCAGTGATTCGATTAATACCAGTTGTGCCCGTGACGACATCCGCATATAAGTTTTATAGAGTTAAGAAATAAAAACTAATGTTTTTGATAAATTTTTCAATTGTTAAAATGATAATTTTGTTGCAAATGTCTTTTTATCTTTAGTAAACTGAATATTGTGTAATTGGTTCCCATTATTTTATAAAAAATCAAATGATGTTAGGGTTTTGGGGGTGAGAGGAACAGGATCACGTCGGGGTCACCAGTTTGGGGGGGGGGATGAGGAACAGGGTGTACAGTTCTTCATCCACCATCGAAAAGGGAGGATCCTCCGACCAGACGGGTGTTGTGTCTGGTAGGCTACTGCCCCCTACCGTTGTTGTCGGGTTTTTGTATATATATGTTCAATCGCTTTGATAACTTTGATAGCGCGATGTAGGAAACGTCAGTTCGTATGTGGCGAGATAGATGTCGCTACACCTTGGCCTACCTCGTTGGCTGGCTGTACGACTCGCTGCTCGAAAGCTTAAGGAAGTGATGATGACGTCATGATGACGTAGCTTTGCGAAGGCTGCGCTGACTTTCATGCTCGGGGTCACCAGTTTGGGGGAGCGAGGTACATCGTGTAAGGGACAGGGTTCACCATTGAAAAGGGAGGATCCTCCGAACAGAAGGGTGTTATCTGGTGGGCTATTGCCCCCTACGATTGTTGTTGAGTTCTTGTATACATGTTCAAACGCTTTGATAACTTTGATAGCGCGATGTAGGATACATCAGTTCGTATGTGGCGACATAGATGTCGCTACAGGGTAGTTAAAATCAAAAGTTATCTTAAGACACTCATTTAGTCTTTTTCACATTCCCTTTTACACCAATAAAGTACACGTACTTGGGGCATGTACTTGATAATTGTGTCCGAAAGCACCCACGAAAACGATTATCGTTTTTACTCACATGTTTAACGACGTCCATTCCAACGGGACAAGGTTGCGTTTCGAAGCCGGCAATTATAAGTTGCGCTACGTCTTCTACAATCGGTTCGATGTCTGGAACCACTGCGCCTACTGTTTGTTTCAGAATTTGAAACATAGGCTGAAAAATATGGTAGTTCGTTTAAAATTTTTTGTTAAGACATTGTCTTTTCTTTGCTAATAATTTATTCGCTTAACAATATTAATCTAAGAAAATATATTGCTTTATATATTTATAAAATAGTATTGTATATATAAGACCTTTTTATCTGCGTTGATAAATGTCTAAACTATATATAGGTATAACTCTTCTCTCTCTTTGTTTGGTTCTTGCCTCGATATAAGCAGCCGCTACGTTAAGATCTCCGTCAAACATTAAATGGTTAAAAACTGATAACTTAGGTATTAATATAATCAAAATCAAAAACAACTTTATTCAAATAGGTCCTACGAGCACCTTCGAATCGTCATTTTACTATTTAAAACTAATGCAATAATATGCATATGAGCAAATACCAACCGTATACCCGAAATATTATAAAAAAATTATATAAACTACAAAAAAGAAACAAATTAGACCATGTTAGTTTGTCAACAATTCATATATAAATAAAGATACCGCATACTGAAAATTTTGTTCAATTTCGAATTCGCTTACATTGAAGTAAAGGGCAGAACGCGTGGGGAACAACACGCGCGACGTGATTGGTTAGTTTAAATACACTATCATTTGGACGATTACGATGTGATGGAGAAATTAAACATCAACTTTTTAAATTAATTTCTTTAAAAAAGTTGTTAAAATTGTGTTTTTGGTATACATCAATAGTATATTGTGTCTCAAGGGACGAAAGTATTACTTTCTGTCCCGCATGTGAAATTGCCCGAGCCGGTGGTGCGGTGGTGCGGTGTTGCGGTGGTGCGGTGATGCGGTGGAGCGGTGGTGCGGTGGTGCGGTGGTGCGGTGGTGCGGTGTACCTGCGTGAGGTCGGGGGCGGCCGGCAGCAGCGCGAGCGCGGGCCGCAGGTCGCGGAACAGCTGCAGCGCCAGCGCCGGCTGCGGGCTCAGCGCGCTCATCAGCGACACGCACTCCGCGGCGCCACACTTGCCGCCCGCGCGTGCCTGACGAACGAGAACGATTTTACTTATTTTTAAAGTCAGTAAGACTTCAAAATAGGTGGAGAAACTCGATTTGATTATATTATTTTGTAATTGTGACATGTTCTTCCTATCATGTGTCCGATATTTTTCATTTTTTTGTTTTTTTTATTTATTATTTTATACCCCTTCCTACATTTCCTATATTAGTCCCCTGCACAAAGGTTGCCTGGAAGAAATCGCTGTGTCAGCGATAAGGCCGCCTGTTGCAACTGATGCTACTTAGCTATTTAAAATTCCATTATGTCATTTTTGTATTAGTGTGCAGAAAGTGTAAATAAATAAATATATATGTCAACGGTACATTAGACAGGCTGACTGGTGAATTACTATCAACATTTAAGGAGAATACTCGGTACATGGTTATTTTCATAAATATCTATATGCCTATATTAAAAATCACACTATCCCTGAATAGCATTCAAAATAAAGCAACATTTGTTTTAAAATGGATTTACTATGATTAAAAATCTATGTTCAGACACTCATTCTCTTTTATTATTTATTTTAGTTTACTTACGTTAAATAAACATAATAATTATATTATTTAAAATTATGTACAAAAATCGATTACAAATTACCTTTAACAATATGATAACTGATCAAAAAAAGACCAAATGTTGCTTATCTGCGAAATTTTCCTGTCAGTGCTAAAATTTAAGGTTGTTAGATGTATATCACTAAATAAAAATTTGTTAATTTTTGTTATAAGGTAACTTCCTTACATATTACGTATTGGGCGGTTAAGTTCTAGGAAACAGCGTAAAAGTAAATTTTTTAATGTATAACTAGGAAATTGGTAATAAATTACAATTTTTCATTAATAAAAGTGTGACATCCCTATACACGATGACTTTTGGTTTGGGACAAAAATTCCACATTAAATTTGGCTTAAATATAGTTTAATTATTGACAATCGTTGTAAATAAGTATGATTCCATTTTTAAATACGCCGGAAATACCAAGATAGGTAAACAGTTCATATTAAAGTATGAAGGGGGACTGAATCGTGCTTGTTTATCAAGGGTAGCCTGCTACCCTGTTAACACGTGGCGGCTTTTAAATGTAAGTAAACTACCGCCCGATAACAAAACGTACCTACCTACATGACTATTTTGTATCGATAGCGCAGCTGGCTGCTAGGATCTACAAACGACGCGTAAATAATTAGGTAACTGTTAGGTAACTTTACTAAGAAGTTTATTAATTTTTATGTTATATTTTTACATAATTCGAATGAGAATCATGTACCGAGTATGCTCCTTAAATATTGATAGTAATTCACCATTCAGCCTATATATAAAAATAAAAAAAAAATCGGCTCTTGAAGAATAAAAAAAAAAGGTTATTGAAATTTGAAAACGTATCATAACCTATCGTTCTAAAGGATCCATTCATGGCAGTGACATGCAAAGCGGAACACTGAAAGTATAACGGATGCGCATGCGCAAGCCATCCCACTGTTTCTAGGAATTTGTGTCCAGAACGGCCATTGGGGTTTTTTTGAAAAATCCTACACCGGCTTTCTTTCTTTTTCCGCGTGCCAGGTATCTGTTGCAGATATTTCTATACGAACTGACCTGCGCGGTGAGGTCGTGCGCGAGGCGGCGCGCCAGGCCGCGCAGCAGCGGCGCCGCGTCCGCCGGGTCACTGGCCGCCAGCGCCGCGCCCGCCGCGCTCAACAGCTGTCGCCGCGTCCACGCGTCCGCCGACCCGCCCGCGCTCTGCACGACACGAATTCGTCAGCACACTTCAAAAATTAAGTTACGTAATACTTGAACGCTCCCTTAGACTGATTGGCAAGCAATAAGGACATGATTAATCTACGATTATACTTATATTATAAAGCTGAGTTAGTAACTTTGTTTAGTTACATGAACGCCATAATCTTAGAATCTGCTAATTCAATTTTAATTATTTTTATCCAGATCATTTATTGAGGAAAACTACCGACTACAAAGCTTCACGGTCTAACTGATTGAGCGGAGCAGTGAAAATTAACGTACTCGTTTTTTGGTCCTTCGAGGCGGATTAACGAACTCAAAGTGGTATACAGTGTAGTGAAGTAAAACTAATATAAATAAAATATGTTATTAAATCAATCCGAGTCCAAGATCGCGAGAAAATTGCATTAGAAGTCGCAAGGCGATGACAGGGCACACGAGGTCACCTGAGCGACTTGCACGATGTCGGCGACGAGCGCGGCGGCGGGCGCGCTGCAGTCGAGGCACAGCTTGCGCAGCGCCAGCGCGGCGGGCGCGGGGCAGCGCGGCAGCGCGGCGCCGGCGGCGCGCATGCACTCGCGACTGAGCGCTGCGCCCTCCGCGCCCTCCAGCGTGCTCAGCCACGTGGCATATGCGCCTGGGGACCGAGAAAATAATTCAATTAGGAAAAGTGCGCTTCAATACAGTTACGAAAATGTGATCCGACCGTGGAGGAGGGCGAGGCATTCCTAAATCGAGGCTCACAATAAGCTGACATATCTGTTCGATTATATTCCATGACTATTTGTCAATTGATTGCTATTAATAAACGTCAGTCTTGTGACACCTGTCGTGAATATTGCTCGAGATGACCCACCATGTCTGAACTCGAAAAAAGAATATCCCCTCCGAGTCCTGTTTTACCACTTATCGTTTAAAGCACAACCAAGAAACGAAAAGGCCCATGTACGGTGCAATGCCGCCCGCGCCGGGTGCCGCGTCAGCGTTTCCCTGGCCGTGTGTAAAATAATTAATTTTATTATAATAAATCATTTAACAAGTCAGTTCACGTCGGTTCCTCTACCAGATGAGTTGCGTACTCTCGCTTACTATCCCAAGTAGTTCACATAGTGCTTCAACTAGACAAGTCGTGTGTACATACTGTAACCATATCAGTTATATCGTTGACACCCTGAGACCAGTGCGGATCGCTTATATAATACTAAATACCTTATACCATAGAATATAACCATACCATTTTACACTTCGATTATTTAATTACAGTGCAATCTCGATATAACGAAACTGAAGGGAATTAGGAAATATTCGTTATACCAAGTAATTCGCTATAAGGAGGTTTGTTATATAGAGGTTAGACTGGACTGCGATTCGTTTTAACGAGGTAAGAACTTGGAATTAAGTGGAAATAATTAATAGGATACGTTATATCAAGGTTTTAAGTTGAAAAAATTCGTTAAATAGATGTAAAAATACCTTCTACCTATATTCTGCAATGATTGAAAAATCGTTATAAAGAGGTTTTTGATAAATTTTATTCGTAATGTAGAGGTATATTTTGTATTATCTCTTACGGGCAGTTCTAGGGGATTTCAAAAAATTCGTTTAATCGAGGAATTCGTTATATTGAGGCTCAAGGTTCATCAAGGTTGTACTGTATTAAACCATATAGTTACTATCTAAGTGTTTCATTCCTGTACAGCCTAATCACTGTACAGCCCAAGTGTCAAGTCTTGATGAGATTCTAACACAAAAAATGTTCGAATTGCAATACAACATCTTGAGTCTCATTGAAGCTATTAAACATCCGACGAGTATACGTGATAAGAGACTACCCAGATTTGACCCGGAGAAGCCTAGTCCTATAAGTACCAGGATCCGCATCGCAAAAGCAACGCGAAAGAGTGTACAGAAGACAGGGTGAACGTTTCGTCCAAGCCTGCATCCAGCCGGCCTAGCATGCTTGCACGACAAAATTTTGTCGTGCGACCATGCTAGGCCGTTCTGATCCTGTTATCTCTTCTATTGACGTAACGAGAAGAGTATCACGTGCACGCGTGTTAGCTACTGTAGACATAGAGAGATAATACGAGAAAAGGAGTACACAAAATTTTGTCGTACGAGCATGCGAGGCCGGCTGGAGACGGTGGAATATGGAGGCGGTTTTCGTAAGTTCAGGAGCGCCATGTTGGTCGAAGGCAAAACCTAGTTTGCGTCTTCCGGGCTTGAGGTGCTCGCGGGCAAGGATCGCTGACTGCTCACCGGTACATCACAGAGATCTTGGAAAACATGTGATCCCGTATGCCGGTTTTGTTGGCGAGGAGTTCAAATTGATGCACGACAACGCTCGCGATCACACTACAATGATTGTGTGCGACTTCTTTCTCTTGAAACAGTCATGATGTCTGTCATGCAGCAGCCAGCGAGAAGTCCAAACCGATAGAGCACCTATGGGACCACTTAAAACGCTCTCACGACTTTCCAGGAACTCAAAGACTTTATTGAAGAATGGGATACTATCCCTTAAGAAGAAATTTTAAAATTAGTAAGATCTATGAGCGATCGTGTGGAATCCGTCATTAGGGCGAAGGGAATAAACACAAGATTTTTCATTAGTTTTAAGTTCATTTCTTTTGTGTAATTAATCTTAAATTAACTATAATCGATACTGTATATCAATTATAGAATGCCCAACAACTTTTTTTTTAAATATCTGTAATGTTTATAATTTGACCTGCTACTGTTTTATAATAAATATAGATAAAATGATAAAATATTGAATTATTAACAAGCGTGACCTATTCTCATTTGGAGGGTGTTTAAGAAGAGTTAAGTTGAGCGTGGAGTACGAGTAGGTGGCGGGTCCTCACCGAGGCAGTCGAGCGCCGTGTGCAGCAGCGCGAGGTCGGGCGCGTCGGGCTGCGCGGCGACGCGCAGCGCGTGCTGCAGCAGCGCCACCAGCGGCGCCGGCGCGCGCTCGTACGGCGCCGCGTCCGCCAGCGCCAGGAACACGTGCAGCGCCGCCTCGCGCTGCGCCGCGCTCGCCGCCGCCGCGTGCGCGCGCTCCGCCAGCGACCAGCTCGCCTCGCCCAGCACGCTGTAGCAGTACATCTGGGGAACGACGTGTGCATTGCCTGTGTGTACTCGTGCGTGACCATTCTGGCGTAGTGGTGGGAATAGTCGTCTGGACGACGCGCGCCGGCGGTTGCGGGTTCGATTCCGCTCGGTACAGATATTTGTATTTGTACAAATATTTGTTTCCGGTCTGGGTGTATGTCCTTGTGGGTCTCCCCTCCGTGCCTCGGAGAGCACGTAAAGCTGTCGGTCCCGGTTTTTATCATAGACACCTAATAACGATCGTTTCTCATGGTAGAGAAATTATCCGCCAACCGGCAGTGAAGCAGCTTGGTGAATTAAGCTCTAACCATTCTTCTATATGGAGAAGAGGTCTCGCTCAA
Source organism: Euphydryas editha (assembly GCA_036937285.1). Classification (NCBI taxonomy): domain Eukaryota; kingdom Metazoa; phylum Arthropoda; class Insecta; order Lepidoptera; family Nymphalidae; genus Euphydryas; species Euphydryas editha. Next base: position 7,876,257 of record JAUPFZ010000007.1, read on the forward strand.
CAGTGGGTTGTTTACAGGCTGAGTCAGTACAGGACTTGTGCGCGTCGTGCTCTACCGGCCTCCGAACTCCCTTATTTCACAGAGTTGTGCATGTAGTGTGTATTTGTCTCTCAGTTATTATAAAAGACGTTAATCTAATCAAAGAGAGAGGTTAATAAACGGAGAAATCCGATATTACATGCATGGCCCCCGTGTACATTACTACTTACTTGCTGTACTTACACTTATGAAATACGAGTTTTATTTTTTTTTTTATCAAAAAAATTTGAGTGCGTTTGACTTCTATCTTGTCTGATGGTAAACAACGATGAAGTCTAAGGTGGAGCACGCAAACTCAAATAATACCTGTTCACTCTTGCCTTAAAAATCCCTAAATTATAAGTATCGGGAAACAGTATATTTCATCGACGTAATTTTAAAATCGTACGGGCGAAGCCGCGGGCAGAAGCTAGTATAATATAAACATCTCCTCGAGATAGACTCACCACTATGTCGGCGATGTCTTGTCTGTAACGTCGAAGGAGCTCTTGATCGTCCCGCGAAAGGGCCGACTCGGGAGGCATTTCGGATTTCTTTATTAGCGTCATTAGGAGCTGCGTGAAGACCTCTCGCCAAAGTGGATTTATCTTTCCTGTGCCGTCCACTTTATGTAAAATTTCATCCTGAGACATAAAACGGAATGATCTCAGTTTAGTTTATGGTTTTTGAGACGTGATAGGTGCTTCGTGTAATACACAATTTGTCGAGCTACTGCGTGATATATGTCAAACGATATCAAGAATTATGTAATAATTGCGACCGATTTGCAATTCTAAAGTGTTATCTCTTGTGACCAATGAGAACAGCCATCTCATTTATCAATGCAAAAAGTATCAAAATCTGTTTGGAGACCCTCTCTAATAAATTGAGCTTATTATTAGACTTAGAAAAGAGGAATCTCCGAAGGAGGCTCATATCCAGCAGTGGACGATCACTGTTGAAAGTTATTTTTTTGTTGTTGTCTGTGGTTAGGGACTTAAAATAAAACAACAACTTGCGAGCAGCAAACCGAGAATATAATTTATTGGCATAGCAGCGGGATACAGAAACACACCCAAATCAAAAAGCGGCATCTATTGGTGAAATACGAAACTATCATTATTTTAAGCATTTTAACAACCCCCTTTCGAAGAGGAGTAGGAGTAGGAGTAGCTTACCTGCAGCGTGTACCACAGGCCGAAGACGAGGTTGGAGCGCGTCTCGTGCAGCGGGTAGTGTCCGGGCGCGGCCTGCGCCGCCAGCAGCAGCTGCAGCAGCGCGCGCGCGCCCGGCGCCGCGTCCTCCGCCGCCGCCACCAGCGCGCGCGCGTGGCACTCGCTCACCGACACGCAGCACGTGATCACGGCCGCCAGCAGCTCCTGCGGACACCTTGCACTTGCACTCTACTGTGTTGGCCTGTAAACGACCAGCTGCTGAGCGAAGGACTCTTCTCAATATAGGAGAAGGGTTGCAGCTTAATCCGCCACGCTGCTCCACTGCGGGTTGGCGGATAATTTCCCTACCTATTATTAGTACCTATTACTATATCGATTGTTATCAGGTGTCTATGATAACAACCGGGACCGACGGCTTTACGTGCTCTCCGAGGCACGGTGGGGAGACCCACAAGGACATACAATCAGACCGGAAACAAATATTTGCACAAATACAAATATCTGTCCCGAGCGGAAATCGAAACAGCGACCACCGGCTGGCGGTTTGAGGCGACTACTTGCACCACCACACCAGAACGGTCGTCGTTGCACTTGTACTTCTATTGTTTCTCTTTTAAGATATGATAGACCGGAACCAGGGCACCAAAGTGTTCTCAAGGAATTCGTCTGTCGGTTAAAGCCGGTTACGTGTGTATGCAGCAACGACGGCAAATCTGTTGTTATTTATTGAAGAGTTCCGTTGCATGTCTCCGAAGATCTTCATTAGAACATCACCAAACTAAAAAGGGACCACGGGATGCTCTTGCAAACCGTCCTCTATAGTTTTTTTTTGTTCATTTTACATCAACAAGTAATAGAAAGAGAACATCGTCAACGTAGTCGAAGTTAATTAAATATGCATTATTAGGGATAACTCAAAAATTACTAGTCAGATCTCGCTCAAACTTAAATGGGATTACATGACAAGCACCAGCATCCAAATATAAAAAGAATCATCAAAATCGGTACAACAAGTAAAAAACTATAAGATAACACACAAAAAAAAATACAGTCAAATTGAGAACCTTCTTTTTTTGAAGTCGGTTAATTATTTTTACCTCAGAAACGACTTTTACGAGGGCGACACTGAAAGTTCTTAGAACTGGCCACTTGTAAACGATTTAATAAAAAAATAAGTTCTAATTTTGAAAATGAAACTCTTTGCCAACATTACTGTGTATGTGTTTCATTCATTTGTCATTTGTTTCATGATTTGGCGGCAAATTGAAAATTGTCTGTGTAACGTCAGCATGAATTTAACGCGAGAACATTTTCGTGCAATGATTTTTTTATGACTTTCGATGTCAACATCACACTACGGTGTACGACACAGAGTACAGAGACTGAGAAGTAGGCGCAGTCGGACGTCATCGAGTCGAGTGTAGCGAACAGACCTCGTTGAGCGAGTTGGGCGCGTCGTGCGCGGCGAAGAGCGGCGCGGCGAGCGCGGCGAGGTCGGCCAGCAGCGCGCGCGCCGCGCCCTCGTGCCGCGCCGCGCCGCCCGCCGTGCCCGCCGCGCGCACCGCCGCCAGGCACGCCTCGCACGCCTCCAGCGCCGAGTCGCTCACCGCCTCGTTCCACCTGCCCCACACCGACTGTGTACTATATTCTGTTACTTCAAAAATTATTATGGGGTGACACTCGATATGCTGTTACTGAAGTGCGAGCCGGAACCATCGGGCGCCAGTAGGTAGCAGCGCCAGAGGGTAAGTCTCGTCACAAAATTATAAAGCTATTTATATTGGTGTAAGCGGCTTGCCACTCGATGCTAAAATAAGAGATAGGATTCTTGTTCGACTATCTGATTTTACAATATTACCAACCTAGTATACCGAGGAAGAAATAATTACCGTAAGACGGGGTGAATAGGTACGATTACTATATTGGTAAAATAATTCATACAAATTTGGAAGTTCTTAATGCAGTCAAAATCATTAATAAATGTCATTTTTTGTTTTATGCGATGCCTATTCTATGTTTTACGGTACTAAAACTAGTGACATAGGTCATTAGAAGCACCATCTATCAACGAAATGAGCCTATAATAAGCCTTGAATGGTCTTGAATATAACTCAACTTAAATAAATTCTACGTGTTATTTAAGCAAAAGTATTTGAATTTGAAATTTATAAAAATTTTTAATGTTGTTATGTTGTTATTTCAATAAGTGATACTACAATTACCATTTAATTTTAATTTAAATTTTTATGCTGTTAGTTAGCAGGGAAGAGGAACTAACAGCATATATAATAATATGGACGCAATAACAAATAATTAAATTTTTATGTTTGTTATTGTGGAAGAACGATATGTATTATTTTCAATAAGAAAGTAGAAGGGGTAAGAAGTTGCAAGCCGCTGATTTGCGGTAAATATTGGAGGTGATCTGTGATCTATGCCACAGTTTAAGGAACTTTTAAATACGGTCGTCTGACAGACACATCTTGACAGATTTAATTTGTTTTGTGTATGGAGAAAGAAAAAACCCAACAGAGTTGATAACCGCTTGGGCTGCATTGCTTAGAGTTTACGTATTTTATTGTTTAAATATAAAAATATCTATAAATCACAATACTTGTATTGAGTTATATATTTTAAGTATAATTACCCGACTGCGAAAGAAGGAGGGTTATGTTTTTCAAGTGTATGTATGTATGTATGTCCATTTCTTTGGCACGCCCTACAGCCCAAACGGTTGGAATGTTTTTGACATATGAGGTGTCGTTAGATTTGTCTAAATTGTAGTAGTGACATAGGCTATATAAATTTTCAAAATGGCGCCCGCAAATGGCGGAATGAAAAGGGAAGTTGAATTTTCTTCTTACTGTAGCAATATGGGTATCAAATGAAAGCTAGTCAATTGTTTTATTCTTTTTAGTTTATAATAAGAGTATTTTACGCAGTCGGGTTTTTTAATTTTTTTTAATTAAGCATACTTGTTTTTCTTTCTATTTTATCTAACTGCTCTACATTAGTATTAGGTAATTTTAGAATAAAGTGAGTAGTTAAATAAAACGGTGACAGTACAAAAAAGATATTCAGGGCAAATTATAAGCATCTAATTATTTCTATTCCAAAGATACACCTTGTGACAATTAGACAGATGGCGGAGGTACAGTAATAAATAATGAGTCGAATTTTTAAAGGAACAGTAAAAATTGGTTTTTAAAATAAAACCAGAAGTCCTGAAATAAGCGCGTTCAAGCCAACAAAGATGCCAAAATAATTGGATTATAATCATACTAATATTATAAATGCGAAAGTAAGTTTCTTTGTTACGCTTTCACGCGAAAACTACTTAACCGATCATCATAAAACTTTGTAGACATATTCTTGGAGGTATTAAAAGTAACATAGGATATTTTATTTTTTGGTCGCGATAACCGACATCCACGCGGACGCAGCCGCGGGCAGAATCTAGTAACATTATAAAATTATAGATACGGTAACTCACGTGCAGAGTACGTGCACGGCGGTGTGCAGCGCGCGACAGAGCGGCGCACGCTCAGGCAGCGTGGTCGCGCAGTCGGGCGAGTCCTCGCCGCCCAGAGACAGCCAGCTGGCCGCACAATTCGCCGCATTCGTCCACGCTTGTACCGTGGCTTCGCTCGGCGGTTCGCTGCTATAGTCGCTGGGGAAATGGTTAAATTTATTAGTATGAAATAAATTTAATTCAATGTAATTTCGGGACTGAAGCTAGTCTTTGTTGAAATGGTAGAGCATTTGTACAAATATTATACACACTAAAGTGTTTGAGGATAGACGAATGAAATGTTCATTATTAGTTTAAAATTACTGAATTGTTTGCAATGAATCTTTGTACATAGATAGCTAAATAGATGCATATACAATTATGTTTTCTATTCTAAGTTTTTAAAGAGGACAACTCACAATAATACCACCAAACCCCCAAAGTCGAAAAACACTACGAAAGCAACACCCGGAAACCCCGGAGATAATAGATCCAATGAAACCTATGCTGAAAGACTGAAGAAGAACACAAATGAATTGAAACCTGAAACAAAAGCATATAATAAACTAGAAGAACTCATATTAAAACAATCAAAAAAATTTGACCTTATCTTACAACAGATGAGCACTCTCTTGAGTCTCATAACAACACTGCTAGACAAGATCCTAAAATGATTTCGCTTAGGATAGATACGTGGAACATCAACGGCCTAACACCAAATGTATCCGAGTTAGAGGTGTTAATTGCAAATAACAAACTTGATGTTGTGCTCATATCAGAAGCGCACTGTACAGAAAAAAGAAACATAAAAATTAAGGGCTGCTACACGTATATTACTTGTCACCCTGATGGCACTGGTCACGCTGGAACCGCCATAGCTATTAGAGCGAACATCAAGCACTATGTCCTACCTAAATATAAAACAAGTCATATCCAGGCAACGTCTGTTGTAGTTGAAAGTAAAGATATATATATTGAAAGTAAAGGACCTCTCAACATATCTGCGGTATACTGCTCAACAAAGCATACAATAGATAGTGCAAAGTACTTCGAATTCTTCCACACACTAGGAAACAGATTCATTGCTGGTGGCGACTGGAATGCCAAGCACATATTCTGGGGCTCCAGGTTAATAACAACAAGAGGTAGACAGCTTATGGGATGCATCGACGGAAATAACCTTGGAGTGATTTCAACCGGTGAACTAACATAATGGCCCACAGACCCAAAGAAAAGCCTGACCTGCTAGACTTTTTTATCACCAGAGGACTCTCGAGACACTATCTCAAAGCCGAGCCTTGCTACGATAGCAACTCTGATCATTCCCCCGTAATTCTAACTGTAAGCACGACTATAATATGCTACGAAGAACCTGGGGTCTTGTCTAATAAATTTACTGACAGGATTCATGGAATACGTAGACGAAACTATGCAACAACTTTATCCCTAAAAACACCAGAAGAAGTCGAAGATGCCACAATATACATTACTAGGCTAATACAAAATGCATGCTGGATGAGCACTCCAATAAAAAGGGAAAGGCATACCACTGGAAACATTCCTCTCGAAATAAAAATAAAGTGTTAGAAAAAAGAAGGCTTAGAAGGGTCTGGCATCAGTCTAGACACAAATCTGATAAGACTGCTCTAAACAAAGCCATAAGTGAATTGAAGGAAATGCTGGATAGTATAAATAATGCAACGCTACAAAGTAAACTGCAAAATCTGACCGCTACCGCATCTTCTGAATATGCGCTCTGGAAATATACAAAAACATTCAAAATACCACAACAGTTTAAATAAAATAAATAAATAAATAAATATTAACCAACAATCACACCACGTTAACCTAGCCCCGTGCTAAGTTCGTAAGAACTTGTGTTACAGGTACTAGGAACGGAAATAAATTTAAGATATAAATACATATATACATAAATACACATCCATGACCCGGTGCAGACATCTATATTCGTCATACAAATTATCTGCACCTGGCGGGATTCGAACCCGCGACCGCTGCGTTAAGTGTCCAGTTGCCTGACCACTCGACCAGCCGGCCGTCAAAGTTTAAGTCTGCAATACGAAAAAATAGCGGAGGCTGGGCTAAGACTGGTAGAGAGAAGGCAGAAACATTCGCAAAACATCTAGCTAACGTTTTCAAACCGAATGACAGTGAATGTAAAGAATTCGAGAGGGAAGTAGACGAACGCCTATTGCAAGACCTCCAACTATCACTTCCACCAAGACCAGTAACAGTGCGCGAAGTTTTATGGGTCATAAAAGGAATGAAGAACAACAAAGCACCTGGCTTCGACCTAATCACTAAAGAGATTCTTATGCAATTTCCTAGAAAAGCTATAGTCTTCATTACAACACTCTTTAATGGTGTCCTCAGGACCCAACACTTCCCAACTATGTGGAAAGTATCCATCATCTCTATGATTCATAAGCCAGGAAAACCTCCAGAACATGCTACATCATACAGACCAATAAGTCTTCTACCTGTCCTGTCTAAAGTGTTTGAAAGGATTCTCCTGAAGACTACTGCTGCTATTGGAGGTAAATGAAGCCATTTCTAAACACCAATTTGGGTTCTTTCTGAACCACCATTCTGAACACCATTCGACCATCGAGCAAGTTCACCGGGTTTGTGATAAAATACGGCATTCCCTTGAAGCTAAAGAGTACGTCTGCTGTGTTTCTTGACATACAGCAGAAGTTTGACAAGGTATGGCATAAAGGCCTACTTTCCAAAATAAAAACTTTGATACCACATACCTACTATACTCTGATGAATTCCTACCTGACAAATCGCATGTTCCAAGTACGGGAAAGTGGAGACTCATCAGAAATGTATAAGATCTCAGCCGGGGTGCCTCAAGACTCTGTTCTTGGCACAATACTGTACACCATGTACACTGCAGACCTCCCCCAGACAGCACAAGTTATGAACGCTACATTTGCTGATGACACTGCACTATTAGCAAGCAGCACAGATCCACAAACTGCTTCAAGTATTTTACAGGATAGCCTTAACAAAGTAGGTAACTGGCTGCAGAAATGGCGCATCAAAGCAAGTGCTTCTAAATCGACCCACATAACTTTTACGCTTAGAAAAGGAAACTGTCCACCAGTGCAACTGGAAAACAATACCCTGCCCCAAAGTGACTCAGTCAAGTATCTTGGAATACACCTGGACAGAAGGCTGACGCGGAAAAAGCATATCAAAATGAAGCGTGATGAAACAAACATACGGTTCCGCACCATGTATTGGCTGAAAACACGAAACTCTAAACTTTCGGTGGATAACAAGCTCCTAATCTATAAAATGATCCTCAAACCTGTGTGGACGTACGGGATCCAACTCTGGGGCAGCGCTTGTAGCTCCAATTTAACTAATATACAGAGGCTGCAAAATGGCATACTGCGTACCTTGTCGAATGCTCCATGGTTTCTCACTAACTCAGAAATTCATGAAGCTCTGGAAATCAAAACAGTAAAGGAAGAGATCCAGCAGTCTTCCACTAACTACAACAAACGGTTGGATAACCACCCGAATGACTTAGCTGCCGAATTAATAAAAATCAGTTATAATAAAGGCCTTAAATGCCATGACATCCAGACTCTTCAATCTCGATGATAAAATAAATAAATAAATAAATAAATGCCTCCCGCTGGGGAGACCCCTTACAAAGTTCCAACCGCCCCACAAATCTGCTTATAATCCTGGGACTGATTGCAGATGCAGACGTTTAAAAAAAAAAAATTAAAAGACGTACACACTTAAGAGAGTAAAAATGTAGGACTAATGTGTAAGTCTGTTTGTTTACATGAAATTGGATAAGGCTCTCAGTTGTGGTCCTGGATGTCTAACTTAAAATCTGGTGTAGGTTATATCTTGATACACTGTCTAGTAGTGGAGATATAATATAGAAAATAGTAGAGAATTTGAAACATAATTTTATACACACAAAAAATAAGCAACTCTACTAAATGGCCCGTTGGCACAATTGGCAGTGGCCCTGCTTTTGGCTCCAGGGTTGTGTGTTCAATTCCTGCCCTTAGTCTGGGTCTAATATATATTTACATATTTATAATATGTATTATTTATATGTATATTTATTTTTAAAAATATGTGTGTCAGTCGACTGCTACCTAAAACACAGTCATTAAGTTATCCGCTGGGCTGCTCCTTTCACCTACTAGTCGACAAGATTTTTCCCCTAAAATGGCCCGTCGGCTACTAGTTGAGCAGATCGAAGCGGTCCGGATGTTTTCGATCAAAGTTATATAATAACCACCTTTGTCGCGCTAAGGCCGATTTGTGTTATTTATCTCGCTTCTTCGTAAAATTTGCTATATACCGGGTGTATTTGGAACGCTTGAAAAAACGAAGAGGTATGATAGTGTTGGCATGACCTGACATGATGCAAGTGAAAAAAACGCGAAAGGATTTTTTTTTCTTGCCTTTTTTCATAACATTTTTCGGCATAATCCGGTTTGGGAAGAATAATGAAACAGAAATTTTAAGATAATGCTTTAAAATAATCGTGTTTTGAGAAAATCTGCAATGTATTAAATTGAATACTACATCGTTACGTTCATTACGCTACGTTGGCATGCGCGCCAACGGCTGACAGAGTTCTGGCGCTAGGTCAACGTACTCCTGCACCACTCGCGCGCTCGCGTCTCCGCTTGCGTCTCTGGTGCGATTTATCGCTTTAGTCGTTCATCGTTTTAGTTTTTTCGAATAAATTCAATAACAACCTTCCTATTTTTTGTAATTATTCTTATTTGTTATGAGTGTACATGTTACGCCCAAAAACCCGAAAACTCTCATTGAGCGAAAAAGAAAGCCCCAACGCGTTGTGGACACTATAAAACACATGAAATACATAACACACAAAACATACAAATTATGCAAACGACCACAACGCGTTGTGGAATTACTGTATGGTGGTTTGTTTTTTTCGATCAATAAGCCTTTTTGGTGTTTGAGCGTAACATACAAACTGCACGCTGAACAATAAACACTGGTATTATAAAAGAGGATAAGCATTTTGGGCCACGAGCGAACAAAGATGACACCTATAGTAAAGTGTAGGTCTTATCAAGTTATGCATGCCGCTATAAGACATTTTCCTAAAAAACCACTCTTTGACTTAGTTATGCTACAATTATATAGTACCATAAAATCTGCTTGAAAATGTGAAGTTTCTTGACGTTTTAGAGTACTCATAAGGATCAAATAGGTGGCGCCAAAAATTTTATTTATGATTATTTATTATTTTTGAATTATAACCAAGGTGTCGCTCGTGTTCTTTCATTCTACTTTAAACAATAGCTCTGGCATATCCTTGTTTGTCACGAAAAATCCTAATCATGTACATAACTTTCATTTGTGTTCGCTCATGGCCCAGATATCCTCCTTTAATTTAATTTACCACTTGCGATGCAAATGCTTTCGTCGCTTTTTTTGAGACAACTTGTGATGAAAATAGCATAGCAAATGTACATCGACAACTTTATTTAGCACTTTTTTAGTTTAGAAACCAAATAATAATAAAAAAATGCTAAATAGCACTGAATGCCTAAGCAAGTGTAAACGGAGCCCTATACTCGCAAATCACGTGTCGCACTCGCAGTCGGTGGCAGTCGGTACGAGGTTTCGTGAGTGTCGGGTGTGGTTTGAGCAAAAATTTAATTCACGTATTATTGTTTCGTATTTGTTATTATATTAATTTGTTATTATATTTTATTTGTACTTTTGAAGGTGTGAAGGACGTTTTGTGTTTATGTGAATAGGCGGAACCTTCATTTGTGGTCAGATGAAAATCCACATGCCTACCAGATAATAGGGCATCAAACCAGATGGTCTGTGAATGTGTGGGCTGGAATATTTAATAACCAGGTTGTTGAGTACAAGAAAATATTTGGAAGTCGTTAATCAAACAACCTCGAGTTGAAATAATATATTTATTTCCACTCAATTTGCAGGGATCGCAGATTTGTTAATATTAGTTAAAAAGAATGGGTAGTTGTCGGGGCGTAGTTCGGTCGATTTGAGGTCATTGTATCCCTTCCCCGGCGTTGGCGATGACGCCCCCTGGCGACGAAGGCCGGTATAGCGGGTCGAATACTTGAAGGCGCCTGGCGTGTTAAAATAGCAATGATGTTCGGGCTCAGGCAGCAGCTTGACATTTTGTACCAGGCTTTAACATAAGCTCCCCCCCTGAAATCCCTGAGGGTATTTCAGCATCCGCGCTCCTTTCAATTTGCAGAGGGCACAATCGAGTGAGAGTCCTTCGTACTATCCCTCTCTGAGTTGCGATGTCAGCTACTCTAGCTACTCCATCAACACCAGGATAAAGTTGTATCACCCTTCCCATGCGCCAATGTAGAGGTGGACTGTTGTCTTCCTGGAGAAGAACGAGATCTCCCACGGTGAGCTTATCTTTGCTCGTTCTCCACTTAAGGCGTTGTTGGAGTTCACTCACATACTCCCGCTGCCATCGGTCCCAAAAGTGCTTGCGAGCTTGTTCAATACGGGCGTAACGCTGTAATTGGCTTGAGCTGCAATCTTCAAGGGCTGGATCCGGCAATGATGTCAATGGCCGACCAATCAGGAAGTGCCCTGGAGTAAGAGATTGGAAATCGTGAGGAGAAGAAGAGATAGGACATAAGGGGCGGCTATTTAAAATAGCTTCCACCTGTGTGAACAACGTCGATAGTTCCTCATATGTTAAATTTAAATTAGCCATAACCCTTTTTATGTGATACTTCGCAGACTTGATACCAGCTTCCCATAGACCGCCGAAGTGAGGGGCGTAAGATGGTATAAAATTGAATTTGATTCCTTCGTTCGCGGCAAAATCAGATAGAGAGTCCGTGTTGTATGACAGAAAATTACCAATTTCCTTGGCAGCAGCGACAAAATTGCGACCATTGTCAGAATAGATTTCCAATGGCTTTCCACGTCTGGCAATGAATCGCCTCAATGTCAAGATAAAAGCGTCTTTTGATAATTCTGTCACTGCTTCCAAATGCACACACTTGAAACTAAAGCAAATAAACAGACATAGATAACATTTGGAAGTCCTTGCACCGCGACCCTTTTTATTTAGAATTGTGAAAGGACCTGCATAATCGACACCTGTGGTTTGGAAAGGGAAAGTTGGTGTCGTACGCTGCGATGGTAGATGGCCCATAACTGGTGAATACGTGTGACCTTGTAGCCGTTTGCATCGTACACAGTTTCGCGCTGTCCTCCTTGCTAAATTCCTCCCCCCAATAGGCCATATATAATTTCGTACTGTATATAATAATAGCTGCGGACCAGCATGCATTTGTTTGATGTGTTCATAATGAAAAATGAGACAAGTTAAGTGGTGTTTTGAATGTAGAATGATAGGGTGTTTTTTGTCGTAATCGTAGTTCGAACAGGCTAGTCTACCACCAACGCGCATAACCCCGAGCTTTTCTAAAAAAGGACTAAGTGATAGTAAATTACTTTTAGTAGAAATATGACGACTATCAATCAACGCATCATACTCAGTAGAAAAAGATTGAAGTTGAGAAAACTTACAAAGAAAATAAAATGATTCAGTCAACTCGTTAGCTGTTAGAGATCCGCTCCGCCTGGTTCTAGGGAATCTAGTGTTATACACAAAACGCAATACATAAGCGAATGAACGCTTCAGTCGCATAAATTTAGAAAATCGCAGAAAATTTATAACGGGTTCGAAATTTTGAACGATATGACACTTAACCTCTGGTAAGTCTAACTCGCATATTATTTTCCTGTTTAATATAGGCCACTCTGACTCCAGTTTTGTTAAAAATTTTGGACCCGACCACCACAGTTCAGATTGTTGAAGCGACTGAACCTGGATGCCTCTCGATATTAAATCAGCGGGATTTTTGTCCGTAGGTACATGACGCCAATTTGTCGGTGAAGTTAAATCACAAATCTCTACTATTCTATTAGCCACGAATGTTTTTAATTTGCTTGGCGCAGTATTTAGCCACCCTAACACGAGGCTGGAGTCAGTCCAGTACGTACAACGAGAAATAGAACATCGTAATGACTCCAGAACGGACCCACATAGCCTGGCTGCTAGTAAAGCTCCCAAAAGCTCCAAACGCGGAATAGTAGTGGGCTTATTAGGATTCACTTTAGACTTCGCGCAAAGTAGTTTTACTACTACATGGCCACTTGAGTCCACAGACCGTAGGTAAACACAAGCGCCGTGAGCAGAGATTGACGCGTCGCAGAAAGAGTGTACCTCTACACTAACTGGCGAATCGCATAAAACTAGCCTGGGTACCGTCACAGATGTTAAGCCTTTGAATTCCCAAATCAATTCATTCCAGTAACGCTGTATGTCAGAGGGTACCGGTTCGTCCCAGCCAATATTACGGCGCCATAAATCCTGCATTAGTATTTTTAAACGAATAGTACAAGGAGATATTAAGCCAAGCGGATCGAAAGTTTTAAATATGTTAGATAAAATTGACCGTTTTGTTGTGTGCTCATTGATATTATTTGGAGTGTTCAACAAAACGTGTAATGAATCTGAAGATGGCTTCCACTGTAAACCCAAAGTACTTGTAGATTCGCTCAGAGTAAGAGTTTCAAGTGGGTTTATCAGAGTGTTTTCGAAAATGGAAGGTACGTTAGATTTAAATTTTCTAAGCGGAAAACAGCCTGAACGCAAAATGGAAACTACAGACTTCAAAATGTGACGCAATTCCCCTATAGAGTTAGCACCTGTTAATAGGTCATCCATATAAAAATCATGCTGAATTATCGTGCGAATAGACTCATTAGTGCATTCTTCTCCTAACTGCCATATGCATTTTGTACTTAGGTAACTAGCGCTTGCAAAACCGTAAGTCACTGTATTGAGTCTGAGTGTTTGAATAGGTTTTGACTCGTCGTCTCTCCATAATATTAATTGGAAATTACGATCGTCTTCGTGTAAATTTATTTGACGAAACATCTTTTCTACATCTCCCGTGAGAACATATTGGTATTGACGAAAACGTAGCAATATAGCAAAGAGAGAATCTTGAACTGTAGGACCTATTAGTTGCAAATCGTTTATAGATACGCCAGAAGAAGTGCGAGCGGATCCGTCGAATACCACTCGCAGCTTAGTCGACTCGCTGTTTTGTTTAAGAACCGCATGATGGCAAAGAAAATAGCACGGGTCCGGCTTACAATTAGTCAAAATAGAACAATGACCTAGCTTAATATATTCGTTAATGAAATCGACGTATTGCGATTTAAGCTCGGGTCTTGCTCTAAATCGCTTCTCTAAATGAAAAAATCGTTTCTTGGCCAAAAGATATGAATTACCTAAGCAATCTGGTGAGTCTTTAAGAGGTAGACGCACACAAAATCTGCCAAAAGAATTGCGAGAAGTGTGAGTCTTAAAATGTTGCTCACATGCTTTCTCGTCTTCACTTAAAAGTGACCTTGGTGGCAGCTCTTCTTGCTCCCAAAATCGACTCAGTAGTTTATTGAAATTATCCGACTGCGCTTTAGAAAAATTACAATTAAATTTAGAAATCCGCGAGTTTAAATATATAGGACCAGATAAAATCCAGCCAAACTCCGATTTTATTAAATACGGTTTGTTGTAACCTAGCGATTGTCGATCGTTACCTACGATGCTCCAAAATAGATCAGCACCGACCAGCACATCTATTGGAGAAGGCTTATAAAAACTAGGATCGGCTAGCTGAACATCGGTAGGTATGTTAATTAATTTTGGGTTCATTGTAAACTTGGGAATGTCACCCGTTAGATCGGACAACACCGGGCAAGTTAACGATACAGTGTATTCACTGTGTAATGACTTCAACTTAAAAGCACAGAACTCATTAACGCAGTGCAGCGTAGAATTGCCTATTCCCACTACGTTGATGGACCCCGCATGTTGTGAACTTAAACTTAGCTTATCCCTTAGTCGTTTAGATACTAAGCTACACTGACTGCCGCTGTCGAGCAGCACGCGCACTACTTCCTGTTTATTATTAGATGGGTTAATTGCCAAAACCAGAGCAGTGGATAGTAACGTGTACGTAATATTGTGGTTTTGAGAAGAATTTATTGTGCAAAGAGTTTGAGCAGTCGAATGTGTTTTAGCGGCTATGTTATTATCGTTCGCTAGACTCGTCGGTTGAACTAAATTACTATCATGGCAAAGTAAAGTGTTGTGACGCCGTTTGCAGTTGCGACAGACACCGAATCTGCAAGTAAAAGCTCTGTGACCCGGACGAAGGCAATTTTGACAGAGTTTTGATTTAGCTACTACATTCTGACGCTGCTCAACCGACATATTTCTAAATTTAGTACAATCATAGATGCGGTGCTGATCGTTGCAAACGATACAACTCTTTAAAATGTTGTTACTAGTAGTGATTTGAGATGTGAATGCGCTATTATTATTTCCAATTGAACCTACCCGTTTTTTATTTTGATTACTGGACTTATGAATATTTAAAATTGATCTATCCTCGTTGCCTCGACTGTGATTGTAAGTTTCTAAAATATCCGCACGTTGCTTTAAAAATGTGTTAAATTGCTCGAGAGTGGGAGATTCAGAAAGAGTGTTCCTATATTCTTCCCACTTCATGCTAGTTTTACTTGCTAATTTTGCAGAGATAATGTGAACAATGATTGTGTCCCAGTGGGAGGTTGGTTCACCCAAGCTAGATAGGGCGCGCAAATTTTTATTTGTATTGTCGACAATAGACCTAAGTGTAGATGCGGTTTCGCTAGATTTGATCTCGAAATTTAACAAAGAATTTAAATGATTTTTAATTAACAACCTCTTGTTGTCATAACGCTCACACAACAAATCCCACGCTTTATTGTAATTTGACTCTGTGACCTCCAAGTTACTTATCACACGAGAGGCCTCACCCTCCAAGTATGAATTTAGGTAGCAAAATTTGATTGGTATAGGAATGTGCTTGTTTTCGTGAACGAGAGAACAGTATAAATCCCGAAACTCAAGCCACTTGTAATAGCTGCCATCAAATTTCCCTATTTGAAGTGTAGGAGGCTTAAACCCTATGCCTAGATGATCACGACCGCAAGAAGACGAACTATGAGCGTCACTGAGAGGCTTAGCTTCATTGTGCTTATTTACATATTGCTGCGCAATAGCAATTAAAGTTGCAAACTCCTGCTCGATTATATCGCGTTCATCCAACTCGTTATCTATGTCTGTTGAATTTATGACTTCGATCTGACTTTGCAACTCCTCAAATGTACTAGACAAATTTTCGATTTTCGGTAATTGAATATTAAGTTTTGATATTTCAAGATCATCTAATACGCTAAACCCTTCAAAAGAAGCTAAATAATTTTTAAATTTAGTTAAGCGACCCTTTACTGAACTACGTTTAGCATAAAGTTCCTTTAATTTAGCGTCGGACATGATTCCGCAACCCGAACGTAACAAACTCGATAAGTTTACTTTGTAAATAATAAATAAAATGAATATTGTATCTTACGCCACACTCCAACGTTCGAAACCGGTTTGCTATGCGAGACAGCGGGACGGCCGCGTACTTACGCACCGAACAATAGGCCAGCTGATATCAAGTCCGCCGAAGGATCTGAAATTCACCGTTAAACGAGTATGAATCACGTAATAAAAAATAAATATAAACGGAAAGAATAGCTGCAATAAAAATTATTATAATTATAATTGTGTGAATAATGTACAAATTACGTTAGGTAGATATTTAAGTTTTGTAAATATGTGTATTCCTATTAAATACAAATTATTTTATAATAATGTTGTTTTAATTGTTTAAATAGGATCAAAATAGGCATAAACTATAATTGCTGCAAGTTTTTTACATACGTAAGCCCTGCGAATAATATGGGTAGGTATAATGCAAATAATATGAGTAGGTATAATAATATGTGCATAAAATTTAATGTTTTAGAAAATCACTATCCGGGTTAGCTAGAACTATTTGAACTGTACTTTGAATCACTTAGGTTGATCCCTGAATGAATATACTAATTTCTTTCCACGTTTTTAACACTACCCACACAGGTAAGAAACTACTAGAAAAACGGGAATTTTTTTGGAAATGATGAGAAAGGAATAGGGACACTTAGCTGATTGGCTGACGCTGCGGTGCGAAGAGCTGACCGGCGTGAATGCTAGAAGCTGGTACCATCGACCGTAGCTTGTTGTAGATGAGTCGCCTGTGCACGTTGCAGAGACCTCACGGCGGCTGATGGTGCTGCTGGAGTATACTGGGTTCCGCTGCTGCGATGAAAACCTCTCACCGGCGGCGATGATATCCCGAGTACAAAGCAATCCAATCGTGTCCTGTCACGGTCGCCACTTTTTCTTGTTGAGTACAAGAAAATATTTGGAAGTCGTTAATCAAACAACCTCGAGTTGAAATAATATATTTATTTCCACTCAATTTGCAGGGATCGCAGATTTGTTAATATTAGTTAAAAAGAATGGGTAGTTGTCGGGGCGTAGTTCGGTCGATTTGAGGTCATTGTATCCCTTCCCCGGCGTTGGCGATGACGCCCCCTGGCGACGAAGGCCGGTATAGCGGGTCGAATACTTGAAGGCGCCTGGCGTGTTAAAATAGCAATGATGTTCGGGCTCAGGCAGCAGCTTGACATTTTGTACCAGGCTTTAACACAGGTACTGGGACCAGTATTAATGCCGGAGCGATTAAATGGACCATGTTATCTCGAGTTTATAATTGACCATATTCAAACAATTTTAGACAATATTCCACTGTCAGAGTATCGTATAACGTGGTTCCAGCATGATGGTGCACCGCCACACGTCGTTAGATCAGTAAGATAGCGTCTAACGGAGTTGTTAGGCGATTTCTGGATTGGCAGACTAGAGCCTCATGCCTGGCCGCCTCGTTCACTTGATCTAACCCCATTAGTTTTTTTTTGTGGGGTTACATAAAGGAAATGATGTTCGATCGGGAGTGTGATACCTTCATTGAAATGCATGATCGGATTTGCAGTGTTTTTGCCAAGTTGCGAGAAGATTGTGTAGAGGATCCCTCTTTAATGGCCCGACTTCACGAAGACGAGGCCAGATTTACATCTATAGAAATGTAGCACAATTGGAACCCCACCTCATTCGAACCCGAAGGATGTAAACAGGTAAGTGGTTCTGTACTTTTCGCTCTGCCCGCGGCGCCGCCCGCTAGTCGCCCGTCTCGCGGTCAACGAGAGTTCACAGCGTGTGTGCATACATGGTGGGTTCGTAAAATAGATAAGTCCTAAAATGTTCTTAAAAAACCGTTTCTGAGATAAATGGTAATATGCATTATATAGTATATAAATAGTATATTATTAGGTTTAAATCTTTTCAAGCGTTCCAAATACACCCGGTATATATATATTCATAAGCAAAAGAAGAGATGAGCAATAAGTCAAAAAACGGTAGGACACTTTAGCCAACAAGGCCTGAGAGGCCCGGACATAGGAGCGGTTATCTACCTTAGGAGCAGACAACCATGTGTTGTGTATGGTAAAAAAAAGCAACGTAGATGAAGTTGCGGGGATCAGCCAGTTATATAAAAAAATGACTTACTTGTAAACACTTTGCAGGTATCTAAGCATATCATCTAAAACCATACGGCAGGCTTGATTTAATGCAGCACGATTTTTTGATCGCAACGAGGTTCCCATGGTCATACTATTATACTGAAAGATAAAATGAACATATTTAATGTCAATACATTGTCACTTTTATTAAACGCTTATTACAAAGTAAAAGTAAATATTATATCATTTTATTGTTGATTAAGATCTAATCAAACTGTAAACAGTTTATGAAAAGCTAAGGTGAGTTTTATAAGTGTTTAAATGCAAAAACTTACTTCTTCAGGTATCACAGTGAGCACTTCCAGAAGTAATGAGGTATTTTCTGCTGTTGATAGTGGTCTTAATATTTCAGCTAGATCATCTGAGCCTTGTTGAAGAATAAACCCTGCTAACTAAAATTATATTTTATAATTTAATTAAGAAAAATTAATAGTTATAATAACAATTTTCAAAACAAATTACTCACACTTATACATAATCTATTGGTAACGATTTTAGGACCTTTAGAATAACCAATTACAGCTTGTAAAAGTTTTTCTTTTAGCTCCGGATAACTTTCAGGAGGAACTTCATTCCAACAGCGTAGAATTTTTGTATGTAATGTAGTAGCTCCATAAAATTGAATTTCTGTTCCCTTAAAGAAAGACAAAAAGACATCTTATATTAAATGAAAATATTATTTTTCTTATAATTTTATATTAATAATTATTATCATATAGCACAACTTCTAGCAGCTCTAGCCTCAAACAAATAGTTATTTTTAAGCAAATTTTTAATGTATCATAATTCGTAAACAAGATGATAAAATCAATTTAAATTATGTAATATATACATAGGTCTTATTAAAAAAAATTAATAAAATATTTAATAATTACCTTGCTAGGTTGAAGCAATTCCCACACAAAATTCCAAGCCTCGGGAACACGTTGCGCCGCTGTAAGCCATGCATGGGCCTTAGTTCGATCTTCTTGTTCCCCGTTGTAAAATACGGATACAGCATATTCTAAATTTTGAGCAGTATATTCCATAATTATAATTATGATATGGCTGCAACACATTAACGTGCAGCTTTATGCATTATAATAAGAAACAATAAATTGACAGTATCTAGGAACCTAAACTGGAGGTTCAGTTACAAAATTCAACAATACTAGCTTGCAATTTTCATTATATATTGATGTAAATAAAAATTAAAAATAAGGAGTAGCGACTTATTGTCAATCAATTGTCAATATTAAGATAAAATTTTGCTGTCATTTGTCATTACAAAACTTCAGATCTATACTTGACCACGGTCGAGGTATCTCTATACACGGCCGTGTACTTGACCACGGCCGTGTCGACCGTGTAGTACTTGACAGTGGTTGACAGTTTGTCACAGGAACATGGAATTATTATGTACTGTGTACAACTGGAAGGTTCACTCAGATTATAAGCGCGAGCCGAAAGAGAGGTTTCAAAACTTCACCCGTCCTTGTCAACACTTAGAACAACGAATCACGAATGAGACGCCATTAAATTACAACAGCTGACATGACAACCATATTTACAGGTATTGCTAGTAATAAATTTATAATTCACGCAGCACGCGGTAGAAATTTTTAATTTTCTCAAAAACTAATGTTCGCGCAAACCTTTCCCTTGAGATTTTTGATGCATTTTGCATGCGCAATAGCTAGAAAAAATTAGAAATATCAAATTTTTATACTTGGTGCCACCTTTATGGAGCTAACTCTGTGGTATATTTTTGGTATATTGTCTGTAAATAGGGATGCTCATCGGAAAAAATTGTCGATAATTATCGTATCGTGCTATCGATAGTTATCGCTAATTATTGAATGAAAAGTTATCGAGTAGTTACGAATTATCGATAATTATCGCACACCCCTATCTGTAATAGGGGTGTTCATCGGAAAAAATTATCGATAATTTTATTATCGATAATTTTATTATCGATAATTATCGTATTGAGTTATCGATAGTTATCGATAATTATCGCATGAACAGTTATCGATAATTATCGGATAAAAAATTATCGATAGTGGCGAAAGTTATCGATAATTATCGGATAAAAGTTATCGATAGTTCACGAAACTTATCGATAATTATCGGCACAATTTTCGGACGACGAAAAAAAAAAAAAAAACAAAAAAAGGTCATCCGCCGTCCCGTATTAATATAATCCTCCGTTCCCTATCAGAATACCTAAAAAAAAAAAAGTCATCCACCGTCGGTATCCATGTAATCCTCCGTTCCCTATCCGAATAACTAAAAAAAAAAAAAGGTCATCCGCCGTCCGATATCGAAATAATCTATCGGATCACACAAAAATATCGATAATTATCGGATCGGAAAAAATTATCGATAATTATCGAATCGCAAAAAATTATCGATAATTATCGAATGAAAACTTATCGATAATTATCGAATGAACAATTATCGATAATTATCGAATCAAAATTATCGAATAACACTTATCGATAATTATCGATAATTATCGAATGAAAAATTATCGAGTAGTTACGAATTATCGATAATTATCGCACACCCCTAATCTGTAATACCAGTTACTTATATACTCTTTGCCAGTTGACAGTGCAGCGACGGTCATTTTCACGAAGAATGGATATACAGGAGTGCGAACGTAATGTTAAAAGAATGGCATCAATTTAGGTAGTAGATAATTATTTTGCATCTGTGCGCTAGGATTGAAGTTGTAATTTACGCGGGAAGGCTTGTTGCTATTGACAGCTCTGAATTTTGAAAATTGAGTTATTGGTTCATTTTAAACCTTTCTATTGGTTGCTATAGGTGTGCGATTATTGATTTAAATAGTGAAATAATGTAATTTAACATAATTATGAGAAAAAAAAGTGAGACAAAAACATCCCGCCAGGCCACCATTTTAAAGATATTTGACATGTAGTCAACATGATAATATGTCATAAGATTTTTTCAATTATTTATATTGTTTTTATCTTTAAACTTTGTAGTAAATTCTAATTCTATTAGTAAATAACTTTGATTCATCACCAACATAAAATACTCTTGGAGATTAAATTAAAGGTTAAACTTTTAGTTTAATAACAGGTACGTAATTTTTAAATTATTAAATAAATATTAAAAATATAATGTAATGTTAAAGATTAAGTATATTTGTTTAAAATTTTTTTAATTTCATATTATATATTATATAAAGTTATTTTAATTAAATATTTGATAAATTATGATAATAGTAGTCGGTGAAAAATTTAATTTTTTTCAAAATAACATTATTTAGAATAATAAAATTTATTGTTATTTTCATATATTTTTCAGCTATAAAATATCATAAGAAGCCTCGCAGACAATTCACATAATTAGCATAGCATCAATTATCATGCTCTATTATCTTTTATAGAGAAGAAATATCAATGCCTACTTCTGTCCAAGAAATCAGATGATTTAGAGAATTCCAGATAAAATTACTATTAGTAGATACAAAAATAAAAAACAAAGTATTTTAATAAAATTTCTGAATTCGTTTTGTTTTATTTCATCTTCCAAAATATTAGCATTTAATACATAAAATTATATTTATTAAATATGCAACTAAAATAAAACTGTTCTAGAGAACTACTACCTATATTATAATAACTAATATAATAATAGTATTGGTACTTCACGAATACTCGCGCACCTAGTGGCAAAAAAGAGAACTATGATCTTTGTTTATTTTTGTGTACATAAGTACCGTGAAATTTGTATAGTAATACGTCAACCGTTCGCTCTCCTGTATGTCCATTCTTCGTGGTCATTTTGTAAGGTGTGGGTACCAACTTTCAGTTCCTGTAAAAATTGGTAGCATTGTTTGTCAAAATCAAAAATTGATACGTCAAAGAATGTGTCGATACGTCACTTCGATAAAAAATTAAAAATAAAAAATGGCCGCTGACTCGCTATTAAAGAAGTTAATTAAACAACAAACATTCTCCTTCCAACCGGTAGGTGTTTACGAATTTACGAAAAAAGTACGTTATTCTTATATATTCAGTTAAAAATACATGTGACACAACACTTTACAGTTTTTCCTTGTTATAAATGAATACCACATGTACTTATTTTTTGATTCCTAACAATAACACATTATTTAACGTTTCATATCTTTGTTATCTATTTACTTACTATGTTTAGTATATTATACATTTCTGTTTAAAATTATCCAATCTTATCTTTATGAAATTCATCCATTGCACATAAAACACTATAACATATAGGTTAGGTAAGGTTAGAACATTAAATATAATCAATAATTAACTGCATTAATAAACTTGCATTAATATTTTCTACAGTAGTTAAAGATGATATTTGCACATTTTAAAATGTTGATTGTAAGTAATTATCATTGACAAAACTTTGTATGTGTATTGCAAAATCACATCAATTGGAGTATCTAAGTAATAATTTGATATTATATATTGTAAGTAAATAATAATTTGACCAAACTATTTCAACAGCAAGGAGAATGGACAGCTAAACATGATGAGTACCATTAGATGAGTCCATTGATGCAATTCCCTCTTCGCATCTTAAAAGCATAAAATAAGAAACCATCAGAAAATATATAGAGGTAAGGTGATTTTTTACATTTTTAGCATTATTATCTTAGCATAATTCTGGATTAATAGCATTTTAAAGTTATGTGTTATATAGTATAAATATTTCTGTAGTCTTGATATTGGTTTGTCCATTTTACTACTTCTATTTATATTTGCTTACAAAAAGCTACATAAGTTTCAAAACTTTATGATTTAAAAATTTTTTTATATACATGTGGTTATAACAAAATACAATATTTTATTGTATTATAGTATCTTCCCTTCTTCTATATGGAGAACAGGCCTTTGCTCAGCAGTGGGTTGTTTACAGGCTGATACAGTACAGTACATAGTAACTTGCTTATTATAATCACCTCACCAAACAGGACTTCATGTGTATTAAAAAAATTTGTACTTTAATTTTTTTTTTTTTTTGGTAAGTATTAAACATGCATCTTAATCTACCATTGCATAAATTTCAGTCTAAATAACAAAGTAAACACTTAACAGATGAAAAATAAATTTTACAATAATAATAATAAAAGGAAACATTTAGGTATGTACAATAATGTATCTTATCTATAAACTCTTAAATAAGAAACATTGAATTTTGTATTTGATTATCAAGCATTTTTTTATGTATATAAATCTTGATTACCACAAATTATAGTTGACATTAGCATAGTTGATAAAAGATACATTTATTTACCAAACTCACATTTTTATTTCAGTTCTTCAAGATGTAACTAACATAAGGAAGGTGACCATTCAAAATACTATCTGTAACTTACAAAAAGTGAGTGTTTTATTTATTTATAATTAATGTAATAGAATACATACAGATGTATTACAGTTTGGTACAATATGTGTTAAACAGACTGTTGACCTTAAAACTTAAATTAATTCATATACAATCTTGAAGTTATTATTTCAATATTTGACTACAACATGGTAAACAACACATTGACAAATGAAAACATTTAAAATTAACTATTTTAGTTGTATGATAAAATTTGATTTAATCTGCAGTCAATCATTTTTCAGAATCACATTATTTTTCTGTCTTTTATTGTTTCTGTCCTGTACAAATTATAATTAATAAATTATTAATAAATAATAAACGACTGGTCTCTTGGCACAGTTGCATTATACTCCAGGGTCGTGGGTTCGATTCCCATCCTGAATCTGGGTGTAGTATTTGTATATTATATATTCATATGCATATTTACTAAAAAAAGTTATATATTTGTAGCAGTCGGCTGTTACTTGAAACACGGTCATTGAATTGCCTATCTTAGGAACATGAGACTGTGTGTGTGTTGAAACATATTTATTTATTTTATTTATTTAAATCACTTTGTTATTAATATCAAAGTATTTTATTTGATGGTTCTCTCATAAAAATCGTGTATTATTAGATTATTTTAAATAAATATTATTGACAAATGCTTTTAACTTCTATATGTTATATAAAAGTTGAGACATTTACCAAGTACTGAGTCAATTAAAAAAAAAAATTGTTTGAAAATGTGTTTATAATAAAGATCACCTATAGCCTATCAGTAATTAAATTAATAATTTTTGATTTGTTATTTTGTTAAACCAATCGAAATTAGAATTTATAAACTATATTTAAAAGTTTAAATTTCAAAGAAATAATCTTGTGATTAATTAAATTTTCAGACAGAGGCTTATAGCTACATCACCACACCCTCTTCTTGCAAAGATCTTGCTGCATGTATCTACCACGCTAACTAATAATCCAAGGTAAGAATAAAGTTATACTTGCATATAATTTTCTAATGGCTGGTTTCAATAACAAATCTACATTTAACAATTTGTTAAATTAGGTAAAACATAAAGCATATACAACATGTGTATGTTTCAAATGTGTAAGATAAATTGGAATTTCTACTTTTAACATTGATCTTTCTTAGGGAGGGCTCATTTTTAACTAAAGATAAAAGAAGCAATAAAAAAAAATTGAATATTTCAATAAGTTACTGCTAATTAGTATTTTAATATTAATATTTGTCTAAAATCAGCAATCTGTCCAAATCTTCATAAAAAATATTAAAAAAAAAATGATAATTTTGTATAAAACAGTAGGTTATTTAGTAATGAAATTGATAATGGCACATATGTATGATATATATTATACATATTGTATACCATTTTTCTAGTAATATTTCATTAAGATTATGAAAATATAACATCATTCCTATTTTTTTATGAAGGATATTTGTCTGCATCAAATATAGTTATTTCCTTTGAGATTTAAAACTGAAAAATAAAAATAGCCAGTTAATATTTTATTGATAACAAAAATGTATATTGTAAGTGTATGTACATAATACTTTTTGATATATTTTTACATTTAGATTATTTCTAATTTCAGATTCTACATCAACTGCATTGGTCATTCTTCAGATCAAGCATTTAATGAAAAATTGTTTGAAGCTCATTAAGCGATTAGTAAATAATATATTATACTATAATTTTAAAGAAATATTATAAAAAGCAGTTATACTAAACAATAGTTGCCTATTTAAAGCATTTGACTGATAAAAACTAGTCAGTAAATAATTCTTAATATAAACTTGTGACATTGTAAACATTGAGATTTCTACTAAGATTTACTCTGGTTTCAAATACAATAATTAAATTTTGCTATTTTCTGACAAGTACTGTTTATATGTAGTTAGTTATCATAAAATCTCTACATTATAATTTTTCTATATCTTACAGGTTTAAAAATGTAAAATTGCTGTTTTGTGTTTTTACTGCCAACAATTATAATATTTTAAGCATTCCTTTCAATATTTACAATTTTTTAATTGTAAAAATCATTTTTATTATCGTCTGCCAAATACTGTTAGCAATAATGACTTATTTATTATACAATGTTTTAAAAAAATTCATTATTTGAGTATATTTCCATGAATATTAACATTTTTAGATTGTATAATTACAATTTATTAATTCTTGCCAAATACTGCTTGCAGTAATTGTTTATTTTACAAAGTTTTCGAAATTTAAATATTTTTAGTATATTTCTGTCTATATTTACATTTTTTTTTACAATGGAAAACCTTACTTTTGTATTTAACAACGAAAAAATGGTTTAAATGTTACAGTATTTACTAATTTTCTAAGACGACAGTTCTGATTATAGTCTAATCTTAAGTCTTATATCGGTCTGTAAGGTAAAAATTTTTGTGAAAGGCTAAAATATTACAATATGATCTTTAAGTTAGTATCCTTATCTGTTTTATACCAGTGTAGTATCTTAGTAAGATGATTAAAATGCGCGGATCATTAATATTGTCTTTAAGGGTATGACTCCACCAGAGCGGAGACGTGCAGAGATGTGTTTTAAACAACCAATAGAATTTCGTTCAGTGGTCCACTGAAGCGGAGGGGAAGACGAGGTGTGTGAATAAAGAAATTCTATGGTTGTTTTAACACATCTCCGAACATCTCCGCTCTGGTGGAGTTCGGGCCTAAAACTGTAATACTCAAGTAGAAATAGTAATAATAAAAAATAAAATATTTAGTTATTTATTATCTTTATGTATCAGCAAGTAACTAACTAATAAGATAGGGTTAAGTATAGTTAAGTTTGTAAAGTTATATTATTTAATATTTTTTTAGAATGACTTTATAATGAGAGTATTTCTTATGTAAATGCTCTTAAGAATAGTATTTTTCTCATTTGATATCTGTAAATATTTGCATGTTATGCTTGTAAATCATATAATTTAATATTTTCGAGAATGACTGTATAATAAGAGTGTTTCTTGTGTAAATGCTCTTTGGAATTTTATTTTTCTCAGTTGATATCTGTAAATATTTTCATGTTGTGCTTGTAAATCATATAATTTAATATTTTTGAGAATGACTGTATAATAAGAGTGTTTCTTGTGTAAATGCTCTTTGGAATTTTATTTTTCTCAGTTGATATCTGTAAATATTTTCATGTTGTGCTTGTAAATCATATAATTTAATATTTTTGAGAATGACTGTATAATAAGAGTGTTTCTTGTGTAAATGCTCTTTGGAATTTTATTTTTCTCAGTTGATATCTGTAAATATTTTCATGTTGTGCTTGTAAATCATATAATTTAATATTTTTGAGAATGACTGTATAATAAGAGTGTTTCTTGTGTAAATGCTCTTTGGAATTTTATTTTTCTCAGTTGATATCTGTAAATATTTTCATGTTGTGCTTGTAAATCATATAATTTAATATTTTTGAGAATGACTGTATAATAAGAGTGTTTCTTGTGTAAATGCTCTTTGGAATTTTATTTTTCTCAGTTGATATCTGTAAATATTTTCATGTTATGCTTGTAAATCATAATATTTAATATTTTTTGAGAATTACTGTATAATGAGAGTGTTTTTTATGTATTTGGAATTTTATTTTTGGCATTTTATCTTTGGAATTGTATTTTTCTCATTTGGTATCTGTAAATATTTTCATATTATGTTTGTAAATCATATTATTTAAAAAATTTTGAGAATTACTTTAGAATGAGATTGTCTCTTTTGTAATGCTCTTCGGAATTCTATTTTTTAAGTTGATATCTGTAAATATTTTCATATTATGCTTGTAAATCATATTATTTAATATTTTTTGAGAATTACTGTATAATGAGAGTGTTTTTATGTAATACTCTTTGGACTTGTATTTTTCTCAGTTGATATCTGTAAATATTTTCATATTATGCTTGTAAATTATATTATTTAATATTTTTTGAGAATTACTGTATATTGAGTGTTTTTTTATGTAATGCTCTTTGAACTTGTATTTTTCTCAGTTGATATCTGTAAATATTTTCATGTTGTGTTTGTGAATCATATTATCATATTAATATATGAATAGTAATACAAAAGTGTGTTTTATTTACAATAATTACAAAAATATATAATTCAAAGAAGCCCATGCTCCAAAAGTATCGATAGTTTTATCGATAATTTTCCACACTAGTATCGACATCTGTTACGATAAAATTGGGACAACACTATGCTTCAGTACTACCAAATTAATGGAAAAAAAGAACTCAACCGTAATGTTGCATTATTTACTTACAAAACGATTTTAGCTCAACTCTATGTTCTAAGCTTCACCTCTATATTATTATATACTCTTTGCCAGTTGATGCACATTTGACAATTGACATTGCACGTTTTTTGAGTATAAGAGAGCGAAAGATTGTTGATTTTTGTAAAATTGTAATTATTATAATAGTATTCAATTGAAACATTAAAAATGAAAATTGAGGAAGTAAAAAGTACTGCAAAAACGCAAAGAATATCCGCACACAGTCATATAAAGGGCTTGGGATTAGATGAAAATGGTGTACCTATTCAAATGGCAGCCGGTCTCGTGGGCCAAGAATCCGCTAGAGAAGTAAGACATTAGTATTATTCATTAAATTAATTTTATTTTTAATTTATTTTCATATAATTTTAAAATAAATGATGATAATGTGAACAATTTTTCTATGTAGTTATTGATCAAACATGAAGGTTAGTTTGTTTAGTTACCATGGTATAGACATTTTTTTTTAATTTTTTTTAAAAGTCAATTATAGAATTGAAATATGCACGTTATAGCATTGAAAATATGTAAATTGTACGTGTATATGTATGTGTTTATGAATATTTCTGAATATAATCTTTTTGAAATCTGTTCTTCGAATATTCAGCGGATAAGAATGTCATAATTGACTTATTAAGATACCTGATAATTATTTACTGATTAATTGTTAAACTAATTAATGATTTATAACTTAATAAATATGTCTGTATAAGATATACATTTATTCCCTCGTATAATAAAAAAAAATAAAAATAAATAATAATAAACAGGATGAAGCTCGTTTCTGTGTGAAGACACTATACAACAATGTGAACCGGGCCTATTAAAGTTAGCATTTTTGGCTGATCTCTCATCAAAAATTCATCCTATTCGACCCTCCCTTTTTTATGGTTGTCCCTGGTTATCATTAAACTACTTTTTTATGTTACCTTATACAAAAGTAATATGACCTCGGAGATGCTTATTTACTATGTAATTTCTTGTAAAACATTTTACAGCAAAAAATTTTATTTTCGTTTTATTACAGGCTGCAGGCATAGTAGTAGATATGATAAGGAGCAAGAAAATGGCAGGTCGAGCTTTATTATTTGCTGGACCACCAGGTACTGGTAAAACTGCTATTGCTCTTGCTATAGCACAGGAACTCGGAAATAAGGTAAAGACTATTGTATGTTAGAAACTATATATGGAATATTCTCAAAGGACTCAATCTATCATTTATGTGTATTTATATACATTTGCTTATTTATGGATAAAATTAAATTTATAAATTCACATTATAAACTATTTTTTGAACTAAAAAAATAAATATTATCTGTATGTGTAAAGTTTGATTCTATTTTTAGTTAGATAAAATGATTGAATTATAGGTACCATTCTGTCCTATGGTGGGTAGTGAAGTATACAGCACAGAGATTAAGAAAACAGAAGTGCTGATGGAGAACTTTCGTCGTGCTATTGGGCTTCGTATAAGAGAGACGAAAGAAGTGTATGAAGGGGAGGTAACTGAACTCACTCCTGTTGAAACCGAAAATCCAGCTGGAGGTAATTCTCGGTTCTACTGAAATTTTTGGATAAAACTTGTCTTATGTGTTAAAATAGGTTTACATAATACAATACACATTTTCATTCCATGTTTCAGGTTATGGTAAAACAGTTTCACATGTGATTATTGGACTTAAGACAGCTAAAGGTACAAAACAATTAAAACTCGATCCTACAATCTATGAATCACTACAAAAAGAAAAAGTTGAGGTTGGTGATGTTATTTACATAGAAGCTAACTCTGGCGCTGTAAAGAGACAAGGCAGAAGTGACACATTTGCTACTGAGTTTGATTTAGAAGTAAGGAATCTTATTTTTATGTATTAACATAGTTTTTAATAAAATATTGGATTTCAAGATCCAATACCATAAATTAATAAATAAATATTTGTGATGTGCATCTTGTATAATATATAAAATGTCATAAGGTTTGTACAAAAATGTGTTTAAACATTAAAAGACAATATCAAGATTCAAGCTTATATCAGTGACTTCTATACGCTGTACAAGTTAGATTGATCTTTTTGACAGATGTAAATTTTTCTGATGGACATAACTTTGCAATGACAAACATATTATTTTCTTAATTTAAAGATTTTAAAAATTGTAAAAATATTAAAAAAATACATATAACACAAAAGTCCCTAAAGATTCAAGTGTTTTTTTTTTTTTTTTTTTTTCAAGCAATTCAAATTTTACTTTGAAGCAAAAAAAGTCTTAAAATTTTCAGATAAAGCTTGAATCTTTAGGGACTTTTGTTTAATATGTATTTTTTAAATATTTTTACAATTTTTAAAATCTTTAAATTAAGAAAATGTTTGTCATTGCAAAGTTATGTCGATCAGAAAATTTACATCTGTCAAAAAGATCAAGCTAACTTGTACAGGATATAGTAAGAAATGACAATGTCCATTTTTCTATGAAGCTATGCCCTGACATGTACAGAAAATTGATATTTTAAAGTATATTACTTTAATTGAAACTAGATTTTTATTAATAGTCTAAAAGTGATCAAAGCCGCTGTTTATAATTAAATAAAAAATATATTTAATTAAAAGTCTAAATCGGATTTTTTCGCGTTTATTTGTTTAAAAAACTTTACAGTTTAACGATTTTTCAGTTATATAAAATATATAAAAAATATATAATATAATTATTAAAAAAAAATATATTTTATTTGTTGTCCCAGTTGTGTTTCTGGCTTGGTATTTATATTTAGTTTAATAATGAAAAAAAGTCAATATGATCAGTATTGTCAGACAAATAAAAGATTTTTATTTTATTTAATTGTAAACCGTGGTTTTGATCACTTTTAGACTATTATTAAAAATGTAGTTTCAATTAAAAAAGGATACTTTGAAATATCAGTTTTCGGTACATGTCAGGGTAGATTTGAGCATTATCTTATAAAATATATTTACTTTGTAGGTATGATGTAAATTTATTCTATCCCTGATGATATCACTATGTTTTATTTTTACATTTTACCATCTATAGTCTGTGAGAATTTATTAATATGTTGTACACCAATTCAAATTCTAAAATATTTTCTCAGGCCGAAGAATATGTTCCACTACCCAAGGGTGATGTTCATAAAAAGAAAGAAGTAGTCCAGGATGTTACTCTCCATGACCTAGACTGTGCTAATGCCAGACCTCAGGGTGGACATGACATTATGTCCATGATGGGTCAACTAATGAAACCAAAGAAAACTGAAATTACAGGTAACAACATTTTTTTAGTTTGATTTCATGTACATTATAACAACTTACAGAAATAAATTTTGATCCTATTTATTTTTGTTTCATATGATTTTATTCCCTTTTAGACAAATTAAGAAAAGAAATTAATAAAGTAGTCAATAAGTACATTGATCAGGGAATAGCTGAATTAGTGCCAGGAGTTCTATTTATAGATGAGGTAAGTTTTTGGCAATATTATTGAAATTTCGGACACTTAGAATATTTATTATATATAATGTTTACATATTCTAGGTACATATGCTCGATATAGAAACTTTTACATATCTTCATCGTGCCTTAGAATCGGCAATTGCCCCAATAGTTATATTTGCCACGAACAGAGGGCGATGCGAAATCAGGTTTGTCCTTTGATCCTACCACATTGATTTATCAACTAGTGCTTAAAAAGCATCTATTTATATTTCATTTTTAATTTTTCAGAGGAACAGAAGACATTATTTCACCTCATGGCATTCCACTTGATCTTTTAGATAGGCTTTTGATTATTCGCACACTGCCTTATAATAAAGCTGAACTTCTACAGGTGAGTTAATTTTAAAAACAACTGTCCTAAAAATATACCAAAGAATATTTCTAAACAAATTATTAGTGGTACATTTATATATAATATGTTAAAATATTTTTTTTAGATTTTAAAATTGAGGGCATCAACAGAAGGAATCGCTATTGATGAGGAAGGACTCGCAGCACTTTCAGAAGTCGGTGCTAATAGTACATTAAGGTAAATATTTTATAAAAATCAGGTGAAGTTATTTATAAATTGATTCTACAAATTTTACATGAGTAATATATTTGTCTTAAAAAAAAAAATAGTATTAGTAGGTATAGTTATGTTTTTTTGTTATGGTCTTTTTTTTTGTCTTAATTAACATTAAATATGTTTTCATAATAATTGACTCTAGGCCACTATAACTCTTTATTTTATTTTTAATTATTTTTCAAGGGTAAAACTGTAAATACCACTCGTAAAAAACAAAAAGTACTGTTTTTTATTGCATATTATGCTTTATGCGATGCTAACCCCAACTGTGAACCAATATTGATGCTTCTATATAAAGAATAATATCTCAAGAGTGGCCCCATCCTATTAATCTTATAAATTGCGAAAGTTTGTTTGGATGTTTGTTACTCTTTCACGCAAAAACTACTGAAAGGATTTAAATGAAACTATCTATATACCACGGCGCTTACTTACTACCATCTTTTCGTGAGAATTCACAAAAATGTCAACTGGAAGCAATTTTTTTTTACCTGACTGCGACAGAAGGAGAGTTATGTTTTTCGAGTGTATGTATGTATGTATGTATGTATGTCCATTTCTTTGGCACGCCCTACAGCCCAAACGGCAGGACGGTTTTTGACATATGAGGTGTCGTTGGATTTGTCTAAATTGTAGTAGTGACATAGGCTATATAAATTTTCAAAATGGCGCCCGCAAATGGCGGAATGAGGGGGGGGCGGGAGTTGAATTTTTTTTCTTACTGTAGCAATATGGGTGCTCTATATATCTATTGTTTATGATTTACTCCATTTAGATAGTCTCTTAATCTTATTATCTACGTTCAAACGGCGTTTTTCGGGTCTGTGGACATAGAGGGCAAAGCGCTCTCTCTGGTTCCGGCTCGCGTCTCGACATCCACGCTTATCGTGTGTCTCCTTATAAATATACAAATTAAATAGTAAATAGTACAATGGGTATCAAATGAAAGCTAATAAATTGTTTTATTCTTTTTAGTTTATAATAAGAGTATTTTACGCAGTCGGGTTTTTTTACGTATTTTTCTTTTAATCGGGTTTTATTTTAAAAACCTTTCTTGAACGCTCTCCGGTCGCCTTCCACATTAATGGTGGTGGTTCGCGCCGCGGCTGGCGACCGCGACAGGAGAGACAGACCAGAGACCGTGATAAGTTATATCATTGGTCGTCTGGGAAATATTGATATAAAGAATGACAATAGTAATAGGCTCGGCACAGATAATCAATATTATGTCACTCGTAGTGGGCGAACTGTCAAACCAAAAAAAAATTTTTTCTTATAAATTTTATATATGTTAGTACAAAATATTTTGATATATTATTTTTATATGTTATATATTTTGAGGGGAAGGTGCTCTATATATCTATTGTTTATGATTTACTCCATTTAGATAGTCTCTTAATCTTATTATCTACGTTCAAACGGCGTTTTTCGGGTCTGTGGACATAGAGGGCAAAGCGCTCTCTCTGGTTCCGGCTCGCGTCTCGACATCCACGCTTATCGTGTGTCTCCTTATAACTATACAAATTAAATAGTAAATAGTACATGGCGCAGCCGTATTTGAATTTAAAAGTAAAATATTAAGTATTAAAGAAGATTAGAATTGTTCAAAAGTATCAAAATGGATAAACTAATGGTGAAATTGCCGCCTAGCTTTGACTTGCGAGCATCCAACGCCGCGTCAGAATGGCGATTATGGCGCGCATCGTTTGAAGATTATTTAATTTCAACAAAACAAGACGTTAGTAGTGACAGAATCAAATTAGCGCTACTACGAAATATGATCGGCATTGATTCGGCTCGAGTTTTGTTAACTTTGCCTTTAACTGAAGACAAAGCGAGTAATTACGAATCGGTAATGGCGGCGATTGAGAAATATGTGAGTCCACGTGTTAATGAAGTTTTCGAAAGATATAAATTTAATGAAAGGAAACAGAAACAAGGCGAGGCCTTCGATAATTTTTTCACAGATTGTAAGCAGTTATTATTAAATTGTAACTATCGGAATTGTAAGGGCGAGTCAATTGAAGATCAGCTTTTAAGAGACAAAATTGTACAGGGGATCGCCGATAAAAGTATACAGGAAAGTCTTCTTCGTATTGACGGCTTGACGTTGGAGAAAGCCTCAAATTTTTGTAGAACGTCTGAACAGAGCAAGCTTCAAGTGAAGGAGATGAATCCCACACTAGATATTGACTACAGCCGGAGCCAGAGCAGCAAGACCAACCAGGGCTGCATGAACAACCGAGGCAGCAATAACAGCAAGACCAACCAGGGCTGCATGACCAACCGAAGCAGCAATAACAACAAGACCAGGTGGAGCAACAAAAGCAGCAGATATGCCAATAACAAGGAGGAGTTCAAGTGTAGGCGTTGTCAGACTATCCATGGCCCCAGAAAGTGTCCAGCCTATGGTCAGAGATGCAACAAATGTGGTATTAAGAACCACTTTGCAGTGAGCTGCAAGGTGAACCGGGTCGAGAAGTGTGATGAAGAGCTTTATTGTCATACGGCTAAAGTGGTGTCTAGTGTGAATAAAAGTGATTGGTATGAAAACATTATAATAGAGACTCTGCCTGTTAAGTGTAAGCTTGATACCGGTGCCGATGTGAGTATTATGCCGTTAGAAATATTTCAAAAGATTAATAGTAAGTTAAATGTTAAATTGTTAAAAACAAATATAAAGTTAGAATCTTTTAATGGTAATGTTGTTGAACCCTTGGGTATGGTTAACTTAATGTGTAAATTTAAAAATACTAAAAGTTTTGAAAATTTTGTAATTGTGAAGTGTAAAACTACCTTGTTAGGTCTTCCAGGCTGTATTTCATTAAACTTAATTAAAAGAGTGAATAGTATTGAGTCTAGTGTTGACATAGAAAAAGATAAATTTATATTGAAACATCAAAGTGTTTTTCAAGGGGTAGGGAAACTACCGGGTAAATATACAATTGTTACTAAGCCATTTGACCAGCAAATATGTCATCCGCCCTCTAGGATACCTAATTGTCTTCTAGACCCGTTAAAGTGTGAGCTAGATAGGTTAGAAAATAGAAATTCAATAGTTAAAGTGGACAAAATTAGTGAAAATTCTTGTATAAACAGAATAGTTATTGTTGAAAAATCAAATAAAAATGTTAGATTATGTTTGGATCCTTCAGATCTTAATAAATATATTATAAAAAAACCTAAAATATTGCCTACTTTAGATCAACTTGCTATTAAATTAAAAGGTAAAAAGTTTTTTTCAGTTTTAGATTTATCAGAGGGTTTTCACCACTTAACGTTAGACGAAGAGTCATCTTGGAAGTGTTGTTTTGCGACTCCATTTGGTGTTTATAGATATCTAGTATTACCCTATGGTCTCATGAATGCGCCTGAGCTCTTTCAAGATGTATTAGAATCATATTTTAGTAAATTTAATAATGTTGTAGTATGGGCTGATGACATACTTGTTATGGGTAATTCTGCTGAGGATCATGATAGGGCACTAATTGAAGTAATTAATAAAGCTAAAGAGATAGGTATTGTGTTTAATAAAAGTAAATTTCAGTATAAACAAAAAGAAGTAAAATATGTTGGTCAAATTTTCAATGAGCATGGCATGTCTGTTGATAAATCTAGAGTAGAATCTTTAATAAAATTAAAATCACCCACTAATAGAGATCAATTAATGAGTATCATTGGTTCCTTCAATTATGTTAGGAGATATGTACCTGAAATGGCTGAATTAATGTCACCTCTTTGTAAACTTTTAAAGAAAAATGTTGAGTTTATGTGGTTACCTGTGCATGAAAGGGCCTTTGAAAAGTTGAAAGAAAAGGTGAGCTGTGCTCCAGCATTGTGTCCTTTTGATCCAAATAAGAAAATAATATTACAGTGTGATGCTTCGAGTAATGGCTTGGGTTGTTGTATGTTTCAACGGGATGATTTAGGCAATTTGAAATTAATAGCTTGTGTGTCTAGGACTATGAATGATTTTGAACTAAATTATGGACAAACAGAAAAAGAATTACTAGCAATACATTTTGGTACAAAAAAATTTCATAACTATATATATGGCTCTCATATTGATATTCAAACTGATCATAAACCCATAGTTTCAATAATGTGTAAACAAATAAGTAAAATTGGTTCTCCTCGTTTGAAAAGATTAAGGTTAAAATTATTAATATATAACTTAAATGTTTATTATGTTCCTGGTAAATTAGTTCATTTTGCTGATATGTTATCTAGAAATTGTTTAAATTATACAGAACATGATCATGAGATGTTACAAGTAGTACATACAGTGTCAAAGCATATACCTATGTCAGATGAGAGAAAAGCTATTTTCAGAAATGAAACATATAATGATCCTGTATTATCAAAATTATGTAGTTACTTTTATCATGGTTGGCCTTCTAAATTAAATAAAGATATATATAAACATTATGCTAAATTAAAAGAACAATTGTATGTTCAAGATGGATTTTTATTTTATTGTAATAGAATTGTTGTTCCACAGAAACTTAAGTCTTATGTAATTGGTCTTGTACATGACGGTCACATTGGAATTAATAAAAGTGTTTCAAAGGCAAGGCAGTTGTTTTATTGGCCCGGGTTATCTGATGATATTCAAAATTTTGTTTCAAAGTGTCGCACCTGTGAAAAGTTTAGATCTGCTAATGTACACGAACCCATGCTTCCTCATAAAATACCTAAATATAGATACTACAAGGTTGGTATGGATATTATGGAGTATGCAGGTAAATCATATTTAATAATTATAGACTATTTATCTCATTGGCTTGAAATTAGACCTTTAAATAATAAAAATTCTAAATCTGTAATTGATAGTATGCAAGAAGTATTTACTAGGTTTGGATATCCTGTAGAAATAATTGCTGACAATAATCCATTTAAGTCTTTCGATTGCTTGGAATATTATAAATGTAAAGATATAAATTTAATAACTAGTAGCCCTTATTATCCTCGCAGCAATGGTTTAGCAGAGAAAGCAGTAAACATAAGTAAAAATATTATAAAAAAAGCCCTTGAAGATGGCAGGGATTATAGAGATTATCTTATGTGTTATAATAATAGTCCTTTATCAGGTCTGTCAGTATCTCCCTCTCAAATCTTGAATAGTAGGAATGTTAGGTCCAATGTACCATCATGTATGTCCTATCTTGAGCCTAGGATTGTAACAAACATTCATAAATTATTATCTTTAAAGCAGTCAGTAACTAAGGCCTACCATGATAAGAGTGCTAAAAAGAATGAGGTTCGATATAAGCCTGGTGATAAAATTGTTTATTGTACTGAGAAGGACAAGGTCTGGAGGAAGGGTGTAGTTGTTAAAAAATGTAAGGAGCCAAGGTCATATCTCATTAGTAGAGGCTCTAATACGAGGCCATTTAGACGAAATAGCTATCATTTAAGAAAGTCATACAGTAACGTTGATAAGTTTTATAGAGATAAATATGTACCATTTGAGAATGAAATTTTGGAGGGAAATATTGATATAAAGAATGACAATAGTAATAGGCTCGGCACAGATAATCAATATTATGTCACTCGTAGTGGGCGAACTGTCAAACCAAAAAAAAATTTTTTCTTATAAATTTTATATATGTTAGTACAAAATATTTTGATATATTATTTTTATATGTTATATATTTTGAGGGGAAGGTGCTCTATATATCTATTGTTTATGATTTACTCCATTTAGATAGTCTCTTAATCTTATTATCTACGTTCAAACGGCGTTTTTCGGGTCTGTGGACATAGAGGGCAAAGCGCTCTCTCTGGTTCCGGCTCGCGTCTCGACATCCACGCTTATCGTGTGTCTC
This sequence comes from Euphydryas editha, assembly GCA_036937285.1. Taxonomy (NCBI): domain Eukaryota; kingdom Metazoa; phylum Arthropoda; class Insecta; order Lepidoptera; family Nymphalidae; genus Euphydryas; species Euphydryas editha. The sequence goes on from JAUPFZ010000007.1 coordinate 7,914,167, forward strand.
CTTATAAATATACAAATTAAATAGTAAATAGTACAATGGGTATCAAATGAAAGCTAATAAATTGTTTTATTCTTTTTAGTTTATAATAAGAGTATTTTACGCAGTCGGGTTTTTTTACGTATTTTTCTTTTAATCGGGTTTTATTTTAAAAACCTTTCTTGAACGCTCTCCGGTCGCCTTCCACATTAATGGTGGTGGTTCGCGCCGCGGCTGGCGACCGCGACAGGAGAGACAGACCAGAGACCGTGATAAGTTATATCATTGGTCGTCTCGGTTCTGTTGTCTCTGTCTCTCCTGTTGCGGTCGCCTGCTGCGCCACTAACCGCCACAATAAAGGTACTGTTACACATGCTCATTACTAACCTACTTATAGTCTAGTTTAACAAGTGCCATTTTGGTCAACTTTTTTCAGCAGTCACCAAAAATCATGATTGAGGTGTCATTCGATTCGGAATGACACCTGGATACTTTTGAAAATAAAAATGAAGTTCCGCTTGCAAAAATTGTAAAAGTTATTAACAAATGAATAAAAAAGGGGTTTAGTTTTTAAAAATAACTTTAATATTTTTTGCAAGCGGAGCTTAAATTTTTCAAAAATCATCTAGATACCATTCCGAATCGAATGACATCTCAATCATAATTTTCGGAGATTGCTGAAAAAAGTTGATCACAATGGCAATCGTTAACTAGATTATAAGCATGCTAGTGATGAGCACGTGTAACAGTACCGGAGGTGAGTCGTCGAGAGCGGTCGGCGCAGTACAGGCGCGCGTGCGCAGGTCAGTGTTAGCATTATTTGCTGACAGTATTATGTGTTTTCGGCCGTAAAATTATCGTTTTTCGTTCCAATGTATCGTACAAATACAAATTTTTACACAGATACTTTTCGACTGTAATAATATATCGCTAGTGACTATTAACATTTAACGATTAACGATTTTTTTTTATTGGTTTCATAAAACGTTCCTAAATAACCAAGTCTAACATCAGCTCAAAGAATAAATATTATTTTATGCATAGTTTTTTAATCACTTAATTTATAAACGTCGGTATTTAAAAAAAAATATGTAAAAAGACGCATGTAATTTACACTTTGCATCGCTCTCTTGTAAAGTTATTTTTTTTCATATCCAACATTTTTAATAGTCATAGGCGAATTATATATCCTGCCTCTGAAATGAGACCAAAAAAAAAAAAAAACGTCATCGCCTGTACATGTGCACTATATATTATCTAAAAAGCTAAAGTAGATGTTTAGAAACTCAGACACTACATGCGAGAGAGCAGTTAAGTAGTTAAAATTTCCATTTCGATGACATTTGAACGGAAAAAAAAATTCTGCAAAATTATGTTGTGCACGTTGGATTATCGTACAATTTGGACACCTCTATGTTCGATCGTACCGAGTGCTAAATGATGTGATTTGTACGATAATTATGTGACGAATGCTACCGCGTGCGCAGGTACGCGGCGCAGCTGCTGACGCCGGCGGCGCTGGCGGCGCGCGCGGAGGGCGCGGCGCGCATCTCGCCGCAGCACGTGCGCGCCGTGCACACGCTGTTCCTCGACGCCAAGTCCTCGGCCCGCATCCTCACGCAGCACTCCGACAAGTACATGAAGTAGCCAAGTGTCTCCTCGTACGTTAGCTTCCCTTTAAATGCTTAGCTATGCACTTCCGTCTTCTATACTTTGTCCTTGTACTTTGTTTGGATTTTTGACAGCTCACGCTTTATACAAATAATATTGTACTTCATGGACGGGTACCGCTCCCCTTGTTGATGTGCTACATAACGATTACTACGATTGTTTCACATATTACAAATAATTGATATAAATAAATGCTAAAATGTAAATAAGGTGTAATATGTTATTAAAAACAGAAAGACAACAAAACGTCGAGCTGTCAAAAAATATTAATAAAATGAACAAAGTATAGATATAAGAGATAGACGAAGCAAAAAAAGGATCGACTCATTATCGTTTAACGATTAAAATAAGTATGGAAATGTCAAAAATATCCATGTTAAATTGAAACTTCGTTATTGAAATAAATTACTCGACAAACAAATTTACTTAAATATTTTGTCCAGCTCTTTTTTTTTTAATAATTGTTACTCAATTATGTATTGTAAATCCTAAATTTCAATATAAGCACAGTAATGTCTATTTGTAGTATACAAAATATATAAATAAAAGATATACAAATATGCATATAATATTTGGCTTGCAATTTGAATTTGTTTTGTATGCATTGAGAATTAAGTTACCGACAAATTTAAAAATAAAACAGCAATAAGTAGTCTAATATTACATTATAGTTATTATAAACTAAACTGAGATGACATAAATTAAATTAAATTGTCTGTAAAATAAATATTTATTGAGAGAGTCGGACATATGTTAGAAGACTACTAAGGTACAAAGAAATCACTTTTAGTTTAATAATTTGTGTGAAAAATGCTTTTTTTACTTTCGAATATAAAATAGGATTTCTTTATAAAATCTCATACTGAAATTGTATTACTATTCTTTGTTATATAGTTCAAGTATTGTGATATGTTATTTTCCGTTGTACAGGTGGCAACGTCTTTTTTTTCTCAAATGATAACATCATTATTTTGTATTATGTTAAATGTGCCTATAATGCCTTTGTCTCTATTCAAGTAGAAAAAAGTTTTAATTTACCTCATATTGAGTATGATTTGAGAGGCATGAAGTGTTTAAGAACATGAAAAATTTTTAATAAATAATTTTTTTATTAAAAAAGAATTTCTTATTTCAAACATTACGCTAAATTTATATGTACACAACAAATATCATTACTGTATTCAACTGGTTCAGTTTTAAATATGCTTGCTATGTAAGCTTACAAAAGGTTATTTACGAATGTACTGGACAGGCGAATACATTTCTAATAATTATTTCAGCTACGTGAACGCTATTTAAAATGTATATTTACATTAGATAATAATTACTAATAATAAGTAAAATTATGATTTCTCTTCGATTTTAGAATCTGGTCCCTGTTTTTTACTATATGGAACTGGAATGTATTGAGTATTTGATAGTTTAGCATCTAGAGTCGCGGGACTTGATTGTACTGGATTATCAGTGGAAACTGGAGGCGTAAATGTGGGTAAATCGACTCTTAAAGACTTAGGTTCTGCCGTGTGTCTGTACAGCGCCTCGAACTGCATCTCCTCGGGGAATGAATGAGATTTTATCTTTCTTTCATCTCTGGCATTTATTGGATAAACTATTAATAACTTTTCGCCTTCACTGCGCAGAGCGATTGGGGGGAGAGCCGTACTTGTAGAGGCAGCGGGACCCTCGACCACTTGAAGCATTTCAACTGGCGCGGCACGCAACGCCTCTGTCGTCGTCGTTGTTGTCGGTGTAGTAGTAGAAGTAGTCGTTGTGGAAATTACTACTGGTATGTCGGGGTCTTCTGGAGTTTCGAATTCACGTTTTTCACCCGGTGGACCCATTATGCGAAGAGATTCTATCTTCATTTCTAAAGTAGGCATCGATATGGGCACAGAGTTAGTTACGTTCACTTCTTCTGTAGGTATAAATCTTGCTGTTGTCTTTGGGACTTCACGTGAACCGAACAAAGGCAAACGTGGAGCATAGGCTGAAACTAAAGGTAATAGCGTATCTCGAGCGTAACGTTCAGCTCTAGAGATGAATGACGCGAGTCTCGCTGGTAGATATTGAACGGCAAAACTAGTAGTTTCTTTCTCGGCTCTTTCATCATAAGGCACGTCATTTGGTGCTGTAGAGACATCATAGTTTTTAGGTTTGCGAGATGGCGGTTGAGTTGTGCTCCGGGGCGGTTGTGTGGCACGTAGTATGGGCTCAGATATTTCGTGTATGCTATCGGGTGAATCTACTCTTTGTCTTGGTGTTTTGCGAGGTCGTGGTCGTAATACAGGTTCAGCTATTTCCACAACCCCACTAGGCGCAGTTTTAGTATTAGTCATACCGAAAGCGCGACCGGCGTCCGGTGTTTCTTCCCATTCGTAAGAGTCTATGAGTACAAATGGTCGTTGTGGGCTTTCTTCAGGAAGTTCATTGTCAAGAAGATCTTCGGCATTTGTATTAGAAACATTTTTTATGCCTGCTTCTATTTCACCGGTCGTAAGATTCGATGGTTCTTCATTCTAAAAAAATATATATATAATATATTATGTTTGTAAAATGAACAAAATAAAAAATTATTTCAAAAATTAATGCAAACCTCTCTAATTTGACAATCGCCTGGATTTAGCGGTAATTGAACTGACTCATCCGATGCGAGCCTGATTACTTTGCAGAACGATGAACTGTAAATAAAACAAAACTATGTTTACATTATTGACATGAAGTAGTAACATCAGAATAAAACAGATGCAACTACAAAACACGACAAAAATCGATGGGATCTTAAAGACGGATAGACGGAAAAGTCGAAACGCTCAAACTTGCGGTATTCAATAGGATAGAATGAAATACGATAGGGCCAAACTGACGTCTTGCCGAAGCTGTCGGTGATGAGCAGTTTGTGCAGCAGCACGGAGCGCGCGCCGGCGCTGAGCCAGCCGTTGTAAGGCGCGTAGTGCAGCGACGCGCGCAGCGGTACGCCCAGCGCGGGGTGCGGGACCAGCACGCGCCCAAACCGCAGGCCCGGCGCCTGCTCCGGCCGCCTGGCAAATCGGAAATTTTATTTTAACACCGGACACACGTGCAATTACTAAATTAGCTGTTCCCGGCGGTTTCACATGCGTACACCTTAAAGAAATCACTAAGAACAGACTCCGCACGCGCTTTGTTAGCGTTCACGGTTCGGCTCTTCTCGGCAATGTTTCGTTCTCGTTTGGCGGCCGTGTGTCGCGCGCCACCGCCTAAATTTGCGTTTAAACAATTTTAATTTTACATTTTCTACTAAAAGTCAAAGTTTATCTTCATAATATCTTGAAAAAAAAAATCTTGCCTTTCTAATAAATAATACACAAAAATTATCTTTTAGTTCAATAAATTACTTGACCCAAAATGCCTTAATGTGGCTTATTTATAAGAGATAGATATATAGTGTCACGAATTTTTCTTTAGATCTACTAAAAACCAATATCTTTGTGTTACACCCTACTTAGGTACGTAAAATTAGCCACTACCCCAGCGCAAGCGAATGAAGCAATTCGAGAGCGCCTTTTCTTCCGACTTACTTTAAAATTATCCATATAATATAGGACAAACCAAGAACTTTATCGTAATGTTAGATAGATTCATAATGAAGGCTATACCTTCCTTATGAATGTGCTATCATTTACAAAAAAAAAAAAAAAAAAAATTAAATCCAAATAGTAGTTCAAAAGATTTCTTTCGAATTTCTTCTAGATTTACCTAAACAATAAAAATCTTCAGATTTATTATATTAGTATAGATAAGTCGAAACGTATAAAAAAGATTACTTATTGATTGTTTTCTTCAATCTCAAGATATTTAATCCAGTCTATAATGTTCTAATGTACCTTGAACATTTCAAGTAGGAAATGTGTCAAGTGTGAGAGAGACGTCTTTGTTAAGGGTATCATGCAATTATGTTGTTTTACCCGGAAACATTATGTTTATTTACATATAATTTGGAATTTGGATCACTCGACAGGAACCTTATATCTTAAGAACTCAACTTGCTTAAAATCTTAAGCTTTCACTAACGCTGGCCGTCGCGGGTTCGATTCCCGCTCGGGGCAAATATTTGGATTTGTACAAATTTTTGTTTTTGTTGTATAGACGTATGTCCCTGAGAGTCTCCCTACCGTGCCTCTAAGATCACGTCAATCTTTCGGTAGTGGTTGTTAATGGGCAGCGATCATTACTCAAGAAATTACCTCCGAACCCGCAGTGGAGTAGCGTGGTGAATTAAGCTCTAACCCTTCTCCTATATGGAGAAGAGCCCTTTGCCCAGCAGTGGGACGTTTATAGACTGACTTCAGTTTAGTTCAGTAAATAGAATACAAATACCTACATATTAAATTAAAGTAGAATACTGTTTCAGCAAATGTGTGATTAACTCGTAATACTCGGGTATCTGTTGTTTAGTGTAAAATCATAGTCGAATCGAACCTTACTTTGTCATAGGAAAAGATTCGTTTAAGCCTGAATCGCCGTGAAGGGTGAGCGTTACCCGCCCATAGTTCTGTTTCTCGCCTGCTTCGCTTGCAGCCCACAAGGCCACGTGATATTGATGAGCTGTAAATATAAGGCGCTCATTATATACACAACAACATTTACGACATACATAAGTCATCGTAGGTAATTTAAGTACGTGGTTAACGTACCGCAAAAAGGCTCCTCTTCTCGTGTAAGAAGGTATAGCTGACCTCGTCCAAGAGAGCGGTCTGCGTAATATCCCATGTTACCACAACGATGCTCTCCATCACAAGGGAAGCAACGGCCCTGAGATACATCAAAGTATTTGTAGAATAACTAGACATAAAAAGGAGCAGACTGTAAATTCAGCTATTTTTTTTAAATCCGGCGATAGATACGTTTCTTTCTGTTTAGTGTATTCTTTAGTTTATGAATTTAGAAAGATAAAACAAGAATTTCAGTGGTAGTAGTTGATGAATACATCAACTACTACCACTACTAGTATTCGTATGTGCGAGTAGATATTTTAAATGAAAACAATTTGAAATTGAAAATTGAAATTAATTCGATTAATGACGGATATTTTTTATAATAGGTCAAGGAAAAAGTCTTTTAAGTATTTTGTATGTATAAAATTGAAAAAAAAAACCTCTTTGGCTGTACTGTTTGCATCTGGTTGGTTTTAATATCAAGGGCATCAAGAAAAAGAAAAATAAAAAGTAAAAACAATTTCCTGCCTTTTTTAATTTTTTATTCTGTTAGTCAAATGATCAAATCTAATGAAAAAATTCGATACATTCTAAGGTTTTATGACAAAAACGGAAAAAATGCGACTCAAGCGAATAAAAATTTTAATGAAGTTTATGGACCTAATACAGTGTCAGTAACGAGTAGCACGTTTTTTTTGTTGTTGTTGTTTTAAGCGTTTTCAGTCTGGGAATTTTGTTGTCAAAGAGAAGAAGTCTCGAGTCTCGTACGGATAAAGTTTATGCCATTTTTGAAAAAGTGGAACAAGATCGGCATATTAGTAGTTACGATAAAGCGAAGTAACTGAGGATTAATCACAAAACAGTTTTGACTCATTTGAGAAAGTCTGGTCAATACAAAAAAGCTCGATATATGGGTGCCACACAAGCTCTCTGAAAGAAACCTAATGAATCGCGTACTCATTTGAGATTCTTCATAGAAACGTAATGAAACTGATCCATTTTTGAAAAGATCGATCACTGGTGATGAAAAATGGAACGTGAGAAAAGAATCATGGTCAAAAGGTAGTCAACCTCGACAGACTAGCGAAACCCGGATTAACACGCAATAAGGTGATGCTGTGTGTATGATGGGATTGGAAGGGCATCGTTTATTATTAGCTTTTACCGTCGGGTAAAACCATCGGTTTTGATATCTACTGACAACAACTGATGAGACTCAAACAATAAATTGAAAGAAAAAAAAAACGGCTGGAATTGATCAACAGTAAAAGATTGGTCTTTCATCGTGATAACGCCAGACCACACATATCTCTGGCCACAAATCAAAAATTAAGACAGCTTGGTTGGGAAGTGTTAATGCAATTACCATATAGTCCTGACCTTGCACCCTCAGATTTTCACCTGCTTCGGTCGGGTTAGGTTAACATCAAGAGAGGACTGTCAAAACTACTTATCGCATTTTTTTAAAATCAAAAATCGCAAGATTTCTACAGGAACAGGATTATGTCACTACCTACAATATGGCAACAAGTTATGGAACAAAACGGTGAGTCACTATCAATATTTAAGGAGAATACTCGGTACATGATTCTCATTCAAATTATGTAAAAAAAATAGGTAAATTTAATTAAGTAAATTAAATTTAAAATTAATTAAATTTAATAAACTTTTAAGTAAAGTTACTCAACAATTATCTTATTATTTACGCATCGTCTGGACACCCTAGCAGCTAGCTGCACTTTCAACTCAAAACAGGTAGTTTACCTACGTCCAAACGCCGCCACGTGTTAACAGGGTAGCAGGATAAACAAGCATGATCCAGTCCCCCTTAATACTTTAATCCTGGCTTAGGGTAGGCAAAAATATTAAGATATTTTACTCGTTTAAGCAACAAATTTGTTGACTAGGTAAATGATGTGAACTTTGGCAATTTTTAGATGTGAACTAGCGGCACAGTACAACACCTGTGCACGTGCCGCCGGCATGACTGGAAAAGTGTCAACGCTTCTTTTATTTGACTTGAAATTTATGAAAATGTGGTCAAAAATTAAGTGCCTATTTTTTTACACAATTCGAATGAGAATCATGTACCGATTATTCTCCTTAAATATTGATACTGACTCACCAGTCATCCTGTATATATTATAGTTAAATGTACTTAAACTTTGAAAAAAAGGTCATGAATTTGTATATAAAAACGAAAAAACTTTTTCCTCGACCTAATATACTAGTTTATATTTAATAAGATACTGCCCGATAATGTAAACACCTACTTTTTTGTGTCTGTTAAAATATCGTTCGTACTTTTCAAAGTGTTAACTGTTATGATCATAGTCACCTCCAAAAATGTATCGTAATCGGAGCAAGGAAACGCTGGAAAATGACACTTTGGTGAAACAGAGTCAGTAAAGAACTTATACGCTCGGCGGTGGTTGCACAGCGAGCGGCCCTCGACTGATGCACTGGCCCAAGGTAGTACTAGGTCAGATACTGCACCTACAAACCTAGAATACAATGTATTTACACGGTTCTCAAGCCATTCATAAGCATAATAAGTGACAATGACTTGTTATAAAGTTGTAAATTCCGAAACAGGTAACGTAATCGTTCTAGCTAACTCAATATTATCACAAAAAATGAACTAATGTAATATAAATACGAAAACATTTATGTACTCTATTAGGTAAAAAATATGAAAATGTAGATCTTACAAATTAGAGCAGCCATGTTGTACGCGCCCGCCATTGGGGTAAAAATCGACATGGCCGAGTGGTTGCGCGGCGCCCAGTCCGCCGAGAATCAGAGTCTCTCCGTTTGAGTGGATCACATCCACGAACTTGGCATCCGTCTTATCTAGACGAGCTCTGGGATCTTGGAATTCGAATAACGGTCCAGCTGGGTCTAAGCCTGGAATCAAATGTACCAACTTCGGTTAGTTATTTGCTGTTCTATTCCGAGCACAACGGAATTTATGATTATAAAATATCTTTTCCTTTTCTCTTTAATATAATATTTGTATTACAAACGTTTTAATGTAATATTTATAGAAATACTAAAAAAGTGATGCATATCTACCTACCTGTTATTCGACTAATGTTTCTTAATTCTGATCCGGTGAAACCAGCAACATGAGCACCCAAACTAAACCCAATAATGTGAATGTCCTCGAAGCGCAGGTCGATATGTTCAGATAAGCCTGATAAACATGTCAATAATAAAATAATTACTATTAATTTTAAGACCTTTATATGTATTAGATAAATTAAAAATCAAAGACTTTTTATAAAGTAGTTCACTGAGTCTACTAAGTTCTTTCGGACAGAGGAATTTATAGGAAGAAACGTTATACTTTATTTTTTTGTAAGGCTATTAAAGTATAGAACTTTTACCTTGCAATAACATTGCCAACTGCTTGCCAACAAGTCTTGTATTAGCTGCGGCTCGAAGGTAATTTGGCATTGTAGCTCCGCCTTCCCAGTCAACGCATATCACGTTGCACTCTTCCTATAAAAACACTTTTGTGTAATGTACATCGCGGTCCTAACATTACACGACTTAAGAGTATGTTATTTATAAATAAACTATTATATATCCACTGTTTCTTTGACAGCAATTTTAGATTAAGAAGAAATTATCTCAAATTTAACATACATTTTATTAAATTTTTAAATCACTGTTGTGCTGTCGTTTTAAAAATTATCTTTTGTTTTATGGAAAGCCTTTGAAGAAGCCTTGAAAGGTTCTGAATGAACACAGAGAAAAACCGGCAGCTTGATAGTTACTTTTATAAAATCAAACATGTATTAAATAAAATAATAAACATTACATTTTCTAAGACCATATTTTCTTGGAGAGATCTATACATATAATAAAATTATAAATTTCAATTAAGTGCCTGTCTTTTCCGAATTTTTGATGAAAATTTTTGTTGCTTTGTTCCAAAACACTCATTCTTTACATTCCTATTATTTTTAGAAATGTTTGTCTATTTGTTTAAATACGCATCACAGCTAAAGTACTAAGTGTAGGTTCAAAAAAGTATATCCTGAAGTAATATTTGATCGTGATTTCATCAAAATCGCTCCACTCTATCAAAAGTTATTGTAATTTCAATTTTGTAGTTTGGATGTTGGCATTAAGCCGAGACTCTACCAGAGCGGAGATGTGCGGAGATGTGTTTTAACAACCAGTAGAATTTCGTTCAGTGGTATTCACTGAAGCGGAGGGAAGACGAGGTGTGTGAATAGCGAAATTCTATCGGTTGTTTAAACACATCTCCGCACATCTCCGCTCTGGTGGACTCTCGGTCTTAATTAATAATAGTAATATAAATAATATTCATAAATTTGCATTCAAATCTCAGTTTATGAAAATAGTTTGGAAAATCCAAAAGTGCACGCCTCATAATCTCATTTTTCACAATTAAATTGATTATTTGTAAAAGTGTATATAAGTACGTAGATAAACTCGTTTTCATATGCCAAAGCTCTTGTATAGGCCTTATCATTTCTAGCGCACATGTCTCAATATCCGGTATCTTTTTTGAACTATTTAAGCGTCTGTGAGCAGTGTATTTGTATTGTAGCACACGCTCAGCAATTTGTTTGGAAAGTGTCCATAACTTTTGAATTGCCGCCTTGAAAACATGGCGGATGCGCTTGTGCTGAACTTGTGATGAAAAGGCAAATTTACGACGTCCAAGACATAACTTTTTTAAACAGTTTTTTAATTAGTTTAAATAACAAAAAATTGCATTAAAAGTATCATAAGAGTTAAAAATAGTGTTTTTTATTAATATGTGTCTGTATACATTATTTTAAAAGTGCGATATACGATAAATAGAGACATTTTAAGTTCGAAAAATCACTCGTTTGCGTGAAGTGAGAGTATAACCCAGGTTCAGAGGAGTGCAAAAGAGGAAAAAAAAATTTTTACGCGAGGGGCCATTAATTTGTTACGTAAGACGAATTTTGCTGCTACCCCCTCCCCCCTATTATAAGAAAAAATAAGAATAGGCCGACCCCCTCTTCCCTGTTTAATATATATTACGTAAGAATCTAAAGAAAAAAATAATAAATGTTTGGTTTGTTTTAATGTTTATTTTTCAAATTAACAAGTTTTAGAAGTGCATATTTGTACTTACAAAGGTCTCGTGCGGTTGCACCCGCTTTTTCAAAGAATAATTTTAACTGCGCATTTTTGTGATCTTACGTAAGAACTATCGAGATTCCCTCACACCCCCTTGTAAGAGAAAATAAGACATGGTCGATCCCCTCCCCCCTAAATCGTCTTACGTAATATATGAATGGCCCCCAAGATACAACACTAAGAAGTACGACACTATCGCAATAGATGGCACTGATGACGCTTTCTGTATCGCGGTTAGTTAGTACCTTCAATCGCATAACTGTATGTAGATGTGTCATTGACGGTATATGTGGGTGACGCCTCGGGTATACTTACAAGGAAACTATCTCCGGTGTCCCCCTCCGATTTTGATGAAACTGAGATATGTTATTCTCCGTCGAAATCTAAGAGACACGTATTTTTTTTTATCTGCGGAAAAACATTTCTAGGGGGTGAAACGACCCCTCAAAGTTTGGCCTCCAAAGGGGTGTTTTTCAAGTTTCGCATACTTGCAGTTTAAATAATCGAATGGGACCAATTGCATAATTTTTAGGGTGGAAAATCATGAAAAATGCTTTTGGTTTTACAATAAAACAATGGAAAGAACAAAAGTTATAAGGGTTGAAAATCACAAAACTTTTATAAAAAAAAAAACTATTCGATGGATTTCAACGAAATCAACGGCAATCGAAAGAGGAAAGAAAAGTAGAGAATACGTTTTTCGGGGTTTTCCCGAAAAATTAAGTTTAGGGGGTGAACATCCCTTAAGCATATCTACATTGACCACCAAGAAAATATCGTTTTTTATACTAATTTTGATATGAATTCACCAATAATAATTTTTTCGTACATTTCTAGCATTTAGAAAACAATAATAATATTATATTTCAATATTTTACTTACTTTTTTACTTTTCATCCCAAACTTTATTTTGTGTATCGGGACATCAAATATTATAAATGTCATGTAATGTGAATCTGCTTTGGAAAAAAAAAGAAAAAATGCTTATAATGATTTATTATAATCATAATAATCATTCATTATTATCTCATACAAAAAAAGATATAATTATATTTTTAGTATATATTAATATTAAATTTCATAAACATCAGAAATATTAAATTATTTTTTCAATATTTTTGTAAAAAATCATTTGTGAATTATTGTTAAATTAAAATTGATTATAGTAAAGCATATATTATAAGCATTAATCTTAGATTTCGACGGAGAATAACATATCTCAGTTTCATCAAAATCGGAGGGGGATACCGGAGATAGTTTCCTTGTTAGTTTATAATAAAATTTATTCACATACCACTACACACTAAAAAATTGGGGTCTTGAAAAATTACTATATAGTTTAATTAATTTTTGTTTTTAGACTAAATACCAATTCAGCTAAATAAATAATATTTGATACGATTTTTTTTACTTGTTTGAGCCACAACTATCATTTTAAATGAATTTTCTGCATGTTTGTTTTACTATTAAATTTTTGTCGTATATTTGTCTTTAAAGTTCTTACCGTGGTTATTTAGGGCCACCTAAGTCAACAAAATTGCTAAATTGGTAATGCTTATGAAGATATTTAGGATTTAACTTGAATTAATTTTCCTTTATTTTATTTTATTATAAATAAATAAATAAATAATAAATAATAACCAACGATCACACCACGTTAACCTAGCCCCGTGCTAAGTTCGTAAGAACTTGTGTTACAGGTAGGTACTAGGAACGGAAATAAATTTAAGAAATTTACATAAATACACATCCATGACCCGGTTCAGACATCTATATTCGTCATACAAATTATCTGCACCTGGCGGGATTCGAACCCGTTTAATTAAATGTTAAAAAAATATATATATACATATAATTAAATTTAAAAAAAAATTATTAAATTTTTATTAATACCCGTTTAATTCAATTTTTATAATTTTATTTTTTTATTTCATTAATTTATTATTTATTTGTTTATATTATTATTATTATTTAATATATATAAATTTCACTTTAAAAAAAAAAAAAATTTACTACAATATATTGTACGTGTTTGAGTAATAAGAAGAAAGCAAAAATAATGAAACCGTTATACCAACTCAATTCTAATAAACTTTGTGTCAACTGCTTTGAGCAACTCTACACGGCCTTAAAAATCAACATGTCGAATATTATTGATGTTTATAATATTAGTTTCACTTACTACTGCCATTAAAGCGGAGCGCATCTCATACACCCATACGTTGTCGCAGTTGGAACCGAAGCCGTGAACGATGATGCGCGTCGGACGCGCAGTGTCGAATGCACGTGCCGCCCAGCTCCATGCCGCCGACATATTACTCGCTGGAACCGCTATTAGTGGCTGATCTCCTCTGTTAATGCAAGTTGCGAAAGAATGATTGCATATTTTTGACGTAATAACGTCTTATAAATCGATGAACGCCGGCCGGTTGCACGCACGAAAAAGCATGACTCATTGTCACGTTCCGCTAGCCAGAACGCGAAACAAGCGATAGAGAGGCACGATCGGCCTAAGTGTTCGTATTATGACGCATCTATCTTTCTTTCACTCCATCGGCAGAGGCGTCCGAGTAGAAGAGAAAAAATATTTGAATTAACAAGTGCAAATAAATCTTAATTTATTGAAAAAAATGTAATTTTCAATTAACTCCTTTGTATTATACAAAATAATGTATTATTCATCAATGTTTTCTATGATGTTATCACGTAAAATTACCGTCCGTGAACCGACTTTATAGACAACCAATTTTTTGACGTGATAACGTCTAGTAAATTGATGAAGGGGTGCCCGTTCTTAGAAGATGACGTCATCATTGTCACAATTAGTGAGCGAGAGCGCGGAACAAGCGGTAGAGAGGTACGATCGGCTCGGCCTAAGCGTTCGGCTCACGATCGGCGGTCGGCCTAACTTACGACGCGTCCGAACGTAGAAATGACAGCGGCAAATGGCGGGAAACTGTTTTGTCAATATTGAAGTAATGTCAAATAGTGAAAAGTTGATAATATAATGTAATGTAATAATATAAGTTAATAATATATAAGTAAATAAATGTAAGTTAATAATATAAAAGTTAATAACAAAAGTTAATAAAATCATAAAATGGTTACCATAGTTTATTACAACAACAATTGCAGCAAAAAAGGTAATTAATTCTTGCATTTTAAGAATCCGATTAGCGATATAATCTCATATATTTGTTCTTTGATTATAAAATAAGTAGCATCGGTAGGTGAGTGCAGTAATATTAGGTTATATTACAATTTTGACTAAAAAGTTATTAGGACTCATTTATATGAGTTTACTTTTTATACGATCGTAATTATTTACGATCGTATAAAAAGTAAACTGTTTTTATTTAGTATATTTTTACAATTTTCATAAGTGGTTAATGATAATCTAATTTGTTTTGCTAATTTTAAGTTCTTAAACTTAGCTTTTTTATTAAACTTGATTATTTCTTGTATTACATATCAAAGTATTTAACTTTATTTCGCTTTTATATTAAATACAATTAATTACCTGTAGCTTATATATAGATATATTATACAAAATAATAATAATTCAGTGATAATAATTCAATTCCATTCATGTTTTCTTATGACGTTATCACGTAAAAATTATCGTCCGTAAACCGACTTTACAGACAACCAATTTTTTGTTATAAATACAGCTTAAATTTGTATTCTTGCCAGTACAACTGTATATATAGTCAATCGACAATTTGATATTATGAAAATATTTAAATATCTTCCTGCCAGAAAGCATATTCTTATTCAATTCAAGCATTTTTTTAAAATTAATAAGTATCAATTACATTGCTTCGTAACCAACTTGATTTTTAATCAATGTCTTGATACGAGTTATTTTCAGTTACATAAAAATAGAGTTAAAATTTATCACTTTTTAAAAGGAAATTAATTGTGAGTCCAGTAATTATAAACCTGTTTTGTCCCTTTCTATTTAAGTAAAGTTGAAAAAATTATACAACTTTACGTCATTTTAAATTTGATTGATCTTTTCATAAAGAACAATCCTTTCTGACAGAATTCAGTATGTTATTCTAAATAGTAAAAATTCATCTGTGTCTAGTCTATTTAATGTCCTTTATTATTTCTAATATATATTTATTTCTTTATTTAAATAGTTACACCATGAACTAATCACTAAACATTAATAAAATATTTAACTAACATAGGTATTGTTCGAAGTGATAATATGTCTTTAAAGGTGTAAACAACATTGAAAAAAAATATATATAATGACCTTCCATTCTATCCTAAAACCATTTTAATTATTTTCATACCATATGTATTGTATGTATTTATAATATGCTAATGGTTAGTTTCATTGTGGTAGGATCTGAAACTGAAAGTCATAAAACAAATAATCATAAAAAAAAACAAACAAACATAAATAGCACAATTGTATCTAAAGTAAAAACGCAACAAAATATGAGAATCAAAAAAGTTAACATGATTAATTGTACTGCTATTGAAAGTATAGAAAGTGTATAAAATAAAATGTGTATAAGTGTCAATCTAATGAGAGGATTGTTCTCAATACAAAATCAAGTTTATCAATCTTTTTTATAATATACGACATACGACATTATAGATAAATTGTATGGAAATGCCTAAGAAATCATTGATTAGTCGAGCAAATTATCTAATTATATCAGTTTAGAAATGTAGAGCAATCTCTAACATTATCGTTTTGATTATTTATGATGACTTCACTCCGTGCGAAATTTAAGTACGTCATCCTGTTTAAGAACAATTGCAATTTCAAGGATATTATAATTTTATGTAGTTATGATGGTGATAGCGTGTCTTTTAGTTCGACATTATTGATTTAAAAATCTTATTATACTCGTATATTGTAAATTTGTAAATATAATACCTGTCAGTTGTTGAGTAGAGTAGAAAATGCGTTCCGACTTCTAACGGTGGGCTTGGTAGCGTCTCTAAATATGCAAAGGGACCTGTGTCTTCGAAGCAACCGAACTCTCCATAGCAAACACTCCCTTGGGATCGCTTGATCCTTTGAAACAAAGAAAAAATATAAAGTAATGACTAGATAAATTCACATAAGTAGATACAAGTCACAATTAGTTTTATTATTTTAAAAAAAGTCTAAAATACAATGTTTTGCAATAATTATAACCTCTGACAATTGGAGTGTTACAAAATTTTATTTCGTTTAATTTTTAATTTTAGATAAATAAAATTTTGTAATACTCTTTGTTTCCTGATATAACTTCCTCGATACCCAAAAACAAGGTAGATAACTAATGAGATGAAATATAACTCAGGTTACGGCTTAATTATGTTTTGTACTTGTTAAACGATTGTTTGGTTATGAGATCAATTTTATTTATTTTCAAAATGAATGGTTTCTTTAACTAATTTTTTAAATATAAACTTCAACCAATTTAATTTGAAAATAATTGATTAGTCACGTTTTTTTAGTGATATTTTTATAGTCGATTAATTGCAAGATTTTATCATACCTACAACGCGGGCCGCTACTTGTGGTGAAAGTTTCAATTGATAATAAATACCATTTGGTTCATTGTTTAGCTTTCCGAAAACATTTTATTTCAATTCTCCGTATACTTTCTTTTATAAATAACAGTAAATATATAAATATTTCACTTGTTTTATTTAAATCGCTAATATGACATAATTATAAAAATATAATGTTACACGTGTAACGTCTTCGTATTTTCTAAACAAAAGTCCATTAATCTACGATAATTTTTCCAATTGTTTTTAACATCAATTGATTTTTAAAAAAATGAAGAACTCTGTGTTCATAAACTTTATAGAAGATTTTTCAAAATTTTCTCTTCAAAAGTTTGAGAACCAAGAACTTTCATAAAACTAAAACTAACCCACCTTTCATCTAATATACAATGAATTACCAAAAAAACGCAAAAATCTTTCATACTTTCTTACTATCCTTACTTTCTTACTATCCTTACTTTCTTACTATACTTACTATCTGTCCGATTTTCGTACTACCTGTCATCTCCTATTAGCCTTTAGGAATAGAATTTCCAAAAAATTCTTCCTTGTTGGGTGTATTCATGATAAAAAGACTACTTGCTTCATTGAATGTTTAGCTTTAATAATTAAAGCTAGTAATAATAAATTAGTTAGTCAGCTAGGACATGTTATTTTAAGATTAGAAGATGGATATTATATATAAAAAGTTACACATAAAGTGCGTAACTGAATTATTCTAAAAATTTTGCTACACTCTTCTCCTTCTTTTCATTTTTTTTTTTATCTTTTCCGTCTCTTCAAAGATATCGAAGAAACGATATCATCTTCGAAACGAAAGGGTGAGATGTATTCGCCATTGACATTTATGTCTCATCCACTCTAGTTCAGGGTCTTATACATACTACATATATATTTTAGTCTATTTACTAAATTATATTATAATAAAAACAACTTACTTATAGGTATAAATGCATATTATTATTTTGAAAAATAAAAGCAATTCATAACTCTTAAAAAAAAATTGAGCGAAAAAAAAAGACTGTTTGGTTACGTTAATATTATTAATAACCGGAGAGAGTAAAAGTTTACTAAATGCATTAATTAAGTCTTGCAATTATTCAAAAGTATTATATAATTCATTGTTTATATGATGATAGGTATAATTTATCAAACCTTGTGCGCGATCTTTTGATTTCCCATTGCTTCATGGAGGCTCGAACAGCGGCGAGGAGTTCTGCGTCATGACGTTCGTCTTCAGCTTCCTGTGCTGATGTCACTGGTCTTCCAGCTCCTTTCCATGACTCTAGTTCCGCATCTATGTTTCATTTAAAAAAAAAAGATTAAATAAATTTCATTATTTTAGTAACGGATTTAAATGTAAGATCATCAATATAGAACCGTAATTTTAGTCAATAGCTTAGAAAAAAGGGAAAAGCTTTTGGTAAAATTGTTGTTTTATTCCAGTGAAAAAGGTCTGCGTCGTTATATGTAACGCAAAATTTTTACGCAAGATCCGAGGCCGAAAAGAACAGTTTTTCGTGAATAACTAAATGTCTAATACTAAAAAAATTATGAATATGTATGTTTCTTAATACTTAAAAAATAAATGTAAGTATCAAAACGAATTAGCTAAAGGTACTAAGTACATGGTGATAAAATATAACGTATGTTTAAATGTTAGTGGTATATTTTATTTTTTCATGTATATTTTCTTGTATAAAACAGGTGGGCTTAGCAATACTTTGATTTTTAGCTGCAAAAGATTTCTCTAAAGAATGCTGCAAAGAATAAGACGTTTCACTTCATTCCAAATAAAACTAAGTATAGATAGTTATTTGCTTTCCAAATGACAACAAAAGAGGTTTTGATTAAAATGTAAAGAGCGTAGAGGACACAAAGCAGTCGATGACCTAAATTATCCGCAGTCTCCGGGTGAACGGCTAGCTGGTTTTTATCGGGCTTGATGTGGCGCTTTAGGGCAGTATCACGCATCGGTCTGCGAAACGGTGTCGTTCCCACCGTCATGTATGGTGAGAAACTTGAGCACTAATATGCTTCTTATGGTGCGTATGTGATAGAATTTTATGTTTTTATTTCTTTTATGGCTACTGTTCTTCTCTGCCATGTGTAAATTGTTATTTTACAGCCTAACTGCATTAATAAACAGGCTTTCTCCATCAAAAATATTTTTTTTTAAGTCACACTAGTAGATATAAACTCTTTTGCAAAAAAAACGGGCACTTAAGCAAAGAACTATTTTATAGTTACTATTAGTTTGTTTGACAATTTTAGGTATTGTTATCCTCAGAATTTTATAAATTAATTAGGAAGGAATAGTTTTCATCAGTTTTTCATAACATTTTAATTAAATTATTAAGAAATAATGTTTAAGCTCAAAACACTATGATTGTACCTGCTCGCTAAATAAAAATGAAACGCGTTAATTTCTTTGTTTTTCTTGAATACATTAAAAGCAGATAAAAGTTTAGTATTGAGTGTGACCCCCTCTTGCTGAAATCACAGCTTGCATTCGTCTGGGCATGCTAGTGAGTATATCTTTTATGGTTTCTTGGGGAATACGTTCCCACTCCGCGGTAATCACATTCTTTAGCTCTCTGATGGTCTGCGGAGCCGGCTGCACTGATCTCACTCGTCGCTTCAGAACGTCCCAGACATGCTATATGGGATTGAGGTCCGGACTTCTAGCTGGCCAGTCCAAACGACGAATTCCGACTTCTAGCATATACGCATCCACACCGCCAGACCGGTGGGCGCGAGCGTTGTCGTCCATAAAAATTGAGTTTTCGCCAAGAGCGGTTAAAGCGGGTTGTGCATAAGGAATTAGAACTTCCGTTATGTATCGGTGTCCAGTCAGTGTACCGTTTTCGATGAAGACTAACTCCGTACGATCCATAGAATTTATTCCTGCCCAAAACATAACAGAGCCCCCTCCATAAGGTGTGATTTCTTCAAAACATGCCTCTGCAAAGAGTTCTCCTCGTCTACGTAGCACTCGCCGACGTCGGTCTTCACCATGCAGAGATATCCTGGCTTCATCGGAGAACAATACCCTATCCCAGTCTTCATGAGTCCATGACACACAATTTCGAGCGAAGCTAAGCCTGGCAACTCGATGTCCACGGAGTAATTTAGGGCCGCGTGCCGGGCGATGACTGTGTATATTAGCAGCGAGAAGCCTCCTCCTGACCGTCCATAGACTAATTTGCACATTTCTTACTTCTTCGAGGGTGTTCTTGAGGTCCACATAAGAAGATTTGCGATTTCTCAACGCTTGACTAACTAGAAAACGATCATCCCGTGGTTCGGTACATGTCTTTCTGCCAGAACCAGGCCTTCTCTTGACGGAACCGGTCTCTTGATAGCGCTGCCAGGTCCTTTGAACTGTCGACCGACTCACATTTAGCCTCTGAGCCACGAAGCATTGACTGCAACCTTCTTCAAGCAGCGCAATAATTTTGCTCGCTTTTATCACTTTATCTACCATTTTCGAGATTGCTAAACAGCAATAACAATACTTTTAAATGTCAAGGACAACAGATAATTTAATAAAAATTGACAAAAAGTTAATTAGAGTCGATATTAACTATAGGGATTCGCGCCACAAAATGTAGTTAAAAGTTATTTTCTTTGAAAACCAGGCTCAAAATTTGAATTTGGGATGTACTCTTATAAACATTATGGCACTTTTATAACTGGCCAGTAACATGTTCAAATGATTAAAACCTTTTTGGTATTTCATTTTTTTCAGCCAGGAAGAAAATCGAAACCGCCCGTTTTTTTTGCAAATGAGTTTATAAATATATATGAAATATAATATGAAATAAGTCATTTTAAATAAGCAAATTAACTCATCTTAATGAATAACAAAATAAATTCGTAAAAATGGGTTTAAGATAAGCAAGTTATAGTTTCTTACGTGATTAAAGTAATAATTTAAGTAAGTTGTACATACACTTAGCTACGGTGAGGGTGGCAGCTGCCAGAAAGAAGGCGAGCAACCGCCATAGTTGTGGAGCCATCCATGCGGCGCGGCATTCACGAACGTCTGCAATGTTTTTTTTCAAAATTAAATAATTTTTATTTTTCAGTTTTTTTAATAATAATTGTCATTGTTACGAAATTAAAAAAATTAATTAATCATCGAAAGAAAATGATTAATAAAAAACTGAAAAATATATATTTTTTTTAATTTTTCCAAAGGCGTTTTATTCTTCAAGAATTGCTCCAAGAGAGGAAAAAATCTCAAATTTATAGTTTAACAATTATCAAACTTGCGATATTCATGTTCAAGCATAATAAAATTATTAATTAACTATTGCATAACTAATTGAAAAATTGTGATAAAAATTTTATTCAGGTGGATTATTGTTCATTTATGTATCCAGTAGGCCCCTGAATTTTTTCATTTCTTAAATTTTATATTTAATAATAGCTGACCCGGCAAACGTTGTTTTGCCATTTAAATTATTTGTAGTGCATATTTTGGTAGTCAAACTAAAGACAACTAACTTATTGTGTGTGGGAATGTGGTATATGACTGAAAGAGGATTGGAGTGCTGTGAACGATGACGGCCTACAAAAATAACAAAACACTAAATATTCATTTCTTGAATTAATTGTAAATTTCAAATTACATCTCTGTAACAAATTATGAAAAAAAAATAAATAAAAAAAAACGTTATCTGTCAGGATATTGGAGAGCGTACGTCGTATGAACGGTGTGTTTCTGCAATGAACTCAAGATTATTATTTCTTCTTCGAGTCACGATTTCTTGCGTAGCTGTATGTTCATCAACGATGATTCCAGCAGCGGCGTCAACAACGGGTGTATTGAATCTACGAACCTGCTCTCCAGCTGGTTTTTATCAAAATTGATGAAAATAGCGTGATTGTCACTTTTTTGTTTTGAATGTTGAATCAAATTGTTAACCATTTGCAGCATTATTTTTAACTATTTCTGTTGCTCCGAACGATGTCATTTGGAAACATGAATTGAATGTTCGAATTGATTTCAAGAACAGGTTAGAGTCTGGATCCGTGCCGATAAGTAAACCGTTCAATGGTTCAGGCTGTGTTTCAATTTCTGGTAGTTGCACTTTTTCTGACCCGCAATATATTCCGGCTGGCTCATTTTTTTAATGTAAGCGCATTACAATGCTGACATTTCTTGTCCATAGTACCAATTCCCACTTTCTGTAGAGGGTAATATTTAATATCGGGCGCATACTCGAATGCTAGACGACGGAACTAATTAGATTTAATTGCTCAATGTACTTGTTGGCGTTGTTGGTTATTTTCTCTGCGTGTGCTAACTACGAATCGAAACGCTTGTATTTGTTCTAATCGTCTTTGTTGATTATGTTTAGCTCGTGTCGCCTCTTGTGATTATGATTCACGCAACTGCACCATGTTCATACGCATATCATCATTATCCTGTTGGATTTGTTCGTCTGTTCTATGGGCTCTTCTATTTCGGATGTCTGTAGATATGGTCGTTCGACGGCCCAAATTAGACCCTTTGTGTCTTGCTGGCATTGTTTACTATACACTGCACTGTACTGAGAAATTAAAATGATAAGTATAAACGTCACTGCTACGATCGACGCACAATCAATAATAATGGCCGAAAACGGTTTAGGCCTTTTTTTAAAAAGCTTTAGTGAGTGGAGAGAAAGCTTATTGTGTGAGAAAGACAGGAGACCAGCTTCGTTCTCATTCTTACTCTGTGCTGTTTACAAAAATACTTGTTCCACCAGATGTAGATGGAATATCCTCAAAATGTTCAGTTAGAGTAGCATCATTCGAATTTTTGAACTTTTTTTATTTAAGAGTTTTAATCGACAATTTCCACATATAAAACTATTGAGTAAAATATTTATAAAGGGCCCGAATAATTCTTTTACTAACAACACTTTTTCGTTTGTATCTATTTTTTTTTATCAGGAACTTTTTCAATAAATCGATTACATACTGCACACTTGAGATGTTTCAAACAATACATTTTCACAAAACAAACAATATTTTTTTAAGCAAATGGGAAAACTTAATATAAACTATACCTATATCCTCCTCCTCCGTTAAAACCTCCGTTTTATTAATACACTATATGTCATCAAGAATAAATTTTACTAGCGCGATTTAATTTCAATCAGCGCCATCTCTTATAAGCTTTTTTTGTACGCGTATCACGTAAAAAGTACAAAATCAATGTAAATAAATTTGATACATAAAAATTATACATAACTCACAGTAACACTTAGTTTCTGTTTCATTGTAATTAAATTTAAAAATAAATATTTAAGAAAATTGAAATACGCCTACGCGACATAGACGCCATCTGGTGTAACGAATCTTAAAAACTCACAAAACTTATTTTTGAGTTATTATTTTGTTAAACTTAAAAGTTTACTAAATATGTCGGATAGGAATATAAACCGTTTTAATATTTTAGATAAACATGATTTTCAATTAATATACTATTATGTTAAATTATGTTAAATGTCACTAAATATAAAAACGATATTCTACCATTATACGATAGATGGCGCAGAATACGAAATATAATTGTTTTAATCGCGCTGTCCAAAACTTCGGCTAAAAGAATGATCCTCGCCCGTATGTAAAAAAACGTTTTTCTTTTTTGCATTTAATACCTTAGGGTACTACGGTCTTGATTGTTTGTTTGTTGTTAAAATATTTGGTCGTTATTTGTTTGTTGATTGTACAAAGTTGGATGGTTATAGCTATTTAAGTTGTAATCTATATATACGAGTACCTATAAAGAAAGTCGTGTTAGTTACACCGTTTATAACTCGAGAGCGAGTGGACTGATTTTTATGATTTTTGTGTTTTTGGATTTGTCTTCGTCGGGAATAATACTTATTAAAATATGATATTCATCAATGGAAAAATAATTAATAAAAAAATCTGTTCAAATGTTTCATCCGTACTATCTATACATATAATAAATCTGTTAACGAGTCCGTTTTATAATCTTAATCTTAATATATAAAAACTAAAGGTCACTCATCACGATATCTCTGGAACTATAAGACCTAGAGACTTGAAATTTGGTAGGAATATTCCTTTTGCCGTCAGTAGAGGTCAGCTAAGAACGGATTTTACGAAATTCTACCCCTAAGGGGGCAAAGTTTGTATGGGACAACGTAGTTTCTTAGTCCAATCTACTTCAAATTTTGCATAAAATATTCTTTAACAGAATTGATTGAAGACGTGTTTCGTATTTTATTAAAATTCATCCCCTAACGGGGTTAAAAGGGGGTTGCTTTTGCTTCGAGGTTGATTTGACAACTCAATCCGTCTGTTATAAAATATTTTCCAGTATCGACGTAGGTGTAGGTGATAAAAAATATAAATTTATAATTTTTAAAATTTTAGTTAAATACCCGTGCGAAGCCGGGGTGGGCCGCTAGTTAAAGAATAAAAATTAAAAATAATTAACTTTAAGAAGAGTAATTATTTAAGAAGAGTATTATAAAATATATTGGAAAAAAAATGGCTCTAGGTAAAAAGTGTTTGTGTTTGTTAAAAAAATTGTTATTTTTTGTGTGCGAATTTGATTTTAGAAAACGCATATTAGTTTAAGTATTTTCATTATTTATTCATGACTGGCCGACCTATATCAATTTACCCTCGTTGACGCTAATAGTCACCGCCTTGATTACGTCAGTTATTGCTTTATTGAGATTGATTGAGATATACGTTTCTATACATATATACCTTTAATTAAAAACTCAACGGAAAATAACATTTAATATATATATATATATATATATATATATATATATATATATATATACAGGACTTTTTTTGTGGGGGCACGCGGGGGCACGCAGTGCCCCCAAAGGAAATTTCTAAAATATCTAAAAATTGAAAATGTGGTAATCAGAAAATTGAAAATGTGGTTCAGATATTTGGACAAAGAATTACTAAACCCGCTAAGTACTATGAAAAGGCTTTAGAAGCGGTGAATAAACTGTCATTTTTTGGAGTGGAGCTACACAACGAAAACGGTAGAAATACAACCAACCCATAGATCCAGAGACGTTCTATTCCCATTTGGTAGCTTCTATGAAAGATCATTTACTAGAATCGACCGATAAAGATATCGTTCAAGCTTGTGATGTTCTCATACCCGAAAAATGGCCAAATGAAGTTGAAAAAAACATTACGTTTGGAGAAAAAGAGATTCGTACATTGACAAACAAGATCCATTTGAATGAACGAAATATTATCCGGGCATTTCGCGATTATTTAGTAGACAAAAAGGTGCCAAAAAATTTAACTCCGCTCATCAATACTGTCCATACCATAGCAGTTTCAACGAGCGAATGCGAGAGAGGATTTTCGCAGATGAACTTGATAATAATTCCACAAAAGCTTCTCTTTTAGTGAAAACAGTTTCATCGCTATTAGTTATCAAGTTAAACGGTCCACCACTAAATATCTTTGACCATTTAAAGTATGTAGATTCATGATTACTTAAAAATCATCATTCTGCCACGGACCAAAACAGTAAAGTTCGTAAGCGTGAACAGATTTATGATGAAAATTTTGTTAAAATTTGGAGACTGCCTTAAAATTTATGTATCTACTTTAGGCTAAGTATATTGACAATAAAAGTTACTTTTTTATATTGTTACTCACTTAAATATAAGTTCACGTTTTATTTCCAAAGATATTATGTTTGTAAGCAATAAAAAATAATTTATTTCGATTTTCTCTTTAAAACACAGTGGCAAGTGGTGGGGAAAAGGTTTAAAAAATTATGGACTTACAACTTTCGAGAATTAGCGTGCCCCCAAAAAAGAAGTTACAAAAAAAGGCCTGTATATATATATATATATATATATATATATATATATATATATATATATATATATATATATATATATATATATATATATATATATATATATATATATAAATATATATATTTATATATATATTTTTAGAATAAACTTCTTAGGATAAACTTCTGTAATTTTGTATTAATGTGATGAGCTTGCATCTTCTTCACGATTTCGTCTATCCTATGACTAATATTGTTAGGTACTTAAAGCTACATGCAAATCATCACTTATAATTTGAAATTATTCCTATTTCTCAATTCAATTCCCCTTATGTTTAATTACTAACAAAGCAGAATATCTTTGTAAACATAAATAAATTGTTGAGAAAACCATAAAATGGCGCAAGGCGATTTCACGAAGTTTAATATAAGAAATTGCTTTTTTACACCAAAAACCGACTCAAGTGAATTCGATTCAAAAGCATCATTGCAGTTTCGCAGACCTACTTTGACTTTTGCGGACCACTGGTGGACCACGGACCACTGGTTGGGAACCATTGATATAGAATTATAGACAAATAGCGTACCAATTATGTATAGACCTGTGGCAAAATAGAACAAGCCGACCCTAAATGTGATGAAGCTTATTACAATCAAATGTATGGATAGTTTTTTTTATATATAAGAGGACTGCGTCTAACCACTTAAAATGCGCTTGCCTAGGAAATTAATGTTAATTTTTCTTTTGTTGGTACTGAAGTTATGGACACATTACAAGGAAACATGGATTCTATCGTGTAGGTACTTTTTAATATATTTAAGTTTAGTATCAAAAACGTGGATGAGAATACTGGGTGTAATATTTATTTATATGTATATTTTATTTTAAAACATATGAATATCAGTCGGTTGTTACCTAAAACACAGGCATTAAGTTGCCTATCTTATATATCACAAAACATCCACAGTTAAACACACACACACACACACGCACATACACACATACATATATATATATATATATATATATATATATATTTATTTATTTATTAGGGTGCTTCATTTTAGAGCAAAATTTTTTTTCTCAAAGTCCCACCTCAAAATCTTGTAGTCGATAAAAAACAAAAATTTCGAGCTATAAAAATCGTAAACGTAAACGTAAAACGTATAAAAAACCCTTTTTATAGGTATTCATTTCTTCGAAGAAGAAATATGTTTTTCGTATTTTTCTACTCAGTTCTTCAGTTTCAGAGAAAAATCTGTAAGTTGAATGTTTTTCACAAATCGTCATTCTATACGAAAATTTTCTAAAATAGCAGTAAATTGTTTTTTGTTACTAAACTATAGATTGTAGAAAAAAAAGTTACGGAATACATTTGTAGGAAATTTTGTGCTCTACAAAGTTTGAAATCATTTTTCTGTACCACTCACAGTTTAGGTTGTACAGCTACTCAAAGAATTAAGCTTTCAATGGATGGATGGATGGATGTGGATATCAGTTATTGCTACTAAAAAAAAGTATCCTATGTTACTTCTTATACCTCCGAGAATAGGTGTACAAAGTTTCATGATGATCGGTTAAGTAGTTTTCGCGTGAAAGCGTAACAAATAAACTTACATTTCACATTTATAATATACTAGAGGGCGCCCGCGACTTCATCCGCGTGGAAACCCTATGAGCGACTTCTTCCCCCACCTCACGTCACTCGTCGGATTGCCCGCCCCGCCCCCGCTCCCGCTACCGCTTTCGGCGCCGCCGTGCCGCTAGATCGCGCATTCAGTTTTCAGAATCGATAAATGTATCTATTTTCAATTTGGAATCAATCCCGTGGGAACTCCGGGATAAAAAGTAGGCTATGTGTCTTCAGCTACCTACATACCAAATTTCATCGTAATCGGTTCAGTAGTATTTGCGTGAAAGAGTAACAAACATCCATACATACATACAAACTTTCGCATTTATAATATTAGTAGGATTTAAGGTAGAGATTATTGAAACAATCAATTTTATTTTTTAGTAAACGTTTTTGATATTCTAAAAATATAAATCTAATTTTACTAGAACACGTCACTATGAAATGTTAACTGCAAACTCTTATATCATATCAATGGTTATCTACACTCATTTGCAAAAAAAACGGGCGGTTTCGATTTTCTTCCTGGCTGAAAAAAATAAAATACCAAAAAGGTTTTAATCATTTGAACATGTTACTGGCCAGTTATAAAAGTGCCATAATGTTTATAAGAGTACATCCCAAATTCAAATTTTTGACTGAGCCTGGTTTTCAAAGAAAATAACTTTTAACTACATTTTGTGGCGCGAATCCCTATAGTTAATATCGACTCTAATTAACTTTTTGTCAATTTTTATTAAATTATCTGTTGTCCTTGACATTTAAAAGTATTGTTATTGCTGTTTAGCAATCTCGAAAATGGTAGATAAAGTGATAAAAGCGAGCAAAATTATTGCGCTGCTTGAAGAAGGTTGCAGTCAATGCTTCGTGGCTCAGAGGCTAAATGTGAGTCGGTCGACAGTTCAAAGGACCTGGCAGCGCTATCAAGAGACCGGTTCCGTCAAGAGAAGGCCTGGTTCTGGCAGAAAGACATGTACCGAACCACGGGATGATCGTTTTCTAGTTAGTCAAGCGTTGAGAAATCGCAAATCTTCTTATGTGGACCTCAAGAACACCCTCGAAGAAGTAAGAAATGTGCAAATTAGTCTATGGACGGTCAGGAGGAGGCTTCTCGCTGCTAATATACACAGTCATCGCCCGGCACGCGGCCCTAAATTACTCCGTGGACATCGAGTTGCCAGGCTTAGCTTCGCTCGAAATTGTGTGTCATGGACTCATGAAGACTGGGATAGGGTATTGTTCTCCGATGAAGCCAGGATATCTCTGCATGGTGAAGACCGACGTCGGCGAGTGCTACGTAGACGAGGAGAACGCTTTGCAGAGGCATGTTTTGAAGAAATCACACCTTATGGAGGGGGCTCTGTTATGTTTTGGGCAGGAATAAATTCTATGGATCGTACGGAGTTAGTCTTCATCGAAAACGGTACACTGACTGGACACCGATACATAACGGAAGTTCTAATTCCTTATGCACAACCCGCTTTAACCGCTCTTGGCGAAAACTCAATTTTTATGGACGACAACGCTCGCGCCCACCGGTCTGGCGGTGTGGATGCGTATATGCTAGAAGTCGGAATTCGTCGTTTGGACTGGCCAGCTAGAAGTCCGGACCTCAATCCCATATAGCATGTCTGGGACGTTCTGAAGCGACGAGTGAGATCAGTGCAGCCGGCTCCGCAGACCATCAGAGAGCTAAAGAATGTGATTACCGCGGAGTGGGAACGTATTCCCCAAGAAACCATAAAAGATATACTCACTAGCATGCCCAGACGAATGCAAGCTGTGATTTCAGCAAGAGGGGGTCACACTCAATACTAAACTTTTATCTGCTTTTAATGTATTCAAGAAAAACAAAGAAATTAACGCGTTTCATTTTTATTTAGCGAGCAGGTACAATCATAGTGTTTTGAGCTTAAACATTATTTCTTAATAATTTAATTAAAATGTTATGATAAAACTGATGAAAACTATTCCTTCCTAATTAATTTATAAAATTCTGAGGATAACAATACCTAAAATTGTCAAACAAACTAAAAGTAACTATAAAATAGTTCTTTGCTTAAGTGCCCGTTTTTTTTGCAAAAGAGTTTATAATATAAAAATAAGTCAGGTTTTCCTTCCTGACGCTATAATTCCAGAACGCACGAACCGATTTCCACGGTTTTGCATTCGTTGGAAAGGTCTCGGGCTCCGTGAGCTTTATAGCAAACTAAATTCAGGAAAATTTTCAACAGAAAAGGAGGAAAACAGGGAAAATCATAATAATATAATCTTATACTCTCATAATGAACTGAAGTGCATTGAATCAACTTCTAAACAACACATTGCTTGGCAAAGGCCTCTTCTCCATATAGAAGAAGGGTCATCATTGACTCTCATCAAATGATTTAAAAATTATAAATTTTG
Organism: Euphydryas editha; assembly: GCA_036937285.1. Taxonomy (NCBI): domain Eukaryota; kingdom Metazoa; phylum Arthropoda; class Insecta; order Lepidoptera; family Nymphalidae; genus Euphydryas; species Euphydryas editha. Next base: position 7,944,037 of record JAUPFZ010000007.1, read on the forward strand.
TAATATTATCTATAATATAAAAATAAATCGGGTTTTCCTTCCTGACGCTATAATTCCAGAACGCAAGAACCGATTTCCACGGTTTTGCATTCGTTGGAAAGGTCTCGGGATCCGTGAGCTTTATAGCAAACTAAATTCAGGAAAATTTTCAACAGAAAAACAGGAAAACAGGGAAAATCATTTTTCACATACAGCGCCATCTCTGATACATAGCATGTACTAGAAACCAATATGGTTTTGCATGGCGGCAGTACGTGGTGTGAGTATCCCTCACGAAAATAAGTTGGTGGTGAAACGGAGTTCGCCGGGTTTGCTAGTTTAAAATAGATATTTGATAAACAGTGACGCTGGAGAAATTCTGCTTTTAATTATTGAGAATTGAACTTGTTAACCATCAAAAAACAGATCGATATCTAAACTAAACATTTGTTACATTCAACACAACTTCTGGGACAGGTTCTAAGAGTGGGTAATTTCGTTTACAAATTACATTTAAAAATAAATTTAAGTAACAAGAAATGACGATTGAGATGTGTTGTTTTTTCCATGATTTTTGTGTTTCTAATAATAAATATATTTTTTTCGTGACCCATTCGATATGGGGCTGTTTGTCCCGGGGCCTATGAACGTTTTTCCACTATGCCACCATACCGTACAGGCGTAGATCTACCGATAAAGATTTTGAAAAACGTCTTCATGAAATATGACTATCAAATACTTCGTACTAATTAAATATTGTTCCCCATTTTTTAATTCTACTATTTTAATATATGCTATGGAGCATTACCTTTTTAGGGTTCCGTAGCCAAATGGCAAAAACGGAACCCTTATGTCTGTCTGTCTGTGCGTCCGTATGTCACAACCACTTTTTTCCGAAACTATAAGAGCTATACTGTTAAAACTTGGTAAGTAGATGTATTCTGTAAACCGCATTAAGATTTATACACAAAAATAGAAAGCAATATATTTTGGGGGTTCCCCATACTTAGAACTGAAACTCAAAATTATTTTTTTTCATCAAACCCCTATCTATAGATAGGTCTTCAAAAATGATATTGAGGTTTCTAATATCATTTTTTTCTAAACTGAATAGTTTGCGCGAGAGACACTTCCAAAGTGGTAAAATGTTTTCCCCTCACTGTAACTTTTAAAATAAGAGAATGATAAAACTAAAAAAATATATATGATATACATTACCATGTAAACTTCCACCGAAAATTGGTTTGAACAAGATCTAGTAAGTAGTTTTTTTTATAAAAAAATTACGTTATTATTAAAACATCGATCAAAATTACAACGAATTAATAAGAACTTTTATATGATGTTACTTGCTGCTACGGAACCCTTCATGGGCGACTCCAACTCGCACTTAATTTTTTTTTCTCAACGGTTAGAGTAATAACTACAAAGATCATAATTATAATCATATAATATATACATTTTAAGTATAAAATAATTTGAATTTTGAATATTGAAGTCAGATTTTATTATGAAAACTATTTTGAGCTTATTTTTATAAATATTATTTTTTTTTTTTATAAGTAACCAAAATATCCACGGGCTTATATTTGCCCGTACCTTTTTTAATTAAATGTATATGATTGTTTATATAGTTTCATGCGTACTATTTTAGACTTAGCTAGACTTAGGATCTCTATGACGCGAGTCCATATACTGACGATTATTAATTAATTATTATTTTTATTATTATTTTTAATACATATAAACATAATCTTTATTTACACATATAATTGACATATACAAATATACACACATACTCACATACATACATACACATATACATACATAAACACATATATATATACATACACACACACATACATACATATTTATATATATATACATATCCTTTTTTTTTGTCTTATATCTATTTACATATGTTTCTTATTTTTTAAATATTATTTTAAATTTATTTTATTTTATTTTTTTTTATTTAATTTTTTTTTATTAAATTTAATTTTTTAATATTTAAATATTTTATAAATATTAAGATATTTACGTATTGTTGAAAAATCTGCTTTTCCTTTGTGGCGGCGTCTTTTTTTGTAAAATAGTAAAATATTGTTTATAAAAAAGCCATCGTATTGTTTTAGTCTTAAAAATAAAATACGTTCTGTACTTATTCTAATGCAGGTATGTAGTTTGTAGACATAATCGTGACTATGTATTTTATATGAACTCGTACATCGGTCAGAGTTAGTGACCCGCGCTGTGTAATCTGGCTTACTAATTTCATGGCTCGATAGTCATTGAGAATGGCGATGGAGTCAACGGCGTTGTGAAGTGAATAGTTGTGATTATGTTGGTGGCTATTTGAAACAGCTTAATTTTACCGTTATGTTATAATTTTTTTATTTATATCGTATCTTTTATCGGTTTGCAATAAACACTGTTATTATTACATTTTCTATTAGTAGGTCGAGTTCCATTATGTCAGTTTCTCGAGTCTACTTATTACTATTCAATGTATTGAACTACAGTTCAAACGAAATAAAAATATAAAAACGAAGTTACATCTAACGTATCATACAATTAAAAATATTGGGTATCATGGACTATTATAACTCCTAAATGTTTGAATATGACAGGCAATCATTGTTTATGAGCGATGTTATGTTTCACCTTGAAACAATAATAGTAATGGTACTTTCATGCCATTAACCGAATAGAAAATATCAGATTTTCCTCAAATAATTGAAATGATCAATTGATATTTTTTATTATTATATACTAACTTGTAAGTTTTTTTTGTCAAGTTAGTTTTATTGTTACTTAGAATAAATACGATAACTTTTTCTTTTATTATTACAGTTTACAGTAAACTCTTTCTGTAGGAGTTGAAGTTGCGTATAGTTAAAATTCGTCACAAAAATTTATCTAGTTTCCATGCTATCTTTATATGAAGCTTGCATGGTTTTCGATTTCCAGAGATAGCTTCGAGCAACAAAATCGGCACTTTAGCAACTAGTTAGCAACAAATTCACGTACAATAGTCGAGACGATTTCTATAATTTACATAGTTTCCATTACTTTGATATCAAGCTTGCATGGTTTTCGATTTCCAGAGATCGGTTCGGGCAACAAAATCTGCATTTTAGCAACTAATCAGCAACAAATTAGCTACAAATTCTCGTGTATGTCATATAGATTTTTGCTGATTTGACCATGCCAGCTTGATAGAGCTGATATGATGATGGTAGTTTAAGTATTCAATTAAAAGAAAATTATATAAAATAACATTTGTTAAACTATATTATTATGTAAACCACTATACCTATATCACAATATGTGTACATTGTTCATATAGACTCATTATGCTCATTTATTTCAGACTAAATGATAGCGGAAACAATGATCATGATTTTTTACGTAACGACAGCAACGCGCAATTGATGCGCAAATTTATGCCCAATTTGATGCGCAATTTCGTACATAGCTTTGTGACATTGGCAGAAATAATTATACTATTTAAAAAAAAAAACCATTAGCTATTAGGCTTAATGTGGCCTAACAAGCGTTTTATCGTATATTTTTTAAAATTAAAGACTGAAAATATAAAAATAAAAATAAAAAATCTATTATATAATAAAATATCTACACCATTGTGATTTAAAAACGAGGAAATAAATACGAACTTATGTACCTATGTAACAGACGTACATACCTATGTTCTATAAGCATTTGAGAACTAATTTCTTAATTTCTATTAATATGTATAAATTTATTGTTAATTAATTTGTTAAATGTAGAGGTAAAAGTTAGTCTGCAATTAAACTAGAGAGCGGTGGTTTATTGTTTATTAGCAAGACATATCGTGACAACATGATATGTAAATTGCGTGCTAACAACTTTCTTTACACTTTTAATTGGTGTGAGAATTGTGCCGAATAATTTGTAACACATATCCTCTTTGCTTAACATAGTGGCTTATTATAAAATATTTTATTAAATGTTAATAATAAAAATGACTTGATTTAAGTAAAGTATATGTTTTTTGAAATTAAAGATATATTTTGTACAGATAGAAATAAGTACATATATAGAATAGATGATGTTGAAATTATATTGATATCTACGAGGGTGCCCCAACTAGCAAAATCAGTACTTAAAACGATCTCAAGACTAATTTTATTTTCACTTATAAGAAACTTATAGCATGCTAAAAAGCTGGATTTGGGCGCAGTTATAGGAGCGTTTATTTCTGTAACTATCTTTTAATTAGCTTACAAAATGTTACTAAGCCCTCTAAAATACTTGAGGAAGCACAATAGCTTCTATAATGATCTGAGACTACACAATTACAAGTACAAACGCTCTTGTTAGTAACTGACATACGTATGTTACTAAACCAATCTTGTTTATAATGCACTAGTAATGTACTTTGCTATTAGTTATAAGTATGTTTTATTAGAAGTTTTCTTTGTTGTTGTCTCGGCTGGTGGTTTCGGGAGTATTTCATTAAATATTTGATAAAAACTTAAGTACATTTTCCGTGATTTTCCATTACTAATATTATTATTGTAGAACATTACTAGTAATACATATATCGTTAATATAGTGTATGAACTCGTGGGGAAGTAATTTTTACTGTAAATGTATACCGCAATTTTGTAAGTTTCACAATGCGCCCCGCAAAATAGCACTTAATATATTGTTGTTAATTTTTTTTTTCATTAATTCATTAGTATTCGCCATATTTAAAATTGCTCTGCATTAAGTACTTTGTAGAACCATTGTAGGTAAATTAGTACTTGTATCAGTTTGAGTCTAGATAACTCACCTCCATTTTAAAATAAATTAAGGTTCCTTTGAAATCTGCCTAATTGTCTGAATTGAGTTTTTATTGGAATTAAATTACAAGATGGTTGTATTGCGATGTATATTCCGATATATTGTATTTCGATATGAATGTCGACTGTTTTTTGACAAAATATTCATTGGTTTTTCACCCTTTTAAATCGTTTCCAATTGCTTAAATTCATGTTAAGCATTATTTTCACAAGACGAAGGGGACCAACTGAATTTCAACAAAATAACTGACGTTTACTAATAAAGTGTTTGATCTAGTAGATGATAAGCTTTTTTTATCTTATAGCTGTCTTATTAAGTGCTATTAGATTTAAAAGAGTCCTGAGCAAGACTATAACAGCACACACTTATAGTGATCTCAGTTAAGTATGTTATAAATATCTTGTTCCCTTACAAAATGCTACTATAGGATCAAACTATTATCCAGGACTATTTAATTTCACTGCAAACAATTATAGGAGACTTATTCTTAGTAGTGTCCTACAAGATAATCTTGTAGTTAACTATAAGACTAAAATATAAAAGCAACTGCTTTTGAGGAAATCTACGCTTGTGAAATAGTGTTACAAGTAAAAGTGTCTAATAAATGTTTCATGGCTCAGTCTTGTAGCGAATTACAAGACCGACATATAAAAGTTAATGCACTTGAGTATGTTAAAGCTTGACAAATGCTGTTATAAATTAAAGAGTCTACACAATGCCTTTATATGAACATTATTAGTAGTGACAGACTTATAATCTTTCTTTATAGGATTACTTTGCTTGTTGGGGCTTTTTTAAGTTCGCGGAATGAGAGGGTTGGAAGGGGGTGATTAGGCAACCAAGCAACATAATCAGGAGTGAAAAGTAAAATATGGAAAAAATCAAATATCGTGCTGTTATAAAGTTCCTTACCAAGCAAGGAAAATCAGTTGCGACCATAATGGATGAGATGTCATCGGTTTACGGTGACTCTTGTCCAGGAAAAACCATGGTGTACAAGTGGCACAGTTTGTTTAAAAAAGGAAGGGAATCCCTTGAAGACGACCCGAGGCCGGGCAGGAGCATCGAGGTGACCACGCCAGAACTTATCCAAAAAGTCGAAAAACTTGTACTCGTGTAAGAAACAACTCGCAGAAATGGTTGGAGTATCCGATATAACCATTTTTAAAATCCTGCACGATCATCTTGGCATGACTAAGGTCAGCGCAAGATTGGTACAGAGAATGCTCACGCCGCCGCAAAAACAACAACGCGTAGAGTGTTCACGTGCATTTTTGGACCTCTGCAATGAAGACAAGGATGGTGTATTGAGTCGAATTGTTACTGGAGACGAAACTTGGGTTCATCATTAGGAACCTGAGTCGAAACAAGACTCTATGCAGTGGCATAAAAAGGGCACAGCACCCCCTAAGAAGTTTAAGGTGCCACAGTCAGCTGGTAAACTTATGGCAACGGTATTTTGGGACTCAGAAGGAATATTATTGATCGATTACAAAGATAAAGGTGTTTCTATAACCGGAGAATACTACGCTTCAATATTAGAGTAACTAAAAGAAGCCATTAAACAGAAAAGACGGGGGAAATTGACGAAAGCGTTGCGTTGGCTGCCCTGCTTAAAGTGGGCTTCGATATTTTGAACCACCCACCCTACAGCCGAGACCTGGCCCCGAGGGATTATTACCTCTTTCCAAAAATGTAAAAAGAGCTGCGGGGCGAAGTTAGAAGAGAAGGGGAAGGGAAAGAGTTTCAGCGTATTTTGAGGACAAAGACAAAACATTTTTTTATGAGGGTATAAATAAATTAATTGAAAGATCTGAAAAATGTGTCCGTCTTGCAGGTGAATATATTGAAAAGGAAAAATAATTTGGTTTTTTTATTTCAACCCCTTACCCTTCATTCCGCGAACATAAAAACGCTCCCTCGTATTTTGATTTTGAAAGTTTTACTATATTCTATCAGTACTAAATCTATGCACTCGTATTGTATACGTTGTAAGAAACTATTACTTTTTTAAAAAAAAAAAAGGTCGGTAACAACGATTTTGATGCTCTCGTGTCGATTAAATTTCACCTTTATTTAATTTAGTCAAAATTAATACATCTCCACATGAATAGACATGATTTGGCCACGGTGTCAAGGCGTGGCACTTTCACTTACGATTAGTGCTGAGTGCGGCGCATCTCTGAACGACCTCTCATTGCTCTCTGAATAGATGCTATGAAAGTCCAGAAGGCCAGAGGTTGAGGTTTTGTTTAATTAGAATGTTTTTATTTATTTTATCTGTATTTATTTGTAATATAATCCATCTTAAGTTCCATCAAATTATAGATCGAGTTTTTTCAAATGTGACAATTTATATCTAATGATAATATTTTTTATAAAAATTTAAGTGTACAATATTGTCATAATCATTTAAAATTTCATAAGATAATTGAACAATATATTTATGTAGTGTAGCTTACATTTCAGTAACACATCCAACCCACTCCTGTGATGTAGTTTCCAAGATAATGGCAGCATTGCCTCGTTATTGTTGTTGCCAAACTTGCCCATTGACCGTCTTGGGTCTCCCGTGGATACAATGAGTAAATATGATAGTTTTTTGTCGATCTCCACAACGTAGCCGTAAGAAGTAAGTCGCTTCTTACATCATAGCTGATATTTCCCAGTGAAAGTCCTGTCAAAACCGGCTCAGCCGCATTGAATATTAAGCGGATCGAACAGACAGACAAAAGTTTTTTAGTATATTTATATTTAAATATTAATATATGCTGTTATTTTGATGTTAGTAACAGACACATCACATTTTATTTATTTGTATGTATAGTTATGTAGTCGAAAAAAAAAATAACTCGTATGTTATGTTCTAAAAAATATTGTTTTGTTTATGATTAAAAAAACTGAGACGGCAAAATTACAAATAAATAAGAAAATTTATATACGACTACGCTTAGTCGTATCATTACAAAATAATTTAAATATTAATTCCACGTTTGTAGAAAAGACTTCAACGCGCTCATTTTGTTTGTCGCGATAATGATAGCCATAAATAAAAAAGCAAAATATCGTGCTGTAATGATATTTCTTAAGATATAATATAATGATAGACAGGTGGTTTAAATTTTTTACTGAATATAAAAATCAAGTTTGACGGCCGACTGGTCGAGTGGTCAGGCAACTGGACACTTTACGCAGCGGTCGCGGGTTCGAATCCCGCCAGGTGCAGATAATTTGTATGATGAATATAGATGTCTGCACCGGGTCATGGATGTGTATTTATGTATATATGTATTTATATAAATTTCTTCAATTTATTTCCGTTCCTAGTACCTGTAACACAAGTTCCTACGAACTTAGCATGGGGCTAGGTTAACGTGGTGTGATTGTTGGTGAATATTTATTAAAGAAAAAAAAAAAAGTAATATTTTAAATAAAACATAACTTACGATAATTGTGATTAAACACTCATTATAATTCGTTTTAAAATTATCACTGCGAATATATTAAGGATGGTGATTTAATATTTATCATACCGGATGGTTTTTGTCTAAAATTTAATCATAACGTGACTGACGATTTCGGCGTTTTGAACACAGGTCGGTCGATCTTAATATACAAAATAGGGTTTGGTGAATATGGAAAGAGTGTGGAAAAATAATCTGCTCTATATGGTACTTATCTGTCACATTCCTACAAGCTTGGATAGATATGCGGAAGGGGAACCGTCTGCGTCTAACGTAGGCATTAATAGGCATCGATAAAGAAACGCACGCCGTTTTTTTTACGTCAAGGTGTTGATCATTATCAACCTGTAGTGTTGCCTACTTACCTAACCGAAACTCATGTTTATTAAGATGTGTAGGTAACGCCTAATACCTACAAAGTTATAATGATGTGTTGATGGTGTATTTATGAAACAAATAAATCAAATATACATATAGTTAACTATATATTAAGAGAGACAAATTTAATACCAACCCGACACAGCAGACGCTTATAATCAGACTAGATTATTTACAGGTTGCTGTCGCTTATTTAATTTCATGGAAACTTTACTAGTTTATCTATTGATCCTTTTAAAAATCGTAGATAGGTCCTTTTAAGAATCGTAATGATATGGCATAAAATACATCTTTATAAATTTTGAGCTATTTAATTTATACTTTTAACGAGAGTCAATTGCTATCCAATTAAGGTAATGAACATTTCAATCATTTAAATATATTATTATTTAATAGCAATTACTAAATTAGCTTAAAACGTTGTGGTAGATTGTTTGCAATAGACTTTCGTAAATGCACCTCTATTGATAAATATATCACGCGTCGGTTTCAACACTATCGCTGCTCGATTGTTCTACTTGTACGTTGCGCATGCGAATCAGTAATTCTTTTTTTATTATTGGTATAGCTTTTGTCAACATTACTTTAAGTATGCGATACGAGCCATACATAAGGTATACTGAGATTGTACATTTAAAAAAACTGCGTTTTTATTCTTAAAATAAAGTATATATACCCTTAACTACTTACGACTAAGAACTGGTTTAGTATTTTGAAAGGAACTGCAGCATATAATGTTTCAAGGTGGACAGTCACGTAATTAGTATTCAAATTGATGTATATACATTTAATTAAAACTAAAAACTAAATATAGGATGTAATTTTATTAATTTTCAAATTAAATGGGTGGTCGCAGTTATCTTGCAGATGTTTTTCAATTACCAGATAATCACTGATCTTGGAGTATTATCTGCTTCAAGAAGTTATAAAGCTTCTCCAATATTATCTAATTTAAAATATACATAAGTTAACATTAAATGGCACTGAAATTCTTCCAAGTTCTTTGTTTCTGTTATTGAACAAAAGCATTATGTAATAAAACTTCGCGTAACTAACTTCGCGTTATGATAATGTAAATACATAATATGTATGTATATCAAATTAGCAACACTTTCTTTTTTTTTAAAACTGAGTTGGATGTATTTTATTTAAATGTGTTGTATTTGAAACAGGTAATAATATAGACTAAAAAACTTTTTTTTTTGTATCTGAATTAAAATATATATTAATAGGTACTTGCTCAATACTTATTTAATATTCAACTCGCGTTGATTTATATAAAATTTATACCGTTTCATAATATCATAATATTTGAAATTTAAAGCTTTTTTTTTGTTTAAAACTGGTTTAAATATCTTTGGTAAGTAGGTAGTATTGTTTTAATAACATAGTTCCTAACGCAAAAATAATAAATGTATTCTTTCTACACTATATAGGTTTTAGTGCTCTTCATTACTGTCGTGGGATTTTTACTAACAATCCTAAAGCGACAATAAAGAAGAAATTGAGGACATTCACATGTGTACAGCTTGCTGCTTGTAGTGCTTTTTCCTAACTGTAACTATGTATTGTATTATTTTATTGACAAAACAATTATTATTATTATTTATCTATATTATAACGTGAAGCAAAAACTTTGTACCCCTTTATACGAAAATTACGCGGACGGAGAAGTATGAAATTTGGCACAGTTAAAGTTTATATGGAGAAGAATGCTAATGTTTTTTATAATAATGCTAAAAAAATACATTAAATTAATTTTAAAAAACAATACACACACTACGACACACACACACACACACACATGTGCAATATACACAAATTTTGTTTATTGTCAAAGTCTGTTGTTAACACGGTCTTAAATACAGGTCTTGCAACGACTTTTTTATTGATTTTTTTTATCACAGATCAGATCCAATGACTGCTGCATATGTCGCTCACCATATTATGCGCAATCATATTTTTATGATGTTGACAATTCTGTCAATTATAGATTAGGTCGAATTTCAATCACTGGGCGAACACTAGTATTCTTTATTGTACACCACACAGAAAATAATATAGAACAAAAAAAATATATATGAAAAAATAAAAAATAAAATGCACAAAAGGGCGGCCTTATCGCTCAATAGCGATATATAATAGTATTGTATTTATAATATTATAATAACTATTAAGCAATATTCGGAAGAATAAAAAAAATGTTTCCTATTCGTAGTTTATAGAGCTCGTTAAGATAGCCTTTTCTGATACTGAGATTTTTTTCGAATATAATATTATTGATCTATTAAATAGTGAGTAGAGAACAAAAAATGAGCAAAATAAAGCGAGAAGCTCAAATGATAATAGTATAAATCAAAATGTGTGTACACTTCCTGCTAAAGGTAGATAATCTATTATTGTGGTTCACGAGCAAATTATGACAAAAATTGTGTCCTTGCATCGATTTTAGTTACAAAGTGTTTAAGTACACCTTTTATCAATGTCTATTTCATTATTTGATTCATTTTCCGCCCATTTTCCATGCAATTCACAGATTGCGTACGTACAAAATTTATTAAATAAAACAATAAATCGTGTCTTTATCCAATCATACAGAGTTAAACGTTTAGCTTGTGCATTTATAGAATACAAATTATTAGAAACATACCTCACAGGTACACGAACTGTTATGTTCCAAGCTAAAAGTCCTAATCACAGTTTTATTTTCACAACCAAGTAGTAAATTCACGCACAAAACAATAAAACCAAAACAAGTAACTTTAATCCACTGTAACACCTTGTAACACCGATTTGTACTTTTTGCTTTCGAATTATTGGTGCGTTGAGTGTAGAGCGTACGTAGCGGTGTCGCGACTCGGACTGCGCGTGCGCTGCATTGGAGAAACTCAAGAGAAAAGTGCCTTCACTTAACGCCGGCGCATTGTCGATTACATCAGTGTTCTCTTTTTTGATGATTTTTAAGGAACTGTTATACTATCATAAGTACAAAATTAATTCATTAATTATTATTGTGTTTAGTTTTTATGAGATTATGAATATGATTTCTTATTAACATATTGCAATGAATTTCAGCTAATATACTAACTCTACGTTAAAATAATTTCTGAAAAAGTATTTTTTTGGGAACTTGTTGTTTCGAAATGGTTACATATAATTAAAAAACGGCTAAAAGTCAAAAGTCACCTTAATTTATAATACTTTAAATATATCCTATAAAGATTACAATATTTATAAAGCAAAGCTGAAACATTTTACGATGTTAAAATATTATAATCATAACACTCACATTAGTGGTTTTTGTTTTAAATTATTGCTATATCCGTGAACAAGTTATATAACAGCGGAGAAACGGTGTAAAATAATAATCTAAGTTATAAATTATTGTATAAGTGCTGTTATTTGTTTGCTTTTTCATTATGTAACTTGCAAGCGATTATGTATTGTTAAATTTTTAACGTATATATTAATTTAATTTATTTTTACTAATAATTAACTGTCCCGACAGATGTTGTCCTGCCCAAAAAACATAAATAAATAAAAGTACTAAGAACTTATACTAATTTTTGATTTCTTGGAAAGTATTGCTATTATTCTACCTTAAGAATCTTTATAAATATAATAGGGTTTTAGACTAATTTACGAAACTACTACAAAACACTACATTTGAACGTGTTCTTAAATAAAAATTCGAACAATCAGTCAAATAATTTTAAACGACTTGTTTACCAACGAACTTTTGTTTTTATTTATAATCTCTAAACGTCCCGTGCGGCATCATTTACGCAAATTTTGGATATTATCCTATTAACCACAGAGAGACTTTTCATAGAGTAACCTATAATATAATTACGTGATAATTAAATATTAAATTTCGTTCCTATATCCTAACATTAGACTTTATCATCATCATAATTATCATCATTATTGGATGTCCACTGCTGAACATAGACCTAACCCCATGACCTCCACAGCGACCGGTTCAAAACAGCCTCCATCCAACGGCTTCCGGCGACTTTCCTCAAGTCGTCTGTCCATCTCGCGGACAGTTGTCTGAATCTGTAGAATATCCGGACTTAAACAAAGGAACTTACGACGGACTTAAAAAACTTTATTATGCTTCATAAGATCAGGAAACTCACCACTCATAATTCATTCGTTAAATATAATTGGTAGGTGGGGTGCTATGATGTCAAAATTTATTGTACAGATTATTTTGTGTTTATCTATAGATAAGTATAAGTATAAGTATAAGTATAAGTAATGACGGGCTTGTTTCCGCAACTCGACGTCACTGTGCGCCTATTTTGCGTGTAGAAGTGGGCAGCTAGTCCTGCCTTTTTTTATCGCTGGGAAATGTGTTTACGCATCCCGCCGCCCGAAGGCGACGGGTATGTGGGACTCGCTAACTGCGAAGTCAGAATACCCACTAAAACCCAGCGGTGCCCTCATCGTCGTAGTAGGACGCCACGGGATCCCTCGCGCATGCAACCGTGACGCTCCGACGGTCGGTACGCCTATGCGGGCCGCCTTCGCTTATAGAGCACTCGCGGGCACCGTGAGCGCTCTATTTCCGCTGCACCAGGGACCGGCGCCCGAGGGAAACTGCGGCAGGTCAAGAAGACATAGCCGCAGTCTCCTCCGTAACCTGGTGCTTTGGGCTTTGGGGAGCGGTCGGGGTCTTTGCGACCGCTCTACCCTTCGATTTTGGGGGGCGGCAGTCCCGTCCCCCCATCAAATGCGCCGCCGGTTTGCCGGCAGCAGCACATACGACGCAGCGCAGTGCGTTGTCTATAGATATCGTCGTTGTCTATAAATATCTATAGATATCTATAGACAACGTCATGGAGTATGTTTATATAGTTTATCTATAGATACTAATATTACTAAGTTGAAGCGTTGGTTTGTTTATTTGAACGCGCTAATCTCAGGAACTACTGGTTCGAATTGAAAAATTCTTTTTGTGTTGGATAGCTCATTTACCGAGGAAGACTATAAGCTAAATAACATCACGCTATGACCAAATAGGGGTTGAGCAATAAATATAAATGTAAAAAAACGGGAAAAAAATAATCTTTTTTGAGAGCTCTCTTTGCGTCCTTTATCACCTATCTTCTCGAGACATTTTTTAACTATAATTCCACTTTTAAAGTAAATATAACATCACTCTTTTACTGAGAATTTTAAAAAAATAAAAAAATCTCAATAATACGTTGAACGATCCAGGAATCAAACCTGAGACTCCTTGCTCGGCAGTAACCCTTGCGACCACTCGACCAACGAGGCAGGTACCTACTCTTAGAGTAATTGTTTAAAATATTTAAGTACATTTTTCCCTCAAATTAACGCATGTGAAACCGTGGGGCACAGCTATTAATATATAAAGTTTTAAATATTTTGATTATCTTTTTATAGCATCTATGGGTCTGAACGTAAAATCACCTCTGTAAATAATTACATTTTGCTTAAGCAACGATTCAGCGACTTCAGGCGAAGATATATATATGTGTTTTAGTTGTCGAAACAACATTTATTGCGTAGCAATTGACTACCTAAAATCTGGTTGCTCATATATAATTTACAGCTAGAGACTTCGGCCTCCGTTGTCTGCATGCTGCACGAATCGTTTCGAAGAGATAACATCTCCCTGTCTCACACCTCACTACATTGGAACCGCTCTCGTGCTATGCTCGTGTACTCGAACCGATAGGTCACTAGATAAGTTTTGCAATACAGCAATACTTACAATTGTAGATAGATGAGGATTTTCTTACTAGAAATATACACTGATCATTTGATAAATATTTAATTTCAATAGTTCAATAGTCACTCATCAGTAACTGCACAGATAATTTTGTTTTTAAAAAATGTCTGGGTGATCTAAGGACGAATCACGTGTTATTATTCGATACAACTTCACGCGCGGTTTTTCACTAGATGAGTGTATGGAAGGAATGAATTCTGTATTTAAAAAGAACTGCCCTCATCGTACAACGGTTCGGTGGTATCGGGAATTCAATCGCCGTAATTTCAGTGTAGAAGATGCACCGAGGTCAGGATGACCTATAGACGCTTGCACTGAAGATAATGTAAAGAAAATTGAAAAACTGATAAGAGAAGACCGCCGAATAACTTATAGGCAGATAGAGATCCTGAAGATTAGTGCACCAAGCATTCATAAAATTCTGCACGATATGATTCGAGTGTTTGTACGCTTTGAGTACCCCATGATTTAAAAGAAGAACAAAAGATATGCAGAGTAAATTGGTGCAAGAAAATGTTTAAAAAGTATGAAAATGGAACTCTTAACTACGTCAATAATATCGCCACAGGTGATGAAACCTGGCTATATTATTTTGATGTGCCCACCAAGAATAAAAACAAAATTTGGTTGTTTTAAAATTAGCCTACTCCAATTCAAGTCCGAAAATCTCGGTCGGTAAAGAAGAAAATGATTGCTGTATTTTTTACCAGACGAGAAATTTTAGATAGATTAGTTTTGGAATATCAGCGTAAACTTACAGCCTCTCGGTATACTAGAGAATGTTTGCCTCGGGTTATCCAAAACCCCAAAGAGCTCCGTCCAAAATCAAGACTCGAGAATTGGCATTTTCACCACGATAAGACTCCTGCACATAGGTCGCACGAAACTGAGAGTTTTTAATAAGATGTCGGAGTAAAACTTGAAAGAGAAAGAAAGAAAGAAAACTTCTAAAACTTCTTGAACATCTTCCGTACAGTCCAAATCTAGCGCCCTGTGACTTCGGTCTGTTTCCAATAATTAAGGATCAACTTAAAGGAAAGAGGTTTGCCACCGACACCGAATTATTAGCTGCTTGGGACCAGGCGTGCTGCTACCTCTCAGTAGAAAAATGGAAGCAAATTTTTGATGATTGGTTTCTACGAATGAATATAATATAATACGTGTAAGCTGTGATGGTAATTATTTTGAAAAATTGTAATAAATAAAGCTGTGTTGTAAAACTTATCTAGTGACCTACGTACTAAAGCACGACTAGCGTTATTGTACAAGCACTGACACACTTTGATCATCGATGTGTCGGTAGCCAAAGTGGTATCGCTGGAGAGACTGCAGAACCGCCCAAGTTTCGATCGAATTGAAGGCTTTCTCATAGTACACAAACGCTAAGCACAATGGCATTATACTCCACAGTCTTTTGTATAATCTGCCGCAGCGTATATTTGTGGTCTATGGTACTATAGCTTTTTCGCAAACTGGCTTATTCGGAAGGCTGGAAGTCATCAAACTTGCCCGTCAAACGATTCGTTATGACCCTAGAGAATAGCTTATAAACGTGGCTCAGAAGCGAAATGGGCTTGTAATTCTTTAACAAGGTATTATCGCCCTTTTTGAAGAAGATGACCACCATGCTTCCGTTCCAGGCTTCCGGCGTTACGCCCTTAAGCAAGACCTCGTTAAGGAGCTTTAAATGGCTACCGTTCTTGCCTGGTGCCTTATTGTTTTTAAGCTGTCCCAGGGTCATATTGATCTCGTGGAAGCTGATATTTGGGATATCTTCGGAATAATGTCGAGTAAGCTCGGCTCTTGGATCTTCAGCCGAACTTCCAACGAAAGTTCCTTCAAACGAACAGGTTGATTGACCGAATTTAAACTTATATATATAATTGCTTATACAAACAAGCAATTAAAATCTTTACTTTATTATTTACATACATACAAACAAAGTATAATTTTATATGTATACTTTCACTGTGAAGTAACTTATGTGAAATGTTATTAATGATTGTTGTTGCATACAAACGTAAAAAAATATTACTTCAATATCAGACTTCTACATTTTATTGCGCAAACTATAATTATCTAAGCCGTAAATGTTCATACCGAAGTTCCTTCCTGATAACTATTACATTCCACTCGATATCGAGAAGTATCAAACCAGTAATCAGAGAATATCAATTATAAGCTAATTTAGTTGGTATTTTAAAGTTTTAGTGTTCATTTGTTAGTGTGGTGATACTCATCCCGTGTATTGATATGGGCACCAATGTTTATTAAATATATAATATATAAATATATAATATTTATAATTTTGCTACTCTGGTTTGCGTAAGCTGCGCCGCGCCTACTTTGGATAATGGATACTTTATTTAGAAAAAATATTTTAACAGATTAAATATATAATTTAAGTAAGTAATAAAAGAAATCAGGGGCTTACTTAATAGATAAATAAACAATAATCCGCCTGAATAAAATTTAAATGGTAAAAAATTTAACTATTATAAAGCTGATTTTGATTTGATAGGGAATGCTTTAGATGAAATAAAATGGTCATCGATTTTCAATCAGTGTAAAGATGTAAACGAGATGGTTTTTAAATTTCATGATGTAGTGAACAATATAATCAAAAAGTTTGTACCATATGTTTCTATAAAATACAATAAATACCCTCCATGGTATACGCGTAATTTAATAAATAGATTAAAAGAAAAACAAAAGGTTAGAATTAGGCTTAAAAAATATAATAATCCACTCGATGAATTCGAATACAAAATTCTTAAAAAACGTTGTGAAAGGCTGTCTCAGTCGTGTTATAATACATATATTAAGAACATAGAGGACACCATTACTACTAATCCTAAGCGATTCTGGACATAATTATGTAAACTCCAAAAGGCGGAACTCTAGCAGTTATCCTTCTTCTATGTCTTACAATAACACCACTACAAATAACGGTACTGATATTTGTAATATGTTCGCCTCCTATTTTGCATCTGTTTACAATAAAAACAATAATACCGCAAGTTTAAAATATTTAGGCAGTCATTCACTAGAAACGTTATCAATTATACAACTAAGTCATTTGGAACTCTTAAATAAATTAAAAAATCTTAACGAAGGCAAGGGTGCGGGGCCGGATGGCATTCCTCCTCTTTTCATTAGACGATGTGCTAAAAGCTTAACGGAACCGTTGCTTCAAATTTATAATGCCTCACTCGCATCAGGTATTTTTCCGGATGAGTGGAAGGTAGCAAAGGTGGTCCCCATTTACAAGAATTCAGACAAAACAATAATCACCAATTATAGACCAATTTCAATTCTTAACTATTATGGTAAAATACTGGAGTCTTTGGTCAATCCATATATTATTAATTACTTCAAAAAACATCTAAGTGTGCATCAACATGGCTTTGTAAATCTAAGATCTACTTCCACAAATTTAGTAACTTTTGTTGACGACATTTCCAGAGTAATAGATAAAGGGAAACAAGCTCACGTCATTTATACTGATTTTAGCAAAGCGTTTGACCGAGTACCTTTCCACATTCTATCTTTGAAGCTACGCCATTATGGGTTCACGGGTTCTCTTCTGCGATGGCTTACATCCTATCTTCAAGGAAGATCATTTTTTGTTGTGATTAAGGGATTTGAATCCAGAAGATATGATATCACATCAGGTGTACCACAAGGGTCCCACTTAGGCCCCACTCTTTTTAATATTTTTGTAAATGACATTCCAGAATATATTACTTACTCCAAACCATTTCTGTATGCTGACGATCTGAAGATACTTAAAGTGATTGACACTTTATCCGACGTCAAATTACTCCAGTCAGACTTAAATAGCCTCTTCACCTGGTGCCAATCAAACGGCATGGATCTGAACTCGGAAAAATGTTTTTACATTAACTTTACTCGTAAGGTCAGTGGAGTAATAGGAGGTGCATACTTTATAGCTAATTCAATTATAAATGAGGTGGACCACATACGGGACTTGGGCATCTTGCTAGATAGAAAACTATCGTTCATACCACACATCGAACATATAGTAAAGAGAGCGTCAGGGACTCTTGGTTTTGTTCTGCGAAATGTTAAAGCCTTTCGTAACACACAGACCAAAATCATCTTGTACAACTCACTAATTCGAAGTATCCTGGAATATGGATCAGTAGTCTGGCGACCACATTTTTCATGTCACATGCTCCGAATTGAAAGAATTCAAAAAAGATTTATTTGGCATTTAGCTTATTCGACAGGAGAATCTAAGAGATTAATTACATATAAAGACAGATTAAATAAATTCAATATCGTTAGTATAGATAAACGTTTTGATATTATTGACTTATTATTTTTCTATAAGATTGTTAGAAATAAATTAGACTGTCCTCAACTACTAAATAAATTTCAATTGAGAGTTCCATACAGATATCCACGAAAATATATTAAATCTTTGTTTATGGTACCTGTACTATTTACCATTTAATTCAGTCAATATCTAGTGTGGGATTCATCTCCTTCACTTGAAGCTTGCTCTGTTCAGACGTTCTACAAAAATTTGAGGCTTTCTCCAACGTCAAGCCGTCAATACGAAGAAGACTTTCCTGTATACTTTTATCGGCGATCCCCTGTACAATTTTGTCTCTTAAAAGCTGATCTTCAATTGACTCGCCCTTACAATTCCGATAGTTACAATTTAATAATAACTGCTTACAATCTGTGAAAAAATTATCGAAGGCCTCGCCTTGTTTCTGTTTCCTTTCATTAAATTTATATCTTTCGAAAACTTCATTAACACGTGGACTCACATATTTTTCAATCGCCGCCATTACCGATTCGTAATTACTCGCTTTGTCTTCAGTTAAAGGCAAAGTTAACAAAACTCGAGCCGAATCAATGCCGATCATATTTCGTAGTAGCGCTAATTTGATTCTGTCACTGCTAACGTCTTGTTTTGTTGAAATTAAATAATCTTCAAACGATGCGCGCCATAATCGCCATTCTGACGCGGCGTTGGATGCTCGCAAGTCAAAGCTAGGCGGCAATTTCACCATTAATTTATCCATTTTGATACTTTTGAACAACTCTAATCTTCTTTAATACTTAATATTTTACTTTTAAACTCAAATACGGCTGCGCCATGTACTATTTACCATTTAATTTGAATATTTATAAGGAGACACACGATAAGCGTGGATGTGAGACGCGAGCCGGAACCAGAGAGAGCGCTTAGCCCTCTATGTCCACAGACCCGAAAAACGCCGTTTGAACGTAGATAATAAGATTAAGAGACTATCTAAATGGAGTAAATCATAAACAATAGATATATAGAGCAGTACCATTTCGTAGAACACTTTTGGGTCGGAGTTCCCCAGTTCCACGTCTTTGTAAACTCTACAATACGTTTTCCAGTATGTGTGACGTCTTCCACGATTCAATATATAGTTTTAAGAAGTCTATAACTAAACATGTAAACAAGTAAATTTTCTGTTACCTAATACCTATGTCTATTAGTATACTTTTAAGCATTTCAGAGCACTTCTTTTGTTAATTTTTTTTTTAAATTCTTGTTCTTGTTTATCTCGTTTTGTTTAATGCATGCTGTGGTTATCAGTAAGTAGTTGTGCAATTGTATTGTCATTTTTTTTTTGTAATGTTATGTTTGTATTTATAAAATTGTAACAACTGTTGGTAATCCATAAATAAATAAATAAATAAATAAATAAAAATCACAATTTTTCAATTACTTATTCAATAGTTATTTTTTTTTTCTCTCCTTGAACATGGACATTGCAAGTATGTTATATTTTGTTATAATTGTTAAACTATAAATTTGAGATTTTTTTTCCCTTTCTTAGAGCAATTCTTGAAAGGCTTCAGAATAAATCCCCGTTGGAAAAATTTAAAAATATATATATTTTTCAGTTTTTAATAATGTTTTTAAGTTGTTGCAAAATAAAAAACTTCAACTAATTATCGAAAAAAATTGAGAAAAAGATTAGAGATTTAAATTCTGGCACGCAATGCACTCCACACTCCTCAAGTATGAAATTGAAAGCATACATTTCCTCTTAATATAAAAAATAGCAATATTTCATTTTTCAAAATCAATAAATCTGTTTGGATTTTAAAACAGGATAAATGCAGATATAAACGTTTCCCGTTGGCAGCTACAGTCGATGTTTGCCTCATTGCACAAGCACTTTCACCGTTACCGCTAACAAAAGGTGTTAACGTGTACCTTGTTCGGCGGTGACGCATGAATTACGTATTGCTATTACAAGTATAATAAGATTGTCAACTTAAATTTTAACGACTCAATACGAAATTATGCGTTGGTTTAAATAAGAAACATGTTTTAAAAAGAGGTCTACGGTCATAGTTTTAGGGCGGATTAAAACATACTAACATATTATTATATAATATATATCCAGATTTTTTTTTTATATGATACGTAACTTAGAAGAATTTCATATTCTATTTAATTCAGTATATTTAACCGCTAGTTAACTATATTCTACTATATTTTAACAATACAATACTTATGACGTAATACACCTAAACATGATCAACGATCATAAGGTAAAAATATGAGTCATAAAGTGAAACTTTAAGTGCGTCCTAAAAAGCAACAAACATATCCTTTTACATATTTTCTACGAACATCTGTTTCCGTATATTATATAATTAACCACACATTGGCTTAATATGCTGTAACCAAAGCAATTATTAATGAGGATAGAGCTTGAAGAAGTGAAATATTTTCTTGCTCGAATAATAAGTCGCAGAGTACGATTTAATTTGTTGCTCTAATAACTGGAATTTTAACTAATTGTAAGAAATACTCGAAAAGACAAAATACGGTGGGTAGTATTAATTTTACACTTTCCAGTCTATTAGTAGACTACAAAACAGTGGTACAAATTTTTGCAAAGTGTATAATAGATACTTCATACATAAAAAATCATTTTTATATTTGTTGAATTAATGAATTATAAACATGGGGGATTCGATGGGGTGCTTGTGTAGCTGATAAAATCTTTTTTGTTTTAAAATCGTAGCGTCCTCTGTAGTTAGCGTTTTAAACTAATATTAAATAACTCCATTGGAAGCGACATCTAACAAAAGAAAATATTTTAATGTTATATCAGTAGATGGCGTTACATTAGAAGCACAAACGTATTTTCTAAAAATATCACTAGAGTTCGTATAAAGCGCTATATTTAGTTTTTAACTTTTTAGACATTTGACAAAAAAGATGGCAGCGATTGCCGTCTGCTGTCCTATTGCGAAAATGGCGCATTATGTGATTATTTCCACAAAATTTTATTAATTATAAGTGAAAATTTGTGTAGTGCTGCTATGTGATGTGTTATTTTACATAAATGACAGTGTTACCCTTGTGATAATAAGACTACGACATTCATTGGGATATTGGATTACACATAAAATAAAGGTATTTAACTCCTACGCTTTAAATATTATTTCTATAGGTTAACAATAAATCTTTTTGTGTTTTTCGCCGTGTGAACGTCAACTTCTGCTTGTAACTGTTACATAAGTATGAACACCGAGGACTGGATCCTTAACCGATATTGAGAAATTTCGTGTTCCGATATCGTATGCAGTTCGAGGGTTCGTGGAATTTCTATACGTGCCATCGTTTGAATTGAGACAGAAGTCATGATCATCTTGAGTTATTGGATTCCTTTGCGAGCTTACGTGACATCAGCAGGCGATACCCACTGCTGTAAACATTTGAGTTTATGATTCATCCGGCGATATAATCGTCCCGAAAAAAATGTATTTTTAACATTTTATTGAAAGCATCGCTTAAGTACCAAATACTCTTACTCGCTATATTCTTTAAACTCACATTATAATATGCTGTATCATATTTTATTTTAAATGACTAGTTCAAAATATATACATTACTTTAAAGAAAAAAAGTACCTAATGTATGAATGATAAAATATTGACATGAGACTTAAAATGAAGATAACAGCTAATAGTTTACCCATAGAAATATTAAGAACTTCAAAATTCAAATATCTGTGGGTTTACCTATCTATTTTATTGTCAGTGTTAATGCATTTCCTTAATGTTGCCATAATGTTCATTATTTTCAATTTTCTTTCACAATGGTGTAAAGAAATAAAATGGGATATTAATTAGATCTTTCAAAATAAATGCCTGTCCTGGCTTATTGTTGAACAGTTACATTCTATTTGTAAAATAAAAACTAGGTCAAAACTTTTTTGTTCAAATTTCTCAAATCTGCAAGCACAGCTTTCATGACACAAGTTTATGATTGGGTCAAATAATGGACTACATCTGAATTGAATACTGAGCATTTATTATTGGAATTTTATATAAAAATATGTATTTAATTTTGTGAACAAATTGAAGTATGTAAAAGGAGTTTTATTTCTTTCTAACAAGAAAGAAATAAAATTATGAACATTGAAAAATTTTCAAAGGTTTTACAGTTTTTAGTTTTCACTTATATTATGACATTCATATTCTCTTATTTCTGATTATTATAATTATAATACAAGTGTAATACATAGAATATTTTTGAGTTGCTTTCAGAAGAGAGAAAAAATGGAAGGAGTTTCACCAACAAGAGCATAGCTTTTAAATTTATATAAATTAATTAAAAATATAGAATATTTAATTGGTACAATATTATTTAATAACTAGTTGCCCAAAATAACTTTAATGTTATTTTGATGAAATTTATATAGTATTTTTTTTTCTTTTTACTACAAAATAATGATGATATAAAAAACTATACAGTTGTTATCAAACAAATGATATCAAGGAAAAAAAAAACATTATAGCTGCTAAAAAGCCTTATACCACTCCATGGTACCACTCCTTAAAATTTTATAAATAAATGAGAAAGTGTGATGAATACAATAATTTATGATAATGTTTTTTTTCTTAAATAGGTAATTATTATTAATCTTAACTAAGAATCTTAAATAATTTTAAGCTAGGGGCTATTTAAAACTTGAGTTATAAACAAAAGTGCCATGCTAAACAATCTAATGATGATGAAAATACATCCTTTAAAATGATAAATTTATTTGAAAACTATTTTCCGCCCGCGGCTTCGCCCGCGTAGATGTCGGTTATCGAGACCAAAAAAAGGATCCTATGTTAATTCTTATATCTCCAAGAATATATTTACAAAGTTTCATGATGATCGGTTAAGTAGTTTTCGTGTGAAAGCATAACAAACAAACTTACATTTCACATTTATAATATAAATAAAGGTAGAGATTACAGCCGTGTACATCTATTAATAAAAATTATGAAATAAACCAAAGATATTCTTTTTTTTAAAAACATTGCTTACACAAAATATAAAATCTATTGTAGTATTAATATTAGTCTAACAGTTGTTTCATTAAACATACCACATACAATTTTGTAATTATACTCTTGTACAACAAACCAGCGAAAATTAGTAAATTCCATTATTATTTTGTTCTTAAAATTACTAAAGGCTAAAAAATTCCTTTACAAAGAGTACTACCTAATTATATGTGAGTAATAAAAATTTTTACTATTTTTCTCTATCATTCAAGCAGTCTAAATTGTAATGTGATGGCACAGTATAATAATTTTTCAGATTTTTTAAATGTAGCATTCTTTGTTAAACCATTCATCGTCATCCACTTATAATCCTTCACTGGTGGACGTAGGCAACCGTCGTGGATCCCCAATGCAGTCAAGATCTAGTGGCGATATAAAGAAGTAGCGTCCCACAGCTCAATGTCGTCTGCTTATCTGGTGGGTTGTCTGCCGACGCTGGGCTATTGCCACTTTCCACTTTGCGACGCCTTGAACTATTTCTGTAACTATGGTTATTATATGGATCTTTTCGTTTTTGATACAATAGCATAAATATACCTTCCTCGCTTGCTGAATAATACTGAACTTTCTTACAAGGCTTATAGTTAGTGACCATATCTCAGTCCCATAGGTTATCAAAGGCAACATCTACTTTTCGAAGACTTGATTTTTGAACATGTTACAAGCTAGCTGGATTCAATGGATTTATTTAATTATATATCTACCTCACGTTTATATGGTCGTTGACAATTTCGAACGCTAGTTCTCAAAGATTACCAAGTGGTCTTAAATAGGTATTCAATTATTAGATTATTAGCATCTTCATTAAGCTCATTTTTATTGTACCTAAGTTCCACATTTTAAGAAACTTTGTTAAAATCATTGAGTGACGTGTTCTTGACACTATGGGGCCGTTCATAAAATACGTCACACTAAAATCAGCTTTTTTTTGACCCCCCCCCATTGTCACGCTGTGTCACACTTTTTGTGACCCCCCCCCCCCCCCTAAAAATATTTCGTCACAAAAACTAAGACCCCCCTGCCGAGTATGATAAATTCTAAATGATACTACACAAATTCTGAAAATTAAAAATATTTATTTAGTTATTATAATAAAATTTAAATAAATTAATAAATATCTTTCATAACGAACATATAAATAATAAATAATATTTCTATTATTCAGAAGTCCAAGGATTTTCTAAATGGGCCGAAATATCTACAATCGGTATTGCACCATCTTCTTCTTCATCTTGAAAACTACCGTCCACTTCATCGTCATCTAACCATTCTGCATCTTCCGTACCATCGTTTTCATCTCCTATTATGCATAACAGCTCTCGAGCTCGCCGAGCTGCGATACGAGTTGGTTGTACGCGCCGAACTACTTCAACCTTTCTTTTTTGTTTTAGATGTAAAATTTTTAAATGCTGTAGTAAGGTTTTGTTAGATGTGTGATATAGGCCACATTCTTTACATGTTCTACTCGCCAATTTATCGTGGACTGACGGACAAAACCAATCGTAAGGAATTTGTTTAAAATCCGGAGCTTCAGGCTGAAGTTTCACAGCAAGACGAGCAAATAGGTTAAGATATGTGCCTTCATCAGAATCACTTGCGATCAAGTATTGGAAAAACAAAGAAACCCGTTGTGACGGATCGCAACGCCGCGCCGCTAGAGTCGCGCCACAGGGCTAGCGCTCATGTCAAAAAATAATAAACGGCGAACGTCACGTTGCCGTATACCCCCCGTCCCCCCTTGTCACATCTTGTCACACTCAGCCAGACCCCTCCCCTCCCCTTGTATGCGAACGTATTTTATGAACGGCCCCTATGACTAATTCTGACATTAAGGTAGTTTAAGTGTGACCGGAATTCCAATCCCGAAGTATGAAGACCTCGTCCGACCCAGAGTTATTACTACGTATTTTCGAGAATATAACATTTCCCTATCGCACTACTCGTCGTAATTGATTTACATTCGTAGTCTGATCCTGAATACAGACATACATGTAAATAGTCGATATATAGTAAAAATCCTTTGACGACATTAACACGACCTAATGTTCAAATAAATTGAATTGGCTTCCTTATAGTCCATACATGCTAGAGTAGGAGTATAGAGTAGGGCAGGTAGCGGAAACGTAGCGTACCGCGTACGTAACATAATATGGATGTTGTATATCGTATCGTATAGTATAAAGACTAACAGTATTTTGTGTTGTGCTGAATAAATGTCTATAGAACTTCTCGAACTCTTGTTGAGAGATAAGATTTAAGAACTCGTGTTCTAAGAAAGGGTTTCTTTGGGGTGCCAGCTGATCTTGGTTCGATTGCGAACATTTTCAAGTTACTGTTGTCCTCAGTGGTTATTTTTATACGCTCAGTAATAAATCAACAAAACTTTGTTTATAACAATTTTTCGCGTGAAATCGAAAATAAACGACTTATTCGATAACCAAAAATTCACCCCCTCTTTTCGGGTATAAATCGAAAAATATCGATCCTACGAAAAAATTGATGAGAACCAAAATTGTAGGAAATTTAATTTTAAATAACTTTTGTAATAACTATTTTGCACTATTGCGCAGTTGGGTTCAGGGCGGGCCGTTCCACACTGGACGCCCTGAATACCCTGAGGTCTCTCTCCTCGGAGGCGGTGGCCAGTGGAGACGTACTCCTGGCCATCTCGCTAGACGTGGCGAACGCCTTCAACAGCATTCCTGTTGAGACTGTCGTGGAGGCACTGAAGTTTCATGAATTGCCCCACTATCTCCAGAGGCTGTTGGAGGCGTACCTTCTTGAGGGAGAGGTCCTCTGGGAGGGGGGCGACGGCCGACTATATTGACGTCGTGTCGGATGCGGCGTTCCACAGGGCTACGTCCTGGGACCGACTCTGTGGAACGTCGGCTTCGACTGGTTGTTACGGGCACCTTTACCATCCGGGCTGAGGGTCATCTGTTATGCTGATGACACCTTACGGCCCGGGCGAGGAGCTTTGAAGAGGCAGCCCGCCTAGCAGAAGCCGGCACGTCGGTTACGGTCGAGCGCATTGCTATGCTGGGCCTGAGGGTCTCCATATCTAAAACGGAGGCCCTCCTCTTTCACGGCCTACGCTAAGGCCCCCCCTGAGGTGCACGGATCACCGTCCAGGAAACGGAGGTGGAAGTTCGGGCCCAGATGAGATACCTGGGCCTGACCCTGGAGTTTTGATCCACACTTCAACCAGCTCGCTCCGAGACTTCTGAACGCCGCCGCTGCGTTGGGACGACTCCTCCCCAAGGTAGGCGGACCGGACTCCCCTTGCCGGCGCTTATATGCCGGTATAGTGCGGAGCATGGCACTGTACGGCGCTCCCGTATGGGTCGACGCCCTTAACGCTCGTAACAAGGCTCTCCTGAGGAGACCCCAGAGTGTCATAGCGGTAAGGATGGTACGGGGATACAATACGGTGTCCTAGACGGCGGCAACACTTCTCTCGGCTCTCACTGGGCGACCACTAGTTTATATATTATCTATATATGGGTTCACACTATAATTTACCGTGTCGTGTTATATTCAGCGCCATACCATATAAAACCATTGTAATTCATATATTCTATCCACCACCAAAATCAAAATGTTATATATTAATAAAATTTGACTAGTGAGCGTTACGTAGTAGCAAATTGCCAACAAGTAATATACGTAATTGTATGAACTGGGTATAACATTTTGAATGTTAGCATTATTCAGCTAACAACTTCCTATAACACCCTGTTGGTGTAATGGTCACCATGCCGGACTGCCAATACAGAGGGTCCCGGGTTCGATTCCCGGCACGGCCAACACCTTTGTGATGAGCAAATTTGTTGGCTATCGGTCTGAGTGTTCAATATGTATCGATATAAAGTATTTATGTATGTATATGTAGTATAATATCAGTTGTGTTAGCACAATACAAACTATATATAGTTTAGCTATGGGGCTAAACAGCCGTGTGTGAAATGTGTCCTAATATTTATTTATTTATAACAAAACATAAAGTATTTTCAATAAATATTTGTTTACCAATTGGACACTTTCTAATACATTATTTATTGACTCGTTTCTACGCAATTATTTGGTTTTACCACTTTTGAAACGACACTTGTTCAAAGAACTATTTCATCCTTGAAATACTTTTTTTTAAATATTCAAATGAAATAAAACTGTGCAGGATTACACATTTGTTTGCTGGGATGTTGGGAAGAAAAACGTCTTAAACTATACAATTGTTGTAATATATTTTACAGTGTTTTTTTTAATTTTTTCCTATTTCTATTTGCCGTCGTCCTGCACAAAAATAACATATTTATTATAGCTACTAAGAGGCTTCCTTATATTGTTATTATTCAATAGGTATGTACGTACTCAATATAGTTACGATAAAAAAATTCTTATGAACGACACTTCTTCGTAATATTTTTTTTCTGAAATAACTGTTAAAAATAATAATTTACAGTCTTGATTTAGTTTTAAATGCATGTTGAGACAGCAG
Source organism: Euphydryas editha (assembly GCA_036937285.1). Taxonomy (NCBI): domain Eukaryota; kingdom Metazoa; phylum Arthropoda; class Insecta; order Lepidoptera; family Nymphalidae; genus Euphydryas; species Euphydryas editha. The sequence goes on from JAUPFZ010000007.1 coordinate 7,972,331, forward strand.
CATGGAACTATGTTCTATTCTTATCATATTCACTGTTCTACAGTTCTAGACCATGCCAAATTATAAAATTTTATGACAAAAATATGCATCTAACTAACTGCGACGTTTCGCCTTTACGCCTGTCACGTTTTCTTAATACCTGTTGCTATGAAATTGAAATTAGTATATAAACGATAAATGTTATATATATTACATTGCTTACAGATCGACACACTGAATAAATGATAACTCATTTGGCAAGTCCCTACCGCTAATACATAGTACAAGTGTAAGCGTCCCAGTGATGGTCATAGATTCTACTATTGAAGAATCAGTATTCTTTTGATTTCTGAGTGATATAATAACCTACAATGCGTCTTCGTAATGGATTGTTATCTGAAGATATACATGACTTAGAATTTTTTTCGATGTATGAATATGTTTCTTACCTGACGCCGAGCACTAGTTGAATTTCAAACACGAATAACTAACACTTGAAATCTACCAACCAGTGGCGCTAGCTCGGTACGGTACCATTAGTCTACTTATTTATACCTCATCTTGTTTGTTACCATGTCAATAATTTTTTTTTCCATTGAAATGAAACGCAAGTGCTATCCTGTCATTCATTTTTTTTTCTTTTCTTTAAATAAATAATCCTAAAACGTACGTTTAAAAATCAGATATTGTTGTGAATATCATTAAAACATATTTTTCCTCCAACATAAATAAAAATGGTTAAAACCATTTACAAATTTTCTTAGATTGTATTAGATATAATATTTTTTTTTGAAATAATAATTTAAGTCGTTGCATTACAAAAAGACCCTTAAATATGAAAATAGTGTGAATGTAATTTTAATTTTGCGACTTGGATACTGTTTTTGTTGTATGAATTTAAATTAGGTTTATTGTGTATAGTCCGTGTTAGTGAAAATCGTAGGCGAATTAAGTGCGAATAGTTGATTGGAGGTTATTCAACTGGTGGGTGAACAGAAATAGCACGATCACTCGCGGCATCTCGCGTACCTCTGATGACGCCGCGCTGCCGCCATCAGCTCTGGGACAAGCCGCGCTTCCGGAATACAACGGCAGTCCATTATTAAAGCAATGACATTCAGTGACGTAAAGTGGTTCGAAAACCGATATAATCTTAACACATACAATAACTTTTTCGTCTGTTACGTCAAGGAACATTACGATAAATCTCCACAAATAAGTTATGTGTATATTTTCTAACATTGTCGTCCGCTTATATTTATTGTATGTCTACGCCAATGATGGAATGAGCGTATTAAATACAAAAGTCGGGCAATTTATCTGTGATGTCGTCATTTCGAAGTCGAGATTTATGCATCGTCTTTATTGAATCGCGTCGGTCGGTGGCGGGCAGCGACGGCGGCGGTGCGGCTGCGGCAGTACCGTTCGGTATATCATGATATTTATAGAGGCGCCGAGACGCCGGCCTCACACTATCCCGCATATTAATTGGCTACTTGCGCCGCATTTTTCAGGACGACCGCTCACATGACGCCAATGCCATTGAAAAGGCCGCTACCGACCGATAACATTGACATCTTTATTCTTTCAAAAATTCTGTCAAAAAGAGATTCATTTTGTTATTAACTTTTAAATAATATAGCCGACCAGAACTTTAGATCCAATATTTAATTATGCTAGTAACGTGGTTAAATAATGGATAATTTAAGATATTATTATTGACTGTAAGACGTCATGAAGTGTATTCATTGATGAAGCTAATATATATGTTAACTGCGCGTGATGATGAATTATTCCGAACTGCCGAATATTTCACACTAACACTATTCATCCGGGTAACCGACCGCCCTACTTCCTCTCAACGTTTAATTTGTTTTTATTATAGTATGTATCACAGCAGTGCTATTTTTCTCAAATGATTCAAGGAAAACGGATTTCTTAGAAAATATCATGACGGTCATTCTATAACAGCCGAATTAACAGGTAAATTAGCGCAAAGCAAATTATATTGTTTCGTCGAAAAACTTTCTGAAAATGTGATATCGTGTCATATTTCACGTAATCTTGTAACATTGTTTTGAATGTCACATTAAAATTATTAAAATGAATTACACGTTATTATTACAACACCTATCGTAGATTTACCTTTATAATTCTGGGGTTGTCTATTGTAATTAAAAGTTTTTTTTTTTTCAAAAAGGCAACCGTTCTGTTAGAGATATTTCACTGAAGTTCCTTTAAAAAAAAAAAACTATTTTAATTTGACAAGTTTATTGATCTTTAATATAAGGCTCTAACGGTGGCAAGTGACACGCGTGGAGGTTGGTTAAGAACAGCTTGTTTCATTATGTGAAACATCGTTGGCTCTCAAAAGTGCTGATTGACAGTTCTCAAAATACATTACATTAAATGTTTCAATAGGAGGCCGTTCATAAATTACACTTAAACCTTCTTTTGTTGGGCTGGGTTGAATGTCGAGAAAAATATAAAATTGATGAACTGCAAACATCATGTCTCCTTAGAGTCTTCCGTCCCCCTTAGTAATATTTTATCACACTTATCGATAATCGACTCCATCCTGCTCTTGTATACACTACGCTCTATACTAGTATATACTTGTTATTTTAATAGTTAGATATATATTTATATTTCTGCTGGTCGTGGATTTTTTTCTGTCATCTAGTTTCTTACGTTCTTCTAAGCCGTGCGGTAATCGGCAGAGAAGAATAGTCTCGACCTTTTTCTTGCCGAGGTGTTGTGAAAGGCAACTAATGCCATAGTGGTACGAAAACTATACACCAACCAGGATACTGATGCGCGTCACCATAACTTTTTCTTTGGCGGGAAAAAATGTACCTGACCGCACACCCCGTCGTTCGGGAAGACAACGGGGTAGTATGGGGCCCTCACCCAATAAAATAACCCGCCATGCGCCCTCACCCGCCCTTACAAGGCGGACCACGGGTACTGTGTACGTTGCTCCATGGCCCGCAGGCTGCAGCCCAATCGGGCACTCCTGTGTGACTGTTTTGGCGGACGGTGGGCAATCCTCGAGCCTACCATCCGCAGCTTCGGCTAGGGCGGCATCAGGCGCATGTGAGCGCGTCTGCGTCGACCAGCGCGCGTGGGTGGCGATTGGGTCCGAAAGGAATGAGTCCTCTCGGGCCCTCTCCGCCACCTCCTTCTGCGAGATGACGTCCCCGCAGAAGGTGGCGACCGCGGTCCAGGCCCTATCACAGCCGACCATCGCTCGTGCAACGACCGGCAGCGATAAGTCCTCTCCAATGACTGCAGCGTCACCATCTCCTGCCACACCACACTGCGCTCGCCAACTGCCTTGCCAAACGTGGCGAGTATTGGTAAACCCCTCCAGAGATGATGGAAGAGGCCTACGTTCAGCAGTTGACATCCAACGGCTGATGTGATGATGTGGTTTCTTCCTGATGTTTTCTTACACTGCCAAACACGAGATGAATTTTAAAGAAATTAAACCCGTAACCGTCTTGTGATTCACGGCTATCCACTGGGTCAGCTTGACAAACGAACATTTTAAAGTTAATAAAAATTTTAAAAATAATAACAGTTGAATTTTATACAGAATGATTTTTGTTACACGATTTTAAAAATAATGTACTTAACATTAGAATACAAATCAGACTAAGGTTAAATGGACGGGTCATATCAGCATATCAATTTTAATTAAGTCGATACCAGAAACAATCACGTGGACATTCCAACAGTTCATTACGTAAAGGTTGACGGATTGTTTCGGTTCCGTATGGCCTAGTCACTTTACTAATTGTAATGAACATTCAACTTGCCTTTTGGTTATGCTGTCAAACATAACATATCAATTTTAATAATGTCCATTTTTCGCAAGGTCACGCACCGAGTTACAAAATTAACGCTATTATTAACGCTTTAAATTTAATAAAAAATATATAAATTTAGTTTAAAAATGTACAAAGGCTTGGAAAATTATTTATTTTTTCATATGCGTTAAAAGTTGTGGAATTAAAAGTAAGCAAAATCAAATTAGAAGAACACCATTTTGATGTATAATTATAATATCTTAGCCTGAATTTATATGGTGCAGGTGTTAATGTTTATGCTTTGTTCTCTGCTCCAATGAGTCGAAATTACTGCGACTTCCTATTTAATGCTGATACCCCGGCATCACTCCGCCGCCTTCCGGGGATGCTTTAAATATTCTGCGGCCAAAATCTGGAATGATATCCCGCCACCACTAAGGGAGCTTTCATCGATTGTCAATTTTAAAATAAAAGATTTAATTAAAAAAATCAAAAAACCCGACTGCGTAAAATACTCTTATTATAAACTAAAAAGAATAAAACAATTTACTAGCTTTCATTTGATACCCATATTGCTACAGAAATAAAAAAAAATTCAACTCCTCCCCCTCATTCCGCCATTTGCGGGCGCCATTTTGAAAATTTATATAGCCTATGTCACTACTACAATTTAGACAAATCCAACGACACCTCATATGTCAAAAACCGTCCAGCCGTTTGGGCTGTTGGGCGTGCCAAAGAAATGGACATAAATACATACATACATACATACATACACTCGAAAAACATAACCCTCCTTCTGTCGCAGTCGGGTAACAATATACATGGCTGCTGCCTCTGTCGTTCGCATAGTACCCTAGGTGGCCACTGAAAATCAGCGTGTGAAATTTAGGGATCTTATTATGGTCCCTGTATTTCCACAAATGCTGAGTGGCCATCCTTTTGTGACGGTACACTACTGTACAGGTCTTCATAACTTTCATAACTTTCATAACTTTAGCAGATGAATGTGTGTTTTCGTCTTATTTTTATTTATTTATGTTTATTTTTATTTTTTCTTTACATTAAAGTTTAAAATTATAAAGCGATGCTGTATTTGTTGCTTTTTTTTGTTATAACTTACCTCTTTTTTTATTTTTTTTTATTATTAAGATTATTTTGTTTTTTAAATTTTTATTTGTTAAAATTTTACTTTTTATTTTTTAAATTATTTGAATTTTTATTTAAATTTTTACTTTTTTATTTTTTATTGTATTTGTGCTCTCTTTGTGTTAGTTGTGTGTCTGTAAGCAGTGTGTGTGTCTCAAATAAATGTCTTTCTTTCTTTCTTTCTTTAAATTATGTTTTAAAGTATAAAATTTTCTTAATAAACGGTTATAAATATAATTTTTTTAAATGGTTTTATAATTTTCAAGATTATCTTGCTTAAACTAACAAACAATTAAGTTTTGTTAAAATAGTGTAAAATAAACGAAGCTCCATGTGTTCCTGCGTGAGACCAGGAACACGAACTAATAATAGCAGGTCTAGAAACAACAATTTTCACAGGAGATTTTTTATTATATCACGAAAATGATTACGAATTTTAAAGTGATATACATGACTGATGAAAATTTGGTCAAAAATTAAGTACCTATTTTTTACATAATTCGAATGAGAATCATGTACCGAGTAGTCTCCTTAAATATTGATGGTAATTTACCAGTCAGCCTGTACTGTACTAGAGTACTGTATAAGGATCACTCAGCGGGTGGCAGAAAGAGATGTAGTCGGCGTAACACGGCGTGATTGAATGAAAATATAAGAAGATCATTTGATTAAAAGTCTATACCGGATTTTATCGCGTTTATTCAAAACTTTACAGTTTAACAATATTTTAAATTATTTCCCGACGTTTCGGACCCTTTACAGCGTCCATGATCTCGGGGGACTGGACATGGACGCTATTGTTAAACTGTAAAGTTTTGAATAAACGCTATAAAATCCGGTATAAACTTTTAATCAAATGAGTAAAATTCGCGTAAATATAAGAGAACAGTATAAGAAGATCAGTTAACTCAACGCTGAAGCTGAAAGCTGAAGTGGCAATAGACGAGGTACAAAACTTGACGAGCCGATGGAATCTGATAATTTAAGAGAAAATATATTGCGAAAACATATACATATATTGATAAGCAAATACTTGAAAAGGTTCAGTAATATTATCTTCATAAAAATTGGTTGTCTGGAAAGTCGGTTTATGGACGATAATTTTAGTTGCGTGATAACTTCATAAAAAAACATTGATAAAAAACAAATTTTAGACTAGGCTGTATGGACTATAGTCCTTTGCATTTCCCTGTTGGGGATACATTTTAAAACAACTAAATGGATAAAAAATTGCATACTTTTATGAATTGAATTGAATTATTATCACTGAATTATCATTATTTTTTATAATACAAAGAAGGATCGCTAATCAAATCCTTAAAATGCGATAATTAATTACCTTTTTTGCTGCAATTGTTGTTGTAATAAACAATGGAAACCACATTAACTTTTCACTAACTTTACAAAACAATAAATTGACAAAACAGTTCGTGTGTAGATTCAAGATTACGTGTCGTCTGCCGCTGTCTCTTTTACTCGGACGCGTCATAAGTTAGGCCGATCGTGAGCCGAACGCTTAGGCCGATCGTGCCTCTCTATTGCTTGTTTCGCGCTCTCGCTCGCGGATTGTGACAGTTGTTCGTGAGTACCGGCTATATTTCATCGATTTACTGGACGTTATCACGTCAAAAATAACAAATTACTAAAGATAATTTTATATTCATCACTTAAATGAAACTGAAGAACTTGAACTCGCATGAGAAAATTAAAAACAAAAATTTGGTAATCGTAGGGGGTTAAAAAACATACATTTATCTCAGGGAATAAAAGATTTTCCAGACTCATAGTCGTCGCTCTTCATGCTCATAATACTACATTACGGATAACGGTCTTGCTAATAAAATCTTACACACGGCGTATATGCGAACCGGTGTTATTTTTAATCTAAAACATGCAGTCGAAAGGAAAACATTTATTTTAATAATTATATCTTTTACTTTAAAAAAAAAAGTTTAAAGAATTAAATTTTTTACAAAACAAAAACCGATATCAACAGGCGTAATGTTATATTCTGTGATTGTGTAAACATTGCTTATTCGTGTGATAGCAGCAACCACGGCAGATTTGCTGTCATTAATAATTGAAGAGTGCATTTTTTCTCAAGTGTGAGTTCATTCAAAATTAATAAAGATGATTTTTTTTTTCAAATTCTTAGAAATAAAAGTGTCGTTTACGTCAGTTTTAGGAAGATACGCCAAAACTAAATGAACAGGGTACAAAGGTCTGCTTAAAGCATGCTAATATTCATTTGAAATTATATGCGTTGAATTATCAAAAAAATTTGCATTACGATAATCACAATAAATTACTAGAAGATTGTTGTTGCAATCGTTATGTCGAGAAATGTTTGCCTCAGGAATGCCGGCGCTGCCTGTGCCGACAAGAATCCTTATTATACAGAGTTTGGTGACAGCAAGCTTAGCTTAGCTAAGCTAGTATTTAAAACGAACTTTCATAGTCCTTCCGCGAAAACAAATACTAGATTTACAGGAAATTTAGATGATATAGAATTAAAAGAGACATGCTAGGGAAAATGTTGCTAGGGGCCAATTTCCTATTAATAGACAAACACCCATTGAACCCGTGTTTCTCTATTAATGTAATGCTGTTAATTCAAGCACAAATCGCGCTTTTTAAATTAATTTTTTTAACTTCAATATTTATAATCATTCTAAAAAAATAAAGTGAAATTTTCCGGGAACTTTGTAGGCCTCAGATGACCGCCGCTGCTTAACTTTTCTATCATTAACTACATTTTTGAATAACTTACTAATAGTAAATGAACCTATTTGGCATTTTTATAATGTATAAGTAATTTATAAAATTGATTGGATAATGATGAAACCGTTAAAACTGAAAATACATAATAAGAACATTTGGGCGTCTATTGGATCATATTAAAAAATATTAATTATTATAAATGCATCTTTATCATTTATCTGTGTCACAATATGAACAAAAAAGGAGGGAACATTTATAAACCAATGACCCTATTACATCTCTCATCGCGCTAATTTTTCACACGCTGTCTACTAGCGAAAAGGACGTTACAAAACAAATATGTGTTTAAATAAAACGTATGCTGCCCACGCCTTTTGACGTAGGTAAATAAAATAAATAAAAAAATAAAAAATAAAAAAGCCTTTTATTTCACACCTTTACAAATTTACAAAAACAATTTTTTTTTAGTGAACAGAAACTCTATTAATATTTAATCATTTAAATTACATGCAATGATCAAATTTTTTATCTTTTAATATCTATACCTCTCTCTGAAATAATAAAAATATATTTTTTAAATAATCCGAATTAAAACAATATTAAAATATCATCATTTGATTAATTAATTAACATTATTAAAATTAAAATTGTGACTAGAGAATGATAAAATAAAAATAGTTATAAAAAAATCATTACAAAATTTATATATGGTAAATAAAAATATAAACATAATTAAAATTTGATTAAAATACTTAATTCAATTACTAAAATACTTAAATCAATTACCACATTTAAAATTTAAAATATACTACATTTAATTCACCATAAAACAACTCATCAATTAATTACCATTTAAAAATATAATTAGCGAGGTCAAATACAATATTTGATCAATATTAAATCTAAGATTAAATAAAGTTTATTAACAATTTGAGAAATGATTTAAATAACATAAAAATATGAGTACCTTTTAAGCGTGAACCCCTCTTAGTTGAGGGTAAAGGCCTCCTCCAGAGATGCCCAGTTGTCTCTATCCGCAGTCTTTGCCATCCATCCTTTTCCAGCAGTTTCGATAATGTCATCCTCCCATCTGGTTCTAGGCCGTCCCCTCTTCCTTGTTCCAGAGGGCCCTTGCCATGATGTTACCCGGGTTGTCCACCTATAGTCGTTCATTCTACCTACATGTCCTGCCCATCGCCATTTTAATCTCTTAGCATAGCTGAGAACGTCTGTTACTCCCGTTACTTCTCTTATCTTAGAGTGGCGTATTTTTTGTATTTTTCTGATTTTCATCATGCTTCTCTCCATGCCCCTCTGGCATACACATATTTTGTATTTTGCTCGCCGTGTGAATATCCACGTTTGGCTGGCGTAGGTACGTGAGCGATGGTAAAAGACAGCTATTCATAACGTTTATTTTTATTTTTATAGGCATCTGGCTTTTGAAAATTTCCTTTAGGCTCCAAAACTTCTTCCATGTCCTTTTAATTCTTCTATCGATTTCCATATCGTTATGCTGTTTGTCAAAAGAAATTTGTTTGCTAGATATATGTAAAAATCGACATATTCTAGGGATACATTGTCAACCTATATTTGATTTTTTGATGCATTTGTCATTAACTTAGTTTTTTCAAAATTAATCTCTAGACCAACCTGTCTGCTTTCTTTTTGTAGAGTGCTTATCATATGTTCTAGTTCCGCGCTGTTTTCGGAGAGCAAGACTAGATCGTCAGCAAATCTCAGGTGACAAAGTCGCCTGTTTTCGATACATAAACCAACTGTGCTCCAGCTTAATTTTTTGATTATAGACTAGTACTGCGATAAATATACGAGGAGATAAGGGGTCCCCTTGTCTTACCCCTCTCTTTATTGGGAAAGCAGGTCCTGTTGATTCTAACTTCACTCTACTTGTGCAATTGTCGTAGAGGTATTTCAGCACTTTGATGTATTTGGTTTCTACATTTTGAGACTTCAGGGTATTCCATATAGACGAGTGGAGTATGGTGTCAAAAGCTCTTTGGTAGTCTATAAACGCTATATAGAGTGGTCTTTGGTGTTCTTGGTATTTCTCCATGAGTAGCTCAACTGTGTGAATATGATCTACTGTAGAGTAACCTCTCCTGAACCCTGCTTGTTCGATCGGCTGGAAAGAGTTTAGTGTCTCGAGTCTAGTCTCGTAATAAATGCTCCCAGTCGAAAGTTTAGTGACTTAATTTTTAAACTATGTTATATTACGGCCAAATTACATAAAATCTTTATAATTTTAGCCTCTGTGTTATTCTAATGTTTAAGCTATATTACTGTAAAGTATCATCAAAATCCGTTCAGTAGTTTTTGCGTGAAAGAGTAACAAACATCCAAACAAACTTTCGTATTTATAATATTAATAGGATAAAATAGGACTGACAAGACAGATGAATTAAAAATATAAATACTTGTGTAATCTGCAATAGCATTAGAAAGCTTAATAATTTGTTTCAGCGCTTTTCAAATTTCATTGCTTACTATTTTATTTCACTTTGAAAAAATCTTTTTGCAGTTGATAGCGTGTTTATTGAAAGATATTATTTGTCAATAATACTTATAATGTATACCTACATGACGTATACATGACTCAGGGCACAGGGCAGGTCAGTTACTACAAAATAACAGGGCAGTTACTACAAATAATTTCAACCAATCTTACGAGGAAAAGTGAACGCGAAACGCGAGAAACGTTAAGAGCCTAAGCACACTGCGTATTTTAAACGCGCAGAAGACGCGCGTATACGCGCTTTAAACAAGATTCAAACACAACCTTGTAACCTATGCACACGGGGCGAGCATGAAACGCGGCTCTACTGCGCATATACGCGCAGTTACAGCCATACAGACGTGCTGTAGTCGGTCGTAGCTTCCGTGAGATTAGTGAGCGTGCGCCTCTCCTCTGCCCCCTCTTTGCCCCTTCTATAATCAGCATCTATGGCGCCGAAAAGTCGCGTACCTAAAACGCGCGTCGTCTGCGCGTTTCAAATACGCCGTGTGCTTTAGGCTCTTACTTGACATTCACCCAAATGGGTTAACGAAAAAAGGAAAAACTTTATTTTAACACCTGAATACTATTAGACTTTTATTAAAAGTGCAAAACGATTCGTTTAATATGAAGACATCAATATACTCGATTAGTTTCATAGTGATCAAATAAGAAGAATGATGATGTTACCAGGGTTGATAATAAATTGGACTCGTGGCGGAGGTTCTTGCCGAGACCTACTCATACGTCTCGGGTAGGAGGGCTCTTGGTGAGAACCCCACGTGGGACGGGATCCTATGGGTGCGTCGAATAGGGAGGGAGCGCTAATGCGGAGGTGGGGGGAGGGCCTGGCGGGGCAGCCGTATGGCCGGTCCTCGGAGGGGACTTGTCGGTCCCGAGCATCATCATCGCGATGCTCGGCGACGACGAGTCCTAGAAGGCGATGGTCTCCTTCTGCGAGACAGTAATGTCCCAGAAGGAGGCTGACGAGCGGGTGAGAGAGGAGACCGCCGATGTGGCCTCCATCCGCAGGCGACGAATGGGGGTGCGTAGGAGGCGCTACTTATTGCGCCTTTTTTAACGCCCCTGTGCCCGTGTCGGGCCAGAATGGGAACCCGGTCCTGCTAGACACGGCGTCGTCGGGACTGTTCAGAGGTGAGTGTCGTCTCTTGCGGAACGGGTCGGTGTTATCGTCTGCTTCACGCTCCCGCTCCGCAGCCTCCTTCAAAGCTATTACCTTCTCGCAAAAAGAGGCCACGGCCGACCAGCACCTCACTGCCGAGCATGCAACGGACCACATTCGACAACGAGAGGTCGACGTATAGCGTCCACCGTCGCTGAGCTCGCCGCTGGGGACTCCAGGTCCTCCTTCCACCAACGGATCAGGGCTCTCTAAGCCTGAGCCCTTATTCGAGCCGTCTGGTCCGCACTTGGGGCTTTGAGGCTCGACCGGAAACGGTACACTTCCGCAAGCACCTTCGCTTGGAGTTCCCAGGGCGGATCACTTGCGAGAAGTGTTGCCGCCGTCCATGACACCTGACGGTAACCACGGCCCTCACCGCTATGACCCTCTGAGGCCTCTTCAGGATTTTGTTCCGAGCGTTGAGTGCGTCACACGAAATGGGTGCACCGTACAGCGCCATGCTCCGCATTATGCCGACGTATAAGCGCCGGCAAGGAAGTCCGGTCCTTCTGGCGGCGGCGCTCTCGAGCCTCGGAGCGAGCTCCGTGATATGTGGACCAAATTCCATCGGCCGTCCAGGATCAGGCCCAGGTTCCTGATCTGGGCCCGAACCTCCATCTCCGTACCCTGGACGGCGATCCGCGCGCCTCGGGCGGGGCCTCTGCATGGGCCATAACATAAGAGGGCGTCTGTCTTGGACACAGAGACCGTCAGGCCCAGCATCTCGATACGGTCGACCGTTGTCGACGTGCTGGCTTCTGCTAGGCGTGCCGCCTCTTCGAAGCTCCTCGCCCGGGCCGTGAGTAAGGTTTTATCTGCATAACAGATGACCCTCAGCCCGGGCGATAGAGGTGCCCGCAACAACAAGTCAAAGCCGACGTTCCACAAAATAAAATTTAGGGTTGTTAGATGTATATTAAGTACCTAATTAAAAATTTGTTAATTTTTGTGATAAGCCAATTTTTTTTGCGTATTACGTATTTGGCGGTTAACTTCTAGGAAACAATGTTAAAGTAAAATGTTTAATGTATAACTAGGAAATAGGTGATAAATTACAATTTTTCATTGATAAAAGTGTGACAATCTGATACACGATGACTTTTGGTTTGTTTACAAAAATTCCACATCGAATTTGGCTTAAGTTTAATATTCGTAATTTGCACTATTTCGAAAACTATTTATAGTTTAATCCTTTCGCAGAATATAGGCAAAATAGGTGAACTATCTGTTCACTGATCACGCATCTATGTTTACATAACGACTTTTTTATTATGATATTAATAAATTCGATAGGTCTAGACCAGTGATTCCCAAAGTGGTCTATATCGACCCCTAGGGGTCTATGACAACCTGCAAGGGGTCTACGTCAGCGAAAAAAAATTTGGGGGTCCATGAAATGAAAAGGGGGGTCCACGATAGTGCATAGTGCAACACATACACTGATAGTACCTATTTACTTACATCATACTATCTTATAATATCAAAACATATACATTATTTATAAAAGTACCTATGAAGTAAAAAAAATATTATATATGTTTATAAAATTGTGTAAGTTGTAGGATGTTGGTTACAAAATTTTATTTTGAGTAGTTTTAATTTAAATTCAATTAATAAATGTATAAATTAACATGTGTTTTTACTTTAAGTTTTTAACACTAAACTTCACTACAGTTAGAAATTTACAGGAAATCAATAGCAGGTAAGTAGGGGGTCTACCTAACACGGAAAAACATGGCAAGGGGTCTACGACACAAAAATGTTTGGGGAACTCTGGTCTAGACAGTCTGACTCATTTGAAAGCCGTATTGCACGCATACAGAATAAACGCAAACTTTCCGGTAGCAGAACACATATTTTGAAGGGTCCTTGTATTTATAATACAAAAGTGAAACGTTTTTATTTAATTTAAAAAATAACCAACTGCATTGAAACTGACGGGTTCTGTCGAAATGTGTTTTCTTTGCTACGATGTTGTTTAATCATTCCTTGAAAAATTCCTTTAATTGTGATATAACCATGTTTTTATGAATAAAAATATAGGTACTATATTAAATTTATTCCTTCCACATTTTGCATCCTCCATCTACGTAAATTTTTGCACTATTTTTATGTATATATTTATATTTTTATTTTTTTGTACTCACAAATCAAATAGACCCATAAGACCGAAATAAATAGTCGTCGGTATGCAACTGGGAAAATATCACGTAAGATACATACAAGAAATCAAATAAGCAGGCGATTTGAGCATTTGTTAGAGTATACTTATTTATTCAATTACTAGATGCGTCTCTCGGTTTTACCTGCCTAACTTCATAATATTTGGTAATTTCGGAATAAAGAGTAACCTATATATTATTTTGGATCGCCAGCTATACATCCATTAAGACGTTCTGCGTTATTGAGTAACGAATATATATCTAAACTTTTGCATTTATAATATCGAGTAGGATTTTAAAACACAATTATTAATTTTAGTTTTTGAATATTTGGAGTAATTAATAAAATAATTTTTAATATTACAGACAAAATGGTGGTGGGCGAGAGCAAGCGCACCGCAAACATCATGGACGGTATTGAGAACACGGGGGACGTCCGCCTCCACGATCACCGACTCCGTCTCAAACAGAGGTAATAAATTATTTTATTACATTACTAATATGATAGAACAGTAGCAGAGTCCAAATAAATTGATCTCGATTTGTCATAAAACAATTTTGTTGTTTAGTATACCATGTCGTACACGTGATATATGCGTGTAATTCGAGAAAAAGAATGGAGTTGACATATCTTTTATGAAAAATGAAACACGAAAGAGAAATTATATGTCGTAGATAATAAATAGTACAGCCTAAACGTATTTCCATTATTTAAAAGCAATTTGATTTAACATATGATAGTGGGAAATCGATACCTCTTACACAATTACATAGCGAAGAAATCGAGTGATAATTTGACTATTATTACAATCGTTTGCAGTCGCGGTGAGCCACTGACCGCATTTTAAAGTTTCGATTTATGCGCGTCCTACGCTTGGCTTCTCCAATAAATTGTGGGTGGAAAGGTTTAAGTGACGTCATTGGGGACTTACGACCTTTATCTTTTCTATAAATTGTATATTGTAGTAAAATTGAAAACTATTAAGGTGGACATGCATAGGTCGACTTTCATACATTTTTATTTTTGATTATTCTTGAAATGTATACATTTTTTTAAACATTTAATTTGTTTTATCATTTCTTTAGAGCTTTTTATATGGGCAATGTTCATGTCAGGCAAATATTTACATTGTTTATAATATAAAATCGGCATTCAAAAAGTGACAGATTTACGTATGTGTGAGTTCTGAAGTTTACATTAGCATTGATAGATGTCGCCCGTGTCGCACAAATAATCATAGACGTATTATACCTCTATGCAAATAATGCGTCGAAAATAATTTTTTTGCGCCACCTATCGTTAAAGTGTAAAAGTACTTCGCTATTACATGATATAAATTTTATAGGAAAAGGTAAGGTTCATAGGTATCTTATAAGAGGATTGTGAAATCACATTCAAATTTCAAAATTATCAAATGGTTTGATAAGGTTTAAATTAATTTAAACTTTTTAATGGTAGGTATTATTTAAATGTGACCTTACTCTGCAAATATGACTCAATTCAAAAATTAAGTTTTATATTTATTTTATCGTTATTTATTATATATCGTTATTTTTTATTATATATACATATTTAATATCTGTATGACCAAGCTTTGTTCGGTATTTTTTTTTGCAATTTACTTATCAAATATAATTATTTAGATACGATTAAATAGTGATGAAATATGAGTAACTACCTAATATTTTTCGATCTTACCGATATAATAATAATAAAATATATATATTATATATATATGAACTGGTTATTGAAATAAAAAATAAAAAGATCTCCGAATAATAGTTTTTCTCACAAAAGAAGCAACTTGATAAAAAGGGGGAAAAAACTGAACTGGAGACAGGTGAATTCGAACCAGGGTCGCCCGAGTCGCCTTGAGTCGAGACCATCCCGCCTGAGCTATCGTTACCTAGTAATTAATGGCGAATATTACATTCCTATTATAATTATAGGAGTTTTTAATTGCATGAAAACAAATAAGACGACATTTTCTAACAAGTATGCTTAATTTAAAAAATCAAAAAACCCGACTGCGTAAAATACTGTTATTATAAACTAAAAAGAATAAAACAATTTACTAGCTTTCATTTGATACCCATATTGCGACAGTAAGAAAAAAAATTCAACTCCCCCCCTCATTCCGTCATTTGCGGGCGTCATTTTGAAAATTTATATAGCCTATGTCACTACTACAATTTAGACAAATCCAACAACACCTCATATGTCAAAAACCGTCCAACCGTTTGGGCTGTAGGGCGTGCCAAAGAAATGGACATACATACATACATACATATATACATACATACATACATACATACATACATACATACATACATACATACATACATACACTCGAAAAACATAACCCTCCTTCTGTCGCAGTCGGGTAAAAATGGATCCAAGCTAAATCGATTCACCCCGGAAACGCTCTGCACACTAAACGGGTTGGCGGATAATTTCCCTACCATGACCATGAGTAACGATCGTTATCAAGTATCTATGATAACAACTGGAACTGACGGCTTTACGTGCTTTCCGAGGCACGGTGGGAGACCCACAAGGACATACACCTAGACCGGAAAATATTTGTACAAATACAAATATCTGTCCCGAACAGGAATCGAACCCGCGACCGCCGCCTGCGCGCAGAGTTTAGGCGACTAATCGCACCACTACATTAGAACAGTCGTCAATTACTTTTTTTTATACTTCTCTTTTAGGAATTCTTTACATCCCATTTTATAAATCTATATCTGTAAAAACTACACATCATAAATAAAAAAGAAACAAACGCCTGTACGTAAATCGCTCCCGTCACAGTATAATTGGTAATGTGGTAGGTACTACGACAGTTTTCGTTTTATTGCATAATGGTGTTTAGAGTATTAATTACCATCTTGTATATATTTTTGTATTTTTTCTACGTATATTTATAACAATACACTAATTTCTATGGTACCGTAATGAACATACAATATTATTCTCATAAAATATAAATACAATTTTTGCACGAATAATACAATATTATTGAATTGTAACTTATAACTCTGCAAATAAGACTCAATTTCAAAATGAAGTTTTATATTTATTTTATTGTTATTTATTATAAGTATATTTAATATCTGAATGACCAATCTTTTTTTTGGTAAATCGTGTTTTGAGATATTATAAATAGATACGATTTACATACTTACTGATGAAATATGATTAATATTTTTCGATCTTACCGACATAATAATAATAAAATATGAACTGGTTATTGAAATAAAAAATAAAAAGAGCTCCAAATAATAGTTTTTCTCACAAAAGAAGGCACTTTAGGATAAAAAAGGAAAAAACTGAACTGGAGACACCAGGATTCGAACCCGGGTCGCCGAGTATCTCGACTCAAGGCGCGAGTCGCCTTGAGTCGAGATCATCCCACCTGAGCTATAGGTATACTATAATACGACATTTTCTAAAAATGAATCCAATCCATATGCTAGATATATACGTGTGTAATATTATTGAAACTGTAAAATAATCAAATAAATGACAATCTATTAGAGCTTTCAAACATAATATGTACATATATGTATGTTTGTCCTTACATTTCTCCGAAAATATGCGACCGCTCATTTTACTGGCTTACATTTATTTCAACATAGGGAACAAGTTTCATTAAAATAGTTTTAATAGTTTTTAAGATTTGGACAAGTGTTCGTTGTGTTGGATAGTCCATTTACAGAGGAAGGCTATAGGCTATATAACATCACGCTACGACCAATAGTAGCTGAGCATTCATAAGAAACATTACAAAAACGGGAAAAACATTATTTTTTGAGAGATTCCGTTACGTAAGCTGCGCAAACAGTTAAAGTTATGCAAAAATTATGTAAGTACAACGGAATTGATTAACATTAAAAGTTCAAAAAAAAAGTCCGCGACAGCATATATCTATCTCTTGAGGTTGACTCAATATAACCATTTTTATAGTAATCAAGTATGTTCTAAAATAATGTGTTATTTGCGAAGGTGGTTTTATAGACATGATATAAATCCTTATCCAAATAAATCTTCATCACAAATATGCCTTTTTGAACGAAATTGTCCTTAACATCATTTGATTTCAATGAATTATCTTAGAAGATATCATAGTTTTAAAATAACTCCGCAACGAAATAATGAACATAAAAAATTAAAAGGTGATTTTATTGCATTTGTATTAGCCAGGCATAATCCTTAGGAATACAAAAATACTACATCAACGAGGCAACTATATGAAAATAAACTTTGTCTTTTATAGCATTTAATTTGAACGCATAATTTAGAAGATAATGTAAAATCATATGAAACTATGTAGTCACGCCGCGCGCAGACACAAGTCGCCTGAGTTATCGTTTGCTGTAACAATTAATGAAGCACATGGACAAACATTTAAACATAGGTACCTAGAAATCGATTTATGTCAAGACTTCTTTTCACGCGGAGAACTATAATATGTTGCCTAATCGAGATCAGGTTGCGGAGAAAACCAGTATTTTCTTCTCCTTGGTTGGTTAATATTGGTTTTAAAATATTTAAGTACGTTTTTCCTTCAAATTAACGCGGGTGAAACCGCGGGGCACAGCTATATTAGTAAATAAAAAACGCTGTTGTTATTGTGTAGATTATTACTGTACTGTATTGTATCGGCCTGTAAACAATCCACTGCTGAGCGAAGGCCTCTTCTCCATAAAGAAGAAGGGTTGGAGCTTAATCCACCACGCTGCTCCACTGCGGGTTGGCGGATAATTTCCCTACCATGAGTAACGATCGTTATCAAGTGTCTATGATAACAACCGGGACTGACGGCTTTACGTGCTCTCCGAGGCACGGTGGGGAGACCCACAAGGACATACACCCAGACCGGAAACAAATATTTGTACCAATACAAATATCTGTCACGAGCGGGAATCAAACCCGCGACCGTCGGCGCGCGAAGCAGCGACTACTCGCACCACTACACCAGAATGGTCGTATATAAATTATTATATGATTTATATGTAAATAAATTAATATATAATAAATGAATTAAATGAAGACGTATAATAATAGTTTAAAATTAAAATCCATTAATCAGACAATTGAATACACATTCAGTAAGTAAAACTTGTAAAAACAACAAAGAATTAATTCGGAGCGAAACTGCGAAAGTAAAACATTACACGTTCATATCGGCTGCGTTGCTATCGGCATCGACATATACACTAAAATACCGAATAGACGAGCGCGGGACGCGGTATGAAGCGGGAGGAGTATTATATCCGAACTAAATTTAAAAAAATACGAAACAAAACGAGACAGTTTTTGTTGCAATGCCATCTAGTTCAATTTTATAGTAAACAATTCGTCATTTATGTAAGAACCACAGAATTTGGATAACAACTCTGATGTCAGTGTGTGCGTGAGTGTTGCGTATATACAGTAATCGATATGACAGATATTATTATTAGACTATTTCACTAAATGGCTCCGTTTTAAAGTAAACTAATGATGTGATAAAATAATAGGCATTGATATACATGCGCTAAGTGTAATATTTTTAAAATCTGTGCATAGCAACATTGCAAAAATATCAAAAACCTGTCGAAAGCCCGAACAGCGCCATCTAGCGGGAATATGTCCATGAGGAGACGTTGTAATGACCCTTAAATACACTAATTTATTATTACTTATGTAGTCTCTATGGTCTTAGAGAGGGTAGATAGTAATGGTTTTAATAGCACCTGTTCCGTATAAATTTTAGTTTTATAAATAAATTTATCATTAAAATTGTATAAAAAATAGTTAAAAATAAAAAGAAATGTATAAATTTAATGTGTAAGTGTTATTCAATAAAATAGTGACGATATAAAAACAATAAAGTTAGAAGAAAAGTGTGGACAATTCTCTTATAAAAACTACAAGTCAAAGTGTTAAAGTGATAAAAAGATAAAGACTACAGTTGAAATCGTTAATAATAAATTTAAATCATTCATTTTTAAGTGGAAATAACTTCTAATATTAAAGTGTTGTGGGAATAAAAGTTATAAAGAACAATTCTAATTATAGTTAAAAAGTGCAGGTGAACTGAAAATAAGTTTAATTAAATAATAGTTAACAAACAGTTTCGATATTTCAAACTATGCAGTAAAGACTCAGTGGCTCATCTGGTACGTGCTTGCCTTACATACGCATCGAACCAAGGTTCAAATCTTAGCTCCTTAATAAATTTTTCTGTTTTAAAATAAATTTGAAATTTTAATAATTCTCTAACTATATTGAACAAGTGCAAAGAGGACTAAATTTCTGTCGGACAGTGATAAGATTTTAAAAAGTTAAAAGCGGCGTTCGCGCACCTATACCAACAACTTTAGCACTTCCACAAACTGCCGATATAGGGTGTTAAAAAAATGGAAGATCTAAAAAATATGCTTAAGAATATACAACAAGAAATGAAGCAACAAAAGGCAGAAATGCGTGATATGAAAGAAGACATCAAAAACACGATCAACAATAATATTAATGAAAAATTTAAAACCCTTGAAACCAAAAATGAACAAATTGAGATGAAAATTGAATTACAAAAAAAATCTATTAAAAATTTTGAGAGATACATGAGACGAAAAAATCTGTTGTTTTTCGGAGTTGAAGAGAACGAAAAGGACTACTATGAGCTAGAAGGAATAATTTTAGATATCATAAACAATCTACTAAAAATCAAATGCGATAAAAATAGCATAGAATACGTGAGAAGACTCGGGAAAAAAGGAGAGAAAATGAGACCTATTGTTGTAACACTTCTCACGATGGGATTAAAAATACAAATACAAAAAAATAAGAAAAAATTGGAAACCACCCTTACTATATTAAAGAAGATTACCCCCCTGAAATACTAGAAAAGCGTAAAGAGCTCCAAATAGAATTAGAGAATGAAAAGAAGAAAGGAAATAAAGCAATAATAAAGTACGATAAACTGATAATATTAAAAAACAAAAATGAAATCACAGATGCGCGGAAAAAAAGGAATTTATCTGAATCACCTGTAACTGCTACAAACTCTACCAGCAAAGAAAGCGAAACTATTCCTAACAAACAGCCAGCGAAGTTAAATAGAACTAACACCATGAGCAACTTTATTACTAAAAAACCATCATTCTCCTACCCTGATAAGAAAAATTATTCCGAAACTCAACACGGCACCCACAACAAAGATTAGCAACCAGAATCGCCCCCTCACCTCCCAATACGGCTGGTCACCGCGGGAGAGTTCGACCAAAACCCTCCAAGGAAAACAAAAACAATAAATAAAAGAAATCTGTATATCTGTACATATAACGTTAAAACATTATCATCGCAAGCTAAACTTATCGAGCTACAGACAGCGCTACAAAACATTAATCACGATATAATAGGACTATGCGAAGTCCGCCGTCAAGGAGAGAATATTATCGAAGAAGATGACTACATCATGTACTATCTCGGCAAAACTAAAGGCTTGTACGGTGTGGGCTTCTTAGTCAAGAAAAAATATAAAGAAAATATTAAAAAGTTCATTGGAATATCAGAAAGAGTCTGTGTACTTGAAATGGAAATAGAAAATTTAGATATTGCTATTATACAGGCTTATGCACCCACTGAAAGCTCATCTCAAGAGGATATAGACAATTTCTATGATGATTTAGCAAAAGCTCACGACTCTACTACCACAAAATACATAATCTCTATGGGAGATTTTAATACCCAAGTTGGATTATCCAAGGCTCATGAAATTTCAGCTCTCGGCAAATATGGCTATGGAAAAAGGAGTAAACGCGGAGAGAGACTAATCCAATACGCATATGAGTTTAACATGAAAATTATCAATACTATGTTCAAATCAAAACCTAAAAACAGATGGACTTGGATCTCCCCAGACAAGAATACCAAAAACGAGATTGATTATATAATGACCACACAACCTCAACTATTTTCAAACTTTGAAGTATTATCGTCACTTCCCTTTGGATCAGATCATAGAATGCTGAGAGGTACTCTACTCCTGAAACAAATTAAAAAGAGTAGACGCAACTTTTCCAACACACCGCGATCACTGAAAACGATCGAAGAACAAGAATTATATCTTAAAAATCTAAACTGCTACATACCTAACCTAATAACAACACACATTAATTATAAAGCCGATGAATATTACAAACAACTAGTGCACTCAATACACGAAAGTTTAAGAACTATTAAAAAAATAACGAAATGCAAAATTTTATCAGATGTGGCTCTAGATTTCATGAAAGAAAGAAACGATCTACAAAATAAACAGAAACTTAACAAGACCGAAAAAGAAAAGCTGAAAGAACTTTATAAAGCTACAAACAAAGAAATCAGAAGATGCTATGATACCTACAGGATAAACACCATACAAAGACACATAGAAAAATCAAGATCGGCCAAAAAAGCATATAAAGAAATAAATAAGTCAAAGAAATGGATTCCATCACTGCAATCCGGCTCTACCGAAACCAAATCCCGATCGAAGATTATAGAAATAGCTACGGAATTTTACGCAAAACTATACAGCCAACCAAGCTCAGTAGAGCAAACGCATAAAGTCCAAAAATGTAAAGCCACGTCACCAATTCAAGATTTCACAGAACCTGAAATTCTAAAACAAATAATGAGACTCAAACCAGAAAAAAGCTCCGGCCCAGATGGTATAACTAATGAATGCATCAAGTTTGCAAGGACTCTTCTATTGACACCTATCACGATTCTATGGAATAAAATATTACACGAAGAAGCCGTGCCGCACCTATGGACGGAATCCGAAATCATTCTGCTATACAAAAAAGGAGACCCAGCGGACATCGGCAACTACCGCCCAATAAGCCTCATGCCTTGCCTCTACAAACTATTCGCATCATGTTTGCTGGAAAGAATATCCTCAGACATTGACATACATCAACCGATCGAGCAATCCGGTTTCAGAAACGGGTTCAGTACTGTGGATCATATCCATGTGGTAGACCAGATAATAGAGAAATACCTAGAATTCCGTAGACCACTATATGTAGCTTTTGTAGACTACAAAAAAGCATTTGACTCTATATCGCATGATAGTATCTGGGAAGCACTAAAATCGCAAAATATAGAAGGAAAATACATAAACATCTTAAAAAATATCTACGCTAATAGTACGAGTAGAGTCAGACTGGATAGAGTGGGCAATAAAATTAACATACGTAGAGGCGTAAGACAAGGCGATCCAGTTTCTCCGAAATTGTTCATAGCTGTTCTCCAACATATAATGAAAGACTTACCATGGTCCAAACAAGGCATCAATATAAATGGGAATTTTCTAAGCCATCTCAGGTTTGCTGACGACATCATACTATTTTCAGAGAGTCCACAACAATTAAATAATATGATAAACGATCTACACCGTAATAGTATAAAGGTTGGACTGGATGTGAACCTCGATAAAACTAAAATTATGACTAACCACCACCGATTACCCATCTTAGTTAAAAATATCCCTCTCGAATATGTTTCTGAGTATGTCTACCTTGGTAAACAGATATCTTTCAGCAATGAAAGGAATAAAGAAGAAGTAGAGCGAAGAATAGCGACTACCTGGAGAAAATACTGGGCTCACAAGGAGATATTCAAATCTCAGCTCCCTCTGTCGACCAAAAAAATTATCATGGACTCAGAAATTCTACCATGTCTCACCTACGGTTGCCAAACCTGGACGTTCGATCTCAAAACTAGAAACAAAATCCAGACTACTCAGAGAAGAATGGAAAGGAGCTGCCTAGGTATTAAACTAAGAGACAAGGTGAAAAACGTTGTAATCCGAAAAAGAACAAAAGTAACTGATGCCCTAACTTTTTCCTTGCAAAGAAAATGGAAGTGGGCGGGTCACATTGCTAGGTACAAGGACGACAGATGGACCTTTAGGATAGTCAATTGGTCAGGTCCAAGAGGTACTAGAGCAAGAGGCCGGCCATATACAAGATGGGTAGACGAGATAGTGACTGTAGCAGGTCAAAAATGGTTAGTAATTGCTAAAGATAGAGATAAGTGGAATTCCTTGGAGGAGGCTTTTACCCGAAGGGGGTCCATACAATAATAATGAATTATTCATTTTTCAATATATAACCCATATTTTTCAATAAATATAATTGCTACTAATTTAATTTAATCTGCATGTGTTATGTTTTTATATTCTAATTTGTATGGAATTAAATAAAGCTTTATTATTATTATTATTATTATTATGGTCTTAGTTACTATTTTTTTTTTCACGATGCAGTTTTGCATGCATTAGACAACGAAGCTTTTATTTAAATAATAATTTAAAATGCTAATAAAGGAACATCAAAATAATTTACGACAGTCCACTAGGTATAAACTTCCGACAATTTTTGAGCTCTTTATAGTACCTATATGCAAATTTATTTTGTAACTTCAATAAATAATAATACAATACAATACAATAAGCAATTCATACGAGACAAAATATTTTTTCTCTAATATTATGTCTAGCACGAATTACATTCAATGTTCGCGGAGTCCATTTCAACGCATTTGTTTTCATTTTAAGTATTATTTATCGTGGGGTTTTTGTTTTTTGTGCTTACGAGCCCTCGTCAAACACACCTAATATATTTACATTAATTGCTTAAAATTTAATTTAATAGACTTGACTTTTTAAGTAAAAATAATAAATAATATTTATTAGATATAATATAACTATATAATTCTTAAGCTTAACAGTGAGGTCGTTACATTATGCAAACTAAACTTGTTCAAATTCATAACCTTCAGTCTATTGCGGCGACTTTTACGTTTACCGCATGTCGACGCGACAGGCTTACAAATGGAAATCTTAACATAAATTTTGTTTTATAATGGTTAGTACGTAGAAATTTACGTACCTAGTTTGTGATGTCTGAAATATTTTGTTTGCTATGTAGGTAACTCGATAAGTGTTGAGACAAGAAAAAACTATATAAGACTAGCTGTGCCCCACTGTTTCACCTGCGTTAATTTGAGGGAAAAACGTACTTAAATATTTTTAAACAATTTCTCTAAAAGTAGGTTGTTTGGTTTACCTCGTTGGTCGAGTGGTCGCAAGCGTTACTGCCGAGCAAGGGGTCTCAGGTTTGATTCCTGGGTCGTTCAACGTATTGAGTTTTTTTTTTTTAAAAATTCTTAGTAAAAGAGTGATGTTATATTTACTTTAAAAATTGAACTATATTTAAAAAAATGTCTCGAGAAGAGAAATAATAAAGGACGCAACGGAAGCTCTCAAAAAAGATTGTTTTTCCCCGTTTTTGTAACATTTCTTATTATTGCTCAGCTCCTATTGCTCGTAGCATCATGTTATATAGCCTATAGCCTTCCTCTGTAAATGGGCTATCCAAAACAAAAATATTTTTTTCAATTTGAACCAGTAGTTCCTGAGATTAGCACGTTTAAACAAACTCTTTAGCTTTATAATATTAGTATAGATATTAACAATATTTATTTTACATTTTTTTTAAATACTCTCCTTCATTCTCTATGCAAAGTTCCTTTCGCCTAAACCAACTATTAAAACACTTTTGCCAGTCTAGTCAGAACAAAAAGCAATCACAGGGAGCTAAATCAAGACTTAACGGTAGATGGGGCAAGGTTTCAACACCAGATTCTTCAAGAAACGCCTTTGTTCTGAGGGACGTATGTGATGAAGCATTGTCATGTTGCAGCATGATTCCCCGAACCTCAGTTTGTGGTCTTTTCTCTTACAGAGCGTGGAAAATTTTCGGCAATGCTACTGCTTTATACCATTCCGAGTTACCAGATCTATGATTTTCCAACATTGTTGTCGACACATGCCCGCTGCGAAAAAAAAACTAACCAACATTTTTTTGCCAACGTTACGAGGTCTTTGCAGTATTGTCGGCAACTTTCCTTCTGAAAGGACCCATACTGACAACTGTCTCTTATTTTTCGGATCATATTGATAAATCCACGTTTTGTTGCCTGTGATGGTTTCTGAAACACGTCTTGACGTTCCGTTTTTGCGGCACCAATCCACACGGGTCTGTTTTTCAGTGTCTGAGATCAAACACGGAATCGAATGACAACAAAGCTGCCTCTCTCCAAGATGCTGATGCAAAATAATGCTAACGCTCCCCGAACTAACGCCAAGAATCTTCTCTATATCTGAGTAATTCGTGGGTTTTTCTCGCACCGTCATTTCAGTAGTCCACATATTTTCTGCAGTTACTGCCGTTTATGGGCGACAACTTCTATGGTCATCTTCGAGGTTTGTTTTACCCCCTTTTAAATTCACTGAACCATCTAAAAACTGTTGCTCGAGGTGGGACAGACTCCCCTAACGGTAATTGTAATCGTTGAAGGCTAAGTTAAACCAAATTTAAAATCATAAAATATCATAGAGCGGAAATGTTCGTGGTAAAGCTCCATCGTTGCAAAGAAAAATGTGGGAACCGTCGTAGTTAAATGACTGTAACATTTTTTTTTCAGCTAGTAACCTGGCTACTTACGTTCTATTTTAAAATAATTGAAAAAAAATGTTTTTAAAAATATATAATACAGATACGTTTCATTTTTAAATTACGAGCATCTTAAAACTTATTGAGTGACCTACGTATTATCGATTTAAAAAAAAAACTGCAATTAGATTATCTAGATACACTTTTTGACGTGATCGATTTATAACATCTTATAAATCGATGAATGCCGGCTGCACGCACGAAAAAGCATGACTCATTGTCACGTTCTGCGAGCGAAAGTGCGGAACAAGTGACAAAGAGGCACGATCGGCCTAAGCGTTCGGCTTGGGACGCATCTATCTCTCTTCCACTCAATTGGCAGATGCGTCCGAGTAGAAGAGAAAAAATATTGTATTTGAATTAACGTGAACAGTGATAATAATTCAATTCAATTCATAAAAGTATGCAATTTTTCATCAATGTTTTCTTATGACGTAAAATTGTCGTCCCTAAACCGACTTTACAAACAACCATTTTTTTTTCTTAAAAATTAACAATTAATTTGTTTTTGTTGTCTCTGGACACTAACGTAAAAATGTGGCAGTATGAAATACTGATCGATATAATATGTGGTTTATTAAATAAATGTAAGACTAGTTAATAACTGCATCGTTATTCTTAATATCGACTCGAAAGTAGTTACGTGCATCGTAATAAAGCTTGTGTAATATAATTTATATAAGGTTAAGGTATGAAATATGAAGATAAATTGAGACTCCTGGTGCGTGATCTTCCTGGTTACGCCCCTGTTACTGTCTATGTTTTATTGATAACCAAGTAAAACTATTTGAGTGCAATATGATTGTTTGACTTAAATATGTGCTGAATGTATCATGTGTCTATTTAAATGTAAAACAAATAGAAAGCTTTTGATTAATGTTTTAAATTGAAATGAACATGTATATAAATCCCGCTTTAATACAGGGATTAGAGTCAGTGTTATTTAAACTATAAATGCGTTTTTATTCAGAGAAAAATAATACAAAGAGTCTAATTCAATTAAACGATATAGTTCCCTTGAGTTTTATAGACTCGAACGTTTTATTTAAATATAGGTTGTTATTAGTGTTATCTTTCCGTCTCCATGTCAATGTGCACGGTAAAACTTGATCTTGTAATATATTAAAACATAACGATAATAATATTTAGACAATCAACTGATAAAATTAACTTGCTTAAGTGCTGCACAGTGCATACATAAAATTAATCCTGTTACTTGTTCAGTTATGTAAATATATCGCATAATAATAAGTACTGTGCTTCAATTCGCACCTTCACGTCGACTATTATTATATAAAGTGTAAATATACTTTTTCATTACTAGACGTTTTGGATAAATATTGCTTTCGTTTTTATCACACTTATTGAACTTAGCGGATTTATGGCACATAGATATTACTAAATAAATTAGGTGATAAAATGTTCATAATTTATGTTTTGTTATATCATGAATTTTGAATAGTAACAAACAGTTTTCCTGTAATAAAGTTTATCTTAAGGAAAAAAAATACATCAAATATATGCATATAAATGTGTATTATAATAAATTTATTTTTATTAACAATTTGTGTATAACTAAAATTTTGTTTTAAAGATGATCTAGAATAATACCAATTTGCAGATCCGACTTTATTGCAGCACATTTTTAACTTACTCTTTCAGATTTGATATAGTCAGAAAGCTTGGCCAAGGCACGTATGGAAAGGTACAACTCGGTATTAATAAGAAAACTGGACAAGAGGTGGCGATCAAAACGATAAAAAAATGTAAAATTGAAACTGAGGCAGATCTTATTCGTATCAGACGAGAGGTTCAGATCATGTCTTCCGTCAGACATCCTAACATAGTTCATATTTATGAAGGTACCTAACATCATTATTATTTATTAATATTATATATTTATTTGCTCATCTTATGGGTTATGTAGAGTGCTATTATTTATATATGAATTAAATAAATATCTTTATCTACTCCCATGCTTTCAATCCTCTATAAAAGATTCTGAAACAGCTTACTGCCAACATTAAAACACCCAATGTCTTAATAACCATTATATCATCCAAACGAATGATATAATGTTGTACTGAATTTCATAATAACACTCCTTTGTTGTTGTTTTTTTTTTCGATTCCTTCTGCGCAAAGGGTTTACTCAACAGACAGCCACATTCTTACTGCTCGATGCGTGGTATTTGTATGAATTTCAAAAAAAGAACATCTATCTGTATGAATTTCAAAAAAAGAACATTGTCATTTGCGCGCGTTTTACAACCAGAACGCTGCGCGCTGTAAAAAGAAAGGAAATTTAGACTAGGCTGTATGGACTATAGTCCTTTGCCTTTCTCTATTGGGGATATAATTAAAAAAAAACAACTTAAAAAAAAGTAGGTTATTCAAACCCCCGCCATTTTTTTTCGATATTTTTATTTTTTTGTTTGGATTTAAAGCATGGGAGTAGATAAAGTCTTGTATGCAACTGTTGATGATTAGGTATTAAAACACTCATGTGATACTATTATCACACTCGGCTTCGCCTCTTGTGATAAACCCACATTCGTATTTTAATACCCCTTATTATACAACATTTACATAAATAACTATTTTTTAGGCAAATTAATATCTAGGTGAACAGTTGATACGAAACATCGAAAATGGGACTTTTTTTGGGTTCAACTTTCAGCCCACTCGTTAGGTCTTTGTCCTGCTGTTGGACAATATTAGGCCGTTACACATAACATCATGTTTCGACGTGGGCACACGAGACGCTAATTTTAACTTTGGCACCAAAAAGCTAATATTGTCATACGCTTTATAAGACGATAATTCATAATTATTGCGTTCAGATTGTATAAGTTATATGATAACTAAAATATATATCGAAAAATTAAACTATAATTATAAACGATTTTTTTTAAATACATTTAAAATAATTTCAGTATTTGAAAATAGCGAGAAGATGATTCTTGTAATGGAATATTGCTCGGGCGGTGAACTGTACGACTACCTCAGCCAGAAAAAAGTATTAGAAGAAGACGAAGCCAGAAGGTGGGAAAAATACGACTAACGTAGACTTAATAATTTTTCCATTGTTTAATAAAAAATAAATTACATTACAGGTTATTCCGGCAGATTGCAACCGCTGTTTATTATTGCCATATACATAAAATATGCCATAGGGATTTAAAATTAGAAAATGTTTTACTCGACGATACTGGTAGTGCTAAGGTGGGTGTAAGATTAATTTGTGTACAAAATTTATTTAACAGATCTGTTAAGTAATATGTTTTCAAATTTACAGATAGCTGATTTTGGTCTTTCAAACGTTTTTAAAGAAACATCTTTATTATCTACATTTTGTGGATCACCCCTTTACGCTTCGCCAGAAATAGTTAAAGGAACGCCTTACATAGGACCTGAGGTAAGTTTTGCAAATACAAGAGAGGTCAAAATTTTATTATTTCGACATCTTAATTTTTTTTTGTTTGTTTTCAGGTGGATTGTTGGTCATTAGGAGTCCTACTTTACACTCTAGTCTACGGAGCCATGCCTTTTGATGGATCAAACTTCAAGCGTCTCGTCCGTCAGATCAGCAATGGCGATTATTATGAACCTAAAAACCCATCAAGTATGACAACCATTTGAATATTAATTTTTCTAATATCATAAATGCGATGGATATATCTTACTAAATCACGCTAGAACGGCTGAACTGATCTGGATGAAAACATGGTATGGTATGTAGTTATGGAGATCCAGTATAACACATAGGCTACTTTTTATCCCGAAATATTGAAGGGATAGGAAGTTACTCGGATAAAACCGTAAGACGTAGCTAGTATTATATTATGTTATATCAGTAGTTTTTCTATTATAACATATCTGCCTGCATAATATAAATTACTTACGGCGAGTTGCACGAAACCGTCGCTAACTTTCCGTTAGTTAAGTTGCAATTAATCTTAAAATTAGTTGATCTTATGATTAATTTAAAGCTGTTGGAATTAATCATCCGTTAGATAGGTCTTTAATTAAACTTTTCATAATACACGATGTTGTCAATAACAGCTTGTAAAATTTGTTTAATCATTTTGTCTATTCTATGTCAAGTTTAATAATTTAAATTTTTTTGTCAATGTAGCGGCATCGCCCCTGATACGGGATATGTTGACCGTGGATCCTTTGAAAAGAGCGGACATCGCATACATATGTGATCATCCGTAAGTATTCCTTAAAAATTGTTAGTACAGTATAAAATACTAATTTTACTAAATGTTTAATATTGTAAAATATTCAGTTTAACTTATTGAAAAAGTACCTATTTGTTTTATCTATCGAGTTTTGAATCGGTTTGGTTCAAGTTGCACAAGTGAAATTATTATGTTATTTTGTTCTGACATTACGTCGAGTTTTGAGTTAAAAGTGTACCAATTACCTAACCCAATAAATACTAATATTATAAGTAGTATAATATTATACGAATATAATATATTATAGTAGTAGTAGTATCGATATTTACAATAATACGATGTCACATATAAATGGTGGTCAGATGGGTGAACACGGGGTGCGAGGCGTCGTGTCTGGAGGTGGCGGAGGCGCTGGCGGCCGAGACGCCCGTGCGCCTCGACCTGCTGCTGTCGCTGGCGCCCGCCGCGTCCTCCTGCTCCAACAGCGTGCTCGTGCCGCCGCAGGTACGTGCCGCGTGACGCCGCGCGACGCCGCGCCGGGGACACGGGGACACCGGGGACACGGAGACACAGGGGACACCGGGGATACAGAGACACGGGGCAAACCGGCGACACGGGGACACCGGGAAAACGGGCACATCGAGACACTGGGTACACGGAGACCCCGGGGACACGGGGACCTGGTACTGAGACGGACGGCCTTGCACGGCTGTTCATTAGCTCTTGAGTGTAGCTATAGATGCCCAATTCGTCTGGCACATGGAGCTATGGCGAATTTTTCAAATCGTTTCACTAGTGTCATAGTTTATCGTTTACAAACAAACAGTAGTATAAAAATTATAGACAGTTAAGTGATGAACATAATTTACACAGGAACCACCACAGGCGACCAAAATACCCGCCACTTCTACTGTATCTGTGTTCCGGTGCTGCAAATTATAAATATTGTCACTGGACTCATGCTGTAAGCTTGATACATGTACCAATAAGTGGAAGCTATTATTGTTCAGTGAATGACACATGCTCTAATCAAGTGACAATATTCGAGATGTTTTTTTATCTGACACCCACAGTACAGGGAAACCCGAAAGTATAAGGATACAGGAAAAATGTCTAAAAAACATTAGATCCTTATTTTTGAAAAAAAAATTGGCATAGTTAATTTTATTAGTTAAAAGTGAGCTGCCGAGTTTCGTGTATGGATTATTTTATTGTTTCATACGAAAAAAGTAAAAAATGACACGTACATTTTAATCTGGAACCTTTTTGCTAGGAACATTTTTGGCATAATTTTATTTTTTATAATAAAAATACTTATACATCATTTTTTGATGATAACAATACCCATTTAGAAATCAAGACAGATCAATAATTGATAACAACTATTGTTTCGTGTTAGGATTTTCAGGCGGTATTTGTCAGGTTACTGACCTGATTCTCTGAATCAGTTAAAAAAAAGTAAACTATAATATTTTAACTTATGTTTAAAGTTTCGCGTTATGTGTTATTTTTCATATTTATTTCGTCGTATCATTTAAATATGAGGTATTTACTTTTTTGCAACTCGAAATTTCGACAAAATTACATCCGTATAGTCAGGAGATGACTCTCAGGTATTAAAAGGTTTTTAATTATTTTTTTGCAGACCGACTTAGGACCGGAGGAGAGTTGTACGGATCTCACAAGTTCCACGTCGATGGCCGTTGAACCGAGTAACTCCGCCGAGAAGAGGATCTTAGAGCTCGTAGCGGGTATGAATTATATATTGTAGCATTATATAAGATATGTTTTGTTTACAATTTCAATGTTAAATCACTGAACGGATTGTAATGAGATTATTTGAAGACTTATAGAGAAAGACGTAGTGTGTTGTTTGAAAATAAATCTATACTTAAAACAAAGTATTAGTTGGTACACTTAAACTTACCATAAGTTAGTTGTTGTTACACTGATACCTACGGCAACATAAAAATACAAAAAAAAAACTTACCTTTTAATTGTTTTATATTTATACAAAATAGTAGAATTTAGCACGAATTTGAATGAACGATTTGAATCGAAATTAACGATTTTTGTAATAAAATATAATCATACGCATTTGTTATAATAATAACTAGTTCATACAAAAGAGTAATTTCAAAAACTATCATACGACTGTAAAACCAAGGAATTTATAACATAACTGGAACACTCAGTTAAAAATATAGTATATTCAAATGTTCACCTTGAAATAACGAACATAAGATTGAAATTTGTTTCCAACATGTAAAGAAGAAAAATCGTTCCGAGCAGGACCGTTGACTATATGGGATATTTTATTATAAAAATCATTTATTTTGTATTTTTATTATGTTAGAATGAACAAATAAAATGTTAATAGCGTAATATTTAAGCAAATTACCGCATAATCCCGATCGCTTAGAAAGTGTTCATAGCTATATGTATGTACTCTATATGCTCTAACAATAAGTCTTAAACTATTAGAGATCACGTTGTGATTTTTTTTGTGAAGAATAAGTACATTTAAAGCTTTAATTCAAGGTTAAAATATTAAAAATAAAAAAAGGTCGAAGTTACTCAAACATCGATTTGAAATGTTCACTTCCGGTTTAATATACGTAAAAAAATTCAAATTTAAAATCCAAAAAAAAAAATTAAAAACTTCCACTTTTTAACTCTAAAAAGCATACTTTCTTTTTTTTTTTACAAATGAATTGATACAAATAATAAGCATCCAAAAATAACGGACTTCATTCTAAGTAAATTTTTAAAAGCTCATATATCAGCAATGAAGCACCATACGAAAAAAACATTGTGTGTACATGTCCACGTCAACTAGAAGTATAACCGACCAGAGTATAAACAAAATTCACGACCTCATTTTTTTTTTTTTGGTTGTCCGCTTGACGTGAAATGCCCCGTATATTAATAAGATAATGTAAGGAAAGGTTATTTATTAATAAAATATTTTATTGATTATAAAATATATTTTATTATAATTATGTTATTACTCTATGGACGCAATATATATATATATATATATATATATATATATATATATTATAATTTGAAGCGTCTGTCCGAAAAACAGTAGAGTGAGAGAGCCGTATGCGTAAGAAAAAGGGAAGCCAGACAGACTGGCGCCGTTACGCGCTACGTAAGGAAGCGGTTTACCCACCTATAAGATGTTATCACTAAAAAAAAGATAAATGAATATACAATGAAAAAAATATTCGTATGTATGTCGCAGAGGGCGGCGAGGATGCCATCAAGCCGTCGCCGACACGCACGCTGGTGGCGGCCGCCGACAACAAGCGCAAGCTGGACGCCGCCGCCAGCGCCTCCTGTCTGCGCAAGAAGGAGCGCGTCACCAGGTGCCGCCCCCACGCCCCTCCTACCCGCCCCCGTCCCCTCTAACCTGTACTGTATCAGCTTGTAAACCACCCACAGCTGAGCGAAGGCCTCTTCTCCGTGTAGAAGGAGCTTAATTAAAAATTTAACTTCACCACGCTGCTCTACTGCGGGATGGCGGATATTTCCGTGCCACGAGTAACGATAGTTATCAGGTGTCTATGATAACAACCGGGACTGATGGCTTTACGTGTTCTCCGAGGCACGTTGTAGAGACCCACAGAGACACACCCAGATCGGAAACAAATATTTGTACAAATACAAATATCTGTCCCGAGCGGGAATCAAACATGCGACCGTCGGCGCGCGGCGTTGAGGCGACTACTCGCACCACTACACTAGAATGGTCGTCACCTCTAACCTATGCAATGCTAAATTTCATCTCATAAACTAAATTAAGAGAGATGGTCTCGTCCAAAATATCGCGTGAGTACCAGACGGTCGCGGATGTGAATTCGAGCTAGCGCAGCTGAGTTTTGAGGAGCTGAAGTTGTAATTAAAATGCGTCTTGTGCCCGGCGGTGCAAAATATAATCGTGAGGAAAACTGCATATTTTGATGCAGCAATGTGATTAATAGAGCTCTTTGGCTGAAGGTTTTATAAAAAAACAGGTCTTTAAAGGCAATTAAGTCTATTTGGCACCCTGTTAAGGTACCCACTACACTGTTGTCAATTAAAATTTAAAATTATAAAATTTATATTATCTATGGTTTGAAAATATTAGAAATTTTATTTTTATAATTTGATTTTATTATGTACATATATTATATCTTAATGAGTGTAGTAAATATAACAGTGACGAATTTATAAACAAAAGAATTAATTAAAAAATTAGAATACATAATAATTTCTTTTAACAGTTGCGCAAGTATGGCACCGCTATCTCCCGCATTACCTGAAGAAGATGCTAAGTCAGATTCTCCGCCACCGGAACAAGTTCCTGAAGATTCGGTAACGAGATTTAACTTAGACCATAGACAACAATAAAATATTCTCATATTTAATTTTAATAACAAAATTGAGTAGCTGATTATCAAAGAGAGGTAATTTAATAATGGTATAGGGGTTTAAATAATTTATATTAAAAAAGGGATACTTAAAAATTTGCCATTACAGAGTTTTGTTGGCCATCCCTTTAGTATATAATCTTTATATTTAATTCATTAGACAGTCTACCCAAGGCCGAATTTAAGGAAGGTCAACCGGGGCCTCCACGAAAGAAGGGCGCCCACAGTAGAGACTTCGGGAAAAAAAAATCAATTTCGACTAGTAAACACTAGTCATTTCATATATTTTTTTTCGCGTTTTTCCTTTGTTGCCCCGAGGCCTCCAGACCTCTAAATTCGGCTCTGAGTCTACCCGCTTCTTAATTATAGTGTTTTTTGTTCCAGATACAGCTAACTCAGCCCGCACTAAAGTGTTCAGCCACGATGACGATATCGCCGGCGCCGGTCAAGGAACAGCCCGAAGTTGAAGAGAGCGTACCCTACGACGAACACAAAGACAAACCTACACTCGTAATCAAGAAGAAAGTGTCGCCGCCAAAGAGTGACGAGAAATCTGAAAAATTAGAGGAGACGAAGGTATTTTTGTTACATTTAATGTTTAGCGTTACATAATATGTACAAAATAACAGGATCTTACTTAGGATCTAGCGTCAGTTTTGTGACGGGACTGTATCTTTTGAAATTACTAGTAATACTAATAGCGTTTAAATTACAAGTTATGAAAGTAAAATAAAAAGAATTAAATGAAAATAGGTACACAATTGTACTTTGACGGACGTTTTGTTGTCGAAATTATATGTTTCCAATAATCCAAATGAATAAATTTTATGTTCGATCTAAACTACACGGCGGTATAAATTAGATTAAACAAAACGGATTGGAATTGGATCGGTTTCTCTATCAATCTTATCTAAGTTACAATTATACTCTATAGTGATAAATATTTTATGTTTATGCATACAATAATTTTAATCAGGATACAACAAAGTCGAGTGCAGTATCGTCGGCGGCGGACAAGTTGACGTCACTGTCCCTCGCACAGCCGACTCCTGCGCCTGCGCCTGCACCGGCCAAACCTAAAAAACTCTCTATACCAGGTAAAAATCAAGACATGAATTTCTTCTTTTTCTTGGTATTTTTCTATAATTAGCCATCCCTCGCGGTTCCACACTCATAATATATAGATACCAGTCACATTGTTTGACGGTTTTGATGACTTAAACAAACACTTCTATTTTATTATACTAATTTATTAATTATGTACAAAGGTGGCCATGTCGGTAGCTTCAAAGAACAGTTCGAGAGACGTGCCTCTCTCACCGCCGCTCCGGAAATCAAACGCAACATTACTAAGCCAGGTATATTTCATATTTTTAAAACAATTAATGAGATTTAAATTTTTTATTTTTATTTTAGTAAACGTCTTTCTAAAGGTAATAATTTTTAAAATTACGCAGTAGATTCTGTGGTTAGCGCATTTAATAAGAAAACTTTTTAGCTTTATATTAATGCTAAATGATCCACGCAATTTCACGTGTATTTTTTTTTCTTGCTCCTCTTCTATGAGTCGTTGCATGATGTTATGTATACTCCTTGATAGACAACGATAGTAGCGTTCAGTGCGAAGTAACGCTGTACCATTACTCACAGAGACTTTCCAAATGCAATGTGTGAATGTGCAGTATGTGCCAGCTTAAGCTAAATTACAAGGGGTGGTTGAAAAGTTCGCGGCCTAGGGTACTTAACGATGAGCAATTAGCTTGTTACTCATGTCACTATTTGCGACACTCAGTAGTATTATGAAAGCAATCACTTATTAAGTTTGCACTCATAGTTCAATTATTTATCTAACAACAAATATCACCATGTGAGCCGAATCTGGAAATTCTCGGAATTTTGAACAACGCGCCGTGATAAAATTCCTCGTGAAGAAGGGAAATACATCGAAAGACATTTTCGAAGAGATGTCATCGGTTCATCAGGATTCTGCACCATCTTATGATGTTGAAAAAATGGGCCCGCGCCTATTTCAATAATGACAAGAGAGCTGTGAAGACGAGCCTCGCCCGATTTGCAGATGAGAACGAAATGAAAGCTGCGGTTGGTCATCATTTTGAAGTGAAAGATACAGAATATTTTTCGGCTGGGTTAAAGGCATTGTATGCGGGATGTGAGAAATGTATTTCACTCGAGGGAGATTATATTGAAAAATAAAAAATAGAAACCATATATTTTCTTACATTAAGTACGTAAGGCCGTGGACTTATCAGCCGTCCGTCGTACTTGTATTGTCGCATGATATCTTAAACATGGTTATGTTTGTCGCCAGTCGTGTCAAAGATCGCCAAGCCGAAGGCTCAGAGCGAGGACCGCGAGCTGTCGAGCAAGGCGCCCGACGGCGGCACCGTGCGCCTGCAGCAGATAGGCATTGAGCCGTCGCCGGTAAATATATATATCAGATATTTTTACTGTAATGTAATAGATTGTGAATGTCTCATAAAGGAGTATGTACTGTACTATATCAGCCTATAATCAACCTACTGCTGAGCGAAGGCCTCTTCTCCATATAGAAAAAGGGTTGGAGCTTAATCCATCACGCTGCTCTACTGCGGATTGGCGGATAATTGGCAGCCTACCATTTTTTTTTTGACGCTGTGAAATGCGTTGACGCATCCTGCCACCCGAAGGCGACGGGTATGTGGGACTCGCTGACTGCGAAGTCAGAATACCCACTAAAACACAGCGGTGCCCTCATCGTCGTACTAGGGCGCCACGGGATCGCTGGCGCATGCCACCATGACGCCCCGACGGTTGGCTCGCCTACGCGGGCCGCCTTCGTACATAGAGCGCTCGCGGGCACCGTGAGCTGCACCAGAGACCGGCGAACGGGGGAAACTGCGGCAGGTCATGATGACATAGCCGCAGTCTCCTCCGTGACCTGGTGCGTTGGGCTTTGGAGAGCGGTCGGAGTCTTTGCGACCGCTCTACCCCTCGATTTTGGGGGGCGGCACTCCCGTCCCTCCCATCATATGCGACGCCGGTTTGCCGGCGTCTGCGCAAACAGCGCAGCGCATTGCCCTGGTGCAGTTACGGGCAATGTGCCCCTCCACGCCACACCGGTAGCACGCGCCTCTGCGGTCGACCGCAGCCGGACAAGTCGGGCGAGTATGCCCGATACCCATGCATTTGTAGCAGCGCATGGGGCGCTGCTCCAAAACCTGGACCTTGGCCGAACTCCAGCCGACCAAGAGTCTGCCAGCCTCGGCCAGGGCCTTAGCGGCTGGGATCGGGTATCGCACGACAGTGCCACCCAACCCGCCAGGTCCGACCGCGATTGCGCCGACTTTGACGTTGCCGGCGTCGCACTTGCCCATCTTGGCTACCGCAATGGACACCGCCTCGCTGGTGACAGAGTCGTCTAGCCCAGAAATTCGCAGACTCGCGAGCTTCGTGGGTTGGACGACCCTCGCCAAGCTGCCAAATGCCGTTTGCAGCTCCTCTGCAAGGCGTCTTGCCGCTTCCGGGGTCTGCCCTTTCGGCAGCTCTAGAAGTCGTGCCCGGTAGCGGAACGCCGTATTTTTAGGCCACTTTCGATCCCAAGATCGGCCAGGTTCACCATTTCCGCCGCTCGCTCCAGCAGGTGGCAGTAGGTGACCCCCCGCGACTCGGCGTACTCCTCCAGCGCAATCAGCACTGCCGGAGCTCGGGGCGAATTGGCAGCCTACCATGAGTAACAATCGTTGTCAGGTCTCTATTATAACAACCGGGACCGACGGCTTTACGTGTTCTCCGTGGCACGGTGGAGAGACCCACAAGAACATACACCCAAACCGAAGACAAATATTTGTATAAATACAAATATCTGACTGCTGAGACTCGTTTGGTTAGTCTGCTTATAATTTAAGTCTGGGTCAGACCTATATAACAAAGTAAAAGAAACGTATCACACGTACTAACCTACGAAAGAACGCATGAGGACGGATGGCCTACGTGATAATTGAGTGTCGGTCGGTGCGCTATTAAGCTTCGGTATCTTGATCGTAACGCACAACGCTGCGGTATGCGGCATGCGGTGCCGGACATATAATCGTATGAAAAACTAGAACTACTAGAACAAGAGACACTTCTAGACGTTTTTCATACGATTATATGTCCGGCACCGCATACCGCATACCACAGCGTTGTGCGTTACGATCAAGAGACCGAAGCTTTACGTAACTTGCGCGATCACGAGAAATCGCTGTGGTGTCGAATTTCAGTACT
The DNA here is from genome assembly GCA_036937285.1 of Euphydryas editha. Taxonomy (NCBI): domain Eukaryota; kingdom Metazoa; phylum Arthropoda; class Insecta; order Lepidoptera; family Nymphalidae; genus Euphydryas; species Euphydryas editha. The sequence continues at coordinate 8,011,274 of JAUPFZ010000007.1, forward strand.
ATCTGAGCCTCAATTTGTATTGAAATTTGACACCACAGCGATTTCTCTCGATCGCGCAAGTTACGTAACAGTCCCATGGTCGCAGACGGCGCAGGCGGCGCAGGCCAGCGAGCGGGCCGAAAGCCGCGGCGGCGTGAAGAAGACGGAGAGCGAGCCGACGCACGGCAGCGCGCCCGTCGACCCCAGCGCGCTGCTGCAGGATGCGCGCAGGTGGGCGCTGCGTAACTTTTTAGCGCTTTATTCTTTATTTTAATAGGTAGGGAACTGATGGCAATTTAAGTATATGATTTCATCGTCGTTCATATCTAGACCTATGTTAACTACTTATTAGCGAGCTCAGGTAAATGATTTTTCTTATAAATATTTCCGAAATTGTAAAAAAAGCAGTCAAAATTATATTATCGTTTCTGTCATCAATTATATCTTATTAAATACATTTTATAGACAGTGAAATTAAAGCTGGCAGAAGTCAAGATGGTGGGTGTTTTTATAAAAATATTTTTTATTTTTTACAGTTTAATAATTATTAACCTAAATTGCCACCAGCTCCCTAGCTATAACCTCGTAAGTCCCCGCATACTTGTACACGTACAAATTAACAGAACCAGTTCAGACCTGACATTTACCTGACATTTTTTTAACTACATAGATGGCGTAACTGTCTAAATACAAATTTTTACAAATTTTTCACTCCCCATTTACCTGTTCTGTTCTTATCAGATTTATAAAAGTTGATTATGCTTAAAATTGGCTTTGAGACTGAATTTTATAATTGTTTTGATAAGAAAAAAAATTAGTTATGTTGCAATACATAGTAAACATACTGTAAAAATACAGACAATAAGACTTCACTTCAAAATATCTCTAAAATCGTCATATTTTTGTCTCGGTCTGAAGCACTATTCTTAGTTTGTACTTGGTATGATACAGTCGGCAGATATGACTACCGCTGTTAAAAAAAAGGGACTCACGAGGTTAAAGACTTTTATATTAACTGCTCAATCAGAAGCAGATTCACGATTTCGCGGACGCAGTAAATTATTATACTGTAGCAGTAATTACCGACTGACCGACGATGATTAATTAAGACTATCTACTGATAGCCAGGCAATCTAATAAATCTAAGCGCTGATTGCGCTTTTTCAGTCCATTTATCCATCCATCTATTAGGGAGTTTGAAATCACATTTGATTATAGAGTAACAATTCTTACAGATTCACGGTGACTTAACATATATTCAAAGTAAAATTCATAACCTGATGCCGCTTTTTATTACGTTATGATCGCCCAAAGAAAATATAAATATTGTTTAAACCGTCTGACGTTATAGACTCTTTGAGACCATTTATTCTTTCGTCAGTACTGACATGGCCTGTGTGGAATAAAATATAGCGACAGCGCCATGTCCTGCCTTTCCAGGCCATGTCGCCATGTCAGTCACTGATGACCGACATGGCTTACACAGGTACTACATCTATCAGGCACAGGTGAATAACATGGCTAGTAAGGTGTTAATAATGACGTTCGTTCCCAGGAGCCTACAGAACTCGATGGCGAAGCTGGCGGAAGAGCGCGCGGGAGAGGACAGCCGCCGGCGCGCCGCCAGGGACATCATCTCCTCCGCCATCCGCACAGGTACTGTAGCAGCATATTGTCTATCACTACAGGGTAAAGGCTAATATTTAAGAAAAGGATCAAAGCTTACACTTCTTCACTGTGGACTGGTGGATATATATCACAGAATTTTACGCCAGAGGTCAATGTTTCCTCAAGATCTTTTTCTTCACCGCTGAACTCAAAATAAATATTCACGTTTTAAACGTTTTAGTCATCGTTATTAATTATATAATGTGCAGGCAAGCCGCCGGTACCGTACGGGCGCTCGTCGTCTGCAGGCGTGGCGACGCTCCTGTCGCCGCCCGGCACGCCCGGCGCGCCCGGTACTCCTGGCACTCCCGGCGCGTCTGCGTCGCCTGCGCAGGCGCCGCGAGTGTTCCGCACCGAAGCGCTGCATCGCGTCGATGACCATCGCAACAGGTAGAAATATTTCAAGAACTCGTAGCACGCAGTGCTATGAGCGCCCAGCTTGTATAAATGTCGTGGCCATATCGTAGAATTGCCCACATCATGAAACGCTTGAGAATTTCATGAAGTGTGCGTGGACAACTAAACTCGACCAGCTCATTAAATCGTAAACGTTTAACGATTTTGTCATCCACGATTGGCCATATCGTGAAAATAGGGTGTCCATGAAATATATAATAAAAATTCCGAATATGTTAGGTTAGATCTTTTTTTCCTTTTCTTGAATGTAAAAAGACCCAGAATATGTTAGGTTATATAATGTATTAATCATCCGCAGTTTCCAAATGTCATATTTAGATAGTAAGTAATAGTCCATAGACTTTCGCATGGTCACCCTACTTTTCCTATTTGTTTTATAAGCGATATAATCAAATAATCTTGATTAATTCACGAAGTAACGCGCGTTGGTTAATCATATCGACTAACGATTTGTTATCATTGATCTGGCTAAGGCACATCATGATGTGGCCAACGGACATTTCATGAAATGCGACCATTTCATTAAATTTTCGAGCATTTAATAACGTGAGAAATTTTACGATATGGACACGACATAAATACAGTAATGGAATAAATGTAAATATCAAGAGGTATAATTAAATAAAGAGGCTCTTTTTTATCCATACTTCAGTTAACCCCAAAAGAAGTGTTACGTAATTTTAAGTGGATAGGAAGGTTTCGTATAGTTTATTCGGTCAATAAAATGTAGTTACGCCCTGCACTCACTTATTCTTTATTTTCTTCTTGGCCTTTATTTTCTATATTCGAGATGACGACACAATATTGACTTGATTTTATTACTAGCATCTAGATGTAAATTTTGATAACCTCATACAAAAACGATATTACGTACTTAATGTACTCGGGGCTTTTCCCTCTATGACCACAGACCTGAAAGACGCCAATTTGATCGAAATGGAGAAATTCATAAACAATAGATATATATATACACTCATTTGCAAAAAAAACGGGCGGTTTCGATTTTCTTCCTGGCTGAAAAAAATAAAATACCAAAAAGGTTTTAATCATTTGAACATGTTACTGGCCAGTTATAAAAGTGCCATAATGTTTATAAGAGTACATTCCAAATTCAAATTTTTGACTGAGCCTGGTTTTCAAAGAAAATAACTTTTAACTACATTTTGTGGCGCGAATTCCCTATAGTTAATATCGACTCTAATTAACTTTTTGTCAATTTTTATTAAATTATCTGGTGTCCTTGACATTTAAAAATATTGTTATTGCTGTTTAGCAATCTCGAAAATGGTAGATAAAGTGATAAAAGCGAGCAAAATTATTGCGCTGCTTGAAGAAGGTTGCAGTCAATGCTTCGTGGCTCAGAGGCTAAAGGTGAGTCGGTCGACAGTTCAAAGGACCTGGCAGCGCTATCAAGAGACCGGTTCCGTCAAGAGAAGGCCTGATTCTGGCAGAAAGACATGTACCGAACCACGGGATGATCGTTTTCTAGTTAGTCAAGCGTTGAGAAATCGCAAATCTTCTTATGTGGACCTCAAGAACACCCTCGAAGAAGTAAGAAATGTGCAAATAAGTCTATGGACGGTCAGGAGGAGGCTTCTCGCTGCTAATATACCCAGTCATCGCCCGGCGCGCGGCCCTAAATTACTCCGTGGACATCGAGTTGCCAGGCTTAGCTTCGCTCGAAATTGTGTGTCATGGACTCATGAAGACTGGGATAGGGTATTGTTCTCCGATGAAGCCAGGATATCTCTGCATGGTGAAGACCGACGTCGGCGAGTGCTACGTAGACGAGGAGAACGCTTTGCAGAGGCATGTTTTGAAGAAATCACACCTTATGGAGGGGGCTCTGTTATGTTTTGGGCAGGAATAAATTCTATGGATCGTACGGAGTTAGTCTTCATCGAAAACGGTACACTGACTGGACACCGATACATAACGGAAGTTCTAATTCCTTATGCACAACCCGCTTTAACCGCTCTTGGCGAAAACTCAATTTTTATGGACGACAACGCTCGCGCCCACCCACGCGCGCACCGGTCTGGCGGTGTGGATGCGTATATGCTAGAAGTCGGAATTCGTCGTTTGGACTGGCCAGCTAGAAGTCCGGACCTCAATCCCATAGAGCATGTCTAGGACGTTCTGAAGCGACGAGTGAGATCAGTGCAGCCGGCTCCGCAGACCATCAGAGAGCTAAAGAATGTGATTACCGCGGAGTGGGAACGTATTCCCCAGGAAACTATAAAAGATATACTCACTAGCATGCCCAGACGAATGCAAGCTGTGATTTCAGCAAGAGGGGGTCACACTCAATACTAAACTTTTATCTGCTTTTAATGTATTCAAGAAAAACAAAGAAATTAATATAAATAATAAATAATAAATATACATTAACCAACAATCACACCACGTTAACCTAGCCCCGTGCTAAGTTCGTAAGAACTTGTGTTACAGGTACTAGGAACGGAAATAAATTTAAGATATAAATACATATATACATAAATACACATCCATGACCCGGTGCAGACATCTATATTCGTCATACAGATTATCTGCACCTGGCGGGATTCGAACCCGCGACCGCTGCGTAGAGTGTCCAGTTGCCTGACCACTCGACCAGCCGGCCGTCAATTCGTCAGTCCGTTAATGCGTTTCATTTTTATTTAGCGAGCAGGTACAATCATAGTGTTTTGAGCTTAAACATTATTTCTTAATAATTTAATTAAAATGTTATGATAAAACTGATGAAAACTATTCCTTCCTAATTAATTTATAAAATTCTGAGGATAACAATACCTAAAATTGTCAAACAAACTAATAGTAACTATAAAATAGTTCTTTGCTTAAGTGCCCGTTTTTTTTGCAAAAGAGTTTATATATATATATATAGCATCTATATTATGTATAATGTACTAACGGACGCGTTTTGACGCGTTTGAACGATCGACGACACATAATGTCTCAACTCGAAAGGTCATTGAGGTATCATTGACATCATTCTCTCGTGTTTCTTTGACACCCATTGACTTAATTCAATACGATGCTGGTTATGCGTCAATGACTGTCCGGAGAACTCCTCACAGCATTGTCAACTCTTCATATGAAATGCGAGAAGATATTTTTTTCAACGTTTTTAAACGCAACTAAAACAATTACAGAGGCGTCTCCGTGGAGCGTATCATCCCGATCACGATGACAGGCGAGGAGCCCACGGCCACGTCGCCCGCCACGCCCGTCGCGTCGCCGCCCGCCTCGCTCGCGTCACCCGTGTCGCCCGTCTCGCCCGCGGGCTCGCGCGTCACGCCTCTAAGGTGAGTTACTCGATAAACCAATGTCTCGAATCCATGTTGTACTAATAATGTTACTATACAGAATATTAATCTAGCTTGTTCGAATGCGCTGATCTCAAAATCTTCCAGTCCGATTTAAAAAAAAATCTTAATTTTTAGAAAGTATAATAAAGAAATCATATACCAAATGTCATCATCGTCGTCGGTTGACGCTTTATCATCAATGATTATGGACCTAATGAATTGAACTGTAACAGTGACTAAACATCAAACTGCTGGAAAAAAGACTCGTCTACATTTAGAAGGATTGCTTAATCCGCTCCGCTGTTCTACTGTGTATTGGCGGATAATTTTCTTAATGATCATTAAAAATTTTCTTGGATAATGACCGAAACCGACTGTCTGACGTGCTCTCCGAAGCACGTTCGGCAGATCTACTAGGACATAGGGACACCAAGACTAGAAAATATTTGTAGAAATACAAATCTGCTTCGAGCGGGAATCAAACCCGCGACCGGTGGCGTTAAGGCGACTACTCGCAATTTTAAACGGTTCACCTATTATTACCAATAATTTAATTCAGAATGAACATTTATATGTATGTATGTACGTATATATATGTTTCTACATATAATGTACGAATTTATGTATGTATTTGTATGTACTTACACAATATAGGTTGTGTATGTATCTTAATTTATATATGTTGAGCGTATGCTTTAAACTATATTTTACTGTCTTGTTTTTTTTCTTTCTTTTTTATCTTTCATTATATACCTTACGGTAACGTCATCCTTACCGTCATGGGTTGACCGGTAGTGATCTCTTCTAGAGACTAGTTCGCCCTTGCCAAAATTCAATGTAAGTAAAAATTGTATAAAAGTTTTACTGTGCAATAAAAAATATAATAATAATTCGAATGCGCGCAGACGACTGACGTCGGTGGAGTCGACGGGCGAGGCCGCGTCGCCGTCGACGGGCGAGCCCATCAAGAAGTCGGCGCGCGAGTTCATCATCCCCATCGCGGTGGAGGGCAAGGGCTACGTGACGCCGCGCCAGCGCAGCCTCGAGCCCGACGCGCTGCCCGCGCGCCTCGCCCGCGCCGCGCCGCGCCCGCGCCGCATCAGGTGCGCCCTCCGCGCTCCGCCCTCCGCCCACTTTTTTTGACAGCTCACGCTTCATGCGAGTAATATTATACTTCATGCACGGGTACCACTCCCCTTGTTGATGTGCCACACAACGATTACTACGATTGTGCCACAGATTACCAATAGTCGGTAGAAATAAATGCTAATATGCAAATAAGGTGTAATATGTTATTAAAAATAGAAAGACAACAAAACGTCAACAAAAATAAAATGGACAATGTAATTGAAGCTCAGCTAGTATTGAAATTCGACACCACAGCGATTTGTCCCCATCGCGTAAGTTACGTAATAGACCACCGGACCGACGTATACGTGTTCGTCGGGGGGCTGCGGATTGGTTCTAGTTCGTAACTTTAGAATAATTAAAATATAATAAGGTATTTATATGATACATATTCGTAGTAGTAATTTTTATTATTTAAAATTAAATAAAATAAATAATAGAACATATCCATTGTAATCAATATTTACATAAACGAACGGAAGTTATTATTTTACTATGCAATTAAATAAATTATATAAATTTGTTGAAATTAATTGAATTTAATAAATAACTTATAATTTTTTTTACAGCAGTCTAGTCAGTGGTGGTGAATCGGAAGAAGAAGACGATACTCACATGCATAGATTAAGGTGAGTCGTGATTTTTAATACATTTATATATTTTATATATGTCTTATACTATATATGTCTTATATTATATATATATATATATATATAAATACTAATTAAGGTAATTTTAAAACGGTTTTGATAAACATTAATCATTGACTAATTAGGAAGAGATTAGAACTCGATGCCTTTATACGATTATGATTAAAATAGAGGAAGCGATCGCGCGGTATCGCCGCGATTATCGTAAATTACTCAATTTTAGCTAATAGGCCCGCGCATATGCTTATATTTGTCTAAACCTTATCTCTCATACAAGTCTAACTCCGATGAACATTTAATTAGTTTAACTAATTTGTTTTAGATCTACTCGAGCTGCACGCGCGGAGTCTGTGAGCTCCGGCGAGGAAGACGAAGAAGACGAGGGTTTCCATCTCCTCACTGCTGAGAATCTCTTCTCCACTCTGTTACACAGAGTATGTATTTAAATTATTTTATTATTAGTGACATAACATGAACATTTAAACTAATTAGGATATACATAAGACTAGGCTGTATAGTGTGAAATCTTTGCCTTTTTTGGAAAACATTATTGTCCTTTACATCCGGGGGTTCCCGCAGGTGCGCGCGCTAACACAGCGCCTCAACGGCGAGGAGGGCCCCGGCTTCCAGCACCCGCACTCGCTCTTCAACAACCTGCAATCACCCTTCTTCAACAGGTAAGATCTAACCCCTCTTACTTTCTTTCACTTTTCAGACATTGCTTTATGGAACTTGAGGTAAGAAGTATCTCACTCTCGAGTGAAATATTTCTGAATTTGGTTCGATAACTCTTAATTGTTTTAAATAAATTAATTAACAATGATTTAAAAATGCATTTTATTACAATGCTATATGATAAAAAATACTATTATTTTTACCCTAAAAATATATTTCATTATTTAGTGCTTTTTTAAAATGTGGAACATTTTAAACGATGAAAAAAAATTACTTCTTAGTCTCGTTATCTTTTATCAACACTCCATACAGTACTCTCATGCGTTTTTTTTCTATAAAGTTATACATACAGTGGACAATACACAACGGCTTAGTACTGTTTCATTAGAAAATAACAATAATCTGCCAGATTGTTATGTAAAATTTCAATAGCTGAGAAACAACAAGAATATTGTACAATATTGTTGTCAAATTGCAATTCGAAAGCGATAACTTTAAATTGTTTTTGTGTAATACAGTCATATATAATTAATACAGAAAAATGGGTTGTAATATGACTGCAAAATTAACGCAATTTACTTAACTTTTTAGCTAGTTGGATTGCTCGACTAGTATTATAAGACTCTTCGAGCATCTTGTCCGCTCTATTTATGATAATGCAATATTCATAAAACACTTATTGAAGTGGGCAGATAAAAGAGATGTACAATGCTGCCAAACGATAAATATCCACCTCAACCCCCCCCCCCCCCACCGCTGACGTCAACTTTTTAACTTTGAATTTAATCCCCATCTCTCATTAATATTAATTAATCATAAATAATTTGGTTTATTTTTAAAGTGATTAATCATCATCATGACCAAAGTAAGGGCTCGTGACAATACTGCAATCTTATTCGAAACTTATTCATATTAGTAATTTTTTAATATTTATTTCATTTTCTTTCATAATAACTCGCGCTGCGATCCAAATGAAGATAGTCATTTCGTTCGTTTTTTTTAATCGTGTTCCAACTACTGTTTACATTTTAAAATTAATAAGGCTAGAATAGGTAGTGTAATAAAATTGCAGCAGCAGCATACTAGTGACATCCTCCATTCCTTTGTAAAATAACTAATATGAATAAATCTCATGTTTCATAACATTTCAATGCAATAAAATATTTAACGCTATTTAGAGGTGTTTTTAAATATATTTTTTTTCAATCCAGGTTATTCCAGGTACATAATTAATAATATCGCATGCTTTTCTGTGAACAGACTAATAAATAATGACGTTTTTTCCGCATGCAGCCCCCACTTACCGCGAAGAAATCTCTTGTAAGTATCAAAAGTTTACATCAAATCATTGTAAATGAACAAGCAATGTTTAATACAGTACATTACGTATCATTTTTTTATTAGTATTTATATATATTAATAGTTTTTATACTTTTATCACATGCAGCACCCATAGATATATGGAAAGTAAAAGAAGCGTTTCAGAAACGTGAGTCTTATGATATAAGATTTAGATTTCAAACAAGTATGCTTAATTAAAAAAATCAAAAAACCCGACTGCGTAAACTACTCTTATTATAAACTAAAAAGAATAAAACAATTTACTAGCTTTCATTTGATACCCATATTGCTACAATAAGAAAAAAAATTTAAACCCCCCCCCCCTCATTCCGCCCTTTGCGGGCACCATTTTGAAAATTTATATAGCCTATGTCACTACTACAATTTAGACAAATCCAACGACACCTCATATATCAAAAACCGTCCAGCCGTTTAGGCTGTAGGGTGTGCCAAAGAAATGGATATACATACATACACTCGAAAAACATAACCCTCCTTCTGTCGCAGTCGGGTAAATATACTCAAATGATATTAAAAATCTATATCACACATGTATATTCAAGGTGTCTCTAATACTGACGATGATATATGCAGAGTTTTATTTCTGAACGCATCCTATATTATTAGTGACAGAATGGGTGATCTAAAACTAAATCTCTATGAAATCAATTTTAATATAGTTAATTTTTGTCTTAAGGATGTGTATAAGGTCAAATTACGTAGTACATCTAATTAATTTTTAAACTTAATTAATAATAATAAATAAATAATAAATAAATTTTATTAAAGACAAATACAGTCCACTTGTTAGTAACAAAGAAACCTTACAACTATGTTAGTAATATATAATATATAAATAAATAAATAAATAAAAGTGTTAGTAACATTTTAAAAACTTAAAAATTAATGTTAGTATACTACATAACACAATTTGGACTCTTTAAATGTTGACTCTTTAATTAAATGTAAATTGTATCCAGCGATATTTCCTGTTAATTATGATTAGTTTCTATAATAGATTTTTTATTTTTTATAATTAAATATTATTTAAAAAAAAAATTTAACACTGAATTTGACTACCGCGTAGTCGGAATAATACGTTATATATTGTTTATGAAATAAAAATGTATTTTCATATATGATTTTTACATATTAATTTAAAATGGAGAGGAAAATAAAGAGCACGTTATTGTCGAAATGCTGTCGCCAAATTTTTATATTTCAAATGGCGGCCTAACATCTACACCGGTAGTGAGTTCACAACGAATAATTTCATGAACTTCTAAACAAAACATCTCTCTGCAGTTATCGGAAACCTCACTTGTTTTCGGTCTTGAAAAATCGCAAATCGTCTGAACTTACTAATAATAAGTTTTATAACCGTACAAGTTTTATAGAAGAACATAAATTTTTCAATTCTTTTAAAAATTATTGCATTTCCGGTAAAAATAACATTGAGTAAATGGTGACTTTAAAATGAATTATTTCGCAGAGGTACCTATTTCTCTATATCAATCGATGCAGCATCATTTACTCTATAAAATATTTCAAATTCAAGGCAGCCATCTAAAAATTCATAAATGTTATACACATCCTTAAAATTTCCCTCTATCGTTTACTGTTTCGGATTAGTCCATACTGTCAGTATATTTGCAAGTGTATATCTCACCGAGAGCGTGTGTCGCAGGCGCGAGGGCTGGGGCTCGCGCGACCTGCACGCGCCCTTCGACTCCATGTTCGGCAAGCGGCCCGCCGCGCCCCGAGGTGAGTGCCGCACGCTCGCACGACGGACGCGTTGCCGATACCCGCACGCTTGCGCGACAGCCGCGCCACGCGAGCTTACATCGACACATTCCGACTTTCTTGTACATTATGACATTTAAAAAAATAACCTTGTACATAAACTTTCGTTTCGCTGACTTATGGGAATCATGTCATTCTTTATCATTAACTTTTAAATACGGAATCTTGTTTAAAAAAAAATTCTTTTACTTTTTTTTAACTCAATTTTAAATTTCAATTATAATGGTTTTTCAGTTGCAGTTTTTTATTTGAATTATTAAAAATTGAATTCAGATGCAACTTCAAATACTTAAATTATTAAATGCTGAAATGTCGTCTAAGGAACCTAAATGTACAAATACATCATTCATATGCATTCAAGGCACAGCCACTAGCTAGGCTCCGCACGGCTCCCACTCACAATACAGCTTTCACTAAACAAATCGATTAACTATGTACCGAGACTGACAATTAAGTCAAAAACTATATTTTCGAGATAGAGTCGCGTCGGGTATTAGTAACGTATTCTGTCTAAGTTTATCTTTAAATAACAGACACGTTTAGCAGGCTGTTACGAATATTAATATATTCAAAATAGTCTGTTTATGTTTAAGTGTGTTTTTAGATTTTATTAACACTACTAAATTTAACTTTTTCTTTGCATTGTAGTGATTACATTGTTTTATAAAGCATTTATTGTGCAGGTGTGGAATTTTTTCTACCCTCTAACATTAGCAGGAAAATGTTGCCTTGCTCTCAATTATCATAAATTAATTTTCGTAGCTACGTATTATTGCATGAAGTTTTCAAGAAAAAAAAGCATCGTTTACGTCGCGTAGTAAGTGCCGAGGCAACGCAGTATTGTTTGAATGACGTAGAATAAATTTATTTTTACTTAAAATTTCGACATACATTACAAGGCCAAAATCGAACATCAACAGTTAATTAATTTGTTTGGAAAGAGTCACAGCCTTGACGTAGTTAGTCGATGTTGTACGGTAGTCGAGTATCCGCTAGCGAAGTCGGGTACGTAGCCACACAAGCGGAGCGGGCGCGGGCGCGGGCAGCGGACACGCAGTAGTGAGGTTGTGTTGGTGTGGTTGCAGTTGGGTTGCGCGTTACACTGCATGCTCCGACCAAATCTTCACTTCACAGCGGCTCCGGCGCCGACCACAAACCCACCACAAACGCCACGCAAGAATAGGTACTTAACTATTATTATTTCTTCATTTTGTGTTTTTTGTGTTGCGCATCGCGCGTTGCGGCTGATATCAGAAAACGGACGCCTCCGTTATGTGGAATCGCTAATGCAATGATTAATTATTTAGAACGCATTCTGGTAAATCATTTTGGTTCCGAAAGCAACATTTTAATGCATACATTTGTTGTGTTTTTTGGTTTGCATTTTCGCTTTTAGTATGACTTTAATCTGTTAATTTTTACTTAAACTAAACTTATAACTATTAACAAGTCGCATCGATGTCTGCATCTCCTAATCGAAAGAAAAAACTTCACGACTCGAAGGTTTCCCCTCCGAGTCGTATCTACGAAGAAAATCGGTTCGCTACCGGAGGTGTATACCGACACGAGTCGACCCACCATCTATGTAACGACACTGTAAATATACCATCCTAGCGAACGTCATGCATGATCGAAATCGTGTGTTTTCGATTACATTGCAGGTAGTAGTAAGAAAACCGCCAAGCACCAAACGCGAGCCTCGCCAAATTCGGAGGCGAACGCCCCCGACGGACTGGACCTGTCAGATCTGGACTTGAGTTCGATAGAGTTCTCGGAGCGTGAGATGCAGGCGCTGTCAGGGCTGACGCCGGCGCTGTCGCGGCGCCTGCAGCGCCAGCTGCTCGCGCACCTCCCGCCGCGCGCCGCCGCGCGCCTGCGCCGCACGCTGTCGCTGCACGCCACGCCGCCCGCCCCCGGCCCCGCCGCCGCCGCCGCCGCCGCCGCCCGCCCGCCCTACGGCCGCAGCCAGTCCGCGTCCAAGGCGCTCGAGACGAGGTGCCCGGACGACTCCGGCGACCTGAAGCCAGAGGAGCCCCGAGTCGGCCCCGACGATCCGCCTATCGATGGTGAAAACCTTTCGAAAAAATCAATAGACGAACCTCCCGAACGGCCTTCCGAGCCCCCCGCGTTTGAAAAGTCAAAACTTGATGATGACACCGACGACTTGTCTGCATCACAATTTTGTACTTTGCCTCGTCTTAGACGACGTAAGACTCAGTCGAAAGAACCGGAGTCGCCACCTTCTATTACGGACTCCAAGCATGAGAGCGCCTCGAAAATATTATCTTTGATGAAGGATTCCGATAGTTCTAAAATCGAAAACGTACGACGTATTAAGGAACGCCCGTTATTAAGTAAATATTTAGCACCTGAAAAACATAATTCTTTGGACGAGACGACCTATTTATCGGAAGGTAGTATTTTATCAGAACCTAGTTATATTGCAGCGTACGGATCGCCTGCGGTGCTTAATACTCCAGTATCGTCTTTTAGACGTCATTCTCTACGATTAAGTGGAGACCAATCGAAAAAACGTATTTCTAGATTCCTGCGTTCAGATTTCTTTGATACACCTCCAGACGAGAGTTTATATGCTAAGCATAAAAAAGAAAAAGAATTAGAAACTCAAAAAATCTTAAAAGAAATTAGAGAAAAGAAAAATAAATCGTTAAACACAACTGCGAAAAGCCCGATCGAAACGAATGATTTGCAATTTACGTCTAAAGAAGAAAACTCTAGAAAATGTTTATCTCCTGTAACTAATACAATATTAAAAGATCGAAGCAGATCAAATACACCATTTTTCCCAATTTTAGATAATATAAAGGAGACAAATTTAGACTCTTCCTTAATATTGTTACAAACAAAAGAACCAAAAGAAGACAATGAAATGAAGTCTAAACCTAATAACATGTATTTAGATTCAAAATTAAGCCGGCCTAAGAGCTATCCCATCAAAAATGTCGAAAAATATGATAATGCGACTACAAACGTGATGACAGATAGTTGTAGAAATGGTGACAATGAAGTAGAAGATAAGAAAGCTGTAAGGGAGTCAAAATTAATTCGACCAAAGAGCTATCCAACAAGCAATACATCTCCAGAAAAAGTTTATATGAATCGTAATAATACAAAAGAAGAAATAAAATCTTCAAAAGAAACAAATTCCTTAGAAAACAAGACCGATGTAGAAGTTAGTTTTAGTATAACTTTACCTAAAAAACTGAAATCTGTAGAAACAGAATCACAGTCGAAACAAGGACCGGTATGTTCAAAATTGGAAAATAAAGTAGATAGTGACTCAACTTTGACTTTAAAGAAATACAAAGTAATAAATTCCAAAGGTAAAAATGAAAAGGTGGAAAGTTCTGAATTACAAGTGAATAATAATAACGATGAGTTAAAAAATGCCAAAAATGGTATAATAAAAGACGATGTTAAGCCGATTTTAACAGAAAACCAAACAAATAACAAAAAAGGAGTAATTAAAAAGAAAATTGTTAAAAAAGTGTCGTCAAAATCCAAAACTGATTTAAATGTTTTAGATGCCAACGAATCTAAATGTTCTGGCGATAAAAAGAAGGTCATAAAAAAGGTGAAAGAAAAAGATAAAATTATAGATGATAATACGCCAAGTGTTCCAAAAAAGAAATCAGTTTTACAATCGATTGGACATAAATTAGAAAAATTAGCATCGTCTAAGTCAAATTCACCCGAAAAAGTTTCTAATTGTAGTATACCATTAAATGATAAAAACGACGACTCAACTTTTAAACAAAATCGAAATCAACGTGAACACTCAGTCCCAGCTAACATTGAAGCTGTTTCAGAATCAAACTTAATTAAAAGAGCTGTTACGATAACTGATGTTGCTGCTCTAGAAAATCAAAATAGTGACAATAATAAAACGACAGTTTCAAAAGTTTTAGGTTTATTCAAAAGGTTTGAACCAAAAGAAAAGAACACTAAAGCCAATATAGAAAAAAATAGTAAAGAAAATATTAACATAAACAATGAGTGTTTAAGTAAAAAGGAAAGTATATGTTCGAATAACTCTGAAGATAAACCAAAACGGCCAAATTCTTTATTATTAAATGGATTAGGACGTAAAAATAAATATAACAGGTCATCGAGTGAAGATGACCCTGTGATAAATATAGAAAATAGTGAACGCCAAGTACTTAAAAAAGAAAATGATTCCAAACCAACTTTAAAATTAGATTTCTCTAGGTTGCCAAGAGTAAAAAAAATAGTTCCTACTAATCCTGTGATAGAACCGCAAATAATGACTTTTTCTAATGTTGAAAAATATGTCGATAAAAATGATATTTTGGATAAAAACGGAACAAGTTTAGATATTGAAAATAAAGATTCTTCTGATACAATGAAGCGAAGTCGGTCTCGCAGTAGGTCAATATATTCTAATTCTGATATTAAGTCTGAAGTAAGTCCAGACTTTAAAGATAAACATCCACTAAATGATAGCTCACATCACCTATCTATTCGAAATCACGAATCAATAAGTCCAGAAAAGGAGGATATAGTTGACAGAATCAGAAGAAAAAGCTTTTATTCACGATTTAACGAGAAAAAACAAAGAAGAAAAAGTAGTTTAGTTGGTCCTGGAGCTACGGAATACGATCCGTTGGCACGAATACATTCCCATGTAACAGAGTCAAAGTATGATATGTCACCGACATCTCCGGGAAGTTATGACCTTTCACCTGGTTTATCTGTTGGATCAGATTTATCACCGTCTACGGAACGCTACCGGTCCTTACTCAACGATTTGCCCATTACTACAAGAAGTAACTTAAAGTTCGACGGAATTAATGACAAAATTGATATGTATAGATCATTGGATAGGAAATATTCAGGAACTAGGTCGTATCTGGATTATGATCAACCTTCATCGTACAATCCCAATAGATATTCAAGAACAAAATCATTATTTGATGGCACTGATCAAACAGAAGATCAGTCATACGGTTTTCCTAGAGAATCACACAAGTACAGTCGAACGAACTCACTGTTTGCCCCGGGAAGTTATGCTACATATAGGCCAAAAAGAACGAGAAACTCTGCTATAATACTAAAAGAAAGCGAAAAAGAACCGAGTCCAGAAAATATATTAGACAAAATAAGACAAAGAAAAATTTCGATCAGTGTTACCAGGAAACCTGACCATGAAAAGGAATCAGTACCGAGGTGTGTATATTTCCTCGTTTATTTCATGTAACGTAAATAATTATAAATAACTTTCCCAAGTATAATATTTTTCTCTGTGCACGCTTCACGCTTTTGAATTAAGTTTACGAAACTAATGCTTAAGTTTTTAATATAGAAAGTTTATAAATACTTATAGTAATTAAAAGTAAATTTATATATATGAGTGATTCTTAGATTAATCAATCACGCTAATGATACACGACTACAAATAAAACAAATTCAAATACTTTCAATTAACGAAATAGTTTCTTCATTAAGTAGTAATAATACCATTGATCTTATATTTCATGGCACATTATCATTGTCAAGCATCAAGGAAGTTGAGCGAATTTACAGTACACGGTATGTATTGTTATATATACAAAAATAAAGAATTTAAATTTCAGATCCAATGTCACATCTAAAAGCGAAGGCGACGGTTCAGAACGCTCTGCGAAAATTGACTGAGAGGCGCTATTGATGAGAATATCGACTGTGAAATTTTATTTACTACGCATTTTTGATAAAGTTTTATTTACAGATATCACATTTTAAAACTTGTAACGTTTCCCTAATCTTAACACATATACATCTTCTATATTTTCGTATATGTGGAACTATTAAATAATGACTTACTTACTTTTCTTGCCAATAATTTAGCATATCTTATATCTTAAAAATTGTGTTTATGAATAAGAATCTCAAAAAATTTACACTAAATCTTAAATATAATGGCTATTGATTCAACATCTCTACAACTAAATATTATAACGACTATATTATTTGTTCGACAAGATATTTTTTAAGAATATACATCTTTAACAATATTTTGCAAGTATTAATTTTTTAGAAACTTTATTGTGAATTGATCTTATGTGCCTTTATAACATAAGCGACCGGATTTGAAAGTAAAATTTTGAAGAAAAGAAAATGACACGAGTTTTAGTGTTTTTGCACAAATGTTTTACTCAATATGTTTAATTTAATTTTTTTTTTTTTTAATATTATTAATTGTTGATAACTTAAATAAGCTCATAAGTTTAAATGTTTACGATAACCGTATAGTATTGACTGCTTACTCAAGTCGCAACAGTAATCGAATAGAATGGTGCTTAGTTGAAGGTTTTCTTAGAAGTAATTAATGTTTATAGTAAAAGTTACAACTTACATTATGTAGGTGTATACATATAATGTTTTCGAATATAAATAATCTATTTTGTTAAAGTCAAACGGGAATATTTAAAATGAAATAGTTACTATTGTTCATTTGTTGCCATTTGCACATTTTGTCAGTGAAAAACTAGTCTCCGTAAGGCGTCTGCGCCGATTGTAAAGCGACATATTAATATTACTCAATGTTATATTACTACTTCGTCATTATTTATTTTATTATTTCATTAGAATTTTAATAATTATTTATTAGTGTGTGGAGATTATTATTATTTTTTTTTTCGATAATGTGAACTCTCGAATATTGTAATTACCATCACACACGTTTTGTATTGAATGTGAATAAATTATATAGTTGAAAAAATATTTGTTTTTCATTCGTCCGATCTCACTCGACTAAACTATACACTGCTAAGTGGCCTAAGCTCAACATAGTTAGTATGGAGATAATGAGGTTTGAATTTTCATGAGTTTTGCATTTTACACTGCGTAGCAGGCAAAAAAATTAGGCGCAAAAAGAATGTTTAGAACGCCATCTGCTATCCATGGACTAAACTAGGTATGGGCCGGTTTTGCATGAAAATGTATTTTAAATATATTGCAATAGATAAGTACGAATATGAAAAATTGTTGGTTAGGCCACTTTTGCGCTGACGCTCTCAAATATCAAACGTAATAAAAACAGAAAATGAAACCGAGAGTGCAAGGTATAAAATTTATTAGCACACTAGCGACACAGGTGGACGGCGGCTCAGAGCAGCAGCAGGTCGGCGAAGTGCGCGCGGTCCGCGTCGGCGAGCCGCTCGAGCGCGTCGTGCACGCGCGTGCCCGGGAAGCGCTCCACCCACGACGACACCATGCCCTCCGCGCTCGCCGCGTAGCGCTTCAGCTGCACGCCGTCGCCTGCACACACACGACTATAGTCCGCGCGCGGCTCCGACGAATTATAAGAAATGTTGGCGTAATGAGCTAGAGTTGTGATTTAGTCGATATTGCCTTATCAATACTAAAACTTAATAATCTTAAGCCTCCACGCGAGTGTAAATTATGAAATAATTCTATGAGAGCATTATGTACTTCAAATAAAAAAAAAAAAAATAATAATTGTATCACGTATGTATTTAATTTAAGGCTGTTGCTATTCATACAATTGTCGTAGAAAGAAAAATAGTTTTTCGTACGACTATTTAAAAAAAAGTATAAAAAAGATAATAATCGTATTAAAATATTATTATCAAATAAAGTTAAAAATAAATGTATGAATTAATGTTTCTTAACTAATAAGCACTCATTAAGCATGCTGTCACGTCAAGTTCGTCACCACTAGTGGGAGAGTGCGGGGTATGGAGTGACGGTCGGGCGCGACGAACACCTGCCCGCTTCTTCAGCCCCCGATTCCTCGAAGATCGCGCGCGGACTATACCTTTAACGTTCCCTACTTCCTACTACTATCCCGTACTTGTTTTTGAAGTTAAACTTCTTTAGGCGCGACTAAGGGGTAACTGAATGCTTTGGACGACGACAATGAAACGGAAACGCGTTACGTTTATATATTTTTGTCGAAATTTTAAAAGGTAAAATTATTCAAGATAAAATTATTTTCGGTTATAAACATTTTTTGAAAAATGGAGAAAAAGATTTTCCGTAACTCCCATTCCCACTTTATTGCATATGCCCCTATCGTACCAAAATAACCAACACAAAATTTGGTATTCATTACATTATTTTCATTAATTGCAATTCATATTTTGTGAAAATACGCAGTTGCATACCTATGTAGTCATTAAATGGTGATTTAGTGTATATAAACATTTTGTTCAAATATGCAGTATTGATACTAATCAATGATACCTTCAAGTACAGTATTGGGCTGTACAAAAATATTTCTTGGCTGTTTGTGTAACATGACAATGTCTCTCCAGCGATTCCAAGGCTCGTCGAGACGGCTGTATGTTTCAAAGAGACTTTCGCCCGCAGCCACGTCACCTGTCGCTTTTATGGTTTGCAGTTTAACCAGGAAGTCACCTGTTTGTAGCAGAAATTACAAATAAATCTGTATTTTTCAATAAATTAAAATTATACATTAAATGTCAATATTTTTTTTTTTAGTTTTATATAGGTACTCAAAGGTTCGAAGTTATTGTGAATAATTAACCTACCAATAATTTTTTTTCCATCTGTAGCCAGGCGACTTCTGTCCAATGTCAGTAACAAATTCTTCCCTGGTTCCTCTTCAGTAATAGTGAGCAATCCATTGCCTTCCAATTCCAGTAACCGCATTAATACGAAACGAGCTCTTGCGTGAGCCTATACAGACAAAATACATATTGTTGTATTTTATTTTATACACTAATACATTAATGACTGCTGCTCAGTCCGTGATTTTTGTACACTATGTTATGACCGGGTGGTTGTTTCTATTTTTATATTAATGTAACAAGGACACACTATTGAATTTATAACAGTTGTGGTATAGAGTTTTGACATTTTACTTATCCAATTACTTATCACTGACATTCAGTTAAAACATCAGATCAGTGTCTTCTTCACGTAAGTTTATTTTATTTAGTATTTTATCCAAACAAGCAAAATATTATATAAGTATGTACAAGTTGTACAACCACATGAGGAAAACACCAAATTTCAACAGAATGTCAGTTGTTGTTACATCCCTATAACCCACAATTAGAAAATAAAAGAAAATCGATTCATTATTTGTGATTTGCGAATGCACACAAACAGACAAAAATTATTTTTGTGGAAAAAGCAGCATAAGCACAACATGTAACAATTATTATTTAAAAAAAAATTCTATGTGCAGAATTGAGCTCACTACGATTTAATTGATTAAGACAAAATATTTAATATCGATATATTTTAACTAAATATTTTACCTGTAGCCAAGTTTTATTAGACGGTTGGTACATCTCCGTCGCTTTAGCGGCACCGTTCCAGAGTAGACTGAGCCAATTCACGTAAATCACATCCTGAGCTTCTTGACCCTCATATCCGAAAATTCTAAAACATTACATAGTATACTATTATAGTTTTATTACTATATAAAATTGTATAGTTTTGAAAATAAAAATGTATTTTTTTAGTATCTAAATATTTTAACTAAAGTGAGAGGAGATAAAAGGTGAGAAGCTTTGTAGTATCACATTTTTATGCAGAATCCCTAATATTATAAATGTGAAATGTAAGTTTGTTTGTTACGCTTTCACGCAAAAATTACCAAACCGATCATCATGAAACTTTGTACACATATTCTTGGAGGTATTAGAAATAACATAGAATACTATTTTTTTGGTCGAGATAACCGACATCCACGCGGGCGAAGCCGCGGGCAGAAGCTAATCGTTTATAAACAAAAATAGATAAACAACAGGTATATGAGATATTGCGGCGAAAACGTTTCTTCTGCACATTATAACTAATTTGGGTATTAAAAATAACTATGATAAAAGTCTCACTTGAGTATCTCCGGCTCGAGCGAGAGGTAGAGACCGACGGCCTCAGCGCGACACTCCTCGAAGGCCGAACCTAGCGTCGTGAACTTGCTGTCGTACGTCTCCCCCTCAGTATACCATGACTCTATCTCCTTTCCTATCGTAAAATATGGACATATTAATAAATAAACGACGACCGTTCTGGTGTAGTGGTGCGAGTAGTTGCCTCAAAGGGATTTTTGATTGTTGTTTGGGATATTTGTATTTGTACAAATATTTGTTTCCGGCCTAGGTGTATGTCCGTGTGGGTCTCCCCACCGTGCCCCGGAGAGCACGTAAATCCGTCAGTCCCGGTTGTTATCATAGACATCTGATAACGATCATTACCCATAGTAGGGAAATTATCCCCCAAGGGAGTTGTTGGTCCCCCGGTGGCGGACAGGGGAACGCAACTCGAATGCCTCGCGAGTGGTAGGGGTTTTCGGACCCCCGCGGACCAAAACCAGCAGCGGTGGGCGCGAAAACGTAGGGGGGGATGACTCGCTCTCCCCCTCCATTCGGTGGCGCGAAAGCGCAGTAGCTGGGCGCGGAGGCGCACAAGCCACTGGGCCCCTGGACCAGCTGATATGCGGACCCATCAGCGGGGGTCCGCCATCTGGGGTAGCTGGGCGTCCGGTGGTGGGCGGGGCGGGAAAGCGCGGTGAGGGTGTGGGCACGACGGGAGCAATCCGTAAGGGCGTGGCATCGAGAAGGCGCGGAGAAATGAGGAGGAAAATTTTCCCCCCATTCGGTGGCAGGAGCGGGCAGGTTCGCTCGTCCGTTTCGTTCAGAAGAGCGTGAAAGCGCAGTGGTTGGAGCGGAGGCGCACTAGCCACTGGACCCCTGGACCAGCTGATGTGCGGGCCCAGCTCAGGGGATTCGCCGTCTGGGGTAGCTGGGGTCCAGTTGTGGGCGGGGCGCGAAAGCGCGGTGGTAGTGTGGGCACGGGAGGTGCAGCCGGTGAGGGCATGGCGCCGAGAAGGCGCGGTGATTTTGGTGGTGGGGCCGCTCCTGGTACTTCTCTGAATTAGCAGAGTGGACCAGTCAAGCGGTTCCAATCACATGCAGAGCGGCCGCCGGGCCAAGCGTCGGGGCGTCACGGTTGTATGCGCAAGCGATCCCGTGGCGCCCCACTACGGCGCAGACAGTCGATGGGTTTTAGTGGGTATTCTGGCTTCGCAGACAGCGAGTCCCACATACCCGTCGTCTGCAGGCGGCGGGATGCGTAAATGCATTTCTCATCGTAAAAAAAAAAGTAGGGCAGCGTGGTGGATTAAGCTCCAACCCTTCTTCTTTATGAAGAGGCCTTCGCTCAGCAGTGGGTGGTTTACAGGCTGATACAGTACAGTAATAAATAGAATACCCGGAAAACAAAGAGTTGCTCGGATCATAATAGGGTTCGAGGATATATATCAATGGATATATATCATGATATATATCGTGATATATATCCGATATATATCAAATGATTTTTTACGATATATATCAATACAAAATTGGTTTAAATTTTTTATATTATTAAGTAATATTTGGCGTTTGTTACTGTATTTCTAAGTTTCTACTTCCCAAATGTAGAAGGCGTTGGAGTAGAGTTACAACAAACTCCCTAATACGGAATTATTTTATTATTTTATATTGAAAATTAAATGTATATGTATTACGAATGACTGATAACTGATTTGATAACTAAAAGACTTATTTGATTATATTCTAGAGTTATTATTTGTAATGTTTATTGTTTTATAATAATAACCTTTAATTCAGGACTAGCCCATATAGTGTTAGTTACAAAGTTTTCTTATTAAAAATCATCATACTCAAAATTAATACCAAAATTCATTGAAAATTACAAATTAAAATTAAGAATTCAAAATCAATACTAAAATTCTGTCAAAAACTAGATTAATACAATTTAATTAAAGTCACAATTAAGATTTAAATCCAATCAATACCTACTAAGTTTAAATTACAATTCAATCAAAATTAAAATTCAAAATTAAAACCAAAACCAAAATTAAAATCAAAATCAAGACCAAAATCAAAATCAAAGTCAAAATCGAAATTAAAATTAAAAACCTGTTTTGTTACTAAGTGCAGGTATTGACTGATTAGAATTTGTAAAAAGGCTTTGTTTTTTAAGTTGATTTTGTAACATATTAGATTTTATGTTTCTTAGTTGATTTTGCCTGATCTAGAAAAAGATTTTATGTTTTGGTTTCATTTGTCAGATTTTAAGTACCTAAATAAATAAAACATTAAAAGCATTTTAGTTTTTGACGTGATAACGTCTAGTAAATTGATGAAAGCTATCGGGTATTTTTTTCAAAGATGACGCCATTTTGTCACGTTCCGCGAGCGAGCGAGAGCTCAGAACAAGCGATAGAGAGGCACGATTAGCCTAAGCGTTCTGTCTTACACTCCATCGGACCGCGTTCGAGTAAAAGAGACAGTGGCGCCACGCAATCTACACGCGAACTGTTTTGTAGGGATGTTCATCGGAAAAAATATCGATAATTTTACTATCGATAATTATCGAATCGTTTTATCGATAGTTATCGATAATTATCGAATGAATAGTTATCGATAATTATCGGAGGAAAAGTTATCGATAGTTGGCGACAGTTATCGATAATTATCGGATAAAAGTTATCGATAGTTGACGAAAGTTATCGATAATTATCGAACGATAGATATCGATAATTATCGAATGAAAAATTATGGATAATTATCGGATCAAAATTATCGAATAACACTTATCGATAATTATCGATAATTATTAGAGATGTTCCGACTAGTCGGCGACTAGTCGGTTAAGCCGACTATCCGGCCACTTTTGTAGTCGGCGATTAGTCGGCGACTATTCGGCAAGGAGCGCCGACTATCCGGCTTATAATTTGCATGTATTTCTCAATAAAATGACTTAAGAGGAATTACATTAATAAATACCTTGATTGTTAATTAATATTTTTGCTTTTAGAATCAGTTTAACACATTTTGAAATATAAAGAATTTTTCCTTCGTTATAAATATAGGTTTCCTTTGGTTGATGGTTTCCTTTGGTAGTCTCTAAAATTACTTATTGTAAAGAAAAAATATCTATGATCTATATCAAACAAAATTACTATTTTTATTAACACACAAAACAATATAATATCTCGTTATTAATATTAACATTTATAAATATTTCTTTTTATTTTTGAATAAAAGACTAAGATTTTTTTATTAACAGAATAGTATTAAACCAATACAACCTACATGATGTACCTACTGTATAAAAAATTACAAAAATTCGAAACATCGATGCTTGTATCCAACAATGTAGCAAGGGTGAAGACTTGATTATGCTCCAAGTCAAACCTACTCTTCAAAACATTTTCCAGCAAGACTTTCATTTGCACGGTTTCTTTGTTTTCTTCTATGTACATTTCTTCATATTTCTGTAACGTTTTCAAATGAGGTATTACTTCAGACACCGAAGAGCAACTTGAATTTATAATCTCCGTTATCTCTTCAAATGGCTTCAGCAATTCAATGCTTTTTCTGAGTATTTCCCACTCTTCAGTAGACAAATTTTTAAAATTAACCGATGTTTCAACCAGGTATAAAGAAACAATCAAACAACCCATTTTGCCGCCGCCGAAACCGTTATCGCCTTAGCCGACTATTCGGCCGACTAGTCGGCCTCTTTACAACCGACTAGTCGGCTAGTCGGCTAGTCGGCGAAAGTTGTAGTCGGCACATCTCTAATAATTATAGAATGGAAAATTATCGAGTAGTTACGAATTATCGATAATTATCGCACACCTCTACTGTTTTGTGATTTGTCAATTGTTTGGTAGAAGTAGGTATGTTCATCGATAAAAAATATCGATAATTTTACCATCGATGATTATCGAATCGTTTTATCGATAGTTATCGATAATTATCGAATGAACAGTTATCGATAATTATCCGAGGAAAAGTTATCGATAGTTGGCGACAGTTATCGATAATTATCGGATAAAAATTATCGATAGTTGACGAAAGTTATCGATAATTATCGGTCGATAGTTATCGATATTTATCGAATGAAAAATTATCGGATCAAAATTATCGAATAACACTTATCGATAATTATCGAATGGAAAATTATCGAGTATTTACGAATTATCGATAATTATCGCACACCCCTACTGTTTTGTGATTTGTCAATTGTTTGGTAGAAAGTACCACTTGAAACAGTCCCCTTGATTTCCTACTTCTCCTATCATCTTCCTATCCTTAACATAATTAACTCAGATTGGAAAATCTTGAATATCACTGATCACACTATCATATATATATATATATATATATATATATATATATATATATATAAAGTAATACACACTATCATTGTATATGTGATGATAATTCAATTCGATTCATAAAAGTATAAAATTCTACATCTATGTATTCTTATGACGTTATTACGTAAAAATTATCGTCTGTAAACCGACTTTACAGACAACCATTTTTTTTAAAATTAATTATGTTTATGTAACACGTATGCAAATAGTATACATAAATAATAATAATAACAATAAATTAATAATATGGCTTTCATACAAAATATATAAATATCCGATATATATCAAAAATTTTGATATATATCGGATATATATCATAAATATCCGATATTTTGATATTTATAATAAATATCGGATATTTTCGAACCCTGGATCATAATATCGTTGTACGCATGGTGTCGTGAGGCTAACCTAGTGTGAAGTGCAAGTAATTCACATAATTCGACAAACAAAGGTACACTTTAGACTTTCTAATCACCTGAAAACCATAATCTTAGGTTTAGTTATCTTAGTCAATTTATTTTATGTTTAGTTTAAGATTTTTAATAAAATAGTTTCCAATCTTTCTTTACGAAGAGGTCTTTTCCATGCAATCGAATATTTATAGAAAGTACACTATATTAAAATGTGGAAGTATACTCTACATTTATTTTAAATTTTGTTACCTGTAAGTGGGTTTTTGACTTTTTCCTTATCAAAGTTAAAAGTCCCATCAGCGTTCTGCCGCAACAACTTCCCGCTTCCGTGACCAAGCAGCTCGTGGAGACCTACTTGTACCTAGAAATGTTGATGAAAACATTTTACTAACTTTCATTTCTCAATATTTCGAGAAATTTAATACAATCGCATCCAGAATTCGAATCTATAGTGAGTTAAACGAGACAAGATACCAAATGTAAACAAACCAACTGCCAGGTCATTCGCCTATGCAGGGTTTTGTAACCTTTTTTACTTACACAAATTTTTTAAATGTAAAAAAAAAATTATATTTTCATAATTACTATTTAAGAAGTATTAAATCTTATATAATTAT
This sequence comes from Euphydryas editha, assembly GCA_036937285.1. Classification (NCBI taxonomy): domain Eukaryota; kingdom Metazoa; phylum Arthropoda; class Insecta; order Lepidoptera; family Nymphalidae; genus Euphydryas; species Euphydryas editha. Next base: position 8,037,473 of record JAUPFZ010000007.1, read on the forward strand.
ATTATCTAAATGAACATTTAATAATTCTTGAATGTATATTTACTTATTTTGTGTATCTTAGAAATACCCTACAATAACAACTATAACTAAAACCAGTAACAAATAACAATAATTAACGAAAATAATACAGGAAATTACAGAGAACGAACAAAATTTATGATCATCCTGAGCATTTCACGAATGAAATGAAATTAAAAAAATAAATATGTATGAAATTAGAAAAAATAAATATGTAGGTAAATACGAAGTCAAAAAGCCGTCCGAATGTTTTCAATACCCGCAATAGTCTCGTTTGACCTAGTCCGTCCTTGCCGAGAGCAGTGCAGCAGATAGCAAACAAAGAAGACAGAAAGAGATATATTTTGTATGTTCCGTCGTCGATTATGGGTATTGTTTACATTTGGTATCTTGTTTCGTTGAACGCACTATATACCTATATGAAACCATAATTCCAAAAACACAATGGGTATTTAAATAATTATGAGGAAAAGATATTATTAATCGTAAGCCTTTAAATCATATACTAACATTCTGACGACGCGTTGGCTCAATGGACACAGCACCTGGCTGATGTGCTAGCGGACGTGGGTTCGATTCCCGCATAAAACAAATATTCGTAAACGCCATATAGATGTTTGTCTGGGTGTTTATGCTTGTGTGTTGTATGTGTTTCCAGACTCCCGACACAGGATTGTCATCCTACTGGAGGCCGTTGAGTGTGAGGCGTTTATTTATTATTTATTCAGAGCGCAAGATTTAAAAGGCTAGTTAAAAGAGAGTTACATAATAATAATATGAAATGGAAAAGTTTGATTGTTTGTCAATCTCAAGATTTATTGATCCGGTGTATAGGAACAGTTCAGTAAAACGCAGATGAAGCAGAGCGGTTTGTATAGAAAAAAAAAAAACAAAAACTGTCAATACCTCGAAAGCAGCAACCCTGTGTTTCTCCAGGAGTTGCTTGTCACTTTCTGACAAGAAGGGAATGACGGATTCCTTGTAAGCAGCGGGGATCACATTACCGAGTGATACGTTTTTAAAACCCTCATTTTGACGGATTTCATCATCTTGAAAATAGAAAAAAAATATATTGTAAATATAACAATTACAATTTTAATATGTGTAAAAGTAATAACTAGTAAGTAATTACTAGTAAATTATAAGTAAATATCATTTCAAAGTTGGTTTATGTGATAACTTCTTATGAAAACATTGATGAAAAATTGCATACTTTTATGAATTGAATTATTATCACTGAATTATCATTATTATGTATAATACAAAGAAGAGTTAATTGAAAAATACAATGTTTTCGATAAATTAACAATTATTTGCACTCGTTTTTTTTTTTCTTCTACTGGGACGCTTCTGCCGATGGAGCGTAAGAGAGATAGATGCGTCAAAAGCCGAACGCTTAGGCCGATCGTGCCTATCTATAGCTTGTTCCGCGCTCTCGCTCGCAGAACATGACAATGAGTCATGCTTTTTTGTGCGTGCAGACGGCGTTGGTCGATTTACAAGAAGTTATCAAGTCAAAAATTTTGTATAATTAACATCAATCGTAACATGGCGTCGACACAGAAACGAAGTCGGAAAGGCTAAGGTAGGCGGTAGTCACAGTTGGGGATGTTGATGCCGGCGGGGATGCCGCTGCCGGAGAAGGCGAGCACGTCGAGCGAGGTGAAGTCGGGGCGCAGGAAGGCGTCCTTCTCCAGCGCGGCGCCCCACGGCAGGCGCGGCAGGAAGCGCTCGGCGCCGTCCACCAGCGCGCCGAACTTCTGCGACATCTCCTTGTTCACCATCGCCACGAAGCCCTCGAACTCGCCGCGCTGCCCGCTCGGGTCGCGGTACGTCTCGATGAAGCCCTGGTACCTGTGATCCGTGATAGCTATTATAAATGTGAAATGTAAGTTTGTTTGTTGCCCTTATATCATGAAACTTTGTACACATATTCTAGGAGATATAAGTAACATAGGATACTTTTCTCAAAATCTAGCTATTTCAACGCCATCTAGCATTCCAGTAATTAATTAATTTCTATTGTAATAATCTCTGATACTTATTTAATGGCTTCAATGCGAGCGTAGCAGCGGGTAAAATAAGAGGAAGCGGGTATTATAAGATGACTCGCGCGGTTTTACGCGTGTTAGATAACAGTACTGTATTCTGTTCCCGTTATATTTTATAGCCTATGGGTAAGCTGGCATTCTGTCTCAAAAATAATTCAAGTTGGTATCGTAATTCCCTAGATTAGCGCTCCTTTAATGTTAAGTCTAGAGATTAAAATATCTATCTGTAACTTTGTAAAGTTATTTTGTTTATTTGTTGAATGCGCTTATCTCACTATATACCGATATGGTTTCAGATCCGGGGATTCGTTTCCAGCAACGAATTCGATTTCTGCCCCGAGTCTGGATGTGTATATACAGACCGAATGTATGTGTATGTTAAACACGTTTAAACACATTAATTATAACGACCCAATTTTAAAGGCGTGTTATAGGAGAAACAAAAAACTCAATTCAATGTTCTTTCAACCTCTCCTTATGGATTTTATGTAATAAACAAAAAGCTTATTCGATTATTTATCAGTTTTATTTTATTTTTATTTAAAAATTTCAGAAGGTTTGGTTTTTTAAGATTCCTTCAAAATACAAATTAGGTCACATTATAAGTTAAAAAAATTACTATATTAGTATGTAAGGAAATATTTATATATTTTACTTTGAAAAAAATTTAATTAAAATGAAGTTTTATTTAACATACGTTTCAATTATCGGTCCCTTGTCTTTAATCCAATAACGACTGCCTTCTTTATGTTCATCCAGATCACCCTCTCTGAAGCTGTTTATGTAATGTTTAAGCATATTTCTCTCGTTGTCGTTGGCGGCGTACTCAACAGCCTTACTTAAGTTCTCATTTACGAGACTTAGTAAAGGAGAATAGTCACCTCGTGTCACTTGGAAATATGCATTTTTGTACTTTTCTTTTTCCATTGTGAGTGGAGGTTTAGCGCTCTTTTCGACACTAGCCAAGTGGATTGTGTATAAAGGTACTAAAAAAATTATTCAATATAAGTGTTTTTTTTATAAATAATACAAAAAAATGCTGTAAATTATTTTTACATCTCATATTAGTCATATCTAATGCAATTAAGTCTATATGATACTCTGTATGAAATAAATAATTGATAGCACTAATTGCACTCACATCCATCATCAGCAACAGTTTTGAAAGTTCGGCAGATATAAGCTTCAAGGCGCTTTGTTTTCATCCAATCATTAACTAAATTGGAATCCGCTTCTGTGCAGTTACTTGAGAAATATGTAGTTATACCCTATTAGATGCATAAAAAACATTAGTATTATTTAAGCTATACATGAAATAAGTGTTAAATCATTTACTTTTATTATTGATGTTTTAGACTGAATATTTTAACAGGTAAATGTTTCTTTACTTACTTTATCTGATAAGCCGAGACTAGTTAATCTCGGAGCAATGTTGTACATAGCATCTTTTGTGTTTTCCCACAATTTAGCAATATGTGTGCTATCATTTTCATATGCTTTGGAGGCTTTTACAATTGATTCAAATGACTCTTTAGGTAGATTTGGAATAAATTTAGTGTCTCCAAATCCTTTATAATTTCCGCTGTTTGCAAAAAGACCTCCAGCATAAACTAGAAATGCCTATATAACAAAAAGAAAAAAAATAATATATTTCAAAAACCATTTATCCAAATAAGGCAATAAAAATATACATGTCATTTATAATATAATATAACATCATATAACAACCAATATTGATGCACATGCTCTTGAAGGCATGGTGGCGAGACCCACAAAAACAAACACAAACACCAGAAATTAATATTTGTAGAAATACATATATCCAATACCACATTAAACAACTAACAAATACATGTTAACCGCATCATTATGAAATTTACAGGAAATTGGGAATAATTATTTTTCTCATCAGCCTATAGCAGTCCACTGCTGGACGTAGGCCTCCCCAAGCTCGCGCCAGACATCCCGGCTTTCCGCAATCCTCATCCAGCCAACACCGGCAATCCTGCGAAGATCGTCGGTCCAGCGGGTCGGAGGGCGTCCCACACTGCGTTTGCCAATACGTGGTCTCCACTCCAGGACACGTCTGCTCCAACGGCCATCGGTCCTACGACACAGGTGACCAGCCCACTGCCACTTCAGCGTGCTAATCCTCTGGGCTACGTCGGTCACTTTGGTTCTCTCGCGGATAGTCTCATTTCTGATCCTATCTTTGAGAGAAACGCCGAGCATAGCCCGTTCCATGGCACGTTGAGCGACTTTAAATCGGTGGACCAGTCCCTTCGTCAGTGTCCACGTTTCAGCACCGTATGTCAACACAGGTAGGACGCATTGCACGAAGACTTTCGTCTTCAAGCTTTGCGGAATCTTCGAAGTGAAGACCCGACGAAGCCCGCCAAATGCCGCCCAGCCCAACTGAATCCTCCTCTCGGCTTCCTTCTCGAAGTTGTTTCGGCCCAGTTGGATGGTATGGCCTAGGTAGATATAATCCTGAACAACTTCGAGGAGGATACCATCAACCGATACCGGTCTCGGTATGACATGCTTGTTAAACATAACTTTCGTTTTATCAAGATTCATACCAAGACCGACTCGTCGGGAAGACTCATTTAGGCTGCTCAACATTTGGCCTAGCTCCTCCAACGTCTCCGCAAAGATGACGATATCGTCAGCGAAACGAAGGTGAGAGATGTAGTCGCCGTTGACGTTGATGCCTCGTCCCCCCCAGTCCAGGGTTTTAAAGACGTCCTCCAGCGCAGTGGTAAACAGTTTCGGTGATATGACATCGCCCTGTCTTACCCCGCGCCGAAGGAAAATCGGTCTTGTCTGCTGGTCCTGGATATGAACGGTCATCTTCGCCGCGTCGTACATACACCTCAACACCTCGATATATCGCCAGTCGATATGACATCTCTGCAGAGAGTCCAGAACAGCCCAGGTCTCGATGGAGTCGAAGGCCTTCTCGTAGTCCACAAAAGCCATACACAGCGGCTGATTATACTCTTCGGTCTTTTGTATAATCTGCCGAACAGTATGTATGTGGTCTACGGTGCTGTAGCCTTTTCGAAACCCAGCCTGCTCTGGTGGTTGGAAGTCGTCGAGCCTTGTGGCGAGACGATTCGTAACGACCCTCGAGAAGAGCTTATAGACGTGGCTCAGAAGTGAGATAGGTCTGTAGTTCTTCAAAAGAGACTTATCGCCTCTTTTGTAGAACAGTACCACCACACTCCTGAACCACGCCTCCGGTGTGGTACCTCGTTGGATGACGGCATTAAAGAGTCTAGCTAAGGCCTCCAGGACAGGTCGCCCTGCGGCCTTAAGAAGCTCAGTCGTAACGCCGTCATCCCCCGGGGCCCTCCCGTTTTTAAGCTGCCCGAGCGCCGCACTAATCTCGCCGACTTCGAAATACGGGACGTCTTCCGAATAATGGCGCAGCAGTGGTGCACGTGGATCTTCGGCGCCCTGGGTCTCAGACTTCTGTACGCTCGACGAGTACAGCTGCCCATAAAATTTCTCAACCTCTTCTCGGATCTGAGGGCGGGAGCAAACGGTTCTGCCATCAGCTGTTTTTAGCTTCGCAAGAAGACTTCTTCCCAATGGTTTTCGGAAAACCTTTGACCCCCTATTCTGCTCAATTAGAGTCGTAATGTCTCTTGTATTTGAGCAGCGGAGGTCTCTGCGTATGAGTTTCCTCACCCGCTTGGAAAGAGCCTTCTGCTCTGGCGAAGCTGCTTGAGCCGCGGGCATCTCGCGCCTCCGCCTCATCAGATCCAAGGTTTCGGGAGAAATTTTGGACTGCTTAACTGGTCTCGTCGGCGCAAAATGTCTCCGACCCAGTGAATACACCGTCTTCACCACGTTGTCGGTCATCTGATCCACGTCGCCAGTGGTTTCCAGCGAATCGAATCGGTTTTGGAGTTCCAGTTGGAACTGCTCGGAACCACATAGTATTTGGGGCAGCGTGGGTCGGATAATAGATTTCATCAAGCGGACTCGCTCTTTGCGTAGACTTATATTCAGAGAGCCCCGCAGGAGCCGGTGGTCACTACCGGTGTTGAACCTATTAACCACTGAGACATCTCTGAATATATGCCTTTTGTCCGCTATGATGAAATCTATCTCGTTCCTCGTCACAGTATCCGGGCTCTGCCATGTCCACCGCCTTTGGGGCTTCTTCTGAAAGAACGAGTTCATCAAGAAGAGCCCCTCCGATTCGAGGAAGTCGACAAGCATCTGCCCCCTGCGATTTCTGCGCCCCAATCCGTGTGGTCCGATTACCGATTCGTCGCGGTCTTGTACTCCCACTTTAGCGTTAAAGTCTCCCATAACAACGTTGTAGAAAGCCGAGGTCGTGCCATGCAGAGCTTTCGATATATCCTCATACAAGGCTTCGACCTCATCGTCAGAGTGTGTCGAGGTCGGCGCATATACCTGTATCACTTTCAGGGAGTACCTGTCAGTGAGTTTAAGTACAAGGTACGCTACCCGGGTCGACACACTGCTGACCTCTACAACGTTGTTACTGAGAGTCTTGTGGACCAGAAAACCGACGCCACCTTGGGAAGGACCATCACCTTCACGGAAGTAGAATAAGTGTCCGGAGTCCAGGATCATCGTGTCCTCACCCTGTCTTCGGACCTCAGACAACCCCAGAATACTCCATTTTATATGGCTTAGTTCTACTTCGAGTTCGGTGAGGTGATGGTCCAGCCGTAGACTGCGACCATTATACGTTGCCAGGTTCGTCACAAAGCAGCCTCCCGTACCCCGGAGATTCTTGGCACCCTCTGCCCCACCGTTACCGCAGCCGCTGCCGTGGCCGGGAATAGTGGGGCCGCCGGGAACTGAGGGCCGTATCCTTCTGCGCGCACTCATTGGGGGTGATTGCCCATAGTCACCACGCTGGGCATGCGGGTTGGTGACCGCAGGGCCGGCTCTATCGCACCGAAGACGCTGCTGCCCATCCTCGGCCTGTGTATTTGAAAAGCCAGCATTAGGATGGTTATCCCGCCATCTATCGGCTTCAACAGTTCCAAGATGGTGGTGGAACTGTGGTATCCCTTAGTCGCCTCTTACGACACCCACGGGAAGAGAGGGGGTGGCTAGATTCTTGATTGCCGAAGCCACACAGCGAATTATTTTTACTTATTGTAATTTGTAATTATATTTATAAATTTTTATTTGAACTGATAACATATCACATTTTAACTATAAAAATATTCAACCCATTTGTTTCAACAATTACAATATGAAATTTTACTATAAAGTGAATGTCATTTATGATGAAACTCGTGTATCTTTAAATACATACTGAAGAATAACTTTTATAATTAAATTACCAAATAAACATTACTTCTAACACAGTATTTTACTTTTTTAGCTACATTTGTCTTTTTTGTGATGTGTAAGCCTTTATTAGTTCCAAATTAGGTTTTATTATTATTTTCCGAGGCGAGCTCCGCGCCTCCGGCTCTTAAAGAACACTCTAGGGGTAGGGGCAAACAAGACTACGTGGAGTCGGGGTAAGCTGATTCCATTCTGTGAATATTTTGAGGCAGAAGTCAATGTCTGTTAAGCGAGGTTACTTTTTCTGGGTAATTATACAAATAAAACAAAATGTATATTTATTGCTTATAAACATAATTTACAGTATCTAATAATTTTTATATATTTATATCATTCTCTAAGATATATTGTATTATCTATGGTCGTAATGAACGCATTCTGATATTTGATAAACCAAAGACTATAGAGTAAATGACAACTGAATATCATAACAATAACAGGTTTTCACTTTTCTCACAAATTAGAAAAATATTAACAATGGTGTTTGTTGTTCCAAGTGCAAGTGTCTAGTGTTTTCTAATGCAAGAACGAAGGGTTTCCGCAGCACCGGAGATGTCACAGAACGAAATTATGCCGATAAACTATCTAAATGTGATGTTAGGTCATGCGATTTCTTTATCATTTTTTTCAAGAATGGTGCATTACCTTGTATTGCGAGTAGTATGGGGGAGTAAAGGAGACCGCCCCCTACCCCCTACCAAAGTTTCACGACCAAATTCGTGCCAAACGATTCTAAATCCAACCCGATATCTATTTTTGCAATATTTCTTTTATAGTTACCTGAAAATCATCTTCTGATATTCCAACTTTAATTGCAGACTTTTTTAACTCTTCCAGAGGCTCAGCTAGAAAAATTCTATGTAATAAAGAAAAGATTTTTGGTGATTCAGGGCTTGTTTGCAAAAGCACAATGAGCCCACCATTCCATGCAGCCTAAAAGATAAATACATATATGTAATTAAAGAAAATAGTACAATGTAATTTTTTTTTTTTTTGTATTAATCTTAGTACTCACTCTACTTAAATAATGAGCATAAAGTTTCTCCTGTTTGGTCAAATTTTCAAATGCTTGTGAACTGTCAAGTTCTACAAATCTTTGATTATTGGGCAAGAGATAGATTGATTTGTCTTCCATTGCTAAAATGACAATTAACAAATTTGAATATTGTAAAAGAACAATATATATCGTTTTATCTTTAAAATATGTTAGTAAATTATGTTATTTGTTATAAAATCTAAATAGAAGATCTTATTAACTAGTTAAAGCAACATAGACATTGTTGTATTTCGATACTGACCATTAACTGATTTTGCCGGTTGAACACTGTTTAATTTAGGGACTCCCGATGAAAGCTTTTTGTATTTACCAATAAATGAATCAGCATTTTTAATAAGCCGGCTTTTTGACAGATTAATAGTCAGGGTACGCAACATTGGTTATAAAATTATTTTAAATACCTGTCTGCAACACTAATAATATTTTACAAATATTAAAAATGCCGTACTTACTAAAATGTTGTATTTACTTTTAAATACAAAATAGATTCCTTCTATAGATAATTTCAATAAGAATGACTTCGTTCGTACTTCGTATCAGTATTCAGTATTCATAATTAAACTATTCACTATTCAGCAGTGTTCCCAACATGAAAAAAGTAGCTACTGTGTTTGATGTTTCTATGTTAAAAATACAGTAGATTTAAATAGGAATGTTCATCGGAAAAAATTATCGATAATTTTATATAATAATATATTATCATAATATTTTTGCATCTGTGGAATGAAGTAAACACTCAACATGGATTGTCTTTCACTGCTTTCGTTCGGATTTTAGATTAAATTGTATAAAATGCTTTAGTATTATTATTAGGAGGATCCAAATAAAATTCTAAAAATGTCATCAGAGAGGTAAATCGTTATATGTGCTCTTTATTAAGTGGACGATAATATTAAATCGTTTCCGAAATTCTGTCGAAAGTTGCAAAATCAATAAAGTACGCGGAAATCGCTAATGTCACGCCCTGAATTAGTTTGTGTGCAGTTGTTTGCTGTGATAAATTAAAACAAAGTGATGTTTTATTCTAGGGTCGAATGGGTCGAGATTATAGAACCGAAGACAAAGGAGCATATGTATGCTAACCTAACAACTGGAGAGTGTGTTTGGGATCCTCCTGAGGTATGAGTTAATTATACGTTTCCTGAAAATTCAACGACACCTTGCCCAAATTCTATGTTTTATTATATACGTGTACTTGCATCTTGTAAATGATTTTATTAATATTTTTGCAAAATAATATTTTCGTATAGGTATTTTGTTTTATTGTATTTCTTACAAATGTTTAACTATATTTGAGAGGATAACCATAGGTATTTGGAGAGTTCTTTAAATTTAAGTTTATTATAATTATTATTTTACAATTATTTGATACTTATTCATTATGAACAAAGCAGAGATCCCATTAGATGGTGACACTATTGGAAGGTGTTGTTATTTTATATATTAATGTTCTATGTTGTACATTAATTTACTTCTACTACTTAAATATGAATAGAAGAGTAAATAGAATAAACAAGAAGGAAATAATAACTATGCTTGATAACTAACATATGACTCTCACAATAAAATAATTAAAAGGAATTAAGTTGACTGGTGTAAATTTAAATAAGGTTGAATTTTTGCTGCACTGAACAATAATTATTGTGTTGTCTCCACCCTACATATCACACACCTCTATAAGCCAGCTTGAAGAATTCAATTAATTATACAAATTTGCAATTGTACGAGGGTCATTTAAAAAGTTCATAGCTTAATAATATAGTTAGGATAATGATATTATTATGAAACTACCTTCATTTTGAAGCTACATTATTTTTGAGCAGTTGTGTTTTCTTTTCTTTCATTTCATTTCCTTATTTCCATTCATTATGGTTTCTCACACGATAATGTTGAATAAGAATTTTAAAAAAATTTAAAAAATCTAACATTGTGCTGTGATTAAGTACCTGACAAATTTGTGAAGACATGTAGTAAATTTAGGGGAATCTGGACCTTCATATTCTACTGTAAAAAAAGTGGGTAGCAGAGTTCAAATGTGGTCAAGAAAGTGTCAAAGATGACTCACATAGCACTAGGCCATCGATATTGGCCACCGACAAAAATATTGATAAAATTTGTACATCAGTTTTTTAGGATGCGAAGGGTGTAATCACAGTCGACTACTTAGAAAAGTGTCAAACAATAAACTCGACCTATTGTTGTAATCTCCTGTGACATTTACGTGAATTAATGAAAGGAAAACGTCCTGGATTGTTACAAAGAAAAGTTTTGTTTCACCAGGATAATGTGTGAATTCACACGTCAGTCGAGACAATGACACAAATCCATCAGTGTGGCTTCGAATTGTTACCACCAAGCCCCGTATTCTTCTGATCTTGCTCCATCCGACTTTTATCTCAAAAATCACTTAGGAGGTCAGAAATTTTCTACAAATGAGGAGGTTAAGGTTGTTATATTTTGAAGGTATGGATGAAGGTTTTTTCAAAGTTGGTATAGAAGCCCTGCCCGGCCGATGGGAGAAATGTTTATAGAACTTGGGGGAGAATATGTTGAAAAATCAATAATAAATAAATTTTATTTTATCTATCCTATCTTTTCCTATCCTATCCTACCTGTCTTTTCGTTTTCCTGGTTAGGCTACGAAATTTTCAAATGCCCCTCGTAACTTAATTTTTTTTTTATTCATATATACATTGTTTCTTCTTATCAATAAAAATTTTCTATTATACAATAAAAGAATGGATGAGTGTAGATAGGTGATTATATAGATTTTAAAAATAAAATGAAATAATTTGTAGACAATTTCTCTGAATACATTTAAAAAAAGTTAACTAAAGTTTTTTAGTTGGTAAATAAATAGCTGCTTAAAAATGGTCTATTTGTTTTGATACATAAGATATGATGCACAAATGTCTCTTAAAACCAATGTTAATAAACTGTTCATTGTAATAAGATAGATAAGCCTTTGTCTGCAACTTTGTACTCATGAAATTTCGGTAAAATATTTATATTATACTTGAATTATAATAAAATAAATTATGTATTAAGATAAAACATATCCAGGTTTTGGATTTTGCATGAGACTATATTAGCTGATGCTCAATAACATAACCGTGAAAACCATAACTTTGTGCACTTATTTTTGTCATGCATTAGTTACAGACAGAATGAAGACCGATGGAAATTCAAAAATATTTTTATATTTCTTCTTTCATTGCAATTATAATATCCTAAATATTAATAGTTATTAAATATATGTTATATTGACACCAGCTGATTACAATTTTGATTATGATATGTTTTATAGTTTGTTCAGTAGACTTTAATTTTACTTTCACCAATGCTTATCATCAATGTTGATATTTGTTCATGTTTATTTTTATTGCTCTGCAACTATGAATCATACATTTATTATTCATAGCCAATGATCATCCTTAAAAAGACTGTCTAACAGGAATATATTTTTTAAATTATATGGTTAGAGTTACTGACTACTGAAGCAAATAAAACATTCCAGTTTTAAGCATATATAATGTAATAAAATATAATAATAATATATAAAAATGTAAATTTCACGTCTTTTCGCAATTTACAATTCTGTGAAAAAATTTAATTGCAAAGAAACATTGGACGATGATATAGTGTTTAATATAATATTACTTTGAACTAAACTGAACTGAATCAGCCTGATAATGTCCCACTGCTGGGCAAAGGCCTCTTCTCCATAAAGGAGAAGGGTTGGAGATTAATCCACCATTCTGCTTCGAGTAACGATCCCTATCAGGTGAATGAAAACACCAGAATGGTTGTCACTAATATTGCTTTGGTTATTTTATAATTTTTGATGTCATCAATATTTGATATTACTACATGTACGAAAAAAAAAACTTGGATAAACAGGATGAAATGTTACCTTTTAATTATACTGTTAGTTATTTAATGTTATCCTTAGCTAGTACACTATTATGTCTCAAAATTATAACACATATACATCATAAGGCATTCATGCTGAATAAATTCAAGGATATACAGTAGAATCCCGATTATCCGGATCAAATAAGACCAGGGGTATTCCGTATAATCGAAAATCCTGATAATCGATTTCAAAGCAAATCCACCAATATTTAAATTTTAATATTTTTTTTATTATGTAATGGGTTTTACATATGTCTTTTAGATAATACGATATATAAATATCGATATATAGCAATAACGATAGATAATGAATAACATAATACCTATGTAATTTAAAATTTTGTTTGGAAATAATTGATGGAAGTAGCCGATTTGGAGTCTGTTACATTTTTGGTCTTAATAAAACGTGTAGATCTACATTTATATCTTCTTAAAAACAATCCAACTTGACTTGTCTTTGCACTTAATTCTATGAACTGCCTGGTGGCAATGCTACGTCAGCGGAAAATTCACATACTAATTTAAGACGGAGGGCTGGGGTGCATGCATAAGTACATTTCAGTTGAACGCTATCAAAGAAAATGAAACAATAACTAACATTATTTCGCAAACAGCGGGAGTACACGGTCGGAGGCGGGAATAAACTTGTCGTAACATGTCTCGTTGCGTTGTCAAAACATTTTAAAATTGACAATTAGAGCCGAGATCAATGAGTCCGGATAATCGGATGTTCGGATAATCGAGGTCCGGATAATCGAGGTCCGGATAATCGGGATTCTACTGTACTGTAAATCTGCATACAACAACATTAACGTTTGTATAATTTAGAAGTACTAGAGTGTAAGCATAGCGTTCTAAGCGCAAATAAGACCATGCAAAATTCTAATTTGTAATTCTGCTGCATGCTGACTTCATTTATAGTTATTCTTCAGTTACTTTGACTCATATCTAATAAATATTATTTCAAAGTCTATTGCGCCTGGATAATGTAGGTTTCTAATGGGAACAGAATGATCAAAATAAGCTAAGTAGATTCCGACTTTATTAATTACAAATAAATTAATTATGCCTCTTTATAAAAATAACTCGCATCCGCCTGCGGCTCGCCCGCGTAGGTAATTTTTTTTTTAAATAAAAAGTATACTAAGTTACCTCTAACACCTCCAAGAATATGTGTACAAAGTTTCATGGTGATCGGTTAAGTTGTTTTCGCGTGAAAGCGTAACAATCAAACTTACATTCACATTTATAATATTAGTAGGGATATATATTATTTATGACGAAGAATACCAAATAATAAAAAATAATGTTATATCTAAATAATAAAAATAAGTTTTGAAATAATTGTTGATTAGGTTTGTTTTTTATGAAGTAATCACAATAAATCTTTAGCTGTTTTTAATAGAAGTTATAATTATTTTTCTAATTTCACTATAAAACTAATTTCAAGTTTTGTAGTATGTTTATAAGTAGTAATTTGTAGTAAGAATATACAAAGTATACAGTTAAAGTTTTTTCCAGGGTGTAAAAGTGAAGCGTACAGATTCATCACAATGGTGGGAATTATTTGACATCAATACTCACAGGTTTTATTACTATAATGCATCTACACAGGTTGGTTTGTGATTTTATTGACATACTTTGTTAATAAAAAATAGACATAACAAAATATTTTTCTCTTTCAGAGTACTGTGTGGCACAGACCTACAGATTGTGATATTATACCTCTAGCAAAGTTACAGACTTTAAAGCAAAATACTGATCCTCAGAAAAGACGAGAGACAGCAACACAAACTAGTCAAGCTGTGCCGCAGGTATATATTTCAAATGTATATTATACTTAAAAAATATTTAAATAAATAAATAATAATAATAATAAAAAAATAGTTTGTATTTATTCATTTTACGTAAATTTCACATTATCGAAATGTTATCATTCAGAATAATAATTTAGATACATAGCTTATCAGTTCTTTAAGACAGATGTGTATATGCATAGTTATAAAACAAACGTTATTCTGTAAGGATCTATTATACATATTATTACAATAATTATAGCGAATCAGCAAAAACCGATAACGGATGTATATTGTTATTAAGTAGGTACTCTTACAAAATTCTTAAACCGTGTCTGTCTAACAAAATGTATTCCCTGCGGTATACGGGAGTTCATTGTGCTTATCGAGGACGGAAGCTTAACCCGACCTCTGCCATTGTCTCTGTTTTTATCGAACTAAGTAAAAAAACGGCGTTTCTCATTTTTCATGGTTTTCGATTATTTTATAAACCTTTAAAGCAAAAGTTTATTTGCATCAAATTTATAAAAAAATAACTTTAATTTGTTTAAATTGTTTTGAATTATGTTCAAAATCTAAGTTTGCAATAAAGAGGAAATTATTTTGCTGCTTTATTTGCTTGCGCAAGATATGACAAAATTAGACATGCTTCGTGATGCTGCCTGTGTCCACAAACATTGACGTTTTGATATAGCTCCAATCTTATGAGTCAATTATTTAGCTGTTAAATCCAAAAATATTTTTAAATAGATTAGCGCGTTCAAACAATAAGTTTTCATAATTTTTTATTATTAAGTATATGTATTTTAATCAAATAAAATATTAAATTTTAGATGCCTACTACTCTAGAGCCAATTAGTAGCAATGGCAACAACACCGCGGCGAGTGTGAGCAAACTTTCTCCGAGCAATACCAAGAATGTCAACATCACACAAACCAGCCCCGTGCGTACTAGGAGAACTCAGTATCATCACAGGTAATAAAGAAAGAGCTTATTTATTAAAACTAGCGGCCCGCCCCGGCTTCGCACGGGTATTTAACTAAAATTTTAAAAATTATAAATTTATATTTTTTATCACCTACATGCGCCATGTATCGTATAATGGTAGAATATCGTTTTTATATTTAGTGACATTTAACATAATAGTACCTATATTAATTGAAAATGATGTTTATCTAAAATATTAAAACGATTTCTATTCCTATCCGACATATTTAGTAAACTTTTAAGTTTAACAAAATAATAACTCAAAAATAAGTTTTGTGAGTTTTTAAGATTCCTTAGACCAGATGGCGTTGGCGGCGTAGGTACCTATTTCTATTTTCTTAAATATTTATTTTTAAATTTAATTACAATGAAACAAAAACTAAATTATACTGTGAGTTATGTTTAATTTTTATGTATTAAAGTTATTTACATTGGTTTTGTTCTTTTTACGTGATACGTGAACACAGAAAAAAACGATAAGAGATGGCGCTGATACAAAAAAAAAACGCGCTATTAAAATTTATTCTTGATGATATATAGTGTATTAATAAAACGAAGGTTTTAACACATTTATTATTTGTATAGATATGGTAGGTTTAATCTGTGTTCTTTTGAAATTGTAACCGAATCTTTAAATAAATGTTGATTATTTTAAAGTCGGTAAATATTAAAAAAATCTGTACTATAAAATATTGTAAACGTCTCGCTGTTATATGCGGTCCTGTTCTTCTATATATATATATATATATATATATATATATATATATATATATATATATATATATATATATATATATATATATAAATGTTATGAAACAACGTTGATCAAGATGTATCAATTTGAAAAATGTTAAATAGGTAGCAATTAGCAACTAAAGAGTTACATAAATCAGGTTACGATATTGTATTTATTAGTTATAAATTTTTATATTAAGGAATAGCGGGGAGAGTAGGCGCGGACGGCTAAGCGAGGACGGTACTACTGCAGTATGTCGCCATACAGATTCTGGTCGCTCTTCGGACAGCAGTATCAGCAGTGCGCAGCAGCGACGAAAGCAGGTACAAAACGATAAATTTTGAATATAAATAGTCATATTATAAGAGTCGTTTTAAATTTTCAACCAATACACATATTAAGTAGGTTTGAAGAACATCACACAAGGTATATAATGTCTTAAAAAAGATAATTCTTGATAATAACAGATTATGATAACTTTTTTTTTTGGAAATAATAAGTCGTTTTTAGATAAATATACATACATAAATATCGAACAGAATTAAAATAGGGGTACCATATATGAAATTATTTTAGGAGTTAAGCAGTGCAGCCTGCAGTGCGAGCGCGTGCACGCCGCAGCTGCGCAAGCGCACCAGCGCCCAGCCCTCGCTCCCCGCGCACCCCGCGCACCCCGCGCACCCCGTGCTCCCCGCGCTCCCCGCGCACCCCGCACCGCCACACGATGGCGAAAAGTGGTCTCCGCACTCCGGTAATCATCGCTTCGGCCTGTTAGGGGCCATCCATTAATTATGTGAGGCGTTTTATTATGTTAACTCATTTACATTACAGATACGCATTTTAAAAAATCTCACGTGAGATTAGGGGTGGGGCGAATTGCTCGAGCAAAATCTCACGAAATCTCACCAAGGGGGAGGGGGTCGAAAAATTGCCAAAATTGTCTCACGTTATTAATGGATGCCGCATTATCTCTACACTGTACAAAATACTATATAATATGTACCATTACTGGGAAAAGTTATTGGCATATTAAGAACGATTAGCGTTTAATCTGCTGCCTCAAAATTATTTTTAATATTAATATTTTTTAGTTTATTGATCATCAATATTTGCATACATTCCAGGTCTCAATCGAAGCGGCAGTTTCGTATCGCCTCGGAAAGATGCCTCAGATGATTCCATGCACGAAAAGTATTTTAAATCCGTCGAAAGCACACCTTTAACGAGACGTAAGGTATAAATATATAATCTTTATGGTGGGATCATGTTGTATAATTAATTTACAAAATTATATTTTCGAGCTTATGAAATTATGGATAGATATTTTCATATATTTTATTATATTCATAGTATAAATAAAATAATATATGATAATACAAGGTAAACTAATTTAACAAGTGCAAAATCATTTTACTGACTAATATATATTTATTAAATACACAACAACCGTTCTGTTCCGTTTATCTTCGGAGACCAAGTAATGCCTGTCGGCTGGTCGGTCTCGGTTGTTATAATAGACACCTGATGGTAATTGTTACTTATGATAGGAAAATTATACGCCAACCCGCAGTGAAGCAGCGTGGTGGATTAATCTCAATCCAATCAATCAAATCCTTCTTTTATATGGAGAAGAGGCCTTTCCAGCAGTGGAACGATTACATGCTGATTCAGTTAAGTTCAATTGATATATTTATTATTATAAATTGTCATTACAGTTAAAACAGCAATCAGCCGGGGGTTCGTCATGCGATTCAGCGTCACCACAGAGTCCGAGCAGTCCATTGCAGAAACCACAACCTACACCATTCTTACAGGCAATTAATTTGAGATTGTTTTACCAGTTACTTCTTTATGGTATATATAATAGATGTATGTATGGATGGGGTAGTATCACACTCACAAAAAATCACTGCATTTCTTTTGTTAGTTTCTGTCAGAGAACATGAAGCATGAATAAAATAATTTATTTTCCTTTGGCGTTGTTTATTGGTATAATTGACCATTAAACTGCAATAATTGCAGGTGATCAGCCTGCTCGCTTGATGGATACTTTAATTATCTCAGATTATATGAATTGTTAATGACATCGTATACTCTGACTTATAAGTTACGCCCGCATGCTTCCAGTACTATACAGTGCACATACGACTTAACTCTGAAATGGTTTCTGGGGTTTTTAATCATATAGTAAAGTGTTCGTAAAATATACTTTATTGTTATTATCAAAATAATTTTCGTTGTAAAATTGACGAATATTCATAATATTACGAACAAGTTAAATAAGTTATATGTCAAATCTTTTTAAGATATAATTAACCGATTTTTTTAGAAAATTTTCTGTTTAAATATAGTTGCATATATTGTGTGTGCATATCAAGCTCATTTTATGTTTAAGGAACCATGTTGAGTGTGTCAATATATTTATATAAATTGTTTATATTGAAATGTTAGTTTCTTAACAATAAGGATCGCTGGGGTAGCTGTGTCAGTGTAATACAAACTGAAGCTACATACAATGGAGTACAGTACTTACTTATTCCTTTAACTCTATACTCCATGCTATAGTCCGGTTGTGGAACAGGAAGAATTTCGTACAATGGCCTACTGAGAGTTGTCACAAACATTTTTGTATTAAGTGTGGTTTATAATAAATATTTGAAGGAGAAAAAAATAAATTTACTAACTTATTAATAAATAAATTATTGTTATTATATATATTATTTATTTTGATTTTAGTATAAAAAAATCGATGTCCGATCTACCCGGGGTTCTAAGTCTAACTGACCATTTTAAAAATAAAATAAACAATGAGTATAGAAAGAAATACAAAAGGGTAAAATGAAGAGAAAATACTGCGTATTGTATAAATATTTAAAAAGCTAGTAATAAATTACGTTGTAAAAAAGGGATATAACAGTTCGTTATTTAAAAAGGTTTACAATCCCTTTGGACAGCAGCTGTTGCATCTGTGCGAGTGAGACGCATTATATTTACGTGGGATTGACAGAGACAGGCAATAAAAGGTCAATGTAAGAAATTCTCCCTGCTTCGAGTCCGGACTATACATATTACATACGAACGATGTGTCAATAAGTCAATGAAGTCCCCGCGGCAGGCGAGCGCGGCGCGGCCGTCGCTGGTGTCGTCGATCTCGCTGGCGGCGGACGGCGCGCGCGCGCTGCACTCGCTCGAGCGCCCGCACCACCTGTCGCGCCACGCGCGCGAGCGCTTCTCTGACAGGTGTCTATATCGTACAATCGATCGTTACATCGTTTCAAATACAAAATTATTTATTCATTTATTGTTGGGTTATTATAAATTAAACTTTACGTTAGGAAACAATTTTGTGATGATAATAACGCCTCGCACTCGACGAACTCGAGTAGATTGTTGGATTCGGTGTCGGGGTGCTGGAAACATACATAACACAAGCACAAACGTCCAGAACATGACAAATATCTGTATGGCCTATACAAATAAATACATGCAGTCATGTGCGCGGTTCGAAACTGCGACCGCAATAGCCGGTGCTATGCTATTATAATTTTCTTTTTTAATGAATTCAAATGAGTCCTTTGTTTTAAAGTATTTTTATTTTCTACATTATAAAAAAAAATATTCATAGACAAACATAAGAACTTCTAAGTAGGTAAGATAATGGCTTGAATGAATGGGAATATTATTGAAATTAGTATTTGTATCAGACACCTCGACAAAGAGCGTCTCGCGGAGCTCGAACGCATGGAACGGTACCCAGAGAAGCAGGCCGTATACAGTGTAGACAAGCCCTTCCGCCAGACCAGCCTCGACCTGCGCCACAACGCGTCGAGCTGGCATCCGCCGCGGGAGTTCACGAGGTACACGCCAGAATACTATAATATTATAAATGTAAGTTTGTTTGTTACGCTTTCACGCGAAAACTACTTAACCCAGGCCGTATTAATTTATAGCTAGATTCTAGCTATTTATTATCTTACTAGATTGCAAGATAAAAGATCTAGCTAGCAAACTAGTTGGATCTACCATTAGATCTAGGCAAGTTGTGTTACAATATGGGCAATTCTGTTAAATATAATCTCTCAAAGTCTAAAGGTTAGAGATTGTATTTGAGTTTGACATCCCTGACTTAACTGATCATCACGAAACTTTGTACACATATTCTTGGGGGTATTAGAAGTAACGGAGGATACTTTTTTTTTTGGTCGAAATAACCAGCCTCCACGCGAGTGAAGCCGCGGGCAGAAGTTAATATAATATATAGTGTATACATATTTTAACTTAGCAATTAGAATTTGGGGACTTCCTATGTTCTACATTCATTCTGGTATGACACCATGCTAACGGGTTAAATTCAATGGATTTTTTTTATTATATCACGACATTTTATATAACACGTCAAGTTAAATTAAGTGAGATAATTTTTCGACACCCCTTTCCCCCTTCTGTGAGATTTCGCGAGATTTTTCTCAACTCCCTCCCCCCTCCCCTAATCTAACGTGAGATTTTATTACATTACATTTGTTTAAAAAAATAATTTTCTTATATATATTTTTTTCATTTAAGAATATTTAAGACTAGTATTTAAGATTTTTTATGATGGAAAAAAAATTACGTTATGTTTGCCGAGACCACCACCCTTACGTGAGATTGAGTGAGATTTCGTTCGCACCCCTCCCCTTCTAAACGGCTCATGTAATTAGTGGATGCCGTCTTATGAGTGAAACGTGTGACGCCCGGGCAGGCGGCAGCAGGCGGAGCCGGAGCGCTACTCGTCGAGCAAGGCGTCCGTGTCGTCGGGCAGCAGTAGCAAGCACCGCACGCCGCCGCTCGAGCCGCACCACAGCTTCGTGCGCCTGTCCTCCGCCAACGAGCAGGACAACATCGCCGCCGGTTCGTATCGGCTTCCGCTGCGATTACCCTACCCTCAATTATAATGGTCTTCAACATTCAATACTAATTATTTGCCTTAGCTTCCGTTGTGGTGTAGTGGTCCGAGTAATCGCCTCAACGCCGCGCGGCGACGGTTGCACGTTCGATTCCCGCTCGGAGCAGATATTTGTATTAATATTTGTTTGCGGTTTGGGTGTATGTTCTTGTGGAGCACGTAAAGCCGTTGGTTCTGGTTATAACAAACACCCGATAAAGATAGTTACTCATGGTAGGAAAATTATCCGCCAACCCGCAGTGAAGCAGCGTGGTGAATTAACCGATTCATCACCACCACCGATTTAGGTCATTGTTGCCGTTGGCCAAAACATTTGTTCGATGCCGCGCCACAGGCGTCATTGGCCATGTTAAACGAAGACGCCCTAGCGGTGTCATTGCCCTCTCGTTATGTTTTCATCATATTTCATTGTTAATGTTCGCGATAATCTGAGAAAGAAAAATTTGTTTCCGTGTTCTTTCTTTGTGTTAGTGGGAATCCAAAGGGGATATTGCGTATCAAGGTAGTAATTCACGTTTTTAACAAAATGTGCCAGTGGTTGTAAACATTTTTGTAATATTTTGTTATATTATTAGATAAATCAATTAATGAGAGTTTACGCAACTGTATCTATTTTAGTTGAAGATAACGTAATTATTTACTTTGTTCTCCTGCATATCGCTTTTATCTGACGATTCAACAAAGACACACTGACCGTTACACGTAGTTCATGCACGCGTCTGAGGCGCCACTTACGCATGCCGTGTTGCCAATTTATTGTGCGATTTATTAATGAAAAAGTAATTATATGATATAATGCAAGAAGAAAAAAAAAGGATGCGAGTTATTGAGTCCAATATTTAAAAAAAATAAACGCTGTAAGCAAAGTACGGTAATAATATAGTTACATTAAAAATGTGAAAAGCATCGCTCACGTAAAGTTACTGTAAGGGAAAATAAACAATTTATTACTCTTTAAAAATGTTTACAAAATCTGACCTGTGGTTTATATTTTTCAAACTAATGGCCTTACATAAAATTGACTTCAATATGTTTTATTAGGGTAACATTGTAGTTATATTGTTAATATTCAGTTTTAACATGTTTTTCAATAATTTTTAAATGCCGCGCTAGGGGCGGCATTGGCCTCACGGAATGTTTTTTCATGACGCCCCTGGCGCGGCAGTGGCAACGAATCAGTTAAGCTACAACCCTTGATATGGAGAATTTTATTACGTAATACATTGTAAATTATTTTTTGCAGTGAATTATAAACTGAAATGTGTTAGTTTGGAACCCGCTCTAACGGAGCCCAATGTACAGAAGCACAATCAACGCCTAGAAAGAACTTCTACTCCACGGGACCGTACAAAATCACGTCGTAAGTGTATTTCACTGTTTATTAATATTTTCTTTAAATTATTAAATTAGATACTTACTAGGAGTAACTTTTTTGATTTAAACTCTGAAAAGGACAGGGTTGGCAAAGATTGTATAGTGTTCTTCGATATAATAAAAAGTGATTGTTGTAATATTTATATGTAATGGTATTTTTATTATTTCAAAGAAACCAACCGAATTTAAAGGGAGGATTTTTTTTACGAAACAAAAATAAATAAATAAACATGTTTTAAAATACACACAAGGTCGTCGTTATATATATATATATATATATATATATATATATATATATATATATATATATATATATATATATATATATATATATATATGAAAGTAATTGTAGTAATTTAATTTATTTATACTCAAATGATAAGTCATAGTAATTATATGTACCAGGGCATAAGCGGCCTGTAGAAGATGACCCGCAAGTCGACGGCGAGGACGAAGACGACGAAGGCGGTGGCTCACCTCTCTACTGCAACTGGGACTTGCGGGGCATGCAGCACTTACTGCCTCTACAGGACTATATTATACAACAAGCTAAACTGTCTAGTATGTCTTAATTTATTTTAACCCTTTCGCTACCAGAGCCTCAGAATAAAAACCGGCACCACAGCCCAAAACAACTGTAATAATTGCCAGGCCAATAACATCTTTCATTTATTTTATTGTTGTATAACATTATACATTTATGTGCAGTACAACTTGATCCAACAGTTTTCACAAAATGATAATGGACATCCATCACATATTTGTGACACTGGCCCCAGCAAAGAAAATCGCATTGTCACATATAATGTGACGCTGGTAGCGAAAGGGTTAAGATTTTGATTTTCCCAATTTTTGTATATAAGATTTTATGAATTTTGTGTTTTTATATTATACATCTAAAATATATCTACTAGTTCTCAAATTAGAATTTACGACATAAAAAAATAGTTTTTCAACTGTCTTGTTAATGGAAATTCAATGGTTTAAATTGTATTTTGCTATTATATACATATTTTTACAATGTTTTAAAAGAAAGGCATTATTATAATATACTAGCTTCTGCTTGCGGCTTCGCCCGCGTTGATGTCGGTAATCGCGACCAAGAAAAAAAAAGTAGCCTATATTACTTCTAATTACCTCCAAGAATATGTGTACAAAGTTTCATAATGATCAGTTATGTACTTTTCGCGTGAAAATGTAACAAACAAACTTAAAACTTACTTTCGCATTTATAATATTAGTATGATATAATTGTAATATCTTCCATAGGTCGAGGACGCTACAATGCCGGTTCGGACTCGGACGGTGAGTCAGGCACGTCGCGGTCCCGGTCCGGATCGGAATCCCGGTCGCTGTCCGGACACGAACCGGACAACGAGTCGTCAGACGGCGGCGCGCGGACGCCGGACGACGACGACGGTTCCGGCGTGTACCTGCCGCACACGTACGCGCACCGCCCTCAAGACGTCGAGTACATGAACCACGGCGTCTCGTACTATAACACGTTCGTTGGGTTCGAACGTGACAGGCAGCCCTCGCCGGGGATACATAGGGTGAGATATGAGACTATATTTTATTATGATATAAAATATTATTCAGAGGTCTATTTTAAAGATACATAAATTCTAAATTAATATTGTATATGACTATGGCCGTGTTTCGAAATACACTGAAGAACTGTGAGGTTTGATGTTATTTCAGTATACTGCGAAGCCTCCTCGTTCCTTTTTAGTTTTCTATATATATACCGGTTACCGTTTATAACGGAATGTAGTCCAGTATACTATCATCCTCATCTTTCGATTTTTTTTTTTCAAATGAAAATATCATGTACACGTTTTCTATTCAACAAGAATAATTATTATTTGAATATTGTTGACATTTTTGAATAACAATATTAATCAATAATAATAACAATCATTCGAGCTGTTATATTTTTTGATCACGTGATCACAGTTTTACCGGTGGGAGGGATGCGCTGTGCCGCGCTCCCGGCTGCATGGGTACCACCATCTTGCTTATTTCTTCCGTGAAACAGCTTTGCTGTGTTTCGGAAAGAAGGGCAAGACAGGCAGTGTAATTACTGGCACCGAGACTTAACATCATATGTCTCAGGATAGGCAACACATAAATGAGTTGGCTGGGCTAGTTCCAGGTAAACTAATTTATGTTAATGGGCGACGTCGACCACTTACCATCAGGTGGCACGTCTGCCAGTTTGCCTATTCAACTAACACATAAAAAAAAAAAAAAAAAAAAAAAAAAAAAAAAAAAAAAAAAAAAAAAAAAAAAAACAGTACTGAGAGCACCTTACCTCGAAAGCGTCAGTGCTCTCAGTACGAAAATGGCGGCGATTTATGACGTCATATATTTCTCTATGGTACTGCGGCCGTGTACTGGCAGTCTAAAACGGAACGAATTTTTCACCAGTGACAGCATTGGGCAGTGCTCGCAGTGTATTTCGTAACACGGACTATGTAAATGGAGTGACCAAAGTTACATAAATGTTAGAATTGTGTTTTGACTTTATCTCTTGTTTTTTCCAATATTTTGAAAACTGGTACTGTAGTGAGTAACCTTTTATATCGATTATTTCAGACGTCGTCTCTAGGCGGAGGCGGAGGCGGCGGTGGCGGCGGCGCGGGCGAGGCGAGCGGCGCGCGCGCGGACGGCGCGCTGTACAGCCCCGTGCGCGCGCACGCGCACCAGCACGCGCACGTGCACGCGCACCCGCCGCCCGAGCAGGACATCGAGATCTTCGCCAAAGACAACCTCAATTTCAATAAGGGCATATTCAGGAGAAAGGTTTGTCTCATTTCTCTATCTTCCTAATACGCCTCCTGTACCAAACGCAGTGTCGATTTTGATATAATATGAAAATTGGGGAAAGGTTGGTTGAAAATTATTCGAATAAAATTTTTACGATGAGCGCACATACCGACAACCAAAAAACGACACGATGAAGTTAGCTGATAGCTGTCTCTAGTTTCCAATTTGAAAAATCGTAACTATATTCAAAGTAGTTTCTCAAATATTCATAAATCTACAATACGTGTTTTTTATCAGTGGAGATAATATATATATTTTTATTCATAAATATACATGTGTCTATGTGATTTTAAATTATATGTGGTGAATGATAGGCCATTATAAAAATTCATGATAAAAGTGACTTTTATTAAATAAAAAAATAAATAAAATTTCAAGTGCATTTATAGATTTAAGGTTATTTTTTTATTATTGATTTATCATTCCTTTTACAAACAAAGAGTTTTGGCATACGAGATGAAATCTGTAGCTATTTTTGTTCTGTTAAGCCAAAGAGGTATAACTTCTTATGTGTGTACATAAGTATACACACACTTTTTCTTTAGCTTGAAGTTACCATGTCCTCGGAAATTATGCATTTGAACCCTGAGGTATAGTTGATTTACATAATTATATGAGCCTGTAAAACGAACATTGTGAAATAGTATGTGGCGGCTATTAAGCTTACAGGAAACTAAAACATGAGTAATTATAATATTAAAGTAGATGGTAATTTATTCTATTGCATTACGATAATAGACCGTGAACAAATGCTTTTATATTTTAATATTTATTACTTTATAATAGAGATATATTTGTTATATTTTCATCTACATAATATGTATTTTGTATAAGTTAGTATTACTATATAGACATTAGTATGTAAGTTTTAATATATAACTGCACAACCTACCCATTTCTTTCTTTGTTGTACTCTCCTTATCCATCTGGGTTGTTTAGAAGAAATTGCTAATAAGCCATAAGACCACCTGTTCTACTACACAATCCTGACTTAACAAATTTGTAACTATGCTCTGTATTATATTTGTAGTGTGCAATAAAGAATAAATAAATAATAGTTATTAATGCAACTGTTGTATAATAAGAGGTATTAAAACACGAATGTGGGTTTATTACACGAGGCGAATCCGAGTGTGATTATAGTGTCATATGAGTGTTTTAATACCTAATTATCAACAGTTGTATACAAGAATTTATCTACACCTATTTTTGTAAACAAAATAATAAATATATCGAAGAAAAATGGCGGGGATTCGAATAACCTACATTTTTTTTTACGACGCGTGGAATTATGGTAGTGAAATGCGCGTGAATGACAATGTTCTTTTTTTGAAATTCATAGAGATACCACGCATCGAGCAGTAAGAATGTGGCTGTCTGTTGAGTAAGCCCTTTGCGCAGAAGGGATAAAAAAAAAACAAAAACAAAGGAGTGTTATTATGGAATTCAGTACAACATTATGTCATTGGTTTGGATGATACTATGGTTATTAAGACATTGGGTGTTTGAATGTTGGCAATAAGCTAACTGTTTCAGAATCTTTTGGATTTAAGGCATGGGAGTAGATAAATAATGTTATTTGTTTGTAAATCTGTGTAGGCGTCGGTCCGCGACATGCTCTCGTGGACGTCGTCGTCGATCAGCGCGCCGATGGTGGGCGCGGAGTGGGACAAGGCGCACAAGAAGGCCGCCATCGACCTGTTCCGCCTCGTGCAGATCTACATGGGCGACCGCAAGGCGCGGCCCGGCATGACGCTCAACTCGGTCGCGCAGGACATCCTGCATGCCACCTTCAGCAATGAGAAGTTAGTACATCATATTACTGTATCAGCCTGTAAACAACCCACTGCTGAGCGAACGCCTCTTATCCGTATAGAAGAAGGGTTGGAGCTTAATCCGCCACGCTACTCCACTGCGGGTTGGCGGTTAATTTCTCTACCACGAGTAACGATCGTTATCAGGTGTCTATGATATCAACCGGGACCGACGGCTTTACGTGTTCTCCGAGGCACTGTGGGGAGACCCACACAAAGACAGGTACACCCAGACCGGAAACAAATGTTTTTACAAATACAAATATCTGTCCCGTGCGGATATCAAACCCGCTACCGCCGGCGCGCGGCTTGAGGCGATTACTCGCACCACTACACCAGAACGGTCGTCAAACACTATATTAAGTTCAACTCATCTTGGGATGCAAAGCTATGTGTGCATCTTTTTATTAATCCATAGATTTTTTTTAGGTCAGTGTCGCGGTGATGGTTTTTTTAGAGCAACGTGTATTCTTTTTGCCTTTGTTGCGCAAGTACAGTCAATAAAAATAGAATAAACGATTTATAATTTTAAAATTAAACAAATGTACCGGAAATTATACCAATATATATATTTATGTAAAAAAAATAATGAATAACTATACTTCTTGTCCTCTATACGCAGTTACTGTATTTATAGAAGTTTGACCCACACAGCACCACGCGAAAATATTATTTTAAACATATACATATACCTATAATAAAAATATTCTGCTAGTGTATAACTTAACAGTTTGACAGAAAATACCAATGTTACAATATTAGGTGATATAAATATATTCTTATTCTGCGGTTCATACATAAATATGTTACTGATTAATTTCATTAGACTTCGAGATGAGCTGTACGTGCAGCTGTGCAGACAAACAACAGAAAACCCTCTAAGAGACTCGTTACTACGCGGCTGGGAACTACTCGCGGTTTGCCTCGCGTTCGTGCCTCCGTCTCCTGCCTTCCAGCCGGCTCTCACTAATTATGTTAATAGACATCGAGATCCGGCTTTTGCTGACTGTTTTCCAGAGGTAAGTGTATACAGTTTGACCTCTGGTCGCGTTGAATTAACTCGAGCGCAATTATAATAAACTAGCATTTGCCCGCGGCTTCGCCGCGTGGATTTCGGTTATCGCGACAAAAAAAAAGGAACCTATGTTACTTCTAATACCTCCAAGAATATGGGTACAAAGTTTCATTATGATCGGTTAAGTGGTTTTCGCGTAAAAGCGTAATAAACAAACTTCAATTTCACATTTATAATATAGAATTATGGATTAATAACTAGGTATATATATTTTTTGCCTTAATACGGAGTTGGTGTATACACATTATCCTATTTTCATTTTCACAGGTTGGTAAATGGCCGATCCACGTACAAGTATCACATTACGCGAGCGTAGCGTGTAAGAGACTCGAAAGAATTGGATTCGGTGGAAAGAGGCCACCGCGGAAACCTAGCACTGAAGATATCGACCAAGCTAGAGTAAGTTACATAATTATGCTTCTCAATAATTCTTTACCAATAGAGAGCTACATTATCCAGAAGTAATCTAGGCCATAAACTGTCACGATACGATTGACAGTAGCGTCACTGTATATATGAATCTCAACGTGATTTTACCCTCGAGATGCGTATTGTTATATGTATAATAAAACTTTTTTTCGTAATTTTTTTTGTTCACTATTTCGAATCATAAATATGAAAAATTATTCAATAATAATTAGGTTCAATAAAACAAATTGCTATTTTGTTTTATTAGCTCTACATCTATACTTGTACTGGTATAAACAGTGGGTGAAACAGCGTGCGTCATCTTGTATATATATATATGTGTGTGTGTGTGTGTGTATGTATATACATATATTTTAGTATGCATTGTATCATGTATGGTATAATTTACTATTTGTATGTTTATAATTATAACAATTGATCCTTGTAGCAATTTTTTGTACACTACCTAAACTGCTTTACTCTGACAAGTCCTATACCCAAGGTTGTCTGGAAGAGATCGCTCTTCTAACGATAAGATCGCCTTGTACATCTTTCTTTGTTCATTACAAATATTATTCTTTTTTGGTGGTGTGCAATAAAGAGTATTATATAAAAAGTATATATATATATATATATATATAATTAATGATAGGTAATTGATTGTACAGATTACCTACACAACTTGGGCTATTTAACATTTGTTTATTCTTTAACGCTTCTATGTATCGTAGCGTCATGTTTCATAGCTTCCTAGAGACACAGTTTTTAACGCAAAAATATTTTTAAGATCTGATTAGTTGATCCTTATATTAATGCGCTAAAATAAACAACTAAATTGTGTTAGTTTTTAATCTTAGTATAAATAATAATTCCTATTTTTTATATATATTATATTTGTTAGCAGCTTAGCTGCCATGTCAGTTACCTGTTCCTGACAGATGTAGTACGTGTTCAGGCCATGTCAGTTATCGGTGATTAACATGGCCTGAACAGGCAGGACACGGCGCTATCGCTATATTTTATTCCACACAGGCCATGTCAGTCATATATGCGTGACATTATTTTATTTTTAACTATTTTAGAGAAATAAACATGGAAATTATTACTAAATCAATATTTAATGCCATTTAAGTCATTTCCAGAAAGTCAGTTCAGTCAGTTTTAAGTCATTTCCGAAAATTAGATTTGAAAAGTTGTCGTCATAAGAATTTTGGTTTAGCGGTTAACAACAACAACAAGTACTCTTTATTGCACACCAAAAAATTTACAAATATAGAAATAAATGTTTATAAGAGAAATGTACAAGAGGGGGGCCTTATTGCTAAAGCAGCAATCTCTTCCAGGCAACCTCAGGTTGAGGAAATAAATAGAACGGTAGGAGTGTACAACACATATGTACAATATACATACATACATATATATACACATACATAAATAGCCATATGTCTACATAGATACGCGAAACAAAGGTTTGACGGTTCACGTGTTAATGTAATATTCCAGATCCAAATCTTCCGGCAGTCGATGTTCGGCAACACGCTGGCGGAGGTGATGGCGCTGCAGCGCGAGCGGTTCCCGCAGCGCGCGCTGCCGTGGGTGCAGACGGCGCTGTCGCAGCAGGTGCTGGCGCTCCACGGCCGCGAGACCGAGGGCATCTTCCGCGTGCCGGCCGACGTCGACGAGGTCAACGCGCTCAAGGCCAAGATCGACAACTGGGAGCTGCCCGACGCGACCATGCTCACCGGTACGATCTGGCATACGAATGTCGTGGTCATTACTAGGAATGAAATAGACTGCATCATGATCACCAGACGACAGATATTCAATGACGTCTCCGTGATCCATAGGGTGAAAACCTGGAGTGATCA
This sequence comes from Euphydryas editha, assembly GCA_036937285.1. Lineage (NCBI taxonomy): Eukaryota > Metazoa > Arthropoda > Insecta > Lepidoptera > Nymphalidae > Euphydryas > Euphydryas editha. The sequence continues at coordinate 8,067,693 of JAUPFZ010000007.1, forward strand.
CCAATTGGTTAGGGGCACATTGAATATCAGTGTTAAACTGGAACGGTCTCGCTTGATAAAGTCTACACTGCGACCATCTAACGCACATGTTCAAAATCCCGAGAGTTTTCAGCTCGAATTATCAAATCGTTTCGATTGCCTTGACGATTGCGTTTCTGTGGACGATATAAACAACAAGTTGTTGAACATTGTCCACACAGTCGGGAGCCGATTGGCGATTTTATAGACCCGACCGTAAGAGCGGCCCCCGAAAGCTCTCTGACCAAGCTCAAAATCTTATGGAAGAGTGACGTGATTAAATCTGCAGTCCTCTGGTGACGCTGAAGCATTTAGGCGGATCAACAGACGGATATGGAAATCTGTGGAGACACGATTTACGTGTTTTTAATACAAAACGTATTAAAGATACAATAGAGCGGAATCGGGGCTCCAAAGTATTCTCAAGGGATTCGTCTGTTGGTCAAAGCCGGTTTGAGGCTGAAAACAGAGGATGGAGGTACAGCTTCGTCCAGGGATGAGATATTGAGGGAAGTTGAGAAGTTTTATGGACAGCTGTATATACCTCCGTCAACCAACCTGTTTGTAGTTCGGCTGAAGATCCACGAGTCGAACTAACCCGACTTATTTCGAATATATCCCGGACATCAGTTGCACGAGATTAGTACGGCTCTGGAACAGCTTTAAAACAATAAGGCACGGGGCGAAGACGGTATTACGTCAGAGCTTCTGAAAGCGGGTGGAACGCCGGCACTTAGTCCTTCAGAGGCTCTTTAATACCGTCTTGCTCGAGGGCGTAACGCCGGAAGCCTGGAATAGAAGCGTGGTGGTGATCTTCTTCAATAAGGGCGATAACACCCTTGCTGAAGAATTACAGGTCCATTTCGCTTCTAAGCCACGTTTATAAGCTGTTCTCTAGGGTCATTACAAACCGTCTGACGGGCAAGTTTGATGACTTCCAGCCTCACGAAAAAGCCGGGTTCCAAAAAGGCTATGGTACCATAAACCACATACATACACTGTGGCAGATTATACAAAAGACCGAGGAGTATAATCGGCCATTATGTTTGGCGTTTGTGGACTATAAGAAAGCCTTCGATCGAAACTTAGGCGGTGCTGCAGTCTAACCAGTGGTGCTACATTGACTACCGGTATTTCAAAGTGTTGAAGTGCTAGTAACGCTAATATGTCGGTTCGAGTACAGGAGCATAGCACGAAAGCGATTCCAATGTAGCGAGGTGTGATTCCATGACAGGGAGATGTTATCTCTCCGAAATTGTTTACCGCAGCATAGGAAGACGCTTTCAAGCTTCTGGAATGGAAAGGATTCCACAGAAGGCGACCTCAGCAATATGCTCAATGACCTCGATGAAATTTCCCGACGGGTGGGCCTAAAAATAAATATGAATAAGACAAATCACGTCTGATGTGATTATTAAATAAAAATCTTCACGAGGACAAGACTATTTATTATTTAACTACTTACAATATATGTATTTGAGACTTGAGATTGACTTACACGGAGCGGACGTTACCAATACCTTATATTTAAAGTAAAGAACACAGTATTACCAACCTAAAAATAATTTAGTATAGCCAACCTTAGTTAAATGTTAAAGATTGCCATATTCAACAATGTCGAATCTCCATGTCGTGCCCACCTCGTTATCGGTTGGAGATTCTACTCTCGAAGTTTTTGACGAGTACATCTACTTAGGACAAAATGTCGAACTTCGTCGAATCCAGCTAGGAAAGGCAGCGTTCGGGAAGTTAAAAAACATCTTTTCATCCGTCATACCGGAGTAAAAAAATTAATATTATTACTACGCATATCTATACAACATAAAAAATATAAGTGAAACAAAAATATTTCAAAATCAAGCACCTGTTATTTTATGTATCTTTTTATACTATTGTCAATGTTGTATACATAGTTTCGCCTCTAATTGCACATATAGTACTCAGTGCCTGAAGTCGAAAGTCTTCGACCATTGTGTGTTACCAGTGATGACATACCGATCTGAGACATGGTCTCTGACTATGGGCCTTTTAAACAAGCTCCAAGTCGCACAACGTGCAATGGAGAGGGCTATGCTTGGTATTTCACTGCGAGATCGAATCAGAAATGATGAGATTCGAAGACGAACGAAGGTTGCCGACATAGCCCAACGAATTTTTAAGCTGAAGTGGCAATGGGCAGCAGAAAAGAGCAGAAAGGTTCTCGAGTGAGGACCACGTACCGGCAAGCGCAGCGTCGGACGGCCGTCTAAGAGATGGACAGACGACTTTGCCGGAAACCGTTGGATGGAGGCTGCTTTAAAACTGTTCGATGGGGGTGGCCTACGTTCAGCAGTGGACATTCTATAGTTGATATGACGATGTTGATGATACCTAATTAGTAGTTCGGTTTTCTGTACTTTGTTATATTTGTCTGCATCTTAACTGCCTTTTTTAACTATTTTAATTTCTTTGGTTATGTGGAGTGTCGTCCATAAGAAATCACAATCAGTGATAAGGCCGCCTTGCACTGTGCGATTTAATATATGTTTTGTTAATAATAAATAAATAGTAATAGATAAAAAAAAGTCTGTGTACTTATGTACGCACGTAAGAAGTTATAATAAAACGGTGCGTCAAGTTAATGTGTAGTGCGCGCCATCTGTAATTTTTGCTTACAAGCTTAAAGCGTAACGTAATTGCCATTGACGTTATTAGCAACTAGCGGTAGATGGCGGTTATGGAAATCAATTTTAATATCTTACAATTTTATCTTAAACTTTTTACCTTATTTTATCAAAATATCGTTCAACTGATACGAACTACAAAGTTATTTAATAAAAGTAACACATTTGAAAAAAGAAACTAATTTCTGTATATAAATTTTAAAATTAAGATATCTATATCTTGTAACTAATATGATTCATAATAAGATGACAAACAAAACTGGCTACTTGAAATGCATCATATTTTCTAATAAAATTAATGTAATAATAGATGAAATAATAAAAACTGAGAAATAAATTGCAATACCAATATTATATAATATACTAGTCATCTTTTATTAGTAAAAGCTTCTTTAAAATTTTTAATGAAGTATACATTACTGATATTAAAAATGATATGTATTTACATATTTATTCGCCTTTGCACCAATATTCAAGTAATTTAAAACGAAATAAAACATTTTACACTACACTACTATAACAAAATGAAATAGTTTCAAGTCTTTCATTTAAATTAATTAATATAATTAATGTGTAAATGTAATTGTGAATAAGTTAGCGCAATTGCGCGGCGCCTAGCTAACTTCATGCTGTCGGTTTTTCGTCACAGTGTCTCTCATAATTTTTCCCTAACGCGCCAAAAGGAGTGTAACTAACAATATCCGCTCGCACCAGACGCGCACGCGCCGGCCAGCCTGCTGAAGCTGTGGTACCGCGAGCTGTACGAGCCGCTGATCCCGGACGCGCTGTACGGCGCGTGCGTGGCGGCCGGCAGCGACTACGCCGCGTGCGCGCGCGCGCTGCAGCGCCTGCCGCCGCTCAACCGCCTCGTGAGTGCACCACTACACCTACAGCCTACAGGGGAGCGTTCCCTACTCGACATCACCGATTTCACTCAAATTTATAGAACACTTGCATCCGCCCGCAGCTTTGCCAATCCAAACGGCTGAAACTATAGTCAGTTTTATTGGATATTGACGTGACCGTCGGTAACACAGTGCAACGGTATTACAGTACTCATAGTTAGAACTTTATTACTGGAATGCTAGATGACGTTGAAGTAGCTAAATTTTGAGATTTTTTTAACAAACAATTTTTTTATTAAAATGTATCCAATGTTACTTCTAATACCTCTAAGAATATGTGTACAAAGTTTCATGATGATCGGTTAGTAGTTTTTCGTGTGAAAGCGTAACAAACAAACTTACTTTCGCATTTATAATATTAGTATGATTAGGGATGCAGGGCTTAACTTAAAATGAAACTACCCGAAATGGAAACTCTAGATAGTCAAGCATTTAGAAAATATAATAATTGAAAAAAAAAATTATTTATTTATTTTATACTAAGCTATATATGTAAGTGTATTTATTTTTTTACGTATGTAGTGTATGTATACTATTTATGTTATACGTTGTTTTATATTATAGTGATTTGTATTGATTAGTTGTTTATATATAGCTTGTTTTTTACTGTTCTTTTTTTTTTGTTTACTCTGTACACCCTCCGTTTTTATAACATTAACTTCTTCACGTTGATTGTCTTTAAGAGATCGCTGAGCTCTCGCTGATTAGCGATAAGACAGCCTTTTGTTTACATTATACTTATTTTTTTTTTCATTTTTTGTGTGTGTTTAATAAAGATTAAATAAATAAATTAATTAATAAAAAGTATCCCCACGCGGGGAGGCGAATCCACGACCATCGACTTACTGCTTGGCTGACGTGTGAAAAAAAGTGGCTTATATGGCGCATCAACTTCCCACTTCGGGTAGTTTCATTTCTAGTCAAGTCGTGCATGTTCTAAAGATTTGAGCGAAATCGGTGATGACGAGTAGGGAATGTCCCCTTGTTAGTACATTATAAGATGATAAAATTAATGATAAAGATTAAACTAGAGAGATATTCTTAAAGCTAAGTCACGGATATCGCTTTCATATAATGTAATTTTGTTGTCAGCGTTTTTTATTTCGAAATTTTTAGTTTTTTCTTTGCATAATAAATTTACAATTTTATGATTTATCGTTAGAGCCATCATAGTTATGTCACAGTTAATTAGTTGTCAAAGGCACGGTCCGTAATATTTAATGCCTTATAGTATAATTACTCGTAACATATTTTCTTTCCTAGCAGGTACAGCATTATATACGTTCTGTAACGTAACTAAATAAACGTAACGTACGTGTAACGTAAATAAAACCTTTCAGGTACTTACATATCTAATAAGCTTCCTGCAACAATTCGCCGCGCCGGAAGTTGTAAGTCAGACGAAGATGGACTCGTCGAACCTGGCGATGGTGTTCGCTCCGAACTGCCTGCGCTGCACCTCGCAGGATCCGCGCGTGATCCTCGAGAACGCGCACAAGGAGATGACCTTCCTCAAGACCCTCATCACGAACCTCGACACGTCTCACGTTCAAGATCTGCTGTGACCGATGAATCTCAACTACTGCAACAATAACGTCGCCCGGCAGACGTTCTAGCGTCCGTTCACTGTATCTTTTGATGAAATCTCTTGGTAGCGAATCTAATGGTGGCGGTTCAGGAGAGACAGAGACAACAGAACCAAGACGAACCAAGACAATGATTGAGGCCGTGTTGCGATATACACTGCGAGCACTGCAAGGTGTGACGTCATTTCAGTATACTGCGAAGTCGTTCCTTTTTAGTTTTCTATACTGTGCTATACTGGTTACTATTTAAAACGGAATGCAGTCCAGTATACTATCATCCTCATTTTTTTTACTTTTTTTTCAAATGAAATTATTTATTATATACACTTTTTCTATTCAACAAGAAAAATTATTATTTGAATATTGTTGACATTTTTGAATAAGAATATTAATTAATAATAATAACAATCATTCGAGCTGTTATATTTTTTGATCACGAGATCACTATACTGAGAGCACCTTACCTCCAAAGCGCCAGTGCTCTTAGTACAAAAATGGCGGCGATTTGTGACGTCATATATTGCTCTATGGTAATGCGACAGTGTACTGGCAGTTTATAACGGAACGAATTTTTCGAACGAATCTCTTAGTAGCGAATCTAATGATGGCGGTTCAGGAGAGACAGAGACACAGAACCGAGACGACTAATGATATAACTTGCTCATTACTAGCATGTTTATAGTGTAGTTAACAATTGCTCAACTTTATTTTTAAAAACTAAACCCCTTTTTTAATTTTTTCTTAATAACTTTTGCAATTTTTGCAAGCGGAACTTCATTTTTTTCATAAATCATCAGATGCCATTCCGAATCGAATGACAAATACATTCATTCAATCATAATTTTCGGAGACTGCTGAAAAAAGTTGACCAAAATGGCACTTGTTAACTATTCTATAAGCATGCTAGTAATGAGCATGTGTAACAGTACCCTAATTCGAGCCTCTAGTGCGTAGTTTGGGCGTGACGACCGTTTCCTATGTATAGTATATGTGTACCGTGTCTCGGCGTCCGCGTCTAAGCCCGGGCAGTAACTGCGTGGTATACGAACGTGTAAATTCTCTTAATTGAATCATATTCGACATTCTTGTATATTTTTTGTATTTTTGTACGCTATGTAATACTTTTTATTTGGTCGTATCCAAAGATATTTAATGAGATGTGATTTTTAAATATATTTAGACTTGAGCTTTACAAAAGTGTATGTGCAATGTTCCGCGCCGAGTTGTTATAGGTACGGTTGCGTGTTTGTTATTAGTTAGTATAGTTTGCGTGGAGAATGTAAGTACTCATTAAGTTAAGCTTTATTTTTATCTTCTAAGTATATATACACAATTTAGTGCGTAAATGAAAAAAGTCGAACCCCATGACGAATTATTGATAATTTATAAGAGAATGGTAGCTTTACGAACAAACACATCACAATTATTATAAATGAATAAGTCGTTGTGTCGCATACCTAATGGGGTTTAATCAATATTAATAGCTTCGACCGTTTACGTTAGGTTTCTGTGATGTCCTACTGTGGGTTCAAGTAGTAAAGCTGTTGTTGTCTAATGAAATGTTCGGGCTAAAATTGTAATGATATAATTAAAATTAATTAATTTAACAAATTAATAATAACAATTAAAATTAAACAAATAGAAAAAAAATTGTAATGTAACATTTAGTACTTACCTCGAAAAAAAAAAAAAAGCTAAAACACACTATTAAAAGCTATTTCTTTTTATCTATCCACTGATTAGAGGCAATAAAAACGCACACGCTTGCATTTACTAGTTCATTAGACAACAGTATTCTAAAAGCTAAATTTGTATGAAAAATATGAAAGGAAATATCAATATATGAACCATATCGTAAAGATACTGATCCTGGTGATTAATAATAAGGTCACTTAAACTAAGCCACACCATTTTCCAACATTAGCGTTATCATTGTAATATATGGACATTCGAAATAATTTCATAAACCACTCTTATCGTTCTAACATCGATTTATCTCAATCGTCTATCGTTAAACTTTACTCTTTATAAACCTAAGGTCACAACAATGCATTTATTATAATGAAAGGCTCATTTTATTTATGTTAGTATGATTTCTAGGATAAAATGTTTTCACATTGACCTCTAATATATGTAATTTAAATATACTATCGACCCGGTGCCTAGAAGATGTCTATGGATATTTAAATTTTATGGCAGATTTATCAATATTATTCGAAAATAAGCAATATTATCTAGTTGTGGATTAAAATCGATATTAAAATATACTTTAAAATGAAATGTGTAGCTATTGTTATTAACAATCGGTACGCTTCGTGATTGTATTTATTGCATGTCCATTTAGCAAGAGCGTAGCAATTCGTAATAGACTCAAAACATAAAGTGATATAATATTTCAATACCTGAATACTGTGTAATAGAATAGTCAGAAAAGTATTTCTATTATTCATTCCACGAAGAAAGTCTTATTTCATAAAATAGTTTTAATTTATTATTCGTCGTACACATTTATAAGCTTTAGCGGGTCTAATTAATATTGAAAAAAGAAAAAAAAAAGTATTAATTGATCTCTAATTGTGCTGAAAATTTTTATTTTTACTAAAGTACAAAAGTATAATGTTGCTTACACAATAAGACTTTCGAATGGAATTTTTTATATTATGATAGCAGCTTAAAACTATAAAAAAATATAGTAATTATCGTTGATAAAATATTGGTTAAAATTTGATGAACTATGCTATTTTAATAGAAAACATAAAAATATTATAAATAATACCAAAAATACTTGTTGAATGCGGCTAATGATAATATTTACGAAAGTTAAATCATCAATTTATTTTAAATTGAAATAGTGAAATATACATTAAAAGGAGTGAGTATACAGTATTTTAATTTTATACCGGTTATTGAATGTAGTATTGCTATGTTCTAAATTGCAGTGTTGCCTTATACAGGTTTTTGGGATGTAGTGTGATGACTTAACTATGTTTATACTTTTAAAAGTGTTAGTAGAAAACATTCTTGTTCCGCTTGCTTACGTTCTAGAGTTCTAGACGTTTGGAATATAAGTTAAAAAGGAAAAAAAAGTAATTTTTTAATGAAACGTTTCTTTAGAATTTTTATTTAATCTTCTTGAATTCATTACCTATATGTAATGTATTATTGACTATTAGCAATTGATATAAATAAGTAAATAATAATAGTGACGCGATCTATCGACATAAATAAGTTTTTTTTATTTTTATGATTTAATATGAATTATATTTTTATACGCATTTTTGTATTTTACATCTGAAGTAAATATAAAGTATTTATAAAAATTCATTTAGTACATTCCATTCCAGAAACTATTGTAAATAAATTAATTTAAAAAATCAAAAACCCGACTGCGTAAAATACTCTTATTATAAACTAAAAAGAATAAAACAATTTACTAGGTTTCATTTGATACCCATATTGCTACAGTAAGAAAAAAAAAATTCAACTCTCCCCCTCATTCCGCTATTTGTGGGCGCCATTTTGAAAATTTATATAGCCTATGTCACTACTACAATTTAGACAAATCCAACGACACCTCATATGTCAAAAACCGTCCAGCCGTTTGGGCTATAGGGCGTGCCAAAGAAATGGACATACATATATACATACATACATACATACATACATATATACATACACTCGAAAAACATAACCCTCCTTCTGTCGCAGTCGGGTAAAAATAATAGAGTTCTCATTAATATCAGTGCTTATTGGTTATCTGTGCTTTACTATTGTGCGTTTTTTTTGAGTATTATAATTTTTTCTTCGATATAATTTATTACGGTAATAAAATAAAATAAAATATTTTTTAATAATCGCTTGTATACATTGATTAAATATATATTTAAATTTTTGATTTATGTTTTGGAAAACTATAAATTACTTGTACGTCTAGGGATCGTACTTATGTACTTCACATGCATCCATTATACACGTTATTTATAATATGTATTATTATTTCGTCGCTTCGTTATTTACACAGCAGCTTTATGTAATTTATAATAACATCGTTTATTCTTTCATCGCAATGCAATGTTTAATTTCCATAGACATTAACCCTAGAAAGATAATCATATTTAGATGTACATAAAAGATAATCATGCGTAAAAATGACTCACTTTTAACTAGCAATAGGTACTGTTGTGTTTTATTTATTTATTTTAATAATACCATAGATATTAGTTTTTTATATACATCAATAAAATATTAATTGCCATAATTTATGTAATTATATTTATTTATTATATAAAAAAAGTACAGAAAAATTAAATTATCCAAAAACTAACAAGATTTTATAACATTTTTTTATTTTATCACAAATATTTTTTTATTACTAATAATCAGGTATTTTAACTTCTCTACTAAAAAATTAAGCTATTGTCTATTAATACATACATTTAATTTTTTAGGAATCAGTCCGATACAACTTTGGAACATATCAATATTATGTTCACGACAAATAACTTTTTTTACATTTATTGCAGGATGCGCTTGCCTTTCGCCTTATTTTAGAAGGGCAATAGTTACAGTAAATCCGTTTTTTTTTTCCTGAATTATCGTTTGATGTATTAGGTACATCTTTTGTTAATATAGCGGAGATCTTATCCCGCAAATATCTCTTCAAAGTTGGAGCTTCTAAGTACTTGTTCATGAACGGCGATGTTAGAGACTTACTAAGACTTTTCATAAAATGTTTGCGAATTAATGCTTTATCACCTTTGCTGACAACATTAAGATTGTATATAATATAAGCATTTATACAAGCAATGTTTACGATTCCGTAGAGTAAAGCCATAGGCCATCTATTCATTTTTCAAGAAGACATCAAAGAGCACATTTAGTCCAGTGTGTCTACTCCACCTTTAATTTGATTATAGTACATAATAATTTCAGGTTTTCCGGTAACTTCATTGAAAGAAGCGTTTTCGTCACAAGATGATAACAGATAAATTATTTTAGCCGGCTTTGGTTTATAAGAGACTAGAGTAAGGGGTCCTTCAAAACAAAACATCGATGTTCCCACCGGTCTCGAGCGACTGTTTTTAGTTCTTCTGGTATCTCTCGTTTGTTCTAGAAGTAAGGCAGTAAAAAAAGGGTTGAAGCATAAAACAGGATCATACAGGTTACGACACATGCCCTTCGTACCTCTTTGAGACCTAACAATGTTCTGTTGCAAGACTCGGACAACGCTTTGTTGCTTTTGAAGTCGACCAACATTTTCTTCGGCTAAGTGTTCGTTTTCGCTATATGTGGGTACTTCTTCTCTCTCTTCTTCTACAAAAACTTCCTCTACGTCACTCTGCACGTCGTCTTCAATCTACTGGTTTTCAATCTCACTATCAGTTTCCTTACAGGTGAATTCATTATCAAAATCCAAAAAGCTGCCACGATATCATCTTCTTCTAAACTTCGATTCCCTATTATAACGTTTTCAACTTAGTATATCTATATATAAAATAAATAAAAAAATTTGAAATCACAAAACAACCGATAGCAAGTAAAAACACAACACAAATAGTCATCAAGTTAAAATATTAGAAAGTCACAAAAGTCACTTAAAAGATAATCATGCGTCATTTTGACTCACCGGGTGCTCCTATTGCGAAATTGGTGGCACTTATCTTAGTGACAAAACTGCCTTGTGGAAGCTCCAAGCGACGACAGAGATGTCCGAATCGCACAGCGACGTATTTGCGTTATTGAAAAAGATACAGCAATATTTCGTACCTGCATGCGTCAATTTTACGCAGACTATCTTTCTAGGGTTAAATAAAGAAGAAATAGTGTTTTAAAAATTTGTTAGAATTTCCTACTTAACAATCAGTTTTAGAATATAATAATGAAAATAACAGTTTAAATAATAGTTCTTAAAAATAAAATAAAAAGTAACAACAAAAGAAGAATATATATATATGTTATAATTGCACTTTTAGTGAGCAAACCTGTAGGGTGCCAAAATGTGCTACGCGAATCGCTTAAAGAGGTTAACTTAACTAACGAAAAAGTAACAATATTGTTTGGTCAAATTGGCTTAGTACTGTACAAGTAGTAAGGTCCTTTTTGGGAGAAAAGTAAACCCGACAGCGTAGCTACAAATTGTACTAATCCGGGAAAAAATGATCAGGCCTGATGATGCGTGAAAAATGGCCGGAATCAGGCCTGTTCATGTATGAGCAGACCTGAAATTAGACAACATCATGTCTGATCAGATCTGTTCATGCATGATCATATCTGAAGAGTAAAAATACGTTCAGGCCTGATCATACATGGTCATGCCTACTCATGCCTGATCTCAGACATGATCATGCCTACTCATGCCCGATCTTAGACATGATCATGCTTGTTTATGTATGAGCAGGCCTGAAATTGGACATGGTCATGCCTGTTCATGTCTGTTCAGGCCCGGTCATTTTTCATGCATGATCAGGCCTAATCATTTTTTCCCGCGAATAAATAAAAATCATTGTAAAAAAAAACCCTCTTGAAAACCAGAACTTCGCCAAACTGTGATCGTGAGTAGCTGCATACATACATGTTACCGTAATAATTCACTTATGTTGTGCCATTACTATGCTAAGGAGTAAATACAATTTTCTTTCGTCTACTCGTATATCAAGTTATAATTTATAGATTTGATATATATATTAACCGTAAACAGATCGAGAATTGTTTCTGCTTCCTACTAATAATCGGTTTACACCGATGTTTACCTAACGCTGGTATTATTCGAATTTCATGTAGTTTTAGTTAATAAGTTCTAGTTCAAGTAACAAATAATTCGCTTTAAATCATGTCTATAAGATAATAATAAGATGAAGGGCTGTTTATAAATGTAGATGGCGATTAAGATTCTCTTACGAAGCAAGCGTGAAGCGAGAGAAATTGTGATGGATACTTGAAGAGCACTGTTTATTTTCCTTTTTATTTACTTATTGAAATACTGGAGTTGCTGTATTTTTGGCAGCTAGATTTATCATAGTATTATATTGTATATTAAATCGCTTGTAATATCAAAATATGTAAAATTGTATAGTGCTTATAAATAAACGCAATAAGAAAATTCAATACCTGTAAACCTTATGTATATAATATGCCTCTTATGTTGATCGGGACAATATACCTAATGCCTATGATGTTCATAAATAAAGTATCGCTGTAAACGCGGACTTTCAAGAGAAATAAATTGATTATCCATTGGATAAATGCAAATACCAATATTTGTTTTATTACTAATCCTTCGTATTAGAAGTATTACACACTATATTTGTTGGTAATATTTTAGTTGCCATTTACACAAGATGATGTTTTTATAACATCTATGCAGAGCCGGATTCAGATTGGTCTGTATAGGCCTAATTTTTTTCCCAATAAAAGGAATGATTTTTTTCCAGTTGATTGTTACAAAAAAAAGTTACGGCCAATAAAGATGTAGATATGGTGAAATACATTAAAGAATAGAGTGCAGAGAAAAATTATTGATATACTGTTTTATTATTCAGGAACAGTATATAATGTATGTTTGCACAAGTGTTGTAGTTAAAAATACGAAAAAATACTGAAAAAAATAATACCGAATAATTTTTGGATACATGTATATTTTTTTAAAATCTCTATATTATTATTTCTCCATTGTAAAGATCCCGAGGCTGTAGTCCTCCCCCAAATTTGGCGCTGCATATATGAAGGAGAGTGATTAATTTATTTCGCCACACTGCACTGCCCTATTAAAAAAACTCCAATAGGATCCGATAGAAAGCGAGAACAGCCGCATAATAACCGTATATAAACCAACACATGGTTAATGGTTTCTTTGGTTGAGTGACTGCATTGATGGGCTGGAACTTTGGATATTTCAAGAAAATATACTCGAGAACATAGAAAACTCCCTACATTTTTATTTTGACCGCAAATATTTTTTAATTTTTTTGTTGTTTGCGAATACGACTTAAATTAAAGTACACATTGTTAGCTTTCTAAAAACCAATTATGTGTAGCCTTGACCTTTGAAATCATTACAATAGCAACACAACAATAGAATGACCCAAATTCACTCGTTACAGGTAGCTTGGTTTGAGAGACTTTTAACAGGTATAAAAGATTAAGGGATGATTAAAATGACATCATTTGCATACCAACTTGCAGTCAGAAAGGTCCTTTTCCGAATACGTCATCACTGAACAAGGAAATGGATACTACACCTGAAGTAGCGTCTCAAGTGATTGCATTAATTAAAGCTGGACAGAACCAAAGTCAAGTGGCTCGTCAGTTAAATTTGAGCAGATATGCTGTTCGACGTGTATACCAGCAATATCAACAAAGTGGTGGTTTTACTAGGCGACCAGGAACAGGCCGAAAACGTGCGACAACTCAGCGGGATAATACGTTTTCTTGTGACGACATCACTACTAAATCGCCGGTTGAATGCAGATCAACTCGGACAGCAACTCCAGCAAGTTAGAAAAGTGGAAGTTAGTCGGTGAACGGTTAGAATAAGACTAGCCGAAGGAGGCTTGATAGCATACAGGCTAGCAACTGGCCCAAAATTGACCCCAGTGCACAGACAAACGCGCCTTCAGTTTGCACGAAATCACGTAAATTGGTCAATGGATCAATGGAATACAGTACTGTTCTCTGACGGAACCAGGATGTGTCTCCATGGTAACGAAGGATAGAGTAGAGTCTATCGAAGATCTGGTGAGCATTTTGCTCAGTGTTGCATCTCCGAACGGGTTATGAGACCCGTTCGGAGATGCGATGCGGCGATGGTTCGTGCATGTTCTGGGGAGGCATGTCACTGGAAGCGAAAACCGATCTTGTGTTCATCACAGGGACCGACACCGACCGTCGAGGTCACCGACGTAACGTCGGGAGGATTGACTTCCCGACGTTACGTCGAGGAAATCCTGGAAGAACATGTTGTGCTCTTTTCCGGATTTATCGGCGAAAATTTCGTTTTATTGCAGGATAACGCAAGACCTCACACCGCCGCTATAGTACGCCAGTACAAATACTGGCAAACAAATTATTTTATTATTTCAAACTCCGCCAAGGCGGAGGTTGAAATAATATAATGAAATAAGGTGTGCGCGTGCGTATCTGTGTGCGCGTGCTTGTCTGAGTGCGCGTGCGTGTCTGTGTGTGTGTGTGTGTGTGTGTGTGACATAATTACAGGTATTATTTTTTTGATTAAAAGTCTATACCGGATTTTATCGCGTTTATTCAAAACTTTACAGTTTAACAATATTTTAACTGGGGACTCTCCCCCGAGATCATGGACGCTGTAAAGGGTCCGAAACGTCGGGAAATAATTTAAAATATTGTTAAATTGAAAAGTATTGAATAAACGCGATAAAATCCGGTATAGACTTTTAATCAAATGAGTTAAATTCGCGTAAATATAAGAGAACAGTAGGTATTATTTTCTATTTAATGGACCTTTAATTATGAGCGTGATATCACTTCTGTTATTAATTATTAAAATTGTCATATTAAAAAAAAATAAAAAAGTTGTCAAAGCGAACAGACGTGTGTCAACGTTTAAAATTTACGATTCTGCAACCTCTGAATCTTGAATTACTAAAAGGAAGCGTAAACAACCTGAAAATGAGTATGTTCGGATGGCTGACTTTAAAGATTTTAGGAAGGAAATATTATCATATCTTGAAAATATAAAGAAGTCTAATGATGAATTTATACACATTATAAAATCTGAAATTAATGAAATTAAAACTCAAGTAAGTACTGTAATAAAAACTATTGATATCTTATCAGAGAAACAACTTCTATTAAAAAATGACCTTGCTGACCTTTCTAAATCACTGGACTTTCATACCAAATCATTCGACGATCTCAAAATTAAAACAAATGCTATATCTAAAGAAATAACTCAAATTAAAAAACTAGAACAAGAAGTTGAGACATACAAATGCCGTCTATTAAATGTTGAACGAGAGTTCAATATTCAACAGCAACGTGACCGCCTGTATAATATCGAAATACCTGGATTACCTGAGAAAAAAATGAAGACCTTCCTCATATACTTTTATCCATATGCACGGTTTTAGATGTTCAGGCGACTAAACAAGATATTTTGAGTATACCTACACCGTGTACCACAACAAAATATGAACTCGAAATTGCCTAAAAATATTGTAGCCAAAATGGGTAGTCAAATACTGAAAGATAAAATAATATCGGCTATCAGGAGGAAAAAAGGGCTCACCACTGCAGAATTGGGACTTATGTCATCCAAAGAACCTAAAAAAATTATGTCAACGAGCACTTAACTCCATTTTACAAAATAAACACGCAATAAACACACTACTTAAAAAAACACGTGAAGCTGCAGCCAGTGCCGCCTTCCAACATGTTTGGGTCCGCAACGGAAAAATTTTTATACGAAAAAACGATACATCACCTTCTTTCAACATCATGGATACAAAGGATTTAGAAAAGATAAAATGACTGTTTTTGTTATAATTCTTTTTTCAGAACATACAATAGCGATACGCAAGGGAAGTACTAAATTATATATCTACTTATATATCTCATATCTATTTAAATATTATCTGCTATTAAATATTTAGGTATGTATTTTACTCTATACATAAAAATATATTTTATATATGCATACATTGTTTACCATATCTCTCTGCTATACTTATACACAAATTTTATTATTAATCCCACAATATCATATTATCTACAATATTATACATTATTATTATTATACATACATTCTGTGTTTAGGTGTGTGTATATTTAAGTGTACGAATACTTAATAAATGAAATTATTTCTTACATTTTAAGATGGCTAATATTAATTTTTCGAGTAATATAAACCTAAATATCTACTATCAGAATGTTCGTGGCCTACGAACCAAATGTTTTCAATTATATTATATAATAATATACTAATGAATGATTATGATATTTTATCATTCACAGAAACATGGTTGCAGAGTGATATTTTAGAGACTGAGTTGTGTGACAGTAGGTATATAATATTTCGTTCCGATCGAGATTGCTTAACAACAAACAAAAGTAGAGGAGGTGGTGTCATGTTATGTGTGCGACGAGAGCTATCAGCTAGCTCCAGCGCCTTGTGTTGAGTGGCGAGGCACCCGTACCACTGAGTCACTGTGTATAGGTATCTATACCAGCACGTGCAATAAACTCTAGCCGCACACTGCGTATTATTTTAGTTTATCTGCCGCCTGACTTGAATGATTTTAATATTCGTTACGAAGACTTTGAAAAAAGTACATTTAATTGATACGTTCCCTCTCGATAACTTATTATTGCTCGGTGATTTTAACTTGCCCTGTTTATCCTGGACCAACAATAATGAATATATAAACCTTTACTCGGGCTCTAAAATCGTATCCGACAGTGCTAATTCGTTTGTAGATCTAATGTACTTCCTAGGGTTGAAACAATATAACTTAGTTCAAAATGAATTTGGAAAAATATTAGATTTATGCTTCAGCAGCACTCCGTGCTTCGTATCACATATAGTATCGAGACCAATCGTCGGGGAAGACATATCATCCAGCGTTAAATATAGATGTATTAGACTTACAGGTATCCCATTAAATCGACGACAAAGCACAAACTCCCAACTTTTATATATGTAATTATGATGACATCAACACTTATCTCAAAAATATCGATTGGAATGTTTTGTTATCTTGCGATTCAGTTAATGACGCTGTAAAAATATTTTATAATACAATTAGATCTTGTATTTTTTTATTAGTACCAGTTAAAATTTCTAATAAAACTTCATATCCTTCATGGTATAGTCGAGCCTTAATTAAAATTATTAAGGAAAAAATTAAAGTTCATTAGCGGTGGAAAAAATATGGTAGCCCCAGAGACTATGACGAGTTCAGTATACTAAGAGAAAGACAACACCGAGTCCAAAAAACTTGTTTCGATCTATTTACTAGCTCGTCTGAAAAACTCATTAAAACATCACCTAAATACTTTTGGAAATATACTAAAAACAAATTGGGATCTACAAGCTATCCCTCTAAATTTACACACAATAATATTGACTATACCAAGGGCGATGATATATGTAACGCATTTAACAAATTTTTTGAAAGTGTCTTTTTAAAACCTCAGAGAGCTGACTCTACAAATCCTATTTCCTTCACTCACCCTTGTAATGATTGTTTGTCTAAAATTAATGTTAACAAACAAAATCTATTAAAATATATATAATATTCTTTATTGCACTTAAGAAGTATATAACAGTAATTAGTATAAAAAGTTGTTTACAAAGGTGGACTTATCTCTAGAAGAGATCTCTTCCAGCCAACCTGTGGTAGTAAGAAATAATATAATTAAATATTTACGAACTCTAGACAAAAGTAAAGGTGCAGGATGTGATGGTATTCCATCATTGTTTTTTGCTTCTTGTGCTGATAGCCTCTGTTATCCTATTTCAATTTTATTTGATAGGTCACTGCAAGAAGGAATTTTTCCTGATGCTTGGAAAAAAGCTCAAATTGTCCCCATCCATAAAAAGGGTTCGAAATCGTTAATCGCTAACTATCGTCTCATTTCCATACTCAATACTATCGCTAAGCTGTTTGAAAAGGTGGTATATGAAGATATCTACTCAATCATTGCTAAAGGCATTCCACGAACACAACACGGATTCCTACGCGGTAGGTCCACCTTATCTAATTTAACTTTATTTTCCGATTTTATTCCAAAAGCAATGGAGAAGGGTAGACAGGTTGACGTGGTATATACGGATTTTGAAAAAGCTTTTGACCGTGTAGACCATGTCATCCTTCTTCAAAAACTACACAATCTCGGATTCCATGGTGACTTGTTACGTTGGGTGTAGTCATATCTTACTAATCGTGCACAAATTGTTGTTCTTGGAGGTTATAGGTTTGACTATATCAATGTACCTTCTGGAATACCCCAGGGATCTCATCTTGGCCCTCTCTTCTATAGCGCGTGTATTTATGACATAGATACGGTTCTTGTAAACTCAAAACACTTACTCTATGCTGACGACAAAAAAGTGTACATTAGTGTGCGCACAGTTGATGATTGTAAGCGGTTACAACATGATCTTAACAATCTATTTGATTATTATACAAAGAATAATATAAACGTTAGTATTCAAAAATGTCAATGTATTAGTTTCGCTCGTAAAAATAATCCTATTGTGTTTAAATATAATTTTAATGGCATTGAGATCGGTAGAACACAGATGGTCCGTGATTAAGGTGTATACTTCGACACCAAAATGTTAATGTCTTCTCATATTGACATAATTAGATGCAAAGCACTTAAAATTTTTATATTTATATTATGAACTAGCTGAACATATTTTGCTGAACACCCCTTCACGGCGACTGAGACACACTCCCTTATTACATGTCCCGTACTGCCACACTATGTCCAGAATTCTGTTCTTACAAGATTATCCAACATCTATAATATGAAATTTAATTGCATAGATATTTTCAATGGTTCTAAAAATATATTTAAAAATAAAATCAAACGACACATCTCGAACCAACATAATCTAAACAACAAATAATAAAATATTGATTATTTGTATACGTTTTATAAATATTTATGTATTCTTCTTTTAGTATTCTATTTTTATTAGTTTTATATATTATGTATATTACTATTCAAATATAGAGAAAATTATTTGTACTCGTACTATACTATACTTCCCATGAGTAATAATTAGTTTAATAGGATAATAATAAGTTTTCTTTTTTGCACGTTTGTTTTATATAATTAATTTAATTTTAAACGGATGGATGGTCGTAATTGGCCTTCATAATTGTATTACATTTTTTTCTTTTATAACTTTTTCTGTGCTGTGTACCATCCCTAATAAATAAATAAAAAAATAAATAAATAAATAAATAAAATATTCAATTTGTTTCTAATGTAGTATCCGTGTACGTAATTAAATTAATTGAAACCAATCCTTTAAAACGTTTATAAAATTGAAGTAAAAGCTTCGTAAAGTGTGTCTAATAAAGTAGTCAGGTTATGCGTATGTCATTTTACGTTTGAGAACGAAAGATAGCACAAATAAAATGTTGTCTGAACTAGCTTTGCGCTTAAATAGAATACTTAGACCAAAACGATTAGTCAATATTGTGGACTCGTCTTATTTAATTCGTTATTTAAGAAAATTCGCTGGAGCCTCTGTCTTTACAATCGAAAGCAACTCGTGCGGTGTGATTTCCACTACATTTACACTTTTTGGATTTATTTGCTTTATATTATGGTATTCCACATACTTCTATTGTTTGTATAAGATTCATGTTGATGACCAAACTATACTTCGAAGTTTGTACGACACAAAATTGAAACATTACGGTGACGAAGTTGAGAGAATTATGCACACCATGTTTATTTTATACGCTATATGGAAGGTACCTTTTGATTTGAGCGATAGTGCTAAAGATATGCAATTAATAGTAGACATCGACAAAGCCATGAAAAATTTAGTGGGAGAAATAGACTATTCGAGACATTTGCACTTGGCCATTGTCATTTGTTTATCACAATTTATCATCAGTGGAACTCGTGTATTCAGCATTTGGGTGTCCCTTTTTAATTTGGGGAGGAGTATGCCAATCGAAAAAGTATTTCAAATGGTTTTCACAGACTGTGTTGCTTTTATAATAGTCACACAATATTGCACTTACTTGGTTATACTGCGAAGAAGATATGAACTATTAAATAATGTTCTCAATTCTGTAAACTCTTCAGAGTCTTTTGTACTTCGATTTATTCCAGCCAGAACAATAGACAAAACATTTTTAGTGCAAGAAAAAAAAGTTTGTAAAAAGATTAAGGCTTGTGGAAAGATTTATAGTATGTTATATAAAGCTACGGAAACAGCTAATGAGAAGTTCGGTTTGGTGCTGCTTTTGACTATGTTGATGACGTTGTTACAGCTAGTTTTATATTTGTATTACTTTATGGAAGCTACTGCCTCAGGCTTATTTCGTGATCTACAAAATTACATTGATTTTTTAATTTACATAGCGTGGCAAATAGGTTTCGCTTTAATTATTATATACGTTTGTATTTATTACAGTGAAGCCACCGTGAAAGAGGTATGATTTTTTTTTAATAATTTACAATTGCTAACCATTAAATAAGTTGATGCTGTTTTTTTTTCATTTACAGGCTCGCACTACTGCACATGTAGCACATGAAATTATAAATAGTGATGTAAATCCTACAATTATAACGGAGGTAATTAAATCTTTAAATAGGCACTAATAAAATACACCAACGAATGTTTTGTTTTGTCTAAGCTTATTTTTATAGAAATTGTATAAACTGTACTGTACTGAATAGTACTGTAAAAGCCTGTAAAGTCCCATTACTAGGTATAAGTAAAAGGCCTACCTACCTACGAGTATGAAAAATGACTTATGATTAAAATATTTAGAACTTAATTCGCCACGCTGCACCTCTACAGGTTGGTGGATATGCAGACATGAGTTCATGATACAACACATTATTATCGAAATCCTGTCGCCACCGGTATATCGACTTTCCGATGGGATGTGAAAGAAATAGTATATATAAATTTAGATGTTTCGCTATGAATACGTAATAAATAAATACATATTAATTTTAATAATAATATATATTTTTAGGCAGTTAATTTGTCTCTACAAACTCTTCAACAAACACCATCATTTACAGCTCATGGTTTATTCAAACTGGACCACGTGATACTTTTAGAAGTAAGTAGTTTTTCGTATTATATGACAGAATAGATTATTATAAATTGTTGTAAAAATAATACATTATAAATTGTTGTAAAAATAATTCATTATTATATGTTGCTTCCACATAGGAAATTGGGCTCTTGTCTATCTCTGAGCCCATATCCACAGTAACGTTATTAACGTCATAGTGTTATAGCCTGTTAATATCCTCCTGTTAATAAGAAGGAGAAGAGTAGAAATAAACGTGCAACAGAATTAATCCGTGAAATACTCGTACAGATTTCGTCACAATATTTTCCGTCACCGCCGAACACGTTATGATATTGACATACAAAAGTACATTACAGCTATCAGTGCTACTTGCTAGCCATGCCAAAAAGATCCCTAGTCTTGACCAAACCACCCAGACCGTCAAACATCTGTTTATGCTTCTTAGCTTGTTACGCTGCTTATCACAAAATTTATTACATTTCTAGCAGCCTCATAACGGAACTAATACTATTAGGTTGTGTTGTAAGAAAGACAAGTTTTCTTGATAACGCAAAGGTTTTTAACAAAGTTGGAATAGCAGATACTACAAGCTATACTGTTTCGGATTGCCAGGTACCGATACTGACCGATAGCCTGCTTATCAAATCACATATTTTTGTATTGCTCTCATATAAGCACGAATGATGTATGAATATTAATAATATTCATAATTTTAATGTCTGTCATGTAGATTTACGATAATACTTGCGACTTACGACATCCGACTGTTTCCCCATCATCATTCCTCGACATGAATAAAGCACAAATAAAGAAAAAAGTTAAAAAACGGCTGCACTTCCTCCCACTCAAGGTGCACCTCACTAACATCCGAGGTTTGCACTCCAACATTGACCCGGTCCACCACCACCTCGAGACCGCGAAACCGCAACTGCTTTTCTTAACGGAGACGCAAATCAAATGTCCAGCAGATGCGACGTACCTCAACTACCCATGCTACTCATTAGAACATAAGTTTAAGGAACACAAGACGACCAGGCTCTTTGACCACCTTACAAAGATGGCAGACAGAGCTCAACAACGATATCCGACGGCCGAACTCGTTTTTCTCGGGGACTTTAACGCTCACCACGAGCAGTGGTTATTCCCGTACGAGAAAACATGCTACGCTGGGAGGGAGGCACGTAAATTCGCATTAGCACTGGATGTCACCCAAATGGTACAGGTTGCAACGCGAGAACCAGATGTCGCCAGCCATACAGCCAACTGCTTGGACCTCCTGCTGACTACAGATCCAGACAGACACTCGGTCTCAGTATCTGCCCCGCTAGGGTCATCCGACCACTGTCTGGTGAAATCCGTATCGACCTGCTCTCCTCCGGACAACTGTCCAAGGGACGCAAGAAGAGTGTGGCGATATGAGTTAGCAGACTGGGAAGAGATGCGGCATTTCTATGCATCTTTCCCTTGGCGGCTAGTCTGTTTTTTCTCGGCTGACCTCACATGCGCGGCTGAGGCAATCGCGGACGTGATTCGACAGGGAATGGAATACTTTATCCCATTCTCCGACATGTCGCTCGACCACAAATCCCGCCCTTGGTACAATGCTGAATGTACCCGAGCTGAAGCCCTCAAGGAGTCTGCTTACCAGGCTTGGGTTCAAGTCCGCGATGCCAAAGCTGGAGTGCAGAGGGTTCACACGAGGAAGAAAGCTTTTAATTCAGCCGCCAAGTCCTGCAAACGAATACTACAAAGGGCTAGATCCGACCATGTCCGCCGTATAGGCGCTAAGCTTGCCTCCTACCCCCCTGGTAGTAGACAATTCTGGTCTCTGTCGAAAGCAATAGAGTCCAATTTCTGCCGCGCTACATTGCCTCCTCTGCAGAAACCTGATGGTTACGACTCTTTGCGAGCAATTCGCGTCTTGACGCTGGCTCTACACAGCCACCATCCCTGCCTCGATGTGATTCTTCTATGCGAGAGATCACGATCCACAACAAAGAGGTCCGTAGAGTTTTGCTGAACCTTGACGCGAACAAAACTAGTGGACGTGACGGTATACCTGCGAGAGTCCTAAAGGCCTGTGCACCTGAGTTGTCTCCTATTCTTACGCGCCTGTACCACCTCTCTCTCCAAACTAGAACGGTGCCAAAATCTTGGAAACTGGCTAATGTGCAACCAGTGCCCAAAAAGGGTAGCCGAGTCGATCCCTGTAACTACCGACCAATCGCCATCGACTCCATGCTTTGCAAAGTCATGGAAAAGGTACTTAACAGCAAGTTGCTGAACTACCTAGAAGACAATGCACTCCTCAGTGACCGCCAATACGGCTTTCGTCAGAAGCGGTCTACTGGTGATCTTCTGGTGTATGTCACTCACTGTTGGGGTGAAGCCATTGAGAAACGTGGTGAGGCGCTTGCTGTATCACTAAACATCTCGAAGGCCTTTGACAGGGTTTGGCATGCAAGTCTCCTTAGTAAGCTTCCTGCTTACGGCATCCCTGCTGGCTTTTGTAGCTGGATCTCAGACTTTTTGAGAGAACGGTCAATCAGAGTGGTCGTCGATGGCTGCTCCTCTGACCTGATGAATATAAACGCCGGTGTCCCTCAAGGTTCCGTTCTCTCTGCAACCCTTTTCCTGCTCCACATTAACGACATGCTACAACCTGGCATTGTTGGATACGCAGATGACAGCACGGTTATAGAGAGATACCTGTCCAGCTCAAAAGACGACAGGGACGTAATACGTTCCCACAGAGAGGCCATGGTAGAGCGAACGAACTCAATACTAGGTCACGTATCTCTCAGTCACGTATATCTCTGGCTCACCGAAGAAAAGTTGCCAGACTAAAGGTCTTTTACAGATTGTACTTTGGGGAGCGTGCCCTGGAGCTGCACGAGCTCATACCCCCATTTCCCTTCTTCCATCGGACTTACAGACGTACTGCGGGCCTTCATCCCCACCCGGTCGATATACCCTTTATACGTACAAAGCGTTTCGAATCATCTTTTTTAATACGCACGGCCAAGGAGTGGAATTCCCTACCGGCCGGCGTCCGTATTTCCAAGTACATACAACCCGAATGTATTTGAAGCGCGAGTGAATAGGCTTTTTCTGGGCGAGCTCGCTCCATCTTCGACCTCGTCTCTGCTCTAGAGCTAGACTTAGGTCAAGAGTAAGCCCATAATATAATAAAAAAAATAAAAAAAAACCTAATTCTTTGTAAGTTAGTATGAACGAGTACAAAAATAACGAAAAACGATTTTTGTTTAGTTTAGGCAGGTATTTCTTAGAGAATTACGTATTTAAATTCTAATATTTAATACAACTTTCTTTAAATTTTTTATATAAAAACTTTGTTTCAGGGAGCACGTTCTGTGACGACTTATCTCGTGATTTTACTTCAATTTGTAACTGGCAAACATTAAAAAATAAAAAATAAAACAGTAAAATTTTACATAATTGTCTGTATAAACAAATCCTATAAATGTATTTTCTTTACAATTATGTTACTTTTCACTTTGAGTATAAATATTTTATATATAATAACAAAAGCCTTACACTCAAAGGGGATGGAGTTCTGTGTCAGGGGTCCAGAAACAAAACACAAACATAAACGGCCAGACGACTCCACACGTATGTATATAGCCACGCCTATAGCAGTGGCTCCTAAACTTTTCAATATTGTTACACTTCTGACTTATATGAGCAAAACTGATTTTACCCCACTTTTAAAATGTTATGAAAACAAACAATACAAGCAAATACAAATATCATTATTAATCATAAATTGCACAACAGCCTTACAATTTTAACGTATTTATATGTATAAACAATGGATTAATAATAATATCCTGTAAAACTAATCCTAACATAAAAAAGTAGTGAATATTGGCTCAGTGTGATGAAGGTTGGTATTGTTTTGCATTCACTAGTTTTATAATGTAAGGTTTATATTAGGGTTAGGGTCTTTGTTACCCCCGTAAAATAGCTGATTTTCCCCCGCGGGGGTAATTACCCCCAGGTTTAGAACCCAGGGAATATAAGAATACAAACATTTGTTTGAGCGTTGCTGTGCCCACTCCTTAAAATTTTAAAACGATTTTTTTTATATCAGAGGGGACAAACGAACAGTCGGTTCACCTGGTGGTAAGTAAAAGCGACATCCATAGACACCCGCTACATCAAAGGATTAGCAGGTGCGTTGCCAGCCTTTAGGTAGGGGAGGGATGTTTCACCTGATCTGTGGAGGAAAAGTAAAGGGATGGGCCGCCGGATCTCTCACAAACCGAACGAAACACGACGACAGTGCCGTCACTTCACGTCGGTATTAAGTGAGAGCGAAGTACTTCCCCGGGCGCGCCGACCCATTCAGCTGCAAGCAGCATGGCACTACTTCGATAGATAATAATAAATTATAAACTGAACTGTTGAACTTTGTTATCACATAAAATAATTTAGTATTTAAAATATCAATAAGGATAATGCTGAATAGACTGTATAAATGTTATTGTAATAATACAACGGATTTGACGTGTAGGAATAATATCAACCGAGTAAATCTTCGTGGCAGTTGAAATAATACATAGTTCAAAGTTATAGTTTACATATTTTAAAGTTATGCGAGAAAACTACTTTTTTTGTAAGACTAGTAGTACTATTAGTAGTGTTACGACATTTGTAAGCTAAACACTATGCCCTAGTATGTACTTAAATATTCACATTTCCTATCTTGGAATTCTTTTAATTTCTAGGCTGTATTTAACACAATCAATATGTTGAACAGAGAAAAAATTATGAAGCATTAGTTTAAAATACTTTAGATACACTAAATGATAAAATCAACAATAAGTGTAACCGAAACCTAAAGTAAAGTTTCTAAGTGCTTTAAAGATATAGTTAGATTTTTTTTTCACTTTGCAATGTGTGTTGTAGGCGTCCTTTCCTTGTTTTGTTTTAAGAATTGTATAAAATTAATTAAAATTAAACGAAAGTTTTTTATTTATTTAATTAAAAAACTGTATCCTCTTGTTTGTGAGATCATAGCCTTTTACCACATGATCCAAATAACAGCTAACAGATGACTTTGGATTATCGTCTAAATATTTCGTTAGACATAAACTCTTCTACACTAATATTATAAAGAGGAAAGATTTGTATTTTTGTGTGTATGTTTGTAATGAATAAACTCGATAACTACTGTGCCGATTTCTAAAATTCTTTCACCATTAGAAAGCTACATTCACCCCGAGTAACATAGGCTATATTTATTGCTAGTAAAGATTAGGGATCCTTATTAAAACACACCCTACACACGTGCGAAGCCGGGACGGGCCTCTAGTTGATAATAAATATCGTCCTTATTACCTCGTAATTGACATTTTCATTTAATTTTAATAAGCTGCCATAAAAACTAAGATTTTTAGTTAAATACAGTGTTTGGAAAAGCAATTAGCGTCCACTTGTGTCACCTGTGACTTACCGCTAGATTTGGTTTCGAGATTCTCGATCCTTTTTCATTGCCGGACCCGGGAAAAAATTATCAAATTTTACGGAAATTCCCGGGAATAAAGAATTTTTTTTGACAAATCTGTGCTCAATACTATAACAGCCCGGGGTAAACAGAGCAGTCGGCAGAAGTCCCCTACCATTATGACCGTGGATTTCTGTAACATCAGGGGCTTCACACTAATCTTAACGCTGTCCACTACCTTCTCCAGACAGCGAACCTGGCTTTGCTCTTTTTGACCGAGACATAGATATCCTCTCCAGCCGATACCTCTTATCTCTCCTGTCCAAGGTACAAATTATAACACTTGTAGCGCGGGCTGGAGTTTGCGCGTACGTCAGAGACATTGTCTGCTCTCGTCGCCTTGGCATTCTTTAAGGTAGAGACCTCTCCATCCTCTGGTTGCGTTGGACAGCGACGATCATCCCCGCGTCTATGTCTGCCTTTATAGGTCCCACAGCGGTATTGACGAAACTGATCGACTCATGGAGCACATCCAAATGACTACAGATTCCGTGCTACAACAGATACCATCCGCAGAGATCGTGATACTTGGTGATTTTAACGCCCATCACACCGAGTGGCTCGGCTCGCGAACAACCGATTATGCGGGAAGATCTGTTTACGACTTTACCTCAGCATATGATCTGACACAATTGGTAGTATTACCAACGCGTATCCCTAATGTGGAGGATCATATACCTTCCTTGTTGGACTTTCTGATGACCTCTCATCCGGACAATTATGTGGTTTTCGTGGACGCTCCACTTGGCTCGTCGGACCACTGTCTAGTCCGGAGTTCTGTGCCAATTACACGACCACCATGGCCTCGCTCTGCAGACAGCCGCCGCGTTTGGCACTATAGATCAGCTGATTGGGATAGGATGCGGCCCTTCTTTGCACCCTACCATGGGGGCGAATTTGCTTCTCGCTAGATGATTCAAACATCGTTGCTGATTCTGTTGCTAAAGTGCTGCTGCAAACCATGGAACTTTTTATTCCATGCTCCGCGGTGCCTATCGGGGGCAAATCCCAACCCTGGTTTGGTCAACCCTGCAAAATGGCTGCACGCTATAAGCGGGAGCTTGGGCCAAAGCGACGATGTCCCAGGTGTAAAGACGGAGCGGAGAACTTTGCCTCCAGGTCCTTCAAAAGAGTTATTGCTGAGGCAAAGGATGAGTACGTGAGCAGAATTGGCGAGAGATTGGTTCAACATCCTTCGGGAACTCGTGCTTTCTGGTCGCTTTCAAGGCTGTTCAAAGGAATTTTTGTAAGCCATCCCTACCATCATTGCACATGAGGTACGACTCGTTGGCCCACACCGCGAAGGAAAAGGACGATCTTCTAGGCTCTCTTTTTGCCAACTCGACTTTGGATGACCGGGGAAAAATACCACCGACGATCCCTTGGTGTGATACATTAATGCCGAAAATAATTTTCCAACAGAGCTCCGTGCGCAAAGCCCTCATTTCATTGGAAATCCACAATATGTCGAGTGGGCCTGATGGTATCTGCAATTTGAAGGCACTCCCCTAACCGCCTCAGCCAGTATTGAAATACTTGGCGTCGACATATCGAGCAATGTGCAATTTCGTGGTCATTTGTAAGGAAAGGCTAAGCTAGCCTTTAAGAAACTTGGCGTGCTCAATAGGGCGGATTCTTCATGGATGTGTATTTATGTATTTATATTCTATAATCTATTAAATTTATTTCCGTTCCTAGTACCCGTAACACAAGTTCTTACGAACTTAGCACGGGGCTAGATTAACGTGGTGTGATTGTTGGTTAATATTTATTTATTTATATTTATTTATTTATCTATCACGGGCAGTGTTCTGCGTTGTTCGGATTAATACCTACAGCAGAATTCCACCACCGGACATCGCGTCAAAATTCCAAATTCCACCCATATCACCTCGATGTCCGGAAATTTACAACAACTCGATATTTACGGCATTTCCTGCCTCGCACGACTATTAAATGGAACCAGCTACCACCTACGGTATTTCCGAACCGATACGACTTAGGGACTTTCAAGAAAAGAACATACTGATATTTGAAAGGCCGGCAACACACTTGCTAATCCTTGAGTTACCCGAGCGTTATGCGGCCGAGCATTATCCTGCATAAAAACAAAACCGTCACCGATATATGGGGCAAACGTTACGACATTTTCTTCTAAAACTTCTCTTATATAGCGGTCTGCAGTCAGACTCCCTCTGTCAATTACTACCAAGTCTGTGCGAGCTACCAAACAAATGCCCGCCCAAACCATTATTGATCCACCACCGTATGCAATTGTAGTTTCAAAATTTGTCTGAATGTATCGTTCTCCTTTGCGTCTATATTCTTTGCCTGCCGTCAATATGATTTAAGAGAATTCTGCACTCATCACTAAACAATACCTTACTCCATTAGTCCGCGTTTTAAAGTCGATGTTCCTGAGAAAAAGTTAACCTGTTTCTACGATGATTTACCTCGAGCCTTGGAGCCTTGGCGGGCACAAATGAACCTAAACTAGCTTCTTCGAACCTTCTTCGTACCGTACGCTCACTTACGGTTACACCCCGCACTGCTTCTAACTCATGTCGGGCTTGGACGGCCGTCAAACGGGGGTTCCTAGGTACACGAAGCCGAATGAAACGATAATCCCTACTCGAAGTGCGTCTACCGGTCTCCCTGAACCGTTGGATACTGCGATGGATCGTTGAAACTGGTCGACGAAGATCTCTGGATATTACTCTGTAGGTTTGACCATTTCTTCGCATTTCGAGTGCCCTGGCAATCTCCGTTGGGGCTAAGTCAGGCGTAATTCAGTCCTCAACTCCAAAAAGATACGCGATTAAAAAAAATCTAACAAAATTCATTAAAAAAATGAGTTTGATTTAAAATTTCAATGAAATGTTAAATCAAACTCAGAAGGAAGAAATACTCGAAGTTCGCTCCAGATAAGGTGTATTTGAATAAAATTTAAACAATTGCATAAAATGTGATGTTCAGTTGTTTTCTTAATTTGAGTTTATTTCTTTTTAAATTAAATGACGTATAAACCAGCCAGCAACCTTATATGATACTGATATTAAACCTTTTTTTTGTGTTCCGCTAAATATGCCGTGTGTGTATTTCATTATACTACATAATTAACTAATTTAAAAATCCATTTTCTTTTTTTTTTCTCTATTGCAATTTTCACATCACATCAACAGTCATTCCACTGCTTAAAATCACTCAATAATATGTTATAAACTCAATTATAAGCCATTTAATAGATTTTAGGATTTCTTTTTCAATCCCGGAATTCCCGACCAATGTTTCCCGGGATCGGGAATGGATATCTTTCCGGGAATCGGGAACCCGAGACCGAACCCTACTTACCGCAATTATACAAATATATAATTAACTATATAATTTAATAAATAAATAACACTTTTTTTTTGGGGGTAGGAGTAAAATAAGTAACAACGTTTTTATTGTGCTCTCAAAGTTTTAATTATTAATCTTTATTATTTAATTAATTTTTAAAGTAAATTGGTTAGAATTTTATGTATCAGTAAATTATATTCCCTACCAGCTATTTAAAATCCTTTATTTTCTTCATATTGAATATATTACTTACGAGTGGAATAAACATAATGGATTCAATCAAGGATTCCTTATCTGCTATGGCCAATGAGTTTAATACTAGGATGAGCGAATTCCAGCGGAGTTGCTTAAATCTTCTTCACCAGTCACAACTGCCACTTTATCAGCAGAATTCAGCAGCTTTAGAAGTTTTATCATAGCGTCATTGACCACTCTTCAGCGCCAGGTGGAGTTACAATCAAGAGAGATTGATCGCCTGGAGATGAAGAAAAGACGAAAAATGATACTCTTACATGGGATTGATGAGGACAAAACAGAGGATACCACTGCTCTTGTCACCACTTTAGTTGCTGATTATTTGGACTTACCGAATTTCTCAAGCTCAAGTATCAAATCCTCACACCGTCTTAGCAGACCCTCGGAAAATAGGAGCAGACCGATTGTCGTGAAATTCTCAGATATCAGTGTCCGAGATAAAGTTTGGTTTGCTAAAACTAAATTTAAGGGCACTGGTATTACACAATCGGAGTTTCTTACAAAATCACGGCACGACATATTTCTAGCTGCACGTCAACGTTTTGGCATCAACAAGTGTTGGACCAGAGAGGGTCGAATTTATGTGATAACTCCTGATGGTTCGCGTCACGTGGTGGAGTCTTCGTCGGATCTTGAAGCAATTCCTCATTCGCCATCAAAAACACATGCAAACAAAACTGAAGTGGCCCCTAAGAGTCTTCTTAGCAATAAAACAATCGTTCCACGTACAAAGAGAAACATTAAGAAGGGACCTATTAACCTTCAAGCGGTCGCGCGGCGTCGATTCGACCGTGCTCAATACATTTTCGCTCATAATATTATTATTACTTGTCACGTGTGTTTCTCATTTCTAGTAGCCTGTCGCTTTGTTATTATGAGCAAAATAGAAAGTTTACCCCCGCAAGTTACTCTCCTCACACCCCATAAATCCCTGTTGTTTTAGTCGCGGCACAGGCGTCGAAAGCACACCATGCGCCTGTCGTCGAAAAGGTTACGCGCGACGCTCAATGCGACATAATATTTGTTCGACTATCACCTAATATTATCTAATTAAGCTTATAATACTGCTATTATTTATAAAATGAGTCGTAGACCGCTAGCACTAAGTGTAATACTTGAGGAATTACTACGAGAAGATGAAGAAGAGAGTGAATTAGAGCTCAGCGCTCAGACTCAGAAACTTCCAACCACATCGCTTCAGAGGGTTCTCAATTTGCTGAGGAATCAAACAGCTCGGATTCGGAAGCTGTAAAATATATCCAACAAAAAAAGGAGGCAGTCGAATACACAATGCACATCGTGTCGAAGAAATATTTGCAGCAGTCACACTACATTCATTTGCAATAAATGTTATTTTGACGAAGAAACTGAGCCTGATGAAAACTAAATCATAGTTTTATTATGTTTTATTATTATTTTGCCATTTTTATAGTCTTTACTATGTATATAAACTAGTCTGAGTTATATAAAAAGGTTTTGTGTTCCTAAATTATTGTTTGATCCAAAGAATACTTGAGCTATGTTAGTTGATTTAATAATTGTTTCTTTTTCTTAATTTAAATAACTTGTTTATACCAATTATACTTTAAATAAAATGATAATATATCTGTCTACAAAAAAATAAATAATTATTGGATAATTAATGTTTTATTTGTCTCATATATTATATCCCATAGGTCTTTTCGACTACGCGCGACCGCTGCCGTTACAAACGACCGCGCGCCCGCTTGAAGGTTAATGCATCGGTATTGTAAGTTACTGTGATATATGCAGTATACATTTTAAAAAACTTAGTTTATTTATTTCATATTTTTACTTTTAATTTTTATTCATTATTTTGTAAATAAATAATAAACAAGATAGCAGGTGACCAGAAACTGGTTTGACGTTATTACAGTGACAGTTGTCACAGACAGTTGTCAAATTAATTGTCTAGTATTTTGTCCATAGTACCTTTATTTACATTCTTTATAAAACTTTTTTCACATGGCCTTTTTAATTGTTTTTTAAATTAGTTTATTATTAGTATCGTATTTTTATTTTTATTTTTTATTACAGAGATTTTGAATTTGTTTGATTAGTTTATGGCACTTATATTTTATTATTAAGTTTTAATTAGTCATCTGTTACTTCTGTACTGTACATTATAATTTAGGACTGAATGTTGCAGATTTTATAATTCTTTTATACTACCGTTTTTATTTTTATTATTTTTAGAAATAATTGTTAAACTTTAGTAACTTTTAAGCATATTTATTTGCTGTGTTTTGGTTTTATATTTTTTGGCAAGCAGATTAAGCTTCTACAGTTTTAGATAAGTACTTAATATTCTCTCCACAGCTGGTGGGTAAGACTTGAATTTGATCACCTATATACATATTATTGTTTATATATATATATATATATATTATTTATTGTTTTTCGTTATAAATATATATATATTTATTTATTTATTTTTTCTCAGTATTAGTACTTGTTTAAATTTAATATTTATTTTATATTATAAGTTATTACAATGACAAATTATACCAATGGAAATAATGATAGTGACAATTTTTTCTCTTTTTCTTCCTCTTCATCTGAAGCGAACAGTGACGACAGTTTTCACAGTATGCCTTGTCTTAATAAATCACTTAATTCTCATTTTTCATCTTGTCCTAAAAACTTTAACATCGTTCACATTAACGCCCAGAGTATTCCTGCTCATTATTCCGATCTTTTAACCTCATTTGATATTACAAATCTTCATGCTATTCTTGTTTCCGAGACGTGGCTTAAACCGTGTCTACCCTCTACTGCATATTTCTTACCGGGATTTCATTTAATAAGAAACGATCGTGTCGGCAGGTCTGGGGGAGGTGTTGCCATATATTTACGCTCCTACATATCATTTAACATAATCAGTATGTCAGCACCTCATTCCGGCCCTTGCGCTGAACATCTTTTCTTGGAACTATCTTTTTCTCACTCTAAGCTTCTTTTATGTGTTTTTTATAATCCTTCTCATTCTATTAACTATTTTTCTGAACTAGAAAGCCTACTTGAACAATTTACTCCTCAATACGATCACACTATTCTAATGGGTGATTTTAATACATGTCTATTAAAAAATGACTATAAATCGTTAAAACTTGATTCTATTATTAATTCATCTAACTTAAATATTCTTCCCCTTTCTGCTACACATTCCTTTCCAAATTGTATCCCCTCTCTTCTTGATTTAATTATTGTTTCCTCCACTGATCATGTTGAAAAATATGGTCAGTGCAATGCTCTTGCATTTTCCTATCATGACCTACTTTACTTGTCTTATAAAGTCCGGCCACCTAAAGCAAAGTCAAGGATTCTTCTGCTGCGTAACTTTGGTGGGATTAACCTCAATCACTTACATGATGATGCGGAAAAAATCGATTGGTCTGTAGCACTCTCTGCAGAGACAATTGATGAACGGGTAAATGCTTTTAACTCTCTGTTGATTGGGCTTTATAATATTCATGCTCCAATTCGTCCTGTTCGTATTAAGCACTTGCCGGCGCCATGGCTTACCGATGATATTAAAATCCTCCAACATAAAAAAAATGTGGCAAAGGCTAAATATAGGGCTAATCCCAGTGTTCATAATTATGAAAGATATAAAAAAATCAGGAATCGCTGCAATACAATATGTAGGGATAAACAACGACGCTATATTCATGAACGTTTGACTGAGGAAGATGATCCTTCCAAAGTATGGACATTTTTGCAAACGATTGGAGTTGGGAAAGCAAAACAGGGAATCGATTCAAATAAATTAGATATTAATCAGCTTAACCAGCACTTCTTGACTTCTGATACCATTGATGTGTCAACAAAACTAAAAACGCTTAATCAAATTTCAGCTAAATCCACTCCAAATTTTCCTTCATTTACTTTTAGTCAGTTCACTGTATGTGGTGTTAAGAAGAATATCTTAGATATCACCTCCAACGCTGTCGGTGCAGACTGCATCAGCCGTAAAATGATCATTCCGATTATTGATCTAGTAGCTCCTATTATTACATCAATCTTTAATTTTTCTATCCATTCCTGTGCGTTTCCGTCTGTATGGAAAGATGCTCAAATCATTCCATTACCAAAAAAATCGAATCCTTCTAGTTATTCTGATTACCGTCCAATATCTATTCTTCCATTTCTATCAAAAGTTTTTGAGCGTCTTATTTACAAACAAATGACTCCTTTTCTTATTCAACATAGCCTCTTCAATCCTTTCCAGTCTGGTTTCCGGCATGGTCATAGTACGGCTACTGCTTTAGTTAAAATTACGGACGATATTAGATTAGGTATGGACAATCAACTTATCACGGTATTAATATTACTTGATTTCAATAACGCTTTTAATACCGTTGATTTCGACATACTACTTGCCGTACTTGATTCTCTTAACATATCTCCTAGGGTGACTGACTGGTTTCATAGTTACTTGATCGGTCGCCGGCAACGAATACTTATTGATGATCATTCATCTAACTGGGGTATGATCAATGCTGGTGTGCCGCAAGGTGGCGTGTTGTCTCCTCTCTTATTTTCTATTTTTATTTCATCTGTCACTAATCACATTTCTTCTCTCTACCACTTGTATGCAGATGATCTCCAAATCTACTCACAATCACATCTCAGTGAACTTTCAGAATGTATTAATTTGCTAAATAATGATCTTTCATCTATATTACGATGGAGTATTTCCTTTGGTTTAAGAGTAAATCCTACGAAAACGCAGGTTATTATCATCGGTAGTCAGAGGTTAATTTCACGTATTGATTGGTCACAACTTCCGTCAGTAATACTTAATGGGACGTGCATACCAATAAGTGAGACAGTTAAAAACTTGGGCATTACTCTTGATAAACACCTTTCTTGGGTACCGCAAGTTAATGAAGTGGGTAGGAAATTATTTGCCGCAACGAGATCTTTAAGAAGGCTTAGTAACTTTCTGCCTATTCCTACTAAGGTTATGCTAGCACAGTCTCTCCTTTTACCAATTCTTGACTATGCTGACACATGTTTTGTTAATTTAAATGAGGAACAACTAAATAAACTTGAGCGCTTACAAAATCTCTGTATTCGGTTTATATTTGGACTTCGCGAATATGACCACGTTTCTGAATTTCGCAAAAAACTCAAGTGGCTTCCGATACGACTTCGCAGGAAGTCGTATCGTCGTTATCTCTCCTTTATTCTATCCTTTTTAATCCAGCTTCTCCGGTATACCTTAAGAACCGGTTTGAGTTCCTTTGTGATACTCACGAACGACCCCTCCGATCGAATGATAATCTAATTTTAAAGATACCCTCTCATTCTACGTCCTTTTACTCTAAATCCTTTACTGTTGAAGCATATAGTTTTGCGCCCCTTCCCACACGTTCTACGCTAGTCCTCTGCCCAAAGGTTGCCTGGAAGAGATCGCTGTGTTAGCGATAAGGCCGCCTAATGCAACTGATGCAATGTCATTGATGTAATTTACCTGTATGTATTGTCTCTTTATTGTATTGGTGTGCAAAAGTATAAATAAATAAATAAATAAATAAACACATGATTATTTTTTCTATCTTGGAATGTTTTACTATTCGTCCCGCTGTTTATATTATATTATAATTTATATAAGTATTTATTATTTTGTCACAATCCTTTTATAGTGATACAAGAAAACGTAAAATAACTCTTAATATCTATACAAATAATAAATCTGTTAAAACCTCCGTTTTATTAATACACTATATATCATATCATCAAGAATAAATTTCAATAGAGCGTTTTTTTTGTATCAGCGCCATCTCTTATCGTGTTTTTCTCTGTTCACGTATCACGTAAAAAGTACAAAATCAAAAATTAAACATAACTCACAGTATAATTTAGTTTTTATTTCATTGTAATTAAATTTAAAAATAAATATTTAAGAAAATAGAAATAGGTACCTACGCCGCCAACGCCATCTGGTCTAAGGAATCTTAAAAACTCACAAAACTTATTTTTGAGTTATTATTTTGTTAAACTTAAAAGTTTACTAAATATGTCGGATAGGAATAGAAATCGTTTTAATATTTTACATAAACATCATTTTCAATTAATATAGGTACTATTATGTTAAATGTCACTAAATATAAAAACGATATTCTACCATTATACGATAGATGGCGCATGTAGGTGATAAAAAAATATAAATTTATAATTTTTAAAATTTTAGTTAAATACCCGTGCGAAGCCGGGGCGGGCCGCTAGTAAACAATATTTTTTGTTTTTCCTTCGGGGTGCTAGAATCACCAGACTACTCTGGAACATGCCACATACACCTGGCTGTGAGAGAAGCAGCTTTCGCTCAAGTATACTCCCGCTACATTAAGAGTTTGACCTTAAGCTTTGTTTATGGTAAATACATACTCATATACACTCATACATTATACATATTTTTATCCAGTTCCCGGAAATCACCATTTCCTATTTTAAGCAACAGGTCTGAGAACTGTCCGGCAGTAACATCTCCCCTTAGATGGACTCTAATATTTATGGTACGTCTCAGTTTCGTCACTGAAGGCCACAAATGCTTCTGTACTGTACTGCGGGTTGGCGGATAATATCCCTACCATAAGTAACGATTATTATAAGGTATCCATGATAACAAACGGGACCGACGGCTTTACGTGCTCTCCGGGGCATGGCGGGGAAACCCACAAGGACATACACCCAGACCTGAAACAAATATTGGCACAAATATAAATATCTGCCCCGAGCGGGAATCGAACCCGTGACCACCGGCATTAAGACGAGGCGTTGAGGCGACTACTCGCGCCACTAAACCAGAACGGTCATCAATGCTTCGTTCGTTGTATCGTTGGTATAATTACACCACAAGTCAATATAAATAATGTGTATGTATGTATATGTCCATTTCTTTGGCACGCCCTACAGCCCAAACGGCTGGACGGTTTTTGACATATGAAGAGTCGTTGGATTTGTCTAAATTGTAGTAGTGACATAGGCTATATAAATTTTCAAAATGGCGCCCGCAAATGGCGGAATGAGGGGGGGGGGAGTTGAATTTTTTTTCTTACTGTAGCAATATGGGTATCAAATGAAAGCTAGTAAATTGTTTTATTCTTTTTAGTTTATAATAAGAATATTTAACGCAGTCGGGTTTTTTGATTTTTTTAATTAATTATACATTTTATCGCGTAAAATTTATTATTATTTTTGAAGTCAAAACTTCTTTTGGCGCCCAGCACATAAATTTTTTCGTAGGTAGTAACTTAGGCTGATCCAAATATTATATTTCCCAATATAATTATTATTATACTCTTTGGGCTAATCCGTCTATAGAGGTATTATAGATAGAGTAGGGAAGACATACGGCTCGACTCGGCGCGTCACACTCTAGAGGAATGCGTCGCTTGGGAGCCCCAGCGCAGGGCCCTGGTGGCAGTGATAGGTGGAGACCTCTCGCTGTCAAGTGTGGTCCGCTGCATGCTTGACAGCGAGAGGTGCTGGTCGGCCGTGACCTCATATTGTGAGGAGGTCATGGCTCTGAAGGAGGCCGCGGAGCGAGAGCGGGAAGCAGCAGCACACGCTGACTCGCTCCGCAGAAGACGACCAGGGAGGAGGAGACGCCAATATGCACTCCTCCACCCTCCGCAATAGAGTGGGAGAGGGCACCACATCCTCCCACTCGCCACCGGGGCAATAGAGCGCTCACAGTGCCCGCGAGCGCTCTATAGGCGAAGGCGGTCCGCATAGGCGGGCCAACCGTCGGGGCGTCACGGTCGCATGCGAAAGCGATTCCCGTGGCGCCCCACTACGACGATGAGGGCACCGCTGGGTTTTAGTGCGGTATTCTGGCACGTTCTGCCGTGTCAGCGAGTCCCACATACCCGTCGCCCTCGGGCGGCGGGATGCGTAAATGCATTTCCCAGCGAAAAAAAAAAAAAAAAAAAAAAAAAAAAAAAAAAAAAAAAAAAAGGGAAGACATACGGCTGCCTGTAAGCGGAAACGTCCAACGGCTAGAAAGAGAGTGAAGATTGCGGTACCTAATTGGCCTTGCGGTCTTAAGTTCAAATCTCGATAAGTTATAATTATATATTTTGGTGAACATCAATTATAATTATTAATTATGCACAGTAATATTATATTGGTATGTAATTCAACCGGTTCCGCGATCGTCTCTCTTTTTCTAACCGAGAGACAGCTGGAGGCCCTTGCTCTATTTATAATACCTATATGGATCCGTCACGCTCTGGTAAAAGGCTCGATCGGGTGAACTCGGGACCACCGAGTGTACCCGAGCGAGAAAGATACAGACTGCTGCTCTTCGCTGCTGATACGACTTACGAGATACGGAGAAAGATACAGTCAGCTGCTCTTCGCTGTTGTGTCGCTGTGTTTAGTATTAATAATTGTCATAATTAATTTAATAGTTATTATTGGTACGTAATAATAATTATTTTAACAATTATTTGGTTTACATTGTGAGGTTAGTGTGTGTAGTTAGTGGTTTATCGTGCTAATATTATATATTGAAAAGGTGTCACTTCTGCCGTGCAGTCTTAAGCACACATTGTTTTTTTTATTTAATTTTTTTTCTCGTAACGATATATTAAAAAAATGTGATTACTAGAGATGCCGCGAATAGTTGTTATAGCGAATAGTCGAATACCGATTAATCGCCATTCCCTATGGCGAATAGTCGAATAACTCGCCATTATTATTCGCCATAAAAAAGGGAATATAAAAAAATAATTTATTTGTTATCAAATAATAATATCATGCTTGTAGTAGTCTTGAACTTACCGATCATCTATTTGTTACTATAATCTTCTGATTTTACATTTTTAAATGCTGGCAAGCATTTTCTTATACCTATTTTACGGGGAATACCTTGTTTCGTATAACCCAGAAGAGAAAAAAATCTCATGTTTGGCGTTAGTTTAAGGAAGAATATAAAAAGCTATGAGTTAACACACATAAAAAAAGAAAAAAAAATATAGACGAATTGAGAACCTCCTCCTTTTTTTGAAGTCGGTTAAAAACAGTGCAAAATATATTTTGTGTGGTGTAAAAATAAGTAGAGCAGCAAAAAATTGTTGGAACATTTGAAATTCAAACACCCAGGTTATTATTACCTTAGCCTAACTAATTAACTTCAACATGGCATGATTGATTTTGGATAACTTTTTATAATATAATACTGTGTTTGTTTTTATTAAATATTTAAGTTTGATTATTTTTAAGTCTATAGTTTTTTTTTGTGCTGAGTAATGCCTAATACCGAATAATAGCGAGTATTCGCGGCTACTCTAGTGATTACGTTTTTATCGTCTTGCATAATTATTGCAAATATTCTTGTCGCAGTAAGTAAGGTGTTTTTGGCGCTTGATGTGTGCGTTCTAATAATCACATGTCAAGGTCAACGCGAATCGAAGTGTGGACCATGTGTGGACTCTATTTGGACGGGAGTCAACATCAGGGATTTCAGACGGCCACTCAAAATTCATGGTACCGAGCTGACTGAAAAGCTGGTATTGATGACGAAAAACTAGTACCCTTCGCGCGGTGCTGCCAATATTGATATATCGTCATAGTCGTAGAATAGTGACGGATCTTGCAGATTTGAAACTTTGCAGGGCAGACGTTTCAAACAGTTATATTGTTGTTGTTGTATATTTGAAATGTCTGCCCTGTGTGGTTTTGAATTTGTGGGATCCCTCGCTATTATACGACTATGACGAAACACCAACAAAATATACAACAACAACAATATAGTTGTTTGAAGTGTCTGCCCTGTAAAGTTTTAAATTTGTAAGATCCGTCACTATTCTACGACTATGACGATATGTAATATATTGAAATGTCAAGGCGATGACCTTTTTCTTTAGCGATATGTAGAACCGATAACCTTTCCATAACCATATATACAGGATGACTGGTAAATTATTATCAATATTTAAGGAGAATACTCGGTACATGATTCTCATTTGAATTATGTAATAAAAATAGGTATTTAATTTTTGACCAAATTTTCATAAATTTCAATTCAAGTAAATGAAGCGTTGACACTCTACAGTCATGCCGGCGGCACGTGAACAGGTGTTGTACTGTGCCACTTGTTCACATCTAAAAATTGCCAAAGTTCACATCATTTACCTAGTCAACAAATTTGTTGCTTAAACGAGTAAAATATCTTAGCCTGAAACCTTCTTCTCGAATAGCTTCCAGCAATTTTTTTAAATGTGTGATATTTTCATTAAATGTCTTAGATAAGATCAGTATATCATCAATAAAATTCACTGCAAATCCTGTCAGACCATTTTTCCTTATTATATTTCCTAAAATCCGTTGAAATATGGCGGGTTTAAGGCCGAAGGGTAAAGTCCATTGGTAATGACCTTCTTGAGTTACAAAACCAGTTTTGTGTCGGTCTGTAATGGAGGTTATCGCATAAATATTTGTATAATTATCGTCCGGTTTGGCTTTTATAATGAATTCAAATCTTAATTTATCCATTATATAATATAATGTTTTTTTTACATGTATATGAATTGTCGATTTATAAGATCAGATTATATTTACTTTGAAGCATAACATAATATGATTCATCTAAAACAGAAAATCGACAATTAAATGTTCATGCTTTACTATTTTCATTATAAAACTTAAATCGTCTTTTGCTTT
This sequence comes from Euphydryas editha, assembly GCA_036937285.1. NCBI lineage: Eukaryota > Metazoa > Arthropoda > Insecta > Lepidoptera > Nymphalidae > Euphydryas > Euphydryas editha. The sequence continues at coordinate 8,108,460 of JAUPFZ010000007.1, forward strand.
TTAAATTAAATCAAATTCACAAAACATAACTGAGTTTTAAATAAAATTCTTAAACGACATTAATTTATAATTCAAATGTAAGTACTTGTCAACATGCTTTTTTATATTCTCGTAACTGGTGTTACGAGATTATAAAAAAAGTGGTCGTCGTCGTCGATATATACATATATATTGGACGAAATTTATAGATGTAGTCGAAAATTTTTCGGTTATTCTGTATTGTCAATATATTTTTGTCGGTCAACGGCTAAATTTTGGTATTTTTGCGTACCAGGAATGAGTAGTACACATGGTACAGTATACATGGTACGTGACACTAAAAACTGGTATGTGTACCAAGAAGCTGGTACGCCTGACGTCCCTGGTTAACATGCCTCTGGTGACATGTCCTCACGCGATATTATATTAACATAAATTTCAACATTAGTGAATTGAGATAGAGTTCAATATACCATTAAATCTATGAAAAGACGTGACGCTTCCTTCTGCACCAATTCGAAAAGGTTTTGATTTTTTAATTGATAGAAAAATATTTTATCAAATGTAATGATTACATACCTGTTTTTCACAGAAAAGGCAGAAAGCAGATATTTTTTAAGTACCAGGTCGGGGAAAAAGTTTTATATAAAAATTCAAGACTTTTTTTTCAAAGTTTAATAACATTTAATTTTAATATAATTATATATGTGCCATTTTGTTCGATAACTTGTTGCCATCTTGTAAGTAGTGACATAATCCCGTTCCTGTAGGAATCTTGGGATCTTTGATTAAAAAAAAAATCGACAAGTAGTTTTGACAGTCCTATCTTGATGTTATCCTAATAAAACCCGAAAAATTCTGAAGAGACCGAAACAGGTGAAAATATGAGGGTGCAATCTCAAGACATCATGTGGTAGATGCATTAACACTTCCCAAACAAGCTCTTTTAATTTTTGATTTGTGGCCAAAAATGTGTGTGGTCTGGCGTTATCATGATGAAAGACCAATCTTTTACTGTTGATCAGTTCATCACATCAACAGATCAGACATTGAGTCTTATTAGCTAATAATAAAAAAATCAGCCTCAAAATCGGTGTTTTTTTACCGAATAATATTTCGAATAATTACCGCCGTAACTACTAATTTGCCGATCTTGCTTTACTTTTTAAAAACCGGCATTAACTTATCCGTATGAGGGCGACCAGAGCGAGCTGCATCTTTGACCTACTTTGTGCTACTCTTACTGACACTGTTTTAGGTCCATAAACGGCACTTCACTTTTTTGTAATAAAACTTCAGAATGTATCGATTTTCTTCGTTAGATTCACTCATTTTGACGAACCGAAATACAATTTAAAAATTACGGGAAAGTGTTTTTTTAATTATTTAAGCATCCAGATACAAACAGTAGGTACAACGAAAGAGATTTTTATTCAATTTTATACATAAAAAATACGAAAAAACTTTTCCCTAACTTAGTTTTACCTTAAAAATATAATTTTAATCGACATTTGCAATCTTATTAGTTATATTATTTTATGTGAGAAACGTGAACTGTTTTCCTTACAGCCCTATAAGGCATAGAGGCACACATTTAGGTTCTATACATAGTCAGGCCCTAAATATAGTTACAAATAATAAAATAAAATAAAAAACATTTTTTCTATTGCAAGTAACATGTGTATACTCATACTATTACAATGTGTTAGTTTAATACATAAATAATAATAAAAATATACCTATATTATTTACCATTAAAAATATACCTATAAAGCTTATTCGAAGTGGTCTTCATTGGCTGCAATACAGCCCTTTAAACGTTGTGACAAGTTATCAATAGAAGCACGCACTCTTTTCATAGGAAAATTCTTCACTGTCAATCGTATGTGTAAAAAAAAAGTACATATAAAATGGAGCGCTATTTTACTGATACGCACGCTCAAAATATGCTTTTCTTCCATTCGCAGACATATATCATCATTTCAAAATGATCGTGTGGTTGTTGTTTGTGGTGGCTGTGTTGTGGACCATTATGTTTAGATTTAGGAGGAGAAGAATGTACAAGTTGGCTTCAGCAATACCCTCGTCTAGCGCCGAGCTACCCGTTATTGGGGTTGCGAGCTCACTGGTCGGAAATGCCGAGCGTACGTTTATTTTAAAAAAAATTTATAATTCCTATTATACACATTTCTACTACTAGTAATTCTATAATACATTATGTACATTAAACACAGAAACCTAGGAACCCAGCAAAAATAAATTAAATGGCTCGTGTTTGATTCTTAAAAATTACTGACACAGACACACACACATAAGTATATATATATATATACTTATGTGTGTGTATATATGTTTTGTTTTGTTTTTTTTTTTAAAGAAAGACAACAGATAATTCTTTATTTTATTTATTTATAGTAATATATTTATTTATAATGATGAAAAGATTGATAGATGCTATTAACTTCAGCTTTATACAAAGGTCGTACAAAACTTTAAGCTTCACAATAAGATGAATCCTAAATAATTGTAAACAATAAATCCCCGTAATAGTTCTAGAAGCGTCTTTTTATTTAGACTAGATCACTATAGTAAAAATAATATATATATATATACTCGATATATATATATACTCGATACGGCCAAAACCGCATACGTCCAAAAAAAAAAAAAAAAAACGCAAAAGATCAAAAATACTAAAATTATACATTTTTTATAAATTAATTTAAAATAATTAATCTGTAGATCTAGAAAAACATATGAATGTTAGTTACTAAACTATATGTGTGTTACTCGTAATTTCCAATTGCATCAAATTTCATCACGATTGATTAACCTAATAGTTTATTAATAAAGGAGTAACCTGCAAATATCATCCATTCATATATATATCCTCACAAAAGTTATGAATTTTTAACACTAGTAGGATTAACAATATAATCTAGACATGCTCTGCTTGCTCTGCTTAAAGCGTACATTTTTTAATATCTGCTTTAAAAACTAACTTGGTAATTAATTAATATGTGTATACATTATTTATATTTTTGTAAAATTACATTACATTACTTTCAGATGTAATGTTGACATTACAAAAATTGAGTTGTGAAGCTATGGAAAACGATGGTATTATTAAAAGCTGGTTGAATCACATTCTTTACTTCGGTAAGTAATGTTTTTATACACTAGAAATAAATTCAAGTTAAAGTCAGTTGATATATCACTGCTAGGCAAAGTTACCTAAGAACCTACGAACCTAAGAACCTACCTTATTAACTCAAGCTAAGCCTAGCCCGCTACGCGAGTAGCGAGTAGAGTAGTAGTTGTCAGGTATACATCTCTCGTATGTTTCTTCATCCCCAAACATGAGATAAATAAATATTTACACATGGAAATTCAGTAATTATATCTCTGATTTTAACCCACACATTGGTTTTGACTCTCATTTTCTACTCACTGTGACATCTCGGTGCAAAAATTAAAGGTAGATAAAATATAAATAGTGAATAACTATTATAAAGTGCACCTAAGGTTAAATTCTTATGCAATAAATTTTGCGTTTGATATAATTATATGGTATAGTAATTACAATTATTCTGTTTAATAAGTGTTAATCTTTGCACTTTTTGTAGATACCTATATTTTATCGACTTAATTTTCAGAATTATTTTATAGTTCTATTCGGGGTAAAGAGATCAGTGACCAATACATAATTATATCAAGAGACTATAAAATAAATATACATATTTCAGATAGACCTCGACACGTGTCACAAACAGGAATTATAAGATAGACAATCTTATAATATGAGGAATTTTGTTGGCATATTATAATTTTGTCTTTTCGGCATTCTGATTATTTTTCTATGAATAAAATGAATGTTCTTTTTTTTAAGGTTCTAAATAAAGATTAAGAAAAGTCTTTTATAGCAGCCCGTACCTACAGATCTTAAATTTAAATCAATATGAATACTTAGATTTATTCTTAACTTAGAATTCAAAGGAATTTGTAAAAATTGAATGTTGGAATTTGAAAATTGTTGCTAATTTGTCACGAAAGAAACCTAAGTTTTTTTTAATACTTAGTGTGTAATTTAGATTTATCTTTGTCCAGTTTAAAGAATGGCGAAAAAGTTTTTTATACTTCTTATTAATGGTTAACAGTTGTTAACTCGATGTCCTTAGTCTTTCAGGTATGTTACAATTTATTAAAATGATTTTTTTACTATTCTCAACAGTGATCTGTAATCCCGTTGATTTAGAGATTATATTAAAAAATTGTCTTGAAAAAGATGATCTGCATAGATTTATGCAAAAGGTCATCGGTTACGGGATTATTTTCGCACCAGGTAAATATTTTTAATCAAAAGTTACGTTGAGTTTGTTTTTAAAACTTAGTTAAACTATTCTCATGTAAAAATAAAAATGATTCTTTTTTCAATAATACTTAATATCATTTTTAGTTCCAATTTGGAGACGACGTAGAAAGATTTTGGTTCCAGCATTTAGTCCAAAAATAGTTGAAAATTTTGTAGAAGTTTTTTCAGAACAGAGCGAAATTCTAGCACAACAACTGGCCAAAAAAACCGGAAAAGGAAAATTTTCTATTTGGCCCTATTTATCCGCATATAATTTGGATGCTGTCTGTGGTAAGATAACATTTTTTTTAAATAGGTATACCTTTATGTGTGTGTTCTTGAAAACAGTAAAAAAGATTAGCTTTATTAAAAAGTATTAAATCTAATAATGTATAATGACATTGTAATCATTAGTGTGAATGTATTTATTTCACTAAAATATTCAATAATCCTTTTTTATTTATCTATTTCTAGTAATTTTTAATTTAAAATAAATTAAATTATAATAATATTAATAATTATAATATTAATTAATTAATCTAATGATCACGATAAATATTTAAGCGATGTTTTGCTGCTTTAAGTATTTTCCTAGAAGTTAAAACTATTGACCTTGTTGATTTTTATCTAAAATATTAAAACGATTTCTATTCCTATCCGACATAAGTATTTAGTAAACTTTTAAGTTTAACAAAATAATAACTCAAAAATAAGTTTTGTGAGTTTTTAAGATTCGTTACCAGATGGCGTTGCATGTAGGTACCTATTTCTATTTTCTTAAATATTTATTTTTAAATTTAATTACAATGAAACAAAAACTAAATGTTACTGTGAGTTATGTATAATTTTTATGTATTAAAGTTATTTACATTGGTTTTGTACTTTTTACGTGATACGCGTACAAAAAAAAAAGCTTATCGCTCTAGTAAAATTTATTCTTGATGACATATAGTGTATTAATAAAACGGAGGTTTTAACAGATTTATTATAGGTATAGATAATAGCGAATTTTTTGCAATACTGCAGGAAACAGTTTCTGCTATCTTTGTTCTGGATTAAGTCATGCAAAATGCTTTTGTCTAGTCTCACTCCCAACTGACATTCTAAACGCTGCCTCTCGTAGCCGTCTGTGCCCGTGTCGGCCGGGATGAGAACCCGGTCCTACTAGACACGGCGTCGTCGGGACTGTTCAGAAGTGAGCCGGACAGTCCCCATGGAGGAAAAGTCTGGCCTTTTTGCCGAGGCCAGTCTGTCGCTGGAGGGATCCTGTTGCCTGCAGAATCCGGGACCCTCCAATCAAAGCGGCTCCCGCAGGGGTTTAGTACGGTATTGCACTCCCAAAGTGCCGAGTCCGACATAGGTCCAGGACTGCCACCCGGGAGTCCTAGATATCATCCGTAAATGGATTCCTGCGTCACAAAAAAAGCTTTTTTTAAATATCAATATTAAATAATTGAAAATATGTTAGGTTATGTTTTTTTATTGATTATAAAAAATCCAGAATATTATAGGTTAGGTTAGCTTTTATTTTATAAAAATAATCCAAAATATGTTAGGTTAGGTAAGGTTTTTTTTATTGCATATAGAAAGTCCAGAATAATGTTAGTATAGGTTAGGTTTTTTTTTCTTGAATTTCAAACATCTAGAATATGTTAGGTTAGGTCAGTTCTTTTTTTTTAAATATAAATAATACAAAATATGTTAGGTTCATTTTTTTTTCTTGAGTATAATATATTTCTCATCCGCAGTTTTTATAATGTCATATTTAGGATTGCCAGTAATAGTCCATAGATTTTTTTTGCATGGTCACCCTGCTATCTTTTATTTGTTTTTTAAGCGATATAATCAAATATTATTGACCAATTCATGAAGTAGCGCATATTAGTTGACCATATCGACAAACGATTTCTTATTATTGATCTGACCAAAGCACTTCATGATGTGGGCAATGGATAGTGAAACATTTCATTAAATTTTTGAGCATTTCATGAGGTAGGTAATTCAACGATATGGCTACGACATAGACCTTTTATACACTGCTAAAATAGCATACAAGTACCATATCTACAAATCTTTTTTTTTTAGTTTGTTTAATGAACCCCTTGTTAGTACATATGAGTATATGGATTGGTTTAGGACGTTTAGGTCATAATACGATGACGACCGTTCTGATGTAGTGGTGCGACTGTGCGAGTAATCGCCTCAAACCGCGCGCCGGCGGTCGTGGGGTCGATTCCCGCTCCGGACAAATATTTGTATTTGTACAAAATATTTGTTTCCGGTCTGGGTGCATACACCTTGCACACCAGGACATATCCTTGTGGGTCTCCTCTCCGTGTCTCGGAGAGCACGTAAAGCCGTCGGTCCCGGTTGTTATCATAGACACCTGATAACGATCGTTACTGATGGTAGGGAAATTATCCGCCAACCTGCAGTGGAGCAGCGTGGTGGATTAAGCTCCAACCCTTCTTCTATATGGAGAAGAGGCTTTCGCTCAGCTCAACCCACTGTTGTTTACAGGCTGATACATTACAGTACAGTCATATCAATAAACGATTGAAAAACACGTTCACGTTTGATTGCACGTTTATATAATATTTATTTTTTTAATGTCTCCAGAAACAGCGATGGGCGTTAAAATAAACGCGCAGAAAAACTCAAACTCGCCGTTCTTGACATCGTTGAATGAAATTTTGGACATCGTGTGTAAAAGAATTTTCCATTTATGGCTACAACCGGACTGGCTCTTCAAATTGTTTCCTCAATATTACAAACACCAGCGACATATTAAAGTACTACACGACTTTACAGATGATGTAAGTTTTTATATAAGTAAGATATAATCCATCGTTTTTTTTTTGTAAAACGTTTATTTAGAACTAGCTTCCGCCCGCGGCTTCGCCTGCGTGGGTGTATTGATAAAAAGTAACTTATGTCCTATCAAACATTACAAACGGTGCAGCAGATTAGCCACGATCACGAAACATACATTTACATAAATACAAACTAAAGTAAAACTACAATGCTATATTCAAATTTAAAACAAAAAGCATTTCTAATATAACTGAAATAAACATAAAAGTAGTCTGTCTAATATTTCTAGGAGAAATATTAGACAGACTACTTTTATATATTGTATATTAAAATATGTTATATTATGGCCAAATTACACAAAATCTTTATAAATTGTAGCCTATGTGTTATTCTGATGTATAAGCTATGTTACTGTAAAGTTTCATCTAAATCTATAATATTAAATTTAGAATAATTATATTAAATTTATAATAATAATAGGATTTGTAATTTTTAGGTGATACAAAAAAAACGAACGGAGCTGAAGATTGAAGAAGCTGATATCCAATATAGTAAGTATTTTTAAACAAAATAAATACTTTATAATATTCAAATGATAAACGGTAAAATGTTTACCATATTGTCAACACGTGATAAAATAAATTAAGATTTTCGAATATTTTTTAAAAAGTCTTTTACCAAATTTACTTTATCAGTGATGACTCAAATAGGGACAATAAAAATCAACTGTGTTAATATCTTAATCCTCAGTTAGCTTGTTGTTTATTTAGTCAATTAAAATTACGAGTTCTTTTATTTTTATATTTACTTTTAATTTAACAGACTTAAGTGATTATCAACGAAAGAGTTTGCTTGATCTACTGATATCCCTATCTGGCGGAGAAAAAGGTTACACCGATATGGAACTACGTGAGGAAATTCTAACACTGTCTATCGCTGGTACGGACACGTCTGCAGTAGCTACCGGGTATACTTTACAACTAATGGCTAAGTACCCGGAAATACAGGACAAGGTGTACGAAGAGTAAGTTTAAATACTAAGTTTGACGTTTGCTTATATTGAACTGAACTGAATCAGCCTGTAAACAACCCACTGCTGGGCAAAGGCCTCTTATCCATATAGGAGAAGGGTGATGGAATATGAATTTTCTTCTCTTTTCATGTCAATTTTTTGCTATCTTCATTTGACTAAGAACATTAGATTGAACGTAACTTACAATTATAATTTAATAAGTTAATTTATACACGATCAGGATTTTTGTTTTCAGACTACGTGAAGTACTGGGTGACTCAAATCGGCCAATTCTTAAGGAAGATTTACAGAAACTAAAATATTTAGAGAGAGTTGTGAAGGAATCCTTGCGCCTCTTCCCTCCGGTGCCTTTTATCGTTCGAAAAATTGAGACTGATATTAAACTGCGTAAGTATTAGATTACAACTTAAAGCTTTTTGTAATTTGCGTACGTATATGCCGTACATATCGACCACATCTATTTCCTGAAATAGTTTGCCTTAGACTGAAGTAATGGAAGGAAGGATTACTAATTCACGCAAGCAATTAGGTTAAATTCTAATAATGAGATTTTTAATATTATTGACACTAGTATGAGTAACCTCTGAGACTTAGCGTAACAAAGGCCGACATCGTGCGTGCCTTAGTGTTAGTCAACCATCAATTTAGTTAAAAAATAACTTCACATTCCAATTCGATCCATTAGTGGGTAAAACGGAAGAAAAAGTTTAAACAGGATTTTTTTTCATTGAAGCTGGAAAAATAAACATTTTTTGTCTCTGATTAGAAATAAAAAACTACGACATTTTAGCCATTTTTGATATATAAATGTAGGTGAAAAAGAGGTTGTATGTTTGTATATATGGCGGGGCGGTATTTATGACCTTGGAGCTCGAGTCCTCAGAGTTACCTTCGGGATATTTTGACGTGATAACGTCTAGTAAATTGATGAAAGCTACTGGGTGCATGTACAAAAAACATGAAATCATTGTCACAATTAGTGAGCGAGAACGCGGAACAAGCGTTAGAGAAGCACGATAGGCTCGGCCTAAGCGTTCGGCTCACGATCGGCGGTCGGCCTAACTTATGACGCGTCCGAACTCCGAGTAGAATCGACAGCGGCAAATGGCGGCAAACGCACGCAATCTCTGTTTTGTCAATATTGAAGTAATGTCAAATAGTGAAAAGTTAATAATATAATGTAATGTAATAATATAAGTTAATAATATATAAGTAAATTAATGTAAGTTAATAATATAAAAGTTAATAATAAAAGTTAATAAAATAATAAAATGGTTAATAAAGTTGTCATGAGCAATATAGCTATAACGACCATTACAAGGACACGGGCGTTTGCGGTTATTGCGGTTAGTTTGTAAACTCTTGTCAACTAGTAGTTGACACGGACAGTGGAGCGGTTAGTCGAATGTAAACACATCCAATATTCTTCTCATTTAAATGTATAGACTATTCTACAGTATTCACATATTATTCTGGCGCTAGTGAATTCCACAAAGTTTTATGAATGAATGAAATCTTGAGATTTTTATTTATGATAATCTTTTTTTAGCGTCGCTGTCGCGACAGGTCTTTAGGATTCTAATGATAACCTAACTTAGTGTGTGTATGAATAAAGGTGAATATAATAATTTGGATCATAAGATATGTTTGTAGTAAATATCTTTAGCGAAGTGTTTTTTTTTTTGTTTAAGCGTCTGGTCGCATACTGCCGAGTGGTTCTGGCGTGGTGGTATCTATTTGGGGCTGTCATCGCGACCCTAAGTACTGGGGCCCGGATGCGGAGCATTTCGACCCTGATAGGTTTCTTCCAGAGCGGTTCAACTTGGCACATCCCTGTAGTTATATTCCATTTAGTAATGGTCCTAGGAGTTGTGTCGGTTTGTATAATTCATTAATTATATACGAAACTCCACATTTTTTTCATTGTAATTAACAAAACGAGGAGAATTTCTTTTAGTGATACTTAACCAGACGATTTATGTCAATTTTTATTTCACTTTAAATGTACATAGCCTATGTACTGTATCTTCTTTGTTTATTGTTGATTCGAGATGATTTTCAATATTATCTATTGTACTCATCTTTAATTCAATATTATAATTTTAGGTTATCAGTACACTCTCATGTCAATAAAGACAACGTTATCGAGAATACTTCTAAATTACAAAGTCATTGGGGAACCAGAGACGGGCCCGATACCTGACATTAAAGTGAAGCTGAACATCATGATGAAAGCCGTGGACGGCTATCAAGTAGCTTTGGAAAAGAGAAAACCATCAAAAGTTATATTTACTTAATTTCGTTCAATCAAAAATAAAGCGTGTAATTGCGAAAGAAAACTGGGTGATTTCTGTGATATATTGAAGAATTCAACAAAAAACAACAACAAAGACATAATCCGGTGAAAAATATGTGACAAACAAACACTAGTGAGAGTGATCATCCCCGTGCTTATCAACCAACTTTAAAACAAGTGTATTTTAGAAATATTTTGAAAAATCTAAAAGTGCACGCTTTATAATCTAATTTTTACGATTTTTTTTAGATGTACTCGTTTTTATGTTATTTTAATTTAAATGAATATTTTTGAAGATATTACAGTTTTAAAATGCAGGGACGTAACGGTTGCGGCGGTATGGACCGGGGAGATGGTGATGTGTGTCTATGAATAGCGCATCGAAGGCCGCGCCCTATACTTCATACTTTACTATTATAGTATATCTATAGCACTTTATGATTATATATCAGAATTGCACCCATGTGGAGCCGGGGCGAGTTGCTAGTTATTTTTAAAATTTTAATTCTTTTTATTAACAAAAACACAATAAAAGCTTATTTTTAAACAGTTTTTTTTTTTTTTTTTAACTTTTTAGTGTTATTTCTCTCTTTTATTTATAAAAAATGGGTATGTGATAAAAACGAAAAGATTTAATACAAGGTGTAAGAAGTGTTTCAAGGTATTTTGGTAATCCATCTAATCCATCTAATCAAAGACAGAATGCACATTCATTAAAAACGGAACGAACGAACTTTATTTCCCCAAGGTGGGGTCGCATATTTATGTCCACCAAACCACCACCACTCACCACCCATCAAAAACGAGCCACCCATTAAGACGATTCAAGCTCGACGCAGTTGTGTCTCTTAATTACCGACTTCCTATGGCCACCTTCCAGCTCCATCATTAGACCCTGGTTACCATCTAGCATCAAAGTACTCGTTAAGATGACTCAAACGTAGTAAGTTCCTATGGGCATCTTCCAGCCCCATCATCAGATAAGACCCTGCGAACCATTTAAAAAAAAAAAGTACTCGTCAAGATGAATCAAACGAGCTGAAACACGATGAGGTTGCGTCGTTTCATTACAGAGTTCCTCTGACCATCATCCAGCTCCAACATCAGACCCTGGTTACCATTTAAAGGCAACCTACTCGTCAAGATGATTTAAACAAGCTCAAACTCGATGAGGTTGTGTCGTTTTATTGCGAAGTTCCTATGGGCACCTTCCAATTCCATCATCAGATCAACACTATTTCATCATAATATTGTATTGTCACGTGATTTACACAGGAGAAACTAAAAAAGCTTGTAACAATTAACTTTGAAAAATCACTCGTTTTGCGTGAAGTGAGAGTAGTATTCACCTCAACGCTTCGCTTATAAAGTTATGAGGCGTGCAAAAACGTTACCTTTTCCCTATATACGAAACTATAATTAGCAAATATTATATTTAACAATATTTAAATACCAGCAACGCCATCTGTTAGAAGGAGCTCGCACTACTTCAAAGCCCGACAATATATACTACGTTTGCGTTTTGGGATCTAGCATCGACCGTAAAAATTACAACCCGCGTCACTAGAGGCTGACACATATATTAGAAAACAAGTATGCTTAATTAAAAAAATCAAAAAACCCGACTGCGTAAAATACTCTTATTAGAAACTAAAAAGAATAAACAATTTACTAGCTTTCATTTGATACCCATATTGCTATAGTAAGAAAAAAAAATCAACTCCCCCCCTCATTCCGCCATTTGCGGGCGCCATTTTGAAAATTTATATAGCCTATGTCACTACTACAATTTAGACAAATCCAACGACACCTCATATGTCAAAAACCGTCCAGCCGTTTGGGCTGTAGGGCGTGCCAAAGAAATGGACATACATACATACATACATACATACATACATACATACATACATATATACATACATACATACATACACTCGAAAAACATAACCCTCCTTCTGTCGCAGTCGGGTAAAAAAACAATTTTTTTTTTGAAAGATCATTATTATTATTAATCATGGAAGAAATTCTAAGAGCACTTTAAAAAATTCAACTTGAATTAGATTATCAAAAAGTAGCGATTCAAGAAAGCGGAAAAAACGTGTCACGTTTTTTGAGAAAGCGGAAAAAACGTGACAGAACAAGTTACACAGAATATTAATTTTTTTTTGTACTGGAAGAGAAACATGAAAGATTAAAGGAACTTGTACAAAATCTTGAGAAAATAATCTATTACATGGAAAAACAGGCGAAGCAAAGAAATGTAGTTTTCTTTGGCATAGATGAACTGGAAACTTCATATGACACTTTAGAAAAAAAATTTGCTCAAAGGGTTAGAACAACATTTCTCAGTAAAACTCTCCTATAGCGACCTACAGGAAGTAAAAAGGATAGAGAAGAAAGGCGATAGACCACGCCCAATAGTGGTAACTTTCTTGAACCTGGGCATAAAGATAAAAACCTTCAAACAAAGAAAAGCACTGAAAGACACAAGATTACTATATGAAAGAAGACTACCCAAAACACGTATTAGAAAAGAGAAACCAACTACAAGAACAGTTAAAAACAGAGAGAGAAAAAGGAAACACTGCACATCCAAAAGAAAGCTCTCTGCCCACACTGTTAAAAATTTCTATAGTAATTTTAATAATTTATGTAGGAAGTTTTTACGCACCACCGTTTTGGAATAAAAGAACTCTGCTGTAATTTTACTACACAATTTACAACAACTCAGTTTCAAAATTATACAAATCATCTTTCGCAAAATTACTAATCATTTATTAAAACCTTGTGTAGTAATATTACTATACATTATTTGCAGTGTCTGATTAAGGTAACTTGATGCCCTAAGCAATTTCCCCTGTGGGCCCCCCTACCCTTAAGTGAACTAATATGTAAAACATTATTATTATCGGTTCAATTTTCGGACGACGAAAAAAAAAAAAAAAGGCATCCGGCCTTCAGTATGGACATTTTCCTCCGTACCCTATACGAATATTTAAAAAAAAAAGGTCATCCGCCGTCCAATATCGACATTATCCTCCGTACCCTATACGAATACCCAAAAAAAAGGTCATCCGGCCTTCAGTATGGACATTTTCCTCCGTACCCTATACGAATATTTAAAAAAAAAGGTCATCCGCCGTCCAATATCGACATTATCCTCCGTACCCTATACGAATACCTAAAAAAAAGGTCATCCGGCCTTCAGTATGGACATTTTCCTCCGTACCCTATCCGAATACCTAAAAAAAAATGGTCATCCGCCGTCCAATATCGATATTATTATCCGTACCCTATCCGAATACCTAAAAAAAATGGGTGGCTACGTGGGGTCGACACAACATGATTTCGTATCTGTCATGTCGTCTCTAGTGCCCCCCAAGACGGGGTGCCCTAAGCAATTGCTTAAATAGCTTATAGGCTAATCCGGCTCTGATTATTTGCCGCCATATTCATAAACGCTTAACTGAGGAAGATGATCCTTCCAAAGTGTGGAAATTTCTACAAACAATTGGAGTTGGGAAAGCAAAACAAAACCTCGATTTAAATAAATTAGATTTCAATCAGCTTAATAAGCATTTCTTAACTTCTGATGCCATTGATGGATCGACAAAACTAAATACGCTTAATCAAATTTCAGCTACATCCACTCCTACTTTCCCTTCATTTACGTTTAGTCAGTTCACTGTATGTGATGTTAAGAAGAATATCTTGGATATTAATTCTGATGCCGTTGGTGCAGATTGCATTAGCCGTAAAATGATCATTCCGATTATTGATCTCGTCGCTCCTATTATTACATCAATTTTTAATTTTTCTATCAATTCTTGTACATTTCCAACCGTGTGGAAAGATGCTCAAATAATTCCTTTACCGAAAAAATCAAATCCCTCTAGTTACACCGATTATCGTCCAGTTTCCATTCTTCCATTTCTATCAAAAGTTTTTGAGCGTCTTATTTACAAACAAATGACTCCTTTTCTTTTACAACATAACCTTTTCAATCCTTTCCAATCAGGTTTCCGGCATGGTCATAGTACGGCTACTGCTTTAGTTAAAATTACGGACGACATCAGATTAGGTATGGACAACCAACTCATTACAGTATTAATATTACTTGATTTCAGTAATGCTTTCAATACTGTTGATTTTGACATACTTCTCGCTATACTTGGTTCTCTTAACATATCTCCTAAAGTGTCTGACTGGTTTCATAGTTACTTGCATGGTCGCCGGCAACGGATACATATTGAAGGTCGTTCTTCAAACTGGTCTATGATCAATGCTGGCGTACCGCAAGGTGGCGTGTTGTCTCCTCTTTTATTTTCTATATTTATTTCATCTATCACTAATCATATTTCTTCTCTCTACCACTTGTATGCAGATGACCTCCAAATATATTCACAATCTCATTTGAGTGAACTTTCGGAATGCATAACCAAATTAAATAAAGATCTTTTATCTATACAACGTTGGAGTAAGTCTTATGGTTTAAGAGTGAATCCTACAAAAACGCAGGTTATTGCTGTTGGTAGCCATAGGCTCATTTCACGCATTGATTGGTCGCATCTACCGTCAGTAGTTATCGACGGTATTTGTATACCAATAAGTGACAGGGTTAAAAACTTGGGCATTATTTTTGATAAACATCATTCTTGGGTACCTCAAGTTAATGAAGTAAGTAAGAAGCTATTTGCTGCAATTAGGTCGCTAAGAAGGTTAAGTAACTTTCTGCCTATTCCTACTAAGGTTATGCTAGCACAGTCTATCCTTCTACCAATTCTTGACTATGCTGACTCGTGTTATGTTAATTTAAATGAGGAACAATTAAATAAACTTGAGCGTTTATAAAATCTCTGTATTCGGTTTGTATTTGGACTTCGCAAATATGACCATATTTCCGAATTTCGTAAAAAACTCAAGTGGCTTCCTATACGACTTCGCAGGAATACTCACATATTATCTCTCCTTTATTCTATCCTCTTCAATCCAACTACTCCGGTATATCTAAAAAACCGATTTGAGTTTCTTTGTGATACTCACGAAAGGCCTCTTCGCTCAAATGATAGCCTAACTTTGAAGATACCTTCACATTCTTCTTCCTTTTATTCTAAATCTTTCACTGTCGAAGTTTGTCGTCTTTGGAACTCATTGCCACTGTCCATAAAACGCGCTCAAACATTAATGACATTTAAAAAACTTATTAAGGAAATGTACTTAACATATTAAATTATGTTAAGCAACTTTGTTTTATTATCTATTATTTGTCATGAAGTTATGTTATGTTGTTATATGGTTATATGGATGTGTCTGTGTATGTGTATATATATTTGAGTATACTTATATGTATATATGTGTCATTAAATATAGCATCTATTGTTATATAGTTATTTATTTATATCTGCTTTTTTTTTTTCTCATTGTTCCTTTTTTTATATTCAAAATTTTGCGCCCTTCCCCTTGTTTATATGCAAGTCCTCTGCCCAAAGGTTGCCTGGAAGAGATCGCTGTATTAGCGATAAGGCCGCCTGTTGCAACTGATGCAAATTGATTGTTTTAAATTCTATGTATTGTTCTTTTATGTATTGGTGTGCAAAAAGAGTAAATAAATAAATTATTTGTAATTTCACTAAACAAAATATATCAAATAAATATAGTTATTTTACAAAAATCTATTGTAATTTTACTACACAATAGTTTTAAAATATTACAACACTGATAGAAAAAACGATTTGATACGTTTGAAACGTTTATCGTTCCACACGTCCAAAATCACACCTGCACTACAGGACCTACAATATAATTATATACCCCGTTGCAAGGTGAAATGACTTTGATTTAATAAAAAACCCTTAGTCAATTAATTTTGTATGAAGACCTTCATATAGATTCTGTAGAACCAAACGTTAGCGCGATTTAGCGGCTTGAAGAATTGTTAAGCACATAGTACATGATTAAAATGAAATATATATGTAGTATATTTCCTAACACTTATTGTAATTCAAATATCAAATTTTGGTTAGTAAATTTATTGATTATCTTAGTAAAATTAAATTCCGAATATGTATAGAAAATTTACGAAATTTGAGATTCAATTCTACTACACAGAACCATAAAGTTACTATAAGTATCTGATAAATACAAAAACATTGTGAAATTGTAACCTGTTTAGTGCTTTGGCTATAACAAGATGTAATATTAAAACAAATGCGTATTAAAATAGCAATACAATACAAGGTTTTGTAATTTTAGTATGCATTTGCTTACAAAACATGTAGTAAATTTACAAATATTTTTAACAGTGCATTGCGTACATGATTTAAATGAAATATATAGTATATTTCATAATACTTATTACAATTCAAATAGCAAATTTTGGTTAGTAATTTTATTGATTATCTTAGTAAAATAAAATTCCGAATATGTATATAAAATTTATGAAATTCGAGATTCAATTCTACTACACAGAACCATAACATTACTATAAGTATCTGATAATTACAAAAACATTGTGAAATTGCAACCTGTTTAGTGCTTTGGCTATAACAAGATGTAATATCAAATTTTGGTTAGTAATTTTATTGATTATCTTAGTAAAATAAAATTCCGAATATGTACAGAAAATTTATGAAATTTGAGATTCAATTAATTCTACTACACAGATCCATAAAATTACTATAAGTATCTGTCTGATAAATACAAAAACATTGTGAAATTGCAACCTGTTTAGTGCTTTGGCTATAACAAGATGTAATATTAAAACAAATGCGTATTAAAATAGCAATACAATACAAGGTTTTGTAATTTTAGTATGCATTTGCTTACAAAACATGTAGTAAATTTACAAATATTTTTAACAGTGCATTGCGTACATGATTTAAATGAAATATATAGTATATTTCATAATACTTATTACAATTCAAATAGCAAATTTTGGTTAGTAATTTTATTGATTATCTTAGTAAAATAAAATTCCGAATATGTATATAAAATTTATGAAATTCGAGATTCAATTCTACTACACAGAACCATAACATTACTATAAGTATCTGATAATTACAAAAACATTGTGAAATTGCAACCTGTTTAGTGCTTTGGCTATAACAAGATGTAATATCAAATTTTGGTTAGTAATTTTATTGATTATCTTAGTAAAATAAAATTCCGAATATGTACAGAAAATTTATGAAATTTGAGATTCAATTAATTCTACTACACAGATCCATAAAATTACTATAAGTATCTGTCTGATAAATACAAAAACATTGTGAAATTGCAACCTGTTACTGCAACCTTTTGTAGACTGGGTACGGTTGAAACAATTTTGCTTATATTGTCCATAGTTTTGCTATTTATTATCCGAGCAATGAAAACTGTACGAACTGTACAATCGTCAATATTTTAAATACTTGTAACGGTATTTTTAATCTTGCTTGAAGCTTGCGCTGCGATTAGAGTTAGTTCAGGATTTCTTCTCATAAGCCATTTCCCACCTGCCAGCTCGTAGACGAAAAAGTTATTTAGCTCCTTGCCAACCCAAGTCTGAGGTCGTGATAAATAAATAATAATAATAAATATTAACCAACAATCACACCATGTTAACCTAGCCCCGTGCTAAGTTCGTAAGAACTTGTGTTACAGGTACTAGGAACGGAAATAAATTTAAGATATAAATACATAATATACATAAATACACATCCATGACCCGGTGCAGACATCTATATTGGTCATACAGATTATCTGCACCTGGCGGGATTCGAACCCGCGACCGCTGCGTAAAGTGTCCAGTTGCCAGACCACTCGACCAGCCGGCCGTCAATATAATAATATATATTTAACTGTAAATAATATTTAACTGTAAATTCATAGGCCAATTTATTTACCACTTTCTTAGGTAGACCAAAATTTATATCTACATATCGCATCAAATACTTTAAAAGCTCTTGCTCTTGGTCTTCATTAAAAACAAAGTTGTGTGCTTTATATCCTTTATTCTTATAATTTATCAAACAGTAAAAAATAAAAAAAACCCAGTAAAATTTTACATAATTGTCTGTATAAACAAATCCTATAAATCCATTTTCTTTACACTTATATTACTTTTCACTTTGAGTATAAATATTTTATATAAAATAATAATAATGTGGAGTCTGCTGAAATCATCCCTATCGTGATATCTGCCAACGGTCCATCTGAGGCAGCTGGGGATCTGTGACGATTCGCTCGCAGCCAGGAAGCAGAATGCGGTATCGCTCGAATCGCTAAGATTGTCCGCCGATTTCTCAGCCTATAGCCCTAAACCCCGGCCGTTTGATTTCCCTGCCGGGGCGTATTCCTGCACTCGCTTATATTTATCTATGTAAGTTTATGTAAATTTATCATATAAATATTGTATTATATTATACATATGTAAGTACATATTGAACTGGTGGAGTGAACGATTACATAATAATAAAAAAAGCCTTACTTTCAACAGGGATGAAATCCTGTATCAGGGTCCAGAAACACAACACAAACATAAACGCCCAGACGACGACAAACGTGTATAATATGGCCTATAGTATACAAATATTTGTTTGACCGGGGATCGACCCGCGACCGCTAGTTCAACAGCCAGTTGCTGTGACCAATCCTAAAATTCTCAAAACGAAAAATACATTTTAAACTGTCTGTATTAAACTTTGTTATCACTTAAAATAATCTATAAGGATATTGCTGAAAAGGGTTATACTAAATAAATGTTATTGTAATAATACAACGGATTTCCCCTACAGGAATTAACCGAGTAAATGTTCGTGGCAGTTGAAATAATTACATAGGTAATGTTATACTATTATAGTTAATTTTTTTACTTTGCAATGTGTGTTGTACGCGTCTTTTTCTTATTTTATGTTTTAAGAATTGTAAAATAAAGTAAAATAAAACGCAAGCTTTTTATTATTTATTTAATTACAAAACTGTATCCTCTTGTTTGTGAGATCACAGTCTTTTACCACATGATTCATATAACAGCTAACAGATGACTTTGAATGATCGTCTAAATATTTTCTTAGATAAAAACTCGTTGATAATAAATATCGTCCTTATTAACTCGTAATTGATATTTTCATTTAATTTTAATAAGTCGTCATAAAAACTTTAAGATTATTAGTTAAATTACAGTTGTGCAGAGAAGCAATTAGCGTCGACTTGTATCACCTGTGACTTACCGCAATTATACAATATATAATTACTATATAATTAAATAAATATAAAATTACACATGATTATTTTTTCTATCTTGGAATGTAAAACTATTCGTCCCGCTGTTTATATTATAGTAATTTATATAAATATTTATTATTTTGTCACAATCCTTTTATATATAATCCTTTTATAGTGATACAAGAAGACGTGAAATAACTCTTAATATTATAAAATAAGCCTGTTTAAAACAATAAAACATACTTAGGCAATCACGTACCATACGTTAGCATGATTCTGCGTAGTGAAAATGTCGTAATTTACTTGTTGTCTCAAACTTTATCTGAGATTGTGTGGTTTAACCTAAATTTTGTTTTCCTTATACCTTAACTAAGTATACATTATTATTACTTACCGAGTATAACGTCGTTGTTGTTTCCTTTTTCATTTTGGAAAGATTCTGCTTATAAATATTAAACTGTTATAATTATATTAAACTCTCTGTTTTAAATATACTTTTATTCAGTAACTAGCGGCCCGCCCCGGCTTCGCACGGGTCTTTAACTAAAATTTTAAAAATTATACATTTATATTTTTTATTTATTTATTTTATTTATTTATTTATACTTTATTGTCCAACAATACAAAATGTACAATAGTTGTAACAAAAGGCGGACTTAATGCCTAGTGGCATTCTCTCCCAGTCAACCTTTAGGCCAAACAGAAATTTTTGAAGGCGGTAACAATAAAGTGATAAACATGTATATAAATACACTACGGACACATACATATACATATACACATACATACACTCATACATACATACATACATACATACATACATACATACATACATACATACATACATACATACATACACATATACATATAAACATAAACACAAAGCTTAATAATATATACTTATATAAAATACAATAAAATAAAATTATAAGTAAGTTTGTAATACACATGTAGCAGCAACGATTCTATGAGATACCACTTCGAAGCAAATGCTCCCGAAGATGCCTTTTAAAGGAAAACTTGGTCTCTGCCCTTCTTAAGGTATCTGGGATCCCGTTCCAAAGTCGGACAGCTTCTACAGAGAAAGAGTTTGTGACGAAACTAGAACGGTGAGAAGGAAAAGAAAGAAGAAGGGAATCTTTAGAACGAAGCTGGCGATCATGAACATCGCACAAAAATTTAAATTTTTCTTTCAAATATAGAGGAGAAAGAGGGTAAAAAAGAATAGAGTATAGTGAGGTAAGTATACGCAGCTCTCTTCGTTGTCGAATGGGAAGCCATTTGAGTTGAGTTCGATAATGAGACACATGATCGAATTTTCTGAGACAGAAGATGAAACGCAGACAATTGTTTAAAAGACGATCGAGTTTATCGAGAAAGATTTCATTGAGGTCAGGGAAACAGACATCAGCATAGTCTATGATGGGAAAAATAAGAGAATGGACAAGTAGAACTTTAGTCTTTGTAGGAAGAAAGTTTCTTAGCCGATTAAGATACCTTAACTTTGCAGTAACGGTGCGGCTGATTTCCATGATGTGAACCTTCCAGCTTAAAGAAGAGTCAATGTGGAGGCCGAGATCTTTAACATTTTGGCAGTATGGTATTATACAATTATTCAGCATGACAGATGGTAGAGAGTCTAGGTCGATAGTGGAGACTAGGCGAGAGCTACCAATAATGATCGCCTGACACTTAGTAGGATTAACTAGAATGCCAAATTTGTTAGACCAAGTGCTTACATTCAGGAGATTCTGATTAATCCTATTTACAGCTGAATACAAGTCTTCTAACTTGGTGTGTACATAAAGCTGCAAATCGTCTGCGTAGAAATGGTAAGAGCATTCGATGGAGGAAGCGAGTAAATTAATAAAAAGAGAGAAGATAAGAGGAGACAAGATGCCCCCTTGAGGAACACCAGATGATAGCTCAAGCCAATCGGAAGAGACATGATCAAGACGAACAGCCTGTTGACGACCGCGAAGATAGGAGGAGAACCAATCCAGAACTGATGATGAGAAGTTAAGGTGTTTGAGTATGGCAAGGGCAATATCATGATCAACCATGTTAAATGCATTAGAGAAATCGATTAAGACCAGTATGGTGATCAATCTATTTTCCATGCCCACCCGAATATCTTCAGTAACCTTCAGAAGAGCGGTTGCGGTACTGTGGCCAGCTCTAAAACCAGATTGAAACGTATTGAGAATATTATTTTTATAGACGAAAGAGGAAACTTGCTTATAGACACATGCTTCTAAGATTTTTGAAAAGAATGGAAGGATGGAGATAGGTCGAAAGTGATTTAGCTGGCAAGGGTTAGGAACCTTAGGAAGAGGAAGAACATAAGCTTTCTTCCAGAGAGCAGGAAAAACCCCGGATATGAGAGAAGAATTGATAATATGGGTAATAGCTGGAAGAACATAACTAAGGATGGGAATGATCATAGAGCGATTGATGCAGTCAACGCCAGTAGCATTAGAAGTAGTGGAGAAAATAATTTTTCGAACATCATCATCAGTTACAGTGGAAAAAACTAAGTCATTATAAGGAAGGGGAGTCATGGAGTCAATGTCCGAAAGTGTGAATAATTTAGTGTTAGGATTTAATGGTAAAGAAAGCGAGAAGTGTTGATTTAAAGAATTAGCGGAGAAAGTGGACCCATAATTTTTGTTATCTCTCTTATTATTAGGGCTCACGGTTTCAAGAAATTTCCATACCGAGGCTGGAGAAGCATTGGTGACACTAGCATGAAAATAATTTCGCTTAGCCTTTCTCACCATCGAATTGCACCTATTACGTGCAGTTCTATAACGTTCCCAATTTTCGTTACACCTGTTATGTTTATATTTCCGAAAGGCGCGATCTCGGCGAGCCATAGCCATGCGAACACCTGTAGTAATCCAAGGTGCCGGAGGGCGCTTCATCTTCACAGGCCTCAAAGGAGCGTGCTTATCGAACAATGAAAGAATAGAAGAGTTAAGGTATAAGACTTTATCATTTACTGTCGTGGAGGAAAATACTGACGTCATGTCAAGCGATTCAGCATCTTTACTCAAGGCCTCAAAATCAATTTTACCCAAACTACGTACGAGCTTAATCTGAGGTTTAACTTTTGGTGGCTTAAGCTTATAGGATAGGTAAATCAGATCGTGTCGAGAAAACCCGGGAGCAGGTAATTGACCATATTTAGCAACCCGGTTCAAAGACGATACTATGATAACGTCCAAACAGGTATCAGAAGAATTAGAATTAAAATGCGTAGGGCCGGAAGAGAGAACAGTTAAGTTAATTGAATTCAAAAGATCAAGGAGTTTTTGAGTCCGCGGGGTTATTCTTAGTAAATCAGTGTTTAAATCACCCATAATAATATGATGTATATAATCAGATGAAAGAGATTCAAGAACGGGCTCAAGTGTAGAAAAATAATCAACCGTAGGGGGGCAATAAATTACTCCAAGAACTGCCTTAACGCCCTTCAGTCGGATTTCAAGAAATATAAATTCAGCATTAGAAGAATAGGGAGAAGGAGAAGTAAATAATATAGTGAAGGGGATCTCAGAGCGAAGATAAATTGCGACGCCTCCACCACCTCTACCAGTTCGGTCATTCCGTATCAGAATAAAACCAGGGAGGCAGTACGAACTAGAGTTAAGGGAAGGCTTAAACCAAGTCTCGGATATTAAAATGGCATCCAAAGGCGCATATGAGAAGGTATCAAGAAAATCAGAATAATGAGAGGGTAAACTTTGGGCATTCAGATGGCAGATATTAAAAGTGTTGGGACAGTCAAGAAAGGAGTTACAGATGAGAGATCCAAGCGTTTCGGGGACTGGAAAAGAGTCGTCAAATTCGTCTGACAAAGACTTACTGCTGCTACTACTACATGACAAAAAAACGTCGTCATCTATACCAGACATTAAATAAAAATGTATTACAATAAACAGTATAAATATATATAAATATGTATATCAAAAATAATTTATAACAAAAAAAAAAAAAAAAACGGTGTAGAATAAGATTAATCTTACATTTCTGCTCGTCCCACCAGCTGATGATTACAAAATATTACACAATTAATAAGGGTTTTTTAAGAAAAAAAAAGCAGGAAAAAAAAATATTGATTCAAAGAAAACAAGTATGTAGCGAAAAACTTACAACAAATAAAAACAGAAGTAGGCTAATAAATTATATAGATAGTATATAAATCTAGTTTACATTATATGGCTTATTAAAAAAAAAAATATATTGGATATTATGAGATAATAATATAGTGTCTTAGTTTATCTATAGAACAAAAGTTTATTAAGCAATGATATTATATTATGAATAATGTATGCCAATTATATTTATTTACTAGCAACACAAACCTTGCAAAACAAATTTAAATTGTCATGCCAGATGTCAAAGTCACAGTAAGAACATCAACACAGTACATATTGAGAAAGCATAAATTTCAAACATTAATCAATCATGAATAAATTATAGGAATTTCAATAATTGTTTAAAGCCAACATTAGCATGAGTTACTATGTGCGATTATATTACATTAAGAGTAAAACGTAACCGTGTAACATTAGGCCAATCAAAAGAGATAAAATTTTTATCACCTACACCTGCGTCGATATTGGAAAATATTTTATAATAGACGGATTGAGTGACAGATTTATTATATCTATATACATATATACATATATACATACATACATACATATATACCTATGTATATAGATAGTACGGATGAAACATTTGAACTGTTTTTTTTATTAATTATTTTCTCATTGATAAATACCATATTTTAATAAGTATTATTCCCGACGAAGACAAATCCAAAAACAAAAAATCATAAAAATCGTTCCACTCGTTCTCGAGTTATAAACGGTGTAACTAACACGACTTTATATATATATATATATATAGATTACAACTTAAATAGCTATAACCATCCAACTTTGTACAATCAACAAACAAATAACGACCAAATATTTTAAATTTTAACAACGAACAAACAATCAAGACCGTAGTACCCTAAAGTATTTAATTATATAGAAAAAAGAAAAACAGATTTTTAAATACGGGCGAGTGTCATTCTTTTGGCCGAAGTTTTGGTCAACGCGATTCAGAAAATTATCTGCGCCATCTATCGTATAATTGTAGAATATCGTTTTTATATTTAGTGACATTTAACATAATTAATATTTAACATAATAGTATATTAATTGAAAATGATGTTTATCTAAAATATTAAAACGATTTCTATTCCTATCCGACATATTTAGTAAACTTTTAAGTTTAACAAAATAATAACTCAAATATAAGTTTTGTGAGTTTTAAAGATTCCTTAGACCAGATGGCGTTGGCGGCGTAGGTACCTATTTCTATTTTCTTAAATATTTATTTTTAAATTTAATTACAATGAAACAAAAACTAAATTATACTGTGAGTTATTTCAAATTTTTATGTATTAAAGTTATTAACATTGGTTTTGTACTTTTTACGTGATACGTGATCAGAGAAAAACACGATAAGAGATGGCGCTGATACAAAAAAATACGCGCTATTGAAATTTATTCTTGATGATATATAGTGTATTAATAAAACGGAGGTTTTAACAGATTTATTATTTGTATAGATTAGGGTCGGATTTCGTGGGGATGTTTGTAATAATTGTCAGGTAGGGGTGTTCATCAGAAAAAATTATCGATAATTTTATTATCGATAATTATCGTATTGACTTATCGATAGTTATCGATAATTATCGGATAAAAAATTATCGGTAGTGGCGACAGTTATCGATAATTATCGGATAAAAATTATCGATAGTTCACGAAAGTTATCGATAATTATCGGCACAATTTTTGGACGACGAAAAAAAAAAAAAAAAAAAGGTCATCCGGCGTCCCGTACTGATATAATCCTCCGTTCCTTATCAAAATACCTAAAAAAAAAAAAAAAAAACGTCGTCCGCCGTCCCGTATTCCTATAATCCTCCGTTCTCTATACGAATACCTAAAAAAAAAAAAAAAACGTCGTCCGCTGTCCCGTATTCCTATAATCCTCCGTTCTCTATCCGAATACCTAAAAAAAAAAATCGATAATTATCAGATCGGAAAAAATTATCGATAATTTTCGGATCGAAAAAAATTATCGATAATTATCGGATCGCAACAAATTATCGATAATTATCGAATGAAAACTTATCGATAATTATCGACAATTATCGAATGAACAATTATCGATAATTATCGAATCAAAATTATCGAATAACACTTATCGATAATTATCGATAATTATCGAATGAAAAATTATCGAGTAGTTACGAATTATCGATAATTATCGCACACCCCTATTGTCAGGCCTGATAGTTTAATTTGTATACGATTTATCGTACAATTAAGTCTTTTTTTTTTTGTAACGATAAATAAAAAATAAAATGTGATTACGTTTTTATCGTCCTCCATAATTATTGCAAATATTCTTGTCGCAGTAAGGAGGTAGGGTGTTTCTGGTTTCGCGGTGGTTTCGCGATGTTGGGACCGAAGGTCGTGAAGGCGGCGAGTGCGCTGGGTAGACTCCTTCCGAACCTCGGAGGACCC
The DNA here is from genome assembly GCA_036937285.1 of Euphydryas editha. Lineage (NCBI taxonomy): Eukaryota > Metazoa > Arthropoda > Insecta > Lepidoptera > Nymphalidae > Euphydryas > Euphydryas editha. Next base: position 8,134,730 of record JAUPFZ010000007.1, read on the forward strand.
AGCGCCGCCTACAGTGCAGGCAGCTGTACTCTGGAGTCTGCCGGAGTATGGCGACGCCCCCGCCCCCGCCCCCGGCGCGTGCCCCGGTTTGGACGGATCGCCTCACGGCGAAAAATAAGGCGGCGCTGCGTGCTGCGCAGCGAATAATCACAGTGAGGGTGATTCGGGGGTACCGTACGGTATCGTGGGCTGCAGCTACTGCTCTAGCCGGCGATCCCCGTGGGATCTCGTGGCGGAGGTTCTTTCTGAGACCTACTCATACGTCTCGGGTAGGAGGGCTCTTGGTGAGAACCCAACGTTGGACGGGATCCTACGGGTACGTCGGATAGGACAGGAAACGCTAATGCGGAGATGGGGGGAGGACCTGGCAGTGCAGCCGTATGGCACACGCGTTACGGCTGCGTTGCGCCTGGTCCTTGAGCGGTGGATGTGCCGAAAACGCAAGCCCCTCACCTTCCGTCTGATGCAGGTTCTCACCAGGCACATTTGCTTTGGTGACTACCTGTGTCAGACGGCCCAAAGGAAGCCGACGACTGAATGCCACGATTGTGGCGCGGCGGTGGACTCTGCCCAGCATACCCTCGAGGTGGTCCTCGAGGCATTACTTTATTGCATGTAAATCCGGGTTTCACCACAGTCTGTAGAACTTGACTATTTTTGACCATGATCTTTTTCGCATGTTCTTGTTGTAGATGATCCACTTTTCATTACTAGTGATCAATCTTTAGAAAAATGGTTCAGTTTCATTACGTTTCAATAGAGGATCGCAAATGAGTACACGATTTATTAGGTTATTTTCAGTGAGCTCGTGTGGCACCGAAATATCGAACTTTTTAGTATAACCAGACTTTTTTAAACCGGTAAAACTATTTTGTGGTCTCTTAACTTTAACTTCAGTTCCTCGGCTATGTTGTAGCAACTAACATGCCGATTTTGCTTTACTTTTTCAAAAACGGCAATAACTTTATCCGTATGAGGGCGATCTTTGACATCAAAATTCCCAGACTGAAAACGCTCGAACCAACTCTTACTAATTCTACATTAGGGTCCATAAAAGTCACAAATTTTTTTCGTGGCTTCAGTCGCATTTTTCCTTTTTTTGTAATAATGTAATAAAATTTCAGAAATATCGAATATCTTCGTTAGATTCACTCATTTTGACGGACACATAAACAATTGAAAAATGGGGAGAAATTGTTTTTTTACTTTTTATTTTTCTTAATGTCCTTTATTTATGGATATTAAAAACAGCCAGATACAAACAGTATAACGAAAGAGATTTTTCTTCCATTTTATAGGTACATACAAAATACCAAAAGACTTTTCCCCCAACCTATATTGACGTAAGTATTATAAATCCTTTAAACGACCTTTGCTGTTTTATTAGTTGTTTACATTATATTATGTAAGAAACATGAACTGTTTTGCCTACGGTCCTATAAAGCATAGAGGCACACATTTAGGCACTGTAGTGCCTGTGAGTACTTGTATAGAATGCTGCATCGTATTCTTCTCGTAATTGTAACGACATTACACGTCTATACAATTCATACCGTGTAAAAAACGGTTGCATTTTCCTAGAGAACTGAAGGTTTTATGCGCCACTTTATGTGCCATGAACTTGTGACCCTAAAGTTATTATTGAAGGAGAATTTGAGCGCATACCGTCGCCCGTGTAAAGGAAAATGTACATATAAATTGGAGCGCAATATTTTTTTTTACTGATACGCTCAACGCACGTTTAAAATATACTCGTCTTCCATTCTTAGATATATATCATTGTTTCAAAATGATCGTGTGGTTGTTGTTTGTGGTGGCTGTGTTGTGGACCATTATGTTTAGATTTAGGAGGAGGAGAATGTACAAGCTGGCTTCAGCAATACCCCCGCCTAGCGCCGAGCTGCCCGTTATTGGGGTTATGAGCTCACTGGCCGGAAATACCGAGGGTACGTTTATTTTAATATTTTTCGTTGAATATGTTATTCTGTTTACTATCATTTACCCAAAAAAGAATTTATTATTATTCCTATTATTTGTATTATAAACATTTATTTTCTACTACTAGTAATTCTATAACACATTAAATTCAAAATAGAAACCTGGGAACCCAGAAAAAATAAACTAAATAGCTCGTGTTTAATTCTTAAAAACTACTGAAATATTTTATGTTTTTTTTTTTAAAAAGGAAAGACAACTGATAATTTTTTATTTTAATTATTTATGGTAATATATATATTTTTTTACAAATAAAATGTTGAAAACCAAAAGCTAAAAGCTGATGAAAAGATTGATAGGTGCTATTAACTTAAGCTTTATACAAAGGTCGTACCAAATTTTAAACTTGACAATAAGATGAACGTTTGATAATTGCAAACAATAAATCCCGTAATAGTTCTAGAAGCCGCTTTGTATTTTGACTAGACCCCTATAGTAATAATAACAGTTCTCGATACGGCCAAAACCGCATTAAAAAAATACGCAAAAGGTCAAAATATGTACTAAAAGTATACATTTTTTTAAAATTAATTAAAAAAAATTAATCTGTTGATCTAGGTAAACATATGGATGTTAGTTACTAACTAAATGAAACAGCTTGTGGGGACTCACCGCTAAAAACAAGAATAGGCGGAACGGTATATATATAAATAAGAATAGGGTTTCGCCATATGTATGTTACATGCCGTTAATAGGGAAGACCGAGCTAGTAGGCTGTACAGAATTACTAATGCAATTAGTGTGCTATTAATATATTTCAATAAATCTTTATCTTTTTTCATATGATATCATGTATTTAATAATTTAGAATTGCTTTTGCTTAAAACTTCTTTTCTAGATTTTTTTATCAAGAACTAGTCATTTTTCGCGTTTTCATCATTCGTTGATATTCATAATAGTTCCGCTATGAATTTTAGCTTGATATTTTATAGCTTAATGCACATTTGTACAATGTGTATTTTTAATGGTGAATGAATTAGAAAGGAAATTACTAGTTAAAAAAAAAATTACTACTTTTTATTCTGAAATTGCTGCGAGATTAGAATTTTTCGCGGCAAATTCTAATCTCCCATCACCACCACCCCTAATGGCCCATCCCTTCCCTTCCCTCCACAGATCCGGTGGAACATCCCTCCCCTCCCTAAAGGCCGGCACCGCACCCGCTAATTCTCTGATGTAGCGGGTGTCTATGGATGACGTTTTTACTTACCACCAGGTGAATTGACTGTCCTTTGACCCCTCTAATATTAAAAAAAAAAGAACTAGTAGGATCAACAATAGAATTTAGACAAATGCTTTCCTCTGCTCAAAGCGTAAATTTTTTATGTACTTATATTATATTTATCTGCTTTAAAAACTAACACGTTATTAAAGAAAAAAGTCCATAACTTCAAATAACAGGCAGAATTAATGCCTGGTGGCAATCTCTCCCAGTCCATCTTTAGGTTATTTAGAAAAAAAAAATGTTTCAATAGTATTATAGTTATTTTCTGATTAGGTACAAGTATTAACTTATAATTTCATAGAAAATAAGTTTAACCATAACAAATTAATCTCTAAATATAATACTGATATATATTTTTGTACAATTACATTACATTTCTTTCAGACATAATGTTGACACTACAAAAATTTAGTTATGAAGCTATGGGAAACGATGGTATTATTAGAGGCTGGTTGAATCATATTCTTTATTTACGTAAGTAATTTTTTCATATACTAAAAATAAATTTAAGTAAAAGTCAGTTGATATACCACAAAGTTTTTATCATATTAAGGAAGATATCCGGTTCAAATACGAACCGACCTTATTATCTCAAGCTAAGCCTAGCCCGCTACGCTAGTACGCTTGCGGGTTGTCAGATATATATCTCTTATACTTTTCTTTATCACCAAATCTGAAATAAATAAATATTTGCACATGGAAATTCAGTAGTACTACACTTATTTGATCTCCAGATTGATTTCGATTCTCATTTTCTACCAAGAAATTTATATACAAACTGGAATGCGCACGTGCACTCAAAAAACGTTCCAAAGAGAGGGATTGCGTCTCTTTCTACCATGTATTCAAGGCAACTCGTAAGAAAAAGACAAAATACCAGTAGTCAACGAAATGCTCGGAACGATTTTTTTACTTTACATGTTGGAAACAAATGTCAACCTTAAGTCGGTTATTTCAAGATGCATATTTGAATATAATACAATTTTATTAAGTGAGCGTTCCAGTTATGATATAAATTCCTTGTTTTCTACTCACTGTGACATCTCGGTTCAAAAACTAATGGTAGGTAAATTATAAATAGTGAATAACTATTATGAAGTATACCTAAGGTTAAATTCTTATGCAATAAATTATGCGTTTAATATAATCATATGGTGTAGTAATAACAATGCAATTATCCTGTTTAATAAGCGTTAATCTTTGCACTTTTTGTAGATATATTTTATCGACTTAATTTTCAGAATTATTTTATAGTTCTATTCGGGGTAAAGAGATCAGTGATCAATATATCAAGAGACTATAAAAATTAATCTCTAAATGTAATGTAATGTTTTATAAGGCCTATAAATGACTTTTCTTTCTGTCTTTCTTTATAAAATAAATAAATATATATATATATATATATATATATATATATATATATATATATATATATATATATATATATATATATATATATATATATATTATATATTATATATATATATATATATGTATTTCAGAGAGACCTCGACACGTGTCACAAATAGGATATAATATAAGATAGACAACCTTTAATATGAGGAATATTGTTGGCATATTACCTATAATTTCTGTCTTTTTGGCATTCGGCTTATTTTTCTACGAATAAAGAGAATATATATATATATATTCTCTTATATTATATATATATATATATATATATATATATATATATATATATATATATATATATATATATATATATATATATATATATATATATTTTAAGTTTCTAAATAATGATTAACAAAAGTCTTTTATAGCATCCCGTAGAGATCTTGAATTAAAATTAATATGAATACTTAGATTTATTCTAAATAATTAACTTTAACTTAGAATTCAAAGAAATTTATAATAATTGTTGTTAATTTATCATCTATATTTATTCACAACAAGTTTTTTTTGAATACTTAGTGCGTGAGTTAGATTTACCTTTGTCCGGTTTAAATAATTGCTAGGAAAGTTTATGATACTTCTTATTAATTGTTAACTCATGCCTTAAGTCTTTCAGGTATGTTACAGAATTTATTGAAATGTTTTTTTTTTTACTATTCTCAACAGTGATCTGTAATCCCGTTGATTTAGAGATTATATTAAAAAATTGTCTTGAAAAAGACGATCTGCATAGATTTATGCAAAAGATCATCGGTTACGGGGGTATTTTCGCACCAGGTAAATATTTTTAATCAAAAGTTACGTTAAGGTTTTGTTTTTAAACTTAGTTAAACTATTCTCATGTAAAAATAAAAATGATTCTTTTTTTAATAATACTTAATATCATTTTTAGTTCCAATTTGGAGACGACGAAGAAAGATTTTGGTTCCAGCATTTAGTCCAAAAATAGTTGAAAACTTTGTAGAAGTTTTTTCAGAACATAGCGAAATTTTAGTACAAGAATTGGCCAACAAAACCGGAAAAGGAAAATTTTCCATTTGGCCCTATTTATCCGCATATAATTTGGATTCCGTCTGCGGTAAGATAACATTTTTTTAAAGTATACATCTATGTGTGTGTTCTTGAAAACTGAAAAAAAAGATGAGCTTTATTAAAAAAGTATTAAATTGAATTAATAATGTATAATCATTAATCACGTTGTAATCATTAGTGTTAATGTATTTATTTCTTTAAAATATTCAATAATCTTTTTGTATTTATCTATTTTTAGTAATTTTTAATTTAAATTAGATTACGATAAATTAAGCGATGTTTTACTTCTCTTTTCCTAGAAGTTAAAACGATTGAAGTTATGATAACTAAATAGTTAATAATGAGTTAGTATTTTGTTTTACTAGAAATATACATGTATGGATAATGATTTGCATTAATAGTCGTTCCAGTTAGAGAAGTATTTTAGCAAACGTCGTTCGTTGATTTATTTACGTTTATCCGTCATTCGACACACACGCGAAGTCAGACTTTGAAATATTATTTTTCTTCGTTTCGCGAAAGTTATCTTATTATTTAACTCGTTTCTATATTTTAATAAATTTAGATAATAGAAGAATTGATAATAATTAATAAGTAAATAAATAAACGCGAGACTCTTAATGCCCCTCAATAGGATGTAAATCCTATGTCGGTGATTCAGAAACACTCGAACATAAAGATAAAATTCCAGATTACAACATTCCTATAAAAATATCTGTCACGTACAGGTACCGAACACAAGAACGCTAGCGCAACAACCGTATAATGAGACCAATGCGCCAACCCGTGTTTATAATAATTTAAAACAAATTACGATACAAGTATGCTTAATTAAAAAAATCAAAAAACCCGACTGCGTAAAATACTCTTATTATAAACTAAAAAGAATAAAACAATTTACTAGCTTTCATTTGATACCCATATTGCTACAGTAAGAAAAAAAATTCAACTCCCCCCCCCCCTCATTCCGCCATTCGCGGGCGCCATTTTGAAAATTTATATAGCCTATGTCACTACTACAATTTAGACAAATCCAACGACACCTCATACGTCAAAAACCCTCCAGCCGTTTGGGCTGTAGGGCGTGCCAAAGAAATGGACATACATACATACATACATACATACATACATATATACATACATACATACATACACTCGAAAAACATAACCCTCCTTCTGTCGCAGTCGGGTAAAAAGTTCTCTATGATTTTCTATAGAACATCTTAATAGACATTTTATACGCTTCTAAAATAGCATACAAGTACCATACTTGTATCTACAGATGTTATTTTTTATTTGTCTAATTAACCTATTTACTAACATATGACTATATTTACTGGTTTAGGTTGTAATAGTCATATCAATAAACGATTAAATAACACGTTTACGACTGGTTGCACGTTTATATAATATATATTTTTAACGTTCCTTCCATTTAATAAATAAAATTTCTCCAGAAACAGCGATGGGCGTTAAAATAAACGCGCAGAAAAACTCAAATTCGCCGTTCTTGACATCGTTGAATGAAATTTTGGACATCGTGTGTAAAAGAATTTTCCATTTATGGCTACAACCGGACTGGCTCTTCAAATTGTTTCCTCAATATTACAAACACGAGCGACATATTAAAGTACTACACGACTTTACAGATGATGTAAGTTTTTATATAAGTTAGATATGATTCATTATTTTTTAAAGTAAAACGCTTTTATTTATTAGCTTGTATTTGTGATTTTTAGGTGATACAAAAAAAACGAAAGGAGTTGAAGGCAGACAAACAAAACCAACCAGAAGCCGATAACCACTATAGTGAGTGTTTTTAAACAAAATGAATACTTTTTAGTTATTGTTTTTGGAGGTATGATAAAAACAATGACCATAAATGATAAACGATCATGCTTATAAAATGTTTACTATCTTATCAACACATCATAAAATAAATTAAGATTTTTGAACATTTTTTAAAATCGTTTTACCGATTTTACTTTGTCAGTGTTGACTCATATAGGAAACAATATTTTTTACTGTGTTAATTTATCATAATCCTCAGTTAGCTTGTTGTTTTTTTAGGACATTAATACATAACATAATTTTAATTTAACAGACTTAAGTGATTATCAACGAAAGAGTTTGCTTGATCTACTGATATCCCTATCTGGCGGAGAAAAAGGTTACACCGATATGGAACTACGTGAGGAAATTCTAACACTGTCTATCGCTGGTACGGATACGTCTGCAGTAGCTACCGGGTATACTTTACAACTAATGGCTAAGTACCCGGAAATACAGGACAAGGTGTACGAAGAGTAAGTTTAAATATTAAGTTTGACGTTTGCTTATATTGAACTGAACTGAACTGAATCAGCCTGTAAAAGACCCATTGCTGGGAAAAGGCTTCTTCTGGAGAAGGAGAAGGGTTGGAGCATAATCCACCACGCTGCTCCACTACGGATACGGGTACGGCAGGCATGGGCTACGGGTTGGCAGATATTTTTCCTTATCATGAGTAACGATCGCTATCAGGTGTTTATGACAACAACCGGGGCCGACGGCTTTACGTGCTCTCCGAGGCACGGTGAAGAGACCCACAAGGACATACACCCAGCCCGGAAACAAATATTTGTACAAATATAAATATATTAAAAATAATAAATACTGTATACCTTATTTTTACTGCTGAACTCTGTTCAATACTAGCAGTGTACATATTTTATAAAAAATATATAAATAAATGTAAATATGTCCATCGTCCATTTTGATCAGTTTATATACTCATATAATTCATCTGGAATTAATAAGATTTGAATCACATATTTTATATGTCAAAAAAAAGGGAAAAAACATTTAGCCGAATATTCTTCTCAAGTTAACTTTTTTTTTGGTTTCTTCATATGACTGAGATCGTTAGATTGTACGTAACTTACAATATTATAATTTAATAAATTATAAAATATAGTCAGGATTATTGTTTTCAGACTACGTGAAGTACTGGGTGACTCAAATCGGCCAATTCTTAAGGAAGATTTACAGAAACTAAAATATTTAGAGAGAGTTGTGAAGGAATCCTTGCGTCTCTTTCCCCCGGTGCCTTTTATCATTCGAAAAATTGAGACTGATATTGAATTGCGTAAGTGCCTATTCGATTTCAATAAAGTTACATATTACCAGGGCTTTTTTTGTGGGGGCACGCGAGGGCACGCAGTGCCCCCAAAGGAAATTTCGAATTAAAAATTTTTATTTTAGGAACCTTTTTTTAATAGGTCAAAAAATCTCGGTATTTTTTTTTAACACAAAGTCATCATATTTTGTACATACAAAAAAAAAATTATTTACAAAGAACGAGCAAATCATGTCACTGCCAAGCAGACTTGTCATTTAAAAAAATGAATTAGAAGCTAGGTTGTAAATGATTAGAAGCTAGGTTGTAAGTTTGCAAAAAGGCACCGGCAAATTTTTATACAAAAACTGGCGTTCAAGCTTCTAAGGAGTGGTTTAATTGTAAGATAACGTACAGGGGTGATACACGAGAACAAAAATTATTATCTTTGAGAAAAAAAATCTACACAAAGAAAGTGAATTTCATTCTGAGGCCGTTAAAACTCTGGAAGAAGCTAAAAATAAAACCATAGAAACTATCGTTTTGAAAAATATATCGACTAGTAAGAGTAAGTCTATAACATGTAAAATATATCGTACTTTTTATAAAATTGTGCCGGCGAATCAATCATTCAATTCAATGGAATCAAAAATCAGGATCAGAACAAGAACTAAACGGTCTCTCCGTCTCTGTATGGGTCGTATACTTCATTCAACTAATGCATGCTTCAATATTATCGATCATATTACTCAAGAAATGCAAAAAAAATCTTTTTTTCTAAATCATTAAATCAGAAAGTAAAATTTCCATACTAATTGACGAGTGAACAACGATCAGCAATATATTATCTCTGAATATTTTTGTGCGAATTTGTTTACCTAACCAGGAGATGAATTGAATTATTTTATTGAATGAACTTATTTTTGGATCTAGTCGAGTCTAAGAAGGTGTTAAAGCAGCGATCATTTTCAGCTCCCTTATGAATTGTCTTCAGTGTTATGGAATGAGCAAGCAGTATCTTAAAGATCATTTAATTTATTTTTCTATAATGGTGCTGCTGTTGCTATGCTTGGTTGATCGAATGGAGTTGCGAAACTCATGCGAGATGAATTTCCATCCATAATAGTATGGCACTGCGCTAATCATATATTTGAACAAGCAGTAACTGAAATGGTCAAGTGTATCGGGGAAATTAATAAATTCGAGGGATTTATATGCGTTATATCACGCGTCCCCGAAAAATTCCAAAAATTTATTTATAAACTTATGCCCATCTGTTAGAGAAAGACCTTTTTAAAATATGACTGAATTTTAAGTACAAGCTTCTATTTTTCATTCGGTTTCAGCTACATGGAATAGTTATGTTCTATTAGTTTAACATTTCAACAATGTCAGTTCACATTCAGCGGGTTTTTGAAGAAAATCACTAGCACGGCGTTTGTCCTAGATTTGGCGTTAATGTGCGATACTTTTCAAGAGCTAAGTGAGCTGAGTTTAGATTCGCAAAATCGTGATATAAGCTTAATGAGTGCTAATCAGAAAATTTAAAATGTGGTTCAAATAATTGGACGAAGAATAACTGAACCTGGTACGTACTATAAAAAGGCTTTGGAAGAGGTGAATAACTGTCGTTTTTTTGGAGTGGAGGTACACAACGAAAGCGGAAGAAATATACAGAAACCCATAGATCCAGAGACGTTTTATTCTCAATTGGCAGGAGTTTCTATGAAAGATCGTTAACTAGAATCTAGTGATAAAAATATCGTTCAAGCTTGCGATGTTCTCATACCCGAAAAATGGCTAAATGAAGTTGAAAAAAACATAACGTTTGGAGACAAAGAAATTCGAGAATTAGCGTGCCCCCAAACGAGAAGTTACAAAAAAAGGCCTGTATATTACTATAATGTAATAGATTACTATTAATGTGCGTACGTATGTACCGTACATATATAGCGCCGATAGACACGGCGCGTCACACTTTTGAGGAGTGCGCCGCTTGAGGGCCTCAGCGCTATGCTCTGGTAGCCGCGATAGGTGGAGCCTCCCGTTGTCGAGCGTGGTCCGCTGCATGCTTGACAGCAAGAGGTGCTGGTCAGCCGTGGCCTCCTTCTGTAAGGAAGTCATGGCTTTGGAGGAGGCTGCGGAGCGGGAGAGCGAAGTAGACGCTAATGCTGACCCACTCCGCAGAAAACGATGGGGGGAAGAAGACACGCACTCCTTTACCCTCCGCAATAGAGTGGGAGAAGACACTAATCCTCCCTGCGTGCGCTCACGTTGCCCACGAGTGTTCTATAGGCGAAGACCGCTCGTATAGGCGGGCCAACCATTAGGGCGTCATGGTTCTATGCGCGAGCAATCCCGTGACGCTCCATTACGACGATGAAGGCACCGCTGGGTTTTAACGTGTATTCTGGCACCCTCTGTCGTACCAGCGAGTCCCACACACCCGCCGCTCCTTCGCAACGAGATGCGTAAAGGCATTTCCCAGCGTTAAAAAAAGGATGATTGTTAATCAACGCACGTGTAAATTTAAAAGAAAATCATGTAACATACTTACTTCAATACCGCACCGAATTTGCACAATGTATAGTTTTTTTTACTACACTTCAAAACCCTTCACACACTAATTACATCTGAATGTAATATTTCAATTAGCACACGATTTATTTTACATAATAATAACACAAATTTACGAAATTCTCCTGAAAATAATTCAACTACAACTCTCCTCTTTGCTTAAATTTTGTTTTATAATAGTTTACTCTTTTTTTAATGGGAATAATGAAATGAATATGCAACTGCTTTTTTGTAAATTACAATATTTAGCTTAATAAATATAATAATAATTTAGTAATAATAATTTATATAAATTATATAATAATTAATATAATAATAATAATTTATATATAAACAATTAATAATTTACAAAGAAAACAACTAAATAATCACTAACCTGTAAATATAAAAGAAACAACATTAAAAAAAAAACTTTCAGATTTTATAAAATATAGTTTCTTATAATAATAATAATTTAATTTATTGATTGGTTTAATGGCTTTCTGTTGTGCCAGTAAAGCATGGTTGATCCCGCAATAATAATTTAAATCCTTGAATGAAAATCATGTCACAAACGTCAGCCGTGACATTAAAAAAATGTAAGAAAAGAAGCGACACTACTGTGATTTTCTTATAAAAACAAAATCATTTTGTAGTGGACCGAATTGTGAATCTAAACCATTTTCGATTCGATTTGAACACACACACACACACATACACACACTACAAATAATCACTAACCTGTAAATATAAAAGAAACAACATTAAAAAAAAAAACTTTCACATTTTATAAAATATAGTTTCTTATAATAATAATAATTTAATTTATTGATTGGTTTAATGGCTTTCTGTTGTGCCAGTAAAGCATGGTTGATCCCGCAGTAATAATTTAAATCCTTGAATGAAAATCATGTCACAAACGTCAGCCGTGACATTAAAAAAAATGTAAGAAAAGAAGCGACACTACTGTGATTTTCTTATAAAAAAAAAATCATTTTGTAGTAGACCGAATTGTGAATCTAAACCTTTTTCGATTCGATTTGAACACACACACACACACAAACACAAAAATTTATAATTAACAAAGTTAATGTTTCCTTTCTGGGTGTATTCTAACAAATGCCATAGACGATTTTTTACCCGACTGCGACAGAAGGAGGGTTATGTTTTTCGAGTGTATGTATGTATGTATGTATGTATGTCCATTTTTTTGGCGCGCCCTACAGCCCAAACGGCTGGACGGTTTTTGACATATGAGGTGTCGTTGGATTTGTCTTAATTGTAGTAGTGACATAGGCTATATAAATTTTCAAAATGGCGCCCGCAAATGCCGGAATGAGGGGGGGAGTTGAATTTTTTTTTCTTACTGTAGCAATATGGGTATCAAATGAAAGCTAGTAAATTGTTTATTCTTTTTAGTTTATAATAAGAGTATTTTACGCAGTCGGGTTTTTTGATTTTTTTAATTAAGCATACTTGTTTACTATTGCTATTAAATAAATGTAGTTTTAAAATTATATGAAAAATATTACGTTTACTAAAATTTATTATTCAGTATTAGATTATATAAATGATAATGATGTTAGGGTTAGTAAGCCACAAAACTGGCATTCACACAGGACATGTTACTAAATTTCTTCGGGATTGTAAATGTTTCTTCGGAATAATGTAAAGATAATATTTGTAGCTAATAATAAATAGTAAATAAATGTAAATACTAAATTTATACTTACATATTGAATTCATTTCATTATTGATCATGTGTCAAATGATTCATTAATTAGACAATTAATCGATAAGATGTATTGCCGTGCGGTGACCGGCAAAGAAGAATAGTCACGACCTCTTTCTCGCCGAAGTGTCATAAAATGCGACTAAGGCCATAGCGGTGCTAAAAACTGTACACAAATCAGGATGGTGATGGGCTGCAGCGTCACCATATTCTGCCAAAACACACTGCACTCGCCAACCCACCGGCCGTCTGATTGACCTGGCGAGTGTTTGAAAACCGCCCCCAGATATGATGGGAGAGGCCTTGGTATGGACAATTTTTAAGAATTACTGTTGAAATTCTTGTTTGTTCTTCTCAGCAGAATCCGTTCATCGCTTCACATTAGCTAATAATTATGGTCACATTAGTTAATAATTATTTATCGATTCATATTACCTATAATATTGGGTCGGCACAAAAGTAATGAGACAGTCTAAAAAAATGATACAATTCCTTTTTCAAGTTAATGGCTTTCGATAATATTCCAGAATGTTGTTAAACATTCTAGGTACTTCTGATATGGGCGTATATAACGTCTCTCTCGCGATCGGTTTAGTCAGTTCGAAGAAAAATAGACAAGCGACAAGTTCGAACACTATACTTATACGAGTACTTGCTAGGTCACAGCGCGCGGGCTGTGGCTGACAATAAAAACACTGCATTGTGCGCTGGAAGTACAAGCCATGCGACGCTGTCTCGATGGTTTGACTGTTTTAAATCAAAAGACAGGAATCTTGAAAGTCAGCCACGCTCAGGATGACCACTCGCAGTGGATAATGACGATTTACGCTGCGAACTGCAGTTGAATACGGATGCTACCAATCGTGAATTAGCATGAGCATCTGCATGAGCTTGAGTATCGAAAAGTTTTGGCTCAGTGGGTACCGCACATCCTTACGGACACCAGTCGTGCAGTCCGTGTCACTATCTGTCAATCACTTTTGCTGTGACCCCGACGTAAAGAGATTTTGTCTGATCTGGTTACTGGAGATAATCATGGATTCATTCCAATAACGATACATATCGTGTTTTTTGGCTGGCTTCAGGAGAAACACCACCAACTCAACCCAAGGCTGAGTCAAAAGAACCGCTTAAAAGTTCTGCTTTGCTGTTTCTAGGACGCGCAGGCATACTATTTTCTGAACTAATACACAATGGAAATATAAAGGCTGACAAATATTCAACCCAGCTCACCAAACTATCTGCTGCTATCAAGAAAAAACGACAAGACAAGTCAATGTATTTTTACTACACGATAACGCTCGACCTCACGTCGCATCTACCGTTTGCGATACTACGATACCCCACCCACCTTATTTCCCAAACCTCGCCCCATCAGACTATCATTTGTTTAGAGGCCTGAAATAACATTTGCGGGATAACCAATTTCATGATTTTTCTGATGTAGAGACGCAGTTGAACAAATTTTTCGAGGCACAACCATCAGAGTTCTGGGCAAAAGGCATCCAAACTTTGCCGGATCGTTGACAAGACTAAGCTTTTTGTATTGTAATATGGTAAAAAATATAAAACGTAAACCAAGTGTCTTATTACTTTTGTGCCAAACCGATATACATATTATTATAAAGCGATGAATCAAAAGTACTTTTAAAACCTAATTGAACAAAGTAAATTTCAATTTAATAGGAATCTGCCATTTTTTAAAGCTTGATGTGTGAAAGTTTATAACTGTGTTTTTGATAAAGAATAAATGAATAACAGTTTTTAACATTTTTGGAAATATACCTAAAGAGCGTAAAATACGACATATAAATTAGTATTCCAAAACCTATATATCTATGAGATTCAAAATATTTTTTTTTTTGCGTCAGTCAGATCTTTAAGGTTCTAATGATAACCTAATGTAACGTTAGTGTCTTCTATTTAATAAGAAAGTGCTTTAGATTTATAATATTGATGCTATAATTCTGTAAAGTAATATATTTTCTATAAAATCATAATAATAAAACCCATTATTTACCCAGTTTTTGTTCTTCCCAAAAGGTAAATATATATAGATATTGGACACTTTTGAAACAGCCAAGGCATTAGGAATAGTGGCGAATATAAGCATTTGGTTCATAAGACATTAGTAGTAACTATCTTCAGCGTAGTGTTTTTTTTGTTGTTTTTGTTTAAGCGTCTGGTCGTATACTGCCGAGTGGCTCAGGCGTGGTGGTATCTATTTGGGGCTGTCATCGCGACCCCAAGTACTGGGGCCCGGATGCGGAGCATTTCGACCCAGATAGATTTCTTCCAGAGCGATTCAACTTGGAACACCCCTGTAGTTATATGCCATTTAGTAATGGTCCTCGAAATTGTGTCGGTTTGTATAATTTATTATTTATATACGAAACTCCACATTATTTCTTTGTAAATAACGAAACGAGGAGAATTTCTTTTAGTGATACTAAATCATACAATTTATTTAATTTTTTATTTCACTTTAAATGTATATAGCCTATACTATATACTGTATCTTCTTTGTTTATTGTTAATTCGAGATGATTTTCATTATTTTCTGTTGTAGGTACTCATATTTAATTCAATATTATAATTTTAGGTTACCAGTACGCTCTCATGTCAATAAAGACAACGTTATCGAGAATACTTCTAAATTACAAAGTCATTGGGGAACCAGAGACCGGCCCGATACCTCACATTAGAGTGAAGCTAAACATCATGATGAAAGCTGTGGACGGCTATCAAGTAGCTTTAGAAAAGAGAAAACCATCAAAATTTATATTTACTTAAATTCGTTTTTAAATAGAATTGAAGTACAAATTGAATTTTTTATATGAAGGAGTTTTGTTTTAGGGAAGAGGAGGTTGATTTTATCCGCATTGAAACTTATAATTTTTTGTAATAAACTCTATAATGTTTGAAAAACAGTTTTTTTTTTAATTGTAAATTGACAGCATCAAGTAGAAAGTTGACAGTTGATTTACACTCTCTGATTACAATTCGTTTTTTGTTAGTCCATTTTAGTTTGATGGCTTTCAATAGTGTACTTTGTTTTTATTATAAAAATCTAGATTTTTATTATATTGTTATTTAAAAAATACTAGGCCGTTTCTCTTTTATTTATTTTTTGAAGAGGTCTAAATAGCAACTGAATAGACTTACGAGTACAGGAAGCGGCTTGTTGATAAAAATTACTACTTTTGTAAATATGCAAGAAAAAGGTAGTATTGAACAAGTCAAGTCATAAAGTAGGTAAAACAATTGATTTCATATTTAAGTAATAACTCTAGCGAATTATATATTAATTTAAAATAAAAAACTTAAGCTGTAGTAATTATACGTGTTTAATTGCGAAGAAAAATCAGATCGCTGGTTATATAAGTTTATAGCCTCATTGACCCTATGACCATCAAATTAGAATAAAATACTAGTGCATTTATTATTTCTATCTGTATATTATTTTTAAGTGCATTTATTAATTACTAGTGGTCGCCCAGTGGTCGAAATTTGACCTAATCTATAATTGACAGCATTGTCCACACCATAAAAATATGATTGCGTATAACATGGTGAGTATATGCAGCAGTCATTGGACCTTATCTGTGATAAAAAAAAATCGTTTCAAGACCTGTATTTAAGACCGTGTTGACAACAGACTTTGACAATAAACAAAATTTGTGTATATATGTACATTGATTAAATATATATTTAGAGATGGTCGCTTGCGTTAGCTGTGGTTAACACACGTGTTAGAGAGATTTTGGTGTTTTCGTTTGTGTTTATAACTGTGATTTACAAGTTTTGTAGTGAAAATAGTTTGTAACTTGTTATATTAGTTATTACTAACATCTATAAGGCTTGGTAAGTGTTTTAACTGTATATATTAGTTTAGTTATATTTAATTGTATATAGTAGGTAGTTTTATAATTATTATATTTTTATTTGTTTTGCCGTATATGATTTAAGATGGACTTAGATCGACCCCCGGATCCCCCGGATCCAGATGGCTGTCTAAGTTCTCGAAAACGTCTAGCGGTTGATGACCCAACTACAACCAATCCATCCCCCAAAATTACCATCAGCGATCCTTCCACCGCTATCCCCTCGATTCAAACTGTCTATGTTCATCCATCTTTTTCCGAGGCTCCTAAAAGTTACACAGATGACGACAAAGGTCCCTTCTTAGTCCATGTCTCTAGAGAAGTCTCAGACCCAGCCGCAGGAACTACTATCCGGGCCATCAAATTTGGCCAATTTTTACATACTAATAAAATAACATCCATAATTAATGATGGCGTAAAGAACATTGGACGAAATAAAATTTCAGTTGAATTTTCCTCTGCAAAGGCAGCTAATTCTTTTATGTCTAATCCGATACTAGAGATGTGTAAGTACAAAACTACTGTACCGACTTATAATATCACCAGAATGGGCTTGGTTAAAGGCGTACCAGTTGACTGGTCTATGCAGGAACTTGTGGAGTCTCTGGAGCTTCCCTCCGGTTGTGGTCAAGTTGTCAAGGCTAGGCGCTTAAACAGAAAGATATCTAACGAAGGAACAGTTACCTGGGTAGCAACTCAATCTGTTGTCTTGACATTCAGGGGACAAATGCTCCCAGAAAAAATCTATTCATATCACACTTCCCTTCCCGTTGAATCCTACAAGTTTCCAACAATTCAGTGCCTCAATTGCTGTCGATATGGCCATATTAAAACACAGTGTAGGTCAAAACCTAGATGCTATAAATGTGCACAACCCCATACTGGTGAGTCATGTGTGGTTTCTGAAGACAGTGCGACATGTCTACATTGCTCAGGCAACCATTTTACAATAAATAAGTCGTGTCCAGAGTTTTCTCGTCAACAATCCATCAAAGTTATTATGTCACAGGAGAGCATCTCATACCTGGAAGCGTCTACCCGTGTCGCCCCTGCTATTAGATCCTATGCAGAAGTAGCGAAAGAAATGTTTTCTCCTGTTACATTCTCCTCCTCTAACCCCCCAAGGTCCATTCCAACATCTCCAACTATCCCAATCCCTTCACCTCATCGGTCCTATCGTGAAACAGTAGTCCGAACTCCTCGTCCCCATGCTCCTTTGGGCAAAGGGTATGATAAGCAGGCCCATAAAGCCATTATTAGTAACTGCCCCTCTTCTCAGCCTAATGGCTGTGCTCTCAGTAATAATAACAATACCACTGCACCTTCTTATAAATCAATACTTTTAGAAAATGTTATTCAAACACTTCTTACCGTTATGACTACATATACTGACTCTACTTTACTGACCAACGTTGCCACACCTTTATATCAACTCTTAGAAGCTCTCAAAAATGACTCAAATTAGCTTCCTTCAGTGGAATTGTCAAAGCCTACGTCATAAAAAATCTGAACTCCTTACACTAATTAACCTCCATAATCTCGTCATTGTTGCCATCTCTGAAACATGGTTGGTTCCAGGTTCCCGGTTTCGGGTTCCTGGTTTCTTCTGTTTGAGGGATGACAGAAATGACGGATATGCTGGTAGTGCTATCCTTGTCCGGCACTCCACCTCCTTTTCCCAAATCCCTTTACCATCCCTAAGTCCTCATATTAATGCGGTCGCAATTAGAGCCTACAACATTTCTTTCCTCTCCATCCATCTCTGTATATTCCCCACCCTCGCTCTTGTCTTGGCCCCGAATTACGTTCCATATTCTCTTCTCTACCTAGTCCTATTCTTATCATGGGAGATTTCAACACGCACCACACAGCGTGGGGTTGCCATTCCTGTGATGGGTTTGCTCCCGTGTTGGTGGACATTATTGATGATTTAAACCTTTGCATCCTCAATGATGGATCGCCGACACGTAGGGTTTACCCTAACCAGAACCCCAAGTCTGCTGTTGATTTGTCCCTATCCTCTACTTCTCTTTCTTCCCTACTATCCTGGAAGACTCTTGCATCTACCTTCGGCAGCGATCATTATCCTATCCTCCTTTCTTTGACACAAGGATCCCCGCCACTCGTCACTCCAAACCCCTCCATAAAAAAATATAATCTATGTAACCCAGATTGGCATTCATATGCTACATCTGTTGATAACATATTGGATTCTTTCCCTGATTTTGGAGAAGACGGAAATATCTGTATTTACTACAACCAATTTTATAATGCTATAATTTCCTCTGCAGATAAATATTTTAAGAAAATAAACACTTTTAAAAAAATCACTCATTTGAAGCCAAGATTAAAAAGATATTCCGTAAAAAGAAAAAAAGTAGCTGGACCAAGTTCTGTGAATCCCTTAGCCCCAGATCTCCTGCACATACAGTCTGGCAGAATCTTAAGAAATTTCGTCGATCCATTAATTCTGACAATCCCACATCCAATGATCCAGCGGCATGGCTTAACGATTTCGCAGACAAACTTGCTCCCTCTTTTGTTCCTTACCAGGACATTTTTCTAACTTCTACGCCAACATCTACTTCTGATGAGATGGATGCCCCCTTTTCTTTTTCAGAATTACAGTGTGCATTTAATGGCCTCAAAGACTCTACTCCTGGGGAAGATGGCGTGCCCTACTCTTTCCTTCTAAATTTAAATAACAAAGCTCAACTCTCCCTTTTGAATATTATTAATGATTGTTTCACAGCAGGAATCGTCCCAGAACCTTGGAAGTCCCAAATAATTATTCCAATTCTGAAACCAGGCAAAGACCCTCTAAATTCAAATTCATATAGACCCATTGCATTATCATCTACATTATGTAAAATTACTGAACATCTTATTAAAAATCGCCTGGAATGGATAGTGGAAAGCAGAAATATTCTCTCGCCCTTTCAATTTGGCTTTCGAAAGGGTTTGAGCACCATAGACAGTTTGAGTATTCTTTCAACAGACATTCGAATAGCCTTTGCTAAGGGTGAGTTCCTTGTAGGTATATTTCTTGACATCAATTCTGCATATGACAATGTTCTTCTTCCGGTACTCAGGCAGAAAATGCTACAGCTGAGTATTCCTCCGAGGCTAGTACATCTCATTTGCAATTTGCTATTCTGCAGATCCATAGTGGTTAAACATCGTCACCACACTCTTCACCCCAGACTTGTCTGGAAAGGACTACCCCAAGGCTCAGTCCTAAGTCCTCTGCTCTACAGCATATACACCCATGATCTCGAATTGTCTGTGAATAGTTTTTGTAGTATCCTTCAGTATGCAGACGATATCGTCCTGTATCATAGATCAAATTCCCAGGATGATATAACTTTTCGGCTAAATTCTGCTTTGCATTATCTTGACCAGTGGCTTTCCAACCATGGCTTACACCTATCAGTCCCTAAAAGTCATGGAGTTGTGTTCACCAGAAAGAGAAATATCCCTTCCTTTGATTTGCTAATTGGGGATCAACGCATTCACCTCACGGATAAGGCTAAATTCTTAGGCATTATACTCGATCACAGACTGAGCGGATTTTCCCACATAGAATACATCACCAAAAAATGCGAAAAAAATATTAATGCCCTTAGAGCGGTATCAGGCGTTTGGTGGGGTGCCCACCCCTATACACTAAAATTAATTTATAATGCAATAGTACGAAGTCATCTCGACTATGGTGTTTTCATTTTAGACCCTCTTACTAAAAAGTCTTCAGAAAAACTAAATAAAATACAATATAAATGCCTAAGAATTATTCTAGGCGCTATGAGATCTACGCCTACAAATGCCTTACAGGTAGAGTGCGTTGATCCACCTTTACACCTTAGAAGGAAATTTTTATGCGATCGTTTTGTCATCAAAGCTCTCCAATTATCTTCCCATCCTTTATGGTCCAGACTAGATGAATTATCCCTACTTTGTACCAGTAATTTGAGAACATCCCTTTCTTACATTCTAGACAGCTTTCTTAAATCTACTAGACTTCCCCATCCTCTGGCATCACTGCCTTCAAACCCTCTATTTAGCACTCCGTTTCAAGCCCTAATCTATAACGCTCCCGTCATTACAGACCTTGGTCTGGTTAAAGGTGCATCTGATACAAAAACAAAGTTTCAAGAAATTATTTATCAAAATTGGTCAGACCATCTTATTATTTATACAGATGCATCAAAACTCTCCCCAGATAGTTGTGTCGGTGCTGCTTGCTGGATTCCGAAGTATAAAATTGTGCTTCAATTTAAATGTCCCCCTCAATCTTCAGTTTTTACAGGAGAAGCCATTGCACTGTTGGAGGCTATCAAGTTTACGTTTTCCCACAATATTAAAAAAACATTAATTTGTAGTGACTCTTTAAGCTGTCTGTTAGCTATTAAATCTAACCCGTTTCGTAGTAAATTAAGAATTTCCGTCATTTTAGAGATTAGGGAGGCTTTACTCTCATGTTATCAAAAAGGTTTACAGGTTATATTGTTATGGATTCCTGGCCACTCCGGCATTCCAGGTAATGAGACAGTAGACTCTTGTGCCAAAGCAGCTGTACAACTTGGTTCTCTAGAACATTTTTGTAACTCCAGTCAGGACCTGCGAGCTCTGGCGAAAACTCATTTGGACAAGTCCTGGAATCAATTCTATAGTGACTCAAAATCGGTTAAGGGCAGACATTACGCTGCCATTCAGCCTACTATTCCAAGACGTCCTTGGTTTTTTCTTCATAGACATGCAGACCGCTGGGTAACATCAACAATTTGTCGCTTACGTCTTGGACACTCATGTACTCCAGTGCATCTGGCAAAGATCAGGGTGCGTGATCACTCTCTGTGTGAATGTGGCCTCGACGAAGGCTCAGCATCCCATATCATTTTCACCTGTCCCAAACTCCTTTATCCTATCTATGATGTCCTTCCTCGCAAAATCCCCCGTCCTGTAAATATTGAATGTCTGTTGATGCTCGTGTTTAGCCCCTTTTGCTCTTTCTTATGTAAATATATTAAACGGAACAAAATTAAATTGTAAATAAAAGTATGTATTAGTGTGTGTATCTATGATTGTTCTAACATATTGTATTTGTAAATAGTCTACTAACAATATTTAGGTATATAAATTGTATTTTAAATGTTTGTGTTGTTCTAGGTTAAGGGCTAACCTAAAATACCTACTATTTCTACAGTCTTCAAAATTCTACTAAGGTTCTAACCTCAAATACACCGATCAATCTCCTTCGTGTCTTCTCCATTCTACGTGACATTGGCGAAGTCATCCGTGCTATCTTGGCACTAGTGAAAGCCATTAAGCCTAATTAATAATAATAATATATGTACATTGTACATATGTGTGTGTGTCGTAGCGTGTGTAGTGTTTTTTTTAATTAATTTAATGAGCATTATTAAATAAATTTTTTGAGCATTATTATAAACAATATTAGCATTCTGCACTTCTTCTCCATAAAGTTTAACTGTACCAAATTTCATACTTCTCTGTCCGCTAATTTTCGTAAAAAGGGGTACAAAGTTTTTGCTTCACGTATTAATATATAGATGAATTTATTCGAATCTGAAGTTTCAATTTAAATGAATATTTGAAATTACTATTTCGAATAGTAAAATTATTTTTAAAGAATTATACTTCTTTTACATTTGTTCCGATTTGTTTAACGGTCATTTATCTATAAATTGGTGATTATTACAGTGAGCTTTTGAACTACCTAACCTGCGATAGTTTAGACAAAAGACAAATGACACGGTCCCACAGCGTCAATGAGGGTGTCAACGTAGCACAAAAATGTAGAGCCTTTTTATTGAATTTTGTTGATATGTACAAGTTACTAAATAAAAAAAAAATAAAAAAATATTGAAGATGAATATAAATGATTACAACGATAATATGTTACCTTTTAAATCTAAAAGATTTGTTTAAGAATATGAATGGGTAACAATAATAATTAATAGTGTTAGATTGATCGCAATGTAGTCAGAATACGTGTGTATGATTCAATTACTTGCGGTAGAGTGCTCGACATAAAGAGTGAATTTCGCTCTACTTACTTTACTAATGATGATATTTTGAGACATATCTTCTATTACTTGATCTATTACCTATATATTACGGAAAATATTTTAAATTTAAACAAAGGAATAATGTAAGTTTTATTTGGGATAAGGGCTTGTAAATCATGTAGCGGTTGTAATGTAAGATTGTAACATAACCATATTAGAATCCTAATATGGTTATATATAATATGGTCCTATATAATTATTCACTATAATTTGGATAATTTAATCCAGCAGGCTTAATATGGAATACATGCTTATTGACAACTCGCACTGAAGCAGCGTGGCAGATTAAAATCAAATCCAAATCTTCTATATTAAAAAGGAGCCCTTTTACTAGAAGTGAGACGGTAGCTGTTTCATTAGTAGTATGTGCATGTTTACTGCTATATACCTATCTTGAAAAGGATAAAAAAATCCACGAGCGCATAACGTCACATCATTTCTTATACCTTCACATTATAAGTTAAAAAATACATAAAGTCTAATAATATTAGTAAATGTCTTTCACTTGGATGAAACAGAATCGGATCAGATTTAAATTACTTTCGCTAAAGTAGAGTGAAATAAGAAAACGTCTATCTAAATTACACAATTTATGTTTTTCTTTTCTTATTTCCTATCTGACACATGAGTAATGGAATTACATTATAATCCCTAACATATTATTTGTTCTTTTTTTTTTTACTAATACTGTGTGACCGTCGTTAAGTTTCCTTTCTGGCAATTAATAACATATTATTCTATTAATTATGTTATGAAGAATGATAAAAATAAAAGTAAAACATATTTCAAGTCAAATTTTAATTAGATTATTTCAAATACCTTCTAAAAATTGCTATTATTAATTATTTGTTGATAAATTAATTTTATTCCTTGAAAAATTACTACTACAAGAAAAACAAATTAAAAACCTTGATGACGATATTTATAATGATTTCACATATTTCAATATGATTTATTTTTATGACTCTGCTTGAAATAAAATGTTA
The DNA here is from genome assembly GCA_036937285.1 of Euphydryas editha. NCBI lineage: Eukaryota > Metazoa > Arthropoda > Insecta > Lepidoptera > Nymphalidae > Euphydryas > Euphydryas editha. The sequence goes on from JAUPFZ010000007.1 coordinate 8,158,742, forward strand.
AATTCGACATATGAATTAAATCTTAGTAACTTTATTACAAAATGAAATTGTATAGTTCACGGGTCTTTGCTTTTTTAGAATATTTAGACCATAAATTTTGTAGGAGTCTAAAAACTTCTAAATGTAAATGAACATTTCTATTTTACTCGTATTCTTCATTAAATGTTTAGAAATCTCTATCTGTCTGTTTGTTTCAACACGCATCACTGATAAAGTACTAAGTGTGTTTTAGAAAATCTGCATGAAAATCATTAAGCATATTGTGAGGTAATATTTAGTTTATATTTTATCAAAATCGCTGCCTCTATTAAAAGTTATTGTAATTTTAATTTAGTATCATGAATGACGGCGCGAGAGAGACAAGAGTAGGTAAGTTAATACATTTAAAAACGATTCAAAGCTTATATAGTCATGTAAAATAATGTAACATAATTTATACTTGTATTAATTAATAATAATTAATATGATTATTCAGAAAACAGTAAATGACAAAATAAAACGTCACAGTCTGAAGTACGATACTATCCTAATAGATGGCGCTGATTGGTCTTTCTGTATGTTTATTCCGGTATCACGCAAAATCTGTTGCACAAAATTGGTTGCGTATAGTTATAATATGGAGGTCTAATTTAAAAACTGGTGTAGGTTCCTACCTGATACGTTGTCTAGAAGTGGAGTTATTACTCTATAAACAATTGTAGTGAATCCTGACGAAGTTATTTTTGACGTGATAACGTCTAGTAAATCGATGAAAGCCGGCTGCACGCACAAAGAAGCATGACTCATTGTCACGTTCCGCGAACGAGAGCGCGGAACAAGCGATAGAGAGGCACGATCGGCCTAGCGGTCGGCTTGTGAAGCAACTATTTCTCTTACACTCCATCGGCCGATGCATCCGAGTAGAAGAGACAGTGACAGCACGCAACTGTTTTTAAACGAACTGTTTTTAAAGAAGCTTTTATTAATAAAAGATGACTAGTATATATAATATTTTATTACATTTTATTTCTCACTTTTTTTATTTCATCCATTACCCGTTAATTATTAGAAAATATGATGTACTGCAAGTAGCCATTTTTGTTTGTCATCTTATTATGAATCATATTAATTACAAGATAAAGATAACTTTAAAATTTATATAAAGAAATTTGTTTCTTTTTCCAATGTGTTAGTTTTATTAAATTACTTGATAGTTCGTATCAGTTGAACGATATTTTGATAAAATAAAGATAAAATTGTAAGATATTAAAATTGATTTCCATAACCGCCATCTGTTGCTAGTTGCTAATAACTTCAATGACTATTACGCTAAGCTACAAACTTGTAAGTGAAAATTACAGATGGCGTGCGCCACTAACTTGGCGCCTCGTTTTATTATAAGTATTACTTTTTACATGCGTATATAATTACACAAACAATTTATTCAATTTCAATATTTTCTTATGACGTTATCACGTAAAATTATCGTCCGTAAACCGACTTTACAGACAACCAATTTTTAAACACATAATACGCAACGTAGATGAAATTGTGGATATATGCTAGTTAAAAATCATTTGTAAAAAAAACACACAAGCTATATTCTTATTTTCAACTAAATGCGATTTTTTAAATAATAAGTGACCTTTTGAAAGTATAATTCATGTAATGCAGTTTATATTTCAGGCCATTAAAACAAATTGTCAACATAAATCAGTTTGTTTTATGGTAATTGATTCAGAATTACAAATCGGTGATTAGCTCGTGATTACTGTCATGACATGACGACAATACGAAAACAAGTAATTTGGTAAGACTTTATACAAATAAGTAAAACTGTTTCTTACAAACTAATATTATTTTGGTAGTTTTGTTTCATTTAGTATACATACATACTAGAATTAGGGTGTCCATTATTTACCAGTTTTTTTCTTGCCTTTTTTTGCAAAATCTAAAAACTTATGTAATTTTTATTTTACTACAGCTAGAATGATCTATTTTTTCTTTATATATTAAATACACTTATATTTTTCATCGAAATAATAATAACTTTCCTGAAAAGAAAAAATTCTGTAAATTTACACGGAGCTTAACAACTTCCCTGTCCCAGTACAATGTATTTGTATACCGCCTGAAGTCCAAAATTGTATTTTTCAGAAAATAATAATATATGTTTAAAATGCAAGAATATATTGTTATAAATAGATAATTATACATATTTCCCCTTTTTTCCGATTTTTCTTTTTGCTCATATATGACTCATGAACGTAGTGTAGTGGTTATTATCATCTACGTCCAATGAGTCATATATGAACATTTAAAACAATTCGTGTTTATATTGTTTTTAACTGATCACAGATAATCTTTACGTGATTTTTAACTACTTTTCGTTTTATTTTCACAATTTGTGGGTATCAGTAAAAAATTACAATCTGTTTGAGTGATTTAGCGGGTATTTGCGAAAAGTATTGAAGTGATTGAAACATTGCAATAGCATCTTTACTATGGTTCGTAAAATATATACGGCAGAAGAAATACAACGTTACTTGGAATATTCGGATGTAGAAGATTTTAGTAGTGGTAGCGATGAAGAATATCAGCCCGATTCCGACGGCGAAGAGAGTGAAGACACTAAGGTTATACAAAACTTTATTGTGAGGAGTGATCGAAATGTAAGTGACCCCTTTCTTACGTAGTTGCCAGGCACTTCGGCTCTGGATTTAGAAAATGTTTCGCGTAATCTTGCATTTCATTCAGAGCACACTTCATCAAATTTAGAGACAGAGTGGAATAATGATGTTTTGCATGTAGGTAGAGAAGTTTTTACGGGTAATGGAGGAGTGCGAAATATGGAAGCGATTACACAAGATGGAACAGTAAACCTTATCAAAATTTACGAAAATTTCCTGACAAACGAGCTTTTTTTTGCTCTTCGTTTATTATTGACAATTCCTTTGACTTCACACATCAATAATGTCCGATAGAAAAAAAATCACTATACATTTTGTTTTTAGGTTAGAGTTCAGGTATTTTCCCACAAGTTCAGAAACTGATACAAAAGATATCGTATCACGTTCATAGAGAAAAATGCACTTGAAGTTGTATGGAGAAATGAGTCACATATGATTCATGGACTTAGAAAACGTTCCTATGAGTCATATATGACTCATGGGACAGGGAAGTTGTTAACTTTCACTTTAAATAACATATGAAGGAGTGAATTAGTCGAAAAACTATTAGAATTTTTTTTAGAGCTTTCAATTTTCTATAAGAATATGTGTGTCTTACTGCTGTTATCTTGTTTGAAAAAAAAAAAAAACAGTAAAAAGTGGCAAAATCCCATGTAATTTAAATGGGAAATGTATCTTTTTAGGGCAAGATTTATTATGAATATTAAGGGTTTATTTTGGTCTGACATTTTTATAGACGTTAAGCAAAAAATTTAGGAGGCGTCGGAAGAAAAACAAATGAACTTAGTAAATAACAGACACCCTAATACATATACAACATAATATAATTATGGCATATGCTTTCGGGGTTTTTAGCGCTTTCCAACACTGAGTACTTGCACAGACATAATCAAGCGGCCAAGATTCTTCATCAAGAGCTTGCTCTTATGTACGGTCTCCTGGAACAGAGGATGCCGTATTAGCAGTATACACCGATGAAAGCCGAAACAGAGAAAAATCGTAAATATCTGGATCTGGCGCAAGAGATTGTCGAAGTGTGGGGTGTGGAGTCTGCTGAAATCATCCCTATCGTGATATCTGGCAACGATTTGATCCCGGTTAGCCTCGCTCACCATCTAAGGCAGCTGGAGATCCGTGATGGTTCACTCGCTGCTAAGATGCAGAAGGCGGTATTGCTTGACTCGGCTAGGATTGTCCACCGATTTCTCAGCCAACAGCCCCGCCAGCCAGCCATAACCCCGGCCGTTTGATCTCCCTGCCAGGGCGTAATCCTCCACCCGCTTAATCTATGTAAGTTTGTATAAATTTATTTTATGCCTTATATAATTATTTTTTCATATTATATATATGTATGTATACATTGAATGGGTGGAGTGAAACAATTAGATAGTAATACAAATTCTGAGAAAATTTTATGATCCTGTTAATTGTGTCTTTTTAATAATAGACAATAAAGTTTTTTTTATTATACTATAATTAGTAATCTAATGGCCAAGGCAAAATCTGTTACACTTTAATATTAATTATTTTATTTATTACAGAATAAATTCAGGTGTAAAACAAATTCGAAAGATTAAATTTGGAACTAATTACTGCCTACATTACCCTACGGTGTACCTGTTATGGGTTGAAAAATAGACGGACGTTCGGAAGGACGGGCGGACGGACGAATTCCTGTAAAAAAAAAAATCTTTTTTCCTAACATAAAGTCTTAAAATTATTAAGTTGGTGTTATATTTGTCATAATACAGTTTAGGTCTGTACATATTTTCCTTAAATACGTAAACTTAGTGCACTTAACTTTTTAAAAGTTTTTTTTGTCAACGTTATTTACTACTAAATTAGGTTAATATTTATGCACAGCGCTCTATGGTAGCAACTTTTATTTTATAACATTCTTTGCTATAAAGGTCAATGTGACAAGAGTAATAGTGCATAAATAGAACCGTCACGTCACGTCATTACATTCAAAGAACGGCTTTTACTTAGTTACTGATTTTACTAAAAGCAGCGTGTCACGAATGCTCGGCTATAAATCATCCGGGTACCTTTGATACTTGCAGGAGCAGTGCCGGGTAGGCTCGCGGCCGAACTAGTCGGGCCCCTGTCACGTAAAGCCAAACTTACGGATACGTAAACGTATTGACTTGATCTGTCTTCATCATGTAGTCTTGTAATATAAATCTAAGCTATGAAGAGTAACCATGCGGTATTCGCTTTCGCATATGGAAATTAGATGCTTTTTATAAAACGTTAAACTTTCTATGAGTGATGAAAACTTATTATGAGTTGAAGTTTTGTAAAGTCTAGGTTTGTATTTATTTTTGAATATATTAAATGTATGTATTAATAGTACATATTAATAATTTAACTAACAAATCATTAATACGACTATATGATCGTTTTAGATAAATTATAAGAGATGGCGCAAATATTTGATTTCGATGAGCCCTTTGTTTACCGACTAAATGATAATGGTTTTGGACCAAGCCTCCTTGTGAAGGTAATATTTGAGTTAAACAGTAACATATATTTATATATTTAACTTTCTTTTTTATATGAATTTATGTAAATGTTTTGGTTTTTACGTAGGTTTGTACTGAACGTGGATGGCGTTTGTACCAGGGCTACAGTGGAAGCGAGGAGAAATGGAATCTGTGGTGGCGAACTAGTGCTTTCCCAGCTACTTTTTACAAGACTTTAGGGGATTGGCAGGTGAGAGTTGTGATATAACGAACTATCGAAGGAATAGTAAGGAATAACCTTACATTTCAAAGAATATATGTATATTTTAAATCTATTTTTGTTTTTGTTTTAATTTCTGTGGTTTTTCTTTCGTGCCTTAATAAAAAACTAACTTGTATACTGTTAATGTTACTTGCATGCCAAACTGTATACATTTTTGATTGATGTTTGAAATATAATTTTGATTAATGAAATTGCCTATATAAATATAATTTGATTAATGAATTTAATTATTCTACCTCAAGATTACCATAACATTTTTTTTTCTTTTTTCGAGGCTCTTACAATTCAAACGATGGAGAGACGTTACGATCATGCGTTTAAGTTTTGGTTTTTATTTTATTTATTAATGTAAAATGTAATAAATAAATAAAATGTCGTACTAGCACATATACTTAGATCGGGACATATTCCCAGGAAAAAATTCGTTCACCTTATGAGGAAAACGACTTCTCCTAACTGTGATACATGCAATCTACTCGTAATAGACGACGTACCACTTCTTGGTTGAATGTTCTAAGCAAGAACTGGGTAGGAAAGTATTGATTGCATCTTATATCTATCTCTCATTTAAATAGACCGGATAATGAGAAGCTTACAGTTTGTTTAGATTATTTTATAATTAATTAATTATTAACGATAAGAACTTAAATTTGAAGTAGGTACATATGTATAATATTGTCCTTGATATAATTTAAACCATTTGTAAATTGTTTTCTAAGGTATAATAAGGCTGACATACAAATTTTAGTTTAAAAGCCGTTACAACAATAAAGAAAAAAAGCTATTTAAGAAATATGTCGTATTAAAAACTCTCGCACTCTGCTCCACTGAGTGTTGGATATTGATACTTTCGCTACTAGGACTAATAATCTTAATAAGATGTTTTTGATAACATCACACAATACCGACACTGGATACGTACTGGGTGCTTTTCGGGGCTCCATGTGGACAAGGATAAATACAAATATCTGTTCAAAGAAGAAATCGAATCCGTGACCGTCGGCGTTAATGGATGTTTCGTCGCCAGTACACCAGAGCGGTGTACGCAGTCACGTTATAGGAAATAAGATAACAAATAAACTTAACGATTGATTCGTGTTGTATGAAATTTACATAATTTATATAAGGATATTTAAAATTGACGTTTTTATTATTTTATATTATTATGGCATTTTTCATAAAACTGTTAACTTACTATAGGTAATATGCATAATATTAACAAACAAAACTTATACAAAAAAAAAAAATAAGTTTTTATATCCAGTAAATATATATTTACATGCATATATTTTAGAAATTTTCATTACGTAAAAGTACGACATGTTTTTAAATAAAATATTTTATAGGTGCTGCGGAAATAGGCAGACAGTAGCGTCGTGTATAAAGTCGGTGCTATTATAGTCCTCTGTAGATATTCATTCATGTTTACTATTGAGTTTTCTCGTGTCTACGTCTAATCCAAAGTTATGACACTGTGACAAACGTCGATAGTTTTATGACCGATGCTGCTGTTTGATGATATTTTTATTCATGTGAACCATTTTATTATAAACGTTACTTGAAAAGCGGGGTTATCGCAATTTGGTATGAGTTACCGATAATAGTGTTTATATAGCTTCTTAATATTAAAGAAGATTAACGAGTGTTTGAGTACTTTTTGAAATATATAAAACGGGTGGGTACATGATTTATATAAGTATAAATTTTTTCAGAGTATAAAGTTAAAAGCTATATATTCTATATAACAGCTATTTTTATTTTATAAATTAAGAAAATGAAAATTTTAATATGTACGCAAAAATAACTTGACCATTTCGTTTCCGCAATCAAAGGTAACTGCAAACCTTTATTTCCCTTAATATTATAAATCTTCTTTTTATTAGGTTTTACTAAGCCTTTAATTGCGGAAATATCTATATAGAGGTAAAACGAGTTTACACGAATGATGTTACGGCTTATCCTACTACTTGTTTTTTGTTATTATTATTATTATTTTTAATATTTAAATATATTTTATTAAATTTATTTTTCCTGAAAATATTTTCCTTCCAGTTCATTAATCACATCCCAAAAGGAGGTTCGATATGCCGGAAGGATAGTCTATCTCGGCTGCTGCGATGTATGAGAAGAGTTTATGGATCAATTTACGACTTCAGGTTAATTTTACTGTATTATTTATATATGATATAATTAATGCAATAAAAATATATTACAGTGGTGGTAATTGTTTAGAATAATGTGATTTATAATAAATAATCAATGGCTAAATGCGATATGAGATATATCTGTTTTCCATAATAGATGGTCGTTTCTAATCTGTGACATTTATTAAGCGAGTTTTTTTATATAAAAATTTATTTACTTTGGTACATAATCATAAAAAATTTCTAACACCATTACCATTTACCTTTTTGACACGATTGATTTTGTAATGTAGAAATAGGTTTTAAAACCAACTTAACCGTTATAAAGTGATTGATAACTAATTTACGATTGGAATAGCATAAAACACATCCCAGGCTTAATATGCCAAATGAATCAATAATAATTAGTCAGATCACATTTTTATAATGGTTAATTTAATATAAAATTAAAGAAATTTGAGCCTGTTTTGCTGAGTGATATATTACATTTGTATATAATATATCACCTACGTATATGATACTAGACGACCCGTGCTACTTGACCCGCGCTCACGTTATTGCTTATGGTTCTTAATATTTCTATGGTTTTTTTGGACCGCTAATTCTGAGATTGGTTTATTTAAACAAAAACTTTAGATAATCTAAAATTATGAAATATTATTTACTATAAATTTACTAAAAGTTTACTATTAATTATAAACTATAAATTGGGATGACCCCTTAAATGTAAATATAGTTTGTTAAATACATGATGGTAGTGGTTTATATCCATTTATTTATATTATTTTAAAGAAAATGATCATGCGTTGCTTATATAGATTTTAGAGGAATAAATATAATTAAACAACAAGGAAAGTAGAAACAAAGATATTTTTAGTACTGAAGCAATATTGCCTCACTACTAAAATAATACTAAACAGTCATAAACAATGTTAGTATTTTATCATGATTGCATTTATGGTAATTAGTTAATTTAAAATACAGAATTTATAATGTATGTTGAGGAATCACTAATAAAAACATGGAATAAACAAAAACATTTAATGTAATAAAAATCAACACGCAAAAGCATGAATTCCAATCGCGGTTATAAAATCAAGGGAGGTAATTGCACCCTCAATATTTTTGTATTGCCCTGCGTTAATCGAAAATTCGACATCGGTTTTGATAAGCCATCAGCATGCTTTTTTAAATTTCATTTGAATTTAATTTTTTTATTATTTTTGACTCGCTTAGAAAAACACATCTAAACAAAATTAAAAGACACATATATGTATATGTAAGCTTTTTTTTTTCTGAAACAAACAGTTTGAATGAATATATATTTAATTTTTTTAATGTCAACGCCTTTAATTTACACTTTGCTCATCGTTGCAAAAAAAAAAAACTTATAAAGATAATAATAATAATAAATAATAATAAATAAATAAATATTAACCAACAATCACACCACGTTAACCTAGCCCCGTGCTAAGTTCGTAAGAACTTGTGTTACGGGTACTAGGAACGGAAATAAATTTAATAGATTTATATAAATATATATATACATAAATACACATCCATGACCCGGTGCAGACATCTATATTCGTCATACAAATTTTCTGCACCTGGCGGGATTCGAACCCGCGACCGCTGCGTAAAGTGCCAGTTGCCTGACCACTCGACCAGCCGGCCGTCAAAGATGATTGAATAGTATATTTAATTTAATTTACATAATCATGAAAAATGCTTATAATTTATTTATTTTATATAGTTTTAACATAGTTTTAACAAAGTCATTATATTTGACGGCAGGCTGGTCGAGTGGTTAGGCAACTGAACATTTTACGCAGCGGTCGCGGGTTCGAATCCCACCAGGTGCAGATAATTTGTATGACGAATATAGATGTCTGCACCGGGTCATGGATGTATATTTATGTATATATGTATTTACTAGCGGCCCGCCCCGGCTTCGCACGGGTATTCAACTAAAATTTTAAGAATTATAAATTTATATTTTTGGAGTTTACTCCTTAAGAATCGATTTTCATATATAAGGCGCCCGGTATGAGAAAAATATGAGAGGTAAAATCTACTTATGAATGACCTCGTTACTTTTTCGGTGCGCGCGCACCTATGGTGCGGTGCGAAAGTAATGTTGCTCTATTTAATATTGAAAAATAATATTTAAAAAATAAATGATAATTGTCAGATAATAATAATTACATAATTTATCAACATTCCTAATGAAATATTTGTGCACATCTGAAATTGACTATTGTGAAAAGTTTAATGTAAAATATTTCGCCGATTAGTTATAATAAATGTATATAAAATGAATAAATATATATTTATATATGTATATTATTTTCATTAATTTGTTAATTAACCTTTCATATGGTATTAATCTTATTTTCAGTTGGATAAACTCTTTTTGCGTATGTTTAGACAATCGTACTTAAGGAGTAAACTCCAGTCGTGCGTCGGAGCTGACAGACACAATTTTTTTTTTATCATCTACATGCGCCATCTATCGTATAATGGTAGCATATCGTTTTTATATTTAGTGACATTTAACATAATAGTACCTATATTAATTGAAAATGATGTTTATCTAAAATATTAAAACGAGTTCTATTCCTATTCGACATATTTAGTAAACTTTTAAGTTTAACAAAATAATAACTCAAAAATAAGTTTTGTGAGTTTTTAAGATTCCTTAGACCAGATGGCGTTGGCGGCGTAGGTACCTATTTCTATTTTCTTAAATATTTATTTTTAAATTTAATTACAATGAAACAAAAACTAAATTATACTGTGAGTTATGTCTAATTTTTATGCATTAAAGTTATTTACATTGGTTTTGTACTTTTTACGTGATACGTGCACGAACAAAAAACGATAAGAGATGGCGCTGATTGAAAAAAAAAACGCGCTTTTAAAATTTATTCTTGATGATATATAGTGTATTAATAAACGGAGGTTTTAACAGATTTATTATTTGTATAGATATAAATTTTTTAAATTTATTTCCGTTCCTAGTACCTGTAACACAAGTTCTTACGAACTTAGCACGGGGCTAGGTTAACGTGGTGTGATTGTTGGTTAATATTTTTTTATTTATTTATTCTGTATCTAATTTTCTAATATAATTATGTGTAATATAATTGTGATATAGAGATAAAATTTTATATTAATCGTACAAAATTTATATTATTTTAGTAAATTTGTCGTTTTGCAAATTTGCACTGTAAACACGATGTTAAAATATTATCATTATGTTTGCCTAATATTCTCGTATAACGATTGCAAATCATCATCGTATCGTTGATAGTTCCTATAACGACCAATCACAGCGAAATATCAAAATGTTACTGAATTATACGAATAACATCAATCACTAAAACTTTCTTTTACCGAATATCAAGTTATTAGGTAGTAGTATAGTAACATAAGGGAAAGTACCCATACTACGTGACTCATTTTTAAAAAGTTTTAACTACCCAAAGTGACCACTCGTAGTATTTGCTAAGACCCCTCTCCCTGTTGAGTTTTCACGTAGTGATTAATAAATATGGTTTTAATTAATTTTTTGTAAACAGAAAGTTATAAAAGTGTAGTCGGTAGTAGTAGCGGTAGTTGGAATATAATTCGAAAAAGCGCGAGATTTCACTAGAGAATATTGACTACGTGACGAAAACCTAAGAACACCCCCACCCCCCGTTACATTGACCAAGCGTGATCTTTTAAAGAGATTCCCCTCCTGTACGGATCACGTAGTATGGGTACATTTCATAACTTGATTGTATTTTTACACGATTTTTTTTAATTTTGATTCTTGAATTATAGTAAATAAAGTTCATTTTGGTATATTTTAGTGCACTATACTTTGAGAACTCGTGTCAATCGTTTCACGTCATTGGCCATTTGAATGAATCCATTGCGTGCCGCACGGTATTGACATTTTTTTTTGTATACACTGAAAAATATCTAGATATCTATATCTCTTAAAATACATAGCATAGGAGTCTTATTGAACTGTTCGATATAGAGACATTAGGGACACACTAAAAAGCACAGAAATAATTAATAAAGTGTTTTCAGTCTTTACTTAATTTTATTTATTAAGAACATAATATTGATAAAAAATCTAATAATAAAATATTAATTAATACAAATTAATGAAATATTATTCATTTTTATTGTTAACGAAACTTAGTACCAAATAATAAGTTACAATATATACCGAAAATATTGCAATAATTTAAATGTATCTGACAATTAATGTTTCAAGAACGTGATCGCTGAATTGAGTTTGTTATTTTATAATAGTAGTTTAATAAAGTTTATTAAAATGATGTTTGAAACAAAATACCGAGAAATTAAATCGTCGCCGATATTAAATTAGCCAAGTTTAAAGGTCGAATTAGTAATTCTTCCTCGGGAGACGAGGGTGAAAGTTCGAGGTAATATTAAATTGTAGCCGAGTTATATTAATGAATCGTAATTACGCCAAGTGGTACCGGGCTTCGCGTGACTCTCCCAAGAAAAATTCAATGTCATAGTTTTGTTCTATAAGAAATTATTATGATGACGTTAGCTACGAGTAGCGAGCGTCTCTTCGCACGCTACTTTCAATTTTAAAATAAAAATGGAACGAAAAGGAAAAATAATTTTTGCTAAGGCAGTTATTTTTTTTTATAATAATTTCAATATTACAATTTCATTTTAATTATTACCTTAATGAAAAAGTAAGTCAGAATTGTAAAAGTTATATAAATTTTTATTTCTTCTAATTTTTTATCCTTTAAAATTTTCGTAACGTATTTTCTTAATAAGCGTCTACTACATTTAGTATTATCACTATTATAGAAAAACATTTAAATTTCAGTCCGCCCTGCTTTCACCTGCCTCTGGAATACGCGAAGTTGGTCTCTGAATGTTCCCGCTTGAGACACACTGATGTAGCTAGCAGTTCCAGCGTGGTGTGGATACACAAGCCAGTCGCCCAAAGCCAAGGCCGAGGAATATTTCTTTTTAGGGTAAAATTTATAATAATATAATACTTAGGTAGGGTGCGTTCGGCTAAGTTCGGATATAGGGTAAGATCGATTAAGTATTTACTGCGAAATACGGGACATTTCTTAGTATTGGCTACATAATTATAAGGCAAGGCTATTTTACAACACCCAGCTCCTAAATTTGCTTTTGACACTCTGACTAATAATTCATGGGCTACATGCAATTAAACGAAAACTATCTATTTTGCGTATTTTCGCATTGATCCGGTCTTCCCATTGGTTTTTATTTGAAGATTATTTGATAAGTTTTTGTTTATTTAAATAATGTTTTAAACTGTATAATCATTTTATCCAACGTTTCATCGATTCCATGAACTCAAATCTATTTTGGACAGTTACTCGTATATGCTGATATTACGTGTGGCAACATTTTTTTTTTCGCTGGGAAATGCATTTACGCATCGCACCTCACAAGGCAACGGGTATGTGGGACTCGCTACCAGAATACCTCACTAAAACCCAGCGGTGCCCTCATTGTCGTAGTGGGACGCCACGGGGTCGTTTTCGCATTCAACCGTGACCCCCCAAAAGAGGTATACCAATCTAAGGATACTTACAGTTTTCCCAAGATAATTAATACCTGAAGATTTAACATTTTTTTCGTAAAGTAATCTACACAAAATCTACAAAAAGAAAGTCTATTGAATAAAATGTGTATTTTCATGAGAGTTACATTTTACACGCCTTTTCATTAATACAATATATTAGTATAATTATATTAGGTTTATTTACTAACCGAATTCTAATTCCTAAAAATATCAAAGAAAGTCTCAACGTGCTACTTCCTACATCGTACACGATTATATTAAAAAAAATAAACTTGCTCAATGTTTTTCACTGTGTTTATTTTTTACTTATTTTGTTTCCTTATTTTTATAGCCTTATATAAAGGAGACAAGTCATATTGATTTTTTTACAGGGTAGCCCGGACTTACCATGCTTAGGTCCGTTCTTTCCTTGGTATTTTGTATTTCATTCCATAACTTTAAGCTTGCATAAAACAATAATTATTACATGTAAAGAAATAAGAAAAATAAATAATACACGTAAAAATATGTATTTAATTATCAATCGATTTATGTTTTTATCATAACTTTGCGAATACTCAATTAAAAAAATATATAAATTCGATCCAAAAATAGTCTGCCTATTTTTTTAATGATGCATGCTATATACTTAACTAGCTGCCACCCTCGACTTCATATTTAGGGAAATAGAAATATTGTAAAATATTCCCATTTAATAAAAGTGTACAAATAAAAGCGTCGTTGATTTAATCGTATTTTGTTTACAGTTTCATGGTTTTCATTTTTCAAAAATAGTTGTTTCCTAAGTTAATTAATATTAGATACCTGAAAATGAAAGCTCCGTTATAATAGGTCCAGTCGTTTTAAAAATTAGCCTGAACATGCTGACAGAAAAAAAAACTGTTTCGGTTTAAATGACGGGTGAATATACATTAAATCTGGAAAATAATTTATTTCGACAATACAAACAAACATATAATGTCTATATTTGTATGTATTTTATCAGTTGCTGTCTTGGTATGTTATTATTTCTGTATTGTTTAATTACGGTAATTACTCCTATACATCAAGACACACTTAAATAACGTAGTTTTTTTTTCTCTTAATAACGTATTTTTCATCAATATTGATTAGGTAATATCTAACCGTGGCATTAGTATGTATTTAATAAAATCGCGGTTGAAAATTCATTGAGATAAATATCGAGCTGTAACATGATTATATTGAGCGACTACGAATATTATCGAGTTGGTCCTCGGTCAAATTAGGATAGCTTGCATCTGCGTAGTCTAAAACAGATGGGAGGAGAGAGTTTGCCAACATAAGTTTTGTAGGGATTGGTAGAACAGATTTAGGCAACGTAATAAGCTCACTACTGTAAAAGTTTTTCTGCTAATTTACTTTATTTATTCTGACCATGACAACGTCTTGTCTAAATGAATGCCAAGGTTCCTGCCAGTGGAGCAGTAATGCAAGCTAATACCATTATACGTAACGTACGTACGTTGTTGTAATACTTTAGTATTTGCAAAGTTTTAACCATCGTTTAGACACATTGAGATCTGGGGCACGTAAATTACATAAAACTACCTTGACATTTCTCAAGATTATATCACTTAAACTAGTTCAATGAGTGTCGTTGTGAATAAATAACGGCATTTTGAGAGTAAATACAAAAAAAAAAAACAGTTATTAAATAGATGATAATTAAAAAAAATGATCGATGTCGTCGAACCATCGAAAAAAAAAAAATTATAAATATGAAATTTGAAAATAAAAAAATAATATGTCATGTATTGTGTTTTAGTTCACGGTGAATACTGTATCTTTATTAATAGTTACTAAACTAGCATAACCTTTGTTTTCGAAAATGTTTAAAACAACGAAGTTTTTTTTTATAGTTAGAGCTGTAAAAGTTACTAGATTGATTTGATGTTATTACACTACTAACTGTTGTCAAATAATTTTTTTAACTAATATGTAGTACCTAATAACTAGACTAGTTTTTTGACTAGCTGTTCGACAAGTTGCTTGAACTTTCGGTGGACCATTTTCTCTAATTGCTCGAGTTTTTGTTGGGCTCGTTGTCAAGTAACCAGTCAATCAGTCACAAGAGACGTTACTAAAATAGTTGCTCAACTAATTGAAATAAGGAAATTTATTGTTTTGTTTCCTTAACTATTGACAAAATTAGTTCCTTAAATAGTTGCAAGAATAGTAGTGACTAGTGACTGACTAGAATAGAATAGACTTGATTGACTACTTACTAGTCAGGGCACTAGTTGCTTGGTTAGCTATACAATTTATATTACCAATACAATTTGTTCGATTAGTCTTCAAATTAGTTGCTAGCAATAAATACAGATTTTTAAGGATAAATTATTTTTGTAAATTCAGGTTGAATTTGTTTGAAGTTTGTTTGTTGAATTTCCTAAGTAATAAAAAAATAGTGCTTAAGGCCTAATATCGTTTATGCTTGTAATAACAAAAGTAGCGTTGTTTCTTTGTATATACTTTCTAAATCATAAAAGCGGGATTCATACAAAATTACAATATTTAGAATATCATAATTTATTGTTTATAAAATCAAGATCCTTCCGTTAGCAATGAGCAAGATTTAGGTAAGCTGAATTGCTATACAGAGTACAAGTAAGCACGCGATTGAGGTAGGTCATACGTTTCGCCTGCGTTTATCTTTATGATGCTACAATTAGACATAAATTATACAATTGTTTACATATAGAGATATTTTGGAGCTCCGTATGTAACATATATGAATGTTACAATGGATCACTCACAGAAAATTGCTGTTGGGAACGGTTAGGGGCTTACATATATTTGGGAAAGTCACGGCTCGTTTAAATTAGGTTAACTTTGAGGTATCCGTTATATACTCGAAAGTTCTAGAATGTGGTCGCGAGGTAAGGAGGACTGCTATGACCGACCGCTTAAGCAAGGGTTTTTCTTTTCGCACTCTGCCGCGGTGCAGGCCACACATAATAAATTAATTGGGTGAGTCATTGTTGGAAGAACATTTTAGTTTTAAGCAATAGTCTTGTTTTATTTTTCTAAAGCGTGTAATTAATTACTGGTTGTATTCTTTACAACGAAATATTAACTTAATTATTTTTTCAATATCATATATGTGAAATTCTATCCCTTACGGGCCATTTCCTTGTCAACCACATTGGGGGTCGATTAGGGAAAGGCTCACCCTTCTTGGTGTGACCTTTCAGGCTTCTTGGCATTAGCTATCGCATCTGGTGCCATTGTAACCTGGGCTGTATCACGTGGCTGGAGAAAGCAGACGATCGCAGCAACACCCAGCTGGGACCCCATCTACTTGCTCCCTAAAATCATCAGCCAACTAGTTGCTGATAGAACAACCGGAGGTTCTTGTCCCTTGGCCCTGGGCTTAGGGGTTTTCCAGCGAGTACAGAACCATGTGGCCAACCTCCTAAGAAGAACGCTTCGGATAAGTGACTTTACAATTGATTCCCAACTTGATACCAGGAATAAGCTCGAACCTACTTTCCATTAATTAGTCTCTTAAAATTATTCAAGTGTTCAAAAATCTATAACCTCATTTTTTAATATTCGGCCTTAGTAGGGGTGTGCGATAATTATCGATAATTCGTAACTACTCGATAATTTTTCATTCGATAATTATCGATAATTATCGATAAGTGTTATTCGATAATTTTGATTCGATAATTATCGATAATTATCGATAAGTTTTCATTCGATAATTATCGATAATTTTTTGCGATCCGATAATTATCGATAATGTTTTCCGATCCGATAATTATCGATATTTTTGTGTGATCCGATAAATATCGGATCGGATCCGGACGGCGGATGACCTTTTTTTTTTTTAGGTATTGTGATAGGGAACGGAGGATTATGTCAACACCGGATGGCGGATGACCTTTTTTTTTAGGTATTGTGATAGGGAACGGAGGATTATGTCAACACCGGATGGCGGATGACCTTTTTTTTTATAACTATCGTCAACTATCGATAATTGTTATCCGATAATTATCGATAACTTTCGTGAACTATCGATAATTTTTATCCGATAATTATCGATAACTTTCGCCACTTTCGATAATTTTTTATTCGATAATTATCGATAACTGTTCATTCGATAATTATCGATAACTATCGATAACTCAATACGATAATTATCGATAATAAAATTATCGATAATTTTTTCCGATGAACACCCCTAGGCCTTAGTATTTCCCTTTTTTTATTTAACCACCGAATATTAATAAGACAATTTATTGTAAAATACAATATTTATATTAATATACTCATAACAATCCAAATCTTTGATTTTATTGTTAATTAACTACGCTGCAGTAAACCGCAGTACGTAATCTTAACACAAATTTTTGATTTCTAAAATAAAAATTTGTCCGAAGTCTGATATAAAACCTCCAAATAATCTATACAAATAATAAATCTGTTAAAACCTCCGTTTTATTAATACACTATATATCATCAAGAATAAATTTCAATAGCGCGTTTTTTTTCGTATCAGCGCCATCTCTTATCGTGTTTTTCTTTGTTCCCGTATCACGTAAAAAGTACAAAACCAATGTAAATAACTTTAATACATAAAAATTAGAAATAACTCACAGTATAATTTAGTTTTTGTTTCATTGTAATTAAATTTAAAAATAAATATTTAAGAAAATAGAAATAGGTACCTACGCCGCCAACGCCATCTGGTCTAAGGAATCTTAAAAACTCACAAAACTTATTTTTGAGTTATTATTTTGTTAAACTTAAAAGTTTACTAAATATGTCGGATAGGAATAGAAATCGTTTTAATATTTTAGATAAACATGATTTTCAATTAATATAGGTACTATTATGTTAAATGTCACTAAATATAAAAACGATATTCTACCATTATACGATAGATGGCGCATGTAGGTGATAAAAATATAAATTTATAATTTTTAAAATTTTAGTTAAATACCCGTGCGAAGCCGGGGCGGGCCGCTAGTTTGTAATAATTTTCGTAGACGAAGTGAAAGACTTTATCAAAGATTTTTGTCCAGCATATCTGTTTTCTATAGTAGTCACTGTATTTGCACAAAGGATACCTGAACTGAAACAGCCTGTAAATATCTCAGAATTAGGCAATTAAATTTAAAAATAAATATTTAAGAAAATAGAAATAGGTACCTACGCCGCCAACGCCATCTGGTCTAAGGAATCTTAAAAACTCACAAAACTTATTTTTGAGTTATTATTTTGTTAAACTTAAAAGTTTACTAAATATGTCGGATAGGAATAGAAATCGTTTTAATATTTTAGATAAACATGATTTTCAATTAATATAGGTACTATTATGTTAAATGTCACTAAATATAAAAACGATATTCTACCATTATACGATAGATGGCGCATGTAGGTGATAAAAATATAAATTTATAATTTTTAAAATTTTAGTTAAATACCCGTGCGAAGCCGGGGCGGGCCGCTAGTTTGTAATAATTTTCGTAGACGAAGTGAAAGACTTTATCAAAGATTTTTGTCCAGTATATCTGTTTTCTATAGTAGTCACTGTATTTACACAAAGGATACCTGAACTGAAACAGCCTGTAAATATCTCAGAATTAGGCAAGGGTTTTCTCTCCTATATAGAGGAGGGATTGTGGCTTAACGGAAACTATCGGATAATTCGAAATATTTTTGTATCCAAATCAATTTTGTATCCATTAAACAAATTCGATATTTTTAAAGATCTAGTCTATTTATAATATATAGTCTCGTCGTAACTACAGAACATGTAACTGAGCCGAAATATCGACAAAAATCGTCAAAAAAACTATATCGTTATATGTACTTGTTTTTATCTTTAAAAAAATAAACTATGTTGGAAAACCGCGAGTTTCTAATCCTAAAAAGGTAAATTTGAATATGATATATCAAGTCCACGACAATGACAAACGAACTTACGACGGTACCAATGAATTCAAATGACTTAAGAGGGTTAAGTATAGTTCGGAGACCACACGACACAAGAATTAAGTGTAGCGTGACAAAATGATTTAAGTTTTCATGTATAAATATATTGTCATTTCACTAATTTAATTACGAGAGAATTGTTATATGAATATTGAATTAATATATGATTTTGTATATCATAGATATATAATTTTTATCATATTTTTCAGAGTGTGTGTGACATGCGCTGTGGCAGCCCAGCTGTAGTTCAAAGGTACATTGAGCGACCGCTCCTAATTGCTGGGTATAAATTCGATCTTCGGTTATATGTGTGCGTACCCGGATATCGACCGCTCACCGCGTATATGTATGCAGAGGGACTCGCACGATTCGGTAAGTAGATACAAATACAATAATATCATAAGTAACACAAAATAAATTTAATATAATAAATAACAAATAATTTTAATTTCCTAAAATATAATAATCATAATATGAATATTATTTCACAGGAACAGATAAATATACCTTGTCTGATATACACAATCCATACAGACATTTGACGAATTCCTCGCTCAATAAAACAGGACCAAGATACTCAGAATGCAAAGATAGAATAGGAAGTGGTAAATACGTTCTAAAAATATCTATGATTTAATACTAAGCAAAAAAATGTTTTAGTATAATTTATGAAATTTATGTTATTCTGATGTTCATGATTATGGGGGTTTCTGCCATAGTCACCACGCTTGGCAAGTGCGTGTTGGTGACCGCAGTAGGTTTAATAGTCCTCAGGAAGACGCTGCTGCCCATCTCCTGGTATATTTATCCCTTCGATCGCCTCTTACGATCTCCACGGGTCGACTCGACTTTGCGTAGCGTATGTGGACTATGAGAAGGCCTTCGATTCTATCGAGACCTGGGCGGTGCTCGAGTCTCTTCAGCGGTGCCAGATCGACTATCGGTACATCGAGGCGTTGAAGTGTGTATACAATGCCGCCACCATGAAAGTCCGAGTACACGACAGCAGTACGAACCCCATCCATGTGCAGCGCGGCGTACGGCAGGGGGATGTCATCTCCCCAAAACTCTTTACCGCTGCACTGGAAGACGTGTTCAAGCTGATGGAGTGGAAAGGGCGTGGTATTAACATCAACGGCGAACACCTCTCACACCTCCGATTTGCCGATGACATAGTGATCCTGGCGGAGTCGCTGGAGGAACTCGGCATTATGCTCAGCGACCTCAATAGTGCCTCACAACGGGTGGGTCTTAAGATGAACATGGACAAGACGAAAATCATGTCTAACGTCCATGTCACACCCGTACCAGTGGTTGTCGACGGCACTGCTCTCGAAGTTGTAGACGAGTACGTTTACCTGGGACAAACGATCCGAATGGGTAAGTCCAACTTCGAGAGGGAGGTCACTCGAAGAATCCAACTCGGCTGGGCAGCGTTCGGGAGACTACGACACGTCTTGACGTCTGATATACCTCAGTGCCTGAAGTCGAAAGTTTTCGAGCAATGTGTGTTGCCAGCGATGACCTATGGTGCCGAGACGTGGTCTTTTACTGTGGGCCTAATCCACAAGCTCAGAGTCGCTCAGAGGGCAATGGAGAGAGCTATGCTCGGTATTTCTCTACGTGACAAAGTCAGAAATGATGAAATCCGTAGAAGAACGAAGATAACCGACATAGCGCTCAAAGTTTGCAAATTGAAGTGGCAATGGGCTGGCCACATCGTTCGCAGGACTGACAACCGATGGGGAAAGAAGGTCCTTGAATGGCGACCACGTTTAGGTAAAAGGAGCACAGGCCGCCCTCCTACCAGGTGGACTGACGACCTGAAGAAGACAGCGGGAAACCGTTGGATTCAGAGGGCCCAGGACCGGGTGGAGTGGCGTCGATTAGGGGAGGCCCATGTCCAGCAGTGGACTACCAAGGGCTGAAAAGAAGAAGAAGAAGAAGATGTTATTCTATCGGTCCATTTTTTACCCTTAAACCCCCCTCCCTCCCCCTTGATGAACTCAGATCGCCCGTAATTTATTTTTCCCTACATTTTTGTTATATT
The DNA here is from genome assembly GCA_036937285.1 of Euphydryas editha. Lineage (NCBI taxonomy): Eukaryota > Metazoa > Arthropoda > Insecta > Lepidoptera > Nymphalidae > Euphydryas > Euphydryas editha. The sequence continues at coordinate 8,179,925 of JAUPFZ010000007.1, forward strand.
CTCTTGCTTTTACAATCGGTTTCATTCTACTATTTTTAATTTTTTTTCGTTTCAAAACCTATCGGCACTAGTCTACTATCTGATGAAACTTCTGTCATAAACTCACGTCTTTGGCTCATATTTAAATTGTTACTAAGATGATTCACTAGATGGTGCTAGTAGTATGGTTCTTTTTGTAAATTTTCAGGTTGTAAGTGGACGTTGAAGCAAGTGAGGCGAGCCCTAGTCGGTAGATGGGGTGCCGTTGAATGGCTCGTATGGCAAAGAATACGAGCTCTTGTGACGCTAACGCTATTAGCACAAGCTGCAGGGACACCCCCTGTGAGAAACTGTTTTGAATTTTACGGTTTTGATGTACTGCTTGATGACTCTTTAAAACCTTGGCTTATTGAGGTAATTAACGAATAATAATATACGTAATGCGCTAAGTGTACTAATAATTATCCGCTGCAACTAATTATTCTCTGTCTTTAGGTCAAGTAAAATAGGATTGTTACTTTTCAATAGGTTATGGTTATAACTGATAATATACATTAAATTTATTATTTTTGCATAATGGTTTAAACGCAGAGATAATTTTATGTTTCAAAACATGTAGACAGTTTTAGTTAACTGCTTTCGTTGTTTTATTATGTAATTTAATCTGGATAACCTTCGAGTAATAATATCATCGTCAAATTATAATACTTCTAAAATATTATAATAAATAATATTCGAATACTTAAAAGAACTTTTTATTAAGGTGTTGGTCATGTACATTTTATTTACAGGTGAACCTGTCTCCCGCACTCGGCGCGGACTGCGAGGCGGATGTCATTGTGAAACAACCCATGCTGCATGAACTGTTCGACCTGCTAGGTCTGCCTATGAGACACACAGGCCTTTCTCTGCTCCAGGGCCCTACACCGCATGTTAATAAGTACGTCATAATTATAAAAATAAATATTTTTTTACCTGATTGCGATAAAAAAGGCTTATGATTACAGTATGTTTGTACATTCATCTGTTCTTATTCATCTTCTACATTAGATTTCAAAGTTAGGCAAAAGAAATACAGCTAGAATAATTTATGAATTATTTATTTATTTATATATATTCAGGGCCCCCTTGTAATAAGTTTTTGATGTCATATTAATTTTCCTCTAGAGGACATTTTTGTCTTCTGTCTGTTTTTTATATACCATTTTCGGACTCAAATGGGATGCTAAATAGTACATTAAAATATTTATTTTACTATCTTGCTCTTTTATTTGTATTTTACATACAAAACTCATCTATACGTAGGTATAAATATGTTGACGTCTCATAAATCTCTAAAATATTATTCGTAACTATATTTTAGTTATATTTGATACATCAATAATAATGTTTTTTAAAGATTTTTATTATTATGACACTGGATTTTTTAACTCACTTATTAATGTTTTTATAAAGGAGTTCTCATAAGGAAGAAAGCATGTATGAAGATGATTCTTCTTTAAAGCATTTTCATCCCCTAAGAATTCGTTATATTAAATATGTTATCTTGTAATTTTATTTCTGTTATCTCGTCAGACTCTTATTTTGATGACTGATAATGATAAATAATACATAAACTACATTAGATTTTTATACTACATAAGGTTAAACTTACACTCAAAACACTATTCAACATCGTCAAAATATGACTACAGGATTATTTGTCTACCAAATTTTTTCCATTACTAGTTATAGTTCAGACGATGAGAGCGGAGCGCTGCGAGTGGCCGCGTCCCGCGTGACGACGTCGGGACGCCGCGGGACGCGTCGCCAGCGCAGGCGGCTTGCGCTCTCAGTACACTGCGTCAATTTGCAAGCGCCTATGACTGAAAATTTTCCGGTTATAGTGAGTCAAATATTTTTGTACTGACATATTTGACAGCAATAGTGTGCATACAGCATAATGTCCTCAGTAATTATCAGTATCATATCTCAATTTGTGTTTTAACGGTCATAGTTAGTAAATAAATAATGACCAAAGGCGCTACAGACGTATTGATATTTTAAGAAGCAGTGATATGAAGAAATAAATAGAAAAAATATGATTTCTAAACTTATACAAAGTTTTAGTTACATATATTATATACTCATTTGCAAAAAAAACGGGCGGTTTCGATTTTCTTCATGGCTGAAAAAAATAAAATACCAAAAAGGTTTTAATCATTTGAACATGTTACTGGCCAGTTATAAAAGTGCCATAATGTTTATAAGAGTACATTCCAAATTCAAATTTTTGACTGAGCCTGGTTTTCAAAGAAAATAACTTTTAACTACATTTTGTGGCGCGAATTCCCTATAGTTAATATCGACTCTAATTAACTTTTTGTCAATTTTTATTAAATTATCTGGTGTCCTTGACATTTAAAAGTATTGTTATTGCTGTTTAGCAATCTCGAAAATGGTAGATAAAGTGATAAAAGCGAGCAAAATTATTGCGCTGCTTGAAGAAGGTTGCAGTCAATGCTTCGTGGCTCAGAGGCTAAATGTGAGTCGGTCGACAGTTCAAAGGACCTGGCAGCGCTATCAAGAGACCGGTTCCGTCAATAGAAGGCCTGGTTCTGGCAGAAAGACATGTACCGAACCACGGGATGATCGTTTTCTAGTTAGTCAAGCGTTGAGAAATCGCAAATCTTCTTATGTGGACCTCAAGAACACCCTCGAAGAAGTAAGAAATGTGCAAATTAGTCTATGGACGGTCAGGAGGAGGCTTCTCGCTGCTAATATACACAGTCATCGCCCGGCACGCGGCCCTAAATTACTCCGTGGACATCGAGTTGCCAGGCTTAGCTTCGCTCGAAATTGTGTGTCATGGACTCATGAAGACTGGGATAGGGTATTGTTCTCCCATGAAGCCAGGATATCTCTGCATGGTGAAGACCGACGTCGGCGAGTGCTACGTAGACGAGGAGAACGCTTTGCAGAGGCATGTTTTGAAGAAATCACACCTTATGGAGGGGGCTCTGTTATGTTTTGGGCAGGAATAAATTCTATGGATCGTACGGAGTTAGTCTTCATCGAAAACGATACACTGACTGGACACCGATACATAACGGAAGTTCTAATTCCTTATGCACAACCCGCTTTAACCGCTCTTGGCGAAAACTCAATTTTTATGGACGACAACGCTCGCGCCCACCGGTCTGGCGGTGTGGATGCGTATATGCTAGAAGTCGGAATTCGTCGTTTGGATTGGCCAGCTAGAAGTCCGGACCTCAATCCCATAGAGCATGTCTGGGACGTTCTGAAGCGACGAGTGAGATCAGTGCAGCCGGCTCCGCAGACCATCAGAGAGCTAAAGAATGTGATTACCGCGGAGTGGGAACGTATTCCCCAAGAAACCATAAAAGATATACTCACTAGCATGCCCAGACGAATGCAAGCTGTGATTTCAGCAAGAGGGGGTCACACTCAATACTAAACTTTTATCTGCTTTTAATGTATTCAAGAAAAACAAAGAAATTAACGCGTTTCATTTTTATTTAGCGAGCAGGTACAATCATAGTGTTTTGAGCTTAAACATTATTTCTTAATAATTTAATTAAAATGTTATGATAAAACTGATGAAAACTATTCCTTCCTAATTAATTTATAAAACTCTGAGGATAACAATACCTAAAATTGTCAAACAAACTAATAGTAACTATAAAATAGTTCTTTGCTTAAGTGCCCGTTTTTTTTGCAAAAGAGTTTATAATTTTAGTTATAGTTGTTCAAAGGTAATTTTTTTTCTTCAGGAGTTGCCGGAAAAACCAAAAGATAATAAAACGGGACACTTATTGAAAAATGTATCTGATATAAGTGCCGACGTTACGGACCAGGTACGGTGCCTATCTATTCATAACAATTCATAATCCGTGCATATGAATAATGCTTCTTTGAATTCAAAAGAAAGTTATCTTATAATATATTTTATACTGTAAAAAATAACAGTCACAAACGGGTGTAAGCGTAACAACCACAGAGGTAGTCGATGAAACCTGGCGCGGCGGGTACGCGACGGCGGCATCCCGGAGAAAAATGTTGAGTGCGTGCTCGTGGGGGAACGGTATGCGCTGGGACCGCGGCCCGGGACGCGTGGGACACTGGGTGCGGATATATCCCCACACTTTGCTGACGAATGATGATCAGGTATTTAAATTTTTTAATAATATTTATACGCATAGTACAACTAGCATGACGACTGCAGCGTCATTGTCACACTTAAATGTCTCCCTACAAAAATAAATATAAATATATTTAACATACACACACGGTCGTCTGTTCCAAAGGAAGACATCTTAATGCCTGTATTTTAGGTAGGTAACAGCCACGACTCGGGGCGGAAATCGAACCCACTAGCCTGAAGGGAAAAACACTTGCCATCACGTTTATTAGATATATAAACAGATAGAAGTTTTGTAAGATGTTTCTACTATATGAATTTTTAAACAATTTTAACTGTTGAAAATTCAGTGGGGCTAGCCCGGATTTGAATCCTGAAACTATCGTCCAAAATCAACCGTTGCAGTATTCTATTCACAAGGCTGAGAGATACGGTTCATAATATTATCATAGCGTAAATATTAACAATGATCCAACGCTTTTGTAGTGTAACGAAATACATATCATAGCCGCAGGCACAGACAAGGTCAATGTTACAATATTTATTTTTATTTACCTACTCTTTTCTGAATTCATATTTTTGTAGTGCGTATGTCTAGTGTATCAGAAGTGTATTCAATAAATAATACTTATAATACAAAATTATTTACTACAAAAAATATCAAAAAATACAATGTGTATTTAGGAATATAACTAATCGTAGCTTCTTAAGTTGGTTATTACTTTTAAGTATTTATACAATATTATAGTTATCATTTTCTATGCCAACAGAAGTGAAACTTTTGTCTTAACATTTCGATATGTTATGAAATTAAAAATAATTGTATTAGACAAAATTTTGAAAAAGTTTCCTTGTACTTCATTTAGGCTTAGGTACTTAATTAATTCCACACTCAAACATAAAATTTTGTAAGTTAGCTTAGTTATAGTTGTCATCGTAAAACAATGTTTTGTAGCATTAAATTTTTCTTTCTAAAATGTTACATGTTATCTAACATAAAAATATTTTTATGAGCTGTTGTTTATAAAGGTTTATATAAGGGCGTGTATTTAAAAACAGGAACTTAAATACTGATGATTTTTTCTATAATGTGTGTAAAAAGATGATTTATCGTTATTTTTAATATCACTTGTACGATTCTAGTTGCAAATAGAAGATACAAGAGAAAGTGTTGCTCAAGTGTCAAAATTACTGCGCGCTGCACGTGAAGTCTCGCGAGACGGCGGTCGGGACAAGCAAGTCCCGCGCGACGGTAGCTGCGATGCGTTTTTCGAAGCCGCACTTCGGAGAAAACTCGCTTGTGGTTCAAACTTTGAAGTGTGGCTACCACCTTTCTAATGTGTTCAGTGTTTTGTTAGTTAGCCTTAATAAATGCTTGCTCAAATTTGTGTCTTATTCATATGGGCTGATTATATACCCTACCATCTCTAGTGAATCGAACACCATATATTTTTTTTTATAAATTACACGTTCGGCTGTTCCTAAGGTAGGTAACTTAATGATTGTTTTTTAGGTAATAAACTAATAACCATACATATAAGTAAGTCACTCGATAAGTTTTGAGACAAGAATAAACTATACAAGATATTAACAATTTTTATTTAACATTTTATCTAAATACTCTCCTTCATTCTCTATGCAATGTCCCATTCGTCTGAACCAACTAATAAAACTCCCCGAACTAATGCCAAGAATCTTCTCGATGTCCGAGTAAGTAATTCGTGGATCTTCTCGCACTATTATTTCAGTATTCCACACATTTTCAGCAGTTACTGCCGTTTGTGGGCGACCACTTCTATGGTCATCTTCGAGGTTTGTTTTATCTCTTTTAAATTCACTGAACCATCTAAAAATAATAGCCAGGATTTCAATACTAGATATATACCTACTTTTACTAAAATCTCAAAACTGTTAATAATTCACTAATAAACTATATATTATATATGTATATAAGAAATTGATTATTGATTACCAAAAAATTGATAAAATATTTGTTTTTTGTCGAAGTCCATTACAATAAATTACTAAAAAATGATAGCAGCACCAATGCATTTCAACACTTCGAAGCAGCAATGCAGAGTCGCCTTTCCAATTTATAATTATGTAATGAAAACCCGAAACCGTAGTCCGTTAAACCTGTTAGTGGGTATTGTTCATTTATCAGTATTTCCCAGAACATTCCCGTCAGTCATGAAGCGCAATGGTGATTTGAGCGCACTATGTCTACAAACAGTAAAATCACATCGTTAACGACCACAGAGCCTAGCATTTTGGATTTCACACTCGCCAGCGAATGATACGTTGCGCTCGTTAGACCGGTCCACGGACCGAACCTTTGTGCTGTAAGTTAGACAAGATGGAATATTTAACTACATTGTACGATTAGTGCAAGTCGGTCTCTAAGCGTGGCCTGAAGATAAATAAATAATTTCATAAAGTTAAAATATTTATTTTATTTTTATCATTATTAGTACAAAAATATAGATTAATATAATTTAAATAATTTTGTTATACAGACTTATATGTATTATGAGCCGTGCGTATGAATAGCGCTGTTGCGGCTATTTTACGTTTTTACTTGGGAAAGTTTTGACGGATGTTTATTATTATTTCACACAATAACTACGGAACTGATTGCTATGAAATTTTTTATGTATGTAGCTAGAGATCCAGAATAATACAAAGGCTGCTTTTTATCACGACATTCCTACGGCATCGGAAGCTACGCGGGTAAAATCGCGAGCCGCTGTTAAGACAGATATAAACTATAGCTCTCAACTTTATGATGACACATATAAAGTTTACAATAACCGAAATACGACAAATACGTTCAGTAAAGTATAAAAAATAAATATAACAATTTACCAATTTATCAATAGATTATTCCAATTGAGTATTTATTCGTTACAAATAAAGACTATTTTTATTAATTACGAAATTTTATATATTGCGATTTTTAATTGAGATGTAATTTTTTATTCCATTAAAGTAACTTATCCAACAGTTTCAGTTAGAGATGTAATTGAAAGCATCGCGTTCGTATGAGCAGTACCGGTCAATAGAAAAACACAATGGCTTCAGAACAATGGCCATTCAAGGCTCTTAAACGCTGCTAGCCAAATGGAAATTTCAGCTCGACTACATGTCACTTATTTGATTTTACCTATATGGTACCGAATGGGGCAATTGTACATTTTTGTTGTCCATTTTAAAGGCGAAGTGCTATTTAATCTATTGCGTTTATTTGTGGATGTTCATATTTCATTTTATTTAGATATTTTGGTGATGTATGCAATAAATGTATGGAGAAGAGGTATTTGCACACGAGTGAGACGTTTACAGGATATTTCAACTGGTATGGTGGGAAGGCGTTTCGACTAATAACCTTGGGACACTACTCTTGACATATGGTAGATTTGAATATTCACTATAAATGCGATAGTAAGTTTGTTTGTTATGCTTTCACGCGAAAGCTACTTAACCGATCATCATGAACCTTAGTACACATATTTTTTTACTAAGCGGTTTTATTAAGCGGCGGGATGACTGTCGAAATCCAGGACCAATGAACCTTGTCAAATGTCACGAGGTAAGACAGGGGGATGTAATGTCCCCGAAACTGTTTACCAACGCGATGGAGGAATTCTTTAAGACTTTGGACTGGAGTAGACGAGGAATAAATGGTACTCTTCTCGAAGTTGTTCAGAATTATGTCTACCAAGGCTACACAATCCAACTAGGATGAAACAACTTCGAAAAGGAAACCGATAGGAGAATTCAGTTGGGCTGGACGGTATTTGGTAGGCTTCGTTGAGTCTTCGATTCGAAGATTCCGCAATGCTTAAAGATAAAAGTCTTCGAGCAGTGCCTCCTGTCTGTGTTGACATATGGCGCCGAGACGTGGACACTGACGACGAGATTAGTAAACAAAGTTAAAGTTACTCAATGTGCTAGGGAACGTGCTATGCTTGAGTCTCTCTCAATCAGAAATGAGAGTATTCGCGAGAGAACCAAAGTAATCGACATAACTCGTAAAATCAGCAAGTTAAAGTGGCAGTGGGCTGGTTACGTATGTCGGAGGATCGATGGCCGTTGGTGACGTGTCCTAGAGTGGAGACCACGTATCGGCAAACGCAGTATGGGGCGTCATCCGGCTCGCTGGACTGACGACTCACGCAAGGTTACCGGCGGAAGCTGGATGAGGATTTCGGAAAACCGGGATATTTGGCGTGAACTTGGGGAGCCCCATGTTTAGCAGTGTACTGCTATAGGCTGAAGCAAAGCGAAATAGTTCATGTCGGTATCCGACCTGCACTTGACCGATTTTGTAAACAGATACGATCATATCTTTATTACATGTCGTTTATGGCAATAAATCTCTTGCAGCTTGGCTAAAGCCAGCGTTTAGATTAAAGCGACGTTATTGAGCCGTACATCTTGCAGGTGCCGCCTGCGGCGTGACCGAGCGCGTAATTTATCCGTGTTTTCCCATTAAAGAGTTATTATTATATAATATGTGATATAAGTTCTGTAGTATTCAATTGCATTTTATAACAAAGGGCTCCAGTAGGGCAAACAATCAGGTAGAACGTGTGATGCCGAATCGAATTTCGAAAATAATCCCAACAAAACTTGGCGAGACGAATTAGGAAATGTTCAGTTAGCGTTCAATAGTACTAAGTCTACAGTAACTTAATTAAGTATACTTAAGTATTTATTTGTAGTCTCTAGAAATGTATTAGGAATTAGGATATTCTATTTGGTTGCCATAAAACTTTAACTTTAAAATTGTCTTGGGTCCGTTTGGTTATTCGTTTAATTTCATTGGAATTTCTCCTTTTTTTTTATTCTTAAAATTTTTCGAAGTTTCTAAGTGCATATTTTTTATGGATGCTTCAATCTTCAATTTTGTTTTTAATTACATACTTTAATAAAAAAAATATGAAGTTAGTATTTTTGTAAATTTACATACTAGCATATCGAATATAGTGAATTAATAAAAATTGGTACCATCAAACTAAAAGAATGAGAGAAAAAAGGATTTCTAAGTTTGTGTAAGTATTCTGATAAGTACCGTATTGCATATTTAACTGCTTAGAACATCGTGAGGTAGAATTCCTCATTTATTATTCTCAAATAATATACAAACATAAATCGCCGTTGCGTAACTAGTGCGCTTAGATTATTAATATGTAATTTAGCTAACAGAGGAATGGCAAATCAGTATGCAAAGAATTCCCCTGTGCCGTGTCCAGTGTACTTGTCATCTAACTGTATTCAGTCACCTAACTACTGCCTACGTTCACATAAATTCTAAACTAACTTGTATAAATTGCAAGTCCATTTGTCAACCCGATGATATTACTGACTTTGTAATGAATATAGGTATGTTTGCAGTAGAGTTTATTAAAGTTTGAATGGATTGTTAACTTTTTAATTGCTTGAGTCAAATATATTGACATATTTTTCTTTTGTTGATTTGTTTCCTTGACGACTGTCATGTATTGGAGGTGAATAACAGTGATATCGTAGAGCTTGCAGAAGAGCTTCGCTTTCTTGATTTTTCTTTTGTTTTTGCATTCGAACCACGCTGGAAGAAAAGATGCAAATCACTTTCGCTAACAATATGCTATTTGCTATATTTTTTTTTTATAGACATGATACAGGAGATTTTGTGAGTATTTTTTCTCCATGGAACGTAATTCCGCATTTTAGATTCAATTTATATGAGAAAAATTGTTTCGCTTTATGAATATAATTCTGAAACGAATTATACTCATTAAGCGAGGTTGCACATACATTTATAGATGAATATTAGAAATAATACTAATATTAATACAAAAAAATATGTATGTACTTATTATTTAAGAAGATATACTTAACGATGCGCCGAGTTAATGGGTAGTGAGCGCCATCTGTAATTTTCACTTGCAAGCTTGTAGCGTAACGTAATTGTTAGCAACTAGCGACAGATGCCGGTTATGGAAATCAATTTAAATATCTTACAATTTTATCTTAAATTTTTAAGATTTTATTTTATCAATAAATTAATTAATTACATTTTAAGTAAATATAAATCTGCAATTTATAAAAATGAATTAAATTAGACTCGTATAATGCTATAATTCTCTCTGCTCAACTGCGTTCAAGTTATCCCAGCGTTGCACTATGCGCCAACACATTTTGAAAAAGTAAGTTGACACATCCAGCGCAGTGAAGTGAGCATAATTGTTACCATCTATGAGTTTTACCCATGTCTACTAGCTAACTTCAAGGTGGTTTTTTTGTGACGGTGTGCGCGCTCAACGTTAAAATTTAGTCCCATAATTTTTCCCTAACGCGCCAAAAGAAGTATACTTCAATAAAATATTAGATTGGACTGGCGATACCTAAGGTAAACGGTAAGGTAATAATAATAAAAAAGAAAACGCTATTTAGATTCGTTATATTAATACCATTACACATTTTTTAATACGAAGATCGATATAATATTTTCTATGCCAACAATGCATATATTTAAATTATTTTGAAGCTTGTGTAAGATTTTTGATCAGATTTTCACAAACCTATTATTGAGATCCTTAATTAATATTGAGTGTTCTTTTCTGTTATTATTAAAACATTACTGTTGTTTTGGTATAAATTTATAATTTAAGTAACTAAGGTATGGCAAGGAACATACCAACATCATATCTAAAAACGACATTTCTAAAGCGCCATTTTGCCGTGAAATTATTAATTTCGTATTCCGTAATAACTAGGCGACACATCGGCACACATCGGCGACCGCGACAATTGAATGAGCGACCGGACGGCGCGTTCGGCCGAGCAATCCATTATGCAGATTGCTAGCCCGATTGCGGCATTGTCGCTGGCTCGGTGTGCCTATTACGTAGCAATGCAACGCCCCGTACGCGGACGATTCATTTTATGGATATGCGATGGATTAACGATTGATTGATGACTCGATTGAACTCAATCGAAACCGACTTCAAATAGAACGGTCTTAATGCAGAAAAGTTGCAATGACGATCGCTCATTTTGGCATTCTCTACTTTAGAGTAGTTCTTAACTTTTTGTTCTCTACATCTATAATACATATCCCCACTATTTATTTATTTTGTTCATTATAACACTTTATTATACATACATACATACATACATAATAATCACGCCTCTTTCCCATAGGGGTAGGCAGAGACCACTTCTTTCCACTTGCTACGATCCTTACATACATGTTTTGCTTCGTCCACTTTCATTATTCCTTTCATACATGCTCTTCGGTTTAGGGTACTCTTGACCTGGCCTTTTTTCAAGACGTCCCTGATTTGATCCTTAAACGTCCGCCTAGGTCTACCCCTTCCCGCACTTTCATTCACACTCGCCTTATACACTTTTTTCGTCAACCGTTCTTCATTCATTCTCTCGACATGACCAAACCATCTCAGCATACCTTTCTCAATTTTTGTCACTACATCTTCTTTCAGACCACAACGTTTCCTTATCTCACTATTTCTTATCCTGTCACTCAGTTTAACTCCTATCATACTTCTTAACGCTCTCATCTCAACTGCATTTATTCTGCTTTCATGTTTCTTCTGCCATACCCAACTTTCACTTCCGTACATGAGTGTCGGCACTAACACCCCCTCATGAACAGCCAAACGAGCCTTGTTAGACACCTTCCGACTCCTCATAAAGGAGTGCAAAGCTCCATTCACCATGTTTCCTGCATTCACTCTTCTTTCAATATCACTCTCACACTTTCCATCTTTTGTAAACTTTGAACCCAGATACACAAACTCATTCACCTGTTCAATTTGTACATCTCCAATCACGATATTGCAATCTGTCACTGCCTCCTCTCTTTCAAACACCATCACTTTCGTCTTCTTTACATTCATCTTCATTCCCTTTCTAACAAAAGCTCCATTCATAGCAGTTACCATCTCCTGCAACTCCTCGGCCGAAGACGCAAGTAATACTTGGTCATCAGCATAGAGAAAACATTTGACGAGTAACTCATTCATTCTCAACCCGCTTTCATTCTCTTTTAAATCTGTCAAGCAATTGTCCATGAACAGGTTAAACAGCCACGGTGACGCTACACATCCCTGTCTAACACCTTTTTCGATATTGAACCATTCAGTTATTATACACCACAAAAATATATTGGGAGTTATTTTGCTTCTTTTATGTTAATGGTAATTAATTCCATAGCTTTATTGCCTGAACAGTGAAAAAATGACCTAAAAATATAGTTTTATGGTGAGGCAATTTTAGCATTAATCTTCTTGAAGATCTTAAAGAGAAATCATCTCCAAGAAATTCAAATTTTTATTTGATTAAGGACGGTGCCCAATTAACGCACAGTAGGGACAGAAGAGACAAATTGTACCTATATAGTTTTTTATTATGGACATTTTTGTTTGCAATAGGAATGGTTTTGCATCCCGATATGCGAAAAAGTAGTAAAAGGATCGCAAAGTAAATTTCACCGGGCTGGTTGCTTGCAGCTTTAGATTTAGATTTAAGATTTAGATAAAGAGAATGCCTTTTATTATACGGTGATCCTGATCTAAATTATCTTATTTTCTGTTGTCTACAGCAAAATTGCCCTTCATTCAACTTTTCATTACTTCGTTCATCTATGTATAGTTCTTTGAATCCACGCACCAGTATATGAATCATTTCTACTTATTCATGTGTCGAAGTCGGTACTTGAATAATAATAAATAATTATTATTGACAGTATACACTTCTCTATAAATAAACGAATTTTATAATTACAAAATTAATTTACAATTTCTTTTTTGTTCTACAAATTTTTAAATACTTCAATAATCAGTAATCAGTGTAGTTATTATTTTAAAAACTTTTGTTCATAATATGACAATTTTGAAGCGGTTTGTATTAAAACTAATGTTATTAAACCTTTAGGGCCACAGCAAATTAATTTTTGACTACGATTGAAACTTTTTAACAAGTTTAGAAAATTTTTGTGTTCACTTTCTTTGAAGGCTGTTGCTGCTATTCATTCGACAATCGTATGAATAAGAAAATAATTATTCGTACGATTATTTAAAAAAAAATGTATATTATTTATATGATAATCGTAGAATAATAAATAATAATTATTAAATTTATTCAAAAATCAAGAAATAAATTAATATTTCTTACTTAAAAGCTAGCAATAAAAAAATAATTACTATATTTTTGGGGGTCAATTGTCGCTCGCGTCCGTAGGCTTTATCCACGAGACCCTACACATGACCCCTGGGTGGTGCTAAAGAGCGACATTCTTTCCGGTGGTAGGCTTCGGCCGTGGCTGGTCACCACCCTCTAGGTATAAATCAATGTGCCAAGCGTTCGCGCGTTCCACCCTGCTAACCTTGAGTAGCCCTTTGGAAGGTGGGTCTACGTAGTTGCGGCTACCGGCGTGCCGCACCCAGGCTCACAGTGTTGCCGCCCGCGGTGCCTAGTTCTGGAGAGCAGCGGGATCCGGAGAAACGGTTTTCCGCTGGCCGCCCGCCGATAGTAGGGAGCCCAATTGCAGACTAGCCACCTGCGAAAGGCTGCTCCGCCATCGCGCGCATAATCCCAGGGTTGCTTCTGTCGGGCCGGTTGGCAACCGGATGAGAGGCCTCGACAGCCGACACTGGGGGGGTCCGGGCGTCCCCGCGGTCTCCAAACTAGGTTTTTCCCCACCGGGCGGCAGCATTGTGACTTCTGGTGGAGTCTGGCTGGCGCCTCATGTAACTGCCACTTCGCAGCAGTACAAACTTTCTCCCGAAACCTTGGATCTGATGAGGCGGAGGCGTGGAATGGCAGAATCGTTTCGATCGATCCGAGAAGAGGTTGAGAAATTTTATGGACTGCTGTACTCGTAAGACTAATGACACTGAAGATTCACGTGTACCATTGTTAGATATCGATGTTAGTGAGATTAGTGCGGCACTTGGGCAGCTTAAAAATGGAATGGCTCCGACGGATGACGCAATTACAACTGAGCTCCTTAAGGCCGCGAGACGACCTGTTCTAAAAGCCTAAGTCTAGCTCTTTAATGTCGTCGACCAGTGGGGTACCACGCCGGAGGCGTGAAAAAAATTAGGCGTAAAAAAAGGTAAATATTAATAAACCTATAAGTAAAGTTACTCATCAGTTATTTAATTATTTACACGTCGTCTGGACACCCTAGCAGCTAGCTGCACTTACGACACAAAACAGGTAGTTTACCTACGTCCAAACGCTGCCACGTGTTACCAGGGTAGCAGGATGAACAAGCATGATCCAATCCCCCTTTATACTTTAATCCTGGCTTAGGATAGGCAAAAATATTAAGATATTTTACTGCTTTAAGCAATAAATTTGTTGACTAGGTAAATGATGTGAACTTTGGCAATATTTAAATGTGTACAAGCGGCACAGTACAACACCTGTGCACGCGCCGCCGGCATGAGTGGAAAAGTGTCCCCGCTTTATTTATTTGAATAGAAATTTATGGAAATTTGGTCAAACATTAAGTACCTATTTTTTTACATACTTTGGATGAGAATCATGTACCGAGTATTCTCCTTAATTAATATTGATAGTAATTCACCAGTCACCTGTATATTAATATATATTTTAATCACATTCATATTTATTAACTCACCTACTTTTCTAACGCCGTCATTCAAAATACAAAATTCAAATTACAACAACTTTTGATAGAGTAAAGCGATTTTGATGAAATGAAGACTAATAGTTCAAGATCCCAGGGCCGCCAGACGTCACGTATTTTCTGACGGATGAAATGTGGACGATTGAGTAGTGTTAGTATGTACTTTGATCGTATGCCTACCTGCTAGCTTGGTCAAACGGCCAATTTCCAGGTATCAGGTAATCAAGGTACATAAAAACATTACTTACTTCACGTAAATTCTCATGGCTGATTTTCATATATGTTTCCGAGTGTATAGTTAAAAATAAATTGTCAATACTCCCAGACACTTTCCGTCGGCCATATTGCTTGGCAGACGCTTTAAAGGTCTCAAAATATAGTAATTAGTTAACTTCACATAAATTCTGACGCTCCATTTTTATATATGTTCATCCGACAACTATTTTAAAACTTTTGACAAGAAAACAGACCGATCCAAGGGGCCAATCATCCCCTAAACTAAATTTTAATATCTCTGTGAGCGGGAGCGCGAGAGCATTATCTACGCGCATGAGACTGAGTGATATAGCTAGCCCGACGAAACTGTTGCCAAAAGCTCACTTTTACAAGGTGGTAAGTTACTGGCATCAAAGATTCTTAAATTCTTTCGATTGAATTCTTCAGTTATATCAGATACCATGTATGTATTAATAAACAACTGTAGTCTGGCAGCATCTACATCAATTTTTCCAGGAACGTTGTAAACATCACATATAAATTTTTGTATTATGTTGAATACACGTTCTTCTTCATCTACATAACCAACAAAATCCAACGTACCAAAACGGTGAAATGCTTGTGGGTACTCTTCATTTTTCTTCAAAACATTAAACGGCTTTTGCTTGCACTTTTTGAATAATGCTGGATTAAATTAAATTTACTTGTCAACAAAAGTTCTAAAAATTATAAAATATCTGTTCAAGTAATTTTCATAGCCTTAACAGCGCAGTCGGTCTCACTCAGTCTCATGCGCGTAGATAATGCTCTCGCGCTTCCGCTCACAGAGATATTAAAATTTAGTTTAGGGGATGATTGGCCCCTTGGATCGGTCTGTTTTCTTGTCAAAAGTTTTAAAATAGTTGTCGGATGAACATTTATAAAAATGGAGCGTCAGAATTTACGTGAAGTTAACTAATTATTATATTTTGAGACCTTTAAAGCGTCTGCTAAGCAATATGGCCGACGGAAAGTGTCTGGGAGTATTGACAATTTATTTTTAACTATACACTCGGAAACATATATGAAAATCAGCCATGAGAATTTACGTGAAGTAAGTAATGTTTTTATGTACCTTGATTACCTGATACCTGGAAATTGGCCGTTTGACCAAGCTAGCAGGTAGGCATATGATCATAGTACATACTAACACTACTCAATGGTCCACATTTCATCCGTCAGAAAATACGTGACGTCTGGCGGCCCTGGGATCTTGCTCTATAAATGTTACCTCGAGACACGGTTTATGATTTTAATGTTGGTTTATTAACCCACACTTATTGTTAGAGCTTTAGCTAGCTGTGATGCACGTTCAAACATACGGACAGACAACGGGCATACATTTCTAAAAATGTTACAAATGTATGTCTACAATTTGTGTTTTAATCCCTATGAAGAAAAAAAAACGTGAATTTTACAATTTTATTATATGTATGTTAGATTTAAAATGCAAGATGGCAAGCATACTGTACAATTATTATTTTGGTTTAAAGTTATGATCGACCTGTTAAGATTATGTAACAAAAATAATATGTAAAAAGCACAATTATTATTAATAAGAATCTCGTGTTCACTATTTTAAAATAAGTGTAGTACTTCTAAGTACTCGTATATTATTCAGTGAATTTTTAGCGAGTAGTGCGAATGTATTTTGACAAATTCTTGATGATTCGATGATGGGACGAGACTCTGTGGCTTCATTTAATTTGCTATAATAGAATTGATCATTGTGGAAGTCGTCTTGAATTCGTAGATGACGCAAGGAGCAAACAATGCTCTGTTACGATTTGTATATACTATGCAATGGTACGATATGTTGATATTGATATGGCGTCTGAATTGAATTGAACTTAACCAGTCTGTAAATATCAGATTGCAGGGCATAGTTCTCTTCTCCATGTAGGAGAAGGGTTGGAGCTTTATTTGCCACGAAGCATGCTTCACTGCGAGTTAACAATATCGCTTCAGCCAATAGAAATACTTGAAAGAGTGTTGGCGGTACTTTCGAAATTCCCTTGTGCACTCAAGGGAATTTCATCGACGAATTGTTTAATCACTTCTTAACTTAAAACATGAAATATGGGTATATGATCTCAAAAGTCTAGTTAATATAATTTTAAATGATATTTTTTTAATATTAGATGAAAATATGATGAGGAGAAAACGGTTAAAATAGATGAATTTTAAAATGAATTAAATTGCTAAATTTAAAATGCACATTAAATATTTAATTATCTAGCGATTATAAAGTCATAATGAATTTTTAGCGTCGACCCCTGTTACGGATTTAGTTTACCCCGTTCCCGCGGCAGACCGCAATGGAGGTCATGAATATGTAATTATTTCTCCGCTATTAATATTTTTACCAGCTCCCGTAGCGTTGATTGCCTCTTGAATTTATTATCTAACTCCACGATAGCCCATTCTCGTATTTATTAAGACCACCTGCCACGCGAACGCACCTCTCTGAGTGAATTATGGGAGGAGGATTGCGCTGATAGAATATTTTATTTTACTTGTTTCGCTTTGTTTATGGTTGAAAAATTAGTATTTTGAATCTGATACTGTAATCCGAGGCTTGAACTCAAGCCTCGAATTGGACGATTACGGTTGTTAGCGCTGATCTGATTGTTTTTTGTCCAAGATAATTTATTAATATCTACTGACATAGTTTATCAAAAGCAAAATAATAAAAACGAGATTGATGTTTATTAACAATAATAATTAAGATATTATTATAGACTCAAAAATAATACAAGGAGAGTTGGTATCAGAAATACTGTTTTAATCATTGTAAAAGTGTATTTATATCAAGATTTTTCTGTACGTTCTGTTTTAGATTATACAAATGGAATATCCAATAGTTATTTTCGCCGCTGAAACGGCAAATGGAAGGCCAGTTTCAGCGTATTGGCGCTGATTGCAAATGTTTGCAGTTATTAGATAAACAGCACGCTTGTATGCGGATTGCTCTCATTATTGAAATGAGGTCGCTAATATGAATCAAACTGTTAAAATCACGCTTTGCCGAATATGTATGTATTATTTGTTGTATGTGATTTCACACCTTTACATATACAATAGAATTACATATGCTGAACGGTATTTCAGAGGGTCGTATATCATATACATTAAATACTTCTTTGAAGTCTGTTTGCCTTTCTTTACACACATAACATAAAAACTATGCAGACTTTGCTTTGAATATTTTTACATGAGCAAATAAATAAATCCGGATATTTTCATTATCTTTATATATATAATTCTTCTGTGCGTGTGTATGTGACTGAACTCATCCTAAACGGTAGGACCGATTTTGATGATATTTTTTGTGTGTTCAAGTAGATTTGAAAATGGTTTAATCTTTTAAAGTGACATTTCGGTCTACTATATATTTTTTTATAATAATTTTCTACTTATAAGTTGTCTTGGAATGTTTTACATTGAATCTGGCAGAAAGCGCTGCGATCGCGGTGTCGAATACTTAATTTATTTTTATTTTACTTCCACTTTGTTCCGATAGTTGGTGCTGCGATCACATTCACGAGAATTTCGTAACTTTGTTAAAATAAATCGCGTGCTAATTGAAATATTACATTCAGATGTAATCAGTGTGCGAAGGGTTTAGAAGTGAAGATAAAAAAATCTAATATGAATTGTGAAAATTCGGTGCGGTATTGAAATGAGTATCTACATTATATGATTTTCTATCAAATTTACACGTGCTTTGATTAACAATTATCCTAACCTATAAATTTATTTGTGTAGTTAATTGATTTAATAACAAATTTTTAAAATTGTTTTTAATTTAAATCGTTACAAATAGAAATTATTAAATAAAATAAAATAAAAGAAATGAAACTATACATTATTTATCTAAAATTTTGGTACAATTCATCGTTTCAATCCTGTTACTTAATTAAAATTTTATCTTAAAGAAGTTACTTATATTAGTTGTGTATTTTTTTTAAGTATTAGATCAAGTTGCAAACATACGTACAAACAAAAATGTAGAGCAACACAATCAACGTATTCGTGCTAATACATTAAGACAACGAGAGGCACGTCAACGAGCGACCGACGCACACAGAGAACATTAGAACAGCGGATGCAAGATCATACTAATTGATCCATGGTCCGTGTGGTACTCTAAGCATGACATTATTACATATGTATGGTCAATGGAAAATGTACGAAGCGTTTTATAAAACCATTTATAACCGATACTATCACCAATATCGATGGTTATCCATCTTACTATTATTTGATAACATGTTTCCTCATATTTCTTTATATTGATAACATGTTTTCCGTCTGAAGCATCTGATTTGTGGAATAAATATTAAGACTCAATGAGTGGGGAGATTTTGCATCGCATTGGAATTACTCATCAAAATCCCAATATCAAATTTTCGGCCGACATATATAACAAGGTATTAATAAAGATTGAGGTTATTTGTAGTCTTTTTTCAAACATGCCGCCCGTCCATTACGACATGCCAGCGCCGAACCGCCTAGCAGCAGATATCATCAACAGCGATGTTCAACTTGAACAATAGTTTGATATGACCTCTTTGGCTAATTTTATTGCTGATAATGAACAACTGCTCACTGCTGAACAGTGAAATGTATATGATCAAATCAATTTATCGATTTCAGCACGACGACGAAGATGGATTCTTTTTTGAAGTGAAACTTCTTTATCGGGGTTGGAAAGATTTTTTCGTTACGCGCCATCTTGCGTTACGCGCCATCTTGTTCTTGATTATTGCGTATTTCAGTCGTTTTTCAATAAACACATGCGCAAGGAAGATTCCGAGTGGTAGTAGATGAAATCCTATATATATAAATAAATAGTTAAACTAAATAAATCAAATATCAAATTTTGAATGCTACAAAATGTGGCTCTCGCAGGGTTTTGAACTTGCAGCTCTCGAGCGATATACGAAATTCAATTCGCGTTGGCAGCCACTGCGCTAGCAATCTCTAAGATTCTTGAGTGAAATTAAGTATCACTATATAGAAGTTTGCAGTTATTGTATGATGTATTCTATAGTGAGTAGGTAATTCGAATATAAATATGTCCGAACGCAAACACAGGACTCATATAATTACGATCGTATAAAAAGTAAACTGTTTTTATTATAAGTTTCACTTCCTACGAGTGTACGCTCCCTGATTAAACAAAATGATTTGAAATGATTAAAAATGATTAATTTTTTAATCATTTTTAATCATATTGAATCATTTCTAATCATAAAATAGCTTTGTGAATTTCTGTCACCTCTTATGATTTAAAATGATTCAGTTAGGATTAAAAAATTTTAATCATATTGAATCATTTCTAATCATAAAATACTTTGTGAATTTCTGTCACCTCTTATGATTTGAGAAAAATGATTTGAGATGATTAAAAAATTTTTAATCATTTTAAATAATTTCCGATCATATTTTAATAATCAAAAATGATTGAAATGATTAAAAATTTTTAATCATTTTTAATCATTTTCAATCATATTTTAATGATTTAAAATGATTTAAAATGATTAAAATTTTTAATCATTTTAAATCATTTTGTTTAATCAGTGCTAGTACACGCAATTTAATTTTTTTTTTGGATTCACTATGTGGCACTGGCAAGACATTCCTCATCTCACTGATACTTGCGCGCATTCGGTCACAGAATCATATTGCATTAGTAATTGCTTAATGAAGCGTTGCAGCAATCTTACTTGATGGTTGGTGGACTGTGCATTAGCACTTAAATTACCTTTGAATATTCGTACAAATCCCAGCGCAATGTGTAACAGCATTCAGGCATAGCTGAAGTTTTGAGAAAATGCAAAATTATTATCTGGATGATTGCACGATGGTCCACAAGTATTCACTTGAATCTCTCTACAGGAAATTGAAATATATTAAAAATAATACTAGGTTTTTTGGTGGTGCTCTATTGCTGCTGCCTGGTGATTGCAGACAGATATTGCCCGTTATCATTGTCATCATACATGGCGAAGTGTCAGAAAATTGTGCTTAACCATAAATATGCATGTCCAACTTCAATACGATTCATTGGAATCGTTATTCTCTGAACAGTTGTTAGAAATTGGCAATGGCAAATTCAATGAAAATACGAAATATATCCGACTCCCAGAAAAAGTATCTTTCCAGATTTACAAAATAACTATACTAATCATGTATGGCTAAGTAGCCATGAGTGAGCTATTTTAGTCGCAAAAAATTTAGATGTTGACGGCATCAATTTAAGTTTAGAAAAAAATTATATTAGAAACCTCAATATCATTTTTAAAGACCTATCCATAGATACCCCACGTATTGGTATAATGAAAAAAAAGTTTTTGAATTTCAGTTCTAAGTATGGGGAACTTCCAAAATTTATTGTTTTTTTTTCTATTTTTGTGTTAAAATCCTAATGCGGTTCACAGAATACATCTATTTACCAAGTTTCAACAGTATAGTACTTATAGTTTCGGAAAAAAGTGGCTGTGACATACGGACGGACAGACAGACAGACATGACGAATCCATAAGGGTTCCGTTTTTTGCCATTTGGCTACGGAACCCTAAAAATCATGGGAAATATATTTAAGGCCACTATTTTGGACGGATAATTTCAAGATGAAGTTGTTGTACTTCAAGCACGGATCCCAATAATTCCTTCAGACTCACTTATCACATTCAAATGTTTTTTGCAATTTCCAATTCGTTTGGAATTTGCTATGACCATAAATAAGTCACAAGGTCAAAAAATGACAATTTGTAGCTTAGATTTAGAAAATCCATGCTTTTCGGATGGCCAATATAATGTGTGTTCGAGGGTTGGCAAGCCATCGAATTTGTTTGTTTATGCCCCTCAACGATTAATCAAAAATATTAAAGTTAAACATCCAATGGCATTACGACAAATTTATTTTTTGTACATTAAAAAAAATACAGCTGCTATGAAACTAGCTTGAGTATTATCTTTTTTACCCTTTAATTAAAACAAGTTTAAGTTTGTATTCAACATTGCTTCTATATTTAACTTAGCTCATAGTTTATCGTTTGGTTGAATTGTGGTAACTGTATACGTCATAGAAATGTTACGTATTTCAAATATCTGTGGTACACGTGATGACGTCAGGTATTGTAATAAACTTTTTTATACCTTATTTTAAAATGTTCATCAAAACGATTCAGATTGTTACAACTTATTAAAAAAAGTTTGATATTTTCGGATTTAAGACGTGTGTGCAGTACAATGTCTGTCGGGTCCGCTTGTAGGTAATAAATCTCAAATCAGTTACAGACTCGATATAAAAAAGTCATATTAGTCGTTGGTATGTATGTTTTTGACAGTCACCTATTTATATTTTTTTACTCTATTATTTTATTACTCGGTAGAATAAACTCGTATACCACAAGGTAGGTTCAGATAGACAGCAATAGTATAAACGGGCGGCCCTATCACTCGCAGCTTGATACACCTGCGCCATTGTTTCATGTTTAATTAGGCGCGAACAAATACGTGCGCTGAGCAAATGCCCCGCGGTGCAAATCCTTTGTCCTTTGTGATGAAATTCACAACTTTCTTGCGTCCGCAAACCAACGACTTTGAGACCTCACTCTAAAACGTTTCTGTTTAGATAATTTACTGTAGACTCGCCTTTATACTAGTTCTCATGAAGATACACTTGATAAATATATAAATAAATAATAAAACCGGGTTATCTCCGACTTAATCTTATACACTAGTCAGTTTTAAGAATATAACTAACTAGCGTCTTGCCTGTAAGAATTTTTTTCCGAGTAAATTTCGGTTTGTTTACAAGAAAGTTTGTAACCTTGTAGTAACGAATGTTTAAAAATTCAATTTTAAGTCTTTTAGTCTTGTTTCATACTTTTTATTTGATCTGACGGCGTTGTCATCTACTTGTAATTTCTTGGGATTCAAACAATATAAGATATAGATTTAAACTTTGAAACTTATATCTTTTTCATTATTAAAAAGCTACTTTATCCAAATATTTTTTAGTAGTGGTAAAGTAACTATACATTTTAATACGGTTCCAACAGGAACGGACGTGTAGGTAGTCTGTATTACTTTTTAAAAAAATGGTTGTCTGTAAAGTCAGTTTACGGACGATAATTTTAGTTGCATGATAACGTCATAAGAAAACATGATAAAAAACAAATTTAGACTAAACTGTATGGACTGTAGTCCTTCACGACGGTGACTACAGTCCATACAGGACCACCAGTCCACCGGTCGTCATATACCTACATAATCGAAAACTGAAACCAAAAATGTAATTTACTTTTTTTTTGTCTGTCTGTCTGTATCTTGGTCGCGCATCAGCCTGAACTTACTTAATGAATTTGAATGATCCTCCGAATGATTTGAGTTCATACTGCGACCTAGGTAGGATACTTTTATTCCGAATTAAGATATAGTTCCTGTGTGAGATTGGAGGACTTTTAATATAAAAATCAAAATAATTATAAAAATTCAATCTGCAAAGATAATATCTTTTATACGAGTGTATCTTTTCAATCAATCAGACATGTATTAAATGGCAACAGAGCTAATATTACAGTTTTATTGTATGTGCTATATATTCTAAATGGTTATATAATAATATTTATTCTAGAGCTGTTTGAAATTTGGATTTAATTAACGGTCTGCTTGTTTAGGTTCAATCCCATCAGCAATAAGATATTTCTTAAAACACTAGATGTTAGTTTTGGATGTATTCTTAATGATTAAATAAATATTATATTAAACCAAAGATAATTTAATTTCTCGTATTTCTTTATAGTAGCAGTTCGGTAAAAAACATTTTGACAAATCAAAAACGGTGAATCTTTCTGTAGAACTCTTGATGTTTTAAGCTTTGTGGTTTATTTGGGCGACTGTAATTTAAAGTGTGCACGTTAAATGTGCTTAAAAATTTAAGTATCTTGTGCTAGGTGACAAATGTATTTCAAGAAATAAAAAATGATTACCAGGACATGTAACTTAGCAGCGTCAAACTAGAATCTATTTTGAGGTTGATAATGACTAGTAAACACTAGTTGTCGTCTCACTGCGAGTGAAAGGGCTGCACTGCGCTCTGCGCAGAGGACCAGAGCGGTGAGGGTGATCCGGGTACCGTACGGTAACGTGGGCTGCAGCTACTGATCTAGCCGGTGACCCCCCGTGGGAGCTCGTGGCGGACGTTTTTGCCGAGACTATTCATACGTCTCGGGTAGGAGGGCTCTTGGTGAGAACCCCTCGTTGGACGGGATCATACGGGCGCGTCGGATAGGGCAGGAAGCGGTAATGTGGAGGTGGGGGGAGGACCTGGCGGAGCAGCCGTATGGCACACGCGTAACGGCTACCCTGCAGCCGGTCCTTGAGCGGGAGATACGCCGAAAACGCAAGACCCTCACCTCCCGTCTGATACAGGTTTTCACCGAGCACGGTTGCATTGGTGACTACCTGTGTCGGACGTCCCACAGGGAGCCGACGACTGAATGTCACGATTGTGGCGCGGCGGTGAACTCTGCCCAGCACACCCTCGAGGTGTGCCCGAGATGGGCGGCGCTGCGTCAAGGTCTGACGTCGGTGATAAATATCCATTTTTACTCTTTTGTTGACAGCGTTTTTTTGTTTATAAACACAGTAATTATTAAGAAAGAAAATACCACGTGATCTTATTAGGATTTACTGAGCAATATTTATGCTATCAAACAAACAATAGACTAACGATAGACCGTAGGTACCACTGACTCATATTTTAGTTACATTTCACTCGAAAATCGTTGTCCTTCGTGGAATCATTTAATAGAGAATTAAAGAACTATTTCAAAATTGTATGTGCTGTACTGTATACGAAATAATACTCGAATTAGAATAGAGTGCCGGATGAAGCTATTTTAGTTTGTGGAGCCCAACCGATCCCTCCGGCTACTCACTGAAAGCTTTGTGAATTTAACTTGCGTTTCAAAAGTAAACCCAACTAATTGAAATGTATATTTGAAATAACATGTTTGGCTTACCTGCAAGTTTTTTATTTGTGTGTTTCGTTTGTTCTATATTTTACGTTGCAATGTATTAGTTCACTGTGTAGTTAATATGGCAACTGGATTCAGCTTATATATATCTCACGCCATGTAACTTGAGATTTCAAACTATTGTTGTCGTTGTTATATATAGTTATGTACATAATAAAGATATTAAAGTTGACTCTAACTATTATCCTTAAATAATAAATGATGAAACATGCGTTAATTTTTTTGACATATTTTCAGTTTATAAGTGTAGAGGTACAAAGCAGAGGTAAATCGAGAAATTAAATATTTAGTACAATAGCGTTATAGGATTTCTAATATCGGCAAATGAGAATATTTATAAGTTATAATAAAATCTCTATGCGTCATCAATATATAAACGTTGTCATAAAATCTGTATATGTTACTTAAAACTAACGCCGGCAAGTGTTTCATATGAATCTCAGTGACTTCAACAATAAGATACTATTATATATTAATGTTTTTTTACGTTTTAGACGCCACTAGCTGATAAACTAGGGTACAGAAGCTATATACCAGATGCCTAAGACCTTTTTTTTTTGCTGATCAACGATTAATATGGTGCGAAGGCAACTGACCAGATGTTTGAGACCTTTTTCTTGCCGGCTGACGCCAGCGTTCAACACTAGGGTATAAAAGTGGTTGCCCACATGCTTGGGCCCTCTCCCCCGATAGGTACAGTACACGACACCACACACCACACTACACAAAGACACCGTCTCCGCCGACGGAGACGAGGAGCTAGGTTTTCAAAGGCTCACACGTGCTTAGGCACGTAGATCGTTCGTTTTCTCGCGCTTTTTTTTATGGTACTATATATATAATTCAAAATCAAATATATATACAATTCTTTTTTTTTTTACATGCTACGCTTATATGCTACTCTATAATTTCACACCCACCACAAATTGGGAATCAGCCTTGTAATTTATGCTTAGCTATTACTCTTTGTGCGTTTTACCGGTTTGTCTTACAGCACCAGCCCCCAGCTGTGCGACCACATCCTCAATGACGGCCATGTCTCTATGATGAATTGCCATCTTGAGGGTGTGCTCGAGAATTTCTTTTATAGTGGCCTCCGCCGTCCTCCCCACGGATCGGCTGATTGCGTCATCCCTGTCGTCGGCGTAGTAGACACAGGTCTTGGTGTGCCTACTCACCGCGACCACCGCATACGAGACGCTGTTGTGTATTCGCTTATTATATATTTATTATTATTTCTCGCGCTTTGAATAGCGCAGCCTCTCAAGACCGGCCAACCGACGTCGTCGTCCCAAGCCGAGGCGCTTTCTCACTAGGAGACACTCTTAGGGCGAACGACCTTCCGGGCCCTCCTCGACGGGGCTTCCAGTTACAAGGCTGAATCCCAGTATTCGGCCCTCCGCTCGGTGACGCTGTAAAGGCCAATAAACGCAACAGCATAAGCCCTTTCGAATAAAATAAAAGCTTGGGCCCTTTTCCTGACCGGTAGACGCTCAGAATCATATTATGTCGCTAGTGTTCGTTAATATTTCGGTCGTAAAGTCATTGTTTTAATTTAAATAGTTTATCAGTGGTTAATTGTTTTCTTTGTGATGTTAATCGATATTGTAATCGATAAGTAAATTGTAATATCTTGATAATTAAAATGAAATGTTAAAAGGATATTTTGTGTTTGTCTTTTTCTAATATCACTTCTGGTCCATAAAAATACGTATACAAACAATCTATTGTTTACACAATCGACAATCTATATCTTCTAACAACCGTGAAATTGGAAACTGTAATTAAATATTACATCATTGCCACAGATCACTTATGAATTACTTTAGGTACCCACAATAGCTAACAAATCACTAGATTCAAACTCTTTTATTCTATAGTCGACTGATATTTGAATAAGCCTTACGTTATAAAATATATTTACATTACCAATACACGAAAGTGAGCCGGCAATTGATTACTGAAAGCAAACAAGGATATTTCTAACAATAGCTGGAATTGGTCGAAGCGTATTTGGCCGGTGTAAACAAGGCGGCCACTCGCACACCGCTCACTTCAATGATTTGCACCGAAAATTAAAACGGAGTATAGGTGGAACAATGTCCGTAAAGTCGATACCCCTACTATGAGTTGCAAGCAATTTTCAATACTAATTTTTATAATCATGGTCTATTTTATTTTAATTTAAAAAAAAATAGTACTAAAATGTGGTATAACTACCTCAGTGTAATATCCTTGTGTAGTCCTTATATGTTATTCTATTTATAGCTATCTTGGTACAAAAATTCATTGCAATCAGTTCAGCGTTATACAGTATTACTGTGTTTCAGGTTTTCTATGAAAGCATAGATAGCCATTCATACATGCATACGTTCTCACAAACTTATACGGTTATGTTATTAGAAGGGTAAAATATTTAATTAATACGTATAATAAGATTTTATTTTATATGATATATGTCACATGCTTAAATCGGAGCTGTCACCGCTGACTTATCTGACTTTCTGTAAGGGAAAACATCATACATTCCATAATCCTGAGGAAGCCTGCATGTTTCGGAAAAAAATCTGCGACATTTCGCAGTAAAGCGACATGGCGGATTATAAATTAATGTAATATTATCCAGTTTTGTTACTATATATATATATATATTAAATTTACTATTATTTTTTAATATATATTAAATTTACATGATCTAAATCTATGTGAATTTGAAAACGTGAATTTGTATTTTGCTTCTTTTTAATATTTAAATAAGTATTAAATATTTGATTATTATTTATTTTATTTATTAGGCTGGTAATTAGTTCCAGTATTTCTAACTGAACGAACGGAATACTGACAGGGACGGAAAATTAAATATATTTTAGTGAACACCGAACTTTATTTTAAGATTTGACAGAAGACTATCATAAAAAATCATAACCATTTTTCCGACAACTGTTTAATTTTAAAAGAATTTTCCCTGATCATTGGAGCCCTTTGTTGTGGTAGACGTTTTAAGACATTAAATTTTCATGCAATTATACATACATCAACAGAGCAGAGGAGGCCTCTGGAGACTGGGGGTCCTAAGCACGTACTTAGTCTACTTATCAGTTAATCCACAGTTAACATATTATTACCTGTTTAAGCAACAATAATAATCTTTATGATATACACGAGAAATGTTTAAGAAAAAGGAATTTCAGAGATATTATACATATAAGAGCAATCATTATTGCTCTTATATTTAATTTAATTTAATAATATAATAATATTTATTTTATTTTTTATAATTTAAAACAATAATACTTTAATGTTTTAAAATTTAGTCCGTTAGATCAATCATCTAATAATGAAGTAATAGATATAGTTATTTGTTTACCAAATTTCAAAATTCCACGAGCACGAAGTAGCGGAAAACTTTACAATAAGAAGAAACAATTAAACAAAATAATAAAAATAATAAAAACCATAGTAATTTTTATGGACTCGTTTCTTGTTAATTTACTTTCAATGTTTGACCAGAGCTGAAAGCTATACACATGTAAGATTATATTATATTTGGTTTATTGTTAGAATAAAGGGTATAAAATTTCATATTTTATTTGGCAAATATGAATTTTAGCCGTTATAAGCTTTCAACGAAATTGTTGTTATTAACGTACGTATAGTAAGTACCTGTAAATATTTGTTCTGTTTTATATATTATTCCTGAATTTATTTATTTTTTGCTTGATGAAACCTGTACTGTACAAATACTTGTTGTGTGGTTAGGTTTTTCAATAAATGCGAACGTTGAAAATTCTCATACAATAATTACGAAGCACAGAATAACCGATACAACATAACAGATACGAATCTCTTATTGAAGTGAAACTTTTTTATCGACGTATGGGAGAAATCTTATAGAATGCTAAAATCAAAAATCATCACACTACGATCGTCACATTTTACATTACGATAGTACATTTTCTGTCAAAATATTGGTCCGCGCAGTGCGGGAACTTTCATATATTAAGCTGAACAGAACAATTAATTTGATTAGCAGGATATGGAGGTTAGCTATGTTGAACAATGTACTTAAAACTATCAGTTATAAACGGATAATTTCATATTAAAACAGCTTATTGTTAGTGATCCCATAACCTCTCCAAAGTTATACGTATCAGTTTATTATTACTCGCTACCGTTTAAACAGATAATTAGCTTTTAACTTATGACATTTTTAAATAAAACGATGTGCCGATCACGTACACCGATTTCGTGGAATTATAAAAAAGTAATAAATTAAATGCAATATAATATGTGTACGTATATAACAGCCTCACGTCATAACTATAAAAAGCACGACGAGTTACTCCAGTCCATAGGTTCTGAGTGTTTCAGGAAATTTCTGACAAGATTGACGCAGGTGACGTCACCAAATCTGCTGCAATCAGTATCTATATTTACGTAAAAAATTAATAAAATGACAACCAAAGGCAACACTGGGCCCTACTGATACGATACTGATACTAAGCCCAGACCTCTCTTTCTGTTGCTCTTTGTAGGACAAAGATGTAAGCCGACGAACAAAAGTTGTTTTTTGAAGGTTGCAATTTTTGCAGCTAATCTTCAGGATTGCGTTCAATTGCAATACCATTACAAACAACGCCCAAGCAAAAGTTATTAAACCTTATGCATGGTTTAAGAAATTATCGATCCGTCGATTCCGAAATAAGTCTGCAAACTCATCCAAAACAGTTTTTTTTAACACGGCCATATTCATCCTGTAGTACGTATATATTAATAAAGAATTTGATCCCGATTAAATCTCTTTATTTTGAGAAAACGCGTCAACATCGGATATGTGATACGGAAACATGTAATACCGAGTTAGAGGTTCAATGTGGGCCACCAACGAGGACATGTTCTGACACACGTGGACGCCAGGTGAATAGTAAAACGAGGATCTTAGTTTTTGACGGTCCGGATACGCTTCAGCAACGAAAGATGTCTGTCTAAAACATATTATTTTACAATTTTGTTTTATTTTATTGGGTTTAATTTTTTAATTTACTTTTTAATTTGAAATAAAATTATAAGTACTAAAATGTTCACATTTTTTTATATAATCTACAATAGATATGTAAAACTCCTCGCTTAAACTAAAGCAGTTGGTTAAATTTTCACTTTCAAAATGTTTCCTAGCTTAGTTTATAAATTCATAACTAATTCATGGCATCTAATGGCATAATCCGATCAATGAATTTAGGCTAAGGTTCATTATGGATCGACATTATAATATGAAAAGCAGTACCTGTGATGTACGTTACAAAGAAAATACTTCAATGAAAATGAAAATACTTTAATGTCCTAATGTACCTTTCCATCAAATCATCAGCATATATAATAAAATTGAGATCGATGTCTGTACATAATAGATATTTAGGAAAAACGAATTACAGAGATTTTATAAGAGCAATAATAGCCAAAACATTATATTTATACTATTTGTCTGTCTATCTGTCTGTGTATTTGTTCCGCCGTAGCACCAAACTGCTAAAAGACAGTTTTTTTTAAATCCAGTATCCAGTTTTAACTGGATACGGTTTCGCAGTCACAGTGATACTGGAAGTCTAACTTAAAATTTGGTATGTATTTCATTTTGATATATCGACTAGAAATTAAATTATTACTCTATAAACAATTGCAGTGTTATCGTAACTATGACACACATAGTTACGATAACATATAAATGTTATATAACACACAAACGAAGTCGCAGAAACAATAAGTTTTTAAAAAATATGTATACTCGTATTCCCACGCATCTGAAGACGATGGTTTCCTTCTGAAATGAAATGAAATGAAATGGAATGGAATGGAATGGAATGGAATGGAATGTAGTGGAATGTAGTGGAATGGAGTGGAATGGAGTGGAATGGAGTGGAATGGAGTGGAATGGATTGGAGTGGAATGGAGTGGAATGGAGTGGAATGGAGTGGAATGGAGTGGAATGGAGTGGAATGGAGTGGAATGGAGTGGAATGGAGTGGAATGGAGTGGAATGGAGTGGAATGGAGTGGAATGGAGTGGAATGGAGTGGAATGGAGTGGAATGGAGTGGAATGGAGTGGAATGGAGTGGAATGGAGTGGAATGGAGTGGAATGGAGTGGAATGGAGTGGAATGGAGTGGAATGGAGTGGAATGGAGTGGAATGGAGTGGAATGGAGTGAAATGGAGTGGAATGGAGTGGAATGGAGTGGAATGGAGTGGAATGGAGTGGAATGGAGTGGAATGGAGTGGAATGGAGTTGAATGGAGTGGAATGGAGTGGAATGGAGTGGAATGGAGTGGAATGGAGTGGAATGGAGTGGAATGGAGTGGAATGGAGTGGAATGGAGTGGAATGGAGTGGAATGGAGTGGAATGGAGTGGAATGGAGTGGAATGGAGTGGAATGGAGTGGAATGGAGTGGAATGGAATGGAATGGAATGGAATGGAATGGAATGGAATGGAATGGAATGGAATGGAATGGAATGGAATGGAATGGAATGGAATGGAATGGAATGGAATGGAATGGAATGGAATGGAATGGAATGGAATGGAATGGAATGGAATGGAATGGAATGGAATGGAATGGAATGGAATGGAACGGAACGGAACGGAATGGAATGGAACGGAACGGAACGGAACGGAACGGAACGGAACGGAACGGAACGGTACGGAATGGAATGGAATGGAATGGAATGGAATGGAATGGAATGAATTGGAATGAAATGAAATGAAATGAAATGAAATGAAATGAAATGAAATGAAAATGCGCCTCCAGTAACGCCCCTGTGCCCATGTCGAGCCCGGATGGGAACCCGGTCCTGCTAGATACGGCGTCGTCGGGACTGTTCAAAGGTTGAGCCGGACAGTGCCCATGGAGGAGAAGTCTGGCCTTTTCGCCGAGGCCAGCCTGTCGCTGGAGGGATCCTGTTGCCTGCAGATCCGGGACTCTCCAATTAAAGCGGCTGAAGGGTCCCGCAGGGATTTAGTACGGTATTGCACTCCCAAAGTGCCGAGTCCGACATAGGTCTAGGATTGCCGACCCGGGCGTCCTGGATATCATCCGTAAATGGATTCCCCTGCGAAAAAAAAAATTCCACGCATCTAAGGTAATTATTTATCTAGTTATGTACTGACTCTGCGTCATATTATAGACATTTACTAGCTTTTAAACGATAGTACATCATTGTACGTGTGAGTTATTATGTGTAGTTATTAAACTCTTTTGCAAAAAAAACGGGCACTTAAGCAAAGAACTATTTTATAGTTACTATTAGTTTGTTAGACAATTTTAGGTATTGTTATCCTCAGAATTTTATAAATTAATTAGGAAGGAATAGTTTTCATCAGTTTTATCATAACATTTTAATTAAATTATTAAGAAATAATGTTTAAGCTCAAAACACTATGATTGTACCTGCTCGCTAAATAAAAATGAAACGCGTTAATTTCTTTGTTTTTCTTGAATACATTAAAAGCAGATAAAAGTTTAGTATTGAGTGTGACCCCCTCTTGCTGAAATCACAGCTTGCATTCATCTGGGCATGCTAGTGAGTATATCTTTTATGGTTTCTTGAGGAATACGTTCCCACTCCGCGGTAATCACATTCTTTAGCTCTCTGATGGTCTGCGGAGCCGGCTGCACTGATCTCACTCGTCGCTTCAGAACGTCCCAGACATGCTCTATGGGATTGAGGTCCGGACTTCTAGCTGGCCAGTCCAAACGACTAATTCCGACTTCTAGCATATACGCATCCACACCGCCAGACCGGTGGGCGCGAGCGTTGTCGTCCATAAAAATTGAGTTTTCGCCAAGAGCGGTTAAAGCGGGTTGTGCATAAGGAATTAGAACTTCCGTTATGTATCGGTGTCCAGTCAGTGTACCGTTTTCGATGAAGACTAACTCCGTACGATCCATAGAATTTATTCCTGCCCAAAACATAACAGAGCCCCCTCCATAAGGTGTGATTTCTTCAAAACATGCCTCTGCAAAGCGTTCTCCTCGTCTACGTATCACTCGCCGACGTCGGTCTTCACCATGCAGAGATATCCTGGCTTCATCGGAGAACAATACCCTATCCCAGTCTTCATGAGTCCATGACACACAATTTCGAGCGAAGCTAAGCCTGGCAACTCGATGTCCACGGAGTAATTTAGGGCCGCGTGCCGGGCGATGACTGTGTATATTAGCAGCGAGAAGCCTCCTCCTGACCGTCCATAGACTAATTTGCACATTTCTTACTTCTTCGAGGGTGTTCTTGAGGTCCACATAAGAAGATTTGCGATTTCTCAACGCTTGACTAACTAGAAAACGATCATCCCGTGGTTCGGTACATGTCTTTCTGCCAGAACCAGGCCTTCTCTTGACGGAACCGGTCTCTTGATAGCGCTGCCAGGTCCTTTGAACTGTCGAGCGACTCACATTTAGCCTCTGAGCCACGAAGCATTGACTGCAACCTTCTTCAAGCAGCGCAATAATTTTGCTCGCTTTTATCACTTTATCTACCATTTTCGAGATTGCTAAACAGCAATAACAATACTTTTAAATGTCAAGGACATCAGATAATTTAATAAAAATTGACAAAAAGTTAATTAGAGTCGATATTAACTATAGGGAATTCGCGCCACAAAATGTAGTTAAAAGTTATTTTCTTTGAAAACCAGCCTCAGTCAAAAATTTGAATTTGGAATGTACTCTTATAAACATTATGGCACTTTTATAACTGGCCAGTAACATGTTCAAATGATTAAAACCTTTTTGGTATTTTATTTTTTTCAGCCATGAAGAAAATCGAAACCGCCCGTTTTTTTTGCAAATGAGTGTATATTAAAGTTAAAAACGTCCGCTTCAATATCGTTTCAGTGAAAGCGCTCATATAAATATTATTGTTGTATTTTTAATACATAATCAAAAAAGATACATGTATTTGTTATTAATATGTGATCAGGAACGTGAAAAGTCCACTTTCTGTAAAGGGAAATAAAAGGTACCGTTGGTACATTTGGCATTGACCCCGCTTTATGCTTCAGGGTTGTGGGTTCGATTTCCGCTCCAAGTCAGGGTGTAATTTTTTTTAAATATTTGTAATATTTCTATATATGGATTTTTTATTAAAAAAATATGTATATCAGTCGGTTATTGTCTAAAACACAGGCATTATGTTGCCTACCTTAGGAACCCACGACCGTAAGTGTATTTTAACATTTATATATTTTTTATATCTTATGTAAGTATAGATTATTGAGATTATTAGATTATTTTTATTTATTTATGATTATTTTTTTGATTATTAGATTTAGATTTATAATTATAAATTATATTTTAATTTTAGTGCAAATAAGGTATCGTCACATGATACCAACTACAATTATTTTAAGGAAATCGCTACGTTTATATATATATTACTAAGTTAATAAATCATCAAAGCTATTTTAAACAATAATTTGCTTGAAAGTATTTACACAGCCAAGTTTATTTGAGATAATCCGAGATTTGGAAGAAGCAATTACAGTTCGTGAATTATTAAGAAACCTGCGGCGCTTATTCAATGTAACAGACATAATTTTCTTGAAATATTCGAAGTACAGCGCTCGGTGCTTTATTTTGTGCCTTTACGGTACATATCTTAACCTTCAATAAGAAATGGTTAAATTTAAAATAATGGTTAAAGTTACATTATTTCATCTTTTCGTTACATTATTTATTACATTGCATTATTATACTTTTTATTGCATTCACGTCATAATTTTAATACATGGATAATTTTACATTTACGTACATCCCACCTGTTCCTTGTTTAGTTTCTGCTTACTTTATTTACTTTATTGTCTAAATGTGTATGTTTAAACTAGTAAGGAATGTGGACGAATAATTGACGGAAATATTTAAAGCAAAATATATATTTTTTTGATAATTTCGTAATATTATAAAATCAGTTAATTTTTGTAAATACCACCTCATCATTCGTAACTCATATGTGGCTAAAAATATGAAATATGTATAATAGTCCGTTATTTTTAAAATAAGGAGTATAGAATTTTAAAGGGTTAAATTTTAGAATATCGATTTTTTTAAAATATTTATTCAATTGTAAAAAAAAAGTTACAAGTTAACAAAGGTCTTAAATAAAATAAGAGATATTTCCTTATAACTTATGTTATTTCAAACGTACAAGTTTTTAATCCCACTTGTTAATTATCTATTACCGATATATTTTCCGTTGTCATAATTTCACTATTTAGTTTTTGGTACAAACGTCGATGTAGCCGTGTGCGATGAACGGGTTCACTGTCTGATGCACTGATAGAAAAAACGATTTGATTCAAGAAAACTTTTTTCTTCGAAACGACGTTTTTATTTCAAGTTATTCAATTCTCTTGACTTGAGAAATTGACTCTCGAATCAAGAAACTTGGTTGTTGAAGTACTTATTTCTCAGTTTAACTCATTTTATATAATTTTATGTATCTTAGATTATTTACTTTTCTCTTATATTTACGAGTTAGTAAGTTTTGATTGAAGCTCGCTTCAAGATGTAGCTAATGTTGTCACTGACTCCTTTAACATATGGTAGTACAGCAGGCTGGCGCTCAACCGCGGCAGTCTTCTTCCTCCGGGATTCGTGACGCTGACGCGGTACTCGGAGCTTGTTGTCTCGCAGTACCTGCTTGATGTACTGTAGTTCTGCGTCCAGATGTTTCTCGTCACAGATCCCGCGAGCTCTCTGAAACAGAGACAAGCCAATGGCAGAGAGTTGTCTAGGATGGTGGTGAGAAGCACCGTTCAAATACTTGTTTGTGTGGGTAGATTTTCTATACACATAATTGCTTAAACTATGATCAGGATTTCTGATTATAAGTACATTTAGGAAAGCTAGTGTGTTGTTTGCCTCTAACTCCATGGTAAATTGAATATTGTTATTTATGAAGTCAAGGTTTTTTTTTTTTTTTTACGCAGGGAAATCCATTTACGGATGATATCCAGGACGCCCGAGTCGGCAGTCCTAGACCTATGTCGGACTCGGCACTTTGGGAGTGCAATACCGTACTAAACCCCTGCGGGAGCCTTCAGCCGCTTTAATTGGAGGGTCCCGGATCTGCAGGCAACAGGATCCCTCGAGCGACAGGCTGGCCTCAGCGAAAAGGCCAGACTTCTCCTCCATGGGGACTGTCCGGCTAACCTCTGAACAGTCCCGACGACGCCGTGTCTAGCAGGACCGGGTTCCCATCCCGGCCCGACACGGGCACAAAGGCGTTACTGGAGGCGCATTAAGTAGCGCCTCCTACGCACCCCCATTCGTCGCCCGCGGATGGAGGCCACGTCGGCGGCCTCCTCTCTCATCCGCTCGTCGGCCTCCTTCTGGGACATTACTGTCCGCAGAAGAAGACCATCGCCTTCCAGGACTCGTCGTCGCCGAGCATCGCGGTGATGACGCTCGGGAGCGACAAGTCCCCTTCGACGACCGACGTCAGACCTTGACGCAGCACCGCCCATCTCGGGCACACCTCGAGGGTGTGCTGGGCAGAGTCCACCGCTGCGCCACAATCGTGACACTCAGTCGTCGGCTCCCTTTGGGCCGTCCGACACAGGTAGTCACCAAAGCAACCGTGCCCGGTGAGAACCTGTATCAGACGGAAGGTGAGGGGTTTGCGTTTTCGACGCATCCATCGCTCAAGGACCGGGCGAATGGCAGCCGTTACGCGTGTGCCATATGGCTGCACCGCCAGGTCCTCCCCCCACCTCCGCATTAGCGCTTCCTGCCCTATCCGACGCACACGTAGGATCCCGTCCAACATGGGGTTCTCACCAAGAGCCCTCCTACCCGAGACGTATGAGTAGGTTTCGGCAAGAACCTCCGCCACAAGCTCCCACGGGAGGTCGCCGGCTAGAGCAGTAGCTGCAGCCCACGATACCGTACGGTACCCCCGAATCACCCTCACCGCGATTGTTCGCCGCCTTATTTTTCGCGGTGAGGTGATCCGCCCAAACCGGGGCACCGTACGTCGCCATACTCCGGCAGACTCCGGAGTACAGCTGCCTGCAGGCGGCGCTGGGTCCACCGAGGTTCGGGAGGAGTCTGCCCAACGCACTCGCCGCCTTCACGACCTTCGGTCCCACCATCGCGAAATGTGGGCCGAAGGTCCACCCTCCGTCCAGGATGAGCCCGAGATATTTCATTTGGGGGCTCATCCTGACTCTCCCCTCTCCGATCTGAAGGGTAGCCCCCGGTGGAGGTCCCTTGCGGCCGGTCCCGCGGAAGAGCAGGGCTTCGGTCTTGTCAATCCTGACACGAAGCCCTAAACTCTCTATGCGGCTGATCACGAGGTCGAGTCCGACCTCGGCCAGCCGCCCGCCTCCTTGTAGTTTCGTCCCCGAAAATAAACGAGGGTGTCATCTGCTACGCGGACCCATCCCGGGGAGGAGGCGGCCTCGCAGGACCCAGGCGTACAAGAAGTCAAGGTGACAAAGTCTGCTGTGTATCAACATACTCAACAAAGTACGAACCACTACATCAGATTTGATAAGCCACAAATTCTCACTAAGAGCCGCGCCACATGGTGCGGCGCCGCACCGCACCGCATTACTCTACATCGCACTGGCGGCCACACGAGCAGCGCGGCGTCGCAATGTTCTTACAGCGCCGCTGCGGCAAAGCAACAGGGTTTCCTTGGCTCTCTTGGCACTCTTTCCTATGCCGTACAAACAACTGAGCGGTGCGGCTGTGGTACCACACTGCTTGCACCCCTCCCCGCCTCGTCTGCCTCGCGCTGTTGTCCGTTGCGCCTTCAGTGCGGCGCCGTACCGGAGCCACACCGCACCGTGTGGCCTGGCCCTACGGAACACCGATTCCTACCAAGGATGATTCGCGAGGCTATTGAAATCAAAAAACATCCTAATTTCAATAGAGAGGATGGTTGGAACGTACCACCAGCTTGGGAGCCAGTTCTGAAATTAATTGAACCCAAGGAAAATAAGAACACAGCACGACTTCCAGACACAATAAGTTCATTCTGCGTGAATAGGAACGGTAAAAAGTAATAATTTAAAATTGTATAAAAAGGGGGTATGTAACAATTAATTCATTAATCGAACACCTACCACCTCAGTCCCCCGAGACCATGGACGCTGTAAAGGGTCCGAAATGTCGGGATATAAATTTTAAAAATC
The DNA here is from genome assembly GCA_036937285.1 of Euphydryas editha. Classification (NCBI taxonomy): domain Eukaryota; kingdom Metazoa; phylum Arthropoda; class Insecta; order Lepidoptera; family Nymphalidae; genus Euphydryas; species Euphydryas editha. The sequence goes on from JAUPFZ010000007.1 coordinate 8,218,203, forward strand.
GTTAAACTGTAAAGTTCTTTAAATAAACCTGATAAAATCCGGTGTAGACTTTTAATGAAATCGTAGATGACTTTAAAAAAAACAATAAAAAATTGCTGAATTTGTTATTCTCTGTATATGATTACTGAAAAGTAAAGCATAAATATTTTTCGGAATTCATTACTTTAGTTACTTTTTACTTTTTTATAATATAATATGATAATATTCTAAATAAATAAAATTATTCTTGATTGGAAAATTCACTTGTTTGATCGAAAATAATATAGTCTTGAACCAAGTAAAAATGTTATCGATCGAAGTGATTAGGTCTCTCAACCCAAGAAACAACAATTCAAGACAAGAATTTCTTAAAGTAAGAAAATTCGTTTTTTTTTTTTTAAATAACTTTCTTAGATCAATAAGATTTTTCTTGAATGAAGGTAATTTTTTATCAGTGTGAGTATAGACTGGAGTGCGGGGTAAAGCAGGGGGGTTCGAACTCAGCCAGAGTCTTACTTAGTACATGAACAAATTTCTCGATGAGCTCAGTAGTGCACCGATATGTTGTAATGTTGGAGAGGTATGTGTAAATGATATAAGCTATGAGTATGTCGACGATATGGTGCTGCTGAGTCCATCGCTCGGTGCCTTTTAGAAGGCTAATGAGGATATGCGAGATTTACGCGACGGATCATGGCTTGAGATACATACAACGTTACCAAAAGCGAATACCATGATCTTTAAAGTATGTAACAAGCCCTGCTTACATGTATGAACTATGTATCTTTACGGTACAGCTCCAAAAAAAAATCAAGTTTTAAAGTATTATTTTTATGTTATTATTATTCATATTTCTAAGCGAACAAAGCCACGGGTTACAGTCAATGTTAAGATGTAAAGATAATAAACAAAAAAAGAAAAATTCAACCAAGCTTATTAGATTCTTATACTTTAAATCTTTTAGTTTAGTTTTGCATTATTTTCTACCGTTATTTCCCAGAAGTAAGTCGGTTCAGAGTTTCTTTAACATCTTTTGCATCATTTAAATACTGCAACGCCTAGAATTTTCTCAGCCCGCATGAGTTTACTTGTATAAATTTCCGACATTCTGTATAAAGTTTTCCTTCCTACTAACGACTAGATTCAGGTAATTACCTTGATTGCGCAGAAAAGTAAATTTATGATGTACGAGTCGTTGGCCGCAAAATTTTGAGCCGTTTTTCCGTTCACCGCGAATAAAATTTAAAATTAATATACAAAGGAAACGCCACAAAATAGATAAGCTTATTAAACTCGTTGTAGCGACAAACAATTGAATAATAAATAATATATTATTTGTCTACGAAGCGAGTAAGTTCCTTTGCCAGTGCGGTAAATAAATATCGCAATGTCTCCGCAAGCCTCTTATCTGGCGATTGAAAAGTTCCATTCAACTATTGCCGAGTTCTTATCATTTGTTTTCGTTCAATATTTCTGAGTGTACCGTCGCGTCGCGTGGGTATCAAAACGCTTGAATGATGATTAATGTATTTTTTTAATATTTTGATACAGTTGTACTTAAAATTAATTTGGAATGAAAATTATATTAATTAAAAAAAAAAAATAGAATAAAACTCCGTTGAATAAAATATGTTAATAATAAAGAACTACTCGTAATAAAGTTATAAATAAACAAAAAGAAAAAAAAAAGAAAATAAAATTCGGTTGTGGTTAAAACATGTAATTAAATCAATTTATTCAAGTGGGCTTCAAAAACACTTTTGAATCGTTATTTTACAAATCACACATAATAAATAAATTATAATTATAAAGATACCACCGATTCGGAATGTAGATTCTGCTAGGAAGAATAGGCAAGAAATTTAGTAGTTTACGTTTTAGTATACTCTTAAAAAACCTTGAATACTCGTACTTTACTCAAATATTATAAATTCAGTCATACGAATATGTCCTGCATGAAAGAATGACATTGAAGTGTGAAAGCTATTTACTTTATTAGCTAAAATATATATTAAACGAGGAAATACATGTCTAAAATAAGTTTATAGCGGGCGGAGCTCGGTCTATTTTTATAGATATATAATCAAAATCTTTTTCAATTGGTTTAATACGATGTTTACTTTTAATTTTCAATTATTTTCACCGCACCAGGGTTTTTTAATTTGCTTAAAATACTTTTGTATTTTCTTAAATTATAAAAGCAGCTTATCTTAAGGATATGTTTACGTAATAATTCTGAACCTATTTTTACATTTTACTTAATTCCCAGAAGGTTATACACATTTATCGTTAACAAAAATTTAATCTTTAAGCTATTATTTAAAGAGTATATTCGGGGCCGGCCTGAGGGGTGTGCGATGTATGCAGCCGCACACTCGAGCCCTTTAGGTATAAAATTGGCCAATTTGGCTTAAAAAATATATATATATTGCCAAATTTTTAGAAATTGATTTAAATGTTGGGCAGAAATATTTAAACTAAAAGAAACTTTGTCTCAAACCTATTACAGTTGAATATCAAGGTAAAACCAGAGATCTACCCCAAAGATTTCTGAAATACAGTAGTCTGTTGCCCTTGACCAGGTCCAAGTTCAGTAGAGTTGTCGTCCGCCCGTGTGGCGGAACGCGGGAAGAGTTGTGACTCATACTATTTAATATAATAGTGATTTAAGGTACAAGAAAAAAAGAATGAAAGAAAGAGTATTGAACCTATCAATTCAATCAATAATAAATCAAATCTAGAGACATAAATTTAATTTTCTAAAAGGCGGAAAAGTGTACAAAAATTGTATTTTTAAAACTTAAATTTCAAAAATTTGACCTGGGGGTATACCACACACGAGATCCCCCAGCAGGGCATAAAATGGGTCTTGCACACTTATAATTTTCGCCTTACGTCGGCTCTGAGTATATTTTTGTAACATGTTTGAAGGTCATGCGTGTTCATTTTAAATTTTTATTAGAACGTCAATTTAAAATCACGTATAAAATGTTGCAAAAATTAATTATTGAGTTCATTTTCAACTTTGGTAATTAGTTTCAATATTAAGCTCAATTGTTAATCACAGGTATAAACACGTAGTAAAGTTGTTCGAAAAACTTTGATTTTACTGCGGTAAGCGAAATTTCAACAACACACAATTTTAAAATATTATCCACGGTTAAATATGGTTGTATTTAGAAAATTATTAAAAGAACTACCTTTTTAAGGACGAAGACTTCATATAATAAGAAGTTTCACCAAACTTGAATAATTTAAAGAAAAATACACTGTGGACATCATTAATTTGTAGAAAAAAAATACTAAAACTAAAAAAAAAAAAAATATATTGTCAAGATTATAATTTACATTGACATATTATGTAAATAAATAAATTAAATATAACATATACACACGGTCTTTTGGTCGCGATAACCGACGTCCACGCGGGCGAAGGTGCGGGCAGAAGCTAGCACTAAATAAAACTTTCTCACTATCTCCGAACCGTGTTAACCGGTGAGTTAGAAATTTTGTTTCTAATGTGTAACGAAGGTAAGCGTCTAGATAGGTTTTTGGAAAAGTAATTCTAAAACGATGTAAACCCATTAGAGTAATGAAACTGAAACGGATGATCATTTTAAATTTCTAGCATTTCTAATATTTTAAGTAGAATCAACTTTAAAAATCAAAACATCGTATCAGTATCGTACAAATATACACACTTCTAGTTTCAAAAAGTTGTTTTTGTTTAATTTTTTTATGGTCGTTATATTGATCTCTAATTTCGTCAAATTACCTAAAAAGTGAAATACGTAATTTTTTATTTTACGTGTACGCTTTGTTCAGTACTATAATTGTACATGTTGACTTCACAATATTAATTTTTGTACTCTCCAAACATGAAAGTTGAAGTAGTTGTGAAAGGTTACCATAGTTAATATAAAAATCTCACAAAAAAAATTATAAATTACATAAACTTCATACGAAAAAAGAAAATACTATTCTTGAAGCAGAGCTTACTAGCTTCTAAATATTATCAAACTTTTACCCTATGAAAATCACGCATAACTCTTCAAAAACTATTTATTTATAAAACTATATTTAACCTTAGTAGGGGTATAAATAGATGGAAGCGAACCGTTTAGAGTGTAACCACGGCCCGGGGCGATAGAAAAATGGTAATTGTATGAACAGATCTCACTGCCATGGTGTTTATTGACTTGAATAAAACAGTCTGTAATTATGGCTTAGAATTTCTACCGAGACAGCTAGATATTTTTATGCTATTTTTATTTCCACTCTTAGAGCTTTTCAGTAATTAAACAAAAAACTGAAATATCAGGGGGCTGAAATGTTTGTTTCAACTAAGCTCGTTTTTATCAAAAGAAATTTTTTTAGAAGGTCGAAATCATTTTCTAATTATTTTGAAATTACTAATTTTATACTTCAAAATAACAGATTGATATGGGAAAAAGAAAAAATAACAAGGAAAATAAATCGTATACCTACAACGAAGCGGTCGTTACGATGTTAAATCTGTAGGGTCGCTTTAAAATAGTTTTGACTAAACGAGAAAGTGATTCCAATCTTTTTCCAATTTTTTATTTCCAATATTATAGCTATTATTTACTGTTATTTACTACTTATAACTTTGATTTGTGCAAGTGATTTGCGTGAAAGAGTAACAAACATATTTGTTACTCTTTCACGTAAAAACTACTGAACGGATTTAGATGAAACTTTACAGTAAAATAGCTTATACACCAGGCTACAACTTATAAAGATTTTGTGTAATTTGGCCATAATATAACGTGTAAGTGGCGTCAATGGCGCTAACAATCTTCTTTTTTGCGAATTCGATTGACCAGAATGGAGCGCCATAAAACGAATACTATGAGTAGGAACGTTCACGTAAAAAAAGTATCGATATTTTTATCAATAAAATATATGGTTTGAAAACTATATCAATATTTTTTTGATCCGACATATGGGATATTATATTGATACTTATCGATATATCCGATAAATATATCGATGAGTATCGAATGAAATATATCGATCATTATCGGAGGAAATATATCGATATGTTTCGACTTTTCGAATGCGGGCAGACGCGTGAGGGCAGATGTCATAGACGGTTGTATTCATTTTGAGTTTTTTTTATATCTAATTTGATTCTCGAACCGATTTATTACTTACTATTAGTATAGCAGGCATAATTATTATTTTAGTTAGTATATTTTAAGTAGAAATATAGATTACTTTTTATTTTAGTCAAATTACAAATGATTATTTTTTTTTAATTTTTATACGATTGTAGTTTTAGTTAGTTTGTATTTATGTAAATGTATGTTTCGTGGCTAATCTGCTACGCCGTTTGTGATGAAATTTGATAGGACATAGGTTACTTTCTATCAATAGGTACACCCACGCGGCGGAAGCTAGTATGATATAAATATGAAATGCAAATATTTCCCTTAATTTTCACCATAAAATAACATAGAAAACAACAATAAAAGGACTAATAAATTACGAGCAGTTTCTATAATATACGCTATGAACAGACTCGAGACCGGCGCTATAGTCTTGAGCGCGCGATCAGTCAACGTCAAGGCATTGTTAGCGGGGAAAATAAAGCAGACTCCGCCGTGGACTGGGCGAACTTTTATAAAATATGTGCACGCTCTTTAGTGTCGGAGCCCGCACTGACCTCGACTGCTAAGATGTAGTAAAACAAAAATGCTTGATCTATGGTTCTTGTCGATGTCGATAACATTAAAACGCTATTCGAAGTTTCATTTTGATGCCCTTAGATTCCGTACAAAAAATTATACAAAGAAACCCTTATATGATGACTTTTAGGTAATTTGTCACAGTAAATTTACACGGAATCTACTGGAGAAATATTTAAAATTTAGCCATGGGTATTACACAGTTTATTACATGTACATAATATAATAAATTTGTAAAGGTCCAATTCTTTACATTTAAAATATTATGAGAAAATATTTGGAGGACACTATAATCGATATTGAAGCCCAAAGTATATTTTATTTTTTATTTTTGTCTGTCTGTCTGTCTGGCTGTATCTTGGCCGCGTATCACGGCAAAACTGCTAAATGAATTTAAACTGGGCACGATTTGAGTACCAACTACGAGAAGGACACTGGGTAATTTCTATCCCGAAATTCGAGAAGCGATATACGTCAAAATGTGTACATAGTTATAATTCATTAACGCATAATCCGATTTTATTTATTTTTGTTTTGTTAGAAAGGAGATATTTTAAAGATTGTCCGTTAAATATATCATATATATATATATATATATATATATATATATATATATATATATATATATATATATATATATATATGGGACGTTCTTTGTCAACCGGAACACCTCTATACCCAAAATTCCTTTTGACCTAAAAATATTTAAAAATATGGAAAATTTAGGATTTTTTATGTACTTTCCATTAGAGCGTGGCCTTTTTTGAAATTTCGTTTACAGACAGAGCAGCACGTCCCCAAACCTTGAAAAAATACCACTTTACGAAATGATCAGGCTGTCATAAATCACAGGGGCTCAGAAAAATTCCAGGCAACGACTATTTTCATGTATTTTTTGCTGCTGAACACGAATCCGGCGGTATATTTTACCGATACCTCAAGCGTTCGCCCCTAACCTCAAAAAACACCCCCAAAATTGCAGTTTCGCGCATTTGAGAGCTTTGTCCCGTGATGGACGCGAGGAAAATTATTCATAGACAGTATTGTTATGTATTTTTTACTGCTGAACACGAATCCGGCGGTATTTTTTACAGATACCTCAAGCGTTCGCCCCTAACCTCAAAAAACACCCCCAAAATTGCAGTTTTGCGCAGTTGAAAGCTTTGTCCTGTGATGGACGTGAGGAAAATTATTGACAGAGACTATTTTTATGTATTTTGAGATGTTAAACACGAAGATTTGCAATATTACAAGCGGACCAAATTTTCTAAAATCAAACCATTTTTTAATAGTTTGGTGTATTTTTGACATATACATTAGCAATAATATAAAATCATTTAAATGAATAGAAATAGGCCTGCCCTTATTGAAAAATATTTTTTTAAGGACTGCGTTTTACAGGGTTGAGACTGTCTTCATGTTTATACATTTGCGGGTATTTTGATTTAGATGGTAGAGGGAATTTTTTATACCACGTTGTAATAATTAATAAATTTGTGGTTGAAATTCAAACTAAGAAAAAAAGTATATGAAATCGAGAGAATCTATAAGTTATTTAAAGATTTTTTTTTTTTTACTTACTTAAGTTACTCAAAGATTTTAAGTGATTTTCATATATTTTTAATTTTCTTTGAAAATTTCAAAGGTTTTTTAATAATTCTTTTTTTTTCTCCGATAACTTTTTACAAATAATACAATTTTATTAATATTACTGTAATACAAAATAATAAGGAGAGATAATAAATTAATACGTATTTTATGAAATATGGATTGTTTCTTTATGAATCAATTACTAATTCTCTTTTAACCTCGAATAAAAAAGAATGTAATTTGTAATATGTGTGACATACGTATTTTGTTGTAACTTGACGTTGTCGTTCTGCATTTAGATATTCTAATGCATCCAAAATATTATCAATAACGGATTACTGCTAAATAATGTAAAAAAATGGTATTAAAAACAAAAAAAAAATACGAAAAAAAATTCTATTCTTTTAAATGATTTTATATTACCTACTGCTAATGTATATGTCAAAAATACACCAAACTATTAAAAAATGGTTTGATTTTAGAAAATTTGGTCCGCTTGTAATATTGCAAATCTTCGTGTTTAACATCTCAAAATACATAAAAATAGTCTCTGTCAATAATTTTCCTCACGTCCATCACAGGACAAAGCTTTCAACTGCGCAAAACTGCAATTTTGGGGGTGTTTTTTGAGGTTAGGGGCGAACGCTTGAGGTATCTGTAAAAAATACCGCCGGATTCGTGTTCAGCAGCAAAAAAATACATAACAATACTGTCTATGAATAATTTTCCTCGCGTCCATCACAGGACAAAGCTTTCAACTGCGCAAAACTGCAATTTTGGGGGTGTTTTTTGAGGTTAGGGGCGAACGCTTGAGGTATCTGTAAAAAATACCGCCAGATTCGTGTTCAGCAGCAAAAAATACATAACAATACTGTCTATGAATAATTTTCCTCGCGTCCATCACGGGACAAAGCTCTCAAATGCGCGAAACTGCAATTTTGGGGGTGTTTTTTGAGGTTAGGGGCGAACGCTTGCGGTGTCTGTAAAAAATACCGCCGGATTCGTGTTCAGCAGCAACAAATACATAACAATACGGTCTGTGAATAATTTTCCTCGCGTCCATCACGGGACAAAGCTCTCAAATGCGCGAAACTGCAATTTTGGGGGTGTTTTTTGAGGTTAGGGGCGAACGCTTGCGGTGTCTGTAAAAAATACCGCCGGATTCGTGTTCAGCAGCAAAAAATACATAACAATACGGTCTGTGAATAATTTTCCTCGCGTCCATCACAGGACAACGCTCTCAAATGCGCGAAACTGCAATTTTGGGGGTGTTTTTTGAGGTTAGGGGCGAACGCTTGAGGTATCGGTAAAATATACCGCCGGATTCGTGTTCAACAGCAAAAAATACATGAAAATAGTCGTTGCCTGGAATTTTTCTGAGCCCCTGTGATTTATGACAGCCTGATCATTTCGTAAAGTGGTATTTTTTCAAGGTTTGGGGACGTGCTGCTCTGTCTGTAAACGAAATTTCAAAAAAGGGCACGCTCTAATGGAAAGTACATAAAAAATCCTAAATTTTCCATATTTTTTAATATTTTTAGGTCAAAAGGAATTTTGGGTATAGAGGTGTTCCGGTTATATATATATATATATATATATATATTATATAAGTCATAACCCTCAGTAATAGGTTCAAATAATTTGAAGCCAAGGATGTACAGAAATCTTTTAACGTACAACTCATCTTAAGTTGGCTTACGTACTTTATCTTATAGGCTTTATATATTTATGAAAGAGATGGCAATCACAAACGAAGTTGCGGGCAAAGCTAGTAAAACATACGACGAAATAATGGGAGATTATGGTTTTCGCCATGTTCATAACTTCGAAAAAAAAAATTGATTTTGAATTATACTGAATTATACTGAACTATACTATACTTAGATAGATAGATAGATAGATAGATAAACACTTTATTGCACTCACATCAAAGTATACAGAAAATAATGTAATACACAGAAAGAAACAAGAAAATGGTGCAAGGGCGGCCTTATCACTAAAAGTGATCTCTTACAGGCAACCTTATGAATGGATTAAAATGAAAATTGGAAAGGTGGAAACGGTGCATAAAGTCTATTTTTCGATTTGTGATTTATATAAATGCGCAAACATATACATACATACAAACATACATACATACATACATACATACATACATACATAAATATATACATACATACATACATACATACATACATACATACACACATACATAAATACATACATACATACAAAAATATAAACATACATACATACATATACTAGTTAAATTTCATATAAAACATATGTAAGCTTTTCTTATTTGTTCAAATAGTAGTGCTTGACACGATTTTTAAAAATACCAACTGATTCAGATTGCCGTATGTACCTGGGTAAAGCGTTCCACAATTTAACCGATTTGACTGTGAAGGACTCACTGTAACATTGAGAGACACAGAAAGGAATCTCGAGCAAGTTATCGTTTTGAGACCGAAGATTCATTGCGGAACTTAAGTTTGTACCAAGAAATGTAAAACGTTCTTTGAGGTAAAGAGGAGTGTTGGCATGATAGAGGATAGAATAGAGAAGAGTTAGAGAGTGAAGATTGCGGCGATACTGCATAGGAAGCCACTGAAGCTTTTTGCGGTGCTGTGAAATATGGTCGAACTTTCTTAACCCATATATAAATCGAATAATTAAATTTTGCAGTCGATCGAGCTTGCCAAGTAACTGCTGTGACAGGTCTAAGTAGCAGCAGTCTGCATAGTCGAGAAGTGGAAGAAGAAGGGATTGAGCTAAGGCTATTTTGGTTTTGATAGGCAAAAGATTTATATACTTTTTTATCAATTTTTTATATCAATATACTTATCAACAATCTTTTATATCAATATACTTATTGTCCAACCGTTTATTATCTTTTTGACAGTTCGACATTAGTTACACCCTCACACGTTACTGATTCGATTTGAAATAATAATCGATTTTATTTAAGAAGAACTTTCAATCGATTTAATGAAATATTTTTAGTTTAAATATTAATTATTCGTTTCTTCGTTTTTTTTCTAACGCGTGCATAGTAAGCAGCCGTCAAAAAATAAATAAACCAATGAACAGAATCATTGTTCTTTACTCTTGATTTGAACTTAATTTCCAAGATTTCGACTTAATAGGGGATTGGACAAATTTTCAGAAAGTATTTTAAAATAATCTTTATGGATACTTATTCCCATAAAAATAAAACTTAATTTTTTTATAGCCTTTTAGGTACTCAAAATCATGTTTTAATATTGTCTATTTAAAAATCCCGCCAAAACGCCACGTTATGTTATCTGAGAGCGCGTGACGTCATCTGAGGTTATAACAAAACAGCTGCATGAGCATAAGTTCGCGAGAAGTTTTGTTTCGTGGAGTAGATTTTTTATTTGTTCTTATGGAACGAAAAACATATCGTTGGTGTGCAGTACCTCAATGTACAAATACATCAATAAAATATTCATTTGATGTGCCAAGAATAAAAAGCAGATAAACGAAAAAAAATGGTTAGACTTAACGAGTGGAAAAATAAATTTCACTAATTTACTTTTGTAAAGATCATTTTGACGTAAATGTACGTATGTAAAATAGAATGAAATGCGATTTTTATATTATAGTTTTTTTCATCAATTTGTAGTCCTAAATATTTATTTATTTATTTAATTATTTATTTTTTATTTATTTGTATTTGGGAAACAAACAGTTTAACATAGCACAAAAAATAAGAATATATATTGTTTTCTCTCTACGGTCAACTACTATTATAGATTTTTTCTTTTTGTATTTTTTTTTTTGTAACACTAAAGAATGTGATATGTGTTGACAGTATTCTACTTGTGACGACCGTTCTGGTGTAGTGGTGCAAGTAGTCGCCTCAACACCCCGTGCCGACGGTCGCGGGTTTGATCCCGCTCGGGACAGATATTTGTATTTGTTTAAATGTTTGTTTCCGGTCTGGGTGTATGTCCTTGTGGTTCCACCCACCGTGCCTCGGAGAGCACGTAAAGCAGTCGGTCCCGGTTGTTATCATATAGGTACACCTGATAGCGATCGTTACTCATAGTAGGATATTATCCGCCAACCTACAGTGGAGCAGCGTGGTAGATTAAGCTCCAACTCTTCGTCTATATAGAAAAGAGGCCTTCGCTCAGCAGTGGGTGGTTTACAGGCAGTATGGTACAATACATTAAATACATATATTGTGTAATTTTCAAGGAGGTATTTTTTTCAAGTACCTAGGTATTTTATGGCAAAAAATATATTAATATATAGTTATAATACTAATACAGAAGTTTTCACATTTCGAAATTCAGTGTCACAAAAGTCTGAATTACTGGCAAATAAATTGCAAATCAGAAACATATCCACTCTGGGAAGATTTCGATTGTCGGTTTTCGAAAATCCTGTTTCCATTATAAAAAACTGGTGAAACACCACGTGACAGCTTTTAAATCGATTACCGTATCCTAATTTATCAGTAATCTTTTAGCAACTTTTATAATTTCAACATCATTATGGAAATAACTGAGTAAACTAAGTAGGTAGTACCCGTGCAGTCAATGATTGGCCACAGATGACGTCACGCACTGGCGTTTCAGTACAGTTTAAAAATATTGAAAATAACAACATTTTATTTCTTCATTTAAAAATATTTAAATGAATTATATTAAATTATTATTAGATAAATAATCGTTAAACAGTATATTTATTTTATCTAAGCACATTTTATATTTTAATCTAATTACTGTCCGATCCCCTATTCCTTGCAAATATTCCATCTTGGAGTCATAGGTACTATTTTTTTTTTTTTTTTTTTTAATTAACATTACAGAAACAATACTTATATGAAGTCAAATTATTTTTATCATATGATCGATTTGTCGATCGATATATTTCAAGACCTTTTTTATAGTCTGTGGTTGTTTGTTATGCACAGGCCACTTCACTACCCGTCTACAAAGTGATGAGATGAGAAGAAGTGCAGAATGCTAATATTTTTTATAATAATGCTAAAAAATGCATTAAATTAATTAAAAAAAAAAAACACTACACACACTTCGGCACACATCAAAAGTACAATGTACATACATCCACATATTTTGTTTATTGTCAAAGTCTGTTGTCAACACGGTCTTAATTAGGGTTGCCACCTTTCAACCCCGGAGATTTTAAAAATAAAGTTAATTTCTTTAGTAAGTGTTTTTTTAAATATAAAATAAAACATTTTTAAGTGTGAATTAATTAATTAAAGTAAAAAGCAATGGTAAATTATCATTGGTAATGTATTTATTAAATATAGCCCTAACTAGTGCTAGGCTAACTTGGACCAGCTTAAAACAATATTTTTTATTTTGAAGAGATTGTTTAAGTGTCTTTTCTTGTTCAGGTTTCTTCAAAATTTTCAAAAATTCTCGGCGTTTCATATTTGTAATTAATCTTTACAATTAACTCTGGCAGTTCGGTGAAGGAAAGTTACCTCGACTTTGAATAACTGAACCTATTTTAAATCAACAGGCGATGTTGAATCACTAGATTGTACGAACTCTCGTACTTGGTTTAAGTCTCGCCCCGCGCCATGATGGTCGGCTATCGCTTCACTGCCACTGCCCGGTCTGACCCGGAGATTTCGATTTTAAGCCCGTAGCTCGGAGATGCACCATGCAAACCTCTGGGTCAAACCCGGAGAGGTGGCAACCCTAGTCTTAATACAGATCTTGCACAGAATTTTTTATCGAACACGGATTTTAATACAGGTCTTGCAACAAATTTTTATCGAAATTTTTTATCACAGATCAGGTTCAATATTTTTATGATGTTGACAATGTTGTTAATTATAGAGTAGGTCGAATTTCGACCACTGAGCGACCACTAGTATTAATAAATAAAGAAATAAATACGATACTAGTAGAATTTAGTGCATTCTTTGTATTCGGTAATCTTTTTTTCTCGTTAAAAGAAATTTTTACAAAAAAAAAAAAAACATTACACGTGAACAAAATATACTTATTTATATTATATTTTTTAATTTGAGTAAAGCACTGTAACAATTTACAGAAGCGCGACATCTATTACTACATCTTGGAATTACAACCTCTTACGCTTATGAATACACATACAAAGTTGAATAAAACTAGATGGCGTTAGTCGTACTTTTTTTAAACAAAATATGGAAACAACGGAGACTTCAAAGTAATTTAAGGTACATAAATACTAAGTACCTGGATGACCGAGCTTTGCTCGGTTAAATTATATTTAGAAACGAATTACATACTAATTAAATATGAATAATATTTTCGATCTTACCGACATAATAATAAAACAATAGGAACTGGTTATTTAAATATAAAAAATTAAAAGAGCTCTAAATAATAGTTTTTTTCACAAAAAAATTAACTTGAAAAAGAAAAAGGGAAAAAATTAAATATGGAGACACCTAGACTCGAACCCGGGTCTTCTGATTTCGAGTCCGCCCGCTCCCATCCGAGCTATTACAAACTTATCGTTGACAGCGAAATTTACCTTCGTATTCTAATGACATTTTTTAATTACCTGAAAAAAGGGATAAAACGACATTTTCTAAAAATAAATCCTAGCTAGATCGATTTATCGCCCCGAAAACCCCCTGCATACTAAATGTCATGAAAATCGTTGGAGCCGTTTCCGAGATTCAGATTATATATTTATATATAATATACAAGAATTGCTCGTTTAAAGATATAAGATATACATAATAAGGTAACATAAGGTACATAAATAATAATATAAGCAATTATACTTAAGTTATTTATACAAATCATGCTACTTGCATTAGGCTGAAAGGTTAAATATTTGATGATATGATATTATAATTATTCGTTATAACATTAAATATGGGATGATATTTTATTTTATAATGTGTAGTATAGGTAGCCATCTTAACAACTTTTTAAAACTTAAATAGATTTTTACTTTCGTAATCAGTAATCACTTATAGCTTATAGCTAAGTATAATTACTTTAATGGTAAAATTCGGAGTCAACGCGTTAGTACGTTATTTGCTTGCCAGCATCGGGCTCATTTCAGTCAGGTGTACAGAACTCCGTTTATAAATGCACGCAAGGATTACTTTGAGTGCGCTTAAGCTGAACATAGAATGTACCGAGTCGAAACTAGTTAAAGATAACGTTAATGTTATTAGAGTTTAATTTAACAGAGTATGGATAAGTACACGGAATTACTGAGACATTTAAGTTTCTCGTTATTACATTATTTTGTTAACAATTGTTTAGATATATCGGGTCTCAGAAACACAGAACTTCTAAGATTTTTACATACCTAATTATGATTTAGTTACACAACTAAAACAAAATTTGAATAAGTAAATAACTAACCTGGCTTGTCTTACTGATGTTTATTTTAAATTATTTGGCGTGTTGTAAAAAGTAATATCTATTATGTTAAATAATATTATTTTTAGTTTTCTTAGTTTTTTTTAATGAGGGAATAAAAAGGAACGTTTTAATTATCAACTTTTTACTTACACAATTTAGAATACAAAGCGGCCACATTTTAAAGTATTTTAAATAAGCTAATGTTCCGAAGAATATACATTATACATTTTTGGCGTGATGCGCTACTATGATACAGAAAGACAGACAAAAAAATTCAGTATCGACTATAGTGTCCTCCAAAAAAATAAAAAATTGTAAAATCGCCCCACAGGGAAGTGCATTACATATTTCTCCAAAAAGACATCTTGTGAATTCGCTGAATTTTAGTAATAGAACAGAAACCAATTAGTTTCTTATTCCAGATACAAATAAAGCAGAAATTTATTAGTATAAAAAAGAGGTAGAAGTTGAACACACCAAAATGTCTTCAGCAAAAATTAACCATTTAAACATAGATTGTTAATGTGATCGATCATAATGAATTGTTAACGATTAAGGTATTGAATTAATATGCAAAGTTTTGTATATTTTTTTATTTCTGTGGATTTTTTTTTATTTACAATATAAAATTATTTGAAACTTTAAACTATTAGCTATTAAAATAAGGAAGACTTTGTATAATCTTCTCCGATGTAGTATATTTTTACACTATCGTCGGCAAATTATATAGTTTTATGCTAAACACATAACAGTTAACAGTGAGATAGCGGTCAAATGCCTGTCTATTTGTCATAAAAAAAAAAAAAAAAAAAAAAAAAAAAAAAAGTTAGTATAAAAGATAGCTGTTACTTTGTTTAAAAATTATAGTTATAATTTAAAAACAAATAGAAGCAGGACACTAACGACTATGTTCTGTCAGTTTATTTGCCAATTGCAACAGTTTTAAGTCGACTCGGGACTACGAGTATATGAGTGACGCGACGTTCTGCTTTATGCCGACCACCATCGACCCCAATCCTCTCGTCTTCATTAGGTATTTATTCCTTGCCTCACTAAAACTGCTTTCACGTTCTGTGAATTTTCCTGTACTTTTTCATGGTGACAACTTGGGACCATGACCAACGCTTAGTCTATGTGCCTGCTCTCTTAACATGAATCAGTGGAATTTCACTAATTTTAAGTGACTATTCACTTTTTATATCAATGTGAAAATCATACCACCATACCATAAGAATTAGTGACTATTCAATGTATAAAAATATATGTGAATATCAAAGTCTATTGATTTGATCACTGAATATCTGTAGATATGTTTGTTAGTGAATATTCACAATCTTGTTATTGAAATTCACTGATATATAGTAAATATAGCCTCACTAACGTAATTAATGAAAATTTTACTGATTCACGTTTAGAGAGTGAGCTAACTTAAAGTATCTGTGAAGTATATTTAAGATACTCTTTGGTTCTATACAAAAGATTTAAAATAGACACAATAAATATTTGGCTCCCAAATAAAAATAACCTTAAAATAAATTAGAGCTTCTTTTTTTAATTTCGGCATAAATTGCGTGGGTTATGAAATCAACCAAATCTTAAAATAACATGTCAAAATCTGTGTTCAAAGTATCAGTTTTAGATATTAACTATTTTTTCTATTTCGGTTGCTTTAAATTAATTGTAAATAAATTGTAACTCATTTGTATAATCATATGTATCTAGTATCAAAATATAAGGTAAATAAAAAAAGTACATTTTTTTGTGTTAAATATTTTCTGATATCAGCTATTTATTTACTTTTTCCATAGAACTGTTCATTTAGCGACGATGTTTTAACGGGACTAATTGAAAACTAACGGAAGTAAAAAATACTTACACAATTTTATTACGCAATATGATTACATAAGTACACAGCTCAAATATAAGGTTGTTCCTTTACATCTTCTATAAATATATAGGAGACTTTCTATAGATATAGTCACTCATCACGATATCTCTGGAACTATAAGACCTAGAGACTTGGAATTTAGTAGGAATATTTCTTTTGCCGAGTAGAGGTCAGCTAAGAACGGATTTTACGAAATTCTACCTCTAAGGGGATGAAAAGGGGAGGCAAAGTTTGTATGGGACAACGTGATTCCTTGGTCCAATCTACTTCCAATTTTGCATAAATATTCTTTAACAGAATTAATTTAAGACGTGTTTCGTATTTTATCGAAATTCATCCCCTAACGGGGTTAAAAGGGGGAAGAAAATTATTTTGATATAAATACTCCTTAGTGGTTTTGATTTAAATTACATTTTTTTTGACACTAGGTGATATCTTTTTTTGGGTGCTCCTGGTGGAACAGGCAAGACTTTATGATAAACGTAACAAAATTGAGTTGTAAATATACCGTGTGATCGCTATATTGTAAAATATTGTTTTATATAATATTTTTTACTTCAATGTTGGTGTTGTTTTAAGTCTAGGGTTTTAAACTGAGTAAATCATCGGCAAGGCATCTGTAGTTAACAATGATACATATATAGAAGACACCGAAGTGAACTTGGAAACATTTTTGAATTATACGGCATTGACACCCCAATTAGTACAGATCGGCACCACGGAATAATGTTGGAACAAGATTACAAAACATTATAAATCATGTACCCATTTAACTTTATCTTACACTAAAACTAAGAAGGAGGAGATAAAAGCTGTCTTGGATTATTATTAATTCTATACTAATATTATAAAGCTGTAGAGTTTGTTTGTTTGTTTGTTTGTTTATTTGAACGCGCTAATCTCAGGAACTACTGGTTCAAATTGAAAAATTATTTTTGTCTTGGATAGCCCTTTTACCGAGGAAGGCTATAGGCTATATAACATCACGCTACGATTAATAGGGGCTGAGCAATAATAAGAAATGTTACTAAAATGGGAAAAAATAATCTATTTTGAGAGCTTCCGTTGCGTCCTTTATTATTTCTCTTCTCGGGCCCTTTTTGAAATATAGTTCCACTTTTAAAGTAAATATAACATCACTCTTTTACTAAGAATTTTCGATATTACGTTGAACGACCCAGGAATCAAACCTGAGACCCCTTGCTCGGCAGTAACGCTTGCGACCACTGGACCAACGAGACGGGTACATACTCTTAGAGTAATTGTTTAAAAATGTTTAAGTACGTTTTTCCGTCAAATTAGCGCGGGTGAAACCGAGGCGCACAGCTAGTATAAATATATGTCTGACATACACACACGATCGTTTGTACGGTAACAGACGACTGATATATATATATATATATATATATATATATATATATATATATATATATATATATATATAGATTAATAGGGGCTGAGCAATAATAAGAAATGTTACTAAAACGGGAAAAAATAATGTATATATATATATATATATATATACATATAAATAATACATATAGAAATAAATACATATTACACCCAGACTCGAGGCGGGAATCGAACCCACGATCCTGGAGCAGAAATCAAGGTCACTACCAACTGTGCCGAGTCAATCAAAATTTAAAAAATAATTACTTGCGGGTTTATTCAAATCTAAGAGACAAAATCGTATTGACTTGTGGTGTAATTATACCAACGATACAACGAACGAAGCATTGATGACCGTTCTGGTGTAGTAGTGCGAGTAGTCGCCTCAATGCCTCGTCTCAATGCCTGTGGTCGCGGGTTCGATTCCCGCTCGGGGCAGCTATTTGTATTTGTGTCAATATTTGTTTCAGGTCTGAGTGTATGTCCTTGTGGGTTTCCCCACCGTGCCTCTCCGAGGCAGAGAGCACGTAAAGCCGTCGGTTCCGTTTCTTATCATGGATACCTTATAATAATCGTTACTTATGGTAGGGATATTGTCCGTCAACCAGAAGCAGCGTGGTGGATTAAGCTCCAACCCTTCTTCTTTATGAAAAAAAGGCCTTCTCTCAGCAGTGGGTTGTTTACAGGCTGATACAATATAGTACAGTACAAAAGCATTTGTGGCCTGCAGTGACGAAAATGAGCCTTACCATAAATATTAGAGTCCATCTAAGGGGAGATGTTCCTGCCGGAGAGTTCTCAGACCTGTTGCTTAAAATAGGAAATGGTGATTTCCGGGAACTGGATAATGATAGTAATAATAGTAAGGTGTAGTATTTCGATTTCGTTGTAAAAAAGATAATACCCCCGTGTAACTTTCTCCAGATCAAAGGCCGAGCTTCGTGGAATTTTTTTATAACAATTTTTATTTTTATTTTAATGTTTATTTAAACTTTAAATCCCTACTCTATAATAAAGATTATAGAAAGATTTTATAAGTATTCAAATATTTTAACATAATAAATTATATGTTGTAACAAAATTAATAACGTTAAAAAACTAATAAAAATCCTATTATAACCATTTTCAACTTCTACGCGGACGAAGTAGCGGGCTAAAAGCTAGTATATGTATATACAAAGACAGATTTTAGAGCATTATTTGTAACAACACACAATAATGTTACATATTATTAAATAAATACTGGTACTGACTAAATGAGGTATCATTAATGTTAAATTTTATAAAATACTTTGTTTTAAATCGCAATTTAAATATATTTTATTCGATTTAATAATTAAACGCTCCAATAATGAGTCCTTATTTTAAAGTCTCAAAGTTCCGTTTTGTTTGGTTTCCTGAATTTCCCTCGGTTCAGTGTTTATTAAAAGTTTACCGACTTGAGAAATATTGCTGAAAACAATGAAAATTAAAACGCTAATTTAACCAAGATTATTATAATTTATTTATAAGATTTGGTTTCAAATTGCTCGAGGAAATTTCTGTTCAATTTATACAATACTTATTATTTTTATTTAAAGATTGAAGTATATATTCATTATAATTGAATATTTTGTTTGCATTATTTATTAGTAAAACATAATAATTACTTTACTGTTGCAACAATTGATACAGTTTCTGTTTAGTATGAACATACTCGTACACAGGCGTAGTCAGTTATCGCTATTGTTCCGCTGCCATTAATAGTGAGTGATATGATTTATAGTCTATGTTATCCTTAATAATGTAACTTTGTAATGATGAAGGAATTAATTAAATCGTCAGTAGTGTTACATATAAATTATTAAGGGACAAATAAATAAACAAACTAATTTTTAAAAGATCTCTCAGCGATGGAGTTTTCCCAAAGGATTAGAAAAAAGCTAAAATTGTACGAATCTACAAAAACGGTGACAGCAAAAAAGTTAAAAATTATCAACCCATCTCGATACTATGATGTTTTTCTAAACTTTTTGAGTCCTTTGTTTGTCCGATCACTTAGATACTGTTGTTTCAAAAATGCAACATGGGTTTAGTAAAAACACTCCATCCAAACAAATTTGGTACGATTCATGTCATATCTGTTGTTTATATGGACTTTTCCAGCGCTTTCGACAAGGTATGCCATTCGAGTTTTATATGTAAGATGAGAGAATATGGTATTGATGGAGCCTTGTTGCAGTGGTTCAAATCGTATTTAGCAAAGAAAATCAAGTTTGTGGTACACAGAGACGTATCACGAGATTATGTTTCTGAATGAGTAGTTCATCAAGGATCCGTCTTAGGTCCTGTTCTTTTTTCAGTGTTTATAAATGATATTACATCATCCATTCAAAACTGTAGATATTTGCTTTTTGCTGACGACCTAAAATATTGTATATAGCACAGTTAGCTCAACTATCGATTCCCAGTTAATTCAGGGTCACCTTGATCGAATCAATAGTTGGTGTAGCATAAACGGTATGGTTATGAATACAAAGAAATCATTTCATACACAAGAAAAAAAAAATTCTTCCCAAATTATACAGATTAAATTCAGAACTATTACAATTTACAAGAAGTAAATGAAACACGAGATCTCGGTATGATAATGGGCAGTAGAATAACATTAAGAGCACACGTTTATATAGCTGTCAACCAAGCTGCCAGAATGCTAAGCTTCCTTAAAAGGAATATAATATAATACTAAAGGATTTATAAACCCGCAAACAAAAATAATCCAATTTAACTCACTTTTTTGAAGCAAGCTTGAGTTTTGCATTGGTGATCGGAAATCCACAATATTCAACTCACTCACATAGAATCGAAAGTATTCACAGATCAATTACAAAGTACCTGGTATTCCAAACTACTGGTATCTCTCATATAGCCAGTTATGATCTTTAACTAGGCCACTTCAGTATGATATCGCTTTACAGTCGCCGCCTTCCTTAAACAGGTCTTGTCTGGAAATATTGCTTGCAGTGATTTACTTAGTCGCATTGAGCTGAGCGTCCACCAAAACTACCCATGATATCTTAAAACTAAAATATTATACGTTCCTGCATGCAGAACTAACGCCCTCAAACATTTTCCACTGTGTTCTGAGTACAACCGGTTCTCCGCGTCGATCATGGACATAGATATTTTTTGCGATTCAGTCTTAAACCATAAGGAAAAATTTACCACACATTTCTGCTCATGAGTTGTCATATTTTTTTTTTTTGATAAATTTGTTTTATTGTGTTTGATTTTATGTTTTTTGTCAAGTATGTACAAAACATTTTGTACCATATTAGAACTGTAACTTCAACTCACTTGTTTCATTTTGCTTTTTATTGCTAAAACAACATGTCTTTTTTGGAGAATGATGTACACATCTGTAATTGGCATGCATTTTATCCATGTATTTACATAGAAATAAAATCTTTATAATATAATGCTTGTTATGCTGGTGGTATAAATAAATAAACAAATAAATATTTTCTATTTAAGATTTTAAGAGAGATATATGAAATCTAACCTATAAGTTTCACTGGTAGACAGGTAACTTATTTCGAATTAAAGTTATGGTGTGAACACAAAAATTTCGTGCATCTGGACAATTCCGTGACGTCACAGAAAACATATGACAAATGATATCCGTCGTGGCAGGAATGCTGCGAATTTATGTTTACACCTGTCCCGCTTGTCCCGTTCACAGTGGCTGTATGAAAAATAGCAATTTAAAAAAATATGTTTCTAAATCCGTGTAAATGTAGCATTTTATAAAAACTCGAGAGTTTTAAGTGATATTTTAATTTTGTTCAAATATTTTTAATAATCCTTATTATATATCTACCTACTATCGTTGTATAACCTATATTTTATTTTTGTTATAAAGAAAATTAATAGAATTGGAAAAGAGGCTCTAACTCTTAATAATTTATGAATAATAATATTTATTAATAATTAATATTTATTACTTGTATTTTTTCTAATTTCATAAAAAAATTTGGAATATTAATATTTAACGAATTATTCCATAATTTAAATACCATTAAAAATGTTATTCGTTAGTTGTGCGTAATCTAAAAAAGAAATACTTTAAGGGCTTCCTTCATTCAATATATATTTTTTCTTTATTGAAGTCGTTCAAATATATCGTGACTTTCATTTTCTTATCAGTAAGTAGATCTCGCATAAAAGGATACAGGGTATGGTCAGCGCTGTCATTTGTCATCCGAGACGCAGAACTCTGACGGATTTCAATTACCCGTCCCTACAGTGCAGCCGGACCGACGAGCGAAGGGGGCCTGAAAAGCCGCTTGCTCTTTATATTATATTTTCTTGTTTTATGTTCACGACTGCGACACTTCATTATGATGACTTACAACTCTCAGCCTTAGCCTAAGTTAGTATCTAATTTTTTGTTAATTAGTCGAAAGCAAATAACTCGTAACTCGAAAGATTTCCGAGTTTTAATATCGTTTTATTGATTTAAGAATGACTGGACTGAAAGTAAATTTAGACAAGGCAAAGTATAAAATAGATTTTAGACATTATATAATTATACCTACGAATATTCGAACGTTAGGACTTGTGAAGAGCAAATATTATTATTTTTTTGTATGTAAAGGATATTCTAGACTACCTTTCTTAGATTTATAAGTAGTCAGAATAATAACAGAAAGACAGAAAGACAGAAAACAACAGCAGAAAAACAAATTTCACTACCGAAATTTATGGTTTCTTCGATCGATATCTCAATAACGATGAACGATCGTAAAAAAGCAACAAAAAAGTGTTACGTAAAATTTTTCGTATATCAACGGAAAACCGAGTTAGTATGAAAAAACCGAATTTAACCCTTTTTTCAAGATGGCGGAAAATGCACAAGGAAATTTTGGTTGACAATTTGAAGTTAAGCTTTTCTAGGCCTCCCCTACGTAATATCAAAAATTTAGCCTTCTCGGTAAAATGCATTTCCAAATGTATATAAATGACTTGAGTATAAGGAATTTAACGTTTATTGTTTGATATATTTCAATCTAGACATGAATGATACGCTGTTTCAATAGAGCGCAACGTTATTGCCTACATCACATCAAACAAAAAAGTTTTACGAAATACTCGTAAAAAGAACATTAGTATGTCCCAAATTACATAAACATGTGATCGTCGAAGGAAACATATTTTCACATTTGTTTTATCTAATTAACTATTTACGACAGCCGCTTCTTCTTTTATGTCTGTCCTATAAACATAATGTTTTTTTTTTTGTAATATTAAGAATGTGAGTGATCGTGATACACAATAAATGATGCTCGAGTTAAGTAATTGAAGACGATGCGTTGGCGCAGTGGTCACAGCAACTGGCTTATGCGCTGGCGGTCGTGGGTGGATCCCCGCACATGATAAATATTTTTATAGGCCATACAGATGTTTGTCGTGGTCTGGGCGTATTGTACTTGTGTATTGTGTGTGTTTCTAGACCTCCGACACAGGATTCACATCCTACTGAGGGCCGTTGAGTGTAAGACGTTTATTATTATTTTAAATTGCTACACTCCACCCGTTCAAGATATACATATACACATATAAATAAATATAATACAATACTTATATAAGGAATATAATAAATTTACATAAACTTACTTAGATAAATATAAGCGGGTGGAGGATTACGCCCCGGCAGGGAGATCAAACGGCCGGGGGTTAGGGCTGTAGGCTGAGAAATCGGCGGACAATCCTAGCCGAGTCGAGTAATACCGCCTTCTGCATCCTGGCTGCGAGCGAACCGTCACGGATACCCTATTATTATTATTATTATTATTTCTTTTATTCAACATTTTTCCCTATAATTACATTTTTAAATATATTTATAAAAAATACAAATAAAAATATTTAAAAATATAAAAAAGGTATTCCTCCGGTGACAGGTTGAGTCCCAGGCCATCGGTGGTTAAGGCTCCAGGCTGAGGAACCTCCTCACAATGCGGGCCGTTTCAAGCAACACTGCCTTTTGAATCCGACCCTTGATCCAACAGTCGAGCGAGAGTTTCTTAAGATGTTGGTCGAAACTCTTCGCTAATAGGCCATTGACCGACACAACAATAGGAACAATTATTGTTGAGTCCACATTCCACAATGCGGTAATCTCGTGGGCAAGGTCTAAATATTTACTTAATTTTTCTTTTTCCGCCTTTACGAGATTATCGTCATGCGGGATTGTAATATCAACAATAATAGCTCGGCGCGTTGATCGGTCTACTAGCACTATATCAGGTTTATTGGCTGCAATAAATCTGTCAGTGATAATAGACCGATCCCAGTAGAGCAACGCATGACTATTTTCAAGAAATGGCGTTGGATTGTATCTATAGTACGGTAACTCATTTTCAACGAGGCCATATCGAAGAGCAAGTTGTTGGTGGATAATCCTGGCTACTTGGTTATGTCTGTGCAAATACTCACCGTTAGCAAGACGACCACAACCGGAAACAATATGTCTGATGGATTCGCCAGGCCTACGGCATGCTCGGCATATGTCTGGAGTTCCATCTTTCATGATATGTTTCCGGTAATTGTTCGTCTTGATAACTTCATCCATAATTGCACAGACAAAACCTTCAGTCTCCCCAAACAGATTCCCGTGTTGTAGCCAGGATACAGAACTGGATTGGTCTACATCTATATCTGTCAAAGCTTTGTAGAACCGACCATGTAGTTCTTTGTTCCTCCATATGGCCACGCGGTCAATGGTACTCATTACTATAGGTTTATTATTATTTATTATTATTATTTATTATATAGTAAAAATTTGTTATTTTTATGAAGAACATCGGGATTTAAAATTTTAGCATTTTTTTTATTAATTACAAAATCTTAGCTTACATAATTATTTCTTTACGGCTTTTGATATTTACTTTCAATAATAGAACATGTACAACAGAGACGAGTAAAGTAATATTCGGAACCGTAAAAATCTATATCCAGATTAGCTTTATTAATTTTCTTTCCCTTCTTTCATAAAGCAACCAACCGTACGCTTAAAATAGAAAAGAGAAAACGGTCGAATAAAAGGAGCGTCCAAATTGAATCATGACTGGAAATGTAGTGTATGAGAGATAAACAAACAAAGGCTTTTAGGGTCCCGGATACTACGATATAAGATAAATTCAGATACTGTTCTGTGACTGAGTGACTGTTTAATTATTTAAACATGATGGGAAAAAGAGGAAAATTTTTGCAAATTCAACATTTCATATAAATACCTATAAGACACACACATACTGTACTGTATCAGCCTGTAAACAACCCACTGCTGAGCGAAGGCCTCTTCTCCATATAGAAGAAGGGTTGGAGCTTAATCCACCACGCTGCTCCACTGCGGGTTGGAGGATAATTTCCCTACCATGGGTAACGATCGCTATCAGGTGTCTATAATAACAACCGGGACCGACAGCTTTACGTGCTCTCCGAGGCACGGTGGGGAGACCCACAAGGACATACACCCAGACTGGAAACAAATATTTGTACAAATACAAATATCTATCGAGAGCGGGAATCAAACCCGTGACCGTCAGCGGGTTGAGGCGACTACTCGCACACACAAGAACGGTCGTCAACAGACATTAATACATATATTATATTATTATTTATTTTATATTATACTATATATTATATATTAATACATATTTATGCAAAATTGTTACAAAGCGATGAACAAACATTATATGAACATGTCACGAACAGCGGGTCTGAAAGCAAGGATTAGCTACCAATTACACCTCTCAGTGTCGGCTTTGTCACGCTCTGACTTGTGAACTAGAACGTGTTTCAATTTCCTTGGCATAGTAAAATATGCATGAGTACTCAACTCCGCTTTGATGGAATGTAAATGACTGATGGGCGATTAACGACTCATTTTTATACCCAAAGTACATTTTGATAGTTTGTATATGTTATATGTATGTAATTATTTTATACAAACCATTAGTATTGACAACGTTACAACAAGGTTATTTTATCTTGACTAAAATCTGTTTTTCTTATCCCCTGGTTACTCTAGTCAAATGAAAAGCTCGCTGTGTTCGATGGTTAGTAGAATGTTGATTGATTGTTGATTTATGAACCCTATTTAATAGACCGTTGATGATTTATATTGTTGACGGCCGGCTGGTCGAGTGGTCAGACAACTGGACACTTTACGCAGCGGTCGCGGGTTCGAATCCCGCCAGGTGCAGATAATCTGTATGACGAATATAGATGTCTGCACCGGGTCATGGATGTGTATTTATGTATATATGTATTTATATCTTAAATTTATTTCCGTTCCTAGTACCTGTAACACAAGTTCTTACGAACTTACCACGGGGCTAGGTTAACGTGGCGTGATTGTTGGTTAATATTTATATTATTTATATTATTACAATTGAATAAATTTAGAAACTTAGAATTCGAGCCTTTATCATAGTCATGTTCATTATTCTGAAGTACGCAGGGCCTCCGACAAGTTAAAGATGGCGCTGCATGTAAGAATATTAAAAGCAACTTAATATTTTAATTAAATGTTTTGATTAAACCTTGACAACCAACCTGTTATAAAATGTTTACCGCAAGGATATAAAGGTGAAAATGTATTTTACCTATATTTCATTGCTGGTAATTGTCTGTACATTGCACATGTGTATCAGTATCTATCAGTATATGAATATTTCGTTATAAATTGTTAATTTAATCTAAATCTTTGGAAGTTAATATTTCTATTTTTCCTCGAAATCCATATTTTCACAGTGCGATTTAAGGTAGACGTCATTTTTGTTTGTAAATTAGGACAAAAAAAAGTTTAAAACGGTAATATTTTAAGTTAAGTTTTAAATTACACGCAATTACCTCATTGCAGTGAAATGCCACTCTTACGTGGAGTCGCAGCTTATTCCTTTTGTTTATATACGTACCTATGTATTCGTATAGGTAATGGCATACCATTATTTAAAAGAACACGATAATGGAATATGAAAATACTATCAAGTTACTATACTTTAAATATGTTGGAAAAAAATTATAGTCGTAATAAAATTTTATTCTATAGATTTTAAATTCAATGAAGATAATTTGTTATATTTAGTTTCACTATTTTTTTATTAAGAGGAAAGGATACGCATATTTATAAAAAAACGAGAACATAGCAGGGGCATAGCTGAAGGTTTTTTTAGTTACAAAAAAAAATCAATGTTTTGGGGAGGAAACAGTCCAACGAAATACTGTTTTGGTCAATAATTATTTACTTAAAATGGCTTCTGAGCTTCAGTTCGCACTTTCTTGCGGTTTGTGGATAGGTCTGCGGGAGCGAGATAGGAACAATATTATTCAAATACCTATTTTTCAAAAGTCCTCAGGTACCCTTTCCTTTTAATAGAGAGGTGAAACAAAGTACTATTAGAAAAGAATAACTTGCTTGAAATTATTGTGTTTTTATGATCATCTCTGTTTCTATGAGCATCTCTGTTTCTATGAGCCATAGTATAATTTTTACAACAGATAAACCCCGGTACACACATTCTAACAAACAAACTCTTTAACTTGATTAATATTAATACATTTTTATCTCTCAATATATTCACACATCAACAACTCATGAATCAGATAGAGCCGCCGCTGGGGACGACATGTCTCCTTTGTTACTACGAGTATATCAGAACTTTGGACGAGAGCCGACAATACACTTCTACTAACGGTCCCCCTACGTATCAATCGTCAACGTCACAGCCTTTGATAGTGTAATATTCCGGAACGGTTAATTATGTACTATCAGTTATTGAGCACAAACCACATATTTTGGTATTGCAAACGGGGAACTCGGATCTAAGTAGTTATTTGTGAGTATAGTAAACATCTTGGTTGGCTTCAATCCAGAGGTTTCTCTCTCAGATGTAGGGAAGTACTAGATCGGGCCACTGGACGTTGAATATAACTGGTTAAATTACTTACCTAATTATGGTTTGATGGTTTCACGTTACCTCATAATTATATGCAAACTTTACTAAATCCTTGGCTTGATTCGCTTTAAATTTCATTACTTGTCAGATTGTTTAACATTCATAGATACAACTCTACTTTCATGAGTCTCAGCGTGATGTTTTATAGCCTGAAAATAGAAATAAAAAACAAATTTAGGGTTTGGGTTCATGCATTTATTATTCATTAGAAATGAATATTATAACTTTTAATTACGATCCGTTAATTTTCCACAAAATGATTTTAAAATAATTCTCTAAATTAAAATGGGACAAATATTTAGTATAAACAATTTAATAAAAAAGATAATTTCTATGTATGAAAAAAAAATATCTATTTGATAACCTTCTCCTGAACTCCTCAAACCCGTCCTTTTTGAAGCCGGTTAAAAACGAAACGATCTTGTAAATTTAATTTATTTTAAAAACTTTATTACGGTTGTATTAGTGATACACTACCTAAATAATTTACTACCGGCGCTTAAAATACTTTGTTTAGGATTCTAACAAAGTTGTTTATTTGATTTTAACATTGTAATTTTCCACATTGTTTAAATAAAGTTTATTTATAATTCACTGTTTAAGACATCGATTCTAAAGCGAATGAGACGTGAGAGAAATAATGATTGTCGCGGTTTGCGAGTATAGAACTACTTGATTGATAGCGCTGAGGAACGCAATAAAATATAATTTAGATAGTGAAGTGAAGTAAAAAATAAAATAAATGTAAAAAAAATACCTAAAAGTGGAAAAAATCTTATTATCTTATATTTTTTAAAAATTAATAAATAAATAATTAAACGCCTCACACTCAACGGTCTCCAGTAGAAAGTGAATCCTGTGTCGGGGGTCCGAAAAGATACACAACACACAAGCACAAACGCCCAGACCACGAAAAACATCTGCATTGCCTATACAAATATTTGTCATATACGGGTATGGAATCTGCGATCGCTAGCCCATCATTCAGTTGCTGTTATCACTGCGCTAACGCGTGGTCATATACTAGTAGGAGTAATTCATTTTCGACTAGTACAACAAAGTTTGTTAGCTTAGCTATTTTTTTTAAATATTTATTTTAAATACTAGACGCGGTTTCACCCACTTATATGTGATGAATGGTTTCTTCACCACATCTTTATGCCGTACGTACTAGTTTTTTGTGCTAAAACCTCAATAAACGTGTTGTCAAATCCAAAAAGTTTTAATCGGACCATTAAATCCAGTTATTAGCGTGTTCGAACATTCTTGGTTTATAATATTAGTATATATTTTACGTTTGATTTTTATTACGTTACAAATTCGACTAATAGAACATAAAAAGATGAGTAAAACTATTGGCATTACATAATTTTGTATTTGTGTATTGTTAATGGATGGTAACATTTAGACATTTACGTTTGTCGCTTCCGGTCTACAACGCAGGGTATTCGAAAGGGACACAATGTGATAATGTTAACGTCCATTAAGGGTTCAAAACGTGCGTATGATGTTATACTAATATACCTTTAAGGGACCAATAGATATAAACACCTTTCAAAATAGTATAATTTATTCAAAAAAACACTTGGTTATTGTTATTTTTCTTTACCTTACTTTTTAACAGCTTTATATAATGACTCCTTTTTTGTAAATCAAATATTCTTACAGTATATCTTGTGAGTCTATTTTTGTTTAGAATTATTATTCTATACTTATCATCTAACGGTAATAGAAAGTACAAGGACAATATTTTTACATTATAAAAACTATATTGTTTGTGCTTATAAAATAAAGTCATTTTAAACAAAGCATTACTAATAATATGAATGAATATATGAATTGAAAATTTTCGACATTTCGTTAAGCTGTGTTCGCTTCAATTTTCTCTATATCGGCGTTGTATGGCTCTCTTGCAATTAGTTTCTGCTCAAAGCGCGTCTGCCACAGACCAGAGTCTATGATCCGAGCAGAGCCAACAGACCCATTACAGTATAAACTAAATCTCGAAAGTAATACTACATTTTTAAAGTATTTATTTATCAATAGAAACGAAGTGGTGCAAATCTAGGGATGGTCCGGATTTTTCGGTTATAATAAATCTAATTTCGTGTCTTGTATAAATTATATTACTAAAAACTAACGATAATTACTTATATTGTATCTCAGCAATAACACATGAGTTTTGTATCACATTTAAGTAAGTGCAAACAATTATTTCCTTTAACTATTCATTATCAGAGAAAACAGAATGTAAATATTCTATATATTAAACGTTACGGCTACAAAATAAATTTATTCATATGTAACTTATATAATATTATAGAAGATGGACTCGGTAAAAGGGAAGTAGCAATATGGTTTCAACCGTTTCTTATAAACCCGAATTGAATATTTACACAATCATATGATGCTGAAAACCTAAAACATATTTTCTATGTAGAGTTAGGGGTTATGTACGGATATAAAACCTTTCCTAACAAAGTATTCATTCATGTGTATTCGGATTAAAACAAATTAATAATACTTTTTAAGAACGGATTATATAGCAATAAAAATTGTTTGAAAGAGTTTATTGTTAAGATACGGAGAAAAAATAAAACTCATGATATGTTTGTATCAAGTAGGTACAATAAAAATATTGCGATTTATTAAGTAGGAGTATTAGCGTACCCGGGTACCCACAACAGTATATGTATGAAATATGTTTGAAATTAATTTTGTTAAGGGATTATAATTTATTTTATTATTAAAACAGGGAAATACAACACATTTTTATTAACAAATAATATTATTTATTGCATTCTATACATTTTACAACATAAGCTGTGTGCTCATCGCAAACCGGTCGTTCATATTCACTGCAGTTCTTCCGCGTTTTTCGTCGTCTTTTTATTGGCCTTTTTTAAATAAGTAACAGGATCCAGTAATTTTCTTTCTTCCAGTTTTGTCCG
Source organism: Euphydryas editha (assembly GCA_036937285.1). Lineage (NCBI taxonomy): Eukaryota > Metazoa > Arthropoda > Insecta > Lepidoptera > Nymphalidae > Euphydryas > Euphydryas editha. Next base: position 8,249,097 of record JAUPFZ010000007.1, read on the forward strand.
TTGCAAACGATGGACCAGGGTCTTGCATTACCCTTGTTATTTCACGACCTATGATACTCTCAATAGCAATTTTTGTCGTATAATTACTAGAGGATTCGTCATACGTTCTTCAATCATTGGCTTCGCAAGTTCTTCACTAAGTTTGCGTAGAAACAGACGTCGTTCCGCTGTTTTCTTTTTAATCATTTTATTATTTTCATAAAAAGTTAGATATGCCGCGAGTGCAGCGATGTCTAATAATGTTGAATAACATTGCCATTGGCCATCTTGAATAGCGCCGCTGACTTGTATATCTTCTGAGCATATGGTCCATAGTGTCAACGCCAGTTTTGTATTTATTATAATAACTGATGATATCAGGCTTCTTCTTTGCATCATCACCCACAGATATATCCGAATGCATTGTCGATATCAGAAATACTGATTAATTATTTTTAGGTACGTAAGAACACATCGTTACTTTGTCGTGAAATCCAAAAACTGTCGAGTATTGCTCTCGTGACTTATTTACTGCCATGATACCAGGGATGTATGGTTTTTTTTATTGTTCCATCAATGGTGAGATTCCAAGATAGTAAGTGCTTAGCAACGGGTAGTTTATAAAAAAATATTTTTGCAGATATTTCTTTCACTTCTAATTCTTTTACCACGCTCTCTCCTTGATTTTTTAGCATTTTCTGTTTTAAACTGTCTCAAATACTCAATAACAATGTATATTTTAAAATTATTTTAAATTCTAAACGCTTTTTAGTTAATCAAAATATTAAAAAAATTAAATTTCATCAAATGGGTATCCGGGTACCCCAAAGACCAAACGACCTTAGTAAGATTGGGTATGAACGTAAGGGATATACTCGTAGTTGTGTAAGCGATTGAAACTATAGAAACGATAGAAACTAATCGCGATTTAAAAAGCACCACCAACGAATGGCATCTATTATGATATTATCGTACTTCAGACTGTTGTTCTTTGCGTAAAAATAAATCGCAATCCGACATTTAAACGTTTATTCCGACTTTTTTTAATTTACTGAGAGTTAAATACAACAATTATAGTTCATTATCTTATCATCTTAATTATTATTAAATAAATGATATAACATGTATATAATTTGTGGTTTTAGACACCCACAAAAAAAAATCGTCAACTTTAAAAAAAAAGACTATTTTATTATATGTAAAGATATCGTTATATAGTGATAAGCTTATAATTCGTTATAAGCTTTAAGTTGTAGGACCCCGGCCTAAATTAGTTACAGAATATTAATATAATTTAAATAATTAATAAAAACCTTTAATAAGTTTAAATAATTATTTCAAATATTTATAAAGTATTTCAAAAGTAGGACGTTGTTAATGAAACATTTTCTGTAACACATTTCAATTCATTAACGTAATTAAATTTCGTTGGCCCAAAATTAACAGTCTGATAGAGATTCCTTTAATACATGGGTGTATAAAGAATTAAGAAACGAGTTTGTAAGTATGGAAGTTGATTTATATTTTTATTTACAGAAAAAAAAGTATTACAAATACCAGGTTAAAGTATTTTTTTAAACCAATTAATTATTAGTTTAAATGCGGAATTTTCTTTGTCAATTGTGAACTAGCTTTGGTGATGTTTATTATTTAAATAGGTTAGTTTTATACAACCACTGATTATGTTTAGTACTTACTTAGTTTGTAGAGAGTAAGATGGTTTGATTGAATTAAATAGGAGATTTATATATTAATGTAATGTACATTATTATGTTTAAAACGGGTACATACCACGATATAACACAAGTGATTTTGTGTCAATATTTCGACCCAGTTGCATGGATCGTGGTCACGACAGGACTGCGGTGTCGCGAGGTGTGTAGCTGGAACTGTCATGGGTAGTAGCGAACTACCCTCTTTCTCTTCTTCTTCTTCTAGTTCTTCGAGAATTTTAAACATAATAATATGTCTTCAAACCACGAAATAAGTCTTAAATCATTAATGTAATGTATTTTTATAATTATAATTTCTTTTTTCATAATGCCTTCGATATAAGCAAATTATATCATTCCTTGTTAAATGTTATCAAAATGCTTACTCGTAATGTAAAAATCAATAAAAGTATGTTTATTGGAATATAAGTTAACATTAGAGTATTTTTTACCTCAAGACTTTAATAAATTATAATAATTCAAGTGTGATATAAATATTTTTGCAAATGTTGTATCAACGCAAACTTTGCATTTACTTTTGAATTAAATATCCTAAGTATAAAATAAAAAATTAAATTATTGTTAAATAAAAAATCTATATGAACATATGATGCCCCAAATTTGAGTATATATATTTTATTTTTACTTTATTTTATTTAACTCTTTATTATACGTACAGAAAATTACAAAAATAACGTACAAGTCACAGAAATATATAATGTATAAAGGGTTTGCTTATCCCTATGAGAGATTTCTTCCAGCACACCCGAAAAGGAATCATTTTAGACATAAAACAGATAAGGTAGACGTACAATTACACGTAAAACAAAAAAAAACTACTTAAACGAAATGAAATGGAACTACATTAACAAACAAAATTATGGGCGAAGGAAATATAGATCATTCTATATTTATTTTTATCAAAATATATATGTATACGCTAGACATATATAACATACATATACATTACATAAATTATTACTTAAATACATATATATATATATATATATAAATACATATCTATAAACTATAAAATATCATGTCAGGGACAAAAAATGCTCTTTTATCTTTTTTTTAAAGATATTAATAGATTTACTCGTGCGAATCGACGATGGTAACGAATTCCACAATCTTGCTGCGTGGACGGTAAACGAATAGGAGTAAAAATTGGAAGAATGTGATGGAATTTGCAGGAGGAGTTGAACATTGGATCGACAAGAGGAACCAGGAGGATGTAAAAATTTAAAACGCTCACGTAGGTAGTTGGGTGACAATGGATTGAATAGGATATTATATAGGAGACAAAGGATGTGAGTATCCCTGCGAAGCCGAATAGGAAGCCACTTGAGTTCAGCTCTATACTTAGAGATGTGATCAAACTTGCGAAGTCCGAAAATGAATCGAATACATAAGTTTTGTAGCCTCTCAAGTTTATTGACTTGTTCTTCAGTAGCATCCAGGTAACAGGAATCAGCATAATCAAGAAGAGGAAGTAAAACCGATTGAGCAAGAAGAGTTTTAGTTTTAATCGGAAGGAAGTATTGGAGATTTTTAAGGGAGTGAATTGAGAAATGTACTTTTTTAGAAATTTCGTTAATATGCTTAGACCAGGACAAGTCACTGCTAAAATGAAGACCTAGATTTTTAACTGTATCAACGTAATTAATTGGCACACCATCATATAATACATTATTAATATTATTTGAGGACAGACATGAGAGCATATGACGGCTACCGATTATTAGCGCTTGTGATTTCGTAGGATTAACTACAAGACCAAAGCGTCGAGCCCAAGAATATATGCGGTTAAGGTCTTCATTCATACAAGCGATAGCATCCGCACTATCCACAACACTAAAGTAGCGATACAATTGTAGATCATCAGCATAAAGGTGAAATTTGGAAGAGATTACCGTCGTTATTGTGTTAATGAAAATAGAGAATAATAAAGGAGATAGAACACCACCCTGAGGAACACCTGACTTGAGAGTGCTCCAATTTGAGTGACTTTCACCCAAATGAACACACTGTGAGCGTCCTCGAAGATAAGAGTCAAACCAGTTACACGCAGGGGAAGAAATATTCATTGATCTTAAAATACTCAATAAAATTTCGAAGTCCACAGAATTGAATGCATTACTAAAGTCCAGTAATACAACAATCGTAAGACTTCGATTCTCCATGGCAGATCTAATATCATCTGAAACCTTTAAAAGCGCGGTTACAGTGCTATGTCCGGTTCGGAATCCGGACTGCCAAGGATTCAGAAGACAGTTAGATGCCAAGTACCGAGATAACTGGTCATGCACAACATGCTCCATAACTTTGGAAAGGAAAGGTAGTATGGAAATAGGGCGATAATGTGATAGTAAAGTAGGTTTGTTAACTTTAGATAAAGGAACAACGTGAGCTTTTTTCCACACAGACGGAAAGATGCAAGTAGACATAGAATAGTTAAACAAGTGAGTTAGTAAGGGAAGGAATTCTGGGATAATAAGACGAATCATTCTGGAACATATTCCGTCATAACCAACAGCAGTAGAACTTATGGATAATATATGTTTCTTAACTTCCTCTTGAGTAACCGGCTGCAAGGCAAAGGAGGAACACATCGGTAATATAGTTCTAGCTAACTCCGAAATAGTTTTTGATTTTACGAGGTCATCCAAAAAAGTAGGAGAAGTTGAGAAGTAAGTATTTAAAGCATTCAGATCCACTGAATTGTCACCAGAAGTAGGAGATTTTCCAATACCAAAAGATTTTAGGAATTTCCAGACATGTTTACAGTCAGAGTCTTCAATAGTGCTGTGGACATAACGACGCTTCGCTTCACGACACATTTTATTGCATCGATTACGCAGTAACCTGTACCGATCTAAGTTAGCGTCAGTTGAATTTTTCCTTAAACGAGACTTTGCCTTATCACGCTTGATCATGCACTGCTTTATTTCCGCTGTAATCCAAGGTGCTGGGGAATATTTAAGTTTAACTCGTTTTAAAGGAGCGTGTTTATTGAACAGATCAGTTACTATTGAGTTAAACCAGGCAACCTTTACGTCTATATTTTCTTCGTCATAAAACGGAGCACAGTCGATGTTTAATATGTCAGATTTTAATTTTTCTATATTAATATGACCAAATCCTCGACGGTAAGAGTACGAAACTTTACGCTTATAATGGCGGATTTTGAAAGAAACAAAAATAAGGTCATGATAAGAAAAACAGGATGGTAATTGACCATGAACAGAAACAAGTTCAGGAGAAGAGACAATTATTAGATCAAGAAGAGAAGGTGTGGTATTAGGGAAATGATGAGTAGCAGATAAAGGAAGACAATGTAAGTTTAACGAAGAAATAATAGAAAATAGTTTCCGCGAACGAGCATCACTTTTAATTAAGCACGTATTAAAATCTCCTAAAAGTAAAATATGTTTATATATGGGGCCAAAATTGTTAAGAATGTTTTCTAGAGTAGTAAAATAATCAATATGGATAGAAGGACTGTAGAGGACACCTAAAAGTACTTTGGAATGACCAAAGATAATTTCGAGGAAAAGGAATTCTGCAGATTCGGAATATTGACTAGGAGAGGAAGAGACGATTTTGTAAGGAATATCAGTTCGCAAATAGATAGCCACACCCCCTCCGCCCTTTCCAATTCTATCATTCCTTATTAAAACAAAACCAGGTAAAGTAAACTGAATGGAAGGCAAAGAAGGTTTCAGGAAGGTTTCGGAAATTAAAATGGCGTCAACCTGACTGCTACTGAAAGACACAGAAAGATCTGAGAAATGAGCAGGAATACTCTGAGCGTTTATGTGAACAATGTTTAAATTATGAGGATAAGGTGAGAAGACAGAACGCAGTTGTTCATTCAGAGGCAATTCAGAACCATCATCGCTTTCGGCACTAAAAAAATCATCACTAGAAGAAGAGCAGGTACTTGGACTGAAATTATATTGGTTGTTATCATTCATTATAAGATATATATAAGTTAATAGCAAATATAAAACTGAGTTCTATAAAAATAAAAATATATAAAAGTAAACTTAAAATTATCCTAGCAAAAACAAACAAAAAAAAAAAAATTCAATCTATACTCAGAACACTTACACTCATAGTCTGATTGCTTGCACCAAAATAAAAATAGAAATAAAAAACGAAACATTTAAAAATAAAAATTAAAAAACTAAAAATAGAAAAAAGATCAAAATGAATCAAATAGTGTGTCGTTAGTCTTATAAAATAATTGTCAATCTATCACAAATGAACTGTCACTTTCAAATCTTAAAACTAAAACTTCATGAAGTTACAGTGACAGTGACTACCCATTAGAGAAATATTAATATATTTTTATACTCTTTGTATTAATAGATGTTTATATACGAATATAGTAAAATATTAATATAAGTTTAAGTTATTAAAGTAATTATGTACATCAGAATAATACAATTGATGGACTACCCTACAGAGTAATTATATACATCAAAATAATACATTCGATTGACTACCCTACAGAGTAATTAACATGTTAACCACACAAATGAATGCAAAACTTTGAACAAAACAACGATATTAGCATTGAAGTAATATGTACTAACGTACTACCTCAATGGATATTAGTATGCTTTAAAACTAGTAGAAACTAAGTATAACAATAAGTAAATTCAAAATTAAGACGTGACAAGTTAGGAGTTGAAAAAAAGCATTATACTTTGCGCCTCAATTTCCGAGGAGATTTTGTGGTAGGCTTCGGAGCATCACTGTTGATGATGTGACCAGGCTGATTTTTTGATTTTGAAGTTGATGAAGACTGAGTTATGATTGCTTTTAGATCAGGCATAACTTCAATTTTACGGCGAGTTTTATCCGGGAGTAATATAATAATTTTGCCATCCGAAGTCCAGCAGCTGTTAATACCGAAATGCTTCCTTGCCTCCATAAATACATTGTGCTTAGATTTTGTCAGAAACTCTGAGATAGTTATACCTGTGCCCTTGAGAAGAGTTTTTGACGTCCAGACAGATTGGCGACTTGACATGTTATTAAATCTAACTAAGATAGGTCTCGGCTTGCCTTGATTTTTACCCAAGCGATGACAGACTTGCAGATCACTAGCAGTGACATCAATACATTCAAGGTGGTCATTCACTATTTTTAAAATAACGTCCTTAGGCTTCTCACTCTTCTCCTCGGGAACACCATGGACAAGGATGACCTTCCTCCTTAAGTAAGCCTCATGGCGTTCCAGGCCCAGCGATAGCATCTCAACTTGAGACTTGAATAATGTGAGAGTATTCCAAACAAACGATTTAAATTCAAGAAACTCACTTGAAAGAGATTTTAGGTCTAGAGATGCAGCAGCTGATGATGGAGAAAGTTTATTTAGTTTTTCTTCATAACTTTTCATGCGCGAATCAAACATTTTTACAATTTCTTCAAAGTTGGATGAAAGTTTTAATGATTGATCCATCTTAATCAAATAACCTTTTTTTTATGCAAAATATAGTACTGTTTAAAGGAGATGTGATTGTGTTTCAATGAGTATTTAATACATTCGATAAAACTTAAATAATGAATTAAAAAATTGAAAATAAATTAGGAGCTAAAAATAGTATGTGTTTACACTCATTGTCAATCTACCCGAAAAAGCATTTTATAGCATAGTAATATGAATTTGAATAAGACTCTTTTTACTAAGCTAGCTTACAGTGGTATCATAAAGAAGCCTTTTCCATGTAATGTCTTTCTAAGTCGGCCTAGTAGCCCAGAGACCGCCATTCACAAGACATCTCCTGAGAAATCACGGTTACTCAGCCTCCCTACCTGAATACTTACACAGCGCTATTGTAAGCGCCTTGGAGATTTGTAATGAAGGTACTGACGGCTTTTTTGAAGTGCCTTATCCGATTTTTAAACATATAAGGGTAGAAAGCTGACTCACGGTATACCTATTATAACTCGGATTTATGAAATCGATATCGATAACTTTAATTCATTAAATACTTTTTTTTTTAATTTTTGAGACTTTTATTACTCCCTTTAATATAAATACGGATCCATTTAAGAAAGTAGTCGGGTGAATTTTCTATATTTGTTTGATATTGAAAAAAAGCGATTGACTAAATCTGTTGTAATATTATGAAGCTATAAAGTTTATTTGTTTCTTTGAAAGCTTTTATGTCAGCGACCATATATCAGTTACATTTGAGACAATATTTTTGCTTTGTATGACTATTATACTATATTCCAAAGCAATTTACTTTCGACTAGAAATATAAAATACAACTGCATTAAGATCCGCATGAAGGGATTAATGTTAAGGACCTGAGGATTTTCACTGATGGCTCGAAGACTGGATCAGGTACAGGATATGGTATATTCTCAGAAGATCTAAATATACAGATAGCTGCACCCTTAAGTGCTCATAATACCGTCTTCCAGGCGGAATGCATGGGCATCATAGTAGCAGCTACGGCGACTCTGGCTCGAAAGGTAAAGGACTACTCCATCCGAATCCTCTCGGACAGCAAATCAGTACTACAAGCCTTATAAAGCAACATTATCACCTCAAAGCTTATATACAACTGTCACGAATCCCTGACGGAGGTATGTAGTAATAATAACAACGTAACTCTACAGTGGATCAAAGGTCACAGTGGCTCACGTGGGAACGATGCCGCTGAAGAACTAGCCAGAAGAGATTCGGAGATGGCTGCGATTGGACCAGAACCAATTGTCCCCCTTCCCTCAGGATGGCCTACATCAGTCATTCGGTCACACACTAAGGAGCTACCTACATAACATATACTGATCGCAGATGAATGGATGCAGGCAAGCGAAGGAGGCTCTACCGCGCATAGACCGGAGACTATCCCGTAAGCTGATAAAACTCACACGCCCAAGATTACATAGAATAACTCATTACGGGCCATGGCCCATTTAACAAACATCTGTTTAATCTAGGTGTTACAGACAGCTTTTGCAGAGCTTGCATGGAGGCAGAAGAGACGGCAGCCCACATTGTTCTGGAGTATACGGGTCTGGCCAACTACCGGGCCAAACACTTGGGGTCACCGACGACTCTCCCCGAGGTTATTGGTGACACCAGAGGTTTGATTAAATATTTGGAGGAGTTGGGTTGGCAGGACTAGCCGCCCGCTCTTTAAACGCAAAATAGGCGCACAGTAGACGTCAAGTTGCGGATACAAGCCCGTGAATACATATACATGTATGAATATTATACTAGAAAAGTTTGTCATAAGGCACTATGCTACGACTTACTAAGGACTGAGATATTAATCACAAAGACCCTATCTGACATGTAGATAGGTTTAATTAAAAGTCTAAATCGACTAATCTAATCGGTGTCCGAATAGTTATTCGGACACCCACCACCTCAGTCCCCCGAGATCATGGACGCTGTAAAGGGTCCGAAACGTCGGGAAATAATTTAATTCAATTAAAAATCGTTAAACTGTAAAGTTTTAAAACAAATAAACGCGATAAAATCCGATTTAGACTTTTAATTAAATGAGTAAAATTCGCGTAAATATAAGAGAACAGTATGTAGATAAGTACTTAAATTTGACGACCGTCCTGGTGTAGTGGTGCTAGTAGTCGCCTCAAACCGCGCGCTGGCGGTCACGGGTCTGATTCCCGCTCGGGACAGATATTTGTATTTGTACAAATATTTTTTTCCGGTCTGGGTGTTTGTCCTTGTGGGTCTCCCCGCCGTGCCTCGGAGAGCCGTCGGTCCCGGTTATTATCATAGACACCTGATAACGATTGTTACTCATGGTAGAGGAATTATCCGCGAACCCGCAGTTGAGCAGCGTGGTGGATTAAGCTCTAACTCTTCTTCTATATGGAGAAGAGGCTTTCGCTCAGCAGTGGGTTTACAGGCTGATACAGTTTACAGTTTTAGATTCTTAAATTTAACGCGATTAAAGTTGACTGCAAGGCATATCTCAATTATAAAGATCGTACTTTTCTAAGTAAAAGACTTGACTCATCATGATTTAACAACACTGCAAGACCTTTAAATTGTAGTGTTGTCTAATTGCAAAGCTAAATAGGCTAAGCACATTGAGTAATATATTTTTAATATTAAAAAAGTGAATACAGAACCAATATAAAACAAGGCGAATTAAATAAGTTTCCTTGTTCCATTTGTCCGGGTTCAATTGGATTTGTTGCATAAATATTTCATAGCGGACCAGTATACATAAAATATGTTGTACCAAAGCCAGGGGATAACTTAGAATTCCCTCAGATGATTGCTTTGTCGATTAACTATTTAATTATTATTCTTTGTTTGCATTGTAAGCATTTAATTGTAAGATACAAAAGATATTTGTAAAATTCATCTCGTGGTGGGCGGTGAAGCAAAATAAAGTTAGGAAACTAAAATCTTTTTATTCTGAGACAGGTAGATCTACCGATCCGTTGTGTAGCAGCGTGGCGGATTACGCTTCAATAATTTTCCGTAGCCAGATGTAAGGCACAGATTGATAGAGTACGCTACTAGTTTATAAAACTTTCATCAAGTTTTTTTTAGTTATTTATTCAACTGTGTTTATTGAATCACGTTTCATTCTGTTCTCTTATATTTACGCGAATTTTATTCATTTAATTAAAAGTCTAAAAACGGATTTTATCGCGTTTATTCAAAATTACTGTTTAACAATTTTATTTTAATTTATTTCCCGACGTTTCGGACCCTTTACAGCGTCCATGATCTCGGGGGACTGAGGTGGTGGGTGTCCGAATAATGAATCAATTGTTACATACCCCGCTTTTTATACAATTGTAAATTAATACTTTTGACCGTTCCTATTCACACAGAATGAACTTGTTGTGTCTGGAAGTCGTGCTGTGTTCTTATTTTCCTTGGGTTCAATTAATTTTAGAACTGGTTCCCAAGCTGGTGGTACGTTCCAACCATCCTCTCTATTGAAATTAGGATGTTTTTTTATTTCAATAGCCTCGCGAATCATCCTTGGTAGGAATCGGTGTTCTTTAGCGAGAATTTGTGGCTTATCAAATCTAATGTAGTGGTTGGTACCTTGTTGAGTATGTTGATACACAGCAGACTTTGTCGACCGTTGGTGTTTAATGTCAGCTATATGTTCTTTTACGCGTGTCTCTATACTCCGTTTAGTTTGTCCTATATATGAAAGACCACATTCACAGTCTAATTTGTAGACCCCTGCATCTTGTAAAGGTATTTGGCACTTGACAGATGGTAATAATTGACTTATCTTCGTTGGCGGCTTGTAGTAAGTTTTGATTGAAGCTCGCTTCAAGATGTAGCCAATCTTGTCAGTGACTCCTTTAACATATGGTAGTACGGCAGGCTGGCGCTCAACTGTGGCAGTCCTCTTCCTCCGGGATCTGTGACGCTGACGCGGTGCTCGGAGCTTGTTGTCTCGCAGTACCTGCTTGATGTGCTGTAGCTCTGCGTCCAGGTGTTTCTCGTCACAGATCCCGTGAGCTCTCTGAAACAGAGACAAACACGTTTCATTACTTAAATTACTTAAATGTTACTTATAGTTGTTTGTTACACTAATTTGGCTTTTTCACTTCACACTTCGTTTTACACTAATTAAAATCTAAGGATCAATATCTAAGACAAGTTACTTAATTTAAACGTCGAAATAAATCGTTGATTACAATTTATTACTTCCAAGTTAGGGTAAACGACCTAACATGGTTTCAAGTATAATTGAGTTTTTCAAGTGCCTCGTTTGCGTACGTGATTATACGGATAATCTAGTATCGCACAGATGAAATAAAACATTCATTTATTACTTAACGCATTTATACAATAACGAAATAATAAACAAACAGTGAACGGGCGAAATGTTCTAAAGTTTTGGTCCGCAGACAGCCGTATTTACTATAGCAGACGCAGACAAATGTCCTACTATTTCAAAGAGTAATTTTAAGGGGAATAAATCTATCTATTATGCGCAAAATACAGTTACAGTTAAACTTTAAAAAAATATATACATGTTATACAATAACAAATAAATAGGATAAGTTGTATACGTAAGCCATGTTATTTTAAAATTTGGGATAATGGGTACGTAAGAGTTAGTAATGAATTTTGATTGCAATACAAATATTTTACGGAACCGGCGAAATGCGGATCGGACTCGAACACAAAGGAAACGAAGGGACTCGCTGTTTTACAATATTTACAATAAATGAAAACTATTTATCGTGATGGATTGAGATAATTTGTTATCGAAAATTCTTTATATGGAGACGTCATCAAAGGATATTATTATATCCTATATATAATATCCTTTGATAACGATTATTATATCCTATATCAAGAGATTTATAATTAAATATTAGTATACTTTTGAACAATAGTTATTCTAAATAAGATTTTCTATACTATCTATTCTATAATGTAAAAAAAAATCCTTCGATTGTACTCTGACTTCACAAAATGCCGAACTCGCCAAATATCTTAGTAAATGGAGGAATTTTCTAAGCAAATAAATATATATGCAGATGTATTATAGCGACCCTATTCACCTCCCCTAGTATTATTCAGTGATATTGCTCGTAAAATTGGTAGCGTAAATGTGCCCTGTGACGTCAACTCAGATACCCAACTGTCAATATATCAAGGTGAACCGCATTGAATCAGTCTGCGGGTGCTATATCTAATTTGTTCAGTGTTTTTTTATTATTGCCTTGAGATATCTTACATGAGGTAATTTCATGTTCTTGTTTTATTTACTTGTTCTTATTTTATTGCTATTATTAAAATACTTAGAATCATTGTAATACTGAACTATTTGATACATATGCATAACTAGTTAGTTACACTTGTGTTTTTTTTTCTTTTAGCATATCGGTCTAATAGTATTTGTCGAAAAACTGATTGAAAAATATATTTATTGAATAAAGGGGGAAAGAGCAAAATGAAAGATATATCTTTACAAATGTTTTGTATCAGTACTGAATTAAAACGGCCTGAAAGCGTCTCGCTGCTGCACGTAGGCCTCTTCTGCTATAAAGGAAAGTGTTATCTTTACAATGTTTTCTTTCAGCACCGTGGACGAGATGAATTTTAAAGACAATTGTTATAAAGTTTAGTTAGTTTTCGTAGAATGGTCAATCACTTCGATTAAATTATTTCTTTCTTCTAAAATTATTCTATACCTTATTGTCTTTAAGGATGATTTTTAAAACACTGAAACACTCTTCATAACAAAGTCATAAATATGAATTTTCATGTACGTATCACTAACTTGAGAAATTATGCGTACTTATTACAAAGTTTCATCATCTTTAATTTTACAAAAAGTAGCTTCTGTCCTTCTACAAGAACTCAGTTATAGCTATACCAAAATAATCCGATTAGATTAGTGGCATAACCGTAAAAACCTTACAAACCGGCAGACATTATTACTTTAGTATTTAATTTATTATTGCATATGAACAATCGTGTTAGAAGTTACTTAATCTCGTAACAAAGCATGCAGTAAATGCATTCTCAGTACGCTTGAAACAATATTATTTACAGAAACGGGAAATAGTCGATGCTAGATATTTCCTGGCTCTAAATACAGCGAATTACACAAAGAGAGGTTAATATTAATGTTGTTCCACATTTGTGGTTTTGTGGTGATTTGTAAATGTGCTTCAATGCGTAATATCGGATCGTAGATGTCTCTGTCATTTACTTTTCTGCTATGTTCGTTTACGTAAAATTAATATAATTAATTAGTTATGAGTAGCTGGGGTCTATGCTCGCACAGAAGTAATTAGAGTATCTAAGTGAAAGTATTTATGAAATATATTCATGATCAAAAATACAAAGTAAATAATTATTGCTGATAACTTTTGTATTAATAATGTCCGCTTAGAATTTTAGCAAGACTGCTGGCAGCCTTTCCAGGTTAAATCGTAACAGACGTATGGACGAACAGCTAACTCTTATTATTAACTTTTTAAACTGTCATGTCTACTATATACGGCATAAACGAGTGTTGCCGCTACCATGGCACTTGCAAGAGTGCTGAAATATCGACAACTTAGAATGACCAATGACAAACATATTTGATAACCCGTTTTACATCCTAATCACAGTCTTCGACAAGTAGAAATAGTAGTTCGTCGACACTTTTTGGATAAATAAACCTTAAAAAGGTATGTTTATCTATGACGTATTTAATTTAGAAACAATACTAGGAAAAACAAATAAAGAACGTCATGTGAATACCATAATATAAGAAACGTAAATTACAGTTATAACAGTCGTCCTTAATAAGGTTAAATATTAGAAGAAAGACTACTGCAGAAAGAAAGCCTTTTTGTAGAAAATCGTATTGTTAATTAAATTGTATAAATTAATTAATATAATTTAATTATGTCGTATTCTCGTAAAATTTTTCAATAAAGTTAAACAACTTACATTATCTACGCTTATTTTATAAAGACGTAAAATTGTTTACTTTTTTGTAATCAATTAATTCTAAATCTATAGAAAGAGTTTAGCTACTTTTTCTTCAGCACTAATATAGGTTATTAAATGGCACACAGAAGCGGACCTCCAGAAACCGTGGGGAATAAATAATAATAGGAGGAGTCGAAAAAGAAAACATTTAGTTCTATATACGTGGTTAGTTTCCGGAGCCGGATATACAGTGCTTAAGCTTTAAATAAATCTTTAAATAATAATCAAAGCTCCCAAGTGAGCAAAGGCGGACTGTAATTGATCTTGCGGATCTATATTTTACGAAACGGAAACAAAATATATTTCAATTAAAGTTGTGTCTGGAAGTTGGTTCCGGTCTCGCGGCGCAAAGCTGAGCGTTCAACAAATGGAATTATAAGCCCGTCTTACACTCGCGGTTACCTTTGCTCAACTTAGTGTGGCGCTCGGATACGCGCTGCGAATAACGTGAACGGATTAAATTCTTATATATATGTATTTATATTCTTATATATATTCTATTGACAGTAAATAAATATGTCATTAAATATTGTATTATTCTTTTGCAAATAGTCGTTTATCCACGGGTGAAATTTTACTTTTTACTTATGTATACTTGATTTACTTGCAAGTTAGGTTACATTAATTCCAAAATTCAATGACGTATTTAGTCATTTATAGTTTTGGTTTGTCAGCTTAGAGATTAAATGAAATTTAAATTATTTGTATGTCGCATGTCTTATACATTGTTAATAAACATGTATATTTTACACATATTTGATAGACCATACATTAATAAAGTATTCATAAGCAAGACAGGATTTACCAAGAGAAAACCAAAGTTACAATCACGATTTTATAATACAGGTCTTGCAACGACAGTAGTGGGGGTATGTCGACTTAATGTGGCTGCTTTTTTCAATTTACGGCCGCTTGAGGCATAACGATAGATGGGTGTTCTGTGCAACGAAGTCAAATCATGTTTTGAACAATGTCAAATCCAAACAAAACAGTTAAATAACATAACAAAAATAACAACAAAATTATAAAACAATTATCAAATAACACAATACTTGGGAGAGAAAAATATACGCCTTATGATTGATGATGATAATAAGAAATGAGACAGAGTCGCTTGCTTGTCGTTGTGCAAGACCTTCTATATAAGACCGTGGTTACAATAGAACGTTTCACAGTTGACAGCACAGATAACAAATCTATTTGGAGATGGAGTCGGTGGTGTGTATATACATATTAAGAAAAAAATCAAAGATTATGACGACAAATCTAGAACATATTAGACGTTAGGCATTACTATTTTGTTGGTAAATAAGAAAAAATAGGTCAATTTTTTGGATAAAAATAGGTGAAAATTATAAAAAAAAACTTAGATTTATCAATATTATTTGCCGTAAATTATTGCTTTAATTATTAATAATTCATCGTCATTTTAATGTTTACAATATTAAAAGGATTGACTAAGATAAATAAATAAAAATAATAATAAATAAAGAATCTCTTAGGAATATCCGAATGTTCATACCTATTTCTTGACATTCAGCACCACTACCTCTAAACTGATTATGTTTGTTGCATTTGTGAACATTCATCCCAGTGCTTTGTCTTAACATGCTATTTCGTAACTTGTTACGAATAGGTACAATGTATGCCGTTCGCTGACGCGCTTATATTTTACTATAAAGTTTCATTCTTAATCAATTTAAAGTAAAGTAACAAATGCCATAAAATTGTTTTCAATACGATTTCTTTATATCAAAACTAGCAATGACGTCACAAAAACACGCGTACAAAAAAATAAAAGTATTGTACTGTTCTGTCTCTTTTAAGTTCTTAATATATTTTTATTTCTTACCTTTATTTATTTATTGATTTATTATACGTAAAGAAATATTACACAAAGACATAAGTCATTGAAATAAATAAATAAATAAATAAATAAACGTCTCACACTCAACGGTCCCCAGTAGGATATGAATCCTGTGTCGGGGCTCCGGAAACATACGAGTACACAATACACAAGCACAAACGCCCAGACCACGACAAATATCTGTATGGTCTATACAAATATTTGTCATGTGCGGGGATCGAACCCGCGACCGCTAGCGCATAGCTAGTTGCTGTGACCACTGCGCCAACGGTCGTCATAAATAAATGTATAAGTGTGTGCTTATCCCTATAAGAAGATGCCTACTTTGAGTGTATGAATAATTTTACAAAGTACTAACCACTAGCGCCAACAATCTTAAATAACTTTTGATTACCAACAACCGTAATGCAGTTTTATCGTATATCTTAAGTCATCTTACTCGTAGTTCTATGGGATTACTATGGCTGAATACAACATTAAATAAAAAAGGAGTTCCACAAATCCACCCAGAAGAACGTCGATATTTTGCCATTAGGTAGTTTAAATTATTTTCATAGCAAACATTAAATATTATTATATTCTACGTCTAAAACTTTAAAAATTACACAATCGAAATTAATTTCGCCTTAAGAATTATAAAATATGCAAGAACAAAACGTTCCTGACGTCATTTTGTAATGACTCTGACATAATATTTTTAATCAATCATCAGCTTAAAAAGGCATGGGTCATGAACGATAACTCATAATTACATTTTAAAGAACGCACAACTCGTCGGCTGAAGCACCACACTTGTTTTGCTCGCTCGACTTATGCAAAAAAACAATATGTCACTTTAAATAACGGAATTTAAACATTAAAACCGTAATATAAATAGTCCAATCATTAACACAATCAAAATTCTAATTAATATGAAATAATAATTAAATCTCATTTTTTTCATTTTTCCAATGTTTCGGATAGTAGGAACGGTAGGATTTTCTCTACCAATCTACCTCCTACCTATTGTTGGGGGAGAAAATAGGTCACCTCTATAAGAGACCTCTTTTCTCTTCCAACACATATCATCTTCATTTTTGATTAAAATACATCACATTGAAATAAAATCAAAATGGCTAAAATATTGATTACATATTGATTAAAACACCTCGTAATAATAATAATGCTATCAAAAACATAACTTGTAAAAAATCCAAGTCTCGCAACTCAGTTCTTCTACTCTACCGTAAAAAGTTGTGAGATCCATGTATTACCAAGTCGGCTAATTTATTCAATCCCTACTTAAGGGTTCTTCTGTCTTAAGCTATTACGTAATTAGCTAACCTAACAACATATTATAGTAACCATATCAATATTAAAAATCTTTAATGTTTTAAATAGATATATTGACTTGGCAATCGCACTAAACAATCTAATTTAATACAATACTCGTATGCATTACTTGTGAGATACATTGTGTTTTCATGCGATTGCCAAGTCAAGCCATCATCAGACCCTGGTTATCATTAAAAGACAAATTGCTCGTCAAGAAGATTCAAACGAGCCCGAACTCGATGAGGTTATGTCTTTTCATTGCGAAGTTCCTATGGCCACTTTCCAGCCCCATCATCAGATCAGACCCTGGTAACCATCTGACAACAAAGTACTCGTCAAGACAAATCAAACAAGCTGAAACTCCATGGGGTTGCATCGTTTCATTACGGAGTTCCTATGACCATATTCCAGCTACATCACCAGACCCTAGTTTACATTGAATGACAAACTACTCGTCAAGACAATTCAAACGAGCCCGAACTCGATGTGGTTGTGTCGTTTCATTGCGAAGTTCTTATAGTCACTTTCCAGCTCCATTATCAGGTCAGACCCTGGTAACCATTTAAGAACAAAGTACTCGTCAAGACGAATCAAACGAGCCGAAACTAGATGGGGTTGCGTCGTTTCATTACAGAGCTCCTATGACCACATTCCAGCTACATCACCAGACCCTAGTTAACATTGAAAGACAAACTACTCGTCAAGATGATTCAAACGAACCCGAACTCGATGAGTTGTGTCGTGCGAAGTTCTTATGGCCACCTTTTAGCTCCTCCATCAGATTAGCACCATGTCATCATAATATTACATTATCACAAGGTGATTATTATTATTATTTTGGATCAAATTTAATTTGCAAGATTTGACGACAAATATCGGGACAGGTGAAACTAATTAAAATCTTATTTAGCTGACACATCAGCGCAATGAAGTAAGTTAGTGTAATTGCGCGGCGCCTACTAGTTAACTTCATGTTGTCGGTTTTATTATTTTTGTCACAATGTGCGCGCGTATCGTAAAAATTTACTCTCATCAAGAACTATAACTTCAAAATATAAAAGTTATTTTGAGTAGTACTTATTATTAGTAGATACTTATTATTTCTTTTTTTTTTTCAATTTTGTCTACTTTAATTCTTTTCGAGATTTTGGTACAATTTCATAAGACATGATCCATTCTTGCTTTTTCATTCCGTTGACCATTTTAAAAGCTTTTTACTTTTATTTACATTGATTTATTCACTGCATATGTAACTTTGTAATCCTATATATTTATATGAGATTACAAAGTTATTTATGCAGTTGGTGTATCTAGAAAACTGGACCGAAATTGCACAATATTTGAATTTTTCCTTGGTTTATATACTAAATACTAATGTTATTCTAAATTTGAAGCTTCTATGTCTGCTAGGAGTGCCTTAGAGTTTTGATGATCGGTCAGTCAGTGAGTGACAAAATCGTTAACTTTGACTAATTATAATTCTTAAACTACTGGTTCAAATTGAATGAAATTTGAAATATACCGTGTTTATACAATGCCTGCTTGGGCATTGAAAATTCAGACTTCTAGTTTTATCCGCAACGAAGTTATAGGGGGTCGAAAATGGCCTGAATTGCTTCGAGAAAAGGATAGTACGGCCGTGCCACTTTTTTTTTTGCTCGACTTGGCGGAGGCACTGCCGTGCCTCCAGATAAAATAATAAGAAAATTTTTATTTCATCAATAACCCGCAAATTACAGTAATTTCACAAAGGTTGACTTCTTCTTTTGAGTGCAATAAGCTCCCGTGCCAAAAGAAGTCACTCTTCATTAACACACTCATACTTTAATACAAAGTTATAAGACGAAACAAGTTAAGTTATACAAAAATTACAAATATAAAAATTTTATTTAATGATAACAACACTATGTGTGTGTGTGCGCGTATGAGTGTTTGTGTGTGTGTGTGTGTGTGTGTGTGTGTGTGTGTGTGTGTGTGTGTGTAACTGTGTGTGTGTATACGTATGTGTGTGTTTTCGTGTGTAAAGATTTAGTATATTGATATCCAATCCAATTTATAAATGGTGCTTAAGTAAAGTTTCTGTATCTTCATAATTTAGACTTTTTAGCCACGCAGTTACTTTTGGCTTACATTCACACAAAGTTAAAGGGTATATTTGTAGGATATTATTACATTTGTTATACAAATGCGATGTAAGATATTGAAACTGTGATTGAGCAAATACACATACTAGTGTCTGGACTTTCTTAACAACACTAGTGTTTCTTCTTTTATTTGTATTTTTAGGGTTGTAGTCTAATTTACTGTGTTTTTTTATTAGTAAATGTAGAATGAAAAGCCTTCGAATGGAGAGTACATCAGTTACGGTGTAAAGGTAGAAAATCTACGTTTTTTGAAATAAGATACTTTAAGTGAGGCCCTCTGAGCTCTCTCTACCTCAATTAATTTGCTCTTGGCTGCACCACCCCATACTGTGATACAGTAAATGGAAATAGATTGAGCCAAAGCAATATAAATTTGATCTATTAATGTTTTTGTTGCAACATGTCGAAGTATTTTAAATATCCAGATCAATTTACGTAATCTAGATGCAACCAGCTCAATATGAGCTTGCCAGGAAAGCCTACAGCCCAACATGACACGTAGATACTTCACACTATCCACCTTTTTTTATAGAAGGGCAGTTACATCCCAACACTCGCAAGATGTTAGAACATTGATGCACCCTTATGTCAAAATTAGTCGGTTGCGATCTATTGTTAATTGAGAAAGTAACGTAATTTGTCTTTTGGGTATTGAGTGTGAGGAGATTATTTTTTAGCCACTCTGCAATCACCTCAAGTCCCGCCTCTGCATCAGCCCTGACTAGATCCCATGTAGTATTTGAAAATATCACTGCGGTATCATCTGCATAGGAAAAAATTGAGGCATTTCTTAATTTCAAGTTGCACAGGTCATTTAGATAGATTAAGAACAGAGTAGGCCCTAAGACACTACCCTGTGTGTAATAGGTCAACGAAATGTTTTAATTCAAACGGATATTGCTTTCAGTCGGTTGATATATTCAAAATTGCTTAAGCATACGTAAACGATTTTTTTTAAAATATGATAAAGTAATCTGAATTAGATATTTATAAATATTATATATATATTTAATAAGTTTTAAGTTATGTCGACGAAGACATGACTTACAAAAACACGTTTCATCGGTTACAAAAAGTTTTTTACAAACGTATTTAAGAAACGAGCACCGAGAATTATGTTTTAGTAATCGGTTTAAAGACTTAGGGAAATACTTTATTTATTTTCTCTGAGTACATTCGACGCGTATTTACTGTATTTTTTCATAAAAAAATATTTTGTTAATCAATCTTGTGGAAAATCCTCTTTGCCTTGTAACGTAAATTTTATATTATTATGTCTTTTAACTTTTGCTAAATCGAAATCTTATAAAAGATTACGAGAACGAAATTGTAACGTAAAAGTTGGGTGACAAACCATTTTTTACCAAATATATTATAAAGTATTCTATAATGTTTAAGATATAAAATTCTAATAATATCAACAACAAAACTTTCATGGTAAAGTAATCAAGTGTAGTAAGTGTAGTGATTATGATACGACAGATTCGAATGCGATCCCATGAGAGCATCAAGCTAGTTTAAAAAATAGATTGCTAACTTTTGTGAACGATAAATTAAACGACCAATGCTTATCGTGCGAGTGTAAGATCGAATTATGGAATTATTTTGCAAAACAAATAAGAATAACGCCGTTTGACAAAAATAATACACCAAATACAATATCATCATCATTAAGAACTATGGATTTTATGAATAAACTAGAGCTCTTTTATTTTTCTTAAATAAAATAAATCAAAACTGAAACTTCAATTTACAAAAGTATTTCGAAATATATTTACTTAATAATATAAACTCTTTTGCAAAAAAAACGGGCACTTAAGCAAAGAACTATTTTATAGTTACTATTAGTTTGTTTGACAATTTTAGGTATTGTTATCCTCAGAATTTTATAAATTAATTAGGAAGGAATAGTTTTCATCAGTTTTATCATAACATTTTAATTAAATTATTAAGAAATAATGTTTAAGCTCAAAACACTATGATTGTACCTGCTCGCTAAATAAAAATTAAACGCGTTAATTTCTTTGTTTTTCTTGAATACATTAAAAGCAGATAAAAGTTTAGTATTGAGTGTGACCCCCTCTTGCTGAAATCACAGCTTGCATTCGTCTGGGCATGCTAGTGAGTATATCTTTTATGGTTTCTTGGGGAATACGTTCCCACTCCGCGGTAATCACATTCTTTAGCTCTCTGATGGTCTGCGGAGCCGGCTGCACTGATCTCACTCGTCGCTTCAGAACGTCCCAGACATGCTCTATGGGATTGAGGTCCGGACTTCTAGCTGGCCAGTCCAAACGACGAATTCCGACTTCTAGCATATACGCATCCACACCGCCAGACCGGTGGGCGCGAGCGTTGTCGTCCATAAAAATTGAGTTTTCGCCAAGAGCGGTTAAAGCGGGTTGTGCATAAGGAATTAGAACTTCCGTTATGTATCGGTGTCCAGTCAGTGTACCGTTTTCGATGAAGACTAACTCCGTACGATCCATAGAATTTATTCCTGCCCAAAACATAACAGAGCCCCCTCAATAAGGTGTGATTTCTTCAAAACATGCCTCTGCAAAGCGTTCTCCTCATCTACGTAGCACTCGCCGACGTCGGTCTTCACCATGCAGAGATATCCTGGCTTCATCGGAGAACAATACCCTATCCCAGTCTTCATGAGTCCATGACACATAATTTCGAGCGAAGCTAAGCCTGGTAACTCGATGTCCACGGAGTAATTTAGGGCCGCGTGCCGGGCGATGACTGTGTATATTAGCAGCGAGAAGCCTCCTCCTGACCATCCATAGACTAATTTGCACATTTCTTACTTCTTCGAGGGTGTTCTTGAGGTCCACATAAGAAGATTTGCGATTTCTCAACGCTTGACTAACTAGAAAACGATCATCCCGTGGTTCGGTACATGTCTTTCTGCCAGAACCAGGCCTTCTCTTGACGGAACCGGTCTCTTGATAGCGCTGCCAGGTCCTTTGAACAGTCGACCGACTCACATTTAGCCTCTGAGCCACGAAGCATTGACCGCAACCTTCTTCAAGCAGCGCAATAATTTTGCTCGCTTTTATCACTTTATCTACCATTTTCGAGATTGCTAAACAGCAATAACAATACTTTTAAATGTCAAGGACACCAGATAATTTAATAAAAATTGACAAAAAGTTAATTAGAGTCGATATTAACTATAGGATATCCGCTCCACCTCTCGAACCCATATCACTCGCTGGGGCACCCCCCATCTCGTGCCGTACAGCGCCGTGGCTTCGCGTACGCGCAGATCGAGAGGGAGCATCCCAGCGAGCAACAGTGCCGAGTTCGAGGATGTAGTACGGTATGCTCTGCATAGCTTCAGCGCGAAACCCCGCTGGACCGCGTTCTGCCGCTTGCGAATACCGAGCTTGTGCACGGCAGGCACCCAAACGGCAGCCGCATACAAGATCACAGGCTCAACCACCGCTCTGTAAATGATGCGAATGACTTCAAGATGGAGACCCCAGCCGACCCTAGCCTCTCGCGCCGGCTGCTGGTAAAAGGCGACCGCGCGCTTGCAGACATTCGTGACGTGGGCGTTGAAGGTGAGTTTTCGGTCTATGACGACCCCCAGCAACTTGATTTCGCTCGACAAGACAATGTCGACCCCGCTCATGTGAAGACATATTTCAGTTTGCGCGTCACAACCATAGCATTGGTCTTGTGAGGCGCAAACCGAAGCTTATTAGATACACCCCACGACCTCACATTTTCAAGGGCGGCATTGGCTTTCCGTGCGATCTCGAGGGCCGTCTCACCCTCGAACACCAACACAACATTGTAGACGAACGCCTGCGCGTAGTCGCCTCTGGCCTCCAGATCCCGAAGAAATTGATCCAAAAGCAGATTACAAAAAAAAATTCTTTATGTTATTAGACATAAAAAATATAATAAAAATCGTATTTCAAAAGTTCTAGCATTTTTGTACAAACAAATTGATTATTGTTGTTGTAGTCGTTTTACTAGTGGTTCTTTCCATGCTTTGAATTTAACTGAACTTAGCAGCCTATAAACGTGGTGCTATTAGGAAAATTCTTCTTCTCTTTATAGAAGACGGGTTGGAGTTTAATTCATCACGCTGCTCTACTACGGGTCGATGGATTTTTTTCCATGAGTAACGATCGCTATCAAATGCCCATGATAACAAACGAGATCGACGGCCTTACTTGCTCTCCGATGTAATGTGGAGAGACCCACAAGAAACCAGAACAGAAACAAATATTTGTACTAATACAAATAGTATCTGCCCCGACCCGGATCGAACCCGCGACCACGGGCGTTAAGATGACTACTCACACCACTGCACCAGAACGGTTGTTTCCAGCCTCAGGATTGATTAAATAGTTATGTCTATTTGTCTATCAAAGGCTTTTTGAGAATTTGAGAGAAGTTTTATGCAACTTGAAATTAATTGTACTTGTATTTAACACACGGAAATTCAAAACAATTTTACTAACTAGTACCTATAGCCTAGAATTATAAGTATATAATATAGTAAGTATATAATATATATAAGTATATTAATTACAGAGTTGAAGTTGAGATGGTTAATACAGAATCCTATACCAATAATCTCTACGCGAACAGTTCATTAAATGAATACTTTAAATTGTAATAGAGATAAAATTTACTTGTTAGTTTTATGTTTTAATGGATTTTAATAAATTAAAGTAAAAGAACTTGCTTTATTAGGCGATGTTTATTTATATAATAAAGTCGCTCATAACCTAATTGAAATTAAAAGCAGTTGTAAAAATAAACTTTCGTCTCGGAAGGTGACTCCATTCATCTCGTGTTTTCAAATGATATTTTAAGCAATAATATCATTACTCGTTGCTATTGCTAAATTTTAACAATCAACTATACGATGAACGAATGAAAAACGAATGGTTATGGGAAATTTTATATTAAAAACGTTTCGATAACACCAATTTCTAATCTACACTGACAGAAAAAGAGGAGTTTAGTGAAGAGTTTCGCTTACGACGTTAATGGTTTTCATTGGATCTGCAATAAATTTAAATTACAACCACTTTCCCTCACTACAAAATTATAATGCGAATTGTCATAAATCATATTATATTTAATATTCAAGAGCTTTATTTTTTAAACTAAAGAAGACTCGCACGTTTAGTGAATATGACAAAAAGTGGTAGCTGTTAGGTAACAATGCTATTGGAAAATATTTTCATATTCCGTAATGCCGGACGCAGACCCGTCCTGGTACGCTAGACAAACTCCACGCTATTCATTATAAAGAAAAGTTGATACATACCAATAACTACAGACTGTAGGCCTCCGTTTTATTTTGTTCGTTATATTCGCAATGTTACTTCGTAAGTGAATTGTGTAATGTGTAATTGAGACAAAAATGTCACACAAATTAATATAAATATTTTATATGTATTATATAAATGAATTAAATAATTCATTTTTGTTTCAATATTACAATTTCCGTCATAATCATTTCTTGTCACCGTGCAAGATTGAATTAACAACCTTGGAAATGTTTAATTAGTGTACCGATAAGCACTGAGTAAAATATACACGCCGTTAACATTCGAGATGACATATTTCTTAATATGCAGTTGTTACAAATAAAAAATATATCTCAAAATCCGTGAAATCAGATCGACTCTGTAGGCATCGGCATGTTTACTATTGATTAAAATTCTGAGCAAAGTTCATATAGTATCGGTATTTGTTCTCCAATAGGTATAGTGAATTTTTAAAATTTTATGATCGTTCTGCTCTCGATACGTTTGTAATCTTTATGCACCGTAGGCGTAGCTAATTACAATAATGCATAACGTGTCACGTTGTCCGAACACAAAACAATTTTTTGTTACTGAAAAATATTAACATACGAATATAATAATATATTCACATATGAAGCTAATTGTATTTATTACAAAATACGCTTACATTTATTTTCGAGGATATACGAAAATAAATAATGTCACCGTCGATACTCGTTAGTTTGAACACGTTTTTATACATATTATACCTTGTTCAACCGTTTATTATCTTTTTGACAGTTCGACATTAGTTACATCCTCACACGTTACTGATTCGATTTGAAATAATAATCGATTTTACTTAAGAAGAACATTTAATCGATTTTAATGAAATATTTTTTGTTTAAATGTTCATTATTCGTTTCTTAGTTTTTGAAGTGAAACTTCTTTATCGGGGTTGGAAAAAAATTTAGTGTAACATTTTTTCGTTACGCGTCACATTTTTCCGTTACGCGCCATCTTTTTCTTATCCCTACCACGCGTGATTCGAAGTATACTTTCTCCAGCGGAGTAGGGATTGGCAAATGTCTCCAATGTATTTTGCGGCCCGTTTTGAGCTTTGAAGTTGAGTTTTGAATTCATAGCAGTTAAAAATTAATTTACTTAAAAGTATTTATAGTCTAGTTAACTAGATGAAATATACTAAACTAGTAGTACAAAACAAGTTTCAACGAAATAGTTTAACAAAAATAAAATGGTTTGAAAATTTTAAGTTTCCGTTGTGACGAAAAAACTTATAACATTTTCATATCGTATTATGTTACTGATATAGTTGATTTCCCTTAAATACATTTCTATCCTATAACAATAATCTTCAGCAGCTTTTCGCTATAGCAACGATAATTTTTAATACATTTAATAAATCATTTAAAGCAGTATAATGATTTTCGTTATCGGTTGAAAAAAGGACTAAGGCACCGAAATTTCAAGCAAAGGATCACACAAGTCACAAACTTAAAACACTAACGCGTATTTGTCAAAGACCTGGTGTTTTTTTTTTTAATCTTTAAAAATAATACAGCCTGCGTATCGCATCATAAGTTAATAACTAAATACTACATACAAAACTTACAAATAGCCAGTAAAGAAGAAAACTGTATATAACGAATATTATTAATTGAATTAGATTAAGTTTACTTTACGTATATAGTTACATACCAAAATGTTTGTATATATATTAGGAATATTATATATATATATATATATATATATATATATATATATATATATATATATATATATACAGACATTATAGAATGATAATTTCTATTTATAATATATAATATATATTTTCAAATTGTTTCAGTATTATAAGCAATACGAATAATTTTGATCCCAAAAATATTACTTAATTTTTTGAAATTAAAAAAAAATATTTAAAAAACTCTCCAGAAATATTTACCTAGAATTTGTTTGAGCTTATGTTCCAATTACTAACAGTTCTACCTGACACATAAACATGTACAACAATAATTCCAGTTATAACAAAGGCATTCCGTGTAAACTGGATTCACGGTAACATATATATGTTATTATATTAAAGCAATTTTAAAGTAATTAATAGACTACGTAAAACTGCTTTGTTTCCTTTATTATTTGTTGTAACAAACACTAATCGCTTTAGGTAAACCGCACAAAACAAAGAACAAGCATGTACTTAATCTTTTATAAAATTCATAAAAGGAAATTACGAGTGAAATGAAATAAGTCTTGCGATAAGATATTTAAAATTATAATTAAAAAAAAGATAAAATACACAATTTAAAACGTAAATCTATCAAAGATAATAAATGATTTTTTTTTGAATGAGAATATGAATATCAATAAAAATTTAAAACAAAAAAAGATTGTTTTTATTCTGCCTTTAATTGTCCAGCCTTTTTCAATATTATAGGTAGAATTAGTTGCTCCAATAGGTACTGAGAAAGATGACGATTATGCCATCTGGATCTGGAAAAACACACAAACAAAGTTATGGCAACCAGTGGTAAACAGTATTAGTTTTGCAGCATTTTTAATGATTTTTTTTAACTAAAATAAGTGTTTGTGATGTCATAATCATAAGTATCTTGCTGTATTCGTGGCTGTTTAAATATGCCGTATAAAAATAATACGCAGTTAAAATTTTATCGATTCCCTGAAAGTTCATTGAACATTGCGTACATAACCTTTTAACGTCAAAAATGAAGAAACGAAAATACTAAAAATCAGATTTTCTTTTAATTTCAAGTAATTAGAAATTATAAAATAATATTATTTGTAATTCGAAATTTTTAAACATTCTTATTTTAATTTTTTTTTCCTGTCAAACTGCAGGTTACAACTGATAGCTTATTACATATTCTGTTTTAATTAGGTACATTTAAAACATAACCGGATTAAAATAATTTTTGGCTTTTTTTATCGTTTTAACCTCTAATCCGATCACTTTTTTCCGGTTCTCGTTTCTTCTTTTTCCAATATACTATTAATAGCTTAAATAGCTCCCTTAATGTCGTTAAATGTTTTGTTTTGAGCATCAACCTGGAATCACTCTAAATGTTTCTGTACTAAACTATTCACCCGATCAATTAACTGAGCTCAGAGCACACCGAAGAGGTTTGTTAGCTGCTCAACTTTGATGCATTAGTAGTTTTTGCATAGTAATATTTGATCACATTTTATCTTAAGCTAAGGGCATTAAAGCATTTAATATACGAAGTGATTAATCTATTCGTAATATTTAGTGTAAGGTCATTATTGCATTCAGTGTCTTTGATATGCAACAATTTTTTATTTTCTTTTAAAAGATATTCTATAAAGCTTTAACAGACCCCCATGTAGATCAGTCCAGCTCTATATCCTGGTTACAATAGAGAAACCTCTTCGGGGAGACCGAAGGTTTTGTCTGTACAATTATGGGTGAAGTTATTAAGACGAATAACTATCGGGAACATATCATGAAAGATCCTCATTTAATATAATAGTACTAATGATGTTTATCTAAAATATTAAAACGATTTCTATTCCCATCCGACATATTTAGTAAACTTTTAAGTTTAACAAAATAATAAATAATAATAAGTTTTGTGAGTTTTTAAGATTCCTTAGACCAGATGGCGTTGGCGGCGTAGGTACCTATTTCTATTTTCTTAAATATTTATTTTTAAATTTAACTACAATGAAACAAAAACTAAATTATACTGTGAATTATGTTTAATTTTTATGTATTTAAGTTATTTACATTGGTTTTGTACTTTTTACGTGATACGTGCACGAACAAAAACCGATAAGAGATGGCGCTGATTCAAAAAAAACGCGCTATTAAAATTTATTCTTGATGATATATAGTGTATTAATAAAACGGAGGTTTTAACAGATTTATTATTTGTATAGATATCATAGTTGATAAAGGCCTCTGGTGAAGTATTTTTTAACTCTCTCGCATCTGATCCTAATTTTTCTTTTATTTATTTATTTGATCTTACTTTCTTTTCATTTTAGTTCCTTTTCAAGGGCATAATATTACTTTGATGTTTTTGTAAGGCTATTTATTTTCTTTAATATAACATGTAATGAATCTAAAATTCTTTCGTACATCTCAAAATCATTAGTGCCAGCTCAAATTTGAAACCAAGGTAGTATGGTATCAATTCACGTATTCTATCTTCTGATTTCTCGGCTATAAAATATGTAATGGCATATGTAATGCTTTTTCTTCCTTTTTCTACTCATCTTTTAACCACGATAAGACGAATAATAGATATTCCTATACTCCTAATCCTAATATAGTGTCTGATATATCTAAAATAGAATTGAATATTAACACAATTGAAAAACACCTTCTTAGTCTAGACCCCTCAAAGTCTGCCGGGCCTGATTTAATTTCTCCTAAGCTTTTGACAAAATGTGCCAAAACGATTGCTATACCCATTTCCTTATTGTTCAAAAAATCTCTTGCTTCTTGCGTTGTTCCTCAGATTTGGAAGGCTGCTTATATTACACCTGTCCATAAAAAGGGTTCTAAAACTGATATACTCAATTATAGGCCTATATCCAAACTATGTGTTTTGGCGAAGGTATTTGAGCGCATTGTTTATAGTCAGGTTTATGCGGCCTTGAGGAACTCGTTCAACCCGACCCAGCACGGTTTTCTGCAAGGGAGATCCACAGTTACGAATCTTATTCCATGAACATGGGCAAGCAAGTGGATGTCGTGTATACGGATTACAGTAAGGCTTTTGACCGGATAAACCATAATATTCTGTTGGACAAGCTTTTCAATGCAGGCATCAGAGGTGACCTCTTGAGATGGTTTTCTTCATATATCACCAACAGATCCCAAGCTGTCGTATTAAATAATTATTCATCCTCGTGGGTATCCATTCCTAGTGGGGTTCCCCAGGGGTCTTTGTTAGGCCCTCTATTGTTTACGATTTACATAAACGACATAGTCTCCTGTTTTCAATCATCTCACCTCCTCTGCTTTGCTGATGATATGAAGGTTTTTGCTACTATAGAGTCGAGGGCTGATATGGATCTGCTGGAGGCTGACTTGTCACGTCTAAATGACTATTGTGAAATAAATATGCTTGATCTGAATCCGCAAAAATGTTCTGTTGTCACATTTAGTCGCAAATTTTCCAATCTTTTTACTTCATATAAAATAAATGACCAACTAATATCTAGATGTAGTGTAGTGCGAGATTTGGGTATATTCCATGACTCCAAGCTTATCTTCGACGAACATGTTGATAACATTGTAGCTAAAGCCTCCAAAGCACTTGGTTTTATTATGCGGTGCTCTACCGGTTTTACAAAAGCTAAAACCCTTAAGATTTTGTACTGCACATTTGTTCGGAGTCATCTCGAATATGCTTCGCAGATTTGGAATCCTTGCTATGGAAGATACATTGATCGAATTGAGAACGTACAGAAGCGATTTATAAAATACCTATGCTATAAATTGAAATTACCTTATTACTCAGGGAACTACCTAAATATGTGCAAAGAGCTTCATATCTTACCACTTGCTAACCGTCGCAGAATTGCAGATGTTACATTTTTAACAAAGATCATGCGTAATGAAGTTAATTGCTCGGATCTGTTGAATAAACTAAAATTTAACGTCCCTACAAAGAGTATTAGGTATAATCCCCCATTATACATTCCAAGTGCATCTTCTAATTATAGACAGAACTCATACCTGGTGCGATCAATTAAAGATTTTAATGATGTTTGTAAAGAGAACTCCTTTGATCCATACTGTGTGAGCGTGTCGCAGGTCAGGAAGCAACTGAGCGATAGTTTTTTCATAAGTTGAATTTATATGGTAAATATTCATTGTTATGTTTAGTTTCATTGTAAGCCTTATCTAATTATTATTACGTACTTGATGCTAGTGTCAGTGCTCTTAAAAATTCTATTTCTTAAACTAATAACTATCCGTGATAACCTGTAATTGGATTTATCTGTTCTAATTTGTTAACTTATAACTTCCTGTATACCATTGGTTGTCCTTATTATAAATAAATAAATAAATAAATAAATAAATAAAATCCCTAATATTATAAATGTGAAATGTAAGTTTGTTTGTTACGCTTTCACGCGAAAACTACTTAATTAATAACCATAAAACTTTGTACACATATTCTTGGAGGTACTAGAAGTAACATATGATACTTTAGGTTGGTCGCGATAACCGACATCCAGGCGGGCGAAGCCGTGAGCAGAAGCTATATAATATATAAGTGATATATAAATGATAAAAAAAAAAATTCAGAATAAATATGTAATATAATCTTGAATTATTGTATTATTACTACATCTAAACCATACACTTATTCTACTCGCACAGTTTTTGTTCGGTCTTATATTATATAACTAAACATTTATACTTTTAATAAAACTGTAATAGATTCAATTCTGTAAATTGAATTAATTTTGATAAATATTGAGGGTTTTTTAATTTGAGGGTTCCCTGTAATCGATACTGAAGTAATTTTATTTTTCATTTTTGTGTCTGTCAGTATCTTGGCCAAGAATCAAGCAAAATTACTGAATTTAAATGAAACTGACAGGACACTAAATATTTTTTATCCCGAAATTCAGTACGGTTCCATTGGGAGAGGGGAAAAAAGACAAAATTTGTAATTTAAAATAATTCAGAAACGCCTTGTTTGATTTTTTTTTTTTATTGAGCATATTTTCAAGATTGTACCCTCAATATTTTAAGATCCTGGGTATTATAGTTCAGAAAGTACAGATATCATAAATTTCAGTAGTTACTAAGTACAAATTACTTAGAGCCCAAAATGTACAGAAATCTTTAACTGTACATCTTACCATAAATTGACATACGAGTACATACTTAATCGTATAGGCTTAATGAAGGAGATTGCAATGGCAGGCGAAGCAGGGGGCACAGCTAGTCACTAATAATTGTGCAAAATGCAACCTCTTAAAACTTCCTTATAGTAGGGTCATTAAAATTAAAAAATGTTAAATAGTTTGAACCATAAATTTGCGTAAATTTCAAAAGGTAAACGTTATACCTACTCATTAAAAGAAGTATTGAGATATTGTAAAAAGTTGTGAGTGCCATAATTATGTTTTTAAAAATAGGTATATATATTTTTTATTGTTATTGTAAGTAGGATTAAGAATGTAGCATTTAAGAACTATGTATGTAACAAGATTGAGCGAAGCGTCTACAAACTGCTTGAACAGTTTGGCGATTAGTGATGTTGTTTACAAGTGTATCTTAAGTGTGAATAAATAAATAAATAAAAAAATTGCTTAAAAGATTTTCAAAACGTCCGTCACCTTATGTAAGATAATTATGAACAAATACTAAATAATAAATCACTGGTATTGAAAACTGTATCTAAAAATCTCCTACATTCATTTATATTAATTTCCATGTTGTGTATATTTAAAAACACATAGTTATGTATATAATTATATCGAATGTGCCTAGAACTCAGCGTTGCGGTATCGTGAGGTATCCACAATTCTACCTTTTCGCCAATAATACAATGATCCTATTTTATTTAATCGTAAATAAGGTATGTCGATGGTTCTAGCGTCGTAAATTACCTGTCCCGTGCGAATTGCCTCTCCCGACTCTAATAAATATCAATCAATACATATCTATACGTACAACAGTAATGGAGATGTTATATGCTATTACTTTCTTTTTTACTTTTAAATAATTAAATAGGTATGCCTATGGGTGTACTTCTGAGTACTAAATTTATTTTTCTAGCCGTGCTGTACGGTTTCGCCCACTTTGACTTATTGGTTACTGCTCTGCTGATATGTGTCATAACACGATGTTCATAGGGATAGACAGATGGACAGAAAAATATTGTTTGTAAGTATGAATTTAATTTGGATATCTACAGTAAAAACAATGGCTGTCGATGTTAAAAAATATTTTTTGTGTATTAATTGTTCGCAGAAAACGACATTATTTTCAAAATTTTGTCATAAGTGGAAATTAAACTCACAAGCACTTTCGTAACTAACAATTGTTATGAATACGTAGTCGACATGCCGTTAAAATACTCAAAGATATCTTTAAATTACTAACTCCGTTTCTCTAATATCAAAAGAGAATATTTGCGCACTAGACAGATTTCTCTTAAAATCCGAAGCGACTCAGAACTGAAAACATTTTAAATTAACCTCGAATTCTACTAATACCGGTCATTTCAAAATGGCTAGTGCACTTAACGATTATTATATTTTTTTGGGGAATATTTTATATACGAATTTAAGACATTTTTGAAAGTTTTATTACATTTAATTGTAATATATATGTGCCATTTTGTTCAATAACTTGTTGCCATATTGTAAGTAGTGGCATAATCCCATTTCTGTAAAAATCTTGGAATTTTTTATTTAAAAAAAAATGCGACAAGTAATATTTTTGATTTAGGTATGGCCAAAGATATGTGTGGTCTGGCGTTATCATGATGAAAAGAAAAAAGGAGTGGTCACTCCTTTTCTGTTGATCAATTCCAGAAGTTTTTTCTCAATTTATTGGTTGGGTCTTATTAGTTGTTGCCAGTAGAAATCAGAATCGATGGTTTTGCTCGGGCTCATAATGTACGTTGTCCTTCCAATCCTAGCATATACAAACAGCGTGACCTTATTGCGTGTTCATCTGGGTTTCACAACAGTCTGTGGAGACTAACTACACTTTGAACATGATCTTTTACGCACGTTATTTCCGTAGGCGATACACTTTTCACAAATAGTTAAATAGTGATCAATATTTTCAAAAATGGTTCAGTTTCATTATGTTTCAATCGAGAATCGTAAATGAGTACACGATTCATTAGATTTCTTTCAGTGAACTCGTGTGGCACCCAAATATCTAGCTTTTTTATACGGCAGACTTTTCTAAATGGGTTAAAAGTGTTTTGTGGTCAATCCTCAGTACTTCGGCTATGTCATAACTACTAATATCTCGCCAAAATTTTTAAAAAATGGCATCAACTTTATCCATATGAAGATCAGAACGAGCTGCATCTTTGACATCAAAATTCTCTGATTGTAAAAGTTTGAATCGACTTTCTGCTACTCTTACTGACACTGCATTAGGTCCATAAACGTCACGAATTTTTTTCGCGCCTTGAGTCGCATTTTTCCCCTTTTTTAAGATAAAACTTTAGAATGTATGGAATTTATATATAGAGAGTATAGAGTTAAAGAAGCACAATCTTTTATTACGATAAGTTTCTCCGAAATAACGTTAAATAAAGATGGTGTTACTGTACCAGAGGACCATTTTTAGGTTAGATAATTTACTTAAATCGCTAGTCATTTAACTTTCAATTACAGTACATTTACTTACTACTCTAGGCTATGAAAATACTTGAAATTATACTTAATTTCACTCTATAAACTTCAAAGTCATCTCAAACAGTCAAGATTATATTCTTCACTACACCAGCGCCCCTTTAATTAATACTGTCTTGTGGACATTTTTGTGTCATACATCCTTATGAGATAGTGCTCCGTTACCTCTATACCCCATGTTAGATTCCTGTAGTTATTTCTATGCTCTGTGTTAGATTCACACATTTTGATAGACAGAAAAACAATTGAAAAATGATGGCAGTGTTTTTATTTTTCTTTTCTTGAATACTTATTGATATTTGAACCAGCCAGATACAAACAGTACAACCAAAGAGATTTTTCTTCAATTTTATACATACAAAATATGAACACACTTTCCCGATCTATTATATCGGAACATACACTTTATATTTAACAACTGTCACGTTTCTCGTTAAAAAATTTCAAATATATTTTATGTCTATGATCACTGTTAATAAATATTAAAAAAAATCTATAAAATTTATTGTTACTATATAAAATCTAGTTGAGCGCGTGATCACGTAGATGTTTCTGTACGATATCACTTTGTAAAAATGTAAAACGATTTATTCTCTGCATATTAAAATACGTAGTTTTAATATATTGCGAAATAATATGTACCTAAAACCGAATAGAAATTATTTGTGATATTATTATTGTTTTTAAAGAAAAAGGATAATATACTATTAATTTAACATTTTTGGGAAAGTTATTTAATTCAATTATACCTATCTATAAACACTGAGCTGGTGGCATAATGGGAAATATATATGTTTCTCAACCAGACTGTACAGTATATCTTTTCCGGACAGAATCCGGTCTCTACGTTCATTATCGGACAAAGTTGAAGCGACTACTTGTTCATAGTGCATTTGAGCTAACAATACATAGGCTGATACTAAAAGTTTTGTACATATTGTTGTAATAGATGAATATTCTCTATATTATAATATTGGGAAACTTTTTGAAAATTTGTCGGAATTTAACTAAATATTTTCAAGACAATAAGACAAATGACCTTAATAATAATTACTTTCAGTTTTTTTTATTCATTAAAGTTTTATTTATTCAGATTTTTATTTAATGTTGTGTTATGTTTCCTAAAAGAAAAGGTCAAAGAGGTCCCAATGTAACATAAAACAAACCTGTTTTTTTTAAATATTTTTGACTCGACCTTATAAATCGACCCGTCGTAATCGATTTCGAATCGTATGGTTTTTTAATCATAGCATAAACTTACTAACATAAAATATGTTAGTGTGTTTATTTGTTCTTGGTATTTATTAGATAAATATAAACTCCGGTCTTGTATTCGTCGAACGTGTTATAGCATAGTTATATAAGAGTCGTAAGCTGATACAGAAGGGAGAAGTTTGGTGCTAAATAATAGAAACGATCAATTTGTCGAACAGAATTCTGCGAAACTTTGTTTAATTACAATGCTTTCTGTACAATAGTTTGTCATTACGTCAACGAGTTTTCAGGTGAAATGATAGTAGTAGTAGTTCCCTTAGTTAAATAGGTAAATTAACAATGGAACTTGAAGACGCTTTTGGTGTCAGCCATTCGCTAATAGGGAGTAGGTACCAGCCATATGCGGAAGAATTAACAAAAAGATATAAATAAATTTCGTACTTATAGTACTCATTTCAATAGCTTATAGTATACAATGTTTTGAATATTAAGAAAAATTAAATAAAAATAATGCTATTAAACAGATAAAGGAAAAAAAAACCAAAAAAAAGAATAATTGGGATGGATTTTTTTAATCGTGACCAATTTTCTACTGACATATTCCTATAATCCTTTTTAATGCTATTAAAAAAATCTTAAATATAATTTAAAAAAAAATACCACCAATTTAACCATTTCAACTAATAAAAAGCATTCGTGGATCGAACACTTATACTTTCACTTTCTTCTTGTGACTCACATTAGCGTCAATATCATCATATATGATCAATCATCATATATATGAATAAAGATTTTATAATATTCTTTTACACTGTATGAAATTAAAGAAATCCAAATTAAATGAATTCTTGTTCATCTTTGAAACAAACATAAGACGGACACCCGACTTTAAGGAGACGATGTTTTATTCATCTCTCCATCGAGAGGAGTGCCAGTGAGTGAAACTCATTACTTAAAACGTTTATGCGTTTAAGTCAATATAGTTCTTAAGCTAAATGCAAAAATCTTGTTTTATGCTTTAAATTATTCAGAAATTAATTATCGCTCGTGGAATCGTTTGGGTTCGTGTTATATTTTTCATAAAAATCTTTTATACTCCTTAGAATTAAAATTAACAAATTAATCTTTAAGACAATGTGTTTTAGTCGTTTTATTTTTAGACTTGTTAACCTTTAATATGATAAATGTTCTGATGTAGTTGTGTGAATACTTGAATAGTCGTCTTAACACCGGTGGTCGCAGATTTGATTGAAGCTCAGGTCTTCTATTTCAGTTTTTACAAATATTTGATTCTGGTCTGGGTGTATATCCTTCTGAGTCCTCCCAAAGTTCTTCGGAGAACACGTAAAGCCGTCAATCCGGTGGTTATAGTAAGAATCTTATCCGCCAACCCACATTGGAGCTTGGTGGATAAACCTCAACCCTTCTTATATACATAGAAGAGGCCTACGCTCAGCAGTGTGTTGTTGCAGTAGCAGCAGAACACTATTTAGATCAGTTTAGTTAAACCTGTAAAATGCTGATTTCAGTAGTTCTAGTCAGAAGTGAATTATAAGTATTTAATATAAGCAAAGGTTGGCGGCGTAATTTTGTAATGTGATTAATAAAGATTATCCACACATTGAAAATTTTTACGTATGATACTATTGAATCAACTTAAGATTAAGAGACTGCATCTTTCGTCCTTACTACTTCTTGTTTGAGGATACGGCTTTTTGACACAAAGTAGCCAGAGATAAAAAAAATGCTTACTTTTTAAAGAAGTATATTAATACGTCGTAATATTTTTTCCTTTTCTTTTTACATGTACTATGTGTAAATAAAAACGTTCATAACTTCTACTTAACTGGCATTTATAGGGGCTTACATGTATAGGCTATTAAATTGTTAAACATAAATCAATATCGAGATACAGTCTTTCACACGTCACGTGATACAAAATAGAATATCTGTATTTCTATAATTTTATTAGTACGTAAATAAGTTATTTTCTTTAGTTTTAACGTATCAATTTATGAAATATTAGTAGAGACTTAATACAGTTAACAAAGCATTTAGATCTGATAAAGCAAATAATTAGAACTAAAAAACTTCGATTATTTCTAACTAGAAATATCGAATTGTAATCAATTTGCAAAGCTATTCTTTTTTTTGCACGTTCCCTGTTTAATACTTCATGAAGTTCGTGCATGCAATAAAGTTATTAATTATAAAAAATATAAATCAAATTCTTAATGCATATTTTATCGCGTTCGGTAAGTTTAGTACAACGTAATGACCATTTTCAATGTTCCTAAAACGTGTAAACTAATTTACTGACCGCTTGCCTCTGAAATTAGTTTTTCAACCCTATTTACTCTCTGAATATTTAATCGAACACGTTATAGATAGAAGATTAATTTATGCACAAAGCAAATACAAGCCTGATTATTATATAATTTGAAATATTTCAAACATTTGATAGATTTAGATAGCTTAATTAAATTTTTAAAAAGCGGAGAATTTAATCCATACAAATAATTAAAATATTGTTTTTTTTTTTTCTCAAAACTGAAATGTTTCATATAAATATCGTTCATTATTCATGCTACTACGACCAAAACGATATTTTTCAGAATTTTCTGTTGTGTCCGTTTGTCTGATTATATGGACGCCCGAATCTCAAAAAATAATAAAATGTTTTCTATGGAAATTAGCGTAACTTTAACTTATATGTATAGTCATAACTTTTGCTATAAAATATCATACTACGACGCATATAAACGGAACAGTAACGACGACACGCGGGTAAAACTACATATATCGTCTAGTATCGTATTAATATACTTAAACTTAAGTGGAAACTTTTGTTTTATAAATTAAATTAGGAAGTATAATAAAGTTGTGTTTGTTTCGAATATGAATTGTCCAATGTTTAAAAAATTGTGTAAGTACTTATTTTAATACAAATCTAATTTATATTTATACCTCCTTGTAATTCTTTGAATTTAAACTATAAACTAATACGATATAGTAATAAAATTGATACCAGTTTTGTATAAAAGTTAAAAATGATAAAAAACTTATAAAATATGCTAACGTTATGTGATAATGACGTCACAATGACAGGTATTATCCTCACAATTCTCCGCTCCACTTTGCCGTCTCACAAAACACAATATGTATTGTTTATACAAAACAATTCGCCACAATACCGATCAATGTATGACTACGTCTTTCAGCGCGCATCACAGCATCTTTGTTTGAGCGTTATGAATAAAACATGGAGCATCATGAATCCTTAGCTGCTACATATTGTATTCACTGTTTTAGGAATAAGATTATTTGTTCCTTGCTATTTAGTTAAGTTAAGAATAAAATTATTTAGCTATATATACTTATACACTTTCTAGGGAGTTTTCAAAACATCTTCTCTTGTTAAGTGAAGAAGAAAATTAGTAAAAATAAATAAAATTTAAAAATAAAAGGTTAATTTTCTATTACGGATATTATTTATATGTTTGGTGACGTGAACGTTGACGTGTAAATTTGGTAATCGTAGTTTATACTTCGTGAGATACGAATGTTCGCTGTGTTTTCATTTTCGTTATTTTCAGACGCACACCGGATATTGTTATTACACATCACCACAAAATTAATAAATTTTTGTGTAAAGTGTTATGATATACTATAATAAGGAATTTAAAAAAAAACACACCTTGGCACTTCTAACTAAATAAGGACAAGGTTTTTGTAAATTCGTAGGCTCTAAAAAAGAGCAATCTCAATATCACTAACATTTTTTTACTGTAAAGCCTAACACGACGACTTTAAATAAATCTTATCAGTAACATTTACAAAGGTTCTTTTGGTGATTGCTAAGCATTCATTCGGTGGTGTAAGCCTAATTATTAACAATTCAGAACTTCAACCATCGCTTGTAAAGTCGACACATATTAGTGTACTTGCTTTATCCGGGACTTCATTAATAATGACTCATTTTGATTTTCTTCGCTTCTTTCGAGGTAAACGTATTGAATTTTGGAAAATTTAAAAAGTATTTAGAATCCTATCTCATAGTATAGACTTAAAACATGACAAGTTTTTTTTTAAATTATTAGCTAGTTACGGTGTGATGCGTGGTCAAGATATAGGCTAATAGACCCATAGAGATAAAAGTAAAGAATAAAATTACAATTTTGGCTTCAATGTTAATTAAAAAATTACTTCCAAAAAATTTTAAACGTATCCTACAGAATCTGGGATCTGTTAAAGTTTTATAGTAAGTACTAGCTGCTGCCCGCGACGTCGTCTGCGTAAACGCTATACAGCACCAAAAATACCTACGATTATATCTTTTAAAATAACATTAATTTACCCGTTTCTTCTTTACATTTCATATCTACAGAAAGTTCAGTAACAGAGGGAGAATGTCTTTTGTAAAATTGACCTTCAAAAAGTGCTTATTTTCAGCCTGCTTTGAATAAATGACTTTATGGTGATTCTGCTGAACTAAGTCATAAGTTGTGACTGAAGCAGATAGAGAAAATAATTAATAAGGAATACAGAATAGGGTAAAAATACATACTTATAGGACTTCTCGATAAACATCATTAGTGGTTTGGCTCTCCGCAGCCAAAATGTAAAGAGAGTCAGCACTGGTGACGCGGGAGCAAGCGACGTACAGCTGCTCGTGTGAGAAGCAGCTCGTCCTGAGGTCGACACCAGCTACTCTCAGTGTCTACCTCTGCGACTTATTGATGGTCATCGCGAAGCAAACACTCACGGAGAACTGTAAGCACTTGAACTGGAACGGGAAGTTATGAGGTATGAGGGGAATGCGTGGTATAAATACTGGCTCGCCGACGCCACAACCCGAAGAATAATAAGAATTTCCGCCTCAATGGTGTGTCTGTGGAGCGAGATGACTTTAAGGCGGGTCCCGTTACACAACTTCGGAGGAAATAGGTTCCGAAGAAGCATAAGCATTTTTTTTGAAGTGAAACTTCTTTATCGGGGTTGGAAAGATTTTTTCGTTACGCGCCATCTTGCGTTACGCGCCATCTTGTTCTTAATTATTGCGTATTTCAGTCGTTTTCAATAAACACATGTGCAAGGAAGATTCAGAGTGGTAGTAGATTAAATCCTTTATATATATATATATATATATATATATATATATATATATATATATATATAAATAAATAGTTAAACTAAATAAATCAAATATCAAATTTTGAATGCTACAAAATGTGGCTCTCGCAGGGTTTTGAACTTGCAGCTCTCGAGCGATATACGACATTCAATTCGCGTTGGCAGCCACTGCGCTAGCAATCTCTAAGATTCTTGACTGAAATTAAGTATCACTA
Organism: Euphydryas editha; assembly: GCA_036937285.1. NCBI lineage: Eukaryota > Metazoa > Arthropoda > Insecta > Lepidoptera > Nymphalidae > Euphydryas > Euphydryas editha. Next base: position 8,289,829 of record JAUPFZ010000007.1, read on the forward strand.
TATAGAAGTTTGCAGTTATTGTATGATGTATTCTATAGTGAGCAGGTAATTCGAATATAAATATGTCCAAACGCAAACACAGGACTCATATAATTACGATCGTATAAAAAGTAAACTGTTTTTATTATAAGTTTCACTTCTTACGAGTGTACGCTAGTACACGCAATTTAAATTTTTTTTTCACTTTATTGGGGTAAACAAACAGTGTTACAATGAATAAGATATAGCAAATATATATTACAGTACAATTAAAGTAACACCAACACCGTTTACCACAAATTACATACAAAAGCTGAATTTTGACACGATCACAGTTGAAAGGCATGATTAGAAAGAAAAAAAAGGATATAAAACTACTGTAACTGTTGCAATACAAGGTTTTTAAACGTGCTAGGACGCGTTGCCGCAATGTCTATTGTATTGAAGTTGATGTTAAATGAATTAACCATTCGATATAGCGGAGAACGCTTACCGGCATTTCTTATCTTTATGATATATGGCATGCTTAATTTTCCTCTTTCAAATACTTTCGTCAAATAGCTTACAGCAATAGCGTGCCGTTTTCGAGTTTAAATTTTGTTATACATCTATGCAGTTCTTTTTGAGTTCTGTTTGTTATTACATACAGACAAACTCGATGAATTTTACAAAACATAGATGAAGCAGCTTAAAACTTATATAAACACATTTTTTTTTAATTGTCTTGCTCATCTCTGAAACGAATTAACGATACAATTTTCAAGAAGAAAATACACAACTCCATCTATGACTTTTAAAAACAACTATTAACTTCGCCAACATGATCAAATTTAAATTATTTATATCTAAAAAGGGTTTTACACATGTAATTCGACTTGATGTTTCTGAAATCTCATAGATGTATATATATGATATATGTTTTTTTACTGAATCAAATCCTTGGGTGCCTGTCTATTAGTTTTCCTGTCTAGTATTTAAAAAAAAAGTTAAAAAGTTTTATCTACCAATTCGCTGATTAATCTTTTTTATAAATTTTTTTAAAGTAAAAGTAAGAAATAGCGCTACATGTCAGCAGATCGGTAATCGGTAACGAATCTACTTCCGAGTCGTATCGGCAGCACTAGATGCGGATAAGCGTCAATCTAGTGGCAGTCAGCCCAGCAGATTTCGAAAGCTCACTATAAAGTTGCAGGGAACGCAGGGAGAGATTAAAAATCGAGCGAGTTCCAGACACAATGAAAATGTTTTTTCACAGGCCCCTTTCAGCCGCGTGCTTTGTTTGTGAAACGAAGTTTGCAGTTTTTCTCTCTATACGCTTCATCACGATTTTCTCTTGGGGGAAAGTATTGCGTAATGAATATTCCGCTCTGATTTCAATCGCAAATGACTGATATATCCAGTTGAATACGACTCCGATACGATAATTTTGTTAATTGCAAGTATCCTGTTTCTCAATTCTTAAATGGTAATTAGAGAATAGGTTCTCTAATTGCTCTTTGAGAATAATTGTATGCAAGGTATATATATTTGTATATTCTTACTCACATGTAACTATTAATTACTTTTTACCACAGAATGCTAAAATAATAAGATAGAGTTAATATTAACATACAAAATATTAATAAACGATAAATTGGAAAGTTTCAGAGATACCCTCGTAACCTCATTGCAATTTACCTGTAGTTGATTTGCATCTTCGCAACTTAAGCTAATCTACCAACTATAATTTCTGTAGATTTATGGAAGCCAAATCTAGCTTAAACTTAGTTAAATCTGCGTAATTTGTTGCGCTTCTTCGACATACTCATAGTTCGAAAGTCCTCAAGAAACATACATGAAGTAGTTATCATGAGTTGCAACTCAAGAATTTGTATGTACAATAACTTGTTTTATAAACAATTCCATCAAATTATAATATTAAATAAACAAGAAAAATAAATTTAATTTACAAATTGAGTTTGTAACTTTTAAATAAGCTGTTTATTACAATAAATAAGTAATCGAGCACGAGTAGAATTCGTCCATCGAAGTTTCCACGTCATTTGCTTAGATGTTATAAAATCGTAAAAGAATAGTTAGACTAGATTTGAAAAATTATCTAACAGATTATTGAGTTTTATAAAAGGCATTTGAATCTTATTTCGGAATACCATGAGGCCAGGCCGAGCCAATACTCTTAAGACAAGAACAACTTTTCTACCGAAAGTAATAATCATTGTCAAGTGTTTGTGATGGCAATCGGGATCACTAGAATTATATGTCCTTTAAGATATGATAAATTCGAATTACCCCAGACCTGGAAACAAATTTATAGAACTATAGATATTTATTCCGAGCGGAAATCAAGTTTGTGACTGTCAGCAATAATAGAAAGTACCCGGATGACCGAGCTTTGCTCGGTTAAATTATGTTTAGATACATTACATATTGATGAAACATAAATAATATTTTCGATCTTACCGACATAAAAGTAAAATAATAGAAACTGGTTATTAAAATAAAAAATAAAAAGAGCTCTTAATTCAAAAAAAAAAATGAAAAAAAGATTGGTCTGTAGAATCCTGGATTCGAATTCAGGTTTTCTGGTTTCGAATCCGCCCGATTCCTATCCGAGCTAATAGAAGCTTGTCAATGACAGCGAAATTTACCTTCGTATTCTAATGGTATTTTTTAATTGCGTAAAAAAAGGGATAAAACAACATTTTCTGAAAATAAATCCTAGCTAGATCGATTTATCGCCCCCGAAACCCCCTGCATACTAAATTTCATGAAAATCGTTGGAGCCGTTTCCGAGATTCCGATTATATATATATATATATATATATATACAAGAATTGCTCGTTTAAAGATATAAGAAGATATTGTCATGTTGTACAATTGTCACATCGTACACCAAAAGGCTGTCCTTGAGTTATTTAACTATTTAGTTGGTAATTATATTTAAAAAAAAACTAGTAAACATTTTTAACAAGTAATAACAAATATCTTTTTTTTTGTTTAATTTTTTTTGACAAGAGTCTCGACAAATAGATCAAAACTTTTAAAATATTAATTTCAACTAATATTTTATCCAATTATTTGATATTATGTTCTGATATATGTTGAAGTAATTAGCAACAAGTATAAAAGATGAACACTAATATATCTACCACCCACCACAACCACATAAGCCGTTGGATGTCCACTACTGAACGTAGGCCTCCCCACCACCTCTGGGAAATTTTATATATATGATATGGGGACCCTGCTGCCCATCACAGTCTTGGTTGGTGTACAGTTGTTCGCACCACTTATGGCCTTAGTCGCTTTTACGACACCTCGGCAAGAAAGAGGTTTAACTATTCTTCTCTGCCGGTCACCGCAAGACATATTTATCTGTTTTACGAACCATAAGGGCTACAATTGAAGTTATGTAGTATGTTTTTCTTGTAATAATTGAATACGTTTACAGTATCTCTATTGTAGCAGCCCAGAAAAGACTTAGTGGTGAATGACTTCTTTTTCACTTCGAGAGAAATGTACAAGGCTTATGGATTGCTATCCACCATGCTCTGCCTTTACGTAATGGTGGTTATATGTACGTGCATTACAATTTCTACTAAAACATTCACGTGCCTTTACTATGTTATCCTTTGCTGCTGAACACGATTTTTTTTTCACAATTTTTCATGCAATTTACGGTCGTTGTATCGTATCAGTTCGTAAGTATTTCATAATGGGTGAATGTGCTCCTATTAAGGAAAATTGTTAGAGCCCAATCCGCCTCGCTGCTCCTTTGCGGTTCAGCTGTATTACATTTCTTGGGATCTTTTTCTCACAATATTTTTCTGTACCGTAAATGAAGATCAAATTTTAAAGAAAGCGAGAACTTGAAAACTTAACCGTGCTTGTCCAGATTTAACCTTCAACCTTTCGGTTAAGACCCACGTAATCAAATTACTAGATTAACTTGATTCAGCTTGTAAGGGATCGCAATTTACCTTTTTGATGTCCGGGCTTATTACTTTTAGCTAGTGTAACGATTAGTTCTAACATAGTCGATTTTTAATTAATCACTGATTTGTTTCCGTTTAAATTGATGATTATTGAAAAAAAAATTGATATTATACATAAAAATTAAGAACAAATTGAGTACAATTTACATAAAAATTAAGTATGTAATTCCAGAAATTGTCGTGAAAAGTGATCACAATCGTAATGTTCTATTAAACTGTTTATTTTTTTTTCAATTAAGATATGTTTGTTAAAAGCGATTTACTATAACAAGCCTAACAAGAGCCTCCATTCTATTTTTTTTCTTAAATCTACGCATTAATGAAATGTATAGATGGATTATGAATGTAGGAGTTTCGATTATCCTTTCCCTAATTTTTGTGATATTGAAACAAAACATAATAAGATTTGTGGTTTTTATTGAATCTTATATAATACATCGCTTTTTCAATTTAAAAGAATAATGCTTAAATTATTTTGAGTAAAAAAAAATAATGAATGGTGCCATTGGACACCAGGTAGGAACAAAGTTACTTCGGATAATATAGCAACATAATTTGCCAAAAAAATTTTGCTTATCTTTATATATTTTTTACCTAAAAGCACAAATTAGGGATTCTGTTGGAGCCAAGTTGTTCTTGTTTTCAAAATGAGGGGGTGGGGGGTTCGGGATATTGGTGGGGGTTAAATACTGGTTCTTCCCTTTCTGATGAGTCCCAACAGTAGGGGTCTAGAGTGGCAGGTTTGGGAGTTACGCCGGGATGAATTTAGAGATAGAAAAGTGGTGTAAAATAAAAGTATTTAGGAAATTTTGTATTTTAGAAAATAACAAATAATGTAAAATAAAATAAATCAAACAAAAAAAAGTAATTCAAATTGTTAAGTAAAATTTTTCCTTGCGCGACGCGGAGTCGCGGATGTGGTGCCGCACTGCCGCAGGCGGCGGTCGCGTCCCTCGCCCCCTGCACCGGCCCCTGTACCGCGCGCACTCGCACTTCTTTTCTTTATATGTTTTTCTTACGGTTTCAGTCTCACGTTTTTTCAGTTCGGTCGCGCAGCAAAATCCCTATCTCACCCAAGCCTTGCCGTAAAGAACTTCATTCCAAAAAAAAAATATTGATATGAATTGATCCTTGATTTATCGTTCGAGAGGGAAATAAGTAACCAAATTTTTACCTGGCTCCCTGGCCATAACGCTTTTTCGTGACACAAAATTCTTAAGACCCCGTCTTTATAGTTTCAATTCAAAAAAAAACTTGGTGTCACTCTTGTTGTTTGTTCTCCTCTCTCCGATTTACTACGACACTATCTAATATACGAGTACATAATTATCTGGTAGTGGTAGGTATGTTAAGGAAGATGTCGGAGAAGTAATCAATTTCTTACTTGAAGGAATTGATTTATTTACGATGATATAAACCAAAAAGTTGTGCCTGTAACAGTCGGTATTGTGTTACATGGCTAAATAATGATCATTTCTTCGATTGTAGAGAGAGGTTAGAGCTTAATCTACCATGCTGCTTCACTTTGGATGCTGATGTACATGACATACGGATAAAAAAATGCTTTAAAAAATCAAGAAAATGTATATAAAGATAAGCAATACTTTGTTGCTTCTGAATTATCCGAAGGAACTTCGTTTCTACCTGGTGTCTCATGACAACATTTTTTTGTATATGCAACTGACAACAAGACATGCGCGGTTTTCACGCTATTTGATTTTCGATTTGGCTGTTGCTATTCATATGACAATCGTATGATTAAAAAAATAAATAATGATTTATACGATAATCGTATGATTAAAAAAATTATTATTAAATATAGCTAAAAATAAATAAACTAATTAATAATTTTTAGTTAATTTTTAAATAGATCGTACAAATAAATATATATATATATATATATACTGTACTGCACTGTAGGTACTGTACCAGCCTGTAAATAACCCACTGCTGAACGAAGGCCTCTTCCCCATATAGAGGAAGGGTTGAAGCTTAATACACCACGTTGCTCCACTGCGGGTTGGCGGATAGCTTTCCTACCATGAGTAACGATCGTTGTGGGGCCATTAATTTATTACGTAAGATGAATTTGCTAGTTTTCGACCCCCTCTCTCCCTATTGTAAGAAAAAATAAGAGTAGGCCGACCCTCTCCTCCCTGTTTAACATGTATTACGTAAGAATCCAAAGGAAAAAATGAATAAATGTTTGGTTTGTTTTAATGTTTATTTTTCAAAGTAACAATTTTTAAAAGTGTTTATTTGTACTTACAAAGCTACCAATAACTTTTAGTTCTGATAGTAATCAAATTTTGATTTAATTATTCATCTTTACCTACATAAGAGAAGTCCAGTGGCTCAAAACCCACTTAGAAAGTGGATCTGCCACTGGAACATTTCTAATATTACCTATACGTGCGGTTGCCCCCGCTTTTTCAAAGAATAATTTTAACTTTGCGCATTTTTGTAATCTTACGTAAGAACTATCGAGAGTTCATACCACCCCCTTGTAAGAAAAAATAAGACATGGTCGACCCCACTCCCCCTCTAAATCGTCTTACATAATAAATGGATGGCCCCTATCAGGTGTCTATGATAACAACCGGGACCGACGGCTTTACGTGCTCTCCGAGGTACGGTGGAGAGACCCACAAGAACACACACCCAGACCGGAAACTAATATTTGCACAAATACAAATATCTTTCCCGAGCGGGAATCATACCCGTGACCGCCGGCGCGCGGATTGATGCGGTACTACAACAGAACGGTCGTCTAAAAAAATTTATAATCTTAATTAATAAAAAATAATGAATCTTTAATGCCGTATTGCTCGAGGGCGTTACGCCGGAAGTCTGAAAGAGAAGCGTGCTTCTTCAAAAAGGGGGAAAACACCTTGTTGAAAAATTACAGGCCCACTAGTTTTAGCCCGCGACTTTGGCCGCATAGAAGTCGAAAATGATTCTTATTGGATTTTTTTTATGTTAATAATTTTATTATAAATAAATAATAATAAATTATTATGTTAAAATATTTGAATATATCTCTGATGATGGAGCTGAAAAATGGCTATAGGAACTCAGTAATTAAAAGACATAATCATATCGAGTATGGGCTCGTTTGATTCGTCTTGACGAGTACTTTGGTGCTGTATGGTAACCAGGGTCTGATGATGGAGCTGGAAGGTGGCCATCGGAACACAGTAATTAAGCGACACAACTGCGTCGAGTTTGATTCGTCTTAATGGGTGGACCGTTTTTGATGAGTAGTGAGTGGTGAGTGGTGTGGAGTTTGGTAGACGTAAATATGCGACCCCACCTTGGAGAAATAAAGTTCGTTCATTCCGTTTGTAATGAATGTGGATTCTGTCTTTGATTAGATAGATTAGAAGGATGACCAAAAAATAAATGAAATAATCAAAAAATAAAAAATAATTTATTATACTTTACACATTGTATTACATCTTTGCGTTTTTATCACATTAAACCTTGTATTAAATAAATAATTAAAAAATTATTTAAAAAATAATTTATTATACTTTAAAATATACGCTTTTACAAATAATCAATTTTATTGTCAAAAATGAGATGATGAGGCGTGCACTTTTAGATTTTCAAAATTATTTATTCATACGATTGTCGTATGATTAGCAACAGCCAATATTAATATTCCGATAATCGTATTAAAAGACACTTCCATAAAAATAAAAAATAAAATACTGTAATCTTATATTTATAACACTTCCTTTCAATTTTTGTTAGATTGTTTGAAATTTTTTGGATTCAACTCCTTTGAATTGTAGTGTGATATTTTGTTTAACCTTCCTCAATAAGCAGGCTGTAAAATATTAAAGGAATTTTAATATTGCTAGATTCCAAGATTGGCTTACAATGAAGGAACAACATCTTTAATTTATTATTATTTACATTAAAAAATACAATAGAATACGTAGGCATATTCTACGCTTTTCTCATCTTCGCCAAGCGGAAACAGTCCTCTTCTGATCTGATGACTAGGACTCGTTTGTCAGCGTCCACATGGAATAAACACGAGGACATGTAACCACCGTTTTTAGCAAGAACGCAAAATGAGTCGCTACTGCCACGTCCAGGATTTAGGGCCAAAACACATAACGGCGTTGCGGCGCCGCAACGCTAAAATCGGCGGTGGCGGCACCGCCAATTTTAGCGGCGCGGCACCGCCAATTCCGGCGTTGTGACGTCATACTTGTTGACCATGATTTATTGACATTTTGTGTCTATTTTTATATTTTATTTTTTTGTGTCTTTATTAGACATGGGTATCTCAATGAATTTTTATGAACAGCAGATAAGCTCATGAGCCATACGCTTGAACCGGAGCTGTGAAACGGCTCACAGTTCAGCTCAATTGTTGTTATAGGTATTGTTACTTTTAACCACTTTTAACTATTAGATTTACAGCTAATTTATGACTCGGTTCAAAAAATGACATGTATGATGTACCTAAATTATAAATATGTAAATTAATTTTATGCTAATTTCATCCATATGATAAATGCTAAAGTGAGTTTTTTTGTTTGTTACGCTTTTACGCCTTAACTATTAACCTGAATCCCGATCATCATGAAATTCTGCATACCAGTTTTCTGGGGTACAGAAAAGTACATAGAGTACCTACTTTACGTACTGACTACCGTTGGTGCCTGTACCATGCGAGCGGAGCCGCGGACAAAACCTATTTATTTATATTTAATCTATAAAACTAATATAGTAAGATATTAATTTATGTATCACTTTGTTTCAATTTTGTTTAGGCTTTATGAGACAAAAGTTGTTTAAAATTCTACCAGCATACAAACTTGATTCACAAAATTATTTCCGGTACAAAGGATTACTTTGTATGCATTCTACTAAATAACAACTTCACAAACAATAATTAACAAATTTCACGTGAACTATAATATTTAAAATAATTAAATTAATATCCACAATAAAAAATCACGAAGAACTGGTTACCCTACAACAACGCTCTTTTTCGCGGCGCCGCAACGCCGCAACGCAAACTGCCGATTTTAGCGTTGCGTCGCCGCAACGCCGTTATGTGTTTTGGCTCTAAGACAAACGCGTCACGTCGTAAAGGTCTATTGAGTTCAGGATCTTAGTTTTGCAGTGGCGAACCTGATATCCAGAAGGTGCGAACGACCGCGAAGAAAAGTATCTATAGTACGATATTTTCCGCTATTTGCACTATATGCATAACATCCTTAGTGGTTGCGTCCATCGGGAAAGCTATTCGCTCGTTGTTCTCTTTGAAGCCCGATCTATCCACCCAGGATACGAGGTAGTCCAAGTAACCTGATCAACAGAACTTTTGGTTCTCTATATCCTTTGATAAACCTGGTAACCATAGTATATAGGCCGAATGAATTTATAAGCTCAACTGACAGATTTAGGAGCAAATTACTATCACTTCTATATACTTTTTAATCCTTAATAGTGAACTTACTTATTACGATCAAAATAAATAATTTTCTTAAAATATACTATATTCAAGTGGGCTTTAAAAGCCCTTTTGTATTTAATATTTTTCTATGACTTCAATTTATTCATAACCATGTTGTTAAATTTATATTGAATATGTGTAAGAAGATACAAAGTGATAAAGTACTTGTTTATTTGTTTATTTGGAGATCATATAGAAGAGGATGATACCTTCTAAATTATTTTGTAAGCTCCTCGATAATTTCGCTTTGAATATCGTAGGGTGTTTTATTGAGCTGGAAGGAGCCAATTTAGTAGGTCTCAATTTCAAACGTTCGATTTGAGTGTCGTGTATCTTGAGATGAAACCGGATGCTACTAACTAACGAGGGTATCAAATTGTTAATATATACGAGTTATAAATGTAACCTTTGAAACCGCTTATTAATTTATTTTGATTTATATATTGAAGAAATATTAAGAAAACGTTTTGTTATGAAATTCTACACGCATATAAAAAATATTTTTATAAAACTCGACACTTCACAATTCACATCAAAATCATCACGATATTGAAAAAAAAGTTAACAACTTTATTATTCTAAAATATACTATACTTGTTTCTCATTACTTCTCACTCATTATGAGATAACAAGACGTAAAAGTCTGTAATCTATACATATGTATAATAAAATGGTAGAAAAGTCAAAACTGTACATTGAATATTTTTTTAAAAGAATACTTGGGGTGTGATCTACAATCGATACCGAAGCCAAAAATATAGTTTTTAGAATTTTTGTCTGTTTGTCTGTTTGTCTGTTTGTCTGTATGTATGTCCGGGATAAACTCAAAAAGTACTGCATGGATTTACTTCAAATTTGGTACGAATATTATTAAGAAGTCGGGTCATAACATAGGCTACAAATTATCACGCTATCACCTACGGGGAACGAGCAGTGAACCTTTATTTCTTCAACGCATTCTGTAACAGCGTGTAATCTAGCGACGCATATTTGAATGTTGTTATTATGTTAATAACCATGCTATAAGCTATCTTCACACTAAAAAAATCACTAAATATAAGTAACTTAGGCTGATAAACATAATGAATGTAAGAATAAATGTAATATAAGAAATGAATATAAGTAGTATCAAGACAATTTTAGAGCAGCGCCATCTATGAGATTTTAAAAACATCAAGTCGAATTACATGTGTAAACCATTTTTGGATATAAATAATTTAAATTTGATCATGTTGGCGAGGTTAATAGTTGTTCATAAAAGTCATAGATGGAGTTGTGCATTTTAATAAAAATTGTATCGTTGATTCGTTTCAGAGATGAGCAAGAGAATTTTAAAAAAATGTGTTTATATAAGTTTTAAGCTGCTTCATCTATGTCTTATAAAATTCATCGAGTTTTTCTGTATGTAATAACAAACAGAACTCAAAAAGAACTGCATAGATGTATAACAAAATTTAAACTCGAAAACGGCACGCTATTGCTGTAAACAATTTGAGTTAAATAACGAAGAAAGAGGAAAATTAAGCATGCCATATATATCATAAAAATAAGAAATGCTTATGCTTCCGCCTTAAAGTCATCTCGCTCCACAGACACACCATTGAGGCGGAAATTCTTACGGGTTGTGGCGTCGGCGAAGCAGTATTTATACGCATTCCGCTCATACCTCATAACTTCCCGTTCCAGTTCAAGCGTGTACAGTTCCCCGTGAGTGTTTGCTTCGCGATGACCATCAATAAGTCGCAGGGGCAGACACTGAGGGTAGCTGGTGTCGACCTCAGGACGAGCTGCTTCACACGGGCAGCTGTACGTCGCTTGCTCCCGCGTCACCAGTCCTGACTCTCTTTACATTTTGGCTGCGGAGAGCCAAACTACTAATGTTGTTTATCGAGAAGTCCTATAAATATGTATTTTTACCATATTCTGTATTCCTTATTTATTATTTTCTCCATCCGTTTCAGTCACAACTTATGACTTAATTCAGCAGAATCACCATAAAGTCATTTATTCAAAGGAGGCTTAAAATAAGCACTTTTTGAAAGTCAATTTTACAAAAGACAGTCTCCCTCTGTTACTGTACTTTCTGTAGATATGAAATGTAAAGAAGAAACGGGTAAATGAATGTTATTTTAAAAGGTATAATAGTAGGTACTTTTGGTGCTGTATAGCGTTCACGCAGACGACGTCGCGGGCAGCAGCTAGTTACATCAATAAGATGTTATTGGTAATATAACAAATCATAAAATTAACTTTAATTGTTTTTCAAAGCGAATAAATAAAACGATTATTTGTTACATAGTCATAAGAAATATTTACTAGAGAAAAGTTAAGCCTCATGCTAACAGACTGACTTAATATTTATTTTTACGAGTAGGCTGGTCAATAAAATTAACAAATCAAATAGATTGATATCCCGTACAGAGGTGATATATTTTATTCTCCATGTTTATCAATACTGTCACTGAACTTCTTACATTTTTCTTTTATCTTTATACTGATGACTTGCAAATTTATTTAATGACGCCAAATAAGAATATCGAAAAAGCTATAGTAATTAGGTTAAATTTTAACTTTACCTATTACCTAAATTACCAACTGGAGTTAGACTTTTGAATTGGCTGTCAGTACTAGAAAGAAGTAGCTATACAGGAACATCTAAAAAACTTAAAAAAAATCTCACATAAATTATGTGTACCTACCTCTTAACGTATTATTGGCGTTGCGATTACATTTCAAATTGCTAGCTACTATACTACTACTACGCTAGGTTTGTGTATCTTTCATTTAACAATATGTAATAAGTATTTTATTATTTTGGCACTGGCTGTATCCGCGACGTCGTTTACGATTGCCACCCGTTTCATTAGGCCTGTAAGAGATTGTGTTTGTAGGTACGCCTACTTGATATAAGCCGTGTTCAAATGATTCTGTAGATTATGGGTTACTAGTTATTTGGACTTCTTACTGAGGTTTATATGTTTGTATTTCTGAACTAACAAACTAGACTTGAAATGATTACAGGACCATCTGTTTTGTGAGATACATTCTACATATTTCTAAAATTCTAACAAAATAAGAAGAAATTAAATTGGACAACCCGTTAAAGAATTATAACTAAGTACACATTTTTCCTTTTCCCATACGAACAGTGTCGAATTTCGTACTAAAAAGTATCAAGTGTCCTAGCTCATAGTATTAACTCAAATCTTTCCTAGTTTCGTTTAAATTCATTTAGTCCTTTTGGCGTGATGAGCCACCAAGATAATTAAGTGATAAAGCCACATTTTACATGCAGTCATAAGCTTTACTTTGTAACTCTTTTTTAGTATAATTTGTGTGTGAAAAAAGTTATTTATTAATAACTGAACTTCTTCTTCGCGTATTTCCGATTCTGTTTTAATTATAGGATAATTAACAACACATGTACTATTTTAGATCTTGAGCTGTCTACTTACTAAGCCAGCCATCCATCCATCCACCCATCAGTCCATAATATTATATCTTTCACATTTATAGTATTAGTGAAAAATAGTAAGATTTCATATCCACATAGCACTGTTTATACTATTCAATTTCACATTTTCACGTAAAAATTCAACACTGAATACTTTTAATTAAATTTAATATTATATTTTATATCTCTTTTATCTCTTTTGTACGAATCATTCGATTTTCGTTACTCTCTTTAATAAAATATGCTTAAAATAAAAGCACACGGTAACATGGTCGTCTGTTCCTAAGGTAGGCAAGGCAACTCAGTAAATTTTTATAATTCATATTTACACACGTTTTAATATTAATTAACTTTGTTCTATGCTTAAGACAAAAAGGACCCTCCTCCTAATTCCCTTAGAAATATGATGATCACCAAAAATTAGCACGTAAAAAATATAATCTATATATATATAGGAGACTTTCTATAGATATAGTCACTCATCACGATATCTCTGGAAGTATGAGACCTAAAAACTTGAAATTTGGTAGGAATATTCCTTTTGCCAAGTAGAGATCAGCTAAGAACGGATATTACGAAATTCTACCTCTAAGGGGATGAAAAAGGGAGGCAAAGTTTGTATGGGACAACGTGATTCCTTGGTCCAATCTACTTCAAATTTGGCATAAATATTCTTTAAGGACGCGTTTGCGATTTGGACAAAATTATGCTGTTTTTCGGTACATATTTTGACAAAACTAAACAAAATCATATAAAACGAATTATTACATCATATAGATTGGTTCTTTATCTTTAAACAATGTTAACTTTTTTTAAAAAAAAGTAGTTTTTTAATATCGTATTAAACGTTCTCCCATTACCATTTTTCACAAATTAACGAAATCGGGTAGACTTTAGGTACATTTTTGTTCTATTATCTACATATATAAAGATTTCTAAAAATAGTATGAGCAAGGAGATATGTTTAATTCTAAATCATATTAACAAAACAATACAAAAGTGCCATCAATAGTCGTAGAAAATATAAAAACTGGACCTGCTTTTTTTACACATTTTGCTATTAATCATGACTCTTATCCCATTGCAATAAGGTTTATTTTATCGTTGGTTTTTGTTTTGATTTATTGCACAAACATTTTCATTTTTCGAATGAGACCTCAGTCCGCGCTCGGCCGCTGTCGAGGGTGGACCTTGTGTCGCCTGCTAGCAGCAATTCGAATTGAAAAACATCGCTGCTCAAATACAAAATATTCGATAAACCAAATTTGATACTTGACAAGGTAAGATAATTTTATAATCACATATTTTTATTTTATTATTTTATTTCGCAAAAAGTACATAGGTAAGTAGTTTCTTTATGCCTTATCCTCTCGGACTTGAGTAAACCTGAAGTTGTACTTCTGTGACTGCTACTGGAACTCCTCGACGATTTGAACTAGGTGTGCCAAGTTTGGATTCGTTTTGTTAGTTATGATGAGACTTTACCACCGGACTTGATGTAATGACCTGAAGGTGTACTTCGGAGACTGCTACTGGTACTCCTCGACGATTTGAACTACGTGTGCCAAGTTTGGATTCGTTTTGTTAGTTATGATGAGACTTTACCACCGGACTTGATGTAATGACTTGAAGGTGTACTTCGGAGACTGCTACTGGTACTCCTCGACGATTTGAACTACGTGTGCCAAGTTTGGTTTCGTTTTGTTGGTTATGATGAGACTTTACGACCGGACTTGATGTAATGACCTGAAGGTGTACTTCGGAGACTGCTACTGGTACTCCTCGACGATTTGAACTAGGTGTGCCAAGTTTAAATTCGTTTTGTTGGTTATGATGAGACTTTACCACCGGACTTGATCTAATGACCTGAAGGTGAACTTCGGAGACTGCTACTGATACTCCTCGACGAGTAGAACTAGGTGTGCCAAGTTTGGGCTCGTTTTGTTAGTTATGCTGAGAATTTACCACCGGACTTAATGTAATGACCTAAAAGTATACTTCGGAGACTGCTACTGGTACTCCTCAACGAGTAGAACTAGGTGTGCCAAGTTTGGGCTCGTTTTGTTACTTATGATGAGACCTTACCGTCGAACTTGATGTAATATGTATCTTGTTTATAAATTTTAATAAAATGCATTTTTTGTAACTTTCATAACTCAAACATAATTGAATTGAAAACGTCACGATTATAGTTGAGAACAATTATTGTCATAAGTTATTTTTTACAGAGCTTCTGAAAGTATTCACAATCCTCGTGATACATCAAAGGTGTATCCAGAAAAATGTAATCAAACGGGTACTTCATGAAAATATTTTAGAGACGTCCAACGTAAGTTAATAATACATTTCAAATTACATACTATTGTTTTATATTCACTTTATCACAAACTTTATTTAGCATAAAAAATAACACTTGTAAAAATGTTTTTTTTAGAACTCCAAATATGAAGAAATAAAACCGCTACAGGTTTCAGGACGAAGGATCATAGAAATGGCATATTTTATTATACAACTTCATGAAATTGCGAATCATACTTCGATGTTCAATTGTAATTTAAGTACTGTTACACACAGTACTTTACCACAATTTCAATCAAATATTTTAAAAATAAATAATTGATTTCGTTTTATTTGTGGTTTTATTAATCATCGATGTTTACCTTTAGCTCACTTCATCTAATCCAGAGGTAAGATCTTATGATAAATATCAAAGCGAGACAAACTCGGGACACCTAGTTCTACACGTCAAGAAGTTCCAGTAGCAGTCACTAAAGTACAACTTCGGCCTACTCCGTCAAGTCAAGTGGTAAGGTTTTATCATAATTATCAAAACGAACCCAAACTCAGCACACCTATTTCTACTCGTCAAGGAGTTCCAGTAGCAGTCACTCAACTATACATTGGGGTTACTCCATCAAGTCCAGGGATAAGGTCTTATCATAACTATCAAAACAAGCACAAAACCCCTGTCTCTACTAGTGGAGGCTTGCTTACAGTGCCTAGTAAATTAGCAATGACTGAAGTGTGTATTATATATTATACTATTGGCATATTTATAAATAGGTATAATTTAGTAAAAACAAACAGCAATAAAATATATATTTGTAGGTACCTACTTATTACAAAGAAATAAAAAAAAAAATTGTAAAGTATCAAATTAGTTCATTTCACTACAATTCTCGAACCTAACCGTGCGTACTGCGTCGTACGCTTGTATGTGTGAGTTGTGTCAATGTAGTAGTTCGATTCTATACCTATCAATTTTGTAAACGCGTCCTTAACAGAATTGATTGAAGACGTGTTTCATATTTTATCAAAATTCATTCCCTAACGGGGTTAAAAGGGGGTAGAAAATTATTTTGATATAAATACTCCTTAGTGTTTTTTTTTAAATTACATTTTATTTTGACACATGTTTGACAACTCAATACGTCTATTATAATATATGTATTTTCCAGTATTGACGCAGGTGTAGGTGATATCTTTTTTTGGGTGCTCCTGATGGAACAGGCAAGACTTTATATTAAACATAACAAAATTGAGTTGTAAATATACCGTGTAATTGCTTTATTGTAAAATAGTGTCTCATATAATATTTTTTAATTCAATGTTGGTGTTGTGTTAAGTCAAGGGTTTTAAACTAAATGACTCATCAGCAAGGCATCTGAAGTTCACAATGATACTGATATAGAAGACACCGAAGTGAACTTGGAAATATTTTTGAATTATACGGCATTAACACCCCAATTAGTACAGATTGGCACCACGGACTAATGTTGGAACAAGATCAGAAAACATTATAAATCATGTACCCATTTAACTTTATCTTACACTAAAACTAAGAAGGAGGAGATAAAAGCTGTCTTGGACTATTATTAAATATAAATATATGTTTGACATACACACACGATCGTCTGTTCCTAAGGTAGGCAACTTAATGCCTGTGTTTTCGGTAACAGCCGACTGATATACAATTTTTATAAATATACACATAAATAATACAAATATAAATAAATAAATATTACACCCAGACTTGAGGCGGGAATCGAACCCACGATCCTGGAGGTTCACTACCAACTATGCCGAATCAATTAAAATTTAAAAAATAATTACTTGCGGGTTTATTCAAATCTAAACGACAAAATCGAACTGACTTGTGGTGTAATTATACCTACGATACAACGAACGAAGTATTGATGACCGTTCTGGTGTAGTGGTGCAAGTAGTCACATCAATGCCTCGCCTCAATGGTGGTGGTCGTGGGTTCGATTCCCGCTCGGGGCAGATATTTGTATTTGTGCCATTCAGGTCTGGGTGTATATCTGGGTGTATAGTGGGTTTAACCACCATGCCCCGGAGAGTACGCAAAGCCGTCGGTCCCGATTGTTATCATGGATGCCTGTGGAGTGGAGTGGTGAAGAAGCGCAGCGCAGTGGAGCAGCGTGGTGAATTTAGCTCCAACGCTTCTTCTATATGGAAAAAAGGCCTTCGCTCAGCAGTGGGTTATTTACAGGCTGATACAATAGACTACAGTACAGGAGCATTTGTGGCCTGCAGTGATGAAACATAGCCTTACCATAAATATGAGAGTCCATCTGAGGGAGATGTTACTGCCGGACAGTTCTCAGACCTGTTGCTTAAAAAAGGAAATGGTGATTCCCGGGAACCATATAATAATATAATGTATGAGTGTATATGAGTATGTATTCACCATAAACAAAGCTTAAGGTCAAACTCTTACTGTAGCGGGAGTATACTTAAGCGAAAACTGCTTCTCTCACAGTCAGTTGTATGTGGCATATTCCAGAATAGCCTGGTAATTCTAGCACTCCGAACGAAAAACAAAAAAATATTGTTTATAAAGAAATACTACGGAAGGTGCAGTATTTCGATTTCGTTGTAAGAAGATAATACCCCCGTGTAACTTTCTCCAGATCAAAGGCAGAGCTTCTTCATCATAAAATATAACAAATTTCATTATTATTTTAATGTTTAATTAACTTTAAATTCCTACTCATTATAATATATAAGATTGTTATATTTTATGAGTATTCAAATATTTTAACATAACAATTTGTAATATGTTATAACAAAATTAATAACGTAAAAAAAACCAAATCGGTTAAATTATATTTAGATACATTACATACTGATGAAACATAAATAATATTTTCGACCTTACTGACATAATAGTAAAATAATAGGAACTGGTTATTTAAATAAAAAAATAAAAAGAGCTCTCAATAATAGTTTTTCCCACAAAAGAAGAAACTTAAAAAAAAATTAAAAAAAAATCTGTAGACACCTGGATTCGAAGCCAGGTTTTCGTATTTCGAATCGGCCCGATTCCCATCCGAGCTATTATAAGATTAACAATGACAGAGAAATTTACCTTCGTATTCTAATGATATTTTTTAATTGCGTAAAAAAGGGATAAAATGACATTTTTTTAAAATAAATCCTAGCTAGATCGATTTATCGCCCCCGAAACCCCCTGCATACTAAATTTCATGAGAATCGTTGGAGCCGTTTCCGAGATTCAGATTATAAGATTTTCCAGTATCGACGCAAGTGTAGGTGATAAAAAATATAAATTTATATTTTTTGAAATTTTAGTTAAATACCCGTGCGAAGCCGGGGCGGGCCGCTAGTATATGTATATTATTGTTTATATCAATAAAGTATTTATATTTAGTATTAAAAGAACAATTACAAAAGTTTTATCTGAAAGTAAATATCACACAAAAGAAATATGAACTATGATATCGGTACAGAAAATACTTCTTGAAACGGAGCAGTTTCCGAGGTTCTAGTCGTAGTCCGCTGTCAATTGAGTTGATGGCAACTTCCGAACTTATTGTTTTACCGCACTTAGCCCTTCGATCCGTTCTCTTCGCTTGCGATCGTAATCTAACATATTACGACTGGTGAACAAATTTACTTTTCTATTAGATATACTAGAACTACCACTGAACTAATACATGAAGTATTAGTAGGAGTACGTTTTACGACTCAAGTTTTATATTGATAACGAGTTCGCTAGCTGAAGTATAAAAACCAAATGAATTCAACACAATCAAAGTAACTGGAAGCAACTGCAGACGAACAAAAGAATTTTAAAAGAATTCGTTCTTAAAATTTCGCGGTTGATATACAAACAAAAGAATGTAGTTTTATTCTAATATTTCATTTTCAGAAAAAATGTTTATGTATAAAAATCGCCCAAAACACTTTTCTCGTTTGTGCCGTCTCTAATTTTTATCTTTATTTTATTTTTATTATTTATAGTTAAAGCAGCCAAAGTATAACAACATGACGGGTTGATGCTGTCGTCATAACACCTGGTTGTTGCTCTAACGGTCGCGGGTTTTATTCCTGCTCGTTACAAATGTTTCTATAGGTCGAGGCCTATTTGTCGAGGTCTAGGCGTTTGTGTTTGTATTGTGTCTGTTTCGGGATCCCCGATACAGGATTTTTATTCTACTGGATGATACAGCCATGAGGAAGTCGGTCGGACGGCAACACAGACAGACGGTCAGATAGATAGTGGAATTTTTGTAATATTCCTCTTTGCACCTTTTTCGTACAAAACTTTAAAAATATATTAGAAACACTAATTTGTAAATAAAAAATTGTTATCTGAATATATACGAATTACCTTGTCAATCGTATATATATAATAATAAGTAAATAGTTTCTTCTATTACTAGTAAGTTAAAGAAAAAAGAAATTGATATTAACTTGCTGAGATATTTCTAACACACACTGACACAAAGTTCTTATAATATAGACATTTATAAAATATATATAAAAAAATTTATAAATTTCAAATATGTTTGCTTATTATTAAATACCTGATTAAAAGATTCAAAGACCGCTTTAAAAAAACGTTGGTAAAATTTACATTTAATTTCAATATTGTGTGAAATTAATAAATTTTAGCATTTTCGAAATATCCTAGTAACTACAAAGTAACATTAGATGTGCTGCCATATAAGATGTAGTGCTGAATATTTTAAATTTAAAAATCCCTTTAATTTTTTTTTAATTTTTGTTTTTTTAAGAATTATTGTAAATAATAATAAAATATAATTTACATACCTACCTATATTGAATTACGTACATAAATAAATATTAATATGTTTAACACATAAACACGGTCGTCGGTCCATAAGTTAGGCAACTTAATACCTGTGTTTTAGGTAACAGCCGACTGATATACATTTTTTTTTATTAAATAGACATATATTACACCCTGACTCGGGGCGGCAATTGAACCTACAACCCTGGAGCAAAAAACTAGGTCACTGTTAATTGCGCCCACGGGCTATTCATAAATGACAATTTACATATTTTGAAATAAACAAAAATAAAAATTGTAAACTCGAAGTTATGTTAATATAATTATAATATACGTATTTTTTTAATAAGTACTGTTGTACATTTTAAAAAACATAACCCTCCTTCTTTCGCAGTCGGGTAAAAAGAGCTTATATACTTGTTTGTCTTTTTATGACCAGTGATTACTTAATATTTTTCGGGCGATAGTAGCTACTTCGAATTTTAGGTTTAAGAAACAGAAGAAACAGACTGTGTCTTAATATAATTAGTTATTTTTGTTTGAAAATAATTTATAAACTATAATATATTATATACTTATATATAATATAGTTTTATTATATATAATATTTATAAATTTTATTTCAATCATTTATAGAATTTGAAACAAATAAAATGTAGTATCTATTGAACCTGCCATATAAAACAATTAAGACCAACTGAATTATAAAAATAAAATAAAATAAAAAACAATTTAATCTGTTCCAATTTATTTATGCCTGTTCAGTTTGTGTTGTGCGGAACCCTCCGCTTAGTGCATCACGCACGTGTTGTCAGATTAATTGAATGCCTTAGCCAGCGTCCCGCCCGTTTTCCGCATCATTAAAATCTGCTCTATTATTATAAAAATAAATGCAAAAAATCAATTTGTATTCTCTATTATTTCATTAGGTATACGACTCTTTTTATGCACTCAACAATTTTTTAAACAGTGCTTATATTTTTCATACGACGTCTGGGTGCGGGTCGCAGGGCGCGGGCGGGATAAGAGCCGGTCGCGGGGAGGGGCGGGTCGTGTGGCCTCTCGCGTTTAGTACAGCGCTCAGCAGGAGTGTCGGACGCTCGGCTTCGCAGTCGCCGACTTTAGTATTCTTCGTTTATTTTCTTTTCTATTCGTTTAATTTGTCGCTCAGACTTGCAAAACTAAACGCGTAAAGTTTTGTCGACGAGTGATTTTTTGGTGTTAAGCTGTTTAACAGTAATTTATTTTGACAGTGTCACGTGTGGAATTGAATTATTTACCGATTCCGCAGTTTACTAGTGTTTATAACGTACAATACGACCTTCATTTGCCGCAGGTAGAGCCGGCAAATCATCACAAAAGTGTGTTTACTACTTCAAAGTTACTTGCAGCTTTCGATTTCTTATGGGAACCTAGTTACGGTGCTCATTAGTCTATAAAGTGATCCTACAAACAAAAGTTCACATAGATTGGTTCCAATAGGATTCTGCGCGGAAACTTGGAAGTGCGTTCAGTGCAGTGAAGTCTTCAAGTATTTGTAACTTACAACATAACCTTATTCGAAAGAGGCGCGTGTTTCTCGGGCATGCGCATTGCGCAGTAAGGTCCTCCAAAATTATTAATAAGTGGCTCGTAATTTTATAAACAAACTTGTGTGGTGTGGTTATGTGCCGGCTCTCAGTGCGTTAATAATACGAAGTTCACGAGTGTCATCGGTATAACTAAAGAAGGCGTTGATCATTTAGATCTACCAAAATTTTGAATTTAAATCAAGAATAACGTTCACCTGTGGGATTTCGGTGTTTTATCTGCGCGCGCACGACTGTCTTTTTCTAAGGTAAGAACAAAACAATATAGGCCATAACGAAAAAGGCGGTTTTATTTTGTTTTTAGTACGGATTTATGGAACGAGGTTTTCATTTTACTTTTTTCGTTATAACTAGTTGTTTTTTCTTCGATTCTGACTCCTGACTATTGCATGACCTCATCATATCGTTTAGCATTCCGCGATTTTTGCATCTCTTTCGCGCGTCTACAAATTATACGAAAAATATTTTTAATTCCAAGGTGTAAGGTCCATTTGGTCAATTTTGTATATATTTTAATGGTTTTATTTTTTTAATCAATGGAATATACCTTAAGGATTTTTTATTTTTATTTTATCAAAGAGTTATTTTTATTTACTCTCTTTCACCAAATGGAGAGCTAATTTTGTTATTTGAGAACATCACTCCACGGATATAAAGGACTTTTATTATATTGTTTAAAACTCATTGTTGTTGTCTTATTTTTAACACTTAACATTCTTTACGCATTTATGAACTAATTTAAATACTTATAAAAGTGACTATTTTAACTAAAATAATACTTATTGTAACTTTGTTTCAGTATTTTAATATAAGTTAATAAGACTCAGTTCAGTTCCACTTAGTAAGTAATTATTTGCCATTAGTCCTCGTTGAGTAACCTTCACCTTGAATAAATCGAAACTAAACTCAACATACTTGGTAAATCCGGCGCTGTCCAGTAATTTTATTATTCTGGGTAACGAAGCGCCGAACGTTCGGTCAATCACATCCAACCGCAAGGCGGCCGCTGTTACTATAACTATTGAGTTTCAAATTTGAATAATAGTTTATTTTAGTTTAAAACAATTATTTTTTATTCGACCTACATGTCCAATATGACGCAATTGCCGAATGTAATAAAGAAAACTTATAGTATTAACCAAATATCTTTGAACCTAATTAGTGAACACAATCCTATAAGATTTTGACTTTGTATAGATTCCTAATAAGATTATGGTCGTTAGGACTTGACACTGTCGATGTTAATTGGCTTTGTTTTAGATTTACTATTTACTTAATTAGTATATGTATAAGAATATTTTCTTATTTCTAACTTTTTTTTCTTAAATATACAGAGAAATATGCTGGCAGGCGAATGATATGTTGGTACTTGGTAAGTATTATTTTATAAACATGAAAATTCTAGAGAGATGGCGAGGAAGATGTAATTTGTTGTCTCTAGTCCCTGTAATTACGCGGGCTCCCCTTGACACCGGAATACAACACTTCAATGTATCGTTGCTTGATGTAAGTGTTGTACATATTTGTTACACACGCTACCCGCAAGGATCTCAAATGACATTTAAAAATGCGATTATGTCGCTTACTAAATTAAAACGATATTAAAATAATAATTACTCAGTATTATTTTTATAACTGTTAAGACTGAAGGTTTTGAATTGTCTCTATTATTTATTTTAACTTTATTCTAAGAAAGACTTTTTAAGATAGGTAAGTTAGGTATTATTGCTATTACAATTAATAAAATAATCCGTTAAAAGTTTTGCGAATAAATTTTAAAAGTTAGCAATGTAAACTTAAACGAAATGCCTATTCAACATATTAAAACGGAAGTGTCTACGTGTGCATTAAAAGTTAATGTGCAACCGAGACGACGATCATTAATTCTATTTTAGTTTATTTCTGTGGAATTTTATAACTATAAATGAGAACAATAGGTATATGTTTTTGCGACTATGAGGTTAAATTAGGTTTAGATAAATTATTGATCTGAACTGGATCAGACTGTAAACGTTCCAATACTGGGCAAAGGCCTCTTTTCCAATATGGAGAAGCTCAGCTTTGCTCAGTTGAAGCTTAATCCATCATCTATCAATCTAACACGAGTAACGATCGCTATCAGATGTGTATGTGTGTGTATATATATATATATATATATATATATATATATATATATATATATATATATATATATATATATATATATATATATATATATATATATATGTATATATATATCAAATGCGACCGACAGCTTCACGTGCTTGCCGAGGCACAGTGGAGAGACCTAACAGATCCCAAAGCAAAAACAAATTTTGTACAAATACAAATATCTGCAACGAGCGGGAATCGAACCCGTGATAGAACAGATAAGGTTTAAATTAAGATTTTTTATATTAGAGTGAATTTTGGCAAATGTTGTAATAGGTAGCTATTTCTTTTTATTGAATAGCATATAATAATATGCTAAATTTCAAATGAATACTTAAGGATTTTTTTGGTTCCCATAAAATCGGTGCCACCCATGCTTGTCAAATTTCGAAAAATCGTTTGAGGTATTTTCATAATAAAATTATCCAACTATGCAGTTTTTATGTCTCTCCAGTAGTTTAAATTATACATATAGGTAATGAATATGTCAACCATATCCTTAATGCATATACACAACAGCGTTGCCAGATTTTTTTTTTGCCAAGTCGGGATTTCGGAACTTGTCAAGTTATCCCCGAAAAGCGGGACTGAGCATGTCCCGCGCGGGACATTTAAATATTATTAAAAAAATCGGGACGTCCCGCCAACAACGGGACGTCTGGCAACGGTGATACACAATTATGTTAGATTGCGGCAAGTTCGAACTTCAAAGAGATCGAATTACCTAAATGTTTGTAACATGTTATTACCCAAGAAGCTAAGAACTAACAAGATGATCCTATGTGCTTACGTGTATACCTTTATTTAAGAGACCTCACCTTGGGTAAAAGTAATTATTAAAGAGATATGCGTTTGATTGTGAGTGTGTGACAGCTTTTTCACATGAGTGTATAATATAATATACACGTATGCTTTAGTGCGCATGCACGTTGTACACAGTACAATTCCTAAAACATGCTTTATAATTGAAAAAAAAAATCGATTTTTGTATTTTTATTTTAATTTGTTTTATAGCAATTTCAATATATAAATAAGAATTATAAGACGTAAAAATTAAATATTTAAAAAAACTGTCGACTTAAGTGATAACTTAAAACAATGGAAAAATAAAAAAAAACAACGTTCGAAATATTCGATAGTTAAATAGTTAATAAATGCTTTATTTTTATCATTTATTTTTTTAACACAAACATATTATAATTATATTGCATAGTCATTATTGTACTGCACAGTGCACAGTGATTCTACAATTAATCAATTCAAATAAAAATTGGTTGTCTGTAAAGTCAGTTTACGGACGATAATTTTACGTGATAATGTCATAAGAAAACATTGATAAAAAATTGCATACTTTTATGAATTTAATTGAATGATTATCACTGAATTAACATTATTTTGTATAATACAAAGAAAGAGTTATTTCCATTAATTACATTTTGTTCGATGAATTAACATTTATTTATTTATGTGCTAAAGATTTAAGATCACAAGCCGAACGCTTAGGTCGATCGTGCCTCTCTATCGCTTGTTTCGCGCTCTCGCTCGCGGAACGTGACAATGAGTCATGCTTTTTCGTGCGTGCAGCCGGCATTCATCAATTTACAAGACGTTATCGTGTCAATAATGATTACGAAAACACAGTTAAAACAATGCACAGTATACACAAAATAAACTTATCAAGTGGTCTACAAATTCATAAGATTTTACTCACCTAAAAAGTCAAACACTCATAATATGATACAGTCGAAAATATACAATGTATTAGTGTATAATATATGCGTATATGTGTACACAGGGCGCTATACTTCGTGTCGCTAGCCTGGCGCAAGCGTAATACGTCACGAGTCACGTATGTCGAGGTCATCAGTGACGCGAACCACGCGAAACCTTAAGTTTTTCCTCTACCAAAAATCGCTCAATTCGCCTAAAGAAGTTTTCACTTCAAAAAATACAATTGCAATTTTACAAAAATTACCAAATAGCTCTGACATGCGTTAAACGGATTTCAGAACGTTATTGTTTTTATATCTCATACCACTATAATGAAGCCGATTAATTGATTTAAACTCACGCTTACCATTAAAACCCATTAGCAAGTCAGGCTTTTATTGGCTGCTATAGTTTCCATAAGTCTATATTTATGACTTGTATACTTACTTCCGGAGTATAATGGTATGTGGTTAATTATAATTTTGTTTAACCTTATACAAAGAAGTATATGTTTTGGTTCACTTATTTCATAAACGAACACGACATAATGACGTCATTTGTTTATTTTTCGTAGTGCTTTGGTAATGTAGGTTTTAGGGAATATTTATTATTTATGAAAGCTGACGTAAGCGAAGTAGAAAATCAATTTACTCAAGGGATCGGAATAGATTATGCGTTTCAGAAACACATTCTAACCTCGGTCGGTTAAAATCATTTTTGAATAATCAGCCTGGAAGAGTTCTTTTTTTTTTGTATAGCTTTATCATTGTCTATTTTTTTTTTATTAAACCAAGATACGACAGACTTAGATTTTGTTAAAATTTTTACATATCTTCAAAACTATTAGAATGGCCAAATGGAAAAAGTCATCAATTTTTTGGCTAATATTTTAGTTATCATATCATAATACAAATATTTTCTCAAATTAGAAAAGTGATTGATCTGAATAAAGTCATCTGTTTACCCTTCTTAAAAAAACGCTAATGAAACTCCGATTCTGAGCGAACATGCAATCGACCCGGGAGTTAAAAAAAGCTTGCTCGTTGAAGAAAGCAACTATCCACGAAGATAAATAGGGTGTTACTATCCTTTTTGATACGGATACTTGCAAAATAAATAAAAAATATTCACCAATAAAACATAATAAATAAACAATGTCATTTAAACTCGAGTACATACAAAGAAACAAAAAGTTGGTCGAAACCATAAAAAGTAATAAAAATATTCAATAGAAATTACTTACCAATATAATTTCGAGGCCCGTTACAGTTTCGCCACAGAAGATTTTTTCTCATACGGATAAAACACGTGCCTATAAATGACGGCTTACATGGCCTTCGGGGGTGCACTTTTAATTATACGTAGGTATCTCGATAAGTTTTGAGACAAGAAAAAACTATACAAGATATTAACAATATTTATTTTAAATTTTTTCGGAATACTCTCGAAATACTCTATACTTTCGAATACTAATTTTTCGAATACTTCGTTCTCTATGCAAAGTTCCATTCGCCCAAACCAACTATTAAAACACTTTTGCCAGACTTTATCTGATAGGTCCGACATTGCGACTCCATACGGCCACGGCCACGGCCTTCGGCATTCCACCACGGTCTCCTACGTTCGGCTCACGAAAAAAATTTCTCTTTTATTTTTTCCTTGATTATCGGGAACAAAAAGAAATCACAGGGAGCTAAATCAGAACTGTACGGTGGATGGGGCAAGGTTTAAGCACCGGGTTTCCCAAGAAACGTTTTTGTTCTGATTAAGTTATGTGACGAAACGTCGTAGTGCAGCATTATTCCCCGAAGTCCAGTCTTTGGTCTCCTCTCTCGCAGAGCTTGAAAACTTTCGGCAGAGCTACTGTTGTAAACCATTTCGAACAAAAAGATCTATGATTTTCCAACATTGTTGTCGACACATACCCGCTGTTTGAAAAAAAAAAACTAGCTACCTTTTTTTACCAACGTTACGAGGTCTTTGCATTTTTGTCGCCAACTTTTCTTCTGATAAGACCTGTACTGATGACGAACGCGGGAACCGTCGTAGTTAAATGAACGGAACATTATAATTTTTTTTAAACCAGCACAACCTGGCTACTTGCAGGGTTCTATTTTTAAATAAATTTCCTTTTTAAAAATATATAATACTAGCGGCCCGCCCCGGCTTCGCACGGGTATTTAACTAAAATTTTGAAAAATATTAATTTATATTTTTTATCACCTACACCTGCGCGCAACTTCGTCCGCGTAGAAGTCGAAAATGGTTATAATAGGATTTTTATTTGTTTTTATTTTAATTATTAATTTTGTTATAACATATAAATTGTAATGTAAAAATATTTGAATACTTATAAAATATAACAAATTTTTACTATAGAGTAGCAATTTAAAGTTAATTAAACATTAAAATAAAAATGAAATTGGTTATGTTTTATGATGAAGAAGCTCTGCTTTTGATCTGGAGAAAGTTACACGGGGGTATTATCTTCTTACAACGAAATCGAAATACTACACCTTCCGTAGTATTTCTTTATAAACAATATTTTTTGTTTTTCGTTCGGAGTGCTAGAATTACCAGGCTATTCTGGAATATGCCACATACAACTGACTGTGAGAGAAGCAGTTTTCGCTTAAGTATACTCCCGCTACAGTAAGAGTTTGACCTTAAGCTTTGTTTATGGTAAATACATACTCATATACACTCATACATTATATTATTATATGGTTCCCGGGAATCACCATTTCCTTTTTTAAGCAACAGGTCTGAGAACTCTCCAGCAGTAACATCTCCCTTAGATGGACTCTTATATTTATGGTAAGGCTCAGTTTCGTCACTGCAGGCCACAAATGCTCCTGTACTGTAGTGTATTGTATCATCCTATAAATAACCCACTGCTGAGCGAAGGCCTTTTTTCCATATAGAAGAAGCCTTGGAGCTTAATCCACCACGCTGCGCCACTGCGGGTTAGCGGATAATATCCCTACTATTAGTAAAAATTATTATAAGGCATCCATGATAACAAACGGGACCGACGGCTTTGCGTACTATCCGGGGCATGGTGGGGAAACCCACTATACACCCAGACCTGAAACAAATATTGGCACAAATACAAATATCTGCGTCGAGCGGAAATCGAAAACACGACCACCGCCATTGAGGCGAGGCGTTAAGGTGACTACTTACACCACTACACCAGAACGGTTATCAATGCTTCGTTCGTTGTATCGTATGTATAATTACACCACAAGTCAATACGATTTTGTCTCTTAGATTTGAATAAACCCGCAAGTAATTATTTTTTAAATTTTAATTGACTCGGCACAGTTGGTAGTGACCCTGCTTCTGCTCCAGGATCGTGGGTTCGATTCCCGCCTCAAGTCTGGGTATAATATCTATTTTTTTCTTTATGTATTATTTATATGTATATTTATAAAAAATGTATATCAGTCGGCTATTACCGAAAATACAGGCATTAAGTTGCCTACCTTAGGAACAAACGATCGTGTGTGTATATCAAACATATATTTATATTTAATAATAGTCCAAAACAGCTTTTATTTCTTCCTTCTTAGTTTTAGTGTAAGATAAAGTTAAATGGGTACATGATTCATAAGATTTTTTTCTGATCTTGTTCCAACATTAGTCCGTGGTGCCAATCTGAACTCATTGGGTTGTTAATGCCGTATAATTCAAAAATGTTTCCAAGTTCACTTCGGTGTCTTCTATATCAGTATCATTGTGAACTACAGATGCGTTGCTGATGAGTCATTTAGTTTAAAACCCTTGACTTAACACAACACCAACATTGAAGTAAGAAATATTATATTAGACACTATTTTACAATAAATCAATCACACGGTATATTTACAACTCAATTTTGTTACGTTTAATATAAAGTCTTGCCTGTTCCATCAGGAGCACCCAAAAAAGATATCACTAACACCTGCGTCAATACTGGAAAATATATTAGACGGATTGAGTTGAGTCAAAATAAAATGTAATTAAAAAAAAGCACTAAGGAGTATTTATATAAAAATAACTTTCTACCCCCTTTTAACCCCGTTAGGGAATGAATTTCCATAAAATACGAAACACGTCTTCAATCAATTCTGTTAAAGAATATTTATGCAAAATTTGAAGTAGATTGGACCAAGGAATCAAGTTGTCCCATACAAACTTTGCCTCCCATTTTCATCCCCTTAGAGGTAGAATTTTGTAAAATCCGTTCTTAGCTGACCTCTAATCGGCAAAAGGAATATTCCTTCCAAATTTCAAGTTTTTAGATCTCATAGTTCCAGAGATATCGTGATGAGTGACTATATCTATAGAAAGTCTCCTATATATATATATAGACATATGCGTTCCATTTTTAAATTACGAGCATCTCAAAACTTATCGAGTGACCTACGTAATAAAGCACTAACACTAACTATAATCCTAACATGGTAAATTCAAAACCAGGGCAAGTATCCGACTGAGGTAACTATCCGGGTTTTACCCTATTTCTAACATGATGTATTCAAAACTCGGGTATGTATCCGTCTGAGGCAGCTATCCGGGTTTTACCCTATTAGTGAACTTATTTCGTTATTTTAGCTTAACAAATATATTCTGTACTGAAATATTATAAAACGCCACGTAAAATTTACTTAATTGACCAATATTCTACATAGTTCAAGTAATATATCCTGAATATGAAATGTTCGTAAATTGCTAAAAACTATTGAAATACAAATACACTTATATTGAACTCACTTCAATTATTTCGTTAATCGTTATAATTAATTAAACTCGCTTCGTTGCATGTAGCGGAACAGAATTTATTAAAATACTAGCTTATTCTTGTGGCTTCAACGGCGTTTTATTGTAAAACTTCATAAATTAGCCGTTGATTTATTTCCTAGGATTTAGGACAATAATAGTTCTATTAAAGCAATTCTCTCTGATTTACAAATAAAAATACAAACAAACCAAAACACTGTTATAGTTAATAATTAGTTTGGCTAGTTTTTATATTATATAAATATATCCATAAAATGAGAAGAGAAAACTAAAATGCTTTTCTAATTAATTAAAATAAATAAGATTGATGTTATAAAATATTTGTTAATCATGATTTTGTAATTATGTTCTCATTAAATTTATTTAATTTATTTCCACAGTGATGTTAGAGCGATCTAAACTTGATCTAAAAAAACAAACTACAGAACTCATTTTTTTTTTAAAAAAAGAAATACCTTTCCATAGCTGATATGCTAAAATAAATGTTGAATACAATAAAACCACATAGTTTTCAAAGAATAATTGATAAATATTTATTCTAACAAATGTAAAGAAATTCAGTAGCTTAGTTATTAACCGAATGTTTGAATAATAAATAAACGTATAAAAGTTGTTCATTATTTAATATAAAATCTAATTAAATTAAAACCTATCGATTGAGACTGCCATTTTTTTTTAATTTGAATGCCTATAAAAAGGTAATTTAGAGAGTGCTACAAATGAGAGTACGTTGAAAAGCTCATAAGGATTCACGGTGCCTCGCCTTGCACCTCGCCAGTGGTCGAAAGGCGAAGAAGGAAAAAAATTGTGCAGCTCTTGAGCACACGTTCCAAGGTTTACATTACAACATTAATTTTCCTCTTGCTTTAGTAAATCCTTACCGATCACTTAGCCTGTGTGGCGATCAGTCGAACACATATACATCGATCAGGTTAGCAGATCCATTCCAAAAATGTCAGCAGATTCCATGCTTACACGAACCTGAGTATGATACTGTGTGTTGATCGAGTGTGAAATACCGCTTCACTTTGAGTGTTTGGCAGCTGTTTTTGCCTTACATTCATCCACATCTCAAATTTTATTGGATGAAATACCTAAGAGCTCAATAGGAATTACCAGAATATGTAGAACTTGGAAAGTAGAAAAAAAAAGTGTTTTATTTTGGAAAAAAAAAAACTGGTGTAGGTATGTCTTAATAGTGATAAACTTGACTAAGTTGCTATTAGTCATATGGTCTCACCAAATTAATTTCAAAATTTTAATCGAAACTAATCTGTTTTACCTGAAGATTATTTTTAAATTAACTTTAAATAAAAAAAGTGTAAACTTCAGAATATATTCATTGCAGAGAAGTAGAATAAGAATAAAAACTTAAAAACATATGAAATCTCTTAGTTCGACATCGCAGGACATTGTATTCAAAAGAAATATATTTAAATGTATTTTTTATATTTAAGGTTTTATCATAATTCTATTAGAAAACTTGAGTACATGGTAGAGCGAATAAGCGAAAACTAGTTTAAACAACTGAAAATGCAGTCTTATAGCTACCTACTTGTATTCACATAAAAATGCTTAAAGCGTTTGCCTCAACTTTGTTCGAAGCTTAGGAAAAAACTCGTAAAAAACATTATAAATTCTAAAAAAGGAAAAAAATAGTCTCCACACTAAACACGTGAATGTCACATGTTCGGTATTGAGTTATTTATTTACAGTAGTTTTAACAGAGCTATTAACATTAGAGTAAATAGCAATCCTTTCCAGGTCTACTCTATACGATCCACGGACGCAAGTCTTTTATTACAATTATATAAAATGGGTAGATCAAATCATAATGCTTTGTTTTAATAGTTTTTATGAATCTACTAACTCGATGGTGGCATAGGTAATAAGATGTGAAAACATTTACACGTGAGTAGAAAAAATACGTCGTGCTTTAAAATAAGGCCTGAAAAAAAACTCAAACGCAGTGGCTGCACACAAGATGTATGCTGATTCAAGGACGAGAAGCTAAGTTTTGGGAATGTATTAACTGAGAAGCTTGCCACACAACAATATTGTTTAAAACTGAAAACTCACACATAAACTGTTGCATGACTCCACTACTTCTCTTCTAGAGCTCTTCTCAAGAGCAAACATAAAAAGGCGCTTTAAAAAAGAGTTTGGTTGCCGTATTAGTTAGAAAGCAGTTTTCAAAAAGTTGTAGTGTTGTGTTGCCGCACCTTTTTGAAAAGGACCTACCGTGAAACGTCGCAGACACGGTAATTGAAAATTCAATTTTTCTAATGTAAAAAGGTACAAAAATAGATAAAATATCTCTTTAATAATTTTTATTCCGTTACGTTGTTAAAACATTCATAAAAATCTTAGAAGTATTTTTATTAGTATGCTTAATTTTGTAAATAAATAAAAATTGTGAAATGCAAGATGTAGGTAATGGATTGTGTAAATAGAAACGTATTTCTGTGGGCAGAGACAGAGTACGTCCACCTATAATAACCAAACATTGTCGAGTCGAGAAAATGTCGAGTTTACTTGAGAAGGTAAAGAATTATATGATATTTATAATAAAAAACAAAATTAACTATATATATATTTAAAAAAAAAACGCTTATCGTTTTTCAAATTTTTACTTAAGATTCTTTTGTAATAAACTAAGAAGCGTACAAACGAATTGAGGTATTATATTGTTGACGCAAGGCTCAGAATTGTAGGGTTTTAGGTTAATGAACTGTCTACCAGGCCAACACTTAACGATCGTAAATATTTGAAGGCCTCCTGTGTGTCTTGTGGCAGTATCTAACGTCTTCAAAACTCGTGCCTAACACATGACCTTAGTTGCGCAAAAAATACTATGTGTGTTGTATCCAGTCATCGTCGTACAAATACGAGTATTATAAATACGAAAATTTGTAAGGATGTATATTACGCTGCACAATATATTTCTATATATTACACAACAATATCATTTAGTACCTAATTATCAATAATAACCTATCTAATAATAAATTATTAATAATAATTTTTAATTAAAAATGTTTATGTTACGTAATAAGCATTTTATGAATACTTAACTAAAAAGTTACATAAAAAGGTTTGTTTTTGTGACCATCTGAATTCTACGGTATAATTGATATTAAATTAACATTGAATATATTTTGAAAATCTATAATCGATGCTGAAGCCGAAAATGTATTTTTTTATTTTCATTTTTGTCTGTCTCTGGCCGCGCATCGCTATGAAAGTACTTAACATATTGCGGCTCAACTTAAGTTTCGTAATTGCTTTATCTTATAGGCTCGATGATTGAGATTGCAATCGTGAACGAAGTCGCGGATACAGCTAGTATTATCTGAAACTACTCTGTTTATTATCTTTTGCTTATGCAGAGCTAGTTTCTATAGATTTGAAAATGAACTCGGGACAGATATCTGTATTTCTACAAATATTTCTTTCCGGTCTAGATGTATGTTCTTGTGGGTCTCCCCCCGTGCCTCAAAGAGCTCGTAAATCCGATAAAAATAACGATCTTCACTCATGGTAGATAAATTATCCACCTACCTGCAGTGGACCAGCGTTGTGGATTAAGCCCTTCTTCTAAATGGAGAAGAGGCCTTCGGTCAGCTGTGGGTTGTTTATAGGCTGATACAAGGTCAGTACAAATACCTAACTTATATAAACGTAACCCTACTACTATTGTATATAAAAACTTATATATATATATACTACAATCTATGTTATATTGAATCTAAAAATAGTTCGATACGCAAATTTTTCTTTTTTTCTTCGTCGGATAGTGATTTCCGCATCTCGAGGATTTTTTTAACACGAATAAGGAACACAATTTTCTTGCTAATAAAAATAAAACATACATGTAATATATAATTATTCAAACTACACATCGCTTAGTAGATAATGTTACGTGTTTGCAAACTCAATTATGACCAAACATAATATTATGTATATGAGATATTTGAAAAATGTACGTTCACCTGTGAGGTCGGATGTCACGGGTAACGTAATGCTTAGCAATTTAACATTAGATTAGGATTCGCTTAATAAGCGCTTTTGGTGTCTACAAGACAGACAACATTAATGACTAGATATGTTTTATTATATGTATATAATATCTTTAATTAAAATAGTAATATGCATACTACAGATATTACTTTAATACGAAACCATTTAATGTTTTTATGTCAAACACTGTTTTTAGGTTACTATAAAATTTCTCTTGTAATAACCATAAGACTGTTTTAATGATGGTTTCATTTTCTCTTACTAAAGAGTAATGTTTGTGAAGCTTCAAAAATGTTGCGAAAAACATAAATAATTTAAACATTTTGTTTGAATAGTATTTTAATGGATACAACATGTAAAATATATTATTTTGTATAAAAAATAAAAATGATCATCATTTCATAAATTAATGTTATAAAAATAATAAAATATTCGTAATATTTTTATAAAATAAAATATATAAAATATACGTATTAAAAAGAATAACAATCTACTGACCAAACTTGTTTAGGTGAATATAACGACAGCTGACGTAGTTTGTTTTCAATTATAATACCTACCTAATTAATAAATCTTTTATTACTTATACTATAAAATAAATAAATGTGAAAGGAACAACTTCCACTTTCACATTAATGACAAATTGATACCAAGTTTTAATATGCATCTTAGATATTTATAAATTATTACGTAAAAATATTTTTATCTTAATAAAGGAAGATGTTGTCCTTCGCGATAACTCTATAAAACTATAAAGCGCGTACAATTAAAGACTGCAGAACTTGTTTAAAATATTATGGAACAAGTATTTTTTTAAGTAGTAATCCTTTTCAGTTTTACCTGTTCGTTGTTGTTTATGTCAAGAGTTATAATTAATAACTAGAGAGTATGAGCAGTAGCATGATGTTATATAGCCTATCTGATTATCTGCTTTCTAATGGGGAAATATACTTTCAAAGTTTCTCGTTTTTATACAAAAAAAAAAAAAAAAAACGAATATCTGCTTTTTATCGTATTACATAATATAATAGTTAAAGCACCAATGTTGAGTGTATATAATAGCGCTCATAGCGCTTATTGCTAATGAATAAGTAAATAATAATAAATAACTGGTCGATATTTGTTTTTATAGTAGACATGTATTTCTGTCTTCTTAGTCGATATATCTTTTTGAGAGGTCATTTGAAAGGAAAAAAACACAAATTTTTAGCTGCCATTATGTTTGGTTCATAGTTGTTTTGTTTTTGAGTGACGAATATTGGTGAGTTACTGTGGATTTGTGTCGTCAACCATGCAGAAATAAGAATTATAATGAGTATGATTTAAAAAAATTCCATTTAGTCACAGTTTAAATATAACCAACATTCGAATTGAGGACTGACATTTTAAAAATGTACAATTTAACTAAAAGTTCAAATATATTAAATTTATTAAATGTGTAAATATTACATCATCCATATGAACGAACATACCATCATTGATTAAAAATATCTTTTATTTATGCCAACATCGAGAGTAATAAAAATAGTTGTTTCGATTGGGTATAACAACCGGATCTGGGCTCGTCCCGCTCACGATTCCCGGCGGCACAGACAGACAGATTTATTTCTTGATGTCATCGATCGATGTGGATTTCGATACTAAATCTATTTAGTACATATTAGATAGATGGGCAGAATAAGGGTTATAGATTTAATAATATCATATAAACATTTGTTTTATGCTGATAAATTAATTAATATACGAAACAATGAATGAATGTTTTACTTTTACATGCAAAACATACAAAACCGATTACGACGAAACTTTGGCATGTGGATAGTTGCTATTATAGTGATAGTTATATTATATAGCAAATTAAGACTAACAAACAGCCTACTTATTATCCCGAAATTTACCCTAGATTAAAAATTATGCAGGTAAAACCAGCATAGGTATTTATCAGATAATATTAATATTAAAGAAATTTCATTTTAATTATAAAATAACAGTAAAAGTAATAACGTCTGCTATCGTGGTTAGTGAATGGTGCTTTTACTAGCATGACTGCATGAGTATGCTTCTAAAAGTGCACATAGCTTTAATGGTAGAGATCTGGGTCTTGGGAGACGATCTTTAATTTCTGTATTTTTTTTTAAAGTTTAAAACATTATAATAAGAAAACAAACCAAAGTAGTCCCCAACGGTTAACTTACGTTTAAACTACCTTTTGATATTCGTCAGAATGGTATAATCGTAAAAAATTTCAAAATTGTCAACTTTTTTCAACAGTCTCCGAAAATTATGTTTGAGGTGTCATTCGATTCGGAATGGCATCTAGATGATTTAAAAAAAATATTCCGCTTGCAAAAATTTCTAAAAACTAAAAAATCTGTTTAGTTTTTTGTAAATATCTCAAAACTAACTAAGATTTTAAAATTTAAAAAAACACGATTCAAAAAGAAAAGGAAAATTCCTAAAAAAAGTCGCGACTCCCAGAACTGTAAGAAAAATATTTATAATTTTCCCAGAGGGATGAAAATAAGACCTAAAACGGGTGCTCTAGCTTGCGTAAGCCACGCTTACTTTGGATACGTTAGTAAAAATTATTTTAACCTAATATTACCTAAATATAAAAATTCAAGAAATGATTAATTTCCGGTGTTTACTGGATAGATAAATAAACAATAATTCGCCGGAATAAAATTTAAATAACAATTTTTCGATTAGTTATGCTATAGTTAATTAATATTTTTTTCTGCTTGAACATGAACATGAACATGACATTGCAAGTGTAATAATTATTAAAATATAAATTTTAGAGGTTGTTTTTCTTTCTTGGAGCAATTTTTGAAAGGCTTCAGAATAAATCCCCGTCGGAAGAATTAAAAAAATGTATATTTTTCAGTTTTTATTAATAATTTTTGCTGTTGCAAAATTAAAAATTTAAGTTAATCATCAAAAAAAAAAAAAAAAAATTTTGGTCGTTGGATAACGGCTAATGTAGTAGTGGATTTTTGCGGATTCTTCCCTCAAAGGTTTAAATACATTTACATCAGCAGACTGAATCAATATAATATATCAATATCTATATGTATATCAATCAGACATACAGGTAACTTTTGATAAATCTCGTAATATATATATTTTGAACTGTGGACGAACAAATTCATTAACCATGAAATTCTTTTGTGTAAACCCCGACGTTCTTTCAAAGAGTCCGCTTGACATTGACACTGCATCTGTAGATTACAGTTACGCCAAATATAAAAAAAATATATATTAGGGAAGAGATCCGAGCCTAGTTAACTTCAATCGTGCAGCGACGGTGGAGGCCGAACGGTAATTAATTACCGCTGTCACTGACAAGCGAAGTTAGGTAAGTCGTATAAGTAAAATTATATAGATCGCCTCTGACAAATTCTAAAAACCATTGTAACTACCGAATTAACCAAGATTAGCTCTTAGATTGAACGTGAAAGTAATTAAGTATAGAACGGTAGTTCATATTATAATCCTTAATTATTCAAAATATTAAGAAGTAAAAAAAAAAAAGGTGTATGTACTTATCTACACGCGTCAGAGGTTATACTTTTTTGGCATATAATAAAAAAAAAATTAAAGAAAAAAAAAATACAAAAATTATCAAAGAAAAATGTTAAAAACAATCAAATAGGTTTTATTATAGTAAAAATTTAGCTATACCGTATATATATATATATATATAAATATAAAGTCATTAATTATCATATGAATTTAATTCAATATTATTAAAGATTTTTCTAAATTAACTAATTTTGGAGCTTCAAAGTATCAATAGTTTACAATCGATAATTATAAAATACTAGCAAACCCGGCGAACTCCGTTTCGCCACCAACTTATTTTCGTGAGGGATACTCACACCACGTACTGCAACTATCAGAGATGGCGCTGTATGTGAAAAATGATTTACCATGTTTTCCTGCTTTTCTGTTGAAAAATTTCCTGAATTTAGTTTGCTATAAAGCTCATGGAGCCCGAGACCCTTCCAACGAATGCAAAACCGTGGAAATCGGTTCGTGCGTTCTGGAATTATAGCGTTAGGAAGGAAAACCCGACTTATTTTTATATTACAGATAATATTACAAAATTTATAATTTTTAAATCATTTGATGAGAGTCAATGATGACCCTTCTTCAATATGGAGAAGAGGCCTTTGCCAAGTAATGTGTTGTTTAGAAGTTGATTCAATGCACTTCAGTTCATTATGAGAGTATAATATATATATTATATTATTATTATTTTCCCTGTTTTCCTGCTTTTCTGTTGAAAATTTTCCTGAATTTAGTTTGCTATAAAGCTCACGGAGCCCGAGACCCTTCCAACGAATGTAAAACCGTGGAAATCGGTTCGTGCGTTCTGGAATTATAGCGTCAGGAAGGAAAACCCGACTTATTTTTATATTATAGATAATATTCCAAAATTTATAATTTTTAAATCATTTGATGAGAGTCAATGATGACCCTTATTATTTTTATATTATAGATAATATTACAAAATTTATAATTTTTAAATCATTTTATGAGAGTCAATGATGACCCTTCTTCTATATGGAGAAGAGGCCTTTGCCAAGCAATGTGTTGTTTGGAAGTTGATTCAATGCACTTCAGTTCATTATGAGAGTATAAGATTATATTATTATGATTTTCCCTGTTTTCCTGCTTTTCTGTTGAAAATTTTCCTGAATTTAGTTTGCTATAAAGCTCACGGAGCCCGAGACCCTTCCAACGAATGCAAAACCGTGGAAATCGGTTCGTGCGTTCTGGAATTATAGCGTCAGGAAGGAAAACCCGACTTATTTTTATATTATAGATTTTAATTATGAAAATTAAGCTGACATATAAAAATTTTGAGAATTTTTTTTATTGACAAAATGATTAAAAAAAAATTTAAAAAAATTCACTTGTAAAAAACTTCAAGAACTGTAAGTGCAATTTTTAAAAAGTATTTTTTTGTTCTAATTTAATTATTAAAGATAAAATCAAAAAATTAAAAACGTCAGCTAACTGTAATATCATTAATTATTTATTTAAAATATATTATGTTTCTTATAAAATAATTCATTATTTATTATTTAACCTATTAATAATATCTTTTTAATTAATATTTATTCAAAAGTAATGTATATATGAATTAAAAGACAAATATTGTAGTACGAAACTAGATTTTGTTTCCAACAAAATTCCGGAAAATTATTTAAAATGGTCTGTAATATAAATTTAAAAAAATATGGATAGAATTACTATATTCGATAAACAAAATGATTGAGTCTGTATTAAAAATTATGAACTCAATAAAAAGATACCTAAATATAATAGGTACTACAATATTTATATTTTAGTTTAAATATTTTAATTCATGAAATTACTATTATTTTTGAAAAAATATTGCTTAAAAGAAAATTATTATCAAGTTAAATAAAAACTAAAATATTTAATTGACCATTTTTTAGAATTGATTATTAATATGAATAATATATTTCATATTAAATGGTATTTCTATCGAATTTGAAAATAACAACGTTTCGTTGGATACTTTACAACTAGCCTGTATATTATGAGTTAACTTAGTCATTTAAAAAAATATATACTTTTAATTTTATTCTGTGGCCAACTTCAACATGTAGCTTTTGTGTGCAACTTCATTCTGTTCATTTTGTGTCACGGTGCGCGCGCATCGTAAAATTTCACTCTCATCAATTT
Source organism: Euphydryas editha (assembly GCA_036937285.1). Classification (NCBI taxonomy): domain Eukaryota; kingdom Metazoa; phylum Arthropoda; class Insecta; order Lepidoptera; family Nymphalidae; genus Euphydryas; species Euphydryas editha. The sequence continues at coordinate 8,329,793 of JAUPFZ010000007.1, forward strand.
TTCATAACGCGCCTAAAGAACAACTGTATAATTTCAAAAAAAATTATGTTACTGTTTAAATACTTATACAATATTCAATATATCGATGTTTACAATATAGTACAATAGAACGGTAGGTACGAGTGAAGTTACAAAAGTGAGCAACTACATTTTGTAGACTGGTGTACTCGTAGATACATCTCCAGCGAGACGAACGTAATGCGCTTGATAATATATTCAAATAGCATTTATTCGCAAAGCTATAGCCGACGAAACAAGGTTTTGTTGGCACAGTCGAGAGACAATCCCGGTGGGCTACACTTTGACACGGCCTTAAGCGAAGAATACAATACAACTTCAAGCATAAACTTGCTGAGAAAATAGTTTAGCGGTCACAACGTCCTTCATATAAATTATTACTTGTTTCAGCTTTTTTATACATTAAAAAATGGTAATTGGTCGTATAGTTTAATACAAAAATAAAAATAAGGAGTCATTTGTGTTATTACAATACTTGTCACGACGGCGGACTTTTTTACGGTGTAAGTTTTGAAGTAGCACTTGTCCCGCTTAAACTACGTAATTCAGGCGCAGTCGCCGTAAAGTTTTATTGAAAATTTAAAATTCTTAGCTTCTCGTTGGTTTGGCAGACGGAAAAACCCGTAAGAATAAAATCGTCTAAGTATGTTTTTAAAAATATAAAATATTTCAAGACGTAGGTACACACATATTAGTAGTTACAAAATCAGAAAATCAAACTTTCATGTTTTCCCTCATAACACCTACTACATGACACGACTACATCATGCAGACATTTAATTATGTCTGAAATAATTATGTACTTTTAGTGTACCTGGCTTAAAAGCTATTGTTGAATTTATGGAGGTATATTTAAGTTTGTTAAGTGGATGTTATACTGTCTCAAGTTTTGGATTGTTTAAATAGGATCCGCGTTGTTAAGGAGGTTAACTCTATAATTAGCGAGCTCTTGAATATAATCCCTAACTGTTTGAAGTAATAAGATCAACACAGGTTTACGGTCTGAAATTAAGATCACTAATTAACCAAATAATATGTTTCATATGTCCAAATGTAAATATTATAATATATTCATTTAATAAAGTAGGTGAGTTCGTTTGTTTATTTAAACGCGTTAATTTCGCGATTTATTGGTACTAAAAATATTTTTGTGTTTTTTGTGGAAGGTTAATAAGCAACATCGCGCTACGAGTCATAGGGGAGGTGAGAGCAGTTGCCACAAACGTCAAGCGGGTTTCACCGTGTAGGTCGTATTTTATTTTACAATTTGATTTTTTTAAAAGTCTACTTGAGAAGAAAACAAAATTTTAATGACTTCGGTGTTAAACATTGATTATTGTAACTATTGCTTAAAGCTCAACAACATATTAGCAATGTCATAAATAATTCAAAATGCTTTAAGAGGACTGGGTAGAAATATACTCAAAAGAAATATACTGTTTGATGATATAATTTCTTTTTATATTAATAATGTAATTATTAATCATCTGAGATGTAAAAATAATAATTAAATATGTTAAATCTAAAACAAAGAAAGCTATTTCATACTTACACAAAAATTATGTCAATAAATTTGAAACACTTTTTCTTACCTACATATGAATTTTTATATCCCTAACTTGAAACATTATGGTATCGTCGTATAAACTTTCAAATCCTATTTTATTCCCTTCAATTTTACTTTCACGACATAATCCGACTCTCTCTGTCGTTCTCCAAGGTAGAATGTATTTATATGTATATATGAATTCATTAAAATGTTTAAGGAGTGCAAACGTCTAACCAACGCATATGAGTATATACTCTTACCCTAAATATAGTTACAAAGAAAAAAAAAAAACATTTTTTCTAATGCACGTAACATTTATTACTATTGTGTTAGTTTCATACATTAATATAAAACCATTAAAATATATATATAAAGCTTATTCGAAGTGGTCTCCATTGGCTGCAATATAGTCCTTTAAACGTTGAGGCCAGTTATCAATAAATGCACTCTTTCCATGTGAAAATTCTTCACCGCCAATCGTATGGATTGTTTTAGGGACTTCCAATTATCGTGGCATTTAGAGAAAACCATACTAAGATCTCTATAAGATCTCTAAAACTGACCATAAATCAGAATCCAGCGGATTAAGATCGGGACTAGATGACGGCTAGTCTTCAGCTCTGACGAAGTCAGAAACGGAACGGAAAGTTGGTTTCTAACCAAGATTGGGTGGATCGAGCTTTATGACCCGGCGCCGAATCTTGCTGAAAGGACCATTCTTGGTTATTGAACATGGTGTTGTTAAGGGACTTAACTACCTTCTCATTAATGGTATCTTGATACACTTGCGCCGATGTTTACCACCCAAACCATCACTGAAGTCGGATAATGCCATGCCGACGTTGTACTCTGTTGACTAATTCGTAAGCTTCCTTAGAGCTTTGAGCATAAATACGGTCATTTTGTTTGTTTAAATATTACTCAATTGTAAAAAATTTCTCTTTTGCTCCATACCTAGTTTGTGTAATGCAATCACAGCGATTCAGTTCTCTTTATCACCCCACTCCATTTTAATATCACAAAATATTTTTCAAATGTATTCCCGCGAAAATGAAAAAACACAATGAACAATCATATAAAAATGACAGATTCCAAATTCAAATGTAATAATTATCTTGTTAATTTTTAATTTTAACAGTATTTATGGCCAGACTATGTATATATTTACAACTGACGTAATGTTATGATATAGTTAGATTTATTGCACATAAAAAGATAAGTAACTGGATGACCGAGCTTGGCTCGGCATTTTTATTTTTTTTTTTGAAATTATATATTAGTACGAATTACATGCGTTGATAAAGGATTCCCAACAATAGTTTTTCTCACAAAAGAAGGAACTTGTAAAAAAAGGGAAAAAAATAATTGGACTGGAGACATCTGGACTCGAACCAGGGTCTCCTGGTTTCGGGACCGCCCGATTTGCTCACCTATTATAATATTGTAGATGATGGCGAAACTTACCATTGTATTCTAATGATATTGTAGCAGTTTTTAATTGCCAGAAAACACGGATAAAACGACATTTTTTAAAAATGAATCCTAGCTAGATCGATTTATCGCCCTCGAAACCTGCATACTACATAAATTTCATGAAATTCGTTAAAGCCGTTTCTGAGATTCAGATTATATAATTATATACAAGAATTGCTCGTTTAAACGTGTTAGATTCGTTTGAATGACTGACGTCTCCTTAAGACTCCGATATACTCAAAGTTATAATTGAGAAAATGAGTAGCGATTACTAGTTCACGCCTGTCCCGCGTCCGTATCGGCTGGCGTAAATTAGTTAGTAACTAAGTGATACTTCCAAGCTCACGTCTAGTTAGTTTCTACTTAATAGACTATTTCATTTATAGGATCAATCTCATATGCTTTACGATAGTTTAAAAATAATCTATGACAATATGATAAAAAAATTATTTATACCCGACTTATTTTTTTTTTTTTTTTTTAAAGTAGGATGGTAATATTAGTATTGTTCCATTCAGACTATTTGTTAGTAAAAAAATTAAAAAAATTGTGGGTATATAATATACATATAATACCTATATTTTAAATACTATATATCCGGGCACCCACATTTATGGTCACTGTTCGGCTTCTTCAAATCGTGATATAGTGTTAAATTGATTTAAAAATATTAATTCAAAAGCCAGAAAGACGATTTCGATTTTCTATATTTCTAAAGTTCGGTTGAGAGAGGAGTGTTTCTAAAAAAAAAAAAAAAAAAAACGTACTCCTTCTTTATGGTGTAAGTTCAGGTACCTACTATTAGTAGTACAGGTCTATAAGTACAGGTACTATTTTTTGACCATCATCATCATTATCACCTAACACTGGTAAAATTATTGAGATGTAGTATTCAATTACATGATTAGTTTTACGGAATAGTAATTGTTTTAGGTGTTTTAATTCGTTATGCGTACAGTAAAAGACTGTTACAAATGTTACCGCTCGGATTTATTATATGAGGCAATTTTATACAATTTTAATGTAATTTTAATTATATATTATTAAATGAAACACACGTAGTGACCTCTTTAGCTAAGCTCATGGAGCGTGTCGGTTAACGTACGACTAAATGTGAATATAAGAAACAAATGACCTTCAGACGTATATCTCGTTTGAAGACTCAGGTATGTTAATAATTTAACTAAATTACTTCTGAGACAGCACAAACGATCCTTATGTCTCTTTCAAACGGGATATTGAACGAATAAATAAAATAATAATATTTATTGTATCATATTATTGTACCATAACGCTGTTGGATTACCTAGTAAAATAAATAAATAAATAAATAAATAAACAAGTATGCTTAATTAAAAAAATCAAAAAAACCCGACTGCGTAAAATTTTAATACTCTTATTATAAACTAAAAAGAATAAAACAATTTACTAGCTTTCATTTGATACCCATATTGCTACAGTAAGAAAAAAAATTAAACTCCCCCCCCTCATTCCGCCATTTGCGGGCGCCATTTTGAAAATTTAAATAGCCTATGTCACTACTACAATTTAGACAAATCCAAAGACACCTCATATGTCAAAAACCGTCCTGCCGTTTGGGCTGTAGGGCGTGCCAAAGAAATGGACATACATACATACATACATACATACATATTACATACATACATACATACATATTACATACATACACTCGAAAAACATAACCCTCCTTCTGTCGCAGTCGGGTAAAAATATGAATGTGCTTTAAAAGTTTGTAAACGTCAAACACTTTCCGCCACCTGCATTACTGCGATTATCGGACGTACATGTCTCGGTCTTCTGAAACAAGCTGGTTTTATTTTTATTCAGTGTCAGTATTTTCCTTCGCCGTCAAGCATGAGATGATTTTTAATATTAACCATTTGTACAAATATTCAGCGGTGATAGCCCAGATTTGAACTACGACTGTTGCTTACGATTCACGTGTTCTATCTAGTGACCTATATTAGTTACAGTAATGATGTTTGAAACTGAACTGAAACAGTCTATAAATTTTTGATTGCCTTGTAAAGGTTTTCTCTTCTATCCATGAGGAGGGGGAAAGCTCAATTCGCCACGCTACTCCACTACGTGTACTATGGAATGCTTTACCCAGGTACATACCAGGTACATTAAAAATCGTATCAAATACTACTATTTGAACAAATAAGAAAATAACATATTTAAGCTTACATATGTTTTATATGGGATTTAAATAGTATTTGTATGTATGTAGGTTTGTATTTATGTATGTAGGTATGTATGCAGGTATGTATGTGTGTATGTATGTATTTACGCATTTATATAAATCAGAAATCGAAAATCTCGAAAAATAGACTTTAGGCACCGTTTCCACCTTTGCAATTTTTCTAAGGTTGCCTGTAAGAGATCACTTTTAGTGATAAGGCCGCCGTTGCACCATTTTCTTTTTACCCGCCTGCGACAGAAGGAGGGTTATGTTTTTCGAGTGTATGTATGTATGTATGTATGTCCATTTCTTTGGCACGCCCTACAGCCCAAACGGTTGGACGGTTTTTGACATATGAGGTGTCGTTGGATTTGTCTAAATTGTATTAGTGACATAGGCTATATAAATTTTCAAAATGGCGGAATGAGGAAAGGGAGTTGAATTTTTTTTTCTTACTGTAGCAATATGGGTATGAAATGAAAGCTAGTAAATTGTTTTATTCTTTTTAGTTTATAATAAGAGTATTTTACGCAGTCGGGTTTTTTGATTTTTTTAATTAAGCATACTTGTTTATTACTGTGTATTTCATTATTTTCTGTATAAATTGATGTGAGTGCAATAAAGTATTTATTTATCTATCTACGTGTTGACAGATAATTTCCTTAATTTTAATTAAATCATTATTAGGTAACTAATGAAAATAACTGAGTGCAACAGCTTAATTTGCTTTACAAGGCAAGGTGCGGAAGACCCACTAGGACAAACAGACCAGAAACAAATAGTTGTACAAAAACAAGTAGAATTTTCACATCACTACACGAAAACTGTCATCAATTATGTTTATTTTACTTTAATTTTTACAGATATTTACATTAAGAAATACCGCAATACTTGTGTCATCAACAGAATTATTTGGCATGTCGTAAACTAAAATTAGAATAAATTTCGTTTTGAATCAAATTGCTGTCTGTGATAGTGGACAGCCGCAAGAAGATTGTCTAAAATATTGGATCCTTTCCAAAAATCGATTATTTTCTCTCCAGAAATTATCCCAGTCACAGGAAGTTGCCATATGATATTGTATTTTTCGTTTAATTAAACTATTCGTAAATTTCTTAACTTTGGCTGTCGGTGACAGAAAGCAACGTTGATCATAATTATGAAATTTAATATCAGTAAGACATCATTCAAGCGAAGCGTGAATCGAATCCGAAGCATGATGCTTTAATGTTAAAAATAGGAAGCTAAACACTAAAGCTCACCACTCTAAGAACGTTCTATTTCTTGAATTGAATTTATAGTTAAATTAAATTATAGTATAAGTAATATATTATATATTTATTATAGACTAAAATTTATAAATTTTATTGACTTCATTAAGTGTATAACTGTAAACATTAACTGTACCGATAAGTATATTTTAATACTTTCAGAAGGTAGGTACTAAGCATGTTACACTTCTATAAATTGAACCTACAATCGGATAAATATATATCGAAGAAGTAACATAAAGATAACATTTTTTTGTAAATTGCAAATACTATTGTTAATAATGAATGAATTGTACTCAATTTTAACTAAATATGTGCAGAAATTTCAATTATTCGCTGCCATTATCGTACTGATACCATGATTGATTGTTGTTAAATAAATTACTTTTTTATTTAGTTTATATTCATTTGTGTTGAATTTAAGAAAATTCTCACAGTTCCAAGTCGCTATTGTGAATATTAGCCATATATCATTTATCTGGCACCTGTCAACGTCCCAAGAGATAAGAATTGACAATTTTATCATTTTAACATATTTAACTTGTCACTTTCGAGCATCAATATCAGGACTTAGATTATTAGTATTCCGAAGAAAAAAAAATACAAATACTCCTATCGCTCGTCTTATTCCTTTAATTAACTTAAAATAAATATTTAAATTCCGTTGATTAAGGGTTAAATATAATCATATTTTTATTTTGTTCATTAATGAGTGAGTGTAAAATTATCTTAAATTTGCTCTAATTTTTTATAGCTTTATTTTTCATCGCCTGAGGACCCCTCACAAAAATACTCAAAAAGTTTATTTTCCTTTACTGCGTGGACGCCTAATATCGGAAAATGCCGGAGGAAAACTGACGTTAAAATAAACTTGGGTCTTCTAGTGGTCTCTCGTGTTTAACGATCTAATACGTATAAAAATATATAGGTCATTTCTATTTTGTTACATTTATTGTTAATTCTTAATAGAAATTGAGATGATTAAATATCTATATCTTACAATTTCTTTTTCTTGGAAACGAAGGCCGTACCTTATGGTTTAAAGTATAAAAAAGTTGGCTTGGTAAATAATTGAATAAATGTGATTATGCTACTTTTATGGATAGTACCTACAATCAGAATTTATTGTAACTAATATTTATATATGAAAAAAAAATCTATTAAGATTTTTTTTTCTTCATATTTTATATATTTTGAAATATACAATATATTTTGAATAATACATTTTTTATATATTATGAAAAAAAAAATCATGTCATAGCATAAAAATGTTACCTTAAACCATATATCGACAGATGTTTAAAATGTTATCTATCCGATATCTCTACACGTTAAGATAAAAATAAGAACTGTACTTACAATTTTCTTATCCTATATCTTATATTATTTTAAACATTTCGTATTCTATACTAAATGTACTTACATATTTGGTTGTAAGTCACAATTTATAAGTTATATGTAGTTCTGATATCATTCTGACCGGCAGCCTTGTTAATGAACGCTGTCACGACGGCGCGCGAGGTCACGATTCACGATTCATCTGTTTATGACTCTTTCGAATAATCTAAACCCATTATTATCATTTACATATATATATATATATATATATATATATATATATATATATATATATATAATATGTTATGTAATTTTAATATTTTACTTTTGCTATTGTCACAAGTTTTACTTATTTAAAGATGTACAATTTAATACCGGTCATACTGAAATTATACTATTTTTATCTCTTCTATCCTATGACGTCTTCCTTTGCCTAGTTTTCCTCTTGGACATCAGGAGCAACAGAAGTCATTCAAACGTGAAAGACGAATAAATCACTACATAGTATAAAACAAAGTCGCTTTCCGCTGTCTGGCCCTATGTATGCTTAGATCTTTAAAACTACGCCATGGATTTTGATGCGGGTTTTTTAAATAGATAGAGTGATTCAAGAGGAAGGTTTATATGTATATAACATGCATAATATAGTAGAAAAACACTGATAATTTTAGAGGTTTCTAATGTGATGTAAATAAACACATTTGTTTGCGCTTACATTGCAAACGCTGGCTGAACCCTACGAGACAGATCAAAATAATATACATATGCAGTATTATAACCTTAAAAAGGTCTACAAAAAAGTCCACGATGGTATATGTCTATCTCTTAGGGATAACACACCTTTAACCGATAACCCTTTTTTATGCTTTACTTTTTACGAGAAATAATGGCTTATTTACGAAGTGATTTTAAGCAATAGAGCATTAATCCTTATCCAATTAAGCCCGTCGCATGTAATTAAAATAAATATTTTCGAAGATATTACAGATTTAAAATTCAGGGACATAGCGGTTGCGGCGGTACCGGCCGGGTGGCCGGTGGCGTGCTATAGCACTTTATCGCATCGATCGCACGCGTTTATTGGAGCTCTCTAGGGAGGAAAATAACAATATTTAATAAAAACGTCGGTGCTCCCGTGCGGAGCCAGGGCGGGTCGCTAGTTAAGTACCTATATTTATTTCATTTAGTAATAGTGATAAATATTTATGATTTCTTCTGACTCGAAGATTATTTTATTACCACATCATCGCTATTATCTTTTAACGGGCTTAAAATGCAATTATCAGATTGCGTGCAAATAATACGCGCAGTGTTAGGTAAGCGTTTAAAAATGATTTCCGTGTGATGATGATGCTAAGATTTACTAAGGATGATGTCATTCGTCTTAAGTTATTCGGGGCCAGGGCTACCAGGAATCATGTATCTTAATATCGTTTCACAACCAGTAACACGAGTTCTTTTCATCGGATTACGATGAAACAAGGTTAAATATTTTTATACATTTCTATAATTATGTAAATATTTTTTATCAGAAATTAAATAGAGGCCAGAAAAAAAAAAATTTCTTTTTTTGTCGCAGGGGAATCCATTTACGGATGATATCCAGGATGCCCGGGTCGGCAGTCCTAGACCTATGTCGGATTCGGCACTGGGAGTGCAATACCGTACTAAACCCCTGCGGGAGCCTTCAGCCGCTTTAATTGGAGGGTCCCGGATCTGCAGGCAACAGGAGCCCTCCAGCGACAGGCTGGCCTCGGCGAAAAGGCCAGACTTCTCCTCCATGGGGACTGTCCGGCTTAACCTTTGAACAGTCCCGACGACGGCGTGTCTAGCAGGACCGGGTTCTCTCCCGGCCCAACACGGGCACAGGGGCGTTACTGTAGGCGCATTAAGTAGCGCCTCCTACGCACCCCCATTCGTCGCCCGCGGATGGAGGCCACGTCGGCGGCCTCCTCTCTTACCCGCTCGTCGGCCTCGGTCGATGATGCTCGGGAGCGACAAGTCCCCTCTGAGGACCGACGTCGGACCTTGACGCAGCGCCGCCCTCGAGCACACCTCGAGGGTGTGCTGGGCAGAGTCCACCGCCGCGCCACAATCGTGCCATTCAGTCGTCGGCTCCCTCTGGGCCGTCCGGCACAGGTAGTCACCAAAGCAACCGTGCCCGGTGAGAACCTGCGTCAGACGGAAGGTGAGGTGCTTGCGTTTTCGACGCATCCACCGCTCAAGGACCGGGCGAATGGCAGCCGTTACGCGTGTACCGTACGGCTGCCCCGCCAGGTCCTCCTCCCACCTCCGCATAAGCGCTTCCTGCCCTATCCGACGCACCCGTAGGATCCCGTCCAACGTAGGGTTCTTACCAAGAGCCCTCCTACCCGAGACGTATGAGTAGGTCTCGGCAAGAACCTCCGCCACAAGCTCCCACGGGGGGTCGCCGGCTAGAGCAGTAGCTGCAGCCCACGATACCGTACGGTACTCCCGAATCACCCTCACCGCGATTGTTCGCTGTGCAGCACGAAGCGCCGCCTTATTTTTCGCGGTGAGGCGATCCGCCCAAACCGGGGCACCGTACGTCGCCATACTCCGGCAGACACCGGAGTACAGCTACCTGCAGGCGGCGCTGGGTTCTCCGAGGTTCGGGAGGAGTCTGCCCAGCGCACTCGCCGCTTTCACGTCCTTCGGTCTCACCATCGCGAAATGTGGGCCGAAGGTCCACCCTCCGTCCAGGATGAGCCCGAGATATTTCATTTGGGGGCTCATCCTGACTCTCCTCTCCGATCTGAAGGGTAGCCCCCGGTGGAGAGGAAAATATAACCTGATAGAAATTAGAGAAAATATCTAAACTGGTGTGCGCTTGTCTACAAAATACAAGAGAGAATCTCTTCTTTTAAAGGTTAACCTATCCAAGTATTCCACACCTATACAGTTTGTATGAGAAATATTTCGTGCGAGTGTATTATACGTCGACTACGTCAGGATGCAACGTTCACTGTGTTTTGCCGTTCCGTACTAAAAAGGCGAACTAGGAACAAGGTTGTAAAGTTTCTGACCACACTCTCCAAAGTACATCCTGTAAATAATTGATAAGCAGGCAACATTGTGGCGGTATTTTTAACCAGCTTAAAAAAGGAGGAAGTATTTTTTTTCGGGCGTAATCTTTTTTGTATGTATGTAGACCAATATAAATTCTAAAATTTGCAGCCGATTTGTGTTATTCTTATTTTATTCGAAAGTATATGTACATACTACGAGGGGCATTTGAAAAGTTCGTAGTTTAACTAGGAAAATGAGAAGATAGGGATTTAATTATTATTTATTTTTCAGCATATTCTTCCCCAAGTTCTATACACTTCTTCTTCTTCTTCGGCTGGGCAGGGCTTCTATACCAGCTTTAAAAATAGTCTTCGTCCATACTTTCCAAATATGCGTCGACAGCAGCCTTAACTGCGTCGGTTCTAAAAAACTTTTGACCTTTGAGCTTTGGGAATAGACAAAAAAGTCAGAAGGAACGAGATCAGGAGAGTACGGGGCATGAGATAACAATAATTCAAAGCCACACTGATGGATTTCTGCCATAGTCTCGATTGACTCGTGTGAACTCGCGCATTATCTTGGTAAAACAAAACTTTTCTTCGTAACAACCCAGGACGTTTTTGTTTAATTAATTCACGTAAACGTCGCAGGAGGTTACAATAAGAGGCCGAGTTTATTGTTTGACCCTTTTCTAAGTAGTCCACCATGATTATATCCTTCGCATCCCAAAAAAAAACTGACGCCATCACTTTACCGGCCGACGAAACCACTTTAGCTTTTTTCGGAGCTGGAGATCCTGGTCTTTTCCATTGTTAAGATTGATTTTTTGTCTTTGGAGTATGGTGATGCATCAGTTTCATCCATAGTCATAAATATCTCAAAAAATCAGTTGGCACAGCCTCAAACAGCTTCAAACAATCTCAAGAAATCGTTAATCGAACGCGTTTTTATTGAATTGAAAACAGCCGAGGTACCCACCGCGGAGACACCTTTGAAAAGTGCAGCTCAGTGGTAATTATGTGGTGCGTTCGTTTAGATGAGATTTTAAAGGTGTCAGCTATCTCCTTAACGGTCAATATCCGATCAGATAAAATCAATTTTTTCAATGTTTTCGTCGGTGGTAGACGTCGTGGCCGACCGCAACGTGGTTCATTTTTGACACTTTCTCGACCACGTTTGAATTCTGCTACCCACTTCTTTTACAGTAGTGGTAGCGAAGGTCCAAATTCCCCTAGAGTTGCTGACATGTCTTCATAAATTTGTTTTGATGTTAAACAGCACGATGTTCGATTTTATCCATTTTTTTTAAATTATCACTACTTGTTCAACGTTATAGTGTGAGAAACTGTAACGAATGTATATAAGGAAATGAAATTTTACGCAATTGCTCAAGAATAATGTAACTTCAAAATGAAATATATTAGGCTATTTACTTTTCAAATGCCCCCAGTAACAAGGTGTTCTCATAGAAAAATGGGGATGAAATAATGATGAACTGGGGAGATTTATTTTGTAACTCCTCAATTGTTATTAGTAAATGAAAATTAATTCAATATTTATTTGGTGATTAGTGCTAAAACATCAGATCGAGTGTTCAGTGTGATTAATTTTTCTCTTTTTTTTTTTTAAAGGGAGAAGGGAAATATTCAAAAATACACTTGGCAGATTTACACGGTTGCGTCTTATTGTTAGTTGCGTTAAATAATAATAATATATGTATATATTACCGTTATTAGTAGTAGCGTTATCTCCGTCGGTTAGTACTTTGAGATTTATGTCATGGAACGCAATATGCTGATTTTAATTTTTTTTTATTTTTATCGTTCCAATCTAAAAAGGAACATTTTCGATTCAACTCGTTGCTTCTTTTATCTCGAAAATTTTCTGTCAGACTTTTTCACCTAGACTATTAGTTTCGGCATAGTTTTCCTATGCATTTGTCTTAATACAGACCTGAGATTTAATAGTAAGATTTTTCGTTACCTTAATAGACTTATTAGGTAAGTATATAAAACTCATCATTATTTGACATAAAATATGTTTGTAGTTTAAGTAACCTAATAAGAATTGTGATATTTAATAAACCTTAGATTACTTGTCTAAAAATAACTAAAATATGTATAATGAATGAACTGAATTGATACAGCCTATAAACGTCGCATTGCTGGGCAAAGCCCTCTCCTCCATATAGGAGAAGGGTTGGTGCTTAATCCACCACGCTGCTCCACTGCGGATTGGCAGATAATTTTCTTATCATGAGTAACGGTCGTTATCAGATGTCTATGATAACAACCGGGACCGGCAGCTTTACGTGCTCTCCTAGATACAGTGGGTAGACCCACAACGACATACACCCAGATCGGAAACAAATAGCGGGAATCGAACCCGCGACCACCTACGTTGAGGCGATTACTCGCATCACTACACCAGAACGGTCGTCAAAATATGTATAATATTTGACACTAGCGGCCCGCCCCGGCTTCGCACGGGTATTTAACTAAAATTTTAAAAATTATAAATTTATATTTTTTATCACCTACATGCGCCATCTATCGTATAATAGTAGAATATCGTTTTTATATTTAGTGACATTTAACATAATAGTACCTATATTAATTGAAAATGATGTTTATCTAAAATATTAAAACGATTTCTATTCCTATCCGACATATTTAGTAAACTTTTAAGTTTAACAAAATAATAACTCAAAAATAAGTTTTGTGAGTTTTAAAGATTCCAGATGGCGTTGGCGGCGTAGGTACCTATTTCTATTTTCTTAAATATTTATTTTTAAATTTAATTACAATGAAACAAAAACTAAATTATACTATGAGTTATTTTTAATTTTTATGTATTAAAGTTATTTACATTGGTTTTGTACTTTTTACGTGATACGTGCACGACCGAAAACGATAAGAGATGGCGCTGCTACAAAAAAGAACGCGCTAATGAAATTTATTCTTGATGATATATAGTGTACGTATATAGTGTACGTAAACGGAGGTTTAACAGATTTATTATTTGTATAGATTAAATACATAATTAACACTAAACCTACCAGAGTTAATTAAATTTTTTAAATTCTAGGCTTACATTTTTCTTGAACTTATTTATGCACAACTTTTTCTATAATACATAGGTATATAGCTACTTCAGAAGCCTGTAAAAAAATAAAAATAAACTAAAAAATAAAAACTTGTGTTAAAATAAGTATTCTCACTCCTTCATTTTTTTTCTAGAAGCAGAAATATCGTTCAAACATTTTATCAAACTTTAAATATCCTATCGACGATGATAAAATAAAACAACCAAACTTTGTAAATGAATTGAAAATTTTAACTCGAGTTTGTAATAAAATTCCTTATTATCTCCTATCAAAATTCGGTCATGAGTTAAACAGTTTTATGGGAATCGCTATCCCATTTAGGCGGTACGGGCAAAACTTTGGTGGGGAATTTGTACCGGAATGTTCGAGAAAATTCCCGAAATACGGAAAAGACATCATACTCTTGGGAACTAAGACGTTAAATCCTTGTTACGACCACCTATTGAGCTTTTACTCACTTTCTAAATAGATACGAATTGTGGAATGAAATACTATGAGGAGTTAACACTCTTTTAATGTTAATTTTAAAGATAGCGGTTGTAAAATTAATTATTCCTTTTAATTTATTATTGTAATAAATGCTATTCCTTAATAGGTATCATTTGAAGTTATTAAAGAGGTTTTGTTTTAATATTTAATCAAAAGAGTCAAAGATTTTTCTTTCCTAGCGAAAAAAAATAAAAAATGAATTAAAAGAATTAGATTTCAACCTACGCGTACTTTTTGCGTATTTAACTTTCAGTGAAATGATGAAATATTTTATGCAAGATTTTATTTCCATTTTCACAGTAGGTATATTTATGGCTTAAATTTAAATTATAGGTATTTACTTACTACTTATTAAAACTTTCATAATTTACTATTTTTATTTAATAAATTCGAGAAATTGTTTGAGTGCGCTAATAATATTAAGTTACTGTTCTGATTAGATTGACGAACGTTCTGGTGTAGTGGTGCGAGTAGTCGCCTCAACGCCGGCGGTCGAGGGTTCGATTTCCGCTCAGGGTAGATATTTGTATTTGCACAAATATTAGTTTCCGGTCTGAGTATATGTCCTTGTGGGTTTCCCCACCGTGCCTCGGAGAGCACGTAAAGCCGTCGGTCTTGATGGTTATAAACACCTAATAGTAATCGTTACCCATGATGAAAAATTATCTGCCAATCCGCAGTGGAGCAGCGTGGTGGATTTAGCTGCATTCCTTCTCTTATATGGAGACGAGGCATTTGCCCAGTAGTGGGACGCTTACAGGCTGATTTAGTTCAGTTCATTCTGATTAAAATTTTTAGCAATTTTTAGCGGCTTGTTATTTATATTAGTACTAACGTCGTTAGAGAAAACTAGTCACTAGAAAGCCAACAAATTAAAATGTTAAACAGATATTTAACATCGCGAGATACGACTAGTAACTATGAATATTCGTAAAATTTAAAATAGAGCTTAGTATCTTTTTCGAAGGCAAATAAATTATATTGTGGATTCCATTCACAAATGAAACATAAGTGAATTGATTATATGAATTAGTACTTCGCTATGTACTTACAACTCGAGCACACACAGCCATCTGTATGGCAGCCGCAAGCGATCAGTTGTACCCTACTCTTAGTGCTGCTTGTACCAATGGATTTATTGCATACCGACAACAATCGGAGTAGCACATTTTACGAGTATAGTAGCTCTATTCAGTAAAACTTCGTAATAACTATATTAAAGTTAGTTAACATTATAAAGGTGTACGAGTTTCTTAATTTCTTTATTGTATGAGTTTCTTGGAGCCAACGAATATAATATACGTCGGAAATATGTTCAACCGGAATTGAATGCAGGTGAAATCAAAGATAGTTGTAAAAAAATAATAATAGTTTGTTTTTACCATTTTTATTTTGTTTTTACCGACTCTAGTAAGTACAGTTGCAAGAGTACGTGCATTTTTATCTTTCGATTCTCAAGGTTATATTTCATCATAATCTTCTAGTTAATGAAATTAAGTTTTTGTTGTGGTTATTATATTACATTACATAACATGTTTATTCTAGTTTATTGTTGTACTGTGTAAGGATTACGAAAGGGAATTTGATTCGTTTCAAAAGACGCTATTAAACTGTCTTCGAAATAAGCTTTCTTTGAATTTGTCTTTAACTTCATATCTTACAATTATTTTTTTCGTTTTTCTTTTTAAAATAAGTTAAATGTGTAATAACTTAACAAAAGTTTTTATTTACCTTTTAGCAGACGTTAAGCCATTTAAACGCATAATCATTGATTTTTTAGTGAACATTCCTTAATAACTATTTTAACACGTAGGTACTAAATTCAGTATTAACAGAAGCGTGAATTTATTATTTATTTGTAGCCTATATAAGCTCTTAAACACGTTGTTGTATTAGGAATTTTCACAGATTTTTTTTAAAATTCATTTTCATATTTTAGTTGATGACGTATGTTTTATGGATTTGACAGCACACAGCTAATGACAAACGTTTATTATAAGCCATACGTGCAGGTGCTTATCGTGATGTAGAGGTTAGTGTTATGTGTGTTCCGGATCCCTGACATCGAGTTTCATCCTACTGGAGATTTTTGTATTCAATACGTTTACTTATTTATTTTAAATTGAGAAATGACGTTAATATACAAGCAAGCATTATCGTGAATTTATGTAAGCGAGGATAATATACGCAGAGCACCTTGAATTAGAGATATGTGAGGAAATGCGAGTGCGGACCTTGCCAAGTCAAATTAATTTAATTATTAAATTAAGGATTTCCTTTCATGATAAGGAACATTGTATGATATTTTAAAATGCATGTGGGCTGATGATTTTATTTATAATGCAAATAAAAAAAATGAACTCAGAGGATATGTCTTTTCATATTTTAGCGTAACATTTAATTAGCAAACTTTTTAAAAAAAATAGGTATTGTACATAATCATTCATTTTTCCCGTCATGTCTATCTGCTTAAATTTTGTGTTTTACAAATTATAATTTGAACTTATGTAATTCTTATATATATTAAATTTTTAATATTAATCAACGTTATCGTAAACTTAACAACCACCTCTGTCTTAGTTAATTATAAGATAAACTAATATTATATTTTTGAAAAGAAATCATAAGGGTATTAGGTGTGAAATTTCAACCACTCCTAATTTTTTTTTACCTAAACAATTATACTTATGCATAAAATTATTATATTATTGTACTAAATCTCAATAAGTTAATAAAAACGTCAGATATTTAACAAATTACTTTTGTTATTATTTTATTTAGAATTTTGCTTTTTTATTTTAGGCCGCAAAATTATGAATAAAACGTATAATGAAGGAACGAACGTATAAAATATCTTAACTACTTGTAAATACATAATAGAGTTAATTGAGTAGACAAACGCATAATGCGTGATGATGCCAAGGTAGCTTTAGTGGAGTGTCCTTGAGACGGAAAGATAAGACAAGGACTGACATAATCAGCAGCCAATAACATCCTAATTTCATAGGCCCTTTATATAGACATTAAGGGGTATTATTCTGTTTACGACATATTAAGAGGATCTTACGTTGCGCGATTTAGTCGATATAACCGCCTGAAATTTCATCTTAATACTCAAAAAGTAAAATCCACTTATTGGTATGTCGTACGGAAATTACTATACCGTGTTCAATACACGGTGTAGTTGTTTCGATGTTTTTAAACTGCAAATTACACAGACCGATGTTGGGACGCACTGACGACGCGAATTAGTCAAGTTTTTCGGACGACGAACAATTCTCTCCTTCATGGCAATTCTTGAGAGTTACCTATTAATGTACAACTAAAGTAAAACACGGCCCAAGTTCCTTACATAGTGGCTTACATGGCGGCCAATACAATGGCATATTAGCTCCAATGCTTACTTCACTGTTATGGTGAATGATTTTGACTGAAAACTAGGCGATTGAAGCAGTGCAAAATTGAGAGAGCAACTTAACTTGTTCCTATTTGTTATGATTTTTTTTTAGAAAAAGCCAACGAGTAATATATATATATATATATATATATATATATATAATATATATGTATAATATAATGTATCATTTTTATTTTCATTAATATATAATTGTAAAGATGTAAACATAGTATTATCAAATAATTTTATTTCTTTTAACAATCTATATTAATTTAACCATTATTCTAATTCCGTATTTTTTTATTTTCTTATCATCGTTTAAATATTAAACAATTAATGCATGTTGTGATTACCTATAAAAAGAAATACAATTATACTCTTATTTTATAGTGTAAATATTTTTTTGTGTTAAGTACTATTGTCATTTCTGTTGGTAATTCTAATAAATAAATAAATAAATAGATTAACACCAATGGTTTCACGAGAAATGAAGTTAACTACATCGTGTTGAACAAACAGTGCATATTAATTGATGATTACTATTATGTCGCATATTGATTTATAGTATTTTTCATCACTTGTTGCGAGGCTTGTCGATTTTTATCATTAAGCTGGAAAGATTCCCATAAGTCTGAACTTATGGAACGATTTAAACAACAGTGTAGTAGAACTGTCCATACGTCCCATCGAAATATTATAGTCAGCAGTATCAACTTACGAATGGCATTAAATTTTTTTGGTTGCTTTGGTTCTCTCGCGGATAATCTTATGCCTGATTTTATCCTTGAAAGAGACCCCAAGCATAGCCCGTTCCATAGCACCCTGAGTGACTTTAAATTTGTGTACTAGATACGATTGGATCGTCAGTGTTCACGTTTGTGAAATTGTGAATACTCGATGAAGTCTATCAAATACCGCCCAGCCCAACTGAATCTTCCTATCGGCTTCCTTCTCGAAGTTGTTTCGCCTTAGTTGCATTGTATGATCTAATTGTAAGTAGATATGATCCTGTATAACTTCGAAAAGGGTACCATCGATCATTATTGGTCTCAGCGTGACTTGTTTATTGAACATAAGTTTTGTGTTGTCCAAATTCAAACCGAGACTAATCAGTCGGGAGGACTCATTTAGATCGTTTAGTATTCGGCTTAGCTCCTTCAACGTCTCTGCAAAGATGACGATATCATCGACAAAACGAAGATGTGAGATGTAGTCGCCATTGACGTGATGCCTCGTCCACTTCAGTCCAAGATCTTCAAGACATCCTCCGTCACGTTGGTTAACACTTTCGGGGACATTACATCCCACTGCCTTACAACCCGACAAAGGAAAATGGGTCTTGTTCGTTGGTTTCGGATTTGTTCAGTCATCGTAGTCGCGTCATATATACATTTCAGTAACTCGATATATCGCCCCTCGTTATGACATCGCTGGAAAGAACTTAGGACAGCCTAGGTCTCGATAAAGTCAAAGGCGTTCTTGTAGTTCCCAAATGCCATACACAGCGGTTGATTATACTCTTCAGTTGTCTGTAAAATCTGTCGAACAGTAAAGATGTGATCTACGGTGGTACGTTTTGGTGCTGTTCCATTTCGAAATCCAGCCTGATTAGGTAGTTGGAATTCGTCGAGTCTAGCGGCGAGAAAATTCACAACGACCCTCGAAAACAGCTTATAGACTTGATTCAGTGAGATTTCATTGGATACATAACAAGCAGATATTGTCAAATAGGATAATTAAAAAAAATGTAAAAAGGGAGTTTTTAAATAAACAACAATTAGGCATCATCATACTACTTTTTTGAAGGCGATAAAAATTATTATTCTTTTACTCACATTAATAACATCAAAATTCAAGTGTACAATGTTTATAGTTCCATTGCACTTAAGAGCTATACGATGTTCAGTTAGCCGCCATGTGAATCGAACAAGTATAGCGGGTGGCAAATTCGCTACGTTGTCTGGCAAGGATCCATAGGAAGTGTTGGCGAAGCGTCAGCCTGCGTGTCATTGCGTTGAGATATCCTATAGGATATAATATGTAGTACCACAGCGGTTTGCTTGGTCACAGCTTGGTTCTTAAGATATATGTAAATATTGCTTACTAAGAAATATCTACTATTGCAGCTTAAACTTAAATTTATAAATTAACTTAACATCAAAATAATCGTCTTAAATAGATTTATCAAGTTTCTCTGAATTCAACGATTTGTTTATATGTACACTAAACCGAAAGTTTAGGGGTAGCGATAAATACTAAAATAAAAGTGCATCATTACTATTTTTACAAATTAATATTCTTAGCTTGATATTAAATCGTTTTAGATTTGGCCATATCCACTTAAAAATTCACATGTAATTTTGCGTACTTTATGTTATTATTTTAATTGTGACTGTTACTAATTCACATTTGGTTAAATTTTTTCTGAAAAGATTTTAATCAAGAGCTCAGGTTAAAATAAAAGATCTTTTTTTTTGTCACAAAAGAGCTGCTTGCTTCAACGAAATCGATAGATATTTGGGTCACATTCTAAAACGCTTGGTCTCATTACATTTTAATAGCATACACAAGCGATAACAATGATTGGATTCAGGGGAGCAGAAACCATAAAATTGAAATCAATTTTGCTGTAATGGTTATGGGTTGTACATAAAACACGTTGCTGGTGACCAAAAGAGTTTCTTTATCTTTATTGCTAAGAAATTTTTTACGATTTAGAGCTATGAATTTATATTTCTTCATTTAAACATTTGCATAACTAGATATTTATTTTATATAATGTTTACAATAATTTATTAGTTGCATAAGTAACACTAAGTTAATATGGCAATAGTGAAGTTTAATTGCTATTATTTATTGTTACAAATTATTCAATTATTTTTATTGTAACTAAGTTAAAGAGCTTTAACTTTTAAATAATCCAAAAATTATATCAATTTGAAATCCTCATTATAGTTTTAGCTTCCGATACCCTGAACATATTTATCCCACGCCTTCCATGAAAGCAATTCGGCATTTGTAAAAAAATATTCTAAAGTAAAGAAGAACAATTTTGTCCCTCATACGTACTGTTATAGGATTGAAAATGCTGTGTGCTAATGGTGGAATTTTGTGCCGTATTTCGGGTGATTCGGTACGTTACAAGATTGTGTTATATGCAGTAGCAATAAGGTCTATTATTTATTGACACATTATAATATATTCAGTACACAAAATGAATTGCGAGTGTTAGTAACTCCGAGTGAGCTCGAACATATTCTTGGGGATCTGTTGCGTCGGTCTTCTGGTATATTGGACAAGCTCCGATAACAACGTTAAATTCAGTTCATAACCTATTGTTTTGTTTTATCGGGTTCTGAATTATAAAATTATTATTAATATAATTATATTTAAATAATATCTATTTATATATTTTTGTAACTTATAGTTATAATGAGATATAAAGACTTAACGACACCATTAAGTGTTTTAATATGACAACATTTTCAGTAAAATTATGGACAGTATTAAAATACCTAAGAATATTCATCATTTTATTTACCGCCACTGGAAATACCTATCTTGCAATAGATAGCTACTCAAATTCGAGACGATTCACGAACTGAATGATTTGTACTGTGTACTTTATATATTAGTAAAATGTAACATTTAACTGAATACAACTATCGATATTATTTTAATCACCAATGGCCTTCAACACACTTTCTCGAAATATAGGATTTACATTTCACACAACTTTATTAGATACTTAGTGTAACAATTACCGCAGAAATTTGGTAATCAGGAGATATATTTACTGGATTTTTAGTGTTCCGTAACTGAAGGAAATCACCGACATCTATTACTATGACGCCAATAACTGCCGGCGCCCGTCTTTTTTTTTTTCACATAATTAATATTTCTAAAGTCGCTTTAACAAATAATAAAAATACAATAAAGTTAAAAATTATGTTATTAAAATAAAAAAATAAAAATTATTATTATTAACGTGTTTTTGTAATATTTATTGTTTTCACTTTAACACTATATATATTTATTATAATAATTATAACGTTTAAACTTTTCAATTTAATTATCTGGAAAACAATAGAAAATCATACTATAAAATGTTTTAACCCTGAAGGCAGTGATATAATATTATATTAATATAGGTATCTACTACTGAAAGTAAAAATAAAATGTGTTTCGAGTTGATTTTATAAAAAGCTATCGAATAAAGATTAGTTTTTGCTTCACATTAAGGTTGCTCACAATAAACGTAGTGAATTTTTTTTTACATTCTTTAGAACAATTGTTTCTTAATTCCAAGTACATTTACTCTGTTCAATGTAAATAATGTAAATAAATTCAAATTATATTTTTATTGCGTTGTAGATAAATAAGCAATTTACCGTCTCATCTCAGTTGTAATGTTGCAAATGACAGTAACGTCCTTTGCGGCATAACTCGTGCCGTCAAAACCACTAGAAAAATTTGCTAAGCGAAATAATTTTGAAAATAAATAAGTGATTGTTATTTCATAAACAGCGCTTAAGCTATCAACGCTCCAACTGTTAAAAAGATATTCTGAATTATTTCTATAATAAGTATTTTTACGAAAATGGGAGCTAATATCTTTATTATTCGAGCCGTATTTTTCCCGCGGTTCTATTATGACTTAGTACTTCACTAACCTGGAAATTAATGAAGGTGTCTTGAGGATTCCGCGGCGCAGCTTCTCTTAAAATATTTTAAGTTGAAATATTTCCATAATTGTATACGAAGAATATTTATTAAATGTACTCGTAAGTTACGATTCTAAAATAATTTCCTGTGTGGAAATAAACACGAGCCTTTTAAATTTGTTTCATATAGGAGAGTGTTATACGTGTGGAAAATTTAATAATGGTCCTGGACAGTGGACATCCATCATTGTTATTCGACTTGCGTTTGTCTGGCAACCGGTGACGTAAAGGCGGAATTTATCGATGCAGATCGATGACCTCGCTGCTGTTTGTCTAGGCTTATTTAGTATTAAAAAATAATAGTAATAAATAAAGGTGCTTGACGATCGTTCTGATGTAGTGGTGCGAGTAGTTGCCTCAACGCCAGCGGTCGCGGATTCGATTGCTGCTTGGGGCAGATATTTGTACAAATATTTGTTTTCGGTCTGGATGTATGTCGTTGTGGGTTTCCCCACCGTGCCTCGGAGAGCACGTAAAGCCGTCGGCGTCGGTCCCGGTTTTTATCATAGACATATGATAGCGTTACTCATGGTAGGAAAATTATACATGCAGTGGGACGTTTACAGGCTGATTCATTTCAGTTCAGTTCAAGGTATTTTCAAATATACTAATATTGTGCTCGTAATAAATGGCATTTTGAGAGAGAGAGAAAATAAAAATTAAATTACTACCCTTATCAATCTTTCTATATAAAATTACCCACATCTTTGATAAGAATTAAAAGATACATTATGCGTATAATTAACGTAAATAAAGGTATTTATCACTACTAGTGGTCGCCCAGTGGTCGAAATTCGATCATAATTCGTATATATTTAAGTTTGAACGTTATTAACGTTCTATTGTCGAAGACTATACTTCTATAATTACAGAGTGGATACACTAAAGGGTCTAATGATGAATACAAAACTGAGATATTTTTAATGATACCATTAATTTATGAAAATGAAATTATATTTTGTTCAAAAGGCGGCCTACCATCAACTGTACTAAATATAACTCTGACAATGATGTTTCATTGCAATGAATGATCGAACAAAAGGTTTACTGCGTTCCAATTCAAGATAAAATTCGCGCATTACGTTGTTATTGCATGTTTGATTAAAATGTTCTTGTAATATATAATTGACAGCAGTGTCAACCTCATGAAAATATAATTGCGATTAACTGGATATGATCTGTGATTAAAAAAAAAAAATTATGTATTTTGAAATGATACAATCGTACGTAACTGCCTCGGAAACTCTAGCTTCTGATCTAATCATAGAAAGTGATAAATTGTATTTGCGAATGTTTTGAAAATAATTTTTTGACATATTTTTTTTTTAATTAAAATTTCATTTGAAAAAAGTTCATCATAAAATGATTTAAAATAGGTATTCATTTTGACTTAACGTTGTCCTGTAACCTAAACTGATTACAGATTCAAAAGTTTCGCATTGCAAAAACTTGAATTGTAAACCCTTTAATGCACAATGACAACTATGAAAAATGACATTAAGTGTACATTTGAATGTATGTCTCAAAATTAATTCTTCGTTTGGTATAACATTAACACTATTTAAAGTTTTCATTTGGTATATTATTACGTGTATGGTGTATGCTGATATAAATAATTGCTCCTTCTTTATCTCTCATTCCGACTCGTCAACGTTCTATGTCGAGGCATAATGAAAGTAGAAAAAGATTCATAAAATAACTGAAACCGAGATTATAAACATTTTAGTTAGGTACAACCACAATGATATTATTATAAACAAAAAGATAATTGAACCTGATTTTTTTTACCTATATGATATTGTACTCAATTCTGATTACTACTTCACAAATATCTTGATTAGGCAAACTATGACGTTATCATATCTATGATTATTTTTGACAATCGGACTACAGACAATTAATATTATAGACCAATAATATTAATCTCCTCTCATTTTGAGCACAGAGTTTAACAATAGATGAAAAAGTGTTATTTGTGTATATACGTGTGTGCGTGTGCGTGTGTGTGCGTGCGTGAGTGCGTGCGTGAGTGCGTGTATGAGTACGTGTGTGAGTGCGTGCGTGAGTGCGTGTTTGTGTGCGTGTGTCTCTGTGTGTGTGTAATGTTTTCTATTAATTTAATGTATTTTTAAGCATTAGTATCTAAAAAACTCCTTCTCCATATGAACTTTAAGTTTCAACTGTGCCAAATTTCATACTCTTTCGAAAAAATTTTTGCTTCACGTATTAGTATATAGATAACAAGTTATAGTATATATAACCAATGTATTCTCGACTTTGTTTTTAACTGCCATCTTTTATTTCACGTGACATTGAGTACTTTATTTGTTATTATTTATTGAAGTATGACTATCTATGATGTTGTTATTTATCTTTATAATGAATTGTTGGAAGCGTGGAAACCTCAGTTAGGCACATGCAGATGTCAGCCATTTGTTATTCAAATTCGTACAGACGTCGCGTCTCAAACGCACTCTGACATCTCAATGAATATGTAAAAACGATTATGAAAAACTTTTGAATAATTCCGAAGTACTATTTATTTCGTTTTTATTTATTTTTTTCCATGTCGAAATCTCTCTTTTTACGACTTTTTTGTTTTATACGACTTCGTATGGTTCGGAAAATATATATCTTTACTCGAGAAGATACGGAGAGATGTTTTAATTAGACGCTAGGAATATTATTCATACTAAATTATTACATTATTGTTGTTCCTAAAATAATTATTTTATCATATTATAGGATAAATGGGATAAACTTTGCAAAAAGTGCAAATCTAATATTTTGTCATATTCAAACTTCTATCGCGATTTTATATTATTTTTAATTAAAATGAAGTTGAACCTTAAACCGTTCAACCTTTTCTGCTCATTGTTGTTGCGCAGTTTGCGTTCGAGGTTCCATTTTATTTGAATGACTTTTGTCCGACAGATCCGAAAGTACATTTTTTTTTGTAGAATAACGCTACCACTTAACAAAGGGTTATAATAATTGATTGTTTGTACAAATCATGATATAGAGTTTCGAGTAGAATATAAATAACAAAAAAATCTAAGTAGGTACCGTACTCAGACTATGTTAATGGAAAACAATCGTGTTTTATTGGACGCATAAGGTTTGATAGGCATATAAAAGTACTCACCTCAAGGAAGGGTCCTTCCTTCACGATTATAGCGGGTTTTTGTACGTTAGATGCCGTGTATGGTTCAGTCACAAAAAATCAGCTCTTCGTTCATCCAATATTGAACCTAATTTCAACATGGAAGATTAGGTCAATTGATTACTTTGGACTTTGGAGAGCAGGTCAAGGATCGTGTTTTATTTTTTATACACTTTTAAAGAAAATTATGTTTTTTAAAAATGCATGCATTAATATTAGAAAGTCTTTACTATATAAAACCAAATTCCTTATAAATGTGCGTTTGTAATTTTGTTTTTGTACTTCTAATGTATCGATGTATGTGATTATGTAACTAATTTTAGTTTATTAACGTAGTATAAAACTTTATTAAATAATCGATATAAAAAACAACGACCTTATACATATCACACCTCAGATACACTGACTACACCTCATACATATTTTAACTACATATGTCCACCATAAATTACGCGATAAGTGAG
This sequence comes from Euphydryas editha, assembly GCA_036937285.1. Lineage (NCBI taxonomy): Eukaryota > Metazoa > Arthropoda > Insecta > Lepidoptera > Nymphalidae > Euphydryas > Euphydryas editha. Next base: position 8,356,021 of record JAUPFZ010000007.1, read on the forward strand.
TATACGTAATATTTTAGTTTGCATAGTAAATGAAGCTAACTTGAAAAGTTAAAACAAATTTATTGCTGCCGGTTTTGTAGTTTGAGAAAGTTACGGGTCAAGGGCCTCGGATCCTCCTAACATTCCAAGAAAGTTAGGGAGATATCAGCGAGCATCGGTTCAATAGTTAATCGGTCAGAACTCGTAGGAACTTTTATTAGCACAATTTCGAGGAGAAGAGTGCATAAAAATTTTTGCAAATTTCTTTTGATTTAAGGGACACAGAACACAGTTTACGCGTTTTCGAATTATTCTTATTATATAACTATATGCCGTTTAAATATTTCGAATTATAACTATACAGTTACTCTATTTATTACTAGCGGCCCTTTGGCCCAACTTTTTCTGGGGGTAAATCAAAGGTTTTGTCTATGCAATACAGGATCAGGTGGTTAAGACGAACAAGTACTGAAAGCACATTTTGAAGGATGGCACTCCCGACTTCTGCCGAGTTTGTTGCCATCCCGGCGAATCACTTAGGCATATGCTTTTGGGGTGTTCAGTGCTATCAACACTGAGTACTTGCACAGACATAAACAATCGTGCAAAATTCTCCATCAAGAGCTTCCTCTTATGTACGGTCTCCTGGACGCTGGAACAGAGTATGCCGTATTACCAGTACACGCCGGTGCCAGTACTCGAACACAACGGAGTCTGGCTCTACTGGGACCTGTCTGTCGTCACGGATAGGACGATACTGGCGAACAAACCTGACATCGTGGTGATGGATAAGACACGGTCGAGGGCATTTTTAGTGAATATTTCCCAATTTCCTCCATTCTAAGAATGTTTTTAACTTTTTACATTCACTAAAGGATATCATGAATACCGAAACTTCATAAAGCATGGGAGGTACGGTAACAAGTTATACACATAAAAGCAACACCCGTTTCGTAACAGATATCTTTATGGCTTATCCAAATATTTGTCGCTAGTGTAAATCAGTCCCGACCCGACCGTACAGAGCATAGGTACCACTAATCACTTTGTCAGACGCTGGTTGATATATTATATAGTTGTTTATATATTTATAGTCACCGATTGCTTCTTTTAGTTTACTCAATACAACTAACACTAAATTTTTGCTCTCCTGTAAATATACTATGCTAATGCTAATATTATTGCGACTGTTCTGTAACTAAAATCCAGCCGGCTCACCCTGCGTTTGACCGGGTGACGGAGGTTGTCACGACGGTCATTACGCCTCGGAAATAGGCACTTTTCCCCTCGTTAGCAGCTCGTTCGCTGTTTTAGCCCTAACTGTACCGAACTATATCTGTACTATTACAGTTGTTTCCACTGTTTTCTAAACCTACATATCTCGTTTCCACAATATAGACAATAAAAGATTGCAGTCCAATTGAAAATCTGTCGGCACTAATGCCGACCTTTTTTAAAACCGCAATGTGTTCCGAACAAACTGGTCCATTGTTTCGTTTGAAATCGCCTTTTGCTCAAAGAACATAAGGATCAATTCTTTAATTTTCGTTTATCTTGAGACCTTTCGGTGCTTATCGCTTTCGTCTTTATTAATGTTCGGTACAGCACAACGCTTGGATTGTGTATTTTTTTTTTTGTGGAGCCCGTACGGTACGCTTATTGCAAGAGTTTTAATTTCTGTAGTATTAATTATAGGGGTGTCGGCGATTATGAATCTTAATTGCTGGCTTTGTTCTGATTCAGAAGCGGAAGGGGATTAAGTATTAAATTACGTGTTATTGAAATAGTCCCTTGCCATAGTAATTTGTAGACTGTTTGTTATTGTTATTATAACTCTTCTAGATCCAATATTTTCTACCTAAGTAACCTGGTATAGAAACTATATTACTAGGTTGAATTTTTCAAATAGAAACGTCATTCAAAGACGCAATCCCTCTTTGGTGTTATAGATCTTGTGTTACTTTTTATTTTTTGTGCTAAAAGGAGTATACTTTTTTCAGATTTTTTTTATTTTCGTAATTCAAATTCACAACTATTCACGGTCATCTAATTTATCTTTTTTCAAAACTTTAAAGATGTAATAAACTATTTAGTAATCATATTTATATGTATATTTTCATTTAGTTTATTGTTAATAATACATAATATATAATACATTTAACTCATAATTGTTTGAATAATAATAATTATTATTATTTGACTACTATATAAATAGTAACCAAAATTTTCTAAAAATTATAATTATTCATAATCTACCTGTAATTATAAAATAACACGTCTTAACTGACTGATTGATTCATTGTATAACGAGGTTAAATGGGGCATTAAAGGTTGTATGGGAGCACTACCGTTTTTTAATTTAAAAGAAATAAAAACTAAGAAATTAATAAAATAAAGGCGATTAAAACTAAAGAGAAGATATTTAAGTCGCGTCTTTTATCTGTCATGACGTACTGTATCACCTGTAAATCACCCACTGCTGAGGGAAGGCCTCTTCTTCATATAGAAGAAGGGTTGGAGCTTAATCCACCGTTGCGGGCTGGCAAATAATTTATCTACCAAGGGTAACGATTGTCATCAGGTGTCTATGATAACAACCGGGACCGACGGCTTTACGTGACACACGGACCCACACGGATATACCCATACCGGAAACAAATGTTTGTACAAATACAAATATCTGTCCCGACCGGGAATCGAATCCGCGACCGCCGGCGCGCGGCTTTGAGGCATCTACTCGCACCACTACACCAGAACGGTCGTCAATTTGTGTTCTATTGATTAGAAATAAGAAAATGTTATTTCTGAGGCAGTGAAATGATTTGGATGGATTTTTTTAATAGCCACTTAGGATAATTCCAAAATAACTTTAGCTCGAGTTAAGCCACGGATTAATAATATAATAAAGTAAGATAAAAAATACAATAATTGCTGATGTTTCGGACTGTTGGGACAATCCGTCATACAGCTGTCTCAGCCAAAAGAAATCCAATAAAAGAGACATTCCGATGCTACTAGCGTCTCATCCCAAACCGGTTAAACCGAAATCCAAGATGGCCGCGCGGCGGGAATACAATATTTACATTGACATTTTCACGTTTTTAGTTCGGACTGGTTCGCGTTCTTTCGGTTAATGCGGGACGCACGTGACCTTCACCTCGATGCGAAGCGCGCAGGTGAAGTGTGGACGCGCTTAAAACCAGTTGAAATTTTACTCTTATTAATCTTTCGTTATTACATTGGACTGTAATTTTTTTTAATATTCATTAACTTCGACGGTGCATTATTTATTTCAAAGTATAATAGAGTAACTGCAGCATATTTGGAATACTAGTTTGTTTTTTGAGAATATATTCAATGAGAAACGGGATGGCTCAATAAAAAATACACTAAATTATTGTCAAATTATTAAACTTTAATAATAAGAAAAATCAAACATAACAAAAACCAAAAACCTTATCAAAATGCCTATAAAACTAAAAAACTCCAAAAACGGGATTTGACTTTAGGTGCAGGGTGTTTCAGATCAGACTTTAGGTGTTTAATTTGGAATATAGTATTTATTCCAAATAGCTAATTAGCTAAACAGCTAATCAATCTTTTTAAATAAATTAAAAGAAATAGCCTTATTTTGTTTAAAAAACTATCGGATGATTCTATCGGAGAGTCGTTATTATTTAAATATAGAAAAAGTATTGACCTAGGAACATTAAACTGTTTAGCTGCCTTTAAGTGTCCCATTTCTCTTTTCTCTAATAGCGCCAAGAGCAGCGGCCACTTCTTCCTTTTCTCACCTCTTTCTCTTTTTATATTTGTGAAATGTCTCTAGCTTCATGTCTCGTATGACGTTATGTTTGCGACAAAAAGACACAAATGGTATTTATATTGATTTAGATATCGAAGTATTCCAAGTTACCTGCAGTATCCCAAATATGCTGCAGTTCCTCTACTTATGGAATAAGGTAAAACATATTTTAATTTCAGTTACGATAGACTTATTGTAGATGGGACATGGCTTATTGTAACACTTGTCTTAATCGTGTCACAATATGAAATTACTAGTTATACATAATATATATTATAAAACAAAGTCATTTAACGCGATTCAAAAATAAGCAGAGGGATTCCTGAGGAAACTTAATAGTGTATAATTTTTTAAGGTTTTGAGTAAAATGATTGAAATATGACGATAATTGTTGAAAATATCGGTATAAGTCAAGACGCCTGGGAGCTTTCATTGAAAATGCTGCTTTTAATCCCTTTGAGATATAACAAAACTTTGTATGGTGGGACATTCTGTTTTTATCTTTTAAGAGTTAACTTACTTTATCCATTCTAAATTCTAAAAAGATGACCATGTACAATGCGGTAATTAGAAAGCCGTTAGGGTTAGTTACCTTAATCATTTCATGCACTATATGATAATCCCTTATATCATAAAATTTTAATGAATATGTCAGGAGTTATGGTAGAACCCTTCTATATGGAGAAGATAACTTCGCTCAGCAGTGGGTTTATAGGCTGATACAGTACAGTATAGTAGAATAAAAACTAATACGTGCGAAAATAAATTCAAGCGCGGGTTTCACACAGATGACGGAACTCTCTTAATGCGACCACACCTGCACCGCGCCTCTCGCTGTTGCTAAGAACATACATAATATACCGCGTCTGAAGCCTCGTCGTTACTTATTTACTTTACTTAGCTATAGAATTGAATACGTAGGTATATATAGCAATAAATAGTACATTCAAATAAGAAAATAATCAAAAAGGTATAAAATTAACTGTAAAATACTAGACGACCTTTCCAGTTTCATCAGTTTTGAGTTCTGTAGGTCCTTGTCAGTTTGTTTTTTCTTGCTGCTTCGACGCCTCGCGCGAATTTGTATCCCAAGATTAATAATAAGTTTAAATAAACAAACCCTTTTAGATTTGTTTTATTAGAATGTGTGAATATTATAATGTACAGAGTTTTTATTTTAAGTTATTATAAAAATTAAATGTTAGAATAAATTTAAACGTTCGTTTCTTCCGACCACGTGTAGCCGAATTAATACGTAAACAAACAAAGTTAACCTAAAAATAAACTGTGGTTTGCGTTCAAAAATGTCCGCAGCTGTTGTCCCTGTGATTAAGCGTTAAATGATGGAACGAGCGATGACAACCCGCAATTTAGCCATCGTTTTAAGACTAGTAACTAGGTTATTTGTATAGCTCTTTAGCTACCTATATTTAACGTATTGGTAGTCTACATAATAATCCTTAAAAATAGAGCATCTGCATTAAAATATTAGAATAGTCTTTACAAACACAGAAGATTTATTTTTATTCTGAAGAATATTGAAAGTTTATTTTTGAAGAATTAATATAAAAAAGAAAGAACGGATAAAGTTTCGAAAAGCCGATACCGCTTTTTTTCTTAGAATTTCGTATACTTGTGTATTTTGACTCGTCGTAAATACATAGGTACCTGTACGAAATTTTTCGGAACTACACCCGAAAGATGAATTGGAAATTTATAACGGACTTCAAAAAAGGAGCTTAGTGTTCTCCATATAGAAGAAGGATTGGAGATTACTCCACCACGCTCTCCACTGCGGGTTGGCGGATAAATTCCCTATCATGAGTAACGATCGCTATCAAGTGTGTGTGATAACAACCGGGACCGATGGATTTACGTGCTCTCTGAGGTACGGTGAACTGACCCACAAGGACTTACACCCAGACAAATATTTGCACAAATAAAAATATCTGCCCCGAGCGGAAATCGAACCCGCGATCGTCGGCGATAAGGTGACTACTCGCTCCACTACACCAGAACTATTTTCATATATCCATTAGGGCTTTCAACTAAATATAGGTATGACATTTTAGAAGTGTATGTATGCATGTATGACTGTCCACGAATTCCTCCAAAACTAAAAATCGTATCGTGATCATTCTTGTCCAACTTAGAGAATAGTAAAGATTTCATCATCATTCAAAAAGTACTTTTTATGATATAAAGTAAAATATGTAACAAACGATTACTTTTTATTGCAAAAACTATTTCAGTGTTTAGAGTTAAAACTAAAAATTACATTACATACCCTTCTCCTATATGGGAAGAAGCCTTTTTAGAAGATTCTATAAGTCAATAAGTAAAAATAACAAAATTAAAAAGTAATTTTACCAGCAAAACCATCGTGTATAAAACTTCACAAAAATATATACAAAATTAGCAAAAAAATATTTTACATAATAAAATAATTCTTTATTTTAAATGTAATTTTGCGTAATTTTAATGACGCACTTGTAAGTTGTTCCATCTTGAATTTTAAGTAAGTACCTATTACTTATTTTAAGTTCAAGATTTCATATCCGTAACCTTGGCGTGTGCGATTACAATCTCCTCTTGCTGTTTCATTTGATATTACTCTTGTATTAGTGGGTTTATCTTAATAAATGTAATGTTATTTAACTTGAGCGAATTAAATTGTATTTCAATATATTAGAATTGTACTAATCTAAAAGATAAATAACATGTATAATATTGTAAAATTTTAAAATAAATATTATTCATTTATTCTAAAAAATAAATAATATGTATAATATTGTATAAAATTAATATTATTCATTCATTGTACAAATCTAAATAATAATTAAGAAAAATTGAGTGAGGCTCTTACTATTTTATTAATCACAAACTTATTATTTAATTCTTAAAATAAATTAAACCTATAATATATACCTACTAGCTTTTAGCCCGCGATTTCGTCCGCGTAGAAGTCGAAAATGATTGATTCTAAGAGGATTTTTATCGAATTCAATCAATCTGAAAATTGATTACCTAATACTAAAGTACCTACTACCTGTCAAGTAACTTTTACTCCTTTAGCTTACTGTCTTGGCTGATGTCTTATATAGGTATTTTGTTTATTTGATTTATTTATTTTACTTTTTATATAATCAGTAGATTGTATAACAAGTCGGTTGTAAAATCGGTTAAAAAATCTAAGACTCGCTACATCATTTTATTAATCATAAATAGAAAAACAAACTACACGAGTATAATGTTACCACTTACCACTTACTTTTAAATAACTAATTAATATAATGTTTCACGAATCTAGTATTAAAAACATTTTTGTTAATTTTTGGGCGGCGGCCTTACTAGGACAGCGCATATTAAAGTTAGAACGAAACCACCTTGGTTTTTCACGGCGTCATACGTTATCTTCAACTTACCAATTATTTTATTTTTTAAATATATAAATTGGTTTGTTAGCGTTTTTTTAACAATTATTAACCAAGAAGCCTATAATGTAAAATTATATAACAACATGTACAGAGTAATAGAAATTATTTAAAAGCAAACATAATTTGTAAGCTCATAATTACGATTTTGTTAGAAAAATAATAAGCTATTAACATCAGAAAAAAACGTCAAGTTAACAAATGGAGTATTAAGAATAATACAACTGGAATAAATTAGTGTAAAAGAAAGGGAACTTCTACTGTTTTGGATGTTAAGGAACTCTTAAAGAAACCTAAAAATAAAATTATACTAAAGCACATACATGAAAAAAGGCATCCTTTGTAATATACAATTTTTTCTGTCTCAAAAAAAAAAACATCAATTAAAGAATTAATTACTGTACAATCCACTCTTAAGGTATTAATTACTGGTTCTGGCACGCTGTTCAATTCAAGCTTAAGATTGTGTACCTTAATATTCTTTAATGACGTTCTGTTTTCATGATGTTCTTTCATTAAATCTTCGTATTGGCTATTAATGAAACAAATTATATAATTGCTGTAAACTCTCACAAAAAAATCGTTTACCTACTTAATTAATTTCGTCTAAGAAATAAAATTCCTTTAGACACAACTGAAAATTTCTTGCTAGAAATATTGCTATTGATGCAGTACATACTGTAAAAGCTATCAGGAGTGTAATTAAAATGATTGTAACTACATGATATCGAAACACGCCACATAAAACACATAAAAGGATACGCTTGCACGCTACTCTAGACGTGTGTGAATGGGCAAAAGTCTAAATAAAAGCTTTTTTAAGCAATACTTCATAAAATATGTAAAAAATCTTTAGATTTTAATTATTATCAAAATCCTAAAACGCGAAATAGGTACTTCTAAGAATGGTGTTTCATTTATAAATTATTCAACATTAATAGCTATTTCAGAATAGATCATAGTAATTTGTCATTATTTGTAATTTTCATATTGTATACTAGCGGCCCGCTCCGGCTTCGCACGGGTATTTAACTAAAATTTTAAAAATTATAAATTTATATTTTTTATCACCTACATGCGCCATCTATCGTATAATGGAAGCATATTGTTTTTATATTTAGTGACATTTAACATAATAGTACTTATATTAATTAAAAATGATGTTTATCTAAAATATTAAAACGATTTCTATTCCTATCCGACATATTTAGTAAACTTTTAAGTTTAACAAAATAATAACTCAAAAGTAAGTTTTGTGAGTTTTTAAGATTCCTTAGACCAGATGGCGTTGGCGGCGTAGGTACCTATTTCTATTTTCTTAAATATTTATTTTTAAATTTAATTACAATGAAACAAAAACTAAATTATACTGTGAGTTATTTCTAATTTTTATGAATTAAAGTTATTTACATTGGTTTTGTACTTTTTACGTGATACGTGAACAAAGAAAAACACGATAAGAGATGGCGCTGATACAAAAAAAACGCGCTATTAAAATTTATTCTTGATGATATATAGTGTATTAATAAAACGGAGGTTTTAACAGATTTATAATATTATTTGTATAGATGACTTTTATGTCACAATTTTATGACGAATAAAATTTTCATTATTAAAACACATTACTCTGATTAACAACGTAAAAACGAAACATGAAAACGTATCGCATTCACATTTGTACTCTGTTACTTCCGTCCTCCGCTAACTTCACATTCTCACTCGCTATCTTACTTCACATCGAAATATCTTTAGCCATATATCTATATTGTACGTCTAACATGTAGGCAAATGCAACCCTCGGTTGCTAGTTATTGAATTTTATATTCTGGGTCACTGATATTCTATTTTAACAGTCCTAACGTGCGACCGAAAATAGTCCCGCAGGGGTTGAATGTTTTTAGTGTTAACTAAGAACCATTTTCAGCGACACACTGCTGGAGGGTGAATGTAAATAAGATTTAAATTTTAAAGCAGTGTTACTGTTACTATTTTTGAGTATTTTACCATGTATTTTGTTTTGTACTATCGACTATTGATTTATTGGCTATGTACGTATATAAAAGGAATATTTAAAACAAGATATATGAGATTTATTATTAATATAATAATTGTTGCATTACGTAATATTGTTGTTAAAAGTTTTATTAATTTTTTCATACTTATGCAAAAATAAATAAACTCTTAATGTAGTTTGTAGGATAAGCCATACAGATATCAATTTTGTTGTGTAGAATATTTTGCATTGCTTATACTATTATTATAAATAATTATAATATTGGTTATTTTTATTACTCATACACGATCATGCTATAAAATATGTATGTATTAGCAAACATAGTTCCATTAAATTTAGTAATATACTGCTAGCTATGAATTGACAAAACGGTATAGGTTCCGTATCTTAATTGAATTCGTTAACTCATTTTTCGCATCGCCGTATAAATGGGTATTCAAAATATTCTATAAGCACCGCCTTTGAAATTACATTCTTGAAATAGCATTGTATTCATGAAAATAAATATAGTTTGACATTTCATCACTTATAATATCTAGCCCGATTATATCGTAAGTAATTGTTCACTAATCAATGTTTATACACTACAGGTAACTTAGAGCCTAGAAAATATACGAGAGAATATTTGAACATATTAATATATTCATATATATTTATCATAACGATATTCAAGTTTTAAGAGCTTGTGCATAATACTGTAATGCAATGATTTTTAATAGTAATAAATGAAAAACTATTTTAATTTATGCGCACACCTACTTTGCATGTTGTTAAGATAACCTTTAAACTGTTTAAACTTGTAACACTTGCAGCGAATGTGTATATTTATGTTTGTTTAGTCACAGTTTACATGTCTAAGGTGTAGTAAATATTTTAAAAACTTAGAATATTATAAAAGAAAATTACAAAGTTTTTACAACATGTAGTTTTAAAATATACAAAATTGTAATAAAATATAAGTATATTGACCACTTTAATAATGACACATTTTGAATTCGTTGTTTTTATTATGTCCAATAAAGCAATCATTAATAATAAAATCGACTTTTGGTAATTCAAAAATATCTAAGAATAAATACGGAAAGATAATAACCATACATTTACAAAACTGGTAATATGTCTCCTCTGAGACGTTAAATCTCATTTAGGAGTCACACGTACAACATACTAATTGCCGAACCCTATATTTTTGTTCTCCCTAAGTGTTACGCATTTCCAGAATGAACACGTGGCAGCAAGTCTTCTGTGTGCCATCATGACAGGGTGAATGTAACGATTAAAATTTCAAAGATGGTATAAAATGCAGTGGGTTGAGACCAAAATAGATGTTTTTGGTGGTTGACCGTGCACAATACGGTTTTGAAACTGTTGTAACTGTATGTTTGTAAGATTGTAATTTTTTACTTTATGCGTGTTACTAAAATTATTCAAATCGGGATATTTACCATGTTTTTTGTTTTTATTTGTTGGAGCTCGATATTTCGACATTATCTACGAATGTCTTGTTCACGAGACTGAAAAACATGGTAAATATCCCGATTTGAATAATTTTAGTTATAAAAATAACCATGTTAATTTAAAAATTTTATGCGTGTTATCTTACAGCTGAATTACCGGTAGTCGATATAATAAAATACAGTTTGTGTATTTACATTCGCGCTATGTATTGTGCAGGAAACGAGGGGAGATACTCTGCCGAGTCTGTGAAGAGCGATTTGAATCTCACGTTTTACATTCATATATGTAATAATAATAATAATAATAATAATAATAATTTATTTCCATCACAATCAGGTTGATACAATGTTGTTTGTATTTGTTGAATACAAATTTGCCTTCTATCACAAAGAAGTTACATCACAAAATCATATAACCGGCGCTTAATAGCAAATTTTTTTTTAACCTTTATAGGTAAATAACTTATTTACATACTGATAAAAATATAATTTGAAGTCGTAATTTTGTATAAAACGATATATTTTTAAAAATATTAGCTAATCTCAAAAACGTTTCCTACAGCATAATATCAGTATAGGTTTCACTGGCATTTATCGGCGTGATCTAATTTCTCGTTAGACATTCTTAGGCGCCACCTTCGCATGATATCGCTCTAATCTCCGCCATTCCGAGCGTAATGGCGCGAGCAAGCTTCACGCCATTTTGAAGCTGAACCTCCATGTGACAAGCTAAGATATTAGATATATCAAGCATTGTTTTTCTAACATATACACGGTTTATGTATTAAGAAATTTTAATTAATGATTGAAACCGAAAATTGAAATATCAGATTTTTAATTTATTTTATTAATTATTCAGTAAATATTTACAGCGCCTTTGGTTCATTTAAAAAACAAACTCTATTAATTAGGCCCATTTAAACAATGTAATGCGGTAAGACTGTTATATCAACTCTATTCTTAGCTTAGTATTGTTAGTAGAGATCGGCCTTCGTGTCAGCGCTCGAGTGTACCATTCAGACGACGGACATCCGCAACGCTCCGCGTCGCTCCACGCTCCCGTCGCCAACTGTCGTACCGCACAATACGCTACGACGTTTTGTTTTATTTAATTGAAAATTTTCGTTATATCTCGCCCCATTGTTATGGTAAATAAATGTCTATCAAACGTTACAGATAAGACGATTCTGTTTTCATAACGCTGCATACGCGTTACATTTATAATTTCTGTTGAGTTACAATTTATATAACTGACAATGGTTAAAATAGGGCGATAGGCTGTTGCATGATCTCGCTTAAACTCTGGTAGGTTTTTTTTATTAATGTCATTTGTGAAATTTGAGACGTGTTTTAATACATAAAGATTACCTAACATTTCATTGTGATAATGATATTATATTAATTATATGTGGGATATATTTATGTCTTAGGATTATTATTAAAACTAGTGATTTTGACCCTTATTTTATTGATTAACACTCTATTTCTATATAATATAAAGCAAACTTTAATTTAGTTTGTTTCTGTTTTAAATAACTGTTTTTTTTACTACTGTTTCACAGATAAAAATAAAAATGCATATATTTTAACAGACTTGTTTTAATCTCCTCTTTAAAAAAAAAAGTCTAGATGACCTTATTTTTATTACTTTATTTTTAATGTGTAATTCTTAAACTTTGCAGATACAAAACGGAAAAATAACTCATTTATGTGTGTTTGATATATTTTACATGTTATTCGCTAACTCTTTTGTTTTGTCCAACAAGACCCATCGACGAGCGCTTATCAGACGACGACACGCGGTCCAAGCGGGGATTTGACACAGAGATGCACCCATTACAATATTTGCTATAGAATTACTTACATCTATGATATCATCTAGTAAGTTCTTGCCAAGAAATGCAATTAGCGTCTACAAATAACAGAAATGAGTGGTAAAAATTTGCTTTTTGAGATTTTATTCGAGCTACAGAAAAGCTACATTAACTAATCGTATAGATTGTAATGCGAAAGTCGTCTGTCTGTCAGGCTTTCACGGCTATACCTCTTAAGAATTTTGTGATGATTTCGTAAAGAGATCAATAGGATCTTAAAAAGGACATAAGACGAAAATCGAATGTGGGTTTGTATGGAGAATCCATCATATCTCACGTTTAAAAAAATCATCGTTCAAGGTACAATAGAGATGCGGAAAATAATTATTTTACGCAGACGCAGTTGTGGGCCCCAGTTGGCTTACTAAAATATGCTATCATAATACTACGTACATTTTTAAAAATTTAAATGTGGCGGCCCTCTAATTAACTGTCATTCAAGCTTAGGGAATAGCGTGCTCAAAGCCCGTGACGAGCTGACAGGATGGTTTGTTTGTGTTTGTATAATAAGTTTTTACACGAACTTACAAATTCCCGGTAGCAAACGGTGGTCGTAGTTTCGTCCCAGGAGCTTGAATTATGAACTAAGTTGTTCAAGATTGAAAACTGTAACTTACAACAATGGAAACTTACTTTCGACTGGCTAGGTAATAAGAACCGTTTTTCTTCATCCTCCTGGGGATATATCTAGAACGGTTGATTTTTTATTTTCAATTTCAGTGCTCTAGTTTCTTAGAGTTGAAATTCAACAAGGTTTAAGTAATATGCGTTTCTGGTGAATACTGAATTTCAATTGCGTCAAACTTTATTTGATGGAGGTTTTTTATTTTATTTCTGATTGTGGTAGCTTCCATGAAATATATTTTAGAGGCATATTTTAAAGTCTAAAGAAATTTAATTTAATTTGTTTTAATTACTTTAATTAAATTGTATGGTTAAAATAGGGCGATAGGCTGTTGCATGATCTCGTTTAAACTTTGTTAGGTTATTTTATTAATGTCATTTGTGAAATTTGAGACGTGATTTAATACATAAAGATTACCTAACATTTCATTGTGATAATGATATTATATTAATTGTATGTGGGATATATTTATGTCTTAGGATTATTATTAAAAATTGTGATTTTGACCCTTATTTTATTGATTAACACTCTATTTCTATATAATATAAAGCAAACTTTAATTTAGTTTGTTTCTGTTTTAAATAACTGATTTTTTTTAATACTGTTTCACAGATAAAAATCAAAATGCATATATTTTAACAGACTTGTTTTAATCGCTACTGTCTCCTCTTTAAAAAAAAGTCTAGATGACCTTATTTTTATTACTTTCTTTTTAATGTGTAATTCTTAAACTTTGCAGATACAAAACGGAAAAATAACTCATTTATGTGTGTTTGATATATTTTACATGTTATTCGCTATTATATTCGCTTATGAGTACATAGCTGTAAATCAATCAAATAGTTATGATTAATTGCTTTATTTAATCACAAAAAGTTTTACACGTTATTAAGACACGTAAGCTCGATTAAAAAAATTACAGTTGTATGAATGTAAATGGTACAAAACCCTTTGCATGGGAGCTCGACTCCCATTCTACCGTTTTTATGTTACTTATTAAACAACTGTATGGGTGGCAGTAGTTCCTGCGCTACAACAAGCTAAATAAACCGGTACTTAATGCTGGAGTATGAAAAGTGGCACTGTTTTGAATTATTTTAACATGAAAAGCTCAAATTGAAATGAATTTCTTTTCGTTTTCAAGTAGGTAAGTCGAGGCGGTACTACTTAATGCGAGATGAGAGGTATAGTTTCAAAACACTTCATACTTCATAATATACACATGTAACGATTTTTTATTCATTAAGATACACTTGAATCCTGTGGTTATATATTAATTATTTTTTTGTTTTCAGGTAATGGAAGGACTTTTTATAGACAAGGTTCGTGGGCTTAAATTATTTATTAAATGAATTCGACTATTAATAAAAAACCAAACTTTACTTTATGCCTATATAATATTAAGGTTTCAAAATTTTTTAATCATACCCTAAAATATTATTGATAAGTGAATGTACGATGAATAATTAATGATATCATCATCCGCTCGACATGTAGATTTTGCTAAAAAGGATTCAGTCCAATTTTGCAAACGAAAAGCAATCATTAAAATAAGAAAGAGACGAATAAAAAAAACTTATTACCTAAAATAATAATAATAAAACAATCTGTATCTACCTTAATAAATTCAGTTTATAATTAACCCCCAAATATGATTAAACTAAATAAATTTCTATTACTTTTACCATTTTTATTTATCCGTTTAGCTAAATATTTAAGATAAATTACTATAACTTTACTATAAATTGTGGACTTAAACGTTATTTTTAAAAAATCTGTACTCCATCCTTTAATTGTCTGAGCAATTAATATTTTTTAAAGTTAATTAATGCGATAGAGCACCGCATTCTTCCATACAAAACCGACATCCATAATTCATTGAGTGCCTAATATGAGCCTCAATCTATTATCTCTAAACGATTTCGCCCTGAATGAATATTCATTTAAGAGTTATACCACCGAAAATAGCATTAGAGGAGAAAAAAATCCTGCCTTGGATCCAGGATCGACGGAAGCTCATTTAAATTTTTGATTGTGGGTGAAAACGCGGTCACCGCTTGAGTGCCTAATTTAAAGGTCAACAATTTTAGTTGTCCTGTCTATTCTATTAACAGCATAGTAATATGATCACGCATTCTTTTAAAATTACTAGACATACTTAAGTTTCATCCACGTTGAGTTTCAATACTTATCAAATAGGTTGATATTTTTGCTTATTACTCCGTTTCTATACTGTTATGGTGGCGGTTGGCGACCGCGATGATATAACTTGTAGCGGTCTCTTGTATTTGTCTCTCCTGTCGCGGTCGCGTGTCTCGGGCGCGAACCGCCACCAATAGCCTAAACGAATGTAAACATACTGTCTTGAACAAAAAAATAATAATAATAATTGAGACTTGATTTTTTAACGCACTGTCGCAAATAAAAAAATTGTGTGTTTTATATTATGTTAAAATAATTCGCATACATTTGTGAAAGTATTTAATAATATGTAAAAAAAAACTTAATTTTCAAATGTGACTTAAGTGCTGTAAACCACTAAATAAAAAATTAATACGTTAGTGTTAGTGTTGGTTTTGTATATAATTTTCGGTAATAAATGCTTTTCACTACATATTTATAAAATAAATTGATTTTGTGACTTCGTCGTGGTTTTATGGTTGTGGTTGCTATTTTTCTCTATTTTCAATAGAGAAAATTAAAATGAAAAAATGAAAAAGAACCTTAAAATGCATAATGCATTATCTAACTTTGCTTTATTTTTAAAATAATGTTTCATAGTATTTTTTCTTAAGTTAGCACTTTTACGACATTAAATGATTATATTTATTTTATGGAATGTCTCAGTCCTCTACTAGACAGCTAGTATGTAAATAATAATAAACAATACTTGCAGGTACATTGAAATTACTTTATAATGACAGTTGCATTCATTTAAACTATTATTTTATTTCGTTCAAGATATGTATAAATTTGGATATAGGTACTACTGAGTTAACAATTTTGAATATAGTACGCATAACTAAATTGATATTTAACAATCCCTAATATTATAAATGTGAAATGTAAGTTTATTTGTTACGCTTTCACGCGAAAAATACTCAACCGATCATCATGAAACTTTGTACACATATTCTTGGAGGTATTAGAAGTAACATAGGATTTTTTTTGTCGCGCCATCCACGCGGGCGTATTAATAAAGTCCGTTGAAAGCTCAAAAAAAAAAAAACAAGAAACACTATGTGCATATCATAATAATTCAATTTCATCGTACAATACGTGGCATGTTAGAACAACGGTTGATTCATATATCGAATCGTCTGTACACGTCGAGGGCGGGAAGACGAATGACTGCACACTCACAAAAAGTCCTCTCGTCATTAGTGCGGTGGATACTTGGATAGTAACGAGTAAGTTTGTGAAAATAATTAATGTGTATTATGTTACTTAAAATAACCATGTATCTATTCAGAACTAGCAAACCCGGCGAACTCCGTTTCGCCACCAGATGGCTTCGTTTTTTTGTAACATTTCGTTTGGGGATTAAAAGATGAAGTAGTACATGCTATGTATCAGAGATGGCGCTGTATGTGAAAAATGATTTTCTCTGTTTTCCTGCTTTTCTGTTGAAAGTTTTCCTGAATTTTGTTTGCTATAAAGCTCACGGAGCCCGAGACCTTTCCAACGAATGCAAAACCGTGGAAATCGGTTCGTGCGTTCTGGAATTATAGCGTCAGGAAGGAAAACCCGACTTATTTTTATATTATAGAATAATATTACAAAATTTATAATTTTTAAATCATTTGAGGAGAGTCAATGATGACCCTTCTTCTATATGGAGAAGAGGCCTTTGCCAAGCAATGTGTTGTTTAGAAGTCGATTCAATGCACTTCAGTTCATTATGAGATTATAACATTATATTATTATGATTTTCCCTGTTTTCCTGCTTTTCTGTTGAAAATTTTCCTGAATTTAGTTTGCTATAAAGCTCACGGAGCCCGAGACCTTTCCAACGAATGCAAAATATAAAATAATAAAGAAATCGGTTCGTGCGTTCTGGAATTATAGCGTCAGGAAGGAAAAACCCGACTTATTTTTATATTATAGATAATATTACAAAATTTATAATTTTTAAATCATTTGATGAGAATCAATGATGACCCTTTTTCTATATGAAGAAGAGGCCTTTGCCAAGCAATGTGTTGTTTAGAAGTTGATTCAATGCACTTCAGTTCATTATGAGAGTATAAGATTATATTATTTATTTATTTTTTTATTATTATTATTTTCCCTGTTTTCCTGCTTTTCTGTTGAAAATGTTCCTGAATTTAGTTTGCTATAAGGGCCAAAACACATAACGGCGTTGCGGCGCCGCAACGCTAAAATCGGCGGTGGCGGCACCGCCAATTTTAGCGGCGCGGCACCGCCAATTCCGGCGTTGTGACGTCATACTTGTTGACCATGATTTATTGACATTTTGTGTCTATTTTTATATTTTATTTTTTTGTGTCTTTATTAGACATGGGTATCTCAATGAATTTTTATGAACTGCAGATAAGCTCATGAGCCATATGCTTGAACCGGAGCTGTGAAACGGCTCACAGTTCAGCTCAATTGTTGTTATAGGTATTGTTACTTTTAACCACTTTTAACTATTAGATTTACAGCTAATTTATGACTCGGTTCAAAAAATGACATGTATGATGTACCTAAATTATAAATATGTAAATTAATTTTATGCTAATTTCATCCATATGATAAATGCTAAAGTGAGTTTTTTTGTTTGTTACGCTTTTACGCCCTAACTATTAACCTGAATCCCGATCATCATGAAATTCTGCATACCAGTTTTCTGGGGTACAGAAAAGTACATAGAGTACCTACTTTACGTACCGACTACCGTTGGTGCCTGTACCATGCGAGCGGAGCCGCGGACAAAACCTATTTATTTATATTTAATCTATAAAACTAATATAGTAAGATATTAATTTATGTATCACTTTGTTTCAATTTTGTTTAGGCTTTATGAGACAAAAGTTGTTTAAAATTCTACCAGCATACAAACTTGATTCACAAAATTATTTCCGGTACAAAGGATTACTTTTTATGCATTCTACTAAATAACAACTTCACAAACAATAATTAACAAATTTCACGTGAACTATAATATTTAAAATAATTAAATTAATATCCACAATAAAAAATCACGAAGAACTGGTTACCCTACAACAACGCTCTTTTTCGCGGCACCGCAACGCCGCAACGCAAACTGCCGATTTTAGCGTTGCGTCGCCGCAACGCCGTTATGTGTTTTGGCTCTAAAGCTCACGGAGCCCGAGACCTTTCCAACGAATGCAAAACCGTGGAAATCGGTTCGTGCGTTCTGGAGTTATAGCGTCAGGAAGGAAAACCCGACTTATTTTTATATCATAGATTGATGAGAGTCAATGATGACCCTTCTTCTATATGGAGAAGAGGCTTTTGCCAAGCAATGTGTTGTTTAGAAGTTGATTCAATGCACTTCAGTTCATTATGAGAGTATAAGATTATATTATTATGATTTTCCCTGTTTTCCTGCTTTTCTGTTGAAATTTTTCCGAATTTAGTTTGCTATAAAGCTCACGGAGCCCGAGACCTTTCCAACGAATGCAAAACCGTGGAAATCGGTTCGTGCGTTCTGGAGTTATAGCGTCAGGAAGGAAAACCCGACTTATTTTTATATTATAGATAATTCTAAATTTCATTTCTAAAACCTAAGATTAAGATAATACTTTACAGAATAGGTTATGGTATAAGTACACTTTGTACACTTAACTTAGTAGGTAGTTGAAAACGGACTAGACTTGTTCTGTTGTTCTTTGAGTGAATTCACAAAAAGTACTTTGTATATATTATCATTTAGATTATAGAGTATATAATTAATAATTAAGACTGTTCTAGCTCTATTAATAATAAAAATGTCTATAATATAAATTAAGTTTAGGTTACTGTGCTGTTGCATTAGGTTATCCTGTAAAAATAGCATAAGTTTCTTGCAATAAGTAAATAAATAAATAAATAAAAGATGGAAATGATCGGTATTGTTAATTTCGTGTTGATATATTTATTTTAGTTTTATATCAGAGACATGGAAGTAGTCAATTTACGTCTCCATCTGATACTTTTCTGCCATACTCCCAGTAATTTTTATTAGCTCGGAGGCATATACTTAAATCCTAGATCCAGATCTCATGTTGTTAAATCCTAAAATTTACAAATAATTTGTGAATAATACATTTGTTACTTAGCGTTTAATAATAAAGGATCATTACAGTACACGCATACACTTATTATGTACTAATCTATTAAACTTTATTAGAAAATCAGTTTGATTAAAGATTATAAACGAAATATAGGACTAACATATGATATCATGTTAATTAAATAACAATTCAGAAAGTATAAATAAAGCTTATTTATAACAACGTAGGCAAAAATACTCTATTACCAGTTCCAAATTTCTACAAATTATAATTTTTTATTAGGTACTATACGTATTGACAAGAAAAACGTACATTTATTTTTAAAAACGGGGTAGTTAATTTGCTTTCAACTGTAAGTACATTTTCAGAAAGCCAACGTTCTATATTATTATTTTATGAGTTATGAGTCGGTAGTAGGTAGCCGAAGTACTTGGCTTTTGGTAAAAAAGTACACCATTATACCTACACCTGAAAATATGCATTAACATTTTTTAAACAAAGTTCAGGTTACAGCTTTTAATTTTATAATTTATTAAATCTTCAAAAAACAGATGCAAATCAAGTGGTATGTCGCGTAATGGAACCTGCGACCTATTGTGAAGAACAATCTGCTCATCTCCACATGGCCTGTACTTTAGTATAATTTAAATAATATATGCTTATGAGTGTTCTGTATCACATAAAATAATAAATATGAAATTTGCTTTAGAAAAGTGTTGCCAACGTGTATCGATTTATGCAGGTACCTATATCAAGTGCTCGGTGCTTACACGAGTTTTCGAATTTCTAGAGAGTAATTCAAGAGGTATCGTTAAGGGTATGCGGGAATAACATTTTTATAATCGTTAAACCACAATTATTTAATTTCGAACTATAAAATATTTGGAACGCGCAATGTTTTTAAGCATTGAGCAACTGGGACGAGTCGAGTGCGCATAACCTTGGTTTTATTTTTTGTATTCGAATTGTTAAAAGCATTACCGCTCGGGAATTTTAATCAGTGAGGATATAAGTTATTTATTAACATACAAAATGCCCAGACGTATATTATTATACTAAGAATTTGCTTTCGATATTTTTAAATAGTTAAATCGATAAAGATATGCTGTTCATACTCATAACAAATATCCTGCTATTTGCACATTTTAGTAAGAGTATTGTTATAAACCAAGTTTAGTTAAAACTGAAAAACGAATGGCCTAATACATCCAATGTTATACTTCAAAACGCGGATAAAAGTTACACTACTAGATTACATTGAGTCAACGCGTCTCTCTCATCATCTTTATATTCCACAAAGTTAAAAACTAGTGTTTCTTTCCTATATGGAACTAACTATCGTTAGTACAATATTTTACAATCTTCCACTTTTTGAAAGAACTTTCAAAGTTTTACCTGTGTATGTCCCAGTATTAAACTAAATTTTCAACTACCTCCATACCAAGTTTCATCACAAACGATTCATTAGTTTTAACTTGAAAGAGTAATAAAAATTTATCCTTCCTCACAAACTTTAACGCTTATAATATTTATACGCATTTGACAACGAAAAACGAAGTATTTTCTAATTATAACAATGTACGAATTTATTATGAACTAATAATGATAAAAATGATTTTCAAAGATTTATGAGCATTAAGAATGGATGAAGTCACTTGTCACGCACTTCCTAATCTTTTATGGAGCGCTTATGATGTATGGACCCTTCCTCTGACCTTCGACGAAGGCACGACTACGAATCGAGAATTATTTTCAAGGGTCGCCCCCACTTTACGCATCGTTTACTGTTCTTCAATTATGTGATTTTCCTTAAGTGGTCAGTCCCTTTTTTTCGAAAGCATTTGACACGGTGCGACCCGAATTATTTGAGGCCTAAAATGAAAGAATAAACGTTGAATAGCTATTCAAACGTATAAAAAACTTTAATATTTTTCACCTTTGAATAAGTGTAACTTTAATTATTTAAGCTGCTTTGACCTTTTATTAAATTTAATAATTTTGAAAATTATGTAATATGAGGTATGTTATGTAATTATGTATATGAATAATAATGAGGTATTGGTAGGTAATACATAAATTGAACGGTAGGTACTTATAAGCACTCAATTGTTGGTATCCAGTTTATATTTAACATTAAGAAAAAATACTGAGTGATTAGATAACATAATAATATAGATAGACAATATAAATGGGATAACTAAAATATTTGTAACGAATATTATTGTTTTATTATTGTTAAATCTATTTATTAGTGACGTCTACCACTATTATCTACGTGAAAAAGATGTTAACTACCGTGACATAATAATAATTGTATAATATCACTTCTGTAAACTTATGTGTTTTTTTACATTACATCTTGTGAATTGCATGCAACATAATATAGTTGATTACTAAACAAAAACTTACTGTCTGTAAGATGTGTCTTTAGAGTCGAAAAAAAAAGAAGAATAAAAAGTGATGACAATGGTTACTTACACAAACGTCATATTAAGTTATGTTATGAATATTTAACACCGAATCCATAGTAATGTGATATCAAAAATGATACATTATATTTTATATATTATACATTTATATTTTCAAGCAAACTAGGTCTCAACAATTGATTCACCCACTTGCAAGTACTCAAACGAATCGTATCTCCAGCGCACTCAATTGAGAGCAATGAATTCGACCTCCGCGTGTCAGTGGGGATGCGCAGATGCTGTACGGTTATGACTATTTAAGGTGACGAAGAAATATATAGAATTTCTATTAATTCCGTTTTTCTGGGGCGCGAGTCTGCTTTACATAGATAATATACTATAATATTATTTAAGTAATCCTTAGTAGATTTAATGGTACCATTATGGTTGTCATTATAACAATATTGAATTAGTAATTTACAAAAACTATAAAAACACATTATTTTGACATAGTGTTGTTCAAGAACTACTAGTAGTACCTACCTACTACTGATCTTACTGGTTGATCTGCTTTTGTAGCTATAGTTAAATTAACAGACTTATCGTCGACGTTATAAACATATTATATAGATAAATAGAGTAAGCAGTGTACATATCATAAAATTTCACCATGAACTTGATTCAGTACGATTACGGACTCTAGGGAAAATAGCAATGGTTTATAATAGCAATGTAAAACCAAATATTTTTCTTAAGCCATTTCTCAAATTCTCAAATCTTGAATTCATGAGAATTTTTTTGTTCAATTTTTTTTTAAATATTAGTAAAGATAATAAATCCTATAAGCTGATAGTTGTGTTTCGTTGAGTACAAATTCGTTTTAACAAATCT
Organism: Euphydryas editha; assembly: GCA_036937285.1. Taxonomy (NCBI): domain Eukaryota; kingdom Metazoa; phylum Arthropoda; class Insecta; order Lepidoptera; family Nymphalidae; genus Euphydryas; species Euphydryas editha. The sequence goes on from JAUPFZ010000007.1 coordinate 8,378,750, forward strand.
AAATTTTGATGGAAAATATTTTAGTCCCGATGCAGAATGTAAGTTAATTAAAATCCGAAACATAATAATTATAAGGATAAACAATAATTAAGTAAGGCCTTTATAGTTTGTTTCAGAAGATTTATTGTAGTTGTTTTCATAAAAGTAATTAAAAAGCTTATTCTATTATTAAAGAAAGTGAATACGACACATCGTTTTAAGGTAAAAGTAACTTTGTGTTGCTGTAATTTCTAAATTAAATTGCATAATTGATGTCAGGAGGGGCTTGATTCCTTAAATAAACAATGTCAGGGCTAATCCGGGCTAGTTAGGAAAGTTTGATTACGGGTTGTTCTGTCGGTCCGTGGTCTATGCCCGTCGACCACAATGACTGCTCGTGACGTTTCGATTTATTCTTACGATACTAAAACATTAATTACCTGAAAATATAAAATTCTTCCGTTAGAATTCAATAAGTCTTGGGTTAATAGTTATCTATCATTTAAAACACCTTAGAATATTTTTTTTAATATTATTTATAAATATCTGGTATTATATTATAAATAAGGAATATTTATTGGAAATAGATAAAACCTGAAACTGCTCAACCGATTTTAATTATTTCTAAATTAAAAAATTGTATTATTCGAAAGAAATATAGGCTAAAAACAACACGCTACGATTTCGATACTTTAGGTATTATATAAAAAAATTGAATTTATTATAAAAGCATTTATTTATTCTATTCATTAGAATAAATGTAATATTAAAGTCAGCAGTGTTATGAAATACACAGCTGATTTTTGTAACAACATCATAAGTAAATAAATGGCTCATATTCTACAGTCCCATTAGGATACTTCATGCCATGGGTCAGGAAACACTGCACGAACAAAAGAACGCAGATTACAAAAAATTCTCTTTTGAAATGGGCATTGAATTCGAATTGATGACTATTTGTTAGAAAGATCGTAATTGGTAAAAATATTACACATTTTGTATATGTCAACAATAATAAGTGCTGCGACGTATAAGATGAATTATCCGCATACCCACAGTGGAGAAACGTGGCGGATAACTAAAACCTTACCTTTCTTGTATACAGAAGAAGAAGTCTCTGCCCAACTGTAGGACCTTTATAAGCTGCTTCAAGTCAATTCAGTTCATATACTATATTAAAATAAAATAGGAATAATAAAAATGTCATACAAATTATTTAGAGGCATCTTAAATAACATCCAAACAGAAAATTGTTTGCAGAACCCATTCTTGGCCGCTGCCGTAAATCGCTTTAATCAATTTTGTATGAGGCTATCTTCATGATTGCGTCGAGACCGTTCTCTCGTAAATCAATTTTTAACAAAAATTAATATTTATTGAGTAAAAAATTTAGTGCCGAAGTCGGAATCTAGTCGCTAGTTTAAATCTTTAATAATACTGCCTGTATTACGAGTGACTTTACTAAAAAATATATACTTAATCATTTGCTTATTAGGTATGCCTTACAATATTAATTAGTCATTATAATATTTTAAAAGCTTTACTTAATGTTTTGAAATACTTTGTATTTCAACTTTAGGTTTTTTTTAGTTATATTATTCAATTGTGATATACCTACATTGACGTGAAAAATTGCAAAATTTAAAAATATTACGCCATGTGAGGTCAACATGTGAAATTATGCTTTTCTGTTATTATATTTTATATCAAATTCTTAAGCGATATTTTCTTCTTGGTATAATTTTCTTCTTTTTCGTGGTTTCAAATTAGTTTTAGTAATAAAATTATAATAGACGTACCAAGCGGCTTCAATAAATCGCTGTGGGATGTTTAATTGACTTAACCATGTCCGAAATATGTATATATATACATATATACATATATATATATATATACATATATACATATATATATATATATATATATATATATATATATACAGAGTGGGGATGATAATACAACGATAAATTGGACATTGTATATGTAATGACATTCCAAGCCCACATACAAAAAATCAATAAAATACATCCAGTAGTTTAGTCACAAAATAAGATTTTTCATTTTTAAATATTTCTACGTGATGTATTAGGGTTAACGACCCTTCGAACGCGATCAGTACAAACATACCTAATATTGCGCGTAGGTAATTAAGAACGTGCAAAATTGTTACCTATTTTAGTAGGTCACAATAGTTTTAATATTCAGTTTGATTCTAATAATTTTCTTTTTATTATTTTTGTTTTTTAATAATTTATTGTTTTTTTTTTAAATGCTTAAATTTAAATTCTGAAAATGTAAATTCTGAATCTAACATAGTTTTTTCAAGTAGGTCTCGGGTCTCGTATCTCACGGGAAACACATGGCAAATCAAATTTACAATTTTTAATACGTTTAAGTATTTCGTTGCTAACATTGACATATTTATTTCAAGATCGTAATATTCGCGAAACTTTTGCTCGAGCAATTCAACAAATGCGATAAAAAAATAACAATAACAACCATTACATATTAATAATAAAATACCACGTTATTACATTAAAATATTCAACCTTGAAACTGGTAAAAACAACGTGGCACGTGCGTTGGACTGACCTTGATATTGTGAAGGACAACTAGCTGTGCTAGCGTAAACCGGTTTTAGGGTGTTTGTCCATTGATGCGGAGCGAAGCGAGCGAGTATTGCGGAGCCGCCGCTAGCCCGAACCGCTGCCACACACCACTTCCGAAAATGTATTAATTTTTAAACTAGCTCGCAAGCTCTTGTCCACTGGAACGGAGCGAAGATTTAATGCAATTATTTTAATTAATTTTTCTTCGTTTCTTATCTCCGCCGCCTCGCTTCGCTTCAGTAGACAGGCACCCTAAGCCGGTTCTTCCCCGTCTTGCCGCGTACACGTAACGCGACAGCAAGCAGCGGCGGTTGTTTGAAGTTAGTTAATAGTTTGTCTCTGTTCCGTTTATTTAGTTACTCATGTTTCTTGATGACATACGCGTTGATTTGACAATTTTATTCATATGCGCAAGAGTTTTGTTCGTTTTAATTATATCGTATTAGTTATGTTTTAGTATCATATTTAATTTATTATTTTGTAAGTCTAAATTGTTTTTTTGATCTGTGTGAATTATATCACTTAATTTTATTGAATTATCTCGAAATACTCTTTGGAGTGAATTGTGCGATATTTGACGCTTTATTTTTATAGTGAAAAGGACACTAACGTAGAATAAATACCTAGTTTAATAGTTATTATGTGAATTGTGCAAAATTAGACGCTTAAGTGTTAATAGTAACAAGTTTTTATTTTATTTACAATGCCACGTTATAATTACACAGCCTCGGAGTACGCTGACATGATTTTTGTTTACGGAGAATGCTAATTTGTGTATAGCCAGATGTGGTATCAGCTAGACGGAGCACCTGCTCATTCAGTTGTGTCTGCCAGGGAACGTTTATCGGAAATGTTCGGACAGCAGTGGATTGGCCGTCATGGACCATCAAGGTGGCCAGCGAGATCACCAGATCTCACGCCGCTGGATTTCTTTTTGTGGAGTTTTATAAAAAACGACGCGTACTCAACAGATGTAAATACAGTTGATGAATTAAAAATTAGAATTATTAGAGCTATTAATAAATTAAAAAATATGGCCGCTAATGGCGACATCATATCAAAATTAATAAACAACATTATAAGAAGATATAATATGTGCATCAGTGTTCATGGGGGACATATCGAGAATATAAAAATTTAAGTAAGCTACTATCACCAACCACACAACCCAACGAGTAGTTCGTTGTGTCACCGCGCGTCATAACAGGTCAGTGAACCTATAGTTTACACATGGTGGAATAAAATTTTACTATATTTGTCTTATTTAGTTTGTTTGAAAAAATTTTTTTTTAGATTTTGATGTTAGGACTTTTTTGATGGTTTTAAACTACTCCTATAAACTAGTATTACCGGTGTTATCAATTATCGTTGTATTGTCATCCCCACTCTGTATATATATATATATATATATATATATATGTATATATACATACATATTATATATGTATATATACATATATATATATATATATATATAATATTCTTTCTAACGCTAAAATTATAAATCCAATCCTATAGAATATCAGTACCTATATAATATGTAAATATGGAATCTTATTTGTATTAAAACATAACAGCTAAAAGCACTTACAAAATTAAAACGTATTAGAAAGAACGTTTCGAACTCGTAGACCAATAAGTGTTTACCGGAGAACGATTCCTTAAACTATTGTTGCTCGGCCGACCACTCTACTCATCACGCGCGCTGAATTATAAGTGGCGTAGCTACTGGGAATTCTCTTACGAATTTTATTGAAACATCTGTACATTCAAGTACGTTATATGAGAGTGTATCTTGACAGTTATCACTTTGTATAAATTTTGTAGGCTAAATATATATATAATACAAAATATTTATATTGTACCTAATATGCACAGTAGGTGTGTATAGTATTCACAAATGTATCAAATTATATATTAAAATTTACTTTGTAATATCATTATTTTTTTTTTTTTTAATATTAGGACACATTTCACACACGGCTGGTTAGCCCCATGGTAAACTATATATAGTTTGTGTTATGGGTGCTAACACAACTGATATACTACATATACATACATAAATACTTTATATCGATACATATTGAACACTCAGACCGACAGCCAACAAATTTGCTCATCACAAAGGTGTTGGCCGTGCCGGGAATCGAACCCGGGACCCTCTGGTTGGCAGTCCGGCATGGTGACCATTACACCAACGGGGTCGTCAAATTGAATTGTCGTCAAGTTGAATATAGTATCGTTATTTAATATATAAAGTAATACGAAAAATAGTTGTAAATATTCATGTAGTTCATCTGTGCTACTTTAAATAATTGAAAACATAGTTTATTTAACGAGATACTGCCAATTAACGACATTACACGAAAAATGTTTTTGTATAAACTCGTTAAAAATACATCGTCGAAATTAAAATCACTTTCAATTAGCAACTTTAATTTAAAATTAAATAAATTGTTAGTGCGTCGCTCGGACGACTACTTTGATTTCGCTTAACGATAATTAAAAAAATGTAAATATAACTGCCATTCATTAAGATACCTTTATCTTAAGCAGCAATTAAAGTTATTTATCATCTCCATACTGTGCACTTGTCGTCATGCACGGGTTCACCTGCATTTTAGATAACCACCCCGCTACCATGTGTGTAGGTCGTATACCATGTACGTCATGTTCGATAGCGCGTGCTTTTGAACTTTTCTTAAAAACAAGATTTTTGAGAACGGATTTAAATCAGGCACTCAATCAAACAACATGAAATAAAGTCTAAAGTTTAAACGCCACTATTAGTATGTATCATGTGTACCTACTTCATAATATAACTACTTCCTAAATACATACGTACCTACAAAATACGTTTATATTTATAAAACATCCTCGTATCCTCAATTCAGTCGCGGTCTCTTTGGTATCCGACATTTGACTGTATCTAATATTTAATATGGCTGTAAAGACTCCCGGTGCATTACTTAGAAATGTTACTGAAATTGAACTTACCAATTCGAAGCATACTTTGAAGTAGCGTCTAGTAAAAAGTTGCATTTGTATTTTATGGAACATACGTGATTCGATTTACTTACGCCGAGCTGAACAGTTCTCCTTTTCTGTATATACATATATAGTTTTCATATTTTATATTGTGTAGGCTAGCTTTAATTGTATGGATTCTATATCGAATCTTGAATCTTAGTTACCATTATGAGCTTCTGTGAGATGCATACTAAGTTTATGCTACAATATCATCAAACTCAAAATGTTTTTACAAGTGAATTGCAATGATTTTAAATATAGGAGGAGAGTTGGAACCTCATCCACCACGCTGCTTCTCTACGGGTTGGCGGATAATTATTTATCTCCCAAGACTAACGATACTACATAACTTTCATGCTTTTTAAACCAATCGGGATCGACGGCTTTTTAAGATATATTCCAGCGATCCACAAGAACAAACAGTCAGAATAGATTTAAAAATTTGTATTAATACTAATATAGTTATGCCTCGAATAGAAATCGAACCCACGTTAATGGAATATTTGCATGACTACCTACACTATAACGTTTACAGATTATTATATTTTTTATATTACACAATATTATTTCCCGTAAATTTGTTTCATTATAATAATTTATTGAAGTTTTACTACTCTATGAGACCTAACATAGTTTTTTAATAGATTTGTACATGTTTTACTAGCTGTGCCCCGCGATTTCATTTGTCTTAATTTGAGGAAAAAACATACTTAAATATTTTTAAACCTAATAATAATAACTCTAAGAGTGCCTGCCTGCTCCTGTTCCAGAGATTAGTGCGTTCAAACAATTATCATTCATCATTTTTTTTATTCATTATTTATAAACACTAGATTAGTTATATTGTGTATTATTCATTATTTATAATCGCAGAACAAATTAAAATAGATGTTTTGATTAAGATCGAGTTTGAAAGAAGAAAATAAATTAACTCAATAAAGAATGTAGTGGAACAACATTCGATTTCGATGTTTTTTTGCTGGAAAACATCGTGCTGCCCAGATATTTATGACCTCTTAAGTTGTGGATGAGAGAATATGTCGCCTTACAATGAAATATTGGCTCATAATTCTTATTTGGACATTCTCGATATCGGATTCCAGGATTAATAGTAAATTGCATTATTCGTACAGTATTTTTAAACATGTGCAGCTCATGTTCACATTTGATTTAGTTTATTTATATTATTATATTTTTCTTCATTGATTTTCATCCAAAATAACTGTATAATGTCAGAATATCTTAAATAGAGCATCCTAAAATTTTGTGTTAAACTTAAACTAAACAAATTTATTACGTCGTCGCTACATTTTTAATAAATTATATAATTAATTTCAAAACATCTTTGATGTATGTATGAAGCGTGTGTGATTTATTGCAGTGCAGTCGCATCACAGATCCGCGTAAATCTTCACATGTTACGATTCAAATATTTCAATTTTTCGTTTTTGTTACGAATTCTATAAAGACTTGGTTATATTGGTCAAGTAAATTAAATTATTTATATTACGATTTATTTAATTAATACATAATTTAATGAAAAAGTTATGACGAAAAAAAAAGGTCAACATTTTTGATTAGAGCTATGTTTAATACTCCTGTCCTATGTCATATCATTCATCATCATTATATATCTTATAATCTTTCTCAATAAAAATGTTTTCTTCAATAAGTGCCATTCATCTCGAGATTAGCACTTTTTGACTAAACTACCTTTGTCATTTCACTGTATTTTTTTTTGTCTATAAAAATAAAACATATCTACAATAGCAACGGTTAGCGCAGTGATCATAGCACCAATTACTGCGCTTTCGAAACTAAGAAGTTTCGAGCCTCTCTCCTAAAAAAATTTGTATGCCTTTTTGCTTGTATTATGTGTGTTTCCTAACACTACACAAATTATTCATCGTATAGCGAGCGTTTATTTACTTATTAATACACTTGAATGTTGATGAAACAAGAATTAGTTAAAGGCCTTCTAGATTCCCTCTTACGGGATAACACATATGAATTGAATTTTTTAAATTAAAGATGAGCTTTCTATGATGTTGTTATACAGATACTCTTGTAAATTTGACTAGTAAAATCTAAATGGAACTGACTCCCTACTCACATGTCTCACGTAATGGTAATAAATAACTTTTAATTTGCAAATATTAATAAACATTAAATTTTATGTGTGGATTTCTTTTAATCATTTTAAATCTCCGTTTTGTATATATCACAAACATACTCGATTACATGTTATTTAAATAAAACCAGAGTCCCTCATTTTAAACTGTAATAATAAATTAGTTTAATACTTTGAACGTCCGCTGCCCGTATCTGTTGGCCAACTGACAAGACACCTTCGAATACATTAACGACTAAACTCATATAAATTGAGGCAATTTAAAGTAGACAGATGATAATAAAATGAGACGAGTGGTAAGACAACAATGATTGTCAGGCGTCGACCCTTGTCGAAAACCTTGAGCAAGGTTTTACAGCTTATAAAACAATAATAATTTCTAAAAATTGTACCTAAACTTGACGAATCTTGCCAAATGTTTTTTTTTTGCGGTAATGAAACTGCTGCTGCATAGCGTGGATATTATAACTGGTACAGAAAATTAGCGTTAGGGTAGCCTCTTCTACATGGCGAGTAGCTTTCATTTTGCGACGTCGCACTGCTGTACAAATGTTTGCCTTTCTTCGTTAATTTTAAATTTTATATAGTTTTCCAACCTTACTTCTACTACTACCGTACTAAAATTAGATATAAAGACAAATAGTTCATTTAATGTTTGAGAGAGCTAATCTTCGAAACAAGAAAAGTAACCTTTCTAAACGTTTACTTAATAATTTAAAATATATATGGCTGTATAACATCATCCCACGACATAGACGTACAGCGTTAACCACTGACTTCAACCAATCCGGCAAACTGTAGACAAAAACATGACACGGGTGTGGCGGCAGTGAGTTGGGGGCTGTGGGTAATGTTTGCTGTAATTTATCGCGGTTAAAAAACAAAGCACTGCTAATAGAAAACGTTTTTGATTTCTCCAATATACTATCGCTTTTTTTGTGCTATGTTGTATCCAATAATTTTAAAATTATTCGATGTGATGTACAAACATTATTAATTTCAATAATAAAATATGTTTTACATTTTAATGGTTTACATTTTAAAATATTTTCCTAAAAAAAAAAAGTCTCAAAAACAAACAAACTTCTTGATTCATAATTTTATCCCAACTCCAACTTGGAGTATTCTTACAATATTAGGCGAACTCTTTAAAAATGAGGAAAGTAGGGAGATAAGAAATTATTTTTTCTTAAATTCAACGCAATAAACCTTAATAAGCTTGTGCTTGCAATTTCATTTTTCCTCAAGATGTAAACAAAGTGGACTTAAAATGATGACTGCTTTGACAAATATATTTATAGAGTATTTTAAATTGTGTTTACTATCCAAATATAAACGTTAACTTACGTAAAGTTTTATTTTACGTGTATAGTACACAGTGTATCTATTATTAAGATGCAAACCATTACGTAGACCTTTTTATTTCAACACCAATAACACTCAGACATTTGTCCATTCCATTAATAAAATAGATGAAGATCGGCTTAACAAGACCATATTACTTGGGTGCGTTCGTTATAGCCAATATAAGGCAATTGTCGCATCCTGTAGCAATAAACATACGTACTTGATACCTATTGTGTCCCCCCAAGGGAGTCAGAAGTATGATGGGCATCAATAATTTACGGGCATTTATTGGGGAACAGTAATGTATAATACACACTTCTACTTTAATTAAATTAATAATAATATATTAATAATTGTATGTATTATTTTGAGGATGAATGATGGTGAAAACTCCTGTTTAGTCATTACCTTCGTGCCTATTCTGCTGTTGAAACTAAGCTATCAGAGCTATACACATAGCTGAGATATAATTTGAGAAGTAGGACCCTTTTATAATGACTATAACTCCCGAGGAAGGCACTTTGGATATTAAACTTTTTTTACAGTTGATAAAACTTTGTAAATCCGTTGTTACAAATATTGACTATAGAGACATTTGAAAAGGCCAAAATTACCCATCGGTATGTATAACGAGAAATTTGGACTATAGTTCAGACTCTTTGATCATTAATATGAAAAATTGCTCAACTAGCAACTACCCTAGTGCGAAATTTGGAGTGTCTAATAACAATTACGGTATCAAAGGTACCTCGCGTGACACAGAGAAACGGAGTCTTGCAGAGTTTTCAGTCTACACCAGTAGATTAGTCTTAAAGGTCTCAATTTTATTTTTCACAATTATGAACTAAATTAAACTTGTGGCTTTATAACTGAATATCGATCTCCATACGTTAATTAGTCTCAATCAGGGCACGTGAGTTGTTACTGTCTATAAATAATTTATGTAACATTAAATTGCTTAGGGACGCTAATTGTGCTTAATAATTAATTAGTTAATGACTAAAATGTTTGTTGTTGTTGATGGTTCTATTTGAAAATAAATAATTTGAATTATAAATGTGTTTTATTAGGTTTTGGATTGAAAGTGTCGGTTTTAAGGCTGGGTATGGTATGAAGTGCTTGAATTATTGTTGTTGAGGATTGCTTGTTGGCCAATCTGCCTCCTGAAAGTACATTTACTCGTATTAAAACTTTGAATGACGAAAAGCTATATAAGATGTTTGCTAATAAACTTCCATTTCGTCCTTTCTAATTTTTAAAACACAAACATTTTAGCTCCTTTTAGTAGTATTTTATATAGAATATAAAATACTTGAAGCGTAAAATGTCATTACACTAATAAGCTTGAAGCATTTAATTTTTTTTTTCATGTTACTTTATAGAGATAATGGTTTAATTTTAATATTTGAATTTGAATTATACACAAAAATAGCTGATACATCTTTGATATTATTGAAAATTAAAAATACTGATACTGCATACACACCGATACAGAAAATAAATTTTCCTCTCGAATTGCCAATTGAATAAACTGCAAACAGACTATTAATTGGCCAAGGTTGAAATCTGAAAATACTGCGGTCACTGATTGGCTACAAAATAAACTTTGGTAATGAGATAACGTAAGTTTTCGTAATATACATATTTCATATGTGGAAACTTGTAATTGGCTGTAGGTACTCATATATTTTGTTCCTTCGGCTCTAGTGTGTCGTTGAAATAAATATAACGAAAGTCATTGAGAAGAACAAAATAGTTAAATAGCATTTAAGACGAGCAATAACTATTTTTATTTCAACCATATCAATGTTGGTAAAAAGGTTTTTTTTGGGATAATAAAAAAAAAAAAAACTGAAGTCACCCAACAATTATCTAATTATTTACGTGTCGTCTGGATACCCTAGCAGCTAGCTGCGCTGTCGACTCAAAACAGGTATGTAGGTGGTACATTTAGTAATCGCGCGATAGTTTACCTACATCCAAACGCCGCCAACAAAAATACCAAGATATTTCACTCGTTCAAGCAACAAATTTGTTGACAAGGTAAATGATGTGAACTTTGGACAAAACTTAATATGAACTGTTTACTTATCTTGGTATTTCCGGCTATTTAAAAATGGAATCGTACTTATTTACAAGTACAGTTTAGCAAGCGACACAGTACAACACCACGCCGCACACGCCGCCGGCATGACTGGAAATGTGTCCACACTTCATTTAATTCAATTAAAATTTATGGAAATTGGGTCAAAAGTTAAGTACCTATTTTTTTACATAATTCGAATGAGAATCATGTACCGAGTATTCTCCTTAAATATTGATCCTAATTCACCAGTCATCCTGTTTATATATATGTATATACATATATATATATATATATATATATATATATATATATATATCCCTACTTTTAAATATATAAATGCGAATGTAACTCTGTCTGTCTGTCTGTCTGTTACGCTTTCACGCCTAAACCACTGAACCGATTTTGATGAATTTTGGTGTGAAGATAGACCTGAACTTGGGAAAGGTCATAGGATACTTTTTATCGCGAAAATAAGGGGGTTGAAATAGGGAACGAAAGTTTGTATGGAAGTTCCTTATTGTCAAACATAAAATCATGTAAGATTGTTCAATTGTTTAAGACTAAGACAAAAAACGCGTGCACGGGGAAAGGAGGGGGGGGGGGTCGTATCGGGCGGTAGGCGGGGCGCGGAACGGCGGCAGCGGCGGCGCGCTTACTATGTCGCGCGACATAACCGAATTCCACCCGGGCGAAGCTGCGGGCGGAAAGCTAGTAGGTATATAATAAAATTGTATGTGGTCCAATTCAGTACATTGAAAATATTTTAAAAAATGTAACATAATAGATACTGAAGCCTAAATTATATTTTTAATTTTGTCTGTCTATATCTTAGCCGTAGGTACATCACGCTATAACAACTTAATTAATTTAAATGAAACTGGGCCTGATTTAGAAACGATTCCGAAATTCGGCACAGTCCCTTGGGAGATGGGATATAATTCAGTAACGCATAGTCCGATTTCATTTATTAATTTTTTATTACAAAGAAAATATGTTAAAAATTGTTCATAAACATTTCAAGATCTTTGGTTTGACAATTCAGAAATAGGTAACAGACATCATAACTATTAGTATTAGCTCCAAATACCTTGAAACTCGGAATGTACAGAAAACTTTGAACACACGGCTCCGTCCGTACAATATTTTATATTTTTGTTTTATGATTTATTTTATAACGTTAAAAATTGTCAACAGTATTTCATTATCAACATACACTTCCCACAGCTGGCGGGTCATAAAACGCGAATGACCCGCCATAGACAGAAATCCACCGCAAATGTTTGACAAAGTACTATTAAGCATGATGTTATCGCGTCGTTTTGTAGATATTCAACTTCTTTGATGTTTTTCTTTATGATATTAGATATAATAATTTTTGTAATAGCAGTTTATAAAGGTTTAAAACGTATTTATAATACTGTATAGCGTTACACTATGTATAATATTAGCATACATAATTATTTAATATTCATATATGTTATATAAGTACATAAGACTTAACGGAATAGTGCTAAATTCTTGCCACCATTCGATGTGTACGTAATTTATACCATGACTATATATCCATATATGATATAAGCACTAAATTAATATAAATAAAATATAACAATTTATAATCGTGTAACAAGATTATTGAAACGATGTAAACAAATTTGGTTATCTGTTTAAGAGCATTTGAAACAAACGAGCAAAAGTTACAGATAACATTCAACTGTAAAATACATGCAATATATTACAAGCACTATTTTCTGCCGTATAACTTAGTTCCAGAATTCTCTAAAAGGAAATTTATACTTGTTATACAAACGAGTAGAATGTTCATGTAGGAATATTTGTAAGATTTGTAGAAAATACAGGTATTAAGTATTTCTTTAAAATTTTGTCCATTAATTTACTATCCGTTAACTCTATTACGTGTGAAGCGTAATAAAGCCTCGCCCGGCGCGTCCCGGCTGTCAACTTATCAGGGGAGAAATTAATTACAGCCGCTATCAATCATGAGCCGACGACAAACTGTTCCAATGTATTCATTGCGAAAGTTGGAGTTATTTCATAACAATTATCACTAATATAGTCAGAAGAATTGGTTGTTTACGGCACTGACGCCGAGTTGCACGAAACAAATTTTAAATTTAAGTGTTTATTAAGCTAATTTAATCACAAGAATCGTGATTATCTGTTGCACGAAACCTAAATCTGATTAAGTTAACAAAAAAATTTAGTTTAATTAAAGACCTATCTAACGGATGATTAATTCCAACAGCTTTAAATTAATCATGAGATCAACTAATTTTAAGATTAATTGCAACTTAACTAACGGAAAGTTAGCGACGGTTTCGTGCAACTCGCCGTGAGCCACTCAAGACATATTAATATTAATCTATTTTGTGTTTGATTCGCCGCTACAAAAATATGTTTTACTAGAGACCCGGGTTCGCACGAGTGCCGTTGATGTTCGTTTTGTTGAATTAATGAAGAGTGGTTTGTTATTTGTGTGCAGTTAACTAAAGAAGTTGTTCTTAAGCCTTAAAACAAATTAAAACCTTAGAATTGTTTAGTAGTGTGCTTAAAAAAATTAAGTATGCTTATTTAATAATATATGCTTATCACGAATGCTGTGCACAGCCTGTCAGCCGACCAATTTATGACAGTCTCTGATCATAAATACCTACTTTCATACATAAAATAACAAGTATGCTTAATTAAAAAAATCAAAAAACCCGACTGCGTAAAATACTCTTATTATCAACTAAAAAGAATAAAACACTTTACTAGCTTTCATTTGATACCCATATTGCTACAGTAAGAAAAAAAAATTCAACTCCCTCCCCCTCATTCTCCCATTTGCGTGCGCCATTTTGAAAATTTATATAGCCTATGTCACTACTACAATTTATACAAATCCAACGACACCTCATATGTCAAAAACCGTCCAGCCGTTTGGGCTGTAGGGCGTGCCAAAGAAATGGACATACATACATACATACATACATACATACATACATACATACATACATACATACATACGTACATACGTACATACGTACATACGTACATACGTACATACGTACATACGTACATACGTACATACGTACATACGTACATACGTACATACGTACATACGTACATACGTACATACGTACATACGTACATACGTACATACGTACATACGTACATACGTACATACGTACATACGTACATACGTACATACGTACATACGTACATACGTACATACGTACATACGTACATACGTACATACGTACATACGTACATACGTACATACGTACATACGTACATACGTACATACGTACATACGTACATACGTACATACGTACATACGTACATACGTACATACGTACATACGTACATACGTACATACGTACATACGTACATACGTACATACGTACATACGTACATACGTACATACGTACATACGTACATACGTACATACGTACATACGTACATACGTACATACGTACATACGTACATACGTACATACGTACATACGTACATACGTACATACGTACATACGTACATACGTACATACGTACATACGTACATACGTACATACGTACATACGTACATACGTACATACGTACATACGTACATACGTACATACGTACATACGTACATACGTACATACGTACATACGTACATACGTACATACGTACATACGTACATACGTACATACGTACATACGTACATACGTACATACGTACATACGTACATACGTACATACGTACATACGTACATACGTACATACGTACATACGTACATACGTACATACGTACATACGTACATACGTACATACGTACATACGTACATACGTACATACGTACATACGTACATACGTACATACGTACATACGTACATACGTACATACGTACATACGTACATACGTACATACGTACATACGTACATACGTACATACGTACATACGTACATACGTACATACGTACATACGTACATACGTACATACGTACATACGTACATACGTACATACGTACATACGTACATACGTACATACGTACATACGTACATACGTACATACGTACATACGTACATACGTACATACGTACATACGTACATACGTACATACGTACATACGTACATACGTACATACGTACATACGTACATACGTACATACGTACATACGTACATACGTACATACGTACATACGTACATACGTACATACGTACATACGTACATACGTACATACGTACATACGTACATACGTACATACGTACATACGTACATACGTACATACGTACATACGTACATACGTACATACGTACATACGTACATACGTACATACGTACATACGTACATACGTACATACGTACATACGTACATACGTACATACGTACATACGTACATACGTACATACGTACATACGTACATACGTACATACGTACATACGTACATACGTACATACGTACATACGTACATACGTACATACGTACATACGTACATACGTACATACGTACATACGTACATACGTACATACGTACATACGTACATACGTACATACGTACATACGTACATACGTACATACGTACATACGTACATACGTACATACGTACATACGTACATACGTACATACGTACATACGTACATACGTACATACGTACATACGTACATACGTACATACGTACATACGTACATACGTACATACGTACATACGTACATACGTACATACGTACATACGTACATACGTACATACGTACATACGTACATACATACGTACATACGTACATACGTACATACGTACATACGTACATACGTACATACATACGTACATACATACGTACATACATACGTACATACGTACATACATACATACATACATACATACATACATACATACATACATACATACATACATACATACATACATACATACATACATACATACATACATACATACATACATACATACATACATACATACATACATACATACATACATACATACATACATACATACATACATACATACATACATACATACATACATACATACATACATACATACATACATACATACATACATACATACATACATACATACATACATACATACATACATACATACATACATACATACATACATACATACATACATACATACATACATACATACATACATACATACATACATACATACATACATACATACATACATACATACATACATACATACATACATACATACATACATACATACATACATACATACATACATACATACATACATACATACATACATACATACATACATACATACATACATACATACATACATACATACATACATACATACATACATACATACATACATACATACATACATACATACATACATACATACATACATACATACATACATACATACATACATACATACATACATACATACATACATACATACATACATACATACATACATACATACATACATACATACATACATACATACATACATACATACATACATACATACATACATACATACATACATACATACATACATACATACATACATACATACATACATACATACATACATACATACATACATACATACATACATACATACATACATACATACATACATACATACATACATACATACATACATACATACATACATACATACATACATACATACATACATACATACATACATACATACATACATACATACATACATACATACATACATACATACATACATACATACATACATACATACATACATACATACATACATACATACATACATACATACATACATACATACATACATACATACATACATACATACATACATACATACATACATACATACATACATACATACATACATACATACATACATACATACATACATACATACATACATACATACATACATACATACATACATACATACATACATACATACATACATACATACATACATACATACATACATACATACATACATACATACATACATACATACATACATACATACATACATACATACATACATACATACATACATACATACATACATACATACATACATACATACATACATACATACATACATACATACATACATACATACATACATACATACATACATACATACATACATACATACATACATACATACATACATACATACATACATACATACATACATACATACATACATACATACATACATACATACATACATACATACATACATACATACATACATACATACATACATACATACATACATACATACATACATACATACATACATACATACATACATACATACATACATACATACATACATACATACATACATACATACATACATACATACATACATACATACATACATACATACATACATACATACATACATACATACATACATACATACATACATACATACATACATACATACATACATACATACATACATACATACATACATACATACATACATACATACATACATACATACATACATACATACATACATACATACATACATACATACATACATACATACATACATACATACATACATACATACATACATACATACATACATACATACATACATACATACATACATACATACATACATACATACATACATACATACATACATACATACATACATACATACATACATACATACATACATACATACATACATACATACATACATACATACATACATACATACATACATACATACATACATACATACATACATACATACATACATACATACATACATACATACATACATACATACATACATACATACATACATACATACATACATACATACATACATACATACATACATACATACATACATACATACATACATACATACATACATACATACATACATACATACATACATACATACATACATACATACATACATACATACATACATACATACATACATACATACATACATACATACATACATACATACATACATACATACATACATACATACATACATACATACATACATACATACATACATACATACATACATACATACATACATACATACATACATACATACATACATACATACATACATACATACATACATACATACATACATACATACATACATACATACATACATACATACATACATACATACATACATACATACATACATACATACATACATACATACATACATACATACATACATACATACATACATACATACATACATACATACATACATACATACATACATACATACATACATACATACATACATACATACATACATACATACATACATACATACATACATACATACATACATACATACATACATACATACATACATACATACATACATACATACATACATACATACATACATACATACATACATACATACATACATACATACATACATACATACATACATACATACATACATACATACATACATACATACATACATACATACATACATACATACATACATACATACATACATACATACATACATACATACATACATACATACATACATACATACATACATACATACATACATACATACATACATACATACATACATACATACATACATACATACATACATACATACATACATACATACATACATACATACATACATACATACATACATACATACATACATACATACATACATACATACATACATACATACATACATACATACATACATACATACATACATACATACATACATACATACATACATACATACATACATACATACATACATACATACATACATACATACATACATACATACATACATACATACATACATACATACATACATACATACATACATACATACATACATACATACATACATACATACATACATACATACATACATACATACATACATACATACATACATACATACATACATACATACATACATACATACATACATACATACATACATACATACATACATACATACATACATACATACATACATACATACATACATACATACATACATACATACATACATACATACATACATACATACATACATACATACATACATACATACATACATACATACATACATACATACATACATACATACATACATACATACATACATACATACATACATACATACATACATACATACATACATACATACATACATACATACATACATACATACATACATACATACATACATACATACATACATACATACATACATACATACATACATACATACATACATACATACATACATACATACATACATACATACATACATACATACATACATACATACATACATACATACATACATACATACATACATACATACATACATACATACATACATACATACATACATACATACATACATACATACATACATACATACATACATACATACATACATACATACATACATACATACATACATACATACATACATACATACATACATACATACATACATACATACATACATACATACATACATACATACATACATACATACATACATACATACATACATACATACATACATACATACATACATACATACATACATACATACATACATACATACATACATACATACATACATACATACATACATACATACATACATACATACATACATACATACATACATACATACATACATACATACATACATACATACATACATACATACATACATACATACATACATACATACATACATACATACATACATACATACATACATACATACATACATACATACATACATACATACATACATACATACATACATACATACATACATACATACATACACTCGAAAAACATAACCCTCCTTCTGTCGCAGTCGGGTAACAAACTAAACGTCGTCTTGTGTTCTGTCATTAAAATATAATTTCAGTAGTGAGAACAATCACTATATCATTTAACTTCTAGAAAACTATTAACGCTTCAAATTTGAAACTATAAACTGATTTTGCGAAAAAGTACAACAATCACAAGATACAACTGCTAGAATATGCACTTTTTAAGTCGGATGTACATTCCAATTTAAATTATCAACTGAAACGGTTCAAACTTTATTGAGTTACAAAACGGCTGCAGATAAGAGAGGTTTCACTAGTTGGGTTACCTTGAATAAAATTGTTTTTATTTTTATATCCAGAGCGATATTTTTTATTCTGAGCAACAAATTAATTTTAATCAATAGGTTATTTGAAATACAAAAGCGCAAAAAAATTGAGATAAGTACGTAAACAAAAATTATTAAGAAACAAAAAAAAAAACTATAAAAAAGAAAAAAAGAAAAGGCCGATAAAGAGCTTATATTAGAAAATGAGAAATATAATAGATTCGGATTCAGTGATTTCGGCTTGATTCGAATAACCTTTATTATGTCTACCCTCACTCATTATTTTCTAAAATTAAATCCGTCTGAGGCATCTGATTAATAATGCTTATAATTCAAGACAGACATCAGCCAGTAAAATTCTGGATACAAATTAAACAGCTTAAAAGCCTCTGTTTGTAAAGCGTGACAGAATCAATGATCGTTATAATTAAATTCCTTGACGTTTATTTCTTCTATTCATTTCGGCTTAAATTTGCTTAATTAAATACCGATAAGATAAACTCATTCGGTGGTGTGAGTGATGCTTGGCACGTAACTGAATCGTTTCACGGTGTTAATTATAAAAACGGTCTATAAAAATATTAAACATCTATATTTTTTTTATTGAAATAATGTACTTTACTTGCCTTTCTAAATTTTACGGATCTCGTGATCGTACTAATAGACATATCTGTTTCTATTCAAACACTCGTAATAATAAGCACCTTCTAAGTCAAAGCGTTAATTGAATAGATACTCGAAATGAAGTGAATAATTCACATAGATTAATCAGCCGATATTTATCCCTGAAGCTCGGGCGATAGGGTAGAGATTCATTTGAATTCTTAAGTTTAACACTTATGATGAAAAACAGGTCGTCTGTCGAGGGACCGTAATACTGACAGTGACACCGAACTCATGAGATTTAATGTACATGTTCGAAAGATATTGAAAAATAGATTTGGTAGAGTTCGGCACGTAAGTGTAGATGTAACGGGAACTGAAATCGATCTGAATTGAGTGTAAATTTTGTAGATACCCAGCACATGTAGTTATACACATAAACTGCGATACAATACTTACAAATAGGATAAATATGGTTAAATCAAAGTCAAATATGAGAGTAAATTATGGTCAACTTTACGCAATAAGTATCAAAAATAAAGACACCGTATCATGCCGCTGGAATCTTTCAATGGAAGACAGTTAAGATTCTCTCCGAGTTTCGAGCGTCATCATGCATGCATAGGTACATATTCCGTCTGCAAAATGTGCCAGTTTCACGAGCGGTATAAATCTGACTTCACACCACTTCGAACATCGCGACTGTATTTTGAATAAAAATCAACGATCGTCTCCCAATAAAGGATTACGGACCTAATATCTAGGGCTGCATGACCTAAATTTAAAGCGTTGTCATTACAGTCTCAGCCTTTAACGATTCTCACGTCACGAACTTCTCTATGGCAGGAGTAAGTGATATCGACTCTTTGTATGCTTTTCTAAATTAAACTTTACGTAGCTGCGCATGGAGGACAAAAATAGAGCAGGTGTGAAAAAATTCTTTATAAGAAATTTGGCAAAAAGATTCAATGTCACGTTCTCACAATTTCATCCAACGATACTTGTTTATTATTTATGCAGAGCGCCTATCTCGAATACCAATAAGTTTCAAGTCTTTGAAGGTAAAAAGATTAAGATCTAATTTAAGCTTATTATAAATTTAGGTTAGAATAAAATATATTTTAAAATATAGAAGACAAAGTTTGAGTTTTAAGAGCTATTAAGGTATATTTAGTAGAATAACGTAATTTTTCATAATATTCATTGTATTTATACTAATTAATTCAATAAAATGATTGTTTTAATTAGTATAATACTAATTAATACAATAAAATGTATAAAACAATCTTGATATTTTCTACATTTTCTCGACTCTAAGAAAGAGGTCAGATGTTTCAAAGTTTTAAAAAGACAATGGGAACTGTCTTTGCATCTGACACCAAACAAGTTTGTTTTTATTTTATTTTTGAAGTTGCATTTTGAAGAATTTTTTTGCTACTCAAATTTACTAAAATATTTCTGTATAATAAATGTGTAATATTCTTCAAAAATACCTTAGATTAAAGATATTAAATATTGTAAATCAAACTGTAATTAAAATTAATTTTTTAAAGTAGATAGTAAAGAACAATCAACGTAATACTGAATTTAAGAAGTCGAGCAATCGACGATTAAAATGTTTATAAATTGCACGCCGGTATGCAAGTTGTTACGATAATATTGTAATTACATCTTTTGTTTGGCGTTCATTGCTTTTCTTATCATCACATCTATTGTTTCAAGTTAAACTTCGAATACTAGCGATAACTTTATCGAGTTTTAAATTATTTTTCAAAATTTTATGAAGAATAATACTGCAGTGTACTTTTACAGTAACCGTTTGTTTTAATATTCTCATACTTTAAGCGTTGTAATAGTGTTTCTGTTATCATCATAACATTCGTCGATATACGTATGTATGAGGACGCTAACAATACATAATTCAATTCCGTATTGCTCGAACGTCGGTAATATTCCCTAGTGACGTGAGACAATGGTTCGAATAACTGTAACCAGATGTCAGCCAGGCAATTTCCTCTTATGTTTTGAGGCTCGTTTTATGGTTTATTATGACTGCACACCATCCGTGACACGACACCGTTACTCGTCTTGCTAAATGACAAAGATTCTAAGGAATGCAGCTGTGGTATATGGTTATAAGGCACTTCACGTAAATAATTCCAAAGTCAATTATTCATATTTAAAAAAATATAAACTTATTTTATGTTTTAATATAAAAGTTTGTAAACATAATAAATAAAATGCCAAGGAGAAAAAATATTTGTTCAATAGAAACGATTAATTTGATTTATTGCATCATTATACCCGTGGACGTGTCTTTCACAATGTTATTCAATTAATGGTAATTTCTAAAGGCCATCCATTAAATAAATTAAGCACATTTGTAAGGTTTTAAACCCATCCGCGCAATATGCATTTATTTGCATAATAGGTCAATAAGCATTTTAGCTCATTCACCTATTTTCATGCATAGGTACTGTAACTACGCAAATGTTCCTAATGATTAACTTTTGTTTCAAATAATACCCAACCAGAATACAAAAGGCTTCAGCTTGTTCGGATAGATTGGTTTTTTGTCGAGTTTTGTACTAAACGTAAGTATGTAGTGACACAAGACTCATTGCAAATTTATTTGTCATAGTGCAATAGTGTTAATGATGTTTTAAAAAAGTATATAAAATAAATAAACATCATTCATATTTTTTGGTTTCTTAACTGCAATGATTATAATCTTCCTTTATTCATATAAAAATAACACACACAATGAATTACTTTATAACATAAGATTACATTGTCCGTAAAACAACCAGATAATAGAACTTGCGACTAAATAAATCAGTACATTTATGGAGTATCACTTGTTAATCGTAAGTTACTTAAGTAGTAGTTTTACCAGAATGTTATGACGATAAATATTACAAATTCGACAAGGTTTCGTGAATCAGAAACTCGCGAGCCAAATAGCAAATCCAAACAACGTAATACTTGCGTTTAACCCAAAAGCAAATATACACAAACTGTAATAGACGTGATCCTGTATTTAGCTTTAGAGTACTTTTGTAATAATATGCAATAAGCAAATTGAATACCTAAATAAAATTATTATATGACATAGTTTTCATAAGATTAAAAATACGAATACGTACATTTGAAAATATTGTTTTATTGTAATATAAAATATTTTTGATAAAGTTACGCTGTTCAAATTAATATTAACATTTCCTGAGTGCCTAGAAGAGTATCTTTATGATCGTTAGCTAACACTTATAACCTTTTAAAGGAAAAAAAGTAACATGTATAAAAATTTTCATTTAAGCACATTAAATGTACTAAATAAAGAAATTTAACGTCAAAACGTTGTTTTCTCAAACAATTTCGTTATCGGCCGTTCCGCAGCTCGATGACGATAACATCGGCGTTAACTCGCCTCAGCAAATCGTTTCCTTCACGTAGAAAGCCGTATTTACAAATTCCCAACTCTATGGCCCCTCGTACAAGACTTGTTTGCAGGCTGTGCCGTTTATGGATTCATTTGAAAATGTAACTTCCGCTGTAGTAATTTTCTAATATCTTACAAATGTAACTTTGTTTTTTTTTTTTCATGATGACATCATTTCGTTATTATTAACGTTATTCGCGATTAATTGACGTATTTAATTGGAATATTTCAACGAAAATTTACTCGCAATTTTATTTTTAGTATCGTTCAGAGTAGGTACCTACATGCTTATTTACATAGTTAGGTTTGTACAAAATTAATAATTACAAATTATGTACACAACACACCTACCTATAATGAATTATATATAACTTATTCTCTCTACAATTCAATCAGTCTTATTTTACTAACTTCAGTATAAGAAGTCACAAATAAATCTTCGGTCACGGTCACATTCACTGTGTCAGTTCTGCTAAGTATCGCTTTCACTGTTCATCCAGATTCAGACCTTTCCGCTTAAAATGCTATTTAAAACTATATTAGAAACGGAAGTTTTTTTTAACAGTTTCATACAACTTTTCATACACTATAACTTAAACAAAAGTACGAAGAATTAAACCGATACAAAACATAATTTGAAATTAAATTATTAACTGTTAATTTTGAATTATAACAATTACGATAATATTATAATTTAACTACTTATTTTATTTAAAAACTTCGTTTCCTGAAAAATTTGCATGTTTGAGGTAAAGTTTTATTGACAATGTTTCTTGTTATTATGATTTATTTTTATTTGAATGTTTAAATTAAAATAATGTCCAATTAATAATATACATATTTAATTTTATATAGTTTATTACAGAAATTTTACAATATTATACATATTTACAATTCAAAACTTAAAATAATTATTTACAAACAGTTTTGGTATAAATCATGTCCGCGTGGAATGGTGCCAAGAATACTAGCAGCATTTCCCCGTTGAATCGCAATTCCGATTCTTTGGGCAAAAAATGCACCAGCCCTCTTGTCACCAGTGGAGGCTATGAGTCGTGGGGTTAATTCTTTTAGAAAATTTTTAGCACTGCTACTCCAAGGTCCAAGTGTTTCGACTGCAAACGGCACAAAAATATAACTTTGGATAAGTGACGAATATTTGTGCCGTTTAGTCATTTCAGCCTTCTCCGCAGCGGCTCCCATTCTTACAGCCGTTTCCCTGATATGAGACGGAGCCAATGTATCGACGCAGGTTGCGTCCCACAAAAGCGCCAAATTTAATTTTAGTATATATTGACATTACTTTTGCAGAAGTTAAATAACATTCTGTGTCCGTTTTTGTATAGATCTCTATTATAGTATTGTTTTTATTTTTATGACTAATTAAATTTATTAATATTGTTGTCTGATTTATATTGAATATTTAAATGAAATAGTTATAAACATAGTTTGAAACAATTGCTTTCAGTACCTAGGATTCGGTTTCCAATCAAACGTAGTAGTAGAAGTTAAAGCGATATATTAGACGTTGGCTTAATGTTCGAAACTCGTGCGGATGCAAGTTCCACTTGCATTGATCCCGTTACTTGTTCAATCACTTAACTTTAGCAATTAAATGCATATAGCTTAAGGAAGTAAAAATAATTAGCCCTTATTAAAGATGCACATGTATTGACAGATTTAGTGTAGTGGTAGTAATTTCATGAATTTTTTGTTAAATAAACAAATAAATAAAATTTTGTATAACGCATGTGGTAGTAATGTACACTAGGCCTTGTGCCTATGAGCATTATAGTTTTCTTAGCCTTACTTCATTCTTTCTATTGATTAATAAATTTATCCGCTAGCTTAGTTTATCTTGTGGGTGGTTCGTTGCTCGAGGATGGTTAGTGAAAGAAAACGTAGTAGGGAAATTGCATATTTTGGGAAAAATCCTGAGACAAATATACATATTACTACTCATAGCATCGTAGCGAATGAATTACCAGTCCATGATTTCTAATTAAGTGAAGAGGCCAAACCTTTTACATTTGTGAAAGCCTGTAAATGTCCAACTGTCACCAGTACATAAAACATTACGTTGATTGAAAATCTGCTTATCCTCCTATAGTTTGTTTGCCTGTTATGTAGGTCCAGGTATGTTAAGATAAATTAACAGGATTATGTGTTGTATTACATTTATATTATAAGGATAATTTTTTATACATAACTTATAAATTATGTTGTTTTTGTACAATGTCAAATTCAAGCGAATCGAGTAAGATTAATAACTATATTTACAAGGTCTTGAACACAACTGTTTTTCTAGGTGACAACTAGATTGTCATACTCATTACAGTGTAGTCTTGTTAGTTTTACCAAAACTATTACATAAAGTTAATACCTATCTCCTTACTTATATGTTATATTTATAACTAAAGTTACTTGTGCGGAAACACAAACGTCATTCCATTATTACCTATCTAATTTTAAAAAAAATCTGATGTAGACTTAAGAACAAAAAATATTTAGAGGCTGCTCAAATTAGAAATCTTAATACCTCTTGTGTTTCTATAAATCCTTTATTTATCAATTTTAATTTATCCTATTCATAATTATTTTATCCTCAAGATGGAGCTATAAACTGCTTTATAATTGCACGGAGTATAATAAAAGTCTCAAGTAAACCATTACTTAATAGCCTTTATGCATTTTCCTATTCTCCAAACAAAATATGATGTCGCCTCTTTTATATGCACCAGTTCACTGGAAAAGGAATCATAAACAAAGGCATCCAAAGGTGAACGTTAAGATGGGTTGTTTTCCACTTTATCACCTCCTTTACGAGCTGGCAGAGCACTAAACGTCTCCAAGACTTCTTTTTTTTTTAATGATAAAATTTTTAATTAATATTCAGAATATAAGATATTTATTGTTGCATAGAAGTATATATAAATATATTTTTTAATTGGTTATTGTAATTTGAATGTATAAAGTAATCAACAATGTCTTCAATTTTTTTATAAAAATGGTATATTATATATTTTGATATTAAGTTAATTATTCATAAGAACTACTTTTATAAATAAATATAACTTTTCAATTATCATAATAAATAAAATGATAATTTTTTTTTTTTACATATTATAAATATCTTGAGTATCGATGAAACATTTTAGTCAATAAATTAATGAAATACAATACATCTTAGAAGCGAATGTAAAAAAATATGAGAGACAAATTAATCTCTGACACGACCTTGACGGTAAACGTTAAATTAAGGAGTGCTATTTAAATACCACGTCATTGACTGTACCATCGGATGATGTAATCACGATAATTGATTGACGTCCGAACTATGCTAACTTTTGGGTAGCGCCCGCACAGATGCTATATAATACCTTTATTAAGTGCTACCAGCGGTCGAGCTTATGCAATAATTATAACGACTGAGTATAGCGATACACGCAAACTGTAATTAGTCTGCCATTAAACCGCACAACCCTGATTTGATTAATGATAGCGTTGGGGAGAGCGTCAGATTCACGACAACTGATGCGTTGTTTTTTAGTCGTACACATGTTAACATGTGACACTAATACGACAGACGATCCAAAGGTACCTATCTTGTACTTGGATATTAATACTATGATACTAACGTCTTTTGTAAACAAAAAGTCGAATATACCATTACATTGACATGTTGCAAGAACAACATAGATGCTGTTTATGCTAATGAGTTTAAGATCTTCTATGGATTGAAAAAAGATATTGATAAGCTTTATTACTTTACAATTATCTCTAGTAATACGCATTTATTTATACTTATTTGTTGAGTTCTAAAAATAACTACAATGTCTTATATTGTTATTTTTTGTACACGAGTTACCGCTTCATCTCCCATAGGCTGTTTGTATTCCTAATATTGATACAACTTGTTTGTGTGTTTAGCTTTGGTCAGTCCTGTTCATATTGATGTGACTATATAAACATTAGACAAATTAAACAAAAGACGAGTAAATTTAGGTTATACTGAAAAAAGAGGCAGGATAGATCTTCGCTGGAAAAAATAAATTGCTATTTAAAGTGAACTATCTTAAGATCTTTCTTATTACTTTTTAAGAACTTTGTATTTAAAAGTCACACCTACTCTGCGGTGAATGAAAATATCGTTAATACCTCTATATTCTGGAAGGAATTTAAGAAAACTGCTGCCTAAAAAAGAAATATGCTGCCTAATTAGTTAACCAATTATTTAACACTATCAAAATTTATTTATTTATACATTAAAATCGACTGTCCCTACGTATACTATCGAAACTGAAAAAAGGTACTTTACAGGAGAGCACTTTTAAGTTAATTTTGTGTACAAAATTGTCATTTATTTGTTAAGTATCGATATTATACTCATGAAAAATATGGTTTAATATGTATTTTTTTAGCTTATTCTCTTTTTTGTATAAAAACATATATAAAAAGAAGTTTCTTAGTGCAATAAAAAAAAAAACGCAAATTTTCAGTATCGATACTGTACGTAGGGACAGTCGAAATATATATGTACATGTAGTGCCCTATAAACAAAAGTTAGTTTTTTTTTAAATTGTATATACTTCTGTAAATATTCAAAATTGATCTTAAGGTAACCATAAAAAAATTGTGAAAAAAATCTTTTAAGACTGGTCGTCAACCGGTTAAAAAAAACTTGGTGGATTACAGTAGCCACATATTTGAAGTTCATAGAGTTGCGTGATGCTATTGTAATTGTACAAGTGGCTGTAACTAAGATTGAGATATTGGGACTAGAAACCTACCAGTCAGATTGTCACATCTTCGATAAAAAAAGTGTTTGAAATCGAATGAAATCGAATACAATTTATTACTCTAGTAATAAATAATAAAACTAGGGACTTGATCGATTCTATTTACTAAGTCTAAGTTAAATTTAAAAAGTAATTTTAATATTCTCCCGAAGACAGATATGATAAGATTATCTTATATACCTAAAATAGTTCAGAATTGAGTTAAAGTCCATAACATTGACGAGTGTTCATATTTTATGCATAATAATTAGTCACGCTGGAAACTTTTCTCGTACCTAATATAATTCACTTAAGGAAAATTATTGATGGGCAAACTTGATAAAGTCGATTCTACCTCAGAGGCATCGAAAGTTCCTTATTTTTATTTTAGCGGCGACACAAATTGAGTTTTTTTTTTTTATAAGAATATTCCTGTTACTTGGTTTAACCAACTTTCCAAGTGCCTTTATTGAATTTTCTCAAGTTTTGATAGGTTCTCCGTCGATTTCTCCTTTGTTGCTTTTTGTTGAAAAGTTAGTTGCTCAATTAATTTGGTATTAAGCCATTATAATATATTTTAATAAAAATAAATATTAATAAATATCACAGCTATTATTATTTATAATCTTAAGCCAACAATAACATAATAACTTAAAGGATAAAAAAGTTTTAAAATCTATCTATTAACTATAAGTTAATTTAATATTCTTATTTAAAAGAATTTATAAAATAAAATGAAAATAAAACATTTTACAAACACAAATTGTAAAGTGTTTAAAAAACAATTTAGAAATTTGAAAAGGACAACTAAGATACACGCTACGCCTTACATACATTTCCATACGTTATGTGTGTGTGTGTGTGTGTAATAAATAAAATTCTCTAAAATGTTTTAGAAGTGTTATAAAAATAATTGTTAGTTTTTGAAAATCTTTGTTTATTACTATCCATTCGCGTTTTCTTTTGATACCCTCTCTTTTGATATAATATATGTATATTGCATAAATATAAATAAATAAATAAAAGCCTTATTTTGCTTTATAGAAAAAAATAAACTATTAGTACAATTAATACAATTAACATAATACAATTAATGCAATTCAACATTAGAAAAAATTGTGATATGATTAATTACACAGGTACACGACCAAAAAACTGCCTCCGATTTTTTCACTGATTCTTATAGATTTTAGGGTGCTGAATCCGGGAAAAATACCCAAAAAGTTCTATCACGTCACGTTTTCTGGCCAAATTAGATCTCTCGTTAATTCATTACAGGTTTTTTTATGTAGCCGATAGCAGTTTAATCTCGCAGCCCAAACCAAGGTTACAGTTATAATCGTGTAAGTACATGTCCGTTTATGATTAATTTCGGTCTCTCACAAGTTCCTTGCTACCTATTGTTGGCTCAGTCGTAATCCAGCTTTATTAAGAAGTGGTACACTATAGTTGCAGTGCTGTATTTGCGATGGCTCATAGAGTTTGCATCAACTCTCCAGACAGTTTTTGTTTTATTTGCGGGGAATATACCTTGAAAAAGCGGCAGAGGAACATTACTGCGTTTGTTAAAAAAGTATACTTCGCCTATTTCGGTTTACAGTTAGGCAATCAAGACAAACCGTGGGCCCCGCACAAAGTGTGTAAGACTTGTGTTGAAGATCTTCGCTTATGGATGAAAGGTAAAAAACAAGCTTTTCGTTATGGAATACCTATGATATGGCGTGAACAAAAAGACCATGGAAGAGACTGCTATTTTTGTTCTTGCTAGAACTTGCTTTTTGTTCTTCTAGTGAAGAGCAAGGTGAAAGGTTTCATCAGGACATTAAGGACGCAGAGGGAAGATATCAAGGAAGGTGGAACACCAACATGATGGCCGATTCCTGCTGGTTGTTGCTGCGGGAAACTCCAGAAGAAAAATACGCAAAGAAACGCACCAAAAGAAGTATTCAGGGGAAGAAGAAACGGTTCCACCAGGAAAGCAATTGATCCCAAAGTCATTTTATATCTAAATTATGTTTGTTAATGACATTTTTCGTTCATTAGATAAATTTTGGAATATGTTTGCTGGTTTTTCCGACAGTAAAATGAGACTTATTTTTAACCCCGTAACCTCTGCTAACCCTAAGTAGCAAAAAATCTGTACGTGATAGAGCAAAATGATTGACAGATTTGGATTCAGCGCACCAAAAACCATAAAAATCAGCCAAAACTTCCAGGGCAGTTTTCAAAAAATATTTTTTTGTATACTTGTGTTATATATAACAGTTATTGAGTTGGCAAGAACCTCTCTCAGGTGAAGGCCTCCTCCAGAGATTGCCACGTGCTTCTGTCTCTTGCAACTGATATTCAGTCTCAATCAGCTATCTGCGTGATTTCGTCTGCTCATCGTAGGTGCGGCCTTTCTCTTTTTTTGTAGCCGATTGGTCCTAGTCACACTGTGGTCCGTATAGTCCATCTATCATCTAGCCTCTAACCATCCCATTGGGCATAGGACCTAACTCCTATAAAGAATAGGGGTCTTATGCTAAACAGGAGTAGAAAAATGTAGCGGATAATGTTTTAAACCTTCTAATTCATAGTAAACATAATTCAACTTAACTTAGCGCGTGGCGCTATACGAAGTTGTAAATATGCAGCATTAATTTGTTGTGGCAAACGTCGTAAGAGCAATACCTGTTCTTATCACTTTGTACGGTGAGTATAGTCAATGAAAATAAAAATTGATATGTAACTTGTTACAGAGATATTGATCATATTACATTTGTAACAAATAATCAAGTGTTTGACATTTTCAACATGCATTTGTATTTACTTATCTATATATAAGTTTGTAATACATAGATGAAAACCACGGCAATTAACCATTATATTTTGTTTGTTTTTTACAAATAATAACAAAGTAAACTGTCCACATTTATTTTCACAATCATTAAGTGCTGTAAGCTTTTGTAGAAAATTCAATAAAATAGAACGTCTTGCCAGAACCTAAGTATCGGTCCGGCTCGATTGTTTTCCACCATTTTTCTACTATTATATCGTAACACTGTGTCGTACTGAGTTTGAAGTTAAAGGAAAATTGAAAAGTTATTGAAGTCTTTAAATATGTCCATATATTTATTGTGTATGTCGAGAAAATTGTGTATTACTACATTGTATTCGTCAATAACAATTTATAGATATACGTTTATTATTTTTTGTTTAAACTATTTGTAACGCAAGATAGGTAATAGAATTACGAATATATTATATACGAGTACATATATCAGTCTAATTATTCTCAAATAGAATTATAAATCATTTAAAGCTGTCAACTTTGTCACCAACGTGTAATTAAATGTTCACATCATAGCAACTGTTACTTAAACTTAAGTAGGTGGCGCTTAACTTGTTAGTATACACTTATCTCACTTAGCAAGATTAACGACTTACATATTAAAATTTTAATAAAATAAGCTAAAACAGATTTAACTTATATTGGATTAACTGGAAATATTTGTTTTTTAATCAAAATTTTTGATATATCGCTCATTTGGAGCGACAGTGACATATTTGCAAAAATACGCGAAAATGACTTATTAATGCCAAAATACTATGCATAAACATCTGCGTTGGCATTGAAAATGCAACAATATCCAGCTATAATAAAACAATTTTAAAATAATAATTAGCCGTAATAATGCTTCAGAATCTTCTTTTGAACTATGAAATAATCTTTATTCTGATCTGGTGTAAAGGTAAAATATTTTTAGAATTTTTTCAAGATTTATTTTAATGTAAGAATCCTGATAAAAATGAATTATGTTCCTTTTCGAAAAGGTAATTATAATGTGCTCATACATTGTTATAAATTTACTTTACAAATTGTATTACCGTGTGTTTCAAGTGTTTTCCAGGCTGTGACGGATATATGACGTCATCAAACTCCCGCTCTATCATAAAAACTGTATAGAAATATTTATTGCTACGAAACAGACTGCACTGACAATTTGTACGTACTAAAAAAAGTTAACTTTATATTATTTAACTCCAATAAATATATTTACCATCGTTACGTTACTAATTAAACGCAGCTATTTTTGAATGTGTCATTGTTGAGATGATCTATTGCATGTCATCTCGCTTAGGTTACCTAAAATAAACACTATTCAAAGACATTTTCAATGAGTATAATAATATATGAGCTTCGCACGTTAATGTTATTAACGTTTTAGACCACAAAATTATTGTAAAGCATGATTTTGTTTTGATATATTTTTATTTTTCGATACACATATAAAAATTTCCGCGTGTTGTTGTTGGTTTTATAAATTCTGTTCTGTATATGTAAAGGCACAAAAAAAAAAACGTTATCGTAGTTGTACAATTCTGTACATTGATGATATTATGAAATATTTTTTGGATGCCATTTTATAATCGATTCCGTAACTACAACTGTAATTTTGTTCATTTATATATTTTTGTTTGTCTGTATCCTGGTCGCGTATCATGGTGAAACTACGGAATGAATTTGATTAAAACTTATTTCGGTTTGAGTTCATACTACGAGCTAGGACACTATACTTTTCATCGCGAATTTCAGTACGATTCCTTTATGAGAGGGTACGAAACTCAAAATGTGTAATGACGAACGAAGTCGCGGGTACAGCTAGTTAATATATTAAAAGATGACTATGATATATATTTTTGATTAACAATGATGTTCTTATCATATCTTTGGTAAATAATTTTGTAACTTATTATAAGCTAGATAGCTTTGATTTTATTTTAATTTAGACGTACAAAAAACAATATTTACCTTATTGACTAAAGGCACCAGATTTTTGTATAAATATCAGTACTATATTAAATCATTTATAGCCATAAAGGAGCTTTATTAAAATAGCTAAACAGTATGAAACAAATTAAAAATAAACCGATTGGTTTTGATACATTTATATTCCGACTTGGTTCCCGTACAGGAAACTATGGTCGGATGTCTACAGCCGCTTCGTAAATAGCTTAGTTTAAGGCTGATCTTCTACTGAAAATTGAACGCTAATTCGTGATATTAAATTAGTAAAATATGAATTATATTTCTTCTTCATAAGAACTGCTTAGCCTGTGTACATATATTTACTATCTTTGATTGAAAAAAAGAATCTAATAACATTGATTTTCTCTATAAATAAACAAGGTACTTTCATTGGTCAAGTACAAATCTTCAAACGATGTAGTACGATTCGCCTCGATCACTGGTTTCGAACTCAAGACGATAAACTTTTTCATGTTCCTAAGGTTTTTGTAAAAACTATCGTGCCTTCTCTCCCTTGGTTTAAATCTTAGAGTTTTCTACTTTAGCTTTAAATTTATCATCAGTTTGAGTGTCCTATTCTTGTACATCGACTCAGCATCTCTTGTCCATGCTATACATTGAGATTTAATAACAGATTCATTAATCTTATTAAATAATCGTCTCCTGTTTCATTACTTTATTTATCTTTATTACTCACTTTTAATGGGAACAGGAAGCTCTGTTGGCTTAATAATAAATCAGATTAGTTTTTGCTAATTTTCAATAACTTTTTGAAAAAAAAAATACAAAGAAAATTATTCAATTTTAAATTTAATTTAGGGGAAACCAGGTACACCTTTAATCAAATGTCGTTCAAAATAGTCGGGGCTGTTCGTGAATAAATTATTTTTAAGACATTTTGTTGTCAAAACTTTTTAGATAGCTGTTTGCTAGCACAAGTCCAAACTTTGTAAACTCGAATTTTAATTACGGGAACAATTTTTCAAAGTCGTGATTGCTCGGGTCCAGTTAAAACTTTTCCGCTTTTTTCACGGATTAAGGTCGCATCCACATTGAATGAGCGACCGCGACAAGCTTTCGTCCTACTTTATTCTTGTAGATTATAAAAATGATTCGTTAAGCTGAAGCCGTGGTTAGTCATCAGTTATTTTATTTGTACAATTACTTCTCTTTAATGTTTTAAAATAAAACAATCTGATTTTTTTGACAATCAGAATAATTTCGTAGTGTGTGAAAATTTCCTAAGACTTTTATTACTTGCTATCGGAAAAATCTATTTAAACATCCGTACATGCTTAAACAACCGTAAAGAGAAGTCCTTCTAGAAGTTTAAGCCATCTGCTTTAACGTTAAACGCTTGAAATTCAACATGCTGTTTACATTTCTGCAACAATAAGTTTTTTTTACTCGATTTTTTTTTGTGTAATCCAGTTTTTCTATATATCAATGAATTCATTTATTTTAATTTTTTTTTTAAATTTCTCGTGGAAACTATATAGATTTAGATCATTTCGAAAAAAATAAAATGTATATGCTGGTAGAACGTACGAGATTACATGCTGCTCCATTTCGGTTTGTAAGAGTCGTTTTGTTCTTAATTAACTATTAGTACCTACTCTGAAAAATATATGAAGTTAGAGCCTAACTTCCACCACTAGCACTAGATATGTATTTTAAAAGCCTATAAAATTCTAAGTGTTCTCGACAGAAAGCGATAAAAAAGTTACTGACTAAATAAAATTTACTATACAATAAAAATATACTTTCTACATAATCCGAAAATTATTTAATGTAGTGTAGTATACAGATTATTATTATATCATGGAGTCGGATCAGACGCACGTGTTACATTGCTCTAGGGATATGTTCTCAATTTAAAAATTGATTTTAAATTAGAGATCATTTCTGATGCACCCGCCTTCTTGATTGCTGCTTATTTTCATACAACCTACATACGTAGGTATGGTGTTTTATGTTCTTCTTGTAAAAAGAGATTTGTCTTGTCGCGTGGTATTATTTATTATTAAGAAAATCTTAAGGTTGCCTTACTTTGAAAATAAATACGAAAGAAAATGAATAAAATATTGACAATAACTGCAAGCATCGATAGCCATCGGTAATATATTAAGGATTTATTTTCTACAAATTCAAATAATTTTCTCAAAACGTTTTTAGTACTTACTATTCGGAAACAAAAACTGTACTGAATTGAAACTTTTACTAGTCTAACACTTCAGTATGTTTCTACAATGTAAAACAGAAGACTTTAGTAGTTACAATCTGTCAAAATTAAGCCCGTTTGAAAGTTTTATAATACGTTTTATTGTATAAAGACGTGTTGGAGCATTGGTTGTCGTGGTCAGGGCGATTGTTTGCGTTGTTTTTGGATCTGACTCAGAATTCTCATCCTGCTGGGAGCTGTTGAGTGAGAAGCTTTTATTATTACCCGACTGCGACAGAAGGAGGGTTATGTTTTTCGAGTGTATGTATGTATGTATGTATGTCCATTTCTTTGGCATGCCCTACAGCCCAAACGGCTGGACGGTTTTTGACATATGAGGTGTCGTTGGATTTGTCTAAATTGTAGTAGTGACATAGGCTATATAAATTTTCAAAATGGCGCTCGCAAATGGCGGAATGAGGAGGGGGAGTTGAATTTTTTTTCTTACTGTAGCAATATGGGTATCAAATGAAAGCTAGTAAATTGTTTTTAGTTTATAATAAGAGTATTTTACGCAGTCGGGTTTTTCGATTTTTTTAATTAAGCATACTTGTTTTATTTATTGTTTCAAAATTTGCGGGGTTACGCATTGTTTCAAAAATTCCTGTCCCTAATAATTGATTCTGTAAACCTCGTATGACTAGCAATTTTTGAGGACAGCGGTGTATATTTTAACGTACCTCTATTCGGAGCTGTTAATTTGAATATGGAACTTTTCCATTTAACTTTCGGATGCCCAACTTCACGACATTCTTTCAGGCAGTTTGTGTTGTCGGGGTTTGATGATAAAAATTGAATTTATGCGCTAATTTTATTTCGAACGCTGTTATTTGAAAACACTGAAATGTCGGGTCATTCTTACTAATATGTATGTTATACTTATTTATACAAAACCAAGTCATAGAATCCCTATGTATATAAT
Source organism: Euphydryas editha (assembly GCA_036937285.1). Taxonomy (NCBI): domain Eukaryota; kingdom Metazoa; phylum Arthropoda; class Insecta; order Lepidoptera; family Nymphalidae; genus Euphydryas; species Euphydryas editha. Next base: position 8,415,883 of record JAUPFZ010000007.1, read on the forward strand.
ATACATATGTTCAGACTAAGTATAAAATATGATCGATTTCATACTTAGCCTAGGTATTCAATATAATAATGTATTACCTACATAAATACTACTAACCTTAGTAAATATATGGCAGAAAACGTTTTTAAAATCTCGATCTTAAATCGTTTTTAGAAGTCTTTTTAATTGCCGTTCCATACAATACCTTACATACAATATCTTACATACATCGACTAGGCAGGGTAAATAAATAGTAAAGAGTGATGCATGTTTGTTTTATATAATGGCGGCATTGCATATAATGACTAGGTTTTCTGTATAATGACTTAATGTTGACAGACAATTTAATTAACTAATTTCTATAAAATATGACTATTAACAATTGAACTATTATTACTCGCTAGTAATAGTAACTCAATGCTATTAACAGGCCAACATAAGACGTATTTAATAAAAACAAACGTTTTGTGTATATTTATATAAGAAATAAAAACCAAAGAAAAAAATATAAGATCATTAAAAAGTCAACGCAAAGTAGTTAAACTGTAAATAAGTCGAAATTTTAACAGAAAAGCTAAAAGTTGTGAGAATTTTCGAAGCAGTTAGCGAGGCGCTACAAACTGATTTGAGTTAGTTGCAGAATTGTTTCAAGACCTGCCTTTCACACTGTTAGGACTAATATGTAAACTTTCGTGTTGCTTACACAAATATATTACAATAATAAAAATGTGAATTGTTTTATTTTTCAAAATGTTAACATAATTAGTAAATTTGATAATGATCGAAAAATAAATCGTTGATTTGTAATTATAAATTACAAAGCGTAATTCTTGTGTCCTTTAATTATAATACATATGGACATATGCACATAATTTATGTGAATAACGTTAAGTATATAATAATAGACAGATACATTATTGACGTTACACAACGCTAGTGTTTTGTTTCATGGAGGTTGAGTATTTACTTAATAGCGGTATTTAGCTGCGCAGACATCAGAGATCTCGTTAGCTAGACATACGATCTTACCAATACACAATTGGTGACAGTGTATCTAGAATAGGATCACACGACGCAATGCTTGTTTAGTAATAAAGTTGATCGGAAGTTTAATGACGAGTTGAGTAAGAAAAACAGAAAAAGATTAAAGATCATTTCAAATATACTTAAGTAAAAATACTCTTTACTGCTAGCTTCTACACGATAAAATGTAAAAAAGAACCTTAAATGCACAAAAATCATATTAACGTCATATATATATATACAGACAAATCATAAACGGTGTTTCATGTATTTTTTCATTTAAATTATATAATCGAAGTAAAAGTTTTGGAACTTTTTAAAAAATTAGAGAGAATTTAAAACCAATAACGTGGCACTAATTGGTCGAAGATTCGACTTAAAACCTCCATTGCCACTGCACTGGCGAAGTTTGATACTCGTTGACATTAATAATGCTAATGAGAAAGGTATGTAAGGTCGCGTTTTCATTTGAAGCTTACATAAAATTTCTAAAACGTAACTGATTCCGGAGACGAGAAAATCGAACCTCATCAACTTAAAATAAATCAATCTTGAATGTGCTGTATGATTAATATTTTTAAAAACAACGTTTTATTTATTTATTTAAATGATAAGTTGTTTTTCACATGAAGATTGTAAAATCTTATGTAATGAAGTGTGGTATTGTTTAAGGCACTGTATTTCAGGCAATTTTGTTTTGTGACCTGTAAATTAACCTTGCGTATAATGTGTTGCGTGCGACCCGTAAGTGTCTCTTCATACGCCTGGTAAAATTTGAAACTAGCACGTTAGAGGTCATCGCACTGAATAGACATATAGGACAGAAAGAATAAAGACGCAATAAAGAAGCAAAGTTTTTTGTTAACGGCCGTAATATATTTGAAGATAAGGTAAACAGTAGTTGTTACAATAACATTATTTGAATAATCCTGAATATTTGCGAGCTATCGCCTTAAATTAAATGTTGAACTGTCAGTCGTCTTTAATCCTTGACAGGCTTAGATCATTGTCTAATATTGTACACTAGCTTATTTAGACATTCTTCCAACGTAATTCTAACCAACTTGTAACGTCTACTACAGATTAAAAAAATATGTGTTATTAGCAGCTTTAATTTTTCAATACATAAAATCAAAATCAAAATCAAAAACAACTTTATTCAAATAGGCCCCACGAGCAAGTTCGAATCGTCATTTTACAAATTAACACTTTAAAGTGAATATTATTTTGTAAAAGTAAAGCTACCACCGATTCGGAATGTAGATTCTGCAGAGAAGAATCGGCACTAAGTAATCCTGCAACCGAATAATACGCTTTATCTATTAATTTTTTTTCAATAAAATCTTTACATTTATGTTAAGACAATTCCAAAATTGCATACATGCGAATACCATAACCCAGAAAGGAGACGTTTACTTTGCGCATTCGGAAACTTGGAGTTACAATTTTGTTATTCCTTCTAGCGTTTACACTGCGATTAATACTATTTATTTCAAAACAATGAATATACTGGTGAATATATATAATATTGTAACAAATATATTGCGACACAATTGTTGATGTGTCTACCTTTGGAAAAACATCCTGTAGGGAGACTCGAGCTCCAAGATCGTAAATGCCGCGAATAGCCCTTTTTTGCAAAATAAATACAGCCTTAATATCTGTAGCATTACCCCACAGTAACAGACCGTAAAACATAATACTATGGAAATAGCTGAAATATATTAAACGCGCAGTAGCAACGTCGGTCAGTTGTCGCACTTTTCTAACTGCGAATGCTGCGGAGCTGAGTCTACCATTTAAGGATGACAAATGGGAATTCCACTGAAGTTTTGAGTCCTTTATCTCTAATAATACTGTAGTATCTTTGACAATATCAATACAATAAGGTTTTATTTATAATGGGGAATGATAAGGCAATATTAATAATTATAAGGAATGATAATATTAATATCTTTTAATGAGGTGATCATTACGTTAATAAGATTAAATAAATTAAAGGAGCAATCAAACAAGTGCATTTTTATTACAGGTATTTGTAAGAACATACATAAAATTAAGACCTTGATTTAATTTTTTTAATGATAATAAAAAAAATCCTATCTTTGAAAAATGCAAATACGTATGACAATAAACAGCTAGGCTAAATTGATTTGTCCTAGTACAATTCCGATTATCTTGCGAATAGATTGGATGTTGTATGTGACCCAATTTCTATTCTCAATTAATGTATTAAGATTTTTTTACGAAATTTAAAGATCCTGCACCTGTTCAAACTTACAGCGAGACTATCACTTACAAGTATCACGTGCAAACAAAAATTGGTTGTCTTTGTACTTTAATAATATAATCATATATATAGAACCGATAATAATATATGTATTATTAAAAAAAAAATTAATACTGATATTGAATTTACAACAGTATCAAATAAAACTGCGTCACTATACTCAATTTTTCATATTGACGTAGTATCAGTAACGTTCTATTATAATAAAAAAAAAATTGTTTCAAAAAGTAATCAAGTTTGTCGAGAATAAACTGAATTTAATTTCGTAACGTTTTGCAATCGAGAAAAGTTTTGTGAAACAACTTCATGACGTATATAGTTTTATTTTAATAATTGTTGGAATAAACCTGCGTCATAAATATATTTATACTATTGTTTGCCTTATTTTCGCACAAAATTTCGTTTAGATGGAATAGTATTGTGGATGTTATTAATAAGCCATGACGTGGGATATATCACACACCGCTTTGCACATACAAGTGGTATGTCTGAATATGTAGCTCGTTCCTCGTATGACGTTAGTGGATTGCATCCAGAGTCCTAGGTGAATGGCATTACGAAAACTACGTTCAAAATATATATAAAGTATGAATATATATCAAAATATTTATACCGCAAACATGGTTATATTAGAAAAGATTTTTAGGCATAAATCAGCTATTTTGTTGTAAAATGTTATGAGATTATATTATTGTCCATATATTGGATATACTATTATAAAAACGTTATTATTTTTAACAAGTAAATAAACAATTAATTTCAATACGTTTTATATACTTAATATTCCACAAAACACAATATAAATATCTATATAGTTAAAAAAATTATCGTTATTTACTAAACAGTAACTAAACAGTAGTATCGTATTACTAAACAGTAACTTACGGATATACCTATCTCCAACAAAAGTTCAGAATTGGAAAAATAAATTATTTTAGTAACAACTTTAAGATGTCGTTCTTTACTCAACGTTAGTTCAATTAACAACTATCTATATGTTCGATAGAAATCGATATAATATATTATTAACGACCTTATTCATAAATTTTATTTTTTTACGACGCATCGGCGTTGCGACGCATGTTGTGATCACAGGAACTGAATGATGTGCTAGCTAGCGTTCGCGGGTTCGATCGCACACGACAGTTTTTTGGATGGGCCATACAGATGTTTGTTGTTTTGGGGGCCGTTGAGTGTAAGGCGTTTATTTATATATTGATTTATGTTATACTAGCGGCCCTCCCCGGCTTCGCACGGGTATTTAACTGAAATTTCAAAAAAATATAAATTTATACTGTTCCACCAGGAGCACCCAAAAAAAGATATTACCTACACCTGCGTCAATACTGGAAAATAAACAGACGGATTGGTTGTCAAACATGTGTCAAAATAAATTTTAATTTAAATCAAAATCACTATGGAGTATTTATATCAAAATAATTTTCTCCCCCTTTTTAACATCGTTAGAGGATGAATTTCGATAAAATACGAAACACGTCTTCAACCAATTCTGTTAAAGAATATTTATGCGAAATTCGAAGTAGATTGGACCAAGGAATTATGTTGTCCCATACAAACTTTGCCCCCCTTTTTCACCCCCTTAGAGGTAGAATTTCGTAAAATCCGTTCTTAGCTGACCTCTACTCGGTAAAAGGAATATTCCTACCAAATTTCAAGTCTCTGCGCCTTATAGTTTCAGAGATATCGTGATGAGTCAATGTATACGTGGAAATCTCTTTTATATATATAGATTATATTATTAAGTATATTTGGTTCAGTGATACATGTTGAGAAGGTAAGAATCCTTTAAAACGCATTAAAAACTTAATTCGCACTTGTTAATACATCGCGCGAGTCACAGCAGTAAGTACTCGGCTCCTTGTTAAGAGGATTACTTTGGCTTGAACTCGACACAAGATTCGTTTGAGTCTGCAAGCTACTTGCTTTTGCTGATTTCTCAACGGACATCAAGCTTTTTCTCACGAAATAAGATTTTTAATGTGCCGTATAGGCGTGTTCATTGGCGAGTCCAATTATTTTTACGTGATATGGAATATTAGTAACATGACTAAAATGATGTATTTATCAATATTTTTTTTCACTTATTATTTTTAAATGCGTCAACAACTTATACATACGTTATATGATATGTTGCCTTTATTAAAACGTACATGCATTTGTATTGTGCTTTTACTACTTGTTCTGTATACATCAAATTCGTAAACTTAGGTAAAATCGTCTATTTTGTAATGAAAATATAATTCAGCCATAATAATATTTATGATCTAAATAACCTAACTAAAACTATAATTTTCGTAATGTAAGAGGATGTTCGTGTTCAATGTTTACGACTTGGCAACGGTCTGATCATTATTCCTACGTTCCTGGCGGCATAATTCCAATGCACTCGATATTTTTTTTTAAATCTATGTACATTCTGTACATTATTTAATTTTAACATCAGTTCAGTTTCTAATATACATCGTTTAGTTCATTATAACCGTATACTAGATACGTAGTTTATTTTTTGCAATTATTGTTTTTTCTTTACTGAAAAACTCTTTCGTTGGCGCAGTTGTCAGTGCTTTCCCCTGCTTTCTGCTCAAGGGTTATGAGTTCGATTCCCGCCCCGAGTCTTTATGTAATATATATTTATATCTATATGTATTATTTATATTTCCGTTTATTGCAAAAAAGTATCTGTATATACTGATATGCAGATACTTTTTTATCAGTCGGTTGTTACCTAAAACACAGGCCGTGTGTTTATAATGTTAAACATATTATTATTATTATTCATGAATCTCCTACGGTCCCTGTAGTTGTCAAAACACCTGATAACGATAGTTTTTATTTGAAGATAATACACTCACCGGCACGGAATCTTGGCCAAACTCATAACATGCGATAAAATTTTTTTAAGTGTGTCTAACTTTGTTTTTATTGTATAAGTGGGTAGAAATAATGTTTACGTTAATCCTAAGAGGGTAATTAACTAAGTTGAAGTGCATTATGGTTTGGGTTCTGAAGTTTAGTTGAATTGTGTCATTTATCCGACGAACTCTACATTTTGAATTGTGTTGTGGAATTTGTAAGTGTTAAGTTGCCGAAGTTCTTTGGTTTTATTGTGATAAATAAACATCTAAAGGCGCCTAAGGATCCATAAAAATGCCTTTGTCACCAAGTCAGATAGCACAAGCAGTGTCATTAGTGGAACAAGGGATGACCCATCGTGAAGTGGCTACTATCCTTAACGTACCACGTTCTTCAATGCAATATGCATTAAAACGGTACCAACAGACTGGCCTCTGTACACGCAGACCAGGTAGTGGTGGTGTACGTTGCACGTCAGCTCGTGACGACCGCTTTATCGTGTTAGAGACTTTAAGAAATCGCTTCCTTACTGCGGTCGAGATCCAGCAGCGGCTTCAAATCTCTAGGAATGTAAATGTTAGTGAGCGTACGGTGAGAAGACGTATGGAGGAAGTTAATTTAAGAGCGAGAAGACCAGCCCGTGGCCCACAGCTCCTCCCACAGCATAGAGCAGCTCGACTTCAATTTGCCCGCGAACATGCTAACTGGTCTCATGAACAATGGGCAAGAGTTTTGTTTACGGACGAGTGCAGGATCGCTTTAAATGCACCTGATGGTCGACAACGTGTGTGGAGAAGGAAAGGTGAACGATATCTGGCGATTACTACCACTCCAACAGTGAGTTTTGGTGGAGGCTCTATAATGATATGGGGTGGCGTTAGTTCTGATGCACGTACAGAATTGGTCATCGTCAATAACGCTCTAACTGCAACACGATATATCGAGGATATCCTTCAAGAACATGTTGTACCCTTTGGAGGGTTTATTGGATATGATCAATTCATTTTAATGCATGATAATGCACGTCCACACGTCGCTCATATCGTAAATGAGTACCTTCAAGAGGTTGGTATTCAAAAATTGCAGTGGCCAGCTCGCAGCCCCGACTTAAATCCAATAGAGCATATTTGGGATAAGCTAAAAAGGACAATTAAAACAGCATCGAACCCACCACAAACTCTTAGCCAGCTTCGAGATGCCGCACTGACTGCATGGCGCGACTTATCGCAATTGGACATCAAAAATGTCATCCAAAGCATGCCAGATCGAATGCAGGCGGTCATAAGGGCTAGAGGAGGAAACACGCGATATTAAAAAGTTAAAAAGTTTACCAAAGATCAAACAGTTTTTAATTACTAGTGCTCAAAACTGCAGTGTTTAATTTTGTGTAAATGTGATTTTGTGCTTAAACTTCATTATAAACTTAAAAAGAACATTATTTATGCTTAAAAATGATTAAAGACGTTAATTGGATGAACAACGATCAAAATTGGCCTAAATTTGTAGTGTAAACTGAAAAAAACTGAAGTTATCACAAATTTTATACTTGGCCAAGTTTCCGTGCCGGTGAGTGTATATCTACCAACCCGCAATAGACCAGTATGTATAGTTAGTAGAAGTGTGCTCTACCTACCACTTATAGATTAGGTACTGGATAACAATGTAAGATATATTTGACGGCTGACTGGTCGAGTGGTCAGGCAACTGGACACTTTACGCAGCGGTCGCGGGTTCGAATCCCGCCAGGTGCAGATAATTTGTATGACGAATATAGATGTCTGCACCGGGTCATGGATGTGTATTTATGTATATATGTATTTATATAAATTTCTTCAATTTATTTCCGTTCCTAGTACCTGTAACACAAGTTCTTACGAACTTATCACGGGGCTAGGTTAACGTGGTGTGATTGTTGGTTAATATTTAATATTTATTATTTATTTATTTATTTATTATATACTCGTAATGTTCAAGATTGAAATGTATAAGAGGACATGCTGTTTAATTACAATGTTAAGGTCATTCTTGAGATAAATGTCATTTGTAATACTTTTGACCAACAAAGCTGCGTATTTTGAATATATGCTTTTCGTAAATATAAATAATAATAATTCTATAAATATATAAAAGTCGTGCTCGCATTTTATATGCGTTATATTGGGGTATAATTCGAATATGCCTACTCTTTATTGCAATACTGTAAATCCCGTTTAAGTGTCAGGTTAAGACCAGTATTTACTGGTTGTTTTAAATAAATCTTTTAGAATTAGACACGATAAGGTAAATGGAATAAGAAATTATTTTAATGAATCTAGACTTTTATTCTCTTTTGCGCTGCAGAATGAGCAGCATCTTTACATTCACTTAACAAAAGTTACCTTAAAGCGTAGACGAAAACTGAATCTCATACGCGCCTGCGGACTTATAGGACACACTTAGAATACTGCCGACAATTACCTACCAGGCACAGTATTTTTTTTAAATAAAATATCAAAGTCATTTGTATAATTATAATACACTCAAAGATTATATTAAACAAATAGTTGCGTTGTATGTTTTCAATTACGATATATATAATCCTTTAAAATTAGCAGAGCTGATGCCATCTTTTTTAGTGATTCATGTTAATGTTTAATAAAACTGATTTAAAGAGACTAATTTCAATTTATTTTATTTGGAAATATACTCTATAGCAAAACAATTTCTGACATGATAAGCGTTCACCGGCCAAGCGTTAGTCACTCCTTACACCAAAAGTCCGCTATGCTCAGCCTTCCGTCTTCAAAAACAAAGCTGCTAAATGCATCTCCAATGCTACGCGCTATTCGATTGCTGAATAAACTCTCTGATAACGGTATAGACATCTTTGCCCATAACCTGCCGAAACTAATGGAATTAGTCCAGGGGGTTCTTGAAAAGGAGGTATAAATTAGTGAATGTCAAATTTTAATTAGCTGATTTTATTTTTTATTTTTATTTTTTTTATTTTTATTTTTTATTTTTATTTTAAATTGTATAATGTATATAATTTGTGTAAAATTGCAACATGTTTTCCTTTATCTACTTATAACATCGTATTGGATTTATACTGTTAGGATGTTATAAATGTGTCTTAAATAAATAAATAAATAAAATAAATATTAAAAGCTTTAAATACTTTAAGTGTTAAAGCTCGATGTTTTGCTAAGTAGCAAATAGGTCAGACAAGTCGCTCAAAAAAAAAATGGTTGGCGGTTTAATCAAATTACACGTTTTAGGATTTCACCCGGATTTTTTTTACCACAGTACCATACTAAAACAAATTTGTCACTTACTGGGTGCAGTGTTGAATTTTTACTTTTTATAACCACTTGCCCACCTCAGCTCAAAAGATTTAGACGAAATTAAGCTGTATTACAATTTCTAAACCGAAATTTAAAAACACAAGGACCCAATGTTACGGTGTCTTCCAGTCCGGTTGCGGTCTGGTAAATAGTTGTATACTTTGAGCTGATTAAAAGATAATATAAAAGTGTTTTCAATAGATTACTTAAATTAAATATATTTGTCTTGAATATATCTAGTTCAGTATGTTGTCTTAAAAGTAAATTATACTGTCTGCAGATCCTTAGCAAAGTAGCATATGGTCCAAGATTCGTTTTTCAAGGTGGAATGTTAAATAACTATACGTGCTTCTACGAGGCGTTCGAGATGGTGAATTGAATTGGTGTATTGATTGATATAAAAATAGTATTAAAAAACCTGGAATACTGTGCACATAAAATTGTATTTATTTAAGTCAATTATTTTAACCATGTCGATGTTTTTATGACTGAAAGAGCTATGAAACGCTTATATTTTTGTATTATAACCAATTTTCAGACGTAATCTTGTTATTGTGGATCACCCCGATTACCGCCTGTTAGCAATTAAACCGCGCGGTTAAAAGTTGGCTTCCGATCAAACATGTAAGTATACTAAAAGCGTTCTTTGTTGACAGAAACGTCACTCACAGAGCACTTTGCCTCATTTTTACGATTCAAAGTACCAACTGAAATGCTGTTTGTGAGAACGCTAGTCATCACTCTTCGCTCTTTTTGATTAGAAACTAGGGTGGTAACGTTGCTCTCGTCATCGTGGCAATTACTTGAAGTATTACGATGATTAATTCATATTTAATTTTTTTTTAATATAATTAATGATATTGTAATATGGGTTTCAATTTTTTTATAAATATACTTATACAAAATTAAAAATTATCTTAATATCAAAATCTAATTTATTATTAAATTAAATTATAGTTGTGAGCGTCACTAGAGCCACAATAGTTAAAATTAATTATCTCCGTCCAGCGACCAATAATGTAAATTATTTGAATATCTATTAACACATATAAAGTTTGAAATTTCTGTCCGCAATGTAGTCATAGATATTTTAGGATTGTTTAGGACATTTGGTTCACATAAACGGAGTGTGTCAGCACAAAACATAAAATTGACGTGAAATATTTATCATTAGAATGCTTTAATTTTTTGTAAATAGTTATTAACTAGAGTTTATATCAATTATCAATTTATTTAATAATGTTTTAAAATATTATTATATTTTTTATTAGTAAATTGTAAATAAAACGACATCAAATTAAAAAAGCACTGCTTCGTACGGAACATTTTGAAAATAGTTTTTATAAGTTTTATATTTCATAAATAACGTAAAAATATTGTATAAAAAATAACAAGTAATTTTTATACAGCTATGCTTATTCTTTCCTCAAAATGATTGGTGAACGAAGTGGTTATAGAAGTATAATTTTGCATCTTTTGACGTGATAACGTATTGTAAATCGATGAACGCCGGCTGCACGCACGAAAAAGCATGACTCATTGTCATGTTCCTCGAGCGAGAGCGCGAAACAAGCGATAGAGAGGCACGATCGGCTTAAGCGTTCGGCTTCAGACGCATCTATCTCTCTTCCACTCCATCAGCAGATGTGTCCGTCCGAGAAGAAGAGAAAAAATATTTGAATTAACAAGTCCAAATAAATATTATTTTATCGAAAAAAAAAATGTAATTTTCAATTATCTCCTTTTTATACTATACAAAATAATCATAATTCTGTGATAATAATTCAATTAAATTCATAAAAGTATGCAATTTTTCTTCAATGTTTTATTATGACGTTGTTATCACATACAATTATCGTCTGTAAACCGACTTTACAGACAACCAATTTCTTTGTTATTAGATAATGTTGTAACTTTCTAACAACAATCTAAAATTTCGCATTACTTTTTGCTCAATATGAAAGAATTTACAACATTGCTTTTTGCGAGAACTAGTTTATAAATCAACACGTCATGTAAAGTAAGCACTTGCATATGTAATTATGTAGAATACTTTTAAACATGATTCAAAGACATTTAAATCTGAATCATAATAACTCTCTTCATCATCTTTAAAAAATCTGTTATTAAATTAATGCTTATTCCAGGATTGCTCTTATAAACAGAAAACTAATGCTTAATTCAAAATACAATTCTAACATAATATACATTTATGTTTCTTACTTGTAATCAATGTGTTAGATAAATTATTGGTTTTTGTAGATACATACCTATATTATATTATAACCATAAGTACTTATAGTGTACATTAATTTAAATATTACTTGTTTTACATATAATTTAAAAGTAAACTGCAATTTATAAAAATACTATGTTAGAAAATCTTATATTAAACTTCTTTAGTTCCTTGTAATATTTTTTATTTTTTTTTGTATTTATTAGTTAAATATTACGAAATAAAGTTTAACACAATGTCATGTTATAAACTAGCACAATAATCTCGAGTTTAACAAACTCTTTAAGTTCATGTTAAAAAAAATATTTAAATGTTAGAATAGTAACTAGGCAGAAATTAATCTTAAAACAGATTAATTGCTTAAGGTAAGTCTCAATGAAAAACAAAAGTATAAGTAAAATAAATTTGCATGAAAAAGATGTAATATAAAATCTTTTATTAATATGGTAGTTTATAGATGACTTCTTTCATTATTATACTATTCATTGGTCATTGCAATTAAAGTTTTGTATTGCAGATATTGAACAAGCTGAATTGTCATCTGGTGCTTATCAACAAAAGAGAAAATGTGAAAATAGGAAAATTTTATTTCCCGTATTACTAAAACGAGAAAGATTATATAAAGACTACTCAAGTTTCGATTTTATATTAATTAATCTTCAAAATGTAGCATGTTTGTTATATTTATTATGCCTTAACATATGATGTTTATTACTTTATTAATTACACATACACCTTTAATAAGATAATACTTAAATGTTATTATTGAATAATATAAAGAGTACGTACAAAAAAAAGAAATTAAGTCTAGTTTAAACAAAAGCATTTAGCAAGAACTAGTTCTAACTAGGGAAAACGTGTTCTATCTAAAACTGGTTTTACTTCTAGTTAGAAGTAGTTTTAACTGATATTAAATTTTGAGTATTAATTAATTGTAGTTTTAACAAAGGCATTTAGTAAGAACTATGTAGTTCTAACTATGAAAATCGCGTTCTAACTAAAAACGTGTTTTAACTGTGTTACAGTATATATATATATATATATATATATATATATATATATATATATATATATATATATATATATATATATATAGAGTATTAATAGTATTATACGACTATAGTATTATAGGCACACGCCAATTCTTCTTTGCCTTCCTCACCTCTATATTCTCCATCTCTAACTTGGAAAATATAGCAGTATTTAGGGTTCGCCACATTAAATTATATTACCCTAAAATTAAATATTATTATTAACAGTTAACCTAAAAAATGTATTTTACACTAATTTACAATCTAATTTACAAAGAAATATAGTTTATTACTTCATTCAGGATAAAAAGTATCATAGCTTTAATAAATAACTAAAATACACTAATCGATTTGTATAGTGGGTTAGTTAACGAACTTTTCTGACCGCGTTCGCGGAGCGGAGTCTTCCAGTAAGGGAACACAAATGGAAATTCCACTAAAGCTTCGAAATAGTTAAGCTATTCCTACAATAAATAGCGTCTAAAACGAGCTACAAGCTACAAGGATTTTATTATTCATTACCAAGAGTCAGACTATTTCCTGTTTTAAACTACCTGTCTATATTTTTAAATCTCTCAAAATGAAATAAAGAAAATGCTGGAACTATTTATTTATTTATTTATTCTTTATTGGACACTACAAAAATTTAACAAAAGCATAGTTACAAATTAGTTGTGTCAAAATTGTGTAGTACAACAGGCGGTCTTATGGCTATTTTGCCATTTCTTCCAGACAACCTACATGGATAAGGAAAGTTCAGCAAAGAAAGAAACAGGTAGGTTGTGCAGTTATATAATAAACTTACATACTAATATATACATACAATACTTATATAAGATACATAATTAAATATGTAAATGCAAATATAATAAATATCTCTATTATAAACTAATAAATATTAAACATAAATAAAATTAAATTAAATAAAAAGATAAAAACTAATAAAAATAAAAAAGTAAAAAATAGGTAAATAAATATAACTATCTTGTTGCAAACTAAACTATTGATACAAAACTTTCTTTATATGCCTCTTAATTTATATTTTTTATAAAATCTAAAAATTATATCCATGTGTCATCTGGTAATTCTGCTGGTTGATCTAAAAATATTGTGTATTAGAAAATCTATATTTAAAAAAAAACAGTAAGATTTATTTACAAACTTAATTCATTTTTGCAATCAGTGTTGTTTTACCAAACATGTTAATAGTTACACATAGATGATCAAGCTCATTGCTCGAGTGAGTCGATAAAAACGACATTTCGAATATACCACATATTATTATATGTGGTATACTTAAAACTTCATATTTTAAATGATACATACCTACGTATTTCACTATAAAGTAAAAACTACAACAGAAAAATAAATTTTTCTTAGTTACGGTATGTCCATTTGTCGTAGTTTGTAAGTACATTTATGAAATAAAATAACATATTTAATTTATACCACCTGTAAAACCTTCTCTTTGTGCTATTTTTTTTTATTGTTCTAATTTTAAGTACAGGCAGAAATAAAAAAATAAATACATTTAAACTAATCTTTAATTTTTTTTTTAATTTTCTATCGCTACAAGTATCTTTTATATTTAATATATATACCTTATTATAAAATATTTTATATAAACAAAAGCTTATATAATTTTATTAAAATTATTAAGTAAATTCTTATGATCGTTTTATTTGTTACTTAAAATTACGCTGGTAGATACTTACGGGTAATTAATTACAGTATTTTTAATAAGATCGGCTTTTAATACTTTTATTTTAAAATTTTAATTTATGGTTATAAAACATCGTTAGCTTATGACTAAAATAAAAAAAAAAAACAAAAAAAAATTATATATGTATAAATTGGGCTGTAGAACGTCAGTACTCAGTAATAGCACCTATATAAAACCTGTTTTGTACTCATAACTTTTTCCCTTTCCCGGGCTGTTGCCAACGATTTCATTTTAGTGCGCCAACAAGAGTACTTACAGTTATTTCGTCTCGTATGTAATTATAGCTGTGAAAAAATCTGTAGAATTTTAAAGTTAGATAAAATTAATCTGAACAGCTGCTGCGAGCCGTCGCCGATAGTCGTGGGACAAAAAAAACTAAATCCATAGTAAAAACAGATGCAATGACAAATGTGCTGGATAAATGGGCCGTTTTGAAACTTATTTAATTACGTACGAAACGAGCTGGTTATTAACTTGTCTTTATGTTAACAATATTAACATAATGTTATATTCATATCGTTTTTTTATTACTTTTATCATTATTATACTCTGAGGATTTACTTCAAAACAGAAACATAAGTCCGAATAAGTGAATACTAGGGGTGTGCGATAATTATCGATAATTCGTAACTACTCGATAATTTTTCATTCGATAATTATCGATAAGTGTTATTCGATAATTTTGATTCAATAATTATCGATAACTGTCGTCAACTATCGATAATTTTTTTCCGATAATTATCGATAATTGTCGCTAAGTATCGATAACTTATCATCCGATAATTATCGATAAGTGTTCATTCGATAATTATCGATAACACGATACGATAATTATCGATTATAAAATTATCGATGATTAATTTTTCCCGATGAACATCCCTAGTGAATACATTTCCCCAGTCGTTAAATTTTTCAATAATAACCGAAATCGTTAATAATATTATAAAAACTAAAGTACTCCTGATATATGTTATCATATTCATGGGTAAAATAATGAAATAATTTTAATGTCCAAGGATGTATTTTGAATCTCGCATTAATTAAAGTATTATAATATTAAACGATTATTATTATTATCGAAATACCTACTTACTATACTTTAAAAAAAAAAAAACTTTCTATACTCTCTACCTTTCTTATAGTCTTTACGTTTAGATGGTGATTCATAAGAATAAAGGTAGAAGGGAAGCAATCTCCTTGTTCAGTGACGCGGACGAGGCGTATTCAGCCGTCTAATTGGGCGAAAATTACTTCTCAAGTGCTGGTTGTTTAATGCTTAGGCTTTAAGCCACAATTTCCTTCTCAATGTGACTCTACAGTCTCTTAGATTCCTTCTCTAATTCTCAGATATATCATTGATACGAATCGATACGAAATAAAATCAATTTAGGTCGTTCCCAGCGAAACACCGCCACGTTATTCTTAAAAATACTCGAACTGATTACCCATTTAGTTTTTGTTTTTTAAATAAATACAGAAAATGGGCGACTAAACGACGAAAGAATAATTTCCTTCATAAATATATTATTAATCAAAAACTAAAACAGGAGATTGAGTTAAAACCACTCGTTGGCAAATATGAGGCAACATAAGTCGTGCTTCGAGTTCCAGATGGGATTTAAAATAAAGTTAGTTAGTTTAAGTAAAAGTATTTAATATTAGATAGTTCAGCTTTTGTCTAACCCTATT
Organism: Euphydryas editha; assembly: GCA_036937285.1. Lineage (NCBI taxonomy): Eukaryota > Metazoa > Arthropoda > Insecta > Lepidoptera > Nymphalidae > Euphydryas > Euphydryas editha. The sequence continues at coordinate 8,432,051 of JAUPFZ010000007.1, forward strand.
AAAGATGTAAAAAAAAAGTGAACAGTGTTTCATAATGTTTAAATGTTATTTATAATAATAATAATAATAATAAATAATAAAAAAAACTTTGAATTTATAATAAAAACTTTTAATAAATAATAAAAAAGATAGATAATATAAGTAGCATTTTGACTTGGTCGTGACGGTGACATGCACGCGATTTTCCTTTAATACCCTATCACCAGAAACGTCATTATAATAATTTTCTTACTTAAAAAAAAAAATGTTTTAACTTGTATAATTTTGGATCAGTTTTCGACGTTTTGAAAGCACATAACTCAACATTCAAAATTTTATTATTTAGCAGGAACTGGTTTTTTAATACGACATCCATTATAAAAAAGAAAAAAGAAAAAAAAAGAAATGTAGTCGCCTAATAGTACACCTGTAGTTCATCTAAACTACAGTTTAGTTACCTCATCATGTTATCACATTTTTCTTGTTAATGTTCAGACTAATAATATTTATTTACGTTTATCTATTAATATAAAACTTGGCTAAGAAACCGGACGTACATTCAGATGATAGATGTAATGTATCCAACTCAACACCTATAAAATGTTATGTAATGTGATAATTAATATTTTTAAGGACTAGCAACAATTGAAAAAAAAAAAAGAGAAAGGTCGATCAGTCGATTGTTTTAGGTAACAATCGACTGTTATACATAGGTATTTTTTTAAATAATTATACATATGAATAATACATATATAAATAAATATATATTACACACAGAATCGTGGCGGGATTCGAGCATACAAACCTGGAGCAGAAGAACAGGGTCACTGCAAACTGCGCCAACAGGCCAGTCTAATATGCTTTGCAACTACAACAAAGTATTTATAGAGTATAATTAGAAAATTTTTGCAACAAAAAATATTTCTGATATGGATAAGCAACCCACTAATTTTTTACTTTGAAGAGTGCCAAAGGGAATTTTTCTTGGAAAAATTTTGAAATTTGTGGCGAGCCTAAAATATTCAATTTCATATTTATAATATATGTCAAAAAGAGTCAAAATATCTTTAACAATTTTATTTACATTTATGCGTAACACGTATCCGTTTGTCAAATATTTAGCGACAGTAAATTTTGTATTTATAAGGGAAATGGAAAGAAAAATATTTTAGTACAAACGGAGACAATGCGAAAAGAGGAATTGAATGTTTATTGAATGGGTATTAATTCTTAACCACGGTTTAAAATGAGTTTTAAATTTGCTAAGTTTGATAATTAAACTTTGTCATTTTAAATATAAATAACCTATTCACGAAATTTATTTAAGAATTTTCTCGTTTTCGATTTCGAAAATAATATCTAAACTATTCTTAACTATAATTATTCATAGTGTATTAGAAATATTTTATAATTCCTTGAAAGTTCCCTGTATATTATACTTATGAAGTCAGTTGAAAGTAAAAAGATGTAAAAGAAGTCATAACTGAGATGTAAACGTCGACTCTTCCTGATTTTAATGAGATCGCCAATAAGACGAAGGTACTCGTATTTTATTTGTTATTAGACTAATTGTAGATTTCAATTTAATTTTTTATTTTTAGTAACATTGATAATTTTCAAAATTATATTTCAGATGTTTCTATATATAATTCTGTTGAGAAACTTTCTATCTTTTCTTTTTTTGTTTATTACGTGTGGACATGAATTATTTTAAGGTTAAAAAATACAGCAATGAAAGAAAAAAAGAGTCTTTTATTGTAAAATGTAATATATTTAGTGCACAAATTTATATCACTTTATATTCTATTTTTATAAATAGAACACATTGACCAAATACACATATAATTTCAACTTTTACTGAAAATTTTGTAATATATTTTATAATGTTCTTGTTCAATGTTCTTAGTGATTGCGTCTAATAAATTACTAAAAGCTATTAACTGAAACACAACTCCCAACTATTAATCACTTAAACAATAACCATCACTACTCGTATATATGTATATAATACACTCGTAGGTATACATACATATAAGTAATATTACCGGTACGAGTGGATGTGCCATATGCATGTACCTATACTTGCGACAGTTGCTATCCGTACTTTAGTTTTGTTTACAGTAGACAATTATTTTAGTCCTTTTTTTAAATGTTTTAAAACATAAAATGTAATATTAAAAAATGGATTAATGCGATGGAAAAATGTCCTTTTTTATGATACAGTGCAAGGGGCTGGGTCTACGATTATATTTATATGACAAAAATTTTTCATTGGCTTCTTGTTGGCTCTTAGTCGTTTCGGTGTTCTATACTATAACACTTCTATTCAAGACTTATGTTGAAACGTTAGTTCAAAGTCTTCTTTATGACGTATCTGCAATATAGGTAACATCTATACCTCAGCCAAATTCGATACTGAATGTTTACCAATAAACCGTTGCTTAGCAATCAACCATAGGCAGATAATAACAACCTATTGGAAAATATTTATAATAATTATATTTTTTAATATTTATATACAGTAGTATAAGCTTCATAAAACTTGAAATAAATAAGTCATAATATAATTACTCAAAAACTACTGCACGAATTTTCATGCGGTTTTCACCAATAGATAGAGTGATTCATGAGGAAGGTTTAGGTACATATACATACCCCGAGCGCAGACGGGGTGTGTATGGTGTTTGGGTGTGGTGATGTTTCAACAAATCATCATGAATGTAAAGTATGACATGACACAAAGAAATATGCGAATAATAATGACCTACTAGAAAATACCCTATAGCCCTATATTGGTACATTAAATATGATTTTAAATAATATATCGACGTATTGTTTTTATTCGATTGATATTGACTGTGCCTTGTACACGATGATGAATTAAGTTTATGTAATATCATCTAATGTAGATCAAAAGTTTGTGTAATATCATCATCTATTGTAGATTTCAATATGGGCAACCACAAGGTAAACACAAGCGATTGAAGGAATGCTGAGAGTGCAAACAGGACACAATCTCTTATAGCATTATTAATACATTCATACATTGAATTTTCATACCACAACGTACTTAAAACAATCTTATTATAAGCTTTAAAACGATCATACTTTCTTAGCAATTTTGATGACGTCATCTCGTATTGTTCGTTCAATTCGCTCTTTTTTGGTACCATAACAACTTTTTAGACAGCTAGCATTATTACTTTTATGTCAAATTTAGCAATCTTAAAAAAGTTAGTAACGTGCGACGGATTTATAATTGATTTGTGCAATTTATTTTATTTATTTATTTAACTCTTTATTATACGTACAGAAAATTACAAAGAAAAATAGTAGTGCAATATTTAATATAAAAACATATTTATCATATAAAGTAAGTGTAATATCGAAAAAGTTGTATTTCTGGTGATTTAGTGCCTGAAAAAATAATTTTCAATGTTATTTTAGATGAATGCCTACGAAATTTTTTGGAAGCTGATGCGTGTGATTCGAGATTAAAAAATAGAAAAAACGGCTTCGCATGATGTAGCGAAGGGATTGCAATCCGTTTTACTTAAGTGAAGCGGAATTTGTAAAACGATATCGCCTTACTAAAAATGTAAAGAAATACATTTATATATGTACAAGTACTCATTTTATCTTACCTTGGTTCCATAGTTCCCGAATAACTCGTAATAATTGTATATATAAACTTTTTAATGTTTAATATTAATATAATTGTTTATACTTCACATGCGCTAAGTGACAGTAATGATGACTAACCGTTAAAATTCGGTAATACGATTTGTTCCGAAGCGAGAAAGGGATAACGCTATACAATAAATAGCGCTATTTCCGTCCCTCTAAATAAGTTATAGATAAATCATTCGTTCTTTCACATCACGCAGCGATAATAAAACAATCATGCTCGGTTAAGATCGTGGTACGAATTTGAGTATTATTACAATACGCCGGAATTAAAACGCGACCGTAAATAAGCTTACTTTGTTAAAGATTGTGGTAGGGCCCCAGGTATACTAGTATATCTAGCAGCCAATAGTACACAAAACTGTTATGAACACAGATTTTCTATTTCTTAAAAGGTTGCGCCAAAATAGACGTTATTGTTTCGTTATAAACATGAAAACAGTATGTAGTATTTGTGCCGGATCAACATCGCGGCTGACAACCACGCTGCTGCATGGACGCGAAATTAAATTGGCCCAAATTGACTTGTATTAAATTAAGGCATTCAGTTTGGAACGGTCGTCTCCGTGTTGTACAGCGGTTGGGGCTGCGAGTTTAAATCTTTTTAAATCGTTTCGAAATAAACAGAGATTCCCTAACTTCTGATTTCTTTTTGCATTCGTTTATTTTCATTTTAATAATTTTGCGTTACAACCAAATTGAGTTAGACTTATTTGTTATTTTATAAACAGATAAAATTATCAATTACCGTTTGATTTTTCGATTTTTATTTTTATAGGTCTTCACTAAGTGAAGAAAAATATAATATTGGCCGCTTGGTTATGTCTGTGCAAGTGATCAGTGTTGGCAAGCGCTAAACAGACCGAAAGCATGTTCTTTTGTACATGTACATGTCTATTTGACTCGCCGGGATGGCGACAAGCTCGGCAGAAGTCGGGAGTGCCATCCTTTAGAATATCCTTTCAGTAGTTGTTCGTATTAACCACCTAATCCAGTATTACACAGACAAAACCTTCGGTTTTCCCAAAGAGATCTCCGAATCGCAGCCACTACACGAAAGCCTTACTATCCATATAGCTCTTTCTCCATTCATAATATGGTCTCCCGGTTAGAGATGCTAAGTACAACCGGACTATGCCAGCTCCCATTCGCCTAGGATACGGGGTGGGACCTTTGTCACACACTATACATCACTATGCATAGCGCTCTCCATCCTCGTTTCAAAATAGGTCTTGAGGCTGCACACCTCCCGGTTATGTATGGACTTAACGCTTAACAAGCCTCGACCTCCAAACTTCCGTGGGATGTAGTCTCATAACCGACGATTTCGGATAATGCATGCGATGGTAAGTCCTAGTCATGTGGACTCTTCTGTCCAAAGTATCAGTTCGGTCGGAGTCCCATCTGAGTACGCCATATATAATATAAGACGAATAAGGTGTCAATGCCTTATACATGGAAGTCAGACACGTTGTGGGGTGGTAGGGTCAGCGGTATTGATGGATTTAGGAGTTAAGTGAGTGGTCTCAGTAGTGACAAGTTTCGGAAGCATCCTCCGTTTTTTTGCCTCTTGGTATTGTCGAGCCAAGTTTGTCCAACCTGAATCTTTGCAGTCTACCAACGAGGACCTTGGCTAGGCCGATACGACGTTCTTCTTCTTCCAGGCTAGTTAGTCACTACCCTTACTAGTAGCGCGTCTAGTTCTGGGTCTATGCTCTCCTGAGGCGGTGCACCGCCAAAGCGGCACCAAAGACAATAGAACCCGTATCATCGAAGCCTAAGTCTAGGCTGCCATCCAAATATTAGGGTAGCAATCTGGGTTAGAAGATTGCTTCCTCAGCGATCACATCCATAGGCACTTCGCTAAGAACTCTCTCCTGTTGCGTTACAACTGTAATGTGCTCTGTAGATACGGGTTCGACAATCGAAATCCCTTTCGTTGGATGTACTGAACTCGATCGGCTAGGATCTGTTATCTTATATTTACGCGAATTTTACTCATTTGATTAAAAGTCTGTATCGGATTTTATCGCGTTTATTTAAAAAACTTTACAGTTTAACAATTTTTAAAATTATTTCCCGACGTTTCGGACCCTTTACAGTGTCCATGGTCTCAGGGGACAGGTGCTAGGTTCTGTTCCATGACAGTTCAATTTGGATCAAGCAGCAGGAATTCGCGGTACATTACTGCTCAGTAGCCAGTTCATCCGGCTACCCCTCCCACAGCTCTATAATATTCACGCATGTCATTTTCTTTTATTGAAGTTGTCCATATCATATATACTTCACTAGCAGAATGGCGAGTCCCTTGAGACTCTGTCGGCGCCAAGATAACTGGTGGGGATGGTGGATATACCGACCGGTTTGGTGGTGGTGCCGATCGGCGGAGGTTGCTAGCGACCCGTATGCTGCCACGTCTAGCGTCAGCCCCAGATGCGTCCTGGCGTCCCCCAGGTAGAGGCCCTAGTCTCTCTAGCAGTATGGTACTCACTCAGGGAGTCACTTACCTACGCTTCCCGAGGAGGCTGCGCCGGTGTTATGTAGCTTTAATGCCCTTAGTCACCTTTTACGACACCCTAAGCAGAAGATGAGTTGGTTTTATTCTATACTGTCGGGAACGACCTGGCGTTATTATTATTATTTTATTTTATTAGTATAGTCGATAGCTTGTGGTATTAGAATAGTATCAGAGCATATGCCGCCAGTCAATAACCACTGTATGCCATTCCTAGAGCAGAAGCTGGTAATTGAAGTGCGTAAGTGAAGAAGTTCCTTAGGTAGGCGAAACCAGCTTTGTGACCGTAACGGATAGCACATTTGTTACTCTTAGACGAATTAGCAACTAGAAAAAGTTTTTTAAACATTATTCTTTATTTAAAAATATTTCTTTATTCTTTTTTAATAGTAACAAAAAATAAAATATTATAATATACACAATTTTATTTGTCTTAACGACAAAATAAAACTATGAAAAACATGTCAATGCGCCCAAAGTCGTTAATGTAGCAATAACCTGTTCTAAATATCATACGAATCGTTAAATATAATGTTTGCGAATTCGTTTGTGGCAAACGCGATAATTAACAGTGATTTGTGAATTGATTAATGTAGCTTCATGGATTTGTATTTAACGAATGAAATTTATTTGGCACGGTCGTTGCCTGTCGACTATTGCTTCGCGTATTGCTGTCACTAAATCGTTTCAATTATTTGTTAAATGTTTGTTTGTCTGTCATGACGTGCACTTTTTAGGTTCATTGAGTGGTAAACTTAGTTGACATATCTTAATGTATCGGTAAATTATATTTTTCTTTCTATTTATCGATTTAATTTAATTACCTATAAAAAAATATTAAAATGTGTATATAGCTTGTTTATATAAATATTTACCTTTTGAGGTGACCTTTAGAGAGTTATTTTTTTTCCGTATATAAGCATTATTTTGCGATATTTGTGTGTTTTTTTTTTACAAACAATATTTTTTTACGGAATAAAGCAAATGAAAAAAATTTGCTGGAGTTCATTGTATTATTTTAATATTAGTTATAGTATAACTTAACGTGACTTAAACATAGATGTTTTGTCAGAGCCAAAAATATACATTGCCTTTTCTTTAATACGAGTTTTGTACATATTTTAAAACCAATCAATTTAGTAGTTATTAAATATTTATATAATCTTCACGGGCAAAGGAAAATAATTCATTGTAGGTTTTTGAGTGATTTTCATTATCGCATCTGTTTATATGCAAAATAATATTTTGTGATTATTCGAGCATCGTGTTCCATCAGAACAGTAACGTGATAATGCTCTCGAGCCGTAAAAAAAAATCTTATATAAACCGACATCACTGAAGTAAATATAACTACGAGCAATAAACTTGAAAAGTTTTGATCTAGTTCCGTTCCTCCCGTCGTATGTCGAATCATTTTTCATTGTCGGTATGGTTGGCCGGCGCCCAACTTTGCTTTTACGATTATCCCGATTTTATAGTTTCCTCAATATAAACGCTTGACGTTACATTTAAGAAATAGGAACGCATGGATCAAGGCTATTTAGGATTTGATTTATCAAATTACACTACAAAGTATAATCCCCGAAGCTTGATAAAGCCCAGACCGTAAAATACTATTATTGAAAATAGATGAGCTAACGTAGCTCCCTGAAAATAAAATTAGGTATGATAAATATATTTAGTATTTTCTTCACATTCACTTTAACGTTTATTTGAAAATTGAATTATTATATATATATATATATAATACGACGTTTTTTCAAATTCTTACCTGCACTTTCGAAGTATGAAGTCATAAGAAAACCTTATTATTGCGATTTACATTTATTCAATTATTTGTGGGTTTGATTTATTAAGCAAATCGGATAAGAGTATATATATAATATCGGATCAAAGAAGTTGAGTAATTTCTTCTCGCTGTCATTACGATTCGTAGCACCTAATATAAATTATCTCAATTACACGTCGACACTTAAACTCTTATAGTGTGATACAGTTGAAATTAATTGAAACAGTTTCGTTAGTGATTAGTGAGAATTACTAACTTGTGTATCGTCTGTAATGTTCGTTCATAAACATTAGTTTATATACGAGTATAAACTCGTGACGGTTGGCGTTGATCCAAACACGAGAGAGGGTTGAAGACGAGACCTTTACTCTGTGTTAGGCTTTTACAGGGTTCAAATATCTTGAGTAGATTTTAAGCGCGTTTGCAACATTTATACTGTATATATATGTAAAAGAATGAGATTCCTTTGAGTTTTTATTTAAACTATGATGTAATCTATTTTATAACAGTAGATACCTAGTACATGTATTATTTATAAACATATTTTGACACTTAATTGTAGTGAATTATAAAATAAATATTTTATTTTAATTTTATTTAAAGGAATCTGATAATAAACTTTGAATGTCGTTTCTTTGATTTTTCAGGTAGGTTTCTCCGTCTATGGGGATTTTATTTTTGTATAAAAATGTAATAAAGAAAACTTGTAAAATAAAATCTTTTTTTTTTTCATAGCAACGCATAGTTTAATTTGCCGGTTCCAATTATTATTCTAAGTAATCACTAAGATAGCCGAGCTGTCATATTTATATGTATATAGCAGTAACGTTTATATTTTTCGGTAAATTTAAGTAAGTATAACAGCCAAAACTTATGAAATGTGTTCTGATTATAGTACATTTCTAAAAATAACTCTTAATTTATCTACCAGTGAATAAAATATATCAGATGCTTACATTTACAATCATAAATCTATTAAAAAAGTAAACTCACTCGGTAACTCTTAAAAACATTCCTGTCATATTTATACTTAAATGCTGCGTTTTACTAAGAATACAGTGTTTCAAATAAAAACAGTTCATACAAAGACATTCGTCCGCAATGTTGAATTTAAACTTGTACACTCGTTCAGGTAGTTGGCATTGTAAATACGCTCAAGGTTAAAGGCTGACTGAGTCAAGTTCATTGAACGTGGCGTCAGGGCATTCCGAAGGTTTCCTGTCGCCACTTCCTAATAGCAACGTGTAAATAAAGTCACCAAAGAAAAATATCATCATCGAATAAAAATGTTATAGACACCGATATAGCTGAAATAAAGATGAATATCAAAAACATATACCTTACAGTTACTATTTAAAATGATGACGGAGATAGTTTCAAATTTTTCTTTAGAATTAAAGTCCACAATTTTTTCTATTAATGACAAAAATAACACAAATTATTCCATTTTGACATGCATAAAAATAACTAATAAAAATACAAAGAAAAATTGCATACGTTATGTACAGGGGACAGGAAGTTTCAAATATTTTCAAGCGAAATAATAAATAAACACAAATAATATTATATAATTTTATTTTATGTCGTTAAAATAGTCAACAGAAATTTTATGCATCACAACTAACTCCTTGAGCCAAAAATTTGTATTTTATCTATCTATAATACCCTTTATTATATATATAACCCTATCTATATTTGAAGAATCACCTTGTAAATATTCCGAAGCCCGAATTTCAATTATCTGTGTATGAAATGTATCTGAGACCGTCTTAATTATAGGTATCGAGACGATTTAATAAGTAAACCGTTCTCAAGAAACGGCTAGAATAAAAATCATTGGAATGATCTAAATGCAATTTCGCCAACGTACTCGATGTTTTCAAGGAATTTCTATATTTGAATGGAAATCGATTTCAAGTTAGAAATATAGGTAGCAGTAATTGTCGCCGTAGTGTGCCAAAACTGTAAAGTCTAGAAATTTACAACGTACTGAACGAAACGAGAAACTAATATTAGTTTGAGAGGGTTCTCGACGACCAGACTAGTGTTTATGAAATGAACAAACATGCCCTGTGCCTCTTCATATTTAACAAAAAACCGCACTACAAACCCATTTACAAATATCTACTACGCCTTAAATATATTTCCTAATTTTTATTAAGTGGTATTGTTAATGAATAAGTTATACATTATAATTTTTATTCTTTTTTTTTTTTTGGATAGGTAACAGAACGAGAATTATTATAAAATATATAACGGTCGCTTCGTCTCTGACTAAAAATGAGAAAAAAAATCTGACTATTAATTTCTATGTCGATGAGATCTATTCTGATTCTCCACTCCAAAGTGAAAACTATTTTTTAATTAATATTTTATAGAAATACTTAAAAATGGAAAAGAAAAGAAGCTATACTTAATACTTTAGGTTAAAAAACAATTAAAACATTATTATTGCAATAAGTTATTGAAAATTAAAATACTCGTAGGGTTATAACATTATTAATCGACAATTCCCGATTAAAAAAAAATTAAAGTTACCTTTTTATGTTTATAAGTAAAAACATACCTTAAGTCGAGAATAAGTATAGGAGTGTATAATGTAGAACTAATTTGGTCTCTAAAATCAAAAACAATATGATAAAGTTTCAAAAAGTTGAAAATATTGATGTCTTTTAAAAGCAATAACAATTTCGTTACAGAAATTATTTTCCATACGTCACTTACCTACATAATCTCGGCTTAATACCTTAATACGGATATTTTCCTACTTTATTTATATTTCATTTACATAAACTTTTTTATTTATAAATAAGCAGTTGCCATCGCAACTGTTTCATTTAGTCGGATCGGAGCTATTTGAATTCGGTCTTACCGAACTTTTTCACATATATTTTAGGGAATACGAAGAGGGATGGCAGACATTTAAAGTCTATATTTCACCTGCCTATACTTGTACCGCATGTTCTCATTCATCACAAAGGTTAACAGAGCGTCAGAAACTGGACTGGGTATAACATATAGTTCAAATGCGATCTCGTTTGCAAGCGGGCTCTGCGTCTGACGCTACTGTTAGAGTTGCATTATTTATGGGTCGGTTTTGTGGGTATTTAGAACGGGCACGTGGCGTTAACAGGGGATATCATAACATTACTTATAATTTAATGCTTCAACTTACATTTTATTGTATTCGGTTGTAAAATAATCTAAACTGATAGTTAGACTAGTCTGTAATCGTCCCACTGCTTGGCAAAGGCCTTTTCTTCATATAGGAGAGGCTTAATCCACCAGGCTGTTCCACTGCGGGTTGCCGGATAATTTTTACTACCAAGAGTAACGATTGCTATCAGATGTCTATGATAAAACCCGGGACCTACTGCTTTACGTACTCTCTGAGGCATGGTGGGGAGATCCTCAAGGACATACACCCAGAGTAGAAACAAATATTTTTACAATACAAATATCTGCCCCAAGTGGGAATTGAAACCGCGACCGTCGGCGTTGAGGCGACTACTTGCACCACTACACCAGAACGGTTGTCGGTGAAATGGTGATTCGTTGTATATAGACGGTGACGAGTAAAGACACGATAGGAAAGTATCATTTACATTGTAGTATTTTCTTAGGTTTTACGATACAATAACGATCCGGCCTCTTCTTCGAACGTGCTTTGATGTTTGACCTTAATGAACGTGTTTTCTCTTTTTCTCTCCGAGTTAGCCTACTTCTCTTGTTTTAGTACACCTTTTGTGATAAAAATATGTTTTTAATGTATTCATTCCTGTGTAATTGTTTTCGGGAGCCACAAGGCTGATACAAGGTTTTACTTTATTATTTTCTGATTATGTAATGTATATTCGACGACGCGTTGGCGCAGTGGTCACAGCAACTGACTGATGAGCTAGCGGTCGCGGGTTCGATCCCCGCTCATGACAAATATTTGTATAGGCCATACAGATATTTGTCGTGGTCTGGACGTTTGTGCTTGTGTATTGTGTGTTTCCGGACCCCCGACACAGGATTCATATCCTACTGGGGGCCGTTGAGTGTGAGAGTGTGAGACGTTTATGTCTTATATACGTATGTATATTTGCTTAAATGTAGAAATGTTTGCATATGTGTGACTATAAAAAAAAAACATATTTTATTAATCTGTATAGTTTTAATAATTCGTCTTCACATAAACTTTAATATACAGGATAATCTATTCAAAAATAGAAATAGAAACTACGGAATGTTAAAATGCTGTTTAAATAATCGATTATAAATTACATTCGAGTAATTAATTGACTTAAAACTAATTCTAATTAATATTACAATAGTTGTAATATATATGGAAATAGAAACATTTTTATTTCAGACATTGAGAGGTTCAATATGATATTTATGTGTGAATTGTACACAGGTTTTTTTTTATGTCAACGAATAATAAACCTTTAAATAGAACGTCTGGAATATTTATGGACTATATAGTTATTCAATCATAATATTTCATTTGATAATTCTATTAATTATTACTAAATTAACTAAATTAGACAATGTAATGTTTAAAAATATGTTACGTTATTAAAAAAAAGCTACAAATTGTCATTTAGATAAACTGCTTTATATGCATAGTATTAGCTTTTAAAATAGAACATATAAACACCAGTAGACATATTAACTCTTTCCTATATATAACAAAGGAGGAAATAGGCCATCTCATGGTAGATGTGTTATATTCTGCGCATAGATTTTGTTTTGTATTAAAAAGTAAAATGAAATCATAACATAATGAATTCTTTAGCATATTATCTTAGCAGAGATCTATTTCTTATCCAGTGGAACGTTTTGATTAACTAAAACGTTTATATGATAACCCGATTTTTTAACTGCAAACTGTACGAGGCTGTGTAAATGTTTTCATATTCGATAGAGACCTTCTATTAAATCTAATTTTACCGGTGGGAGGGATGCGCTGTGCCGCACTCCCGGCTGCATGGGTACCACCATTTTACTTGTTGCAAGACAGGCAGTGTAATTACTGGCACCGAGACTTAACATCATATGTCTCAGGATAGGCAACACATAAATGAGTTGGCTGGGCTAGTTCCAGGTAAACTAGTTTATGTTCATGGGCGACGTCGACCACTTACCATCAGGTGGTACGTCTGACAGTTTGCCTGTCCAACTAACATTAAAAAATAAAGAGAACGATTAGGAACAATTATGACACGCTGCTAACTGAAGGTTGGCGTAGGTTTATATCCTATACATCATCTGCACTATTAAAAGCTGAAATTATAGCTGAAATTTGGAGAATATAAAGGATCTAATCCTAGTAGTAACCACACTTGTTTTCAAAAATTGTTTCTGCGTCAAACATTTTAAAGCTCCAATATTATGGTCATATATTATGTAAAAATTCATGGAAGATGAGCGAGAACCTTTAACAAACTCCTAACACGCAACAATCTCTAATCAGGGATGAAATCACACTAGTATTTCTAATTAACTAGCACACACTAAAGCTTTTATAATATAAAGTATATGAGACAGAAATGTTTTCGAAGTAGTGTAGATTACTTCATACAAATGGTATGAAGTACGGGGTATGGTGTATCGATGTTGGCAGTAAACATGCAGCGTAGATTGTTTACAATACCGGCACGCAAGCTTGCGCTGGTCCGAGACGGTCCTTGTTCTGTTTAACCTCGATTTTATATTCATACTAGCTGACCCGTGCGAAAATTTCGCACAATATGTAAAACAATAAATGTTAATATAATGTGAAAATAAGTAAATGTATGAGTTCCTTGATGTTCTAAAAAATCTTCGCACGCGTCAGCTGTATAATGTGTTTGATTGAAAACTATTGAAAATGGAAATATTTAAAAAGTAAATACTGGCTTTGGATTTTCAATATAACTTTTTTGTAAAAAAAGTTTTAAAAGTATTAAAAGTTTATAATATGATGATCATTGATTTCTATATATTAAATTTACGATTTATTATTATTATTTATTAAATTTTTGATTTTATGTAATGAAGAAAATGAATTAGTAAAGAGAAAAAGAAAAAGAATAGTAATTCAAAACTTTAACGCTTTATATATATATATATATATATATATGTGTGTGTGTGTGTGTGTGTGTGTGTGTTTTTTTTATATTTTTCGTCAAAAGCAGGGAAAAAATAACAGCTTTCAAATTTTATATGAATTATTAATTTTGTTTAAGTAAGTATTTAAAAATATCCAGTTTTTACAGGAAAAACACCTTTGAGAAAATAATAATATATATGATAAGAAAATTGCTTGTATGTGACAGAGGAAGGAATAAAAATATTTGAATAAAAGATAAGGGACCCGAGACAGAACAAACTCTGATACTCTTTCATATCTTTTTTTAATAATAAAAACAAGATAAGTAATACTCAATTAGAAATTGGAATGATTATTTTATTTATGTTGTTTCAGTTGTTTGTTTTATTTAAATGGAAATAATAGAAACGAAATCTGACTCGTATTAATATGAGCCTCATAATTTATGTAGCACTGTTATACGAGTAGGTATATGTACTTCCTTTTTTAATTCAAACTTGTGAGTGCAATACTTTTCTCATACGTAACAATGGTCGGGTGCTCCTTTCATAATTTAGAAATTAAAATTCACAAACTAACGAGCACCACAGCGCTTTATAATATAAACATAGTACATTTGGGGTGAAAATTATAATATAAACGAAGTGGAGGCAGGGAAATAAAAAAGTAGGTGTAAATATTTGATGGTGACGGCTGACGCGGCCGGACGTTGTTGACTAGAATATTAATTGCTCGCAGTCAGTTAGCTTTTAGTGTTCGTTTAAACACAGGGGAGGACATGGCGGCTTTTTAATACGTGCCCTCAAATATGAACACATTCATCGGCTTTCAAATATTCCATAAAATTTTCTCCCAACAAACGAAAAGTTCAACGTTGGAACTGTGTCCGAAAATTCACGCTATTTTTTCAATATTTATAATAATACTTTGTTAGATATGACAAAGGCTAAATCTAAATGTTATTTCCACCGATATGACCAAGTGGACAGATATAAACGATCGAAAAAATCCTAAAAATGAATGGTGACGGTCGTGAGTTCTGTTCGATCTCATTTTGCTGTATTTCAAATAAGTACTTTTGATTAAAGTATATTTCACGCACAGAGGAGAAGGAAAATACCACGAGGAAACTTGCATGGCTCGGGAAAAAGTCTAAGGCTAGCCATTTCGTAGCTAAGCTGCGTGGCGTATTACTTTTTTATCCCACTCTTTAAAGGAGTTTCAGCGCTGCTTTTCGTTCGCGTTCTCCATTAACGGATTGTTAAAGACATTTACGTTTTCGAGTTTACTACACATTTAATTAAATTGTTTCACCAATTAAAAATTAAATTTATTGTTTATTGTTGTTATTCACATTTTGTTTAATACGCTATTAATTCATAATTTAATTAAACATTAACATCAAATATAACTTATATTTGACAAACTAATAGTATTTGTTTTTTCAGGTAACGCAATGAAACATCACGTAAGTAATAATAAATACTTGTCACCTCTGTCAGCTGTTGGCGCTGCTATCGCTTTACAAGGGAAGCAGATGGTTGTTGTCTAGATCCCGTTGAAACGCTTACACGTGTGCTTTACTGGTACCGTCGAATGTACATAGATGGCGTTACTAGCGTAGTTTGTATTTAAATAATAATATTTCAATTGCTTTACAATAATAAAACTTAATGATTTCAATTTCGATATTATAATTAATTTTTATAATTGTGTACGTTAAATAAATAATATATTGATATTCAATCATCTCTTTTCAACTAAATATTAAATAAATTTAACTCATCAGATTTGGATTATGAGGCAAGAAATGTTTTATGTACTTTATAATTGGGTATTTGAAGTAAACATAAATGTAAGGGCGGAATATGTTTACATGTGTATGTTATTTCGCCCCATCGAACGAACATACCGCAGTCTGTTTGTATCAAGTTTACCTGCGAGCTCTGATTAATTAAAGAGTAATCCAGGGTAATACCTCAGATATTAGGGAAGCTGAATTTCTATCGAGATGTTGACATTCGATTCAATTTGGCAGGAAGGATTAAAACTTGTTACTCCTTAACAATAGAACGGGTGGCTTAATTAAATTTCGTTATCGGACTTTGGCTTTAGGGATCGTAAACCCATGTTTTTAATAAATCGAAAAGTTAATTATTAATCGATTTATCATTAAATTTGAAAAATGGTGCATTTTCGCCAAAGAAACGACTTGTGATACATTCACATACCCACAATTACTACTGATTATTTTTATTACGTATTTTTATGCGAAAGAGAAATAACTATTAATCATCATCACCAATAATAACGGGACTTCGTGATAAAACATAGTATATGTTTTAATCTGAGCCAATGACTATCTGTCCTGACTTGTACATAAATGTTTAGGTAATGACCTAATTACAATTTATGCACAAAATGTAATCGACATCAAATCAATAGTTTTTGCGAGAAAGTCTTAACAGACTTTAATCTGGGTGGGTTTAATCTAGGTATCTTTATAGACTTTTGCGATTAATTTTTTTTTATAGGATTATGCTTATGCTTGTTTTTTTTTTAAGTCATTGTTTAATAATTTTACTATGGTAGACCCGTAAAAAGGGTACACAAGGGGAAAATAATGTGATAGAAAAAAAGAATGATAGTTTCTTAATTTTCTTCATTTAAGTTCTAAGAAAAGCAAAATATTTAATATATTTAACTGAAAATTTTTAATTGCTTTTACTACTCGTACAAAAAATTAATATAATTTCAATCGAGACTTCGCTACTTTGTTACATCAAAATGTTTTTAAGGTACCTAACGACTAACCTTTATATTTTCTGTACTTTTACATGGGACAAAGAGCCAGCAGTCACCGAGTTGACCGGCTTTTATGTGGACGACAGGTTTTCCAGACCAGAATGACGGTATTTTTGACGAAACCCTTTGAATTCATTCTAAAGTCTTTCTCGTCTAATTCCGTCGAAGTGAAATATGTTACACTTCTAATACGTTTAATACTTGAGTAACGATTAACACTAAAATATAGTTACTGATATATTTTGGTACGCCTTCTTCTTACGCATTAAACAGAGCTGAATTAATTAACTAGCCTCGGTCGTCTTGATATCACTGACAGGCTCCGTGGCTGTAAAAATAAAAATGAATTCTTTACACAATGTTGTTTTATATCGTGATTTAATTATACAATCGTTTTAATTAAACATTGCTGTCCAAATACAATGAACCTGAAATCAGAACTAAAGTTGTGTATTCAAGTATATTTATTTAAAGATTTATTTCTTATTATTTTTTCTTATTCTTTACTTAAGGTTTTTCGCAACTCCACTTACGTTATTTCTGTACTTGTCAGATTGTTGGATATTATTGGTCATTCCCGCTATATGACTCATAATAAGTACATTGTAGTATAGTCCATAAGTTTCCTCAGCGAACAGTCAATTTACCCGAATAATAAAAATTAGACCTGTGGACTAATTCAAATAAATAAACAATTTTACAGCTTTTTTTATATTAAAAGAGAATGATAAGAATCCGTGATCTATGGTTTTGCAAAACACTAACGGAATAGTTAAAATTATATCAATAGGTTTGCGATTGCGCAAAATCTTTATAGAAAGCAAAGGGGAAGTCTAGTTTTGAGAGCGCATGTTCTTAAAGATAATAAGACTAATCATTCTTCTTTTGAAGATACACAGAATATAATTGGATCAAAATACAGATGCTAGTCGGGTGCTCTACATATTAGCAGTTGGTATTAGAAAAGCTGATAAGAAACGTATCAAGCGAGAGATAATTAGGGCTAGGAAGTTCCTGCACACACTTTGAGGTGTGATGGATGAATGATATAGTGTCAAAAATTAATTGAGCCGGTGTTTGGGAGATTTATCTCGGATGATAGCAATAATTTGTCCATACTTAGATGAATCTTAGTCTGATACAATTATAGAAGCTGTTCGGGCTTAAAGTACTGCTGTTAAGAATACGATGTTAAAATGTGATATTGATTGGCAACTTTTGCCTAAGATTTGATGTGCTTTTTGAAAGAAAGATGGGAAAAGAGGTCGATAATAAAGAGAATACAGAACACAAACATAGAAAATATAACCCCAAGATACACTGGTATTAAAACGTTTTTGGGAGAGAAGACCTTCCATCACAACCAACCTAAAGGATTGTTTCAAGAAATCCATTTACGCAAGTCACTTATAAACACGGAGTATGCTGAGAAGGCTTCTATGCCAAACTGGGCCAAATAATTACTTTAATTGTGTAAACTGAGGTGGCAAATACCCCTTCATGTCGAGCAGTCATTGCACGTTTGTTAATCCATTTTGCATATTTGCAAGATTAAGCTTCCTAGTTTGTTATATTTTTAATGGAAACTGACTTTAATTTATTTTATTTGATTTTAATATATAAGCTTTGAACAAAAAAAAAAAAAAAACTAGCCAAATGCGCGCCGGAAACATACCAAGAATTCCGTAATGTTGCTCACAGTATAGCTGAATAATTATATTCCTTGTATGGATTCTCCCTTTCATTTTTAATTTTATTTTGTTTATATTGTTATGGGGGAATAGTACTAAATGTCCTATCAAAATTTAGACAGTTCAAAAGATACTGTTCTGTGGTAGATGGACAGAAGTGGATTAGTAATAGGATCTCGTTGGCACCTTTGTATACGGATAACGGAACTCTAAAAAAAGTGAAAATAAATTATATCTAGGACCGTCTAGTCCTACAATATTTCAGAATATTTTTTTGCCATTACTTTCGATATTCGTGAAAAACTCTTTGTCTTTCTTTAAATCTTTGTGTAAATATGAATCTATGTCCATAAATATTACAAAGTGTTTCTGTATTTTTCTAACTTTCAGAAAAATATTTGTAGAGAAATTTCAGTTACTTGACCGCTTACAGAAGCGGTCAAGTAACTGAAATTTAGTAGGAATACAAAGAAATAGTTGTTGTTTCATGTGGATAACATTTTTTTTTTGTTTCAAAACGAAATTATAAGTAAGAAAATTAATGAAATTAATGTCTGACAGTTATAGGAATCACTGTAACTAAAAATAAAAAATGAAAACAATAATTTTAGTTACTTAAATATTAATAAAGCAGTAATCCGTGTTCAACTTTTTCTTAATTTCCATTACAATGGAATTAAATATCGTCTAATCGTTTTCAACAAACAATTACAGCACATATCATGTTTGTACACAATTATTAAAATGTGATAAGGTCTCTTTTCGCTTGCAATCTCGGACGTCACCTGCAAAAGCAATTTCGAGTCTGATTAATTTCATCTCAAAGGTTAATTAAAGCGTATAATATTATTAATTTCTTCCTTAAAACATACCTTGAGTTGGGAGGTTAGAGCGTTATGAAATTCTTCGTTGTCTTGTGTCAAGGATATTTTTATAAAGGCAATTTTAAACGGTTCTTCACAATACACCTTATACTTAGAGGTGCAGAGAAAATACGATTGTGGGTACTGACTTTATATCAAAACGTAAATCATAATATTATTTAAAAAAGTGACTCGTCGTTTACTTTCATTACATAATTATTTCATCGTTGCTGTGAAACAATATTACAAGTTTTTTTTTAAATGTAATTACTAATACATGTAGTAGGTATGAGTTTTGATTATGTACGAGTAGAAGATACCTATATAATAGATATATAACCTTTATAAATATATATACTTCCTTTTAAAATAATACGTATATTATACTAGTAGTAGCATAAAAAAGGCTAAATAAATATAATAAAGATTATTGTCACAAGCAAATCACTCCGTCCCTCAACCTCTGCCTCCGTGTGCTTTTAACGACGCCGGTTGATTAATGCGTAAAGGAAAATATATTTCTCCTGCCCGATTTTCATACTTCGTACTTATTGTTATAAAGAAAAAGGTAATTTTCTTGACTAAAATAAAGCAAAATATTTATGTCACGGACACAGAATTATTTTCATTTTTAAACGGTTGTTGGTAGGCAGGTTTTTATACTTGTATGTAAGTTACTTGTTGTAGGTAATTACAATGTATAAATGCGAATGCGAATGTAAATACATGAATATCAAGTGTTACCAGTTTAATTAGAATTTTTCTTTAAATTAAGACCGCCTTTATAGAGTCGTAGACTCGTATTAGCATGAATTGTTAACACTATACACATCCTTCACGATTTTACCTATGTTGACATTTAATGTAATCAATACATTTTATAGCTCTTGTTCCGCTACGATGAGTGGTAGCGTAATGCTTAAAGGCTTAAGTCGTGACAAGGTCTATGCTATAAGTATGACTACTTTTTGAGATCTACCGATTCATACATTTTGACCGGCCAGTTAGCGCAGTTGACAGTGACCCTGTTTTCTGCTACAGGGTTGTGTGTTGGATTCCCGCCCCGTGTCTGAATGTAATGTATATTTTTTATTATTATTTGTATGTCTCACGTAATAAATATTTATTACAAAATAAAATGTGTAGCCTTAAAAACAGACGACCGTGTATGTATTGTTAAACCTATTTATACAGAACTTGACTAGCCAGTATTATATCTCACCAATTTAATGTACTAATCCTAACTAAAGAACTAATGAATATAGTTATCTCTTAATAACTTTTACTACTTCTATACTAGCAGGTACTGCGACTTCGTTCGCATGGTTGAAATGACCCGTTTGAAATTCGTTAGTGTGCTTACTTTTCCAAACTTCATAATGTTTTCATACTGTTTCATCACAATCGATCCAGGAACCTGGAAATAATATCGTAAAGACAGAAAGACAAAGTTATCTTCGCGCTTTATATTAACTATGGACATCGGTAAATTCGAATAAACTCATATATATATATATATATATATATATATATATATATATATATATATATATATATATATATATATATTAAATCTGTGTATTATTATGTATTGTATTATTTGCTATAATATTTCGAACCTTTATATTCACTCCGCGACCTTATGCATTTGTTATGATATACCCAAGAACGCTTTAGACAAATGTAAAGCAGTTTAAATGGAATATTCAGTATTGTAATTTGTGACATCCATTGTATCAAATTTCTTATTCACTGTTTAAGCAGAATATTTGAACAGAATGTTTGTATACCTTTTTGTCTATAATGCTACTGGGAATACTCACGTTTTATTTTAAGAGTACTCGAAATATTTAAGAAGGTACTCTCGGCGCTTAGGTAAACTATTTTTAACCATTATCTCTAATATAAATTCATACAATTTCTTCTATTATTTAATTTGGTAGCCTTTTTTACTTAATAGTACAAAATTACAGAATAATAAACTCTTCGCCTTGAATAAGATATTCAATAAAAGAATCTAAATGAATCTTAATAGTAAAAATAAGTAAAAAGTAGTGATAAATAATGAAAAGAAAATACGATAAGTGGTGAAGATTGCACCTGAATGTTTCATTTAAATCGTCCAATTGCTCGGAAATGCTTTAGAGGGCGGTAAGGAAATCTCCTTGGGGGGCATTAAAATATGTAAGAGGCAAAAATAACGCATGGTCTAGCTTCGACGTAACGAACTGTAATATAGACCCAGTCCGTAAAAGAGGACCCCGGGGCCCTTAGCTCTGTTAGTTTAGGGATGTGTGGTGTTGTGAACTTGTTTGCCTAAAATAATATTTATCTATTATTTTTGTAGAAAATCTGCGGATAATCTGTTTGCAAAACGAAGTACACTTGAGAAAGAACAAAGGAACGGTTGTGTCAAAATATTTATGTGAATCTAAATCGATGGAATTTGAAGGGTAAGTTTATGTACACGATTTATTTATCTAATGATAGATTCAATTATCTTATTAAAATTGAGAATAAATACACTTAGTGTACAAAGTGATAGTAAAATTTTATGTAATTTATTTGTTTAGAGACACAGTGTATGAAGAACAAGTGATTTCACTGATTCAGTGTCAAACCAAACACGACAAATATATTATGTGTCGTAGTTTTGCTACTAGCTTGATGACCCTTTCGTTTTTTAGTCTAGCCTTTTAAAAAAAACGTTGTCGTTTAACCTGATCCGAATTTAACATATAAGTATAACAGACATAAATTAATTTTAAAATAAATTTAAAAAGTCGCGAAGGCTTATAATTTATCTTGTACATACGTTTTAAGGCAGTTTTACTTTGTAACTTACTTTAGATATTAATCTAATACATTAATAGAGCACATAAACAAATGAGACCAAACACGCGGTTGTAGAATGAAATTAGTTTAAAATGTCTAACTGAAAGCCATATCCATATTTACATATACAGTTAGTACATAACTATTGGTGGGATTACATCCGCCATTGTAATGGAAGGATGAAGTTAATCCGGGGCTTTCAACGAAATGAATGTGCCTGTAAATCTCATTGGGATATGTTGTGTTTTGTGTCATCTGTTGATGTATTAGGTAGTTGAAATTTATTACGTATTTTCAAAGAATATTGTGTTACATTAGTTATAGAATTTTTTGGGTAAACATTAATAATGATCTCATTTGGTTGTAAACTATAAATAATATTTATTTTTAATATCATTATATTAATGGAAATTTTGGTACAGGTGCTGTCTTTATATTATAAATTAACTTATAAAAAGATATTGTGTCTTGAACATACTTACTTAAATAAAATAAGATGCTCTTAAATACTAAAATGAAAATATTGTTTGTTTTATTTAAATATAAAATGTATAGAATATGAAAGTATTTTCTGCAAAGTTTAGATCTTTAAGTTTAAAGTAAGCTTTAAAGACGATAGAGATGGCTATTTTGTAATAAGTAAAAATCTTTTAACAATGGGCACTCTTATATGTAATAAAACTGTGGTTGATGAAGAACAATTTTCATAACAGACACGTGGATCAAGTCCATTGACCTGCGATCTCGTTGTTTAGTTTGTCATTGTGTTGGGCAGCCTCCCTCAGTGTTTTATTTCGCTTTTTAAATTTAATAGAATTAACAAAATATAAAAGTGACACTTGGAAATTTTAAAAATTACATGCTATATATATTTTTACGTATAAAAGGTTTATACTATATATTACATTAAAATTGTTTAAAAATGTCATCAGTTTACACACATTGTCTTTCTTTTTAACACATAAACGGATAAAATCAAACATTAACTTCGTTTTCAAAATTTTTTATTAACTTGTCCATTATCTCGATTTATTTAATTAGATGACCTAAGTTATATCTAACGTCTTTCTATGTGGTTTCATCAAATCACTTCACACTGAATTGGTATGGTCTTACATGCGTAATACACCTAAATGGATTGTGGTTCATGCTTCGACAATCCGTGTCAGGAAGCATCATATGTAGTGGTTTAATATATACAATATATTAAGTATATGCTCGGTGTTACAATATAGTGACGAACCTATTAGTTAACCTTGTTAGATTGTTATTGTTATAATTACATTTGATATTACAGATTTATGAAATATTATCTATATATCTAGTTACATTGAGATTGATAGAAGTTTTAATTTTTATCAACTTAAAATTGCTTCTATTGATTGATTCATATATACATATTACATATACAATTTTTTATATTAAATTTGAACTTATGATTTAAGACTTATTTCGTGGTTTGAAGACATATTATTATGTTTAATATATAATTCATAAGAGGGATGTTCCATTACGACCTATCGTAAGTCAGACGGATTCCCCTACTTATGAACTAGCAAAACATGTTGCGAGTGTGCTACAACCTCTAGTAGGCCACACTTCTTCTTACGTCAAAGATTCCCGGCATTTCGTGCGTATCTTACAGGACACAAAACTGGAAGAACAAGAGTGCATGCTGAGTTTTGACGTTGAATCCTTGTTTACAAACGTTCCTATAGACGACTGTTTGGAGGTAATAAAAAAGAAACTACAGGAAAATGACATCCCTGCGGAATACATAACGTTACTACGGCATTGTTTAGTTTCTAATTTTTTCCTTTATAAAGGCCAATATTACCTCCAGGTTGATGGTGTTGCCATGGGTAGTCCTGTCGCACCAGTTGTTGCCAACCTATGGATGGAACATTTTGAAACTTTAGCAATTTCAATGACACCTGTGGGAATCAATGTCAAGGTTTGGAAACGATACGTGGACGACGTTTTTGCGATAGTGCGGGGCGGCGAAGAACAAGTTCTGCAATTTCTAAACCACTTGAATAGCATGCACCGAAAAATGTCATTTACGTACGAAATGGAGAAAGATAGATCCCTGCCATTCTTGGATGTCCTTATTAGTGTGCGCTCGGATGGTAGTTTCGGTCACTCAGTATTCCGGAAGCAGACACACACGGATAGATATCTACACGGCTCATCGCATCACCATCCACGTCACCTGGCGTCGGTAGCTACCACTCTCATCAACCGCGCTCATGACCTGTGTGATGACCTTCACATACAAGGCGAGCTGGAACATGTACGCGAGGTGTTAAAATGGAATGGTCACAAACCTGTTAAGAACAAAACTTGTAAGCAGAGGACTCGTCCTTCGGAAGCACAAAGACAGATGGCCTACCTACCGTTTGTTAAGGGGGTGACTGACAGAATAGGCACATTGTTGAAGAAACAATACAATATCAAGACCGTATTCACTCCTTTACAAAAGATTGCCCAGATGATGCGTTCTCCGAAGGATCGCCTGCCATTCCAGTGTCCAGGAGTGTATAAAATCGACTGCAGCTGTGGCAGCTCATATATAGGTCAAACCAAGAGACCCATATCTACCCGTGTGTCTGAACACATAAAAGCGGTAAAAAACAACGACCCACAGAAGTCTGCGATCGCGGAGCATATTCTACAGCCGGGAACAAATCACTGGATTGAACTCCATAACCCCCGAGTTCTTTCCACAGACCGCCACTACATACCTAGACTAGTGCGCGAAGCGATTGAAATTCGCAAACACCGGAATTTCAATCGTGATGATGGCTTTAAGCTAGCCAGTATGTGGAATCCAGTGGTAGAATTATGCAAACCAGAACAGAGCCGCATGAAAGCAAAAGAGAAAAGTGACGTTGTGAGTGTATTTTGCCGAAATTTTCGCGACGTTCCTGTGAAGAGAACGAGAAAGAGGGTAGTTCGCTACTACCCATGACAGTTCCAGCTACACACCTCGCGACACCGCAGTCCTGTCGTGACCACGATCCATGCAACTGGGTCGAAATATTGACACAAAATCACTTGTGTTATATCTAATTTTGTGTTATATATAAATTTGAACTTGTAACATAAAATAAGTTGTTCTTAACTAGTTAACTGCTTTTGACAAAATTTTATGTTATGACGAATATAACAACCTCCAGCACGTACAGCAGCGCCGGCTTGAACAGCAGGATGGCCAAAACCAGTGATAGCGCCGCCTGCCAGCGCTGCCCAACCGACTGCTCACCCGGCGACTCTTTCCACACATATTCTAACAAAGTCGAAACAATTAACTGGTTAATAAGAAGTCTTGGTCTTGTACTTCCGAAAAGTAGATACCGATTTTTCTCATGAAATTTGGCACGGACATGCTATTTGACTATCTAAGCGTCCCCTTATGAAATGGAACGTCTGTGCCAAATTTGATGACAAATTCAGTATCCACTTGTCGGAAGTTTATCCGAAGTTTCATGTATCTTCTACGAAATATAAAATTACGACAAAATCGAATCGTTCGAGAAAAATACGACGCTGATATAATATCGAAGATCTTTTAAAGTAAACCCGAATTCAATTCCATTATGACCAAATATATTCTAATGGTGATTATATATCTATTAAAGCATAAAAAAACTCACAACGAATTCAGGACCCGCGAAAACATTAGTGAAGGCCATCCCATGACAAATCATCTCGGCTCGGCTCGCTTTTTGAATGATTGATTTATTTCCCTTCTTTGAAGTCCTAAATGTTTGGTCGGACCAACAGGTGATTCAACTATTTGATTTACTAACTCTTAATGCTTTTCTAATCCTTCTTCCTAAGCCTTTCCCTTTTCAAAATGATGTGACGCGGGCCACCTGTCTAATGTGACTCTAGATTCGATCCGCAGAGATTTAAATGTTACGTGTGCTAATAATAGAGATTTTGGATGATGATTGCTTCTAAAACTTTTGTTTACCGTGGCTTTCTGAATAAACTTTCCTTTATTGTTTATCTTGTTCTATGCAAATAAAATATCAGTGGGTAAATTCCATGATACATCAACATTTTAATATTTGTGAGGTAAATAAGGCGTTTCTAATATTTCGAATTTTACGTAATTACGTACACGAACGTTTAACAAATAATAATTTATTGCTTAGAAGCGTCATATATGTAAGTCAAGTGACAAATTGACAAGTCTATTTTTTTATGAAGAACTTTTGTGTAATATTGGCCTATATTAATATTTTATATAACGTTTCTCTGTCAAATAAATATATTTAAGATCGATTATTTATTATAAGGTCTATGCAAATGATTTATGTTTAAGAAATAAGTCTAATTATAACATCAGTTTTGCTTTTGTTGTTATCTTTAATGGCTTAATTTTGTAATAAATACT
Organism: Euphydryas editha; assembly: GCA_036937285.1. NCBI lineage: Eukaryota > Metazoa > Arthropoda > Insecta > Lepidoptera > Nymphalidae > Euphydryas > Euphydryas editha. The sequence goes on from JAUPFZ010000007.1 coordinate 8,458,699, forward strand.
TATATAAGAAAATTATTATGTAATATGAAACTACATCTTTAAGGTAAGTTTGGTATAATTGCCAATTAAATATTATCTACAGTTTTCCCTGTAATCTGTTTAGCCAAATAGTCTAAAGTTTAAGTTTAAGACAAGACAGTTTAAATACATAATATTATTATATCTACGTAACAATTATTGTACAAAAAATTGTAACTATATAAAACTAAATTAAGAAGTAGTTGTAGTAGTAGTAGTTTAGGTCAAGATAATCTGTCTCATTTAGCATCATATAAATTTAAATATTCTTTTTTTTTTAAACTACATTCCACATGTAAGTTGAATATATAATATTGCGTGATTCACCGTTTTGAAATGATAATTAAAACAACCGATATATGGTATCTTTTGAGTATATTTCTTATTAGAATAACATTTTAAGTGAATTATATGTATATAATGATACTATAGAACTGTAGCACTCGAAGTACTAATAACATCTATAAAATATTACGATAAACTCATAAAATGTTAAGTAATCTGGCGGATATTATAACTCAAGGCAAGTGAAACCGCGAGAGGCATACAGTTCACAATAAAAAATAACGTTTATTGCTTTTTATGTAAAATAAATAAACTGTATGAACAGTATGGATTATAAACATTCGTCTGATTCGGAACCATTAATAGATTAAAAGGAGTAATTCAATAAAGTGATATTTATTATTAAAATATAACAAACACTGTATACTTTTACATATTCTCTGATATTAAAAAGTTCTTTCTTTATTTGGCTGATTTAGTTTACTGTATCTGTCGATGATAACCTACTTGCCTTAATATTTCGTAAAGAGATAAGTTGTATAAATAACACATTTTTAAATTAACCCTCAACTAAATTTTATTAATCAATAGCTTCAATTAATATATCATTCTTTGTCGATATATATATATTAGACTACCCGCTCAGTGTTACCCGTGTTATGGTTTATGGTTACTACTTCGCGCCTATAAGACTTCGACAATCAGGCGGAGCGCGCGTTTTAAGATCAGAAAAGTTGATATCCCGAGGTTAGAGCTTTGTAACTAACAGTCTTACTTTATAATATATGTAAGTATAGATAATAAATTAAATGACTTACATAAAAAATAAATGGTACGGATTCTATCGTAATGTAATACGTCACTTAATTAATCTGAAGTAATGTCTGCGCTGGCTCTCAAACTACCTAAAGAATTTTGTTCGGAGGCGCGCTTATTCAATATAATGAAATGAAATTTATTTATAGTGTAAGTAATATTAATGCGCCGCAGCTCTCTCGGGGCGAACGTAAGAAGCTTTCTTGGGGAAAGATTGTGAGTCATAAACTACGATTTTTCTCTATGAATATTATGGCAGTTAAGTGCCCGAGACAGACGTCCAGCTACGCGAGAGATATAAATCGTGGTTTATTAAATAAAATATGAGCCGCGTAATGGCTACAATGCAAATAAATATGTCTACCAGTGACAGGCAGATACACCAAAAATAATAATCATAATAATAAATAAAATGTATTTAGGTACATTAGTAATAATTTTATAACATAGTTGAATTTTGCGTCATATTTGTTAACTAGCAAGGTCAGAGGCGATTCATACCATAATCTCGTAATCTTTATTAAGCGGCGGCGTGATGTTTATACCAAATATTTGCTAAGCCGCGGGCTTTCTGTTTGCGTTCAATAAGAACGTTAGGAGACGTTAGTTGAATTCTTCTCAGGACGTCGGGTAAGGGGACATCTGCATAAATAAAGCGGTCACGTTCGAACGCGCGTTTAACGGGCAGCCTCACTGGAATCACTTGTAACGTTCGAGTGTAATGGAGCTAGTGATTCAGTTCATTGTATAGATAATAATCTGAATTCAAGTATTTACTGCAAATATCAATTTCGATGCATTAATCAACAATTAAATGGTAAGAAACAAGCATTTTTTGTAAAATAAAACTGAAGACATTTAGAATTGAAATAAAATATTTAAGTAAAAACACTATTAATGTTAACGAAAAAATAAAAATACTTTCAAATAGTATTCTAATAAATCTTAATTTTAGCAAAGTTATGTCTATTCTAAAACATTATTCACAGCTAAAATAAAGGTATGAAACTGCTCAAAGCCTATATATAAATTAAAGCAATTAACAATATTTATGCTATAGTGCTTCATATCTAAAATTGTAAAAATAAAATAAATTAACTAAAAATACATTATTGTCGTTTAATAATGAATTAATATTATATATTACACGAGATGATTTAAATAGTGTTATATTCGATTCCATATATTGTGTTACTAAATGAACAGCGGAGCATTCACGTCAATCAGAACAATTAATCAGCTTTCTCAATGTTTTTGGTGGGCGGTGCGTCAATAGGTGGTGGTCGTTTATTGCCTTTCCGCCCACAAACAACGTCATTACATTTCAAAATTAATTATTATATTGTGTATAATGCATATGTGTTTATGTATGTATGTTTGTATGAATATATGTATGTTTATGTATAGATATGGATAATATATATACATATATATATATATATATATATATATATATATATATATATATATGGATAATATATATACATATATATATATATATATACATATACAGGGTGACTGGTAAATTACTATCAATATTTAAGGAGAATACTCGGTAGGTACATGATTCTCATTCGAATTATGTAAAAAAACTAGGTACTTAATTTTTGACCAAATTTTCATAAATTTCAATTCAAGTAAATGAAGCGTTGACAGTCTACAGTCATGCCGGCGGCACGTGCACAGGTGTTGTACTGTGCCGCTTGTTCACATCTAAAAATTGCCAAAGTTCACATCATTTACCTAGTCAACAAATTTGTTGCTTAAACGAGTAAAATATCTTAGTATTTTTGCCTATCCTAATCCAGGATTAAAGTATTAAAGGGGACTGGATCATGCTTGTTTATCCTGCTACCCTGTTAACACGTGGCGGTGTTTGGACGTAGGTAAACTACCTGTTTTGTGTCGAAAGTGCAGCTAGCTGCTAGGGTGTTCAGACGACGAGTACATAATTGGATAATTGTTGTGTAACTTTACTTAAAAGTTTATTTATATTTACCTGTTTTTTTTTACATAATTCGAATGAGAATCATGTACCGAGTAGTCTCCTTAAATATTGATAGTAATTTACCAGTCACCCTGTATATATATACATATATATATATATATATATATATATATATATATATATATATATATATATATATATATATATACACATATATATATATATATATATATATATATATATATATATATATATATATATATATATATAATTTATAATTATATACTGTTATGTTACACAAGCCCGTTTCACTGCAAGCTTCTTTCTGGTGGGTAGTCTGGAAGAGATCACTATTTAGTGATAAGACCGCCCATTGCACGCTCTGTAGTTAGTTGTTAAGCTTTCCTTTTGTGTAATTTTGTATGTAATTGTGTGCAATAAAGTTATTTATTATTATTATTATTATTTATTATTATTTTTATTGCTCGATTTAATACTTACACTTTGGCGTCCATATATTCGATATAATATTTTATATAAATCGTATTTGTCATCAGTAACCTAGTAGTGAACGCTTTTATACAAGAAAAAAAAAAGAAATAAAAATAATAATAATTTTGAAGTAATAACTTAACACTTTGAAGTTTTAAATAATCTTCAAGTAGACTTGCCGTTGCGAATCGTGCACAACCGCCGTTCATGTGACACGGCCTTTATTTTCTATTTCCAACGACCAAAGAAACACCACGGCTAATCGTCCGCCCGTAACCCTCCCTTCTTGATAGTGATGTGATTTTTTTAAATCCATCTCACAGCAAATATTTAAATTGGGTTATAAAATTGTTTTTTTTTTTTTAATATATTTTTTTGTCTTGCTTTTAATTGCGTTTAGTTTTGGTACTCGTGAGATTTGTAATCATTGTTACCTCTGTTTTGTGTTGTGTTTACATATTTGAGTGATATCTCAGTCTTAATCACAAAAAAATCTATCCAATGTTGTTTGTTACGGTTTTATAAATCCCTAGATTAACGAATTTAAACACGCTGAAATTTACAACGCCAAAATAAATTCGCAAGTATATCTCTTCAAACGATTATCCGTCAGTTTAACAGTGTTTTGTAAACAAACTTCATCTTTAATATTTGAAAATACTAATTTACGTCATTGGTAAAAATGTGTTACGTACTTACTTGTTAATATTATTCGCTTTGATTTCTAGGTAAGGTAAAATTTGTATCTTGAAGTGAAATATCGATAGTATTTTTACAGCACTATCTGTCTTAATGTGTCCGGGAAATAACGTGTTCTTTTAGTGGTTTGTCCTACGCTTTGCTACCTGCGCTTCCTTGCTGGAGATCAGTTTACTTAGGTGCTGTCTTTTATACGTATGTTTATACTTTTAGGCACGTGTGTGTATTTTAGATTAGGCGATTCAGATCTTCGTATAAACGGGCTTAAAGCGCAATATTGAAAATTGTTTTTTGCCTAAAGAAAGCAATAGCTGTGTATTAGGCATAATAAAATTACATTAAATATTATTACCTAACGTCGACCGTTCTGGTGTAGTGGTGCGAGTAGTCGCCTCAACTCCGGCGGTTGCGTGTTCGATTCCCGCTCGGAGCAGATACTTGTTTTTGTATAAATATTTGTTTCCGGCCTGGGTGTATGTCCTCGTGGGTCTCCCCACCGTGTCTCGGAGAGCACGGTTGTTATCATAGACATCTGATAACGAACGTTGCTCATGGTAGGGAAATTATCTGCCAACCCGCAGTGGAGTAGCGTGGTAGGTTAAGCTCCAACCCTTCTCCTATATGGACGAGAGGGCTTTGCCCATCAGTGGGATGCTTACAGGCTGAATTTAGTTCAGTTCAGTTCATAAATATTTATTTATATTCTTTCGATTATTTTACTATTTATATTGTTAAAAAGTACGTGTTATGTACCAATTGTGGTTAGAGATTCTCTTTGAAAACATATTTTTGAAATTCCATATATGTTATATTAATTTTATATATGTTATATAAATTTCTTTTTCTAATAATACGGAAAATCCATATGATCTCGTTCTTTGCAGGACGTCACATAAGATATCGGCGCGTATAAAACGTATCAAACAACTTTTATGCCGTACAGCAACGCAAATAACCTGTGTAACGTTACAAATCCTTTAGTCGAATACATCTTGATTCATATCTTGAAGCGACCACAACTCTAAGAGCCACCTGCTACCGGCTAAATAATCATTTGTCAGACAGAATGTAAGTTAAAAAGGATTGCTAATATCTCAAGTGGCTTTGCCTGCGTTTTGTTTACGAATTGAGATTTGTACGTCCGAGTTTACGTAAAGTTTCTCTCTAATGGTTATGTTTTGTAAATCCGCCTCGTTTCGTTTTAGCTAGGTAAAGGGACACTTTCAGTCTACATTTGTCATTTAATTTTATGTTTATTATATTAACTTTGAAATATAAATTGTAAATATATTTATTCTTATGCATGTATGTTATTGATGTAGGTAAGCATATTTATATTTATTAAATCCTTAATAATATTATTATATAATATGTGAAATGTAAGTATGTTTGTTACAATTTCACGCGAAAACTACTTAACTGATCATCATGAAACTTTGTACACATATTCTGGGAGGTATTAGAAGTAACATAGGATACATTTTTTTGGTCGCGATAACCGACACACGCGGGCGAAGCCGCGGGCAGAAGCTAGTATAAAATATTATTATAACATTTATAACATTATTAAATATTAATAAAAAAAAAGCAAAGCCTTTAAATTTCTTATTATACCGACAATTTAACGACGCGTACATCACCGCGCAAGTGGAGTTATAATAAAAAAATCTCTTTACATTGCCTAGCTTTAAAAGACCCATGCAATGTAATATTCATTGAGGTATATCCTCAGACCTATTCGTTCATCGACTTTATACCACAAAACAATGAAATATCATTAGAAGTTACACACTTAAGAGGTTAACATTAAACCTGTGCGATTCGCCTACCTTTTAGACATGAAACACTAGGAAATAGAACACCTTTCTAGCGTTCGCATTTCCTATTACTTGTTAAACAAAATATTCAAACATTCTCTAGCAGATGGATTGCAATCTAAACCTCATCTTTGCATTTTAATTGACAAAATGATTGTCAAGCGTAAATTTATTTTGCATTGAAATAAGCGACGCGGCGACTTATAAAAGCAAAACGATAATTATAAACTCGGTTGAATCCGAATTAAATTGTCTATGTTACAAGAAAAAAACTTGAAATAAAAATGTTGATGAAAAATACCACAATACCACATAATAATTATAAATAGGCACAAATTTGATAACAAGATATTTATGTAAAGACGTCAGTTCCGGTTGTCACCGCAAGCAACTAATGTCGTTAACTTCCCCAGTCACAACATGTCTCGTTTCATTAACCGAAGTTCACATGGTTAAGAGCTCGAGCGTTTTATAACTAAATTTTATCTTATCGACAATTCAGACAACTTTGTCATATTTTAGAGTTTGTAGTAGTTTTTATTTATTACAATAGAGAGTGGAGCTTAGGCTTCATCTAATTCCTTGAAATCGTTTAAGTACTGATTAAATTTGGCTTCATTCGAGATAGCCGAATGGTTAAAAAAAGTGAAACTGAAACTACGATCACAGGTTAGTTATTTAGTGTTAAATCTGTATAATAGTAAATTATGAACAGCGATACTGGAAAACGTCGCGAGGAAGCCTGCGTGTCTACGAAGAAATTATGTAACATGTTCCTCTACCAATCCAAACTGCGTGGCGAATTACGTTTAAATCCTTCCATCCAATACACGAGCAAATATTACAGGTACATTTTCTTTATATTAATGATATAAGTGACGTTTTTATGTCACTATTAACGATTTTGTGAATTCCGACTCTATCTGTTATTTGTTAGACATACCTGCAAACATACATTGTTTTCACTTTTTTTCTTTTCTACATATAAGCTCAGAGGAATAGCAACTTTCACTAACTTTTGTTACGTCAAGGCAAAGATGCTTTTCTTCCTTCAACGCCTAATATCTTAAAAATTCTAGATTTCTTAAAATATTTTTTTGTATCCTATATACATACATATAATTACCATTATATTTGTTTTTTTTTTAAAGTCTTACACTTTATGTCTCACAGTAGATAAAATCCTATTTCGGGCGTGAGGATCTCACAAAAATAAACACGGACACCCAGACTACGAAAAATATCTGTATATCTGATTTTAAAAGCACATTATATGTTATCTTAACCCTGCGATTTATACGGATATAACTAAAAAAAAAACAAAATTAAATAAGGAGCTTACAACGGGAAAGTACGGGTATACTAAATAATGTTGGGGCCGAACGGTTATATTAAAAACACTACCATGAGCCATGACTTTTGCAGTTTTAATCAACACTATGGAACATTTGTTTATTTATTTATTTTAATGGAAACAAACAGTAGATAATATTTTTTATAAAATAGCACATATTTCGAAAATCATCACCAAAACAGTTTCCAAAGATTGTTAAACACATAATAAGTACATAGCGTAAATGCGCCTTACGAAACCAAGCAAACTATGGTGAAATTCCTGAGAATACAGAGTATGAAAATCATTCTATTTACTGATTACAATAAAAATAATAACAATTTTGAACATTGAGGACTAAAAATTGTAATTTAAAATACTTAATTATTATCTAAATAATAATGTAGAAATCTGGTTCTATCGTTCAAAAATATCCTTATTTTAACTGTCACTAACAAAAAGACAAGATTAAACAAAGCTTCGTCCGGTGTAAAAGAATTTTATTGATATGAAAGCATCTAAGACCGATCGAAAACATCGAGTAATATCTTTTGAAAGCTTACAAATTGAAAATAGATGTTATTCCTTACAAATATCGTGATTTTGTCTCTTTTTTGACGTAATTAGTATAGTAACCGAACTACGAATTCGAAATATTAACGTGGTCAGATTGATGTTATATACATTATTTACAATACTAGGTGCCGATTAATATAATAAGTTTGGAAAAATATGCCTACATACGTAGGCATATTTTTCCACTCTTTTTTTTTTAATTTTAATCACATTTTTATTTTAAACATAAATTTTTCCTTGAGTAAAGTTACTAAATATCAATTAAGTTTTATGCCTATTCGAAACGACGCGACGCAGAGCTTAACGCAGTAATTCATACGTCTTTTAGTTATCAAAAGAAGAGTAAACAGAAAATAATAATTGGCTTGGCCTACACGAAATCGAGCGATGAAACTTTAGCACACGTTCAAGTAGCAACAGGTCGCCGATTTATCCCGGCGAGGGTGACGAACACTCTAATGGGAAAAATGTCACGCTACCCGCGATTTTTTAAGAAAATTGAATAGATGAGTTATGAAGTTGATAAAAGATAATCGTTAAAGATGGGGATTTGTCAGTTCATTAATTTTATACGATTAAATGTTAAATGGATAGACTCTCCCATTATCAAGTGATTTGTTTGATTTTTTATTGCTCTTTCGAATTGATTTTCTAATTGATAAGATATTTTTAATGTAATCTGTTTTATGAAAATTTTGCTTATATACGGAAAACGACCCGGTAGCGGTAAGACCTCGAGCCTTGTAGGGTTACAAAGATTGTTTCTTATATTATCTTATTTTTTATAGTCTAGTTGTGATAGTTTTCCTTTTGATTTCGTTACATATCGTAGCACTAGCAAGAAGTTTATAAGTTAAGCCCAAAGCCAAGCAGATTGACTAAAGTTAAGTCTGATGTCTTCTTTGGAGCCGAGGAGTAAAGTCCTTGTCTTTTTCATTTCCTCATATGGAAGAACAAAATAGAAATTAAATAATTTTTGACGCCACTTATAGCTAAGTTAATTATGACTATTTCGAATCGTTAGTGAAAGATTTTTGATGTTGATATATCACCATCGCATCCTTTGAGTCATGTTCTAACTCACAACAAGTTAGTGAAAATCGTGCTTCATGAAAAATAAGGGCAATTTTGTCTCCGTGTCTGCCCTTCCCTCTTAGTTTGTATCTTGATCTTTATTTATATTAATCTCGGTCTAAATTTAAGTGTTTTTCTTTAATTACTATTATACGTCTGTTATGAAAATCTTAAACTGAAAATGGTTTGTAGAATTAAGTTTAATATAATTATTATAGCCGCAAAATTTTTATTTTATGGTATTTTAGTATTATATATAAATTGATTAACAATTAAACACAAGATGAAATTTTCTTAAAAATCAAAAACATTAAATTGGTAAAATTAAGTAATTTCAATCAAATTAATTAATGATGTACATTAATGTTTAATGTTCGCTAATTAAAAACATACCGAAAGCACGAAATCAAATCAAATGAAATAAACAAAATAATTTGCATTAACTGTTTTGTTATTAACAACCGATACTTCACATTTTACATTTATGAACACAGCAATTATTGCATTCAATTACCATCACACTTTCACATGAATAAGCACTAATTAAATTAAACTCAAAAATCGTACAAATATATACACGTACGAGCTAATAATAATACAGGTCATTTAACACAATAAGCTATATTAATCAGCTTAAAGCCTATGTAATTACGTAATAGGTGTACATACTGTTACTACTTGCCATTAGTACATACTCGCTGAATGGGAATTGTAATCAATCGGGCGGACAATAGGGATTGCAGGTGTATAGCGCGTCGTAGCAATATAGGGAGACAATGACGACCGAGTGTTGCATTTCTGTATCACGGAATCAAGAACGGGTCTACTAAGACGAATGAACGTTCTAGAACATATAGGTCTTGCACTAAATAATAGATTCCAGAATTCAAATCGAACAATGTGTATCAAAGTATTGCTAAACAAAGATATATCATAACTGTTAAGGTTCTAGGTTTTTGTGAGATACGTAGGACATGTGCATGTTTTGTCTGTTCTTTGTACTCATTCGTGGATGTGTAATATTCAAACGCAATGTTCTATTGTAAAAGTAAACTAAAATTTAAATTTTCGCATGTTTAAAGCACATTTTTTTTTGTATTATGTATAAAATAATAAAGAAAATTGCGTGGTTGCATCTGCGTTTATGTTTATTGCTTCGCTTTATGAATCTTATTGTTAGCGTGATTTTATATAGTAAATATAATAAGATATATAAAAAGACTGTACAGTTTCTATCACACACGTTTCGATTGTCGGTGCAGTTTAAACGGTAGAGTGCGATCGTAACGATTTCTCGTAGCGTGTGTGCCACCCATAACGGCTATCGGCGACTTTACTCAAGTAGTCTGTCCATCTCGAACATCTCTTTTTTTACTCATTCTTAAAAAATGTGTGCAACTCGACGAGATCATTAATTTTGTTGACTAGCTTAGCCCGTCTCAATGATTTGTCGTTTTACGTCACCATTAAAAAATTAAATTAAATTTTAATAAATAAAGAGTTTCGTATTAGTATGGTTCTATCTCTCTGAAAATTCTGTGTGAAAAAAAATTTGAACTTAAAAAAAAAGAAGCATAATTGCATAGTTTCATCAAATATTTCATCTATTCAGGAAATATTTTTAAAATATTAATCAACAAATTACTTTCTTTTAGTCTTCATTAAATCATTAGTTAGCTAATCAACAAATTAGACTTGAAACAAAAAATACTATTATTTAATATAACATTCAAGCAAATTTTCAAATGTCTTAACACGTTTCGGCACACAACGATAGTCCTGTGATGAGTACGGATATTTTGTGTGAACTTGGGAAGGCCTATGTTCAGCAGTGGACTGCGATAGACTGAAGCGAGACTAACGGAAGGGCGGACGGACAACGGAGTCTTATATTAATTATAAGGTTACTCCGTCGGCAACCTTTGGACACGAAATTATATAAAATATAGATATCCGATACGATTTTATCAGAAAATGTTAGAAACCATTTTATAAGTATAATTAAGATGTATACATACAAATGATAAATTATTTAAAGTAAATATGAAATAAAAACATATAAATTATGCTTTAAAAAAATCAGTCTAATAAATTAATTTTAAATTTATTAATGATTTAAAATGATAAAAAATGTCATTTACGTACGAAATGGAGAAAGATAGATCCCTGCCATTCTTGGATGTCCTTATTAGTGTGCGCTCGGATGGTAGTTTCGGTCACTCAGTATACCGGAAGCAGACACACACGGATAGATATCTACACGGCTCATCGCATCACCATCCACGTCACCTGGCGTCGGTAGCTACCACTCTCATCAACCGCGCTCATGACCTGTGTGATGACCTTCACATACAAGGCGAGCTGGAACATGTACGCGAGGTGTTAAAATGGAATGGTCACAAACCTGTTAAGAACAAAACTTGTAAGCAGAGGACTCGTCCTTCGGAAGCACAAAGACAGATGGCCTACCTACCGTTTGTTAAGGGGGTGACTGACAGAATAGGCACATTGTTGAAGAAACAATACAATATCAAGACCGTATTCACTCCTTTACAAAAGATTGCCCAGATGATGCGTTCTCCGAAGGATCGCCTGCCATTCCAGTGTCCAGGAGTGTATAAAATCGACTGCATCTGTGGCAGCTCATATATAGGTCAAACCAAGAGACCCATATCTACCCGTGTGTCTGAACACATAAAAGCGGTAAAAAACAACGACCCACAGAAGTCTGCGATCGCGGAGCATATTCTACAGCCGGGAACAAATCACTGGATTGAACTCCATAACCCCCGAGTTCTTTCCACAGACCGCCACTACATACCTAGACTAGTGCGCGAAGCGATTGAAATTCGCAAACACCGGAATTTCAATCGTGATGATGGCTTTAAGCTAGCCAGTATGTGGAATCCAGTGGTAGAATTATGCAAACCAGAACAGAGCCGCATGAAAGCAAAAGAGAAAAGTGACGTTGTGAGTGTATTTTGCCGAAATTTTCGCGACGTTCCTGTGAAGAGAACGAGAAAGAGGGTAGTTCGCTACTACCCATGACAGTTCCAGCTACACACCTCGCGACACCGCAGTCCTGTCGTGACCACGATCCATGCAACTGGGTCGAAATATTGACACAAAATCACTTGTGTTATATCGTGGTATGTACCCGTTTTAAATTTACTGTCTATAAATAAGTAATTTATTGAGTTAACTATCCAATATACGCAATGTTATACAACAACTGAACTTAGAATCTAATTTAGGTGCATTGCTGTGCTTAACCTTCTGCCTAATAGCTTGTGGCTTCATTTCTGTTAGCGGACGACTGTATCAAGTTTCAATTACCTTATCGCATAATTAGGTGCATTGATTTCCTTTGTGAACAACGGTCAAACGTCAACGCCGTAATTGTTTGAAACTTGATTAATGTAATACGTTTACGTTCTACTCATATAATGAGGATTAATTTCATATTGTTTTAACATTCTTAACTTAATCACACAAATAAAATAACTACTAACATATAATTCAAAAACTACTAAACCCATTTTTTCTGCGGTTCACCAGTAAAAAGAGTGATTCATGAAGAAGATTTAGGTGTATAATTTGTTAAGGTTTTGTGTTTTGTTAAAATATGACGACAATTGTTGGAAATGGCGGAATAACTTTATCCGTCTGGAAGCTTTAATTGAAAACGTCGCCTAATCTCTTTGAGATATAACAAAACAGTATACTATAGTGAAAAGAAAAAAAGAGGAACTTTTATAGTCTGTGATGGCATACATCTAATATGCCCATTGTAACTTCTAAAAGTGGTCACGTTACAATGCGGTAATTGGAAAGCTATTTAGACGGATACAGTATTAATCTTTATCAACATAAATACGTAACTAAACCTTATTTGATACCATTTCGTGTAAATTATTATTATCTCTTATACGGGGTTTTTTATAGATCAATGTTTATACTATATAAATTAAACGAAAATCTTAGAAGTTATCGTAAAATAAAAACTAATGCGCGACAATAAATTCAAGCGCTGGTCTCACAACGATGACGGGACTCGCTTGATGCGACGGTGCGACCACTCCCGCTGCGCCTCTTGCTGTTGCTAAGAACATTACATATATACCCGTGTAATGTGAAGCCAGGGCGGGTCGCTAGTTTTATAATAAAATTGAGTATACTTTTTCCGAATTTTAACTTTTGAAGGCCTTACATGTAATTTTTCGTACTATATCATATCTGTTTATTCTATATATGTGTAGTAAAAACTTATTTAAAAAAAACATGTGATTTGAAAGTTAGATAACAGCATATTACAACGTGAATATTGCTCTGTGTTTAGAGAGTATAGAATAATGGAAACAAATGTATATAGTAATGTAGAATATAATGGAACAAAAATATATAAAATAAAATAAGTTTTTGATCTTGCTAAACATAAACATTCGGTAACATATGTACTCCGTTTATGAACAGTTAAATTATGTTACGACTATTAGATGTGAATCTATATGCTAACACAGCTTTACTCAGACCTACGCCAGTCTATATGCAAATAAAGTGCTTCCAAAGTAAAATAACGAGTACACTCAGTCCTGTTTATCTATAGATATGTCTATAAATGTAAATCCTTTGTATAGAAATATAAGTTTCCGACTAATCTGTTGCACAATATAACACACAAAACACATTTAGTTTTAAATTTTATGCCAATGGAAAATTTTCAAATTAATTTATGTATTTTTATATCACTTGCTATGATAGTAATTTATTGAATATCGGGATAAACTTCCGAAAAGCGGATACCGAATTTCGTCATGTTTGGCACGGACTTTCCATTTGACTATCTATGAGTCCCCTAAAAGGGATTTTTGGCGGCTCGCAATATTTTTCGAAATATTGAATTTTTTAAGTACGTTGCTTATTGAGATACGTTTACGATACGTTTGATTATATAGAGCGTACTAAACAGCGTACTCAAAAAATTCAATATTTCGAAAAATATTGCGATCCGCCAAAAATACTTTTAAGGGGATGCTTAGATAGTCAAATGGAATGTTCGTGCCAAATTTCATGAGAAAATTCGGTATCTGCTTTTCGGAAGTACACCCGAATATCGAAATACATATATACTAAAATAATAAAGTTTATGTATTTTTGCGATATAGTTTACATATTTATATCTTCCATTTGGTGTCAGAAACCCATCTTCATCGGTGTAGATTATAAGATTAATAATTCGTCACGCAATATGACTCAAAGGACGAATTATATCTAGGTATATTACTTCTACATGTACATTTGCTTAACTTTGGCTATCTTGGTGGTATCCGTTACTCGAAAGTTCTAAGAATATCGAAGTCTAAGTTCTCGAACCTATGTCCCATCAATTAAAATTATTCAAAAACCTACACCTCATTTTTTAATAGTCGGCTTTAGTATTAATTTTTCTTAAAATTATTAAGACAATTCATTGTAAAAATTCAATATTAATATACTTGTAACGATCTAATATTTTATTTAATAATACCGCGTAACAGTATTTTTGCAGTGAATCTTAATATTTTATTATTTTATAAGGGGGTTGTAGTGAATAATTAAATTCATTCTTTTATTTTATTTTTGTTTTTTTTTTTATTATTAGCAGTAAATACATAATTTAATTTAATCTCTTACTTTTTTATTATTGATTAAATTAAATTATTATCGATTATTAGCGTATAACACGGTTAATCGTGTATAGATATATGTATTTTAACTGTAAGAGGTGCAATTCTTTAATGTCATTGAAGGTATTTTGAAAAATTCTTTTGTAGGGCACTCTATAATCGATACGGAAGCAAAAAATTTTTTTTATTGTTTTCTATCTGTAGGTATATTTTTTTATATAAATAAATATTAACCAACAATCACACCACGTTAACCTAGCCCCGTGTTAAGTTCGTAAGAACTTGTGTTACAGGTACTAGGAACGGAAATAAATTTAAGATATAAATACATTGTATACATAAATACACATCCATGACCCGGTGCAGACATCTATATTCGTCATACAAATTATCTGCACCTGGCGGGATTCGAACCCGCGACCGCTGCGTAAAGTGTCCAGTTACCTGACCACTCGACCAGCCGTCGAGTCAATATTTGAATTCATACTACGAGGACTGGACTGAGGAATGTGTGTGTTTGTTTTAATTCATTATTCCGATTTAATTCCTAATAATAATTTTTTTTTTTGAAAAAATGAACGGTTTTTTAGTTCAGAAATTACAGACATCCTTGTAAACCTCAGCGTTAGATCCAAATAACTTGTAATCCGTATTATACAGAGTTAGATCTTTGAACTTAAAAAAAATACATACTTTATCGTATAGGTTTAATGAAAGGAATGAAAATCGTGAACGAAGTTATAGGAACATTTACTATACTTATTATAAGTTTACAAAGTTCTCATAATATTGTAAAAAAACCATCTTTGAATATTTTATTATAGTGATATGAACTGAATAGTTTGTAAACGTCCCACAACTGGGAAAAGGATTCTTCTCCATACAGGAGAAGGATTGGAGCGTACTCCACTATGCTGCTTCAATGCGAAATTTCCCTATCATGAGTAACAGTAATACAAACATCTGCCCCAAGCGGGAATCGAATTTGCGACCGTCGGCGTTAAGGCGACTTTTTGCACTACTACACCAGAACTACTGTATAGAAATATACTGTATGAAAATATTATAATATTACGATTATAAAAAAGAAAGAAAAAACATATTTAATATTTAAACAAAGGAAACGAGAACTCCGTCCCTTGTCTAAACAAACTTCGCTCAAAATTACAATAGCTATCTATGAGTTAACATGACGGTACAGTTTGACAGCTTCTGTAAGTATCGACAAAAAGTGTAATAGAGATGAGCGAGTGTTGTATACCCATAAAATAAAAATCGTGGGACCTCTACCTGAGGCGCGCCTACAAACAATGTTAGCGAAATTCAATCTCGCAAAATAGAAAATATTTTTACGGTCAATGAATATGAAAATGTGGATATGCCGAGGTACAATGAAGTTTACGTTATCTTAACACTAAACTTTTGTGTTCTCTCGCGTTACTCTGTAGGTTCAGTCGAAATAGTTGCGGTTTATTTTTCATAAAACAATGTTGTTGGTCTTTGAAGTTTTGCATCTCTTAGATCGTAGCATTTTTATAAACGCTAAAGTGTAAAAATTTATTTGACTTTTTTTCTTGACACTTTTCTTATACGAGTGCTATAAAAGCACACTTTGCGAAGACTACAAAACTTCATTTTGTGTCATTTATAAGATACAATAATAAAAAGTATGTATAATGCTAATTCATATAATAACAATAAACTATCACCTAAAATTTTCTATTTTATTTAAAATTGATTTAAAAGTTATGAGTAAAATATATATTATGATCATTCATATATGTAACTAGCTTTTAGCCCGTGACATCGTCCGCGTAGAAGTCGAAATTGGTTCTAATAGGATTTTTAATTGGTTTTTTACGTTATTAATTTTGTTATAACATATAAATTATTATGTTAAAATAAAATAAATAAATAAATAAATAAATATTAACCAACAATCACACCACGTTAACCTAGCCCCGTGCTAATTTCGTAAGAACTTGTGTTACAGGTACTAGGAACGGAAATAAATTTAAGATATAAATACATATATACATAAATACACATCCATGACCCGGTGCAGACATCTATATTCGTCATACAGATTATCTGCACCTAGCGGGATTCGAACCCGCGACCGCTGCGTAAAGTGTCCAGTTGCCTGACCACTCGACCAGCGGGCCGTCACATGTTTGAATACTTATAAAATATAACAATCATTATTATAGAGTAGGAATTTAAAGGTTAAATAAACATTAAAATAAAATAAAATTTTGTTATATTTTATGAACACGAAGCTCGGCCTTTGATTTGGTAAAAGTTTCACGGGGGTATTATCTTTTTACAACGAAATCGAAATATTACACCTTCCGCAGTATTTCTTTATAAAAAATATTTTTTTTCCCTTTGGGTGCTAGAATCACCAGGCTACTCTGGAAATTGCCACATACAACTGGATGCGGGAGCAGCTTTCCGTCAAGTATACTCCCGCTACCGTACGAGTTTGATCTTTAGCTTTGTTTACGGTAAATACGTACTCATATACACTCATAGATTATATTATTATCCAGTTCCGGGAAATCACCATTTCCTATTTTAAGCAACAGGTCTGAGAACTGTCCGGCAGTAACATCTCCCCTCACATGGACTGTCATATTTACGGTAAGGCTCAGTTTTGTTACTGAAGGCCACAAATGCTTCTGTACTACGTGGGGCGCACTAAAGGTTTCCGGAATGAATAAGAAAAAAATACTATTAAAGGTCAAAAATGAATTGTTTCTAAAAAATATTCTCCTTTTGCGTTAATGCACTTTTTCATGCGATTAAACCAATTTTGAAAACATTTGTGCCACTCCTCCGTGGTGAACTCATAAACATGTTTTTCATATTCTTCGACAGCCTCTTCTGATGATTAAAATCATTGACCGGCTAATTGGTTCCTAATTGTTGGAAAAAAAGTCTCAAGGTGCCAGGTTCGGACTGTATGCAGGATGGCTCATAAGTTCTACGTTTTTCACTTTCAAACGTTCTTTTGTCGGTCTGGCCGTGTGGGTACTAGTATTGTCGTGGTGCAAGATGATACGGCGTTTACGGTTATTTTTACGCAGTTCGTCAATAACTTCCGGTAAACAAATGGTCGTGTACCAGTCACTATTTACGGTACGACGATGCTCTAAACCGACAGTAGCCACTGTTTAAAAAAAAAAATGTGTCCATTGTTTAAAAAAAAAGAAGCAATCATCCGCTTAGATGCACTTTTCATGTGCGCCGCTTTGGTTGGTTTTGATTCACCTTGAAAGACCCATACGCTCGATTGCTGCTTTGTTGTGGGATCGTAGCAATAAATCCATATTTCGTCACCTGTTACGATGTGCCACACCAAATTTGACGCCCCTTCGTTGAATCTGGTAAGTATGGCATTGCACCAAGTGACGCGGTCCGTTTTTGAGCCTCGATCAAATTGTGTGGGATACACGCGAGCATAGCTTTCTCACACCCAAATGTTTGTGTAGGATTGATTGTATTTGACTCATGCCTATGTCTAAAGATGCCCGAATCTTATGGTAGGTCACATGCCTGTCTGTTTCAATCATACGGCGCACAGCATCGATGTTTTTGTTGTTCACAGCGGTGGATGGGTGACCATCGCGAGATTCGTCACTGAGATTGAACGACCGCACTTGAATTCCGTAACCTAGCTATAAATAGTCGTCTGGTATGGAGCTTCATCGCCAAAAACAGATTGAAGCCGAGCGAGGCTCTGCTGAACTGTCAAATAACACTTAAAATCTTAGAAAATCATACTACGAAAATTTTCTCGCGTTAAACCCCTGTTAATGTAGACTCGCAATTTTTAAACTGGCGCCACAATGTAAAAACAGTTGACAGTGAGATAAAACAAACTGCATTCTACAGCCAAAGAGTTCCATTTTCAAATGTTGTAATTACTTTTTAAATATTGTTTATGTAACTGAAACTTTTAGTCGGCCCTATGTGTACTGTACTGTATGAGCCTTTAAACAACCCACTGCTGTGTGAAGGCCTCTTCTCCATATAGAAGAAGGGTTGGCGGATAATATCCATTTTTTTTTCACGCTGGGAAATGTATATTTATTCATCCCGCCCACTGTAAAGACGACGGGTATGTGGGACTCACTGACTGCGGAGCCAGAATACCCACTAAAACCCAGCGATGCCCTCATCGCCTTAGTAGGCAACCACGGGATCGGTTTCGCATGCAACCGTGACGCCCCGACGGTTGGCCCGCCTCTGCGGGCCGCCTTCGCTTATAAAGCGCTCGCGGCCACAATGAGCGCTTTATTGCCCTGGTGGCGAGTGGGAGGATGTGGTGCCCTCTCCCACTCTATTGCGGAGGGTGGAGGAGTGCATATTGGCGTCTCCTCCTCCCCGGTCATCTTCTGCAGAGCGAGTCAGCGTCTGCGGCTGCTTCCCGCTCTCGCTCCGCGGCCTCCTTCAGTGCCATGACCCCCTCAAAATATAAGGTCATGGCTGACCAGCACCTCTCGCTGTCAAGCATGCAGTGGACCACACTTGACAGCGAGAGGTCTACCATACCATAAGTAACGATCATTATCAGGGTGCTGCACGTACGCTTTTACTTCGTGCGCTCGCGTTCCTCTGGGCACTACTTATAAAGTCAGCCGGAAATCGTCTGCTAGCAATACAGTAACTCCTCACATTTGACAATTATATTTTCTAATATCTTGTAAAGATCTATTTAGGGCTTCGAAAAAACCCCTTTATTAGCCATAGTATTCTCATACCAAACAGTTAATTTCGTCCTGCGTTTGTTTGGGTATATTGCGGAAAGGGGTTTCGGTTTGTATCAATTTAAAAGTAAGTTTAAACGCGGAGTGTGCAGTTTTACCTCCTTCCAGACAATGCGACCGCTGAGGCGATATCACGAATGCTTCTCACTTTGGCCAACAGTAAATTTAATAGAAAAGTCTTCCCTGTTCCACAAAAAAAAAAATATCACCTACACCTGCATCGATACTGGAAAGTATTTTATAATAGACAAGTAAAATACAAAAAAACACACCATACAACTAAAATGTAATTTAAATCAAAAGCACTAAGGAGTATTGATATCAACTTCGAAGCAAATAACTTTCTACCCCCTTTTTACTCCGTTAGGGGATGAATTTCAATAAAATACGAAACACGTCTTCAATCAATTCTGTTAAAGAATATTTATGCAAAATTTTAAATAGATTGGACCAAGGAATCAAATAAATACAAATTTTGCCCCCGTTTTACACCCCCGTAGGGGCAGAATTTCGGAAAATCCTTTATTGTCGGATGTCTACATCATACAAAGAACACACCCTCCAAGTTTCTACGATCAGCGGTTTAGGTTGTGCGTTGATCCGTCAGTCAGTCAGTCTGTCAATCGTTCTGGACAAAGCATTTTATATGTATAGATTAAACCCATTATAAAATTGCTGTAGTCTCGACATAAAGTTTTTGGTCATTCACTGTTAATAAGGCATTAATTATATTTAAGTATAAAATTTAATATAAGGAAAATTCCTTCAAAAACCAAACAAATTACAAAAAATTTGATACATGTAATTGATTCCTGTATTAAATCCTCGCTTATAGGGATCAACAGGTAATTTTTACAGATAAAGCACATGTGCCATTGCTCAGTACAGATGTAAGAATCTATTGTTGCTTGGTTTTTCGAGGTTCTTAGAGGAAAATTTAAAATCGATTTCTGTGCTTTCTTGAGAAAGCAATCCTCTCACAATGCTCGCTTGACAATGGCGCCGGTAATAGCGACGTACAGGGACGGGTATCACTACACCACGCTTATGGTTCTTACGATAGGTATTACGCTATTTACGTACGATATATAAAATTCACGTGACAATTGTACGGTGCACAATGCGGGATAATCATTTCAATGGGATGTTATTTCATTTTATATTATTTGAAGACATCGGTATACCTAATATATAAACGAAGCGACTTTAGTTAGTGTACACAGTGTTGTATATTACCCTTAATATCTCCAGGAGGATTTCGATTTAGTTCTCGCTTGAAAGCAGTTGTGATGTTATATAATATATAAATTAACAAAATATTAATATGTTTGACAAAATAAAACCGTTTATATTGTATGTAATATTACCTTTTTGATGGAAATACAAAGAGGAGATCTAGAATATTTCTATTCACTTTTCTCTTGTAGGTATCAAAGTTATAAATTACAGAAAACAAGGACACTGGAAGATGTCCTGCATCTTCCAGAGACTTGATAACTAGAAAGTATTTGTAAAGTGGGCTTAAAAAATACATAGTAAAGGACAAAAACAAAAACGAAAAAAATAAAATTGTAGAACAATGTCTAACAAAAAAAAACAATATATATATATATATATATATATATATATATATATATATATATATTTTGTTTATATATATATATATATATATATATATATATATATATATATATATTTAACCAGCGTCAACTCCTGAATAAAACAGTGAAGTACTAATAAGTTTGCTGTATTTGTTTAAGCCAACACGTCACGGTTGCCTATCTCTTAAAGGATTTAACGAGGGTAAATATTTTAAATTGATACCGCTGAGTTTTCGTCACGGATCATTTCAGGCCCCGAGCGGCATTGTCTCTTAATGATATTAAAGCCCAACAGACCAACGGAATGGATAAGCTCGGTATCAAATATATATAATATACATTTAAAATAACAAGACCGGTTCTATATACCTGCCGAGTATTTCTTAGAAGATTAATGTTTGCAGACGTTATTATCGATACAAAGATCAATGCTTACATATAGTACATATTTTTAACCCGTGGAATGAGAGGGTTTTCGAGTGATAGGTAGAAAAACTACCCGGACTAAATGGCAGAGGGACGAAGTCACCGGTATAGCTCGTTATTCAGTACTTATCCTCAAAAGAAGTTTCTCAGTAAAAAAGCGCTTTTTTCAAACCCTTTTAGTATTGAATTAAAGAAGTCTTAATTCTTAAATAAAATAGACGACGGTCCGTTTGTCCGCATTTTTCTCTGTTCTTTCATTTTCTTAATCCGGAGTCAAAACAACTTTTTTGTTTTCCATTGTGTCTTTCCTAGAACAGTTAATACGATATTGAATTGATTTTTCCTGGATAAACAGTTGAACTACTAAGAACCAAAACTACTTTTATTAAATAATATTACTATTCTTCACAGTAAGTGATGTTAATACTTACGTGGTATTTTGTATAAAAGTCCTTTGTAAAATATATCATATGTGATCAACATTATGTGTGTCATTTATTAGTGAGCCGAAAATTTGTTTAGATATGTAACTTAAAACGCAATTGGAGTTTCGTCGTGACACATTTATATGATGACTTTTATAAATTTGTAATTACCTTCTCCTTAATCAACTAGTTACCTTTTCGTTGTAATGTTTCAATTTATTTTCATAAATTAATATCGATTTAAGCAATAATTTATCCAAACATTCAGTCAATAGCGAGAGGACTTATTCTAATCCATCTCGTATAACGTAGCAACAAGGCAAACAAAAGCCTTGATGCCAGATAGTAATTAATTAACTAATGATATTGCTACTTACCAATTAGTAAAACTAATACGAATCAGTTATCTCAAAGCTTTTCTGTCGTTAAATAACAGCATTAAAGAAATTTAGCTCATTAAAATGTTTTATTTTATTATTACTAGATAAGCATTTAAGCTGAATGTACTAGGCGATAAACTACAATAATATAACTTAACGCGATATGACACAAAAGCAGCCAGTATTAGATCGTGTAATAGCGTTTCGTAATCGGCGAACTCTTTAAACATCTCCAAATATCTACATAGCTAAAGGGTTCAAACGAAACGGAGCGTAGACTCCGAGCTCGGGGAGCGTGAAGCCGTAACCGAGTTACAGATATAGAGAGAAAGAAGTGCCACATGTTAATTGGCAATTAACTGGTTTTTTATGTATATAATATAATATCAGAAATAATAGCATTCCATTATAAATAACGTAATGGGTAATTTTTTGAATAAGAAATTCAAATTACAATGTATTATACTGTATACATAATTTAAATAAATATTTATAAAATTGATTTTGTTATAATAATATAAACTTTATTCCTATCTCTATATACTATATAAATGTAATGAACATAATTTGTTTACACTAAATTATTAACTACACTAATCCGTTTTAGTTTTACCGAATAAAACCGTTACGTTTCTTTGCAATCGGATAAAACATTCCCAAGTACTTATAACATCGCGATAACGTTTCATTTATACGAGTTAGTTATATCTCTTATTCAACAGTTCTTAGAATAACGATCTGATTAAACTACGAATATTAGATAAGAAGTAAAGAAAATGTAAGAAAAGTTGTCTACTACTGAAACATCAATTCGTACGATGTGTTTGGGTTTGGTTTAGTGTATATTATTGTCATACTCCTTCTAGTAAAATATCTATTTACCAAGGAGTTATTACAAATCAAACCTTAAAAACTTTTCCGAAGATTCACGATAAAACGACCGAGCGGAATAACTTTCAGCTTGTACTTATTTGTACTTTGTTTGTGTAACAACGGGGGTTTCCTTTGGACTCGTATCTATTGCGAGTAAATTATTATGTTAAGTTTCTATGTCACACTAGTAAATATTATTTTATGATATGTATAATATTAAGAATATTATGTGTGTAACCATGAGTTGTAACGTTATGTATTACACAGTGTAACCAAATACTAAAGACAAACAGACTGCCCTAGACAAAAATATATATAAAAAAATCTGGTTTAAGAAAATAAATTCAGCTTTATATTATTATTACATAATAATTCATAAATATAGGACAATAAAATCATTTAATTTATTTTTCTACGTTTATGTATAACAAAAAATCATTTGATTTACAACCACTAATTCACCCTTGCTCGGAGCATGGAAAGACTGGGGAAGGATGAGTAATAAAATCTGTAAACTGTGAAATGATGCGCTCGCTTAACCCGGGCACTGTTCTGCGAGGAATGTAATGAAAAGCTTAAAAATTACGTAATAGCGTTTTCTATACGGAATTGTTTTAACGTGATATTCGTAGTCTAGAATTTTTAGAAATCAACTTTTATAAATTTTCTCATTAATTTAATAACGATATTTTCAGTACAAAATATAAATATTATTTTATTATAATCATTTTTTAATAACATTTTTAGGAGTCGTTCGAATAATCGATTGGGACTTAAAAATTTGCAAAAGTATACAGAATGAATGGTGAGTTACTGTCAATATTTAAGGAGAATACTCGATACATGATTCTCATTATATATATAATAATATTGATAGTGACTCACCAGTCACCCTGTAATAATAATATTTATTTTTTCCTCCTCACATGATAGTAGATATTGAACGATTTATTAAATACGAGCGTTAATGGATTTTACAATACTGTATGCTTATTGTATAATTTACAAAAAAACTAAACAAAAGATAAATCCAATTTTAAGTTTATGTCAAAGTAAAAATAACAATGAAAAAGTACGTACTTAAATGTTACAATTATTATACGATATAGTATAATTTTGATGTCTAATATTTTTTAGCGGCCGTAGCACACATAAGATCTTGTTATTGCCTATACGTGCCTTGCTTTGTCAAAAACATTTCAATATCGATTTCCCTAATTAAACTTTAGAAGACATTTTGTTTTATTACTAATGTTTCTCGACTTACAGTCTATCTAACACAACAATAAATTTTCAAAATCACACCCTAAGACCACCGGAGATTATCATTCCAAGAAAAAAAAAAGGAAAATGATGTAATAAATGTTATATGAATATATATTAGAGCTATAATATATTAGATCTTATTCTTCCGAAAGAGTGTAGACATGAAATTCTTGGTAAGTAACAGGTTAGAAGGCTTGTGTCCCGTATCAGTATCGCGAGTTGGCTGCGCGCCAGAACGCGTTGACATCGCCGTGGCGTTTGGAAGCCAACTGTTGCGTTCGCTGTTATGGGGAAACGTATTGTATTTTTTGTATTATCTTTTACGTGGTTCGTACATTTACTCAGTAACTTAATAATTTATCCTTTCTTAGTACAAGTTATTGTCTTTGAAATGGGTTCAACATTATATTGAAGAGAATGAATAAGAAGAGATGTATAGTTGATGGAATATTTTTATAATTTAATCACGGGTAAAATTTCTAACCCATCAGTGCTAAGTCTGATACTTCTGAGCATACCAAAGTATAATCACGTTCGCCGGCATACTCTGCTTGCAGTTCGGGGTTGCAGTTTGAGATTGATGCGAGAGTCACCGCTAATTCGAGCATTGAATCTGCGGGTGCTGGCGTGGGATTCGACTCTAGATTTATTTTTTTTAACGCCCGCTGTATTTCGCAGAACGGTCAAACGATTTGCTGAGACCAGAGATGTTATATAGATTTAGAATTTGTAAACGCATTAGGTTATTTTAAGATCTGTAATGTTTACAATTAGTTTGTTTATAATAAATAAATAATAATAATTTATAATTAAGTAATTTAATAAATAATTATTAAATTACTTAATTATAAATTATCTTTGCAGTGTTTGACTACAGAGATTTTTTAATTGAAAATATAAGCTTTTATTGCATAGCTAATAGATATCTGTCGACCGTTCTGGTATGACGAACGTTCAGATGTAGTGGTGCGAGTAGTCGCCTAAACGACGCGCGCCGACGGTCGTGGTATCGATTCCCGCTCGGGACAGATTTGTATTTGTACGAATATTTGTTTCCGGTCTGTGTGTATGTCCTTGTGTGTCTCTCGAACGTGTCTCGGAGAGCACGTAAAGCTGTCGGTTCCGGTTGTTATCATAGACACCTGATAACGATCGTTACTTATGGTAGGGAAATTATCCGCCGTGGCTTGTTTACAGGCTGATACAGTAATATCTGAAGACTTCTGCTCTATTTATCTATTTTTTCTAATTAAATTATAGTGAGCGGTACACCGTCATTCTTCCTAAAAAAATATGTCTGTATATAAGAGTACTCGTGACGTGTAACTAAATCAAATCGCTTTACAATTATCAACAAAACAAAAGGAAAATTTTATCATCTTGTTAATATCGTACTGTTGGGTAAAAAGTATCATCTCATAGATAAATATTCCTTGTATTGGAACTTAATCCACTTCGCTGCTCCATGTGTCAGAATTTCTCCCGAGACACGCAGGCTCCCCACAAGATGTTTTGATGAAGGCAACGCCGAGCATGACATGAGTTTTTTAAATAAAATGAAAGCTTGAAAATTCAGTAGTGCTAATCTAGGTTCCCATAATTTATTATTTTTTATAATAACTTAAATGTTCGAAAAAAAGTTTTAGTATTGCGATATATAAATGTGTATAAAATATCAAGTAAACGTAATTATATACTGTTATTTTTTTATTTGAGATCCGTAAATGTGACGATATTTGTCAAACTGTTCTCTTATATTTACGCGAATTTTATTCATTTAATTAAAAGTCTAAAAACGGATTTTATCGCGTTTATTTCGGACGAAACGTCGGGAAATAATTTAAATTAAATATTGTTAAACAGTAAATTTAAATAAACGCGATAAAATCCGTTTTTAGACTTTTAATTAAATGATATTTGTCAATATCGAAAGCTGTTAAAGTGGCTACTAAACAGAAAGCATACAACTTTTCTTTCTCTTTATACCGTTCATTATCAACCTAACACACCGCTTTACTAATAAGGTTATGTTTCCAGAATATGAAACCGAACTTATTTGCTTTCCCGAAGCGATAACTTACTAATAATACCCCCAAGTCACACTAATATATAGTAATTCCTTTACCGTTAAAGTTGTGAAACTTTGAAACTCCCTGCCTAATGAAATCCATCAAGCTGATTCTGTATTTATCTTAAAAGTCGTTAGTACAACACTATTCATATCTTTATCGTATGTAATTTATTTGTATCTATAACTTAGGTATTGTATTTAAATATTAAATTTATGTCTAGGTAAAATTTATTATAAGTATTTTCATTTATTGTAATATATGTGAGTAACTTTCGCTCGCGCATTTTTCCCGACTTTGTCCTCCTATGTTACCTTATTCTTAAAAAAGGTTGCCCGATAAAGATGGCGGCAAGCAATAAGAACGCTTACGCATATTTTCATCAATTTGAATATCCTAAATTACTTGTTTCTGTTGTGTCGATGTGTTTTTATTAAGTTAAAGATTAAAATCTTTATCTTAATAAAAAATATAAAAAGATATACATAATATCAAATTAACTATTATAATATTATGACTTATGTAATTGTCTGATAGAGGTTTCCATTTATTATGAACGCACCAGAACCCGTTTAGTACCCCCATGATTAATCATAATATATTTATGAAGTTTTAATTACACTTGTTACGAATGACTGATAGTCTGTTCGCAACAGCAAGAGCGTGAAACATAAAATTGTAATAACGTCATTTCGTCGGATGAAATAAAAATACTTTTCATATATTAAATGTATGGTAGACGACTAGAGGTTTTACATATTATGTTAAACTTCGGATTCGAAATCTCAACTTAACTTTTTATGGCCTACTACTATCCGCAACTTTGTTGTGTGGAATCTAGTTAACTATTGCCCCTAATTATTTTCACAATTTCATTTCATTCAACGAGTTTAAATTGAATTAACTTGTAGAATATAATACACCATAAAAAATAAATTTAAATCCAAGATGGCCGCCATCACAAAATGAAGGATTACATATTTTTGTATAACTTTCCCAATATGGGTATCAAGTGAAAGGGTATGGTGACTAAATTGAGCTTAATATGATAAATAAAGTAAAGTGAAGTAAGATAATATGGTAAACGATACATAGTAGTAACGTGTAGTAACTACGGATTTTAAATATTAGATGTTGGTTCAATGACAATGCATTCTTATGATAAGCATCACCTGATTCTACACCCAGGATCAGCTCCAGACGACAGATATCATCAATGGTCAATGGCATAGACACGCTTTTTTTTTGTATACGCGTTCAGTTATGACATTCAATTTTAAAGTTTACCATAACCTGGCTGTGGCGCCCTGATTAGCTCCGTATAATAGAATTCTTCAATGTTTAAAGGCACAGTCGCGAAATTTTGTATACGCGTCCATTTAAGACAGTCCACTTTAAAGTCCACTATGACGTGGCTGCTGCACCCAGGGATGGTTCCATACCACACACTTTGTCAACAGTCAAAATGACTTAAACGAAATTTCGTTAATGCTTTCAATAATGCCAGCCCGTTCTTAAGTGTGGCATGACTTGGATACTGCACTTGAGTTGCCTTTACACCATGATTTGTGTAATTTGGCGAGCTGTCTAATTGATTGTAATAAATTAACAGGGAAGCGACCAGGCAACAATTATGAATTATTTGAGATGAACAGACTTAGAAGTATGTCCAGGGACTATAAAGAATAAATCTGGAAATTACAGACCTAAGTCTAATCTGGAAAATATTGCGACAAGCTTTATATAATAGGTATATATATAAAATTTTACAATGCAACAAAATGATGTGTTTGACTACTACAAAGTTTATTTTCTTCTTTTCAGTTTTTAACCGACTTCAAAAAAGGAGGATTTCTCAATGCGTCTGTTTTTTTTTTTTGGATGTTTGATACGCGATTACTCCGTCAATTATGCATCGATTTTGATGATTTTTTTTTTAATTAGTAGTTCATACTTTAGAGACGATCCCACAGAAATTTTATTGGAATCAATTTAGCGCTTTTAAGGAAAATCAACAAAAAAAATGAAGAAGAAGAAAAAACACCAGAAACAAAAAATAATAATTTAATTAAATTTAATATTATAACCAATAATTTAATATAATAATAATACAATAACAATATTTTTTTTTTCTTTCATTGTAACTTTTATCAACATTCATTAAAAGTGTCGATGTCTATGGTTATTATCTTTTAGACTGCATCTTATCACGTTATATCTGATATTGCATTATTGGTCACAAACGAGAAGTTAATAGCTACTATAACCTAATACTTCGAATTGCTCTCGGGTAAGCGGTTGGCTGTTTGCCAACGCCACCTGTTGGCTCGTGCGATCATAAGTGAAATCTTTTGTAGATACAAGAGATTTAAGATCTCTCATAGCTCAATGTAGTATATTTCGGTAAAAGTTTCGACTTAAATCTCAAGGATTTGATTCTTTTCATTCTTCAATTCATGTTGTATAAACGTATGTCAGTGGGAGTGGTTATTTCTAGGTTACAGAAAACAAATTAACTTTATTTTTTAAATTGCAATGTCAATAGATTTTTCTATAACTTTGTAAAAAAATAAAAACTGTCCTTAATATGAGGACACAGCAACAATTGAATGAATTACATTTTTAATGCTAAATAAATTTATTTGAAACTATAAATTAACAAAAAGTCTCAGTTTACTATTTTAATATATACGAAATAAAAATTATTTTCTTTATATTTTAACAATACAATTTCATCTAAAAAATAACTCGGCATCGTCCGAAGTTATTCCACTTTGTATAATTCGGAAAATTCTAATTAAGGTGAGCAGCTGTTTCGCTTTTTTAATTTCGACGTCAAACTGTGTCGTCAGATGACGCAAAAATGGTAGGACCTTTACAGCAACAAACTTACGACGTACCTTATCTTGTGCCAAACATTTCATTTTAATATAACAAAGGGAAATTACGCTGTTAAAGGTTAAATATTAAAAGATTCATAATTTTTTTAAAGAAACCAGAAGTCGTTTAATAGAGACATGGCAGTTTTTGTCCTGAGCAATAAAAAGTAACGGTGCGGTCTTACGATCAAGTACGTGTCTTGTATTGAATATATATAAATTATTATAATGTAAAAACCTATTCAGCAAATTTATTTTATTACAGATATTCCAAAACAATGACCTGTTAATAACTGTAACAGTAACTACGCCTAAATAAATAATAGTTGCTGTGTATGAAATATTTAAAACAGTACGGAGCTCATAATAATTTACATGTGAGCTACACATTAACAGAGTTTGGTAGATGTAAATAAAATATTCTTGTTTAAAACAAGCTGAGCTGTTTAAAAACGACACAGAGATGGATGTTACACGAAAATACAGTAAAATAAATATTAAACTGTTATTTCCATTTGATATTTAAATTTAAAATATGGACATAGCGTCCATTGCGCGCATTCGATTACCGGTTTTCAATTCGTTTTAACACAGCTAAAGCTTGGCCCGAGGGCTTGCAGGAAAACATACAGTCCATAATTTACGAGTTCCGTGAGCGGAAACAATGTCCCGAACAAAATGGATAATGAAAACAATACAATTTCACATCAGAAATTTAATCGATTAAGTACGAAGTTATAAATGCAATCTCGTTGGTACAACGACATTGAGTTTACGTTAACTATACAATATGAACACGCATTAAAATTGTTTTTCCAATTTATCTCTTTATTTATCGTGATAAATGGTGAAAAATGTTTGAAAGCAAATATACCTCTAAGGGTAGGTAGCCCCACAGTTGGTATAAAAGAGACCCATATCTTGTTAATTAAATCAGCACAGCAGGGATTCTTCAGGCGGGTTGTTCGCATCTTGCCGTATCTTTCTAAAGCTGCCGAATTTCAGACACAAACGAGGTTTAATTTAAACTTCACTCAAAGGATATTTAAAAATGACAGCGTTTATTTAACCATACAATGTATTTTCAATGACAAAAGACATTCTAATAACGCCGTCAGTTTCATTCTATTTTTCATAAATTTATTAAACAAAACTATTTTAAAATGTTTTCAGCTGTTTAAATTAATAATTTTGCATTTATACAATGAAGATTTTTATCCAACTTCAAAAAAGTTTTCTGTTTTATTTTTATTTGTATATTTTTCGAGACTTCTGAGCCACGTTTTTTTTATTATTATTTATATGTATATTTGAGATGAACAATATTTTAATGTAATATCGTTTTCTAAATTGGTTTTTTAATAACCTTTTTTTTTTGTTTTTACCCGACTGTGACAGAAGGAACATAACCCATGTTTTTCGAGTGTATGTATGTATGTCCATTTCTTTGGCACGCCCTACAGCCCAAACGGCTGGACGGTTTTTGACAATATGAGGTGTCGTTGGATTTGTCTAAATTGTAGTAGTGACATAGGCTATATAAATTTTCAAAATGGCGCCCGCAAATGACGGAATAAGGGGAGGGGGGGAGTTAAGCTAGAGCTAGAGAGGAGAAAGCTAGTAAATTGTTTTATTCTTTTTAGTTTATAATAAGAGTATTTTACGCAGTCGGCTTTTTTGATTTTTTTAATTAAGCATACTTGTTTTAATGAACAAAAACATGTTTTTTTAAAAAAATTTATATGCGTATATGTTTTAACATGAAATATCAGTTTCGTTCTATAATTGGCAAGGATACTATGTGACACATACAAAGAAAGAAATCGAAACGAGAAACTCTTTCTTTTTTAAAGTCGGTTAAAAAGTAATATTTATGTGTGTGTACAAGTATAAAAGCCTGTCTAATAAAAAAAAATGTCCTACTACATTAATTTGGGAATAAAATAATTTTCATGTAATATGAAATCTATAGCTATTAGCTACCCCTTTATATATGACATCCTTAATTAAGATTTTAAAACATAATTATGTAAGGGTTTTTATGAAAAGTAAATTGTATAAGGTATGCATTAAAAGAGTAAACAATTATACAGATTTTATGTGCATAATTATTTAGTCTATCTCTACTTCTATCTCTTACATGTTCACAAAGTGCGCGATAACTGAATTAAATGCTTTGTACTTGTGGTCAGCTAATGCTAATACGGTATGCCTTTGATGGACCGCATTCAAGATCTACGGTAATAGTAAACCGCATACATCTTTATCTTGGGGTTCCTTAACATTATAAAGAGCCTTTTAGGGATTTGGGAAAAGTCTATTTGTATTTTCCTTTTCATCGATGCTAGGAACTGATCAAATTGATACGTATCGATATGATATGTTCATGTGAATAAAAATATCATTCCAGATATCTCTCAGGACATATAGAACTTTTATCTCATTAATAAACTTATTTTGTCGGGACTTAATGGACTATTTTTATCAAAAATACGCTATATTATTTCCAAAATTTCGTTCCCTGAGCAACGGTTTAAGCGTCAATATATACACAATGTGTGTGTATTTTCTATATATCTACACATGATATTATTTTTATTACAATAAATTAATAAGATAGCAAACGAGTAACTTTAACGGTTCGCCAAATGTTAAGTTGCACAAGAATACTTGCAAAATCAGAGGTGCCGTAAAGGCATTGCTGGGTAATGAAGGGAAGATAAGAAAGAGATTCCGGCTTTCTTACTCACTGTAAACGAAGCTATTGTATCTATATATAGTATATATATATTCATGCCAATTTTTTAAAGTACTATACTACTTTAGCGAGTTAGCCGTATTACAGATAGGCTTTACTACTATTGTCAACTAACATATAAATATATAAATTGTATAACACTAAATAACTCGAAAACACTAACAGATTATACTAATTAACCTATTGTTATAAATCAGGAAATGTAAATATTAATATGGTTGTTGTATTCAGTGCGATTTAATTCTAATTATGAGATCGTCCATATTGTGTATACATAATGTATCGGGTATTCTATCTACTATCGAAAAGTGTAATCTGTTCCGTAAACTCTATTTACGTAAACGTCAATGAAATAAATTATGAATTATGTGTAAAATATAAACAACTTTTTTTTGCACTATTTGCAGTTTTTGATTACTGTTTACAAATGCTGTTTCAGCACAACTTTAAACTTATTCTTTCTACTCTCAACCTACCTCATTTATAAAAAAATAAACACGTAAGTTAAAAAAATGTTGTATTGTACTTTTATTATTTAGTATTTAGTATATTCGGGCTATAATAATTACCACTTATTTACATTTTTAATTTAAAAATTTCAATATAAGATATCGTATTATCAAACATTACTATTGTGATTAAAATTCACTGACTATTTTTTTAAGATTCTATTACAAATAACGCCAGCTTCGCATAAAACAAATGCACCGTATTAAAAATCTCGCTACTGCAATTTCCAGGCGCATATCTTCATTAGTCGACACTATCTTTAAATGGGTAATATTGTGTTTATTTATCTATGTGATAACCAAAAAAAAAAAAAAAACGTTATTTGATTATTTTAAAAAAGTTTACAAAAATTTGTACCTAAATTTAACTTTTTTATAAATAGCTAGTAAACAAAATTTTTCGGTTTTTTCTAAGATCACATTATTCGGAATTAGCGATATGAAGATTAAAAATAAAGTCCTTAGTTATTTACTTTTTAAATGAAATTCATTAATAAGTTATGTAAGGCCCATCTGCTATACGTTGTTGCTGCTATTTCAAATGTTGCTTTGAAATTGCGTGTAATTAGCATACATCACAAAAGACTTACTAACTCGTATGTCACTGAAAAGCCTATACCTATAGCCGCAATGTAAAGCAAATGATATTAATGATTAAAACGTCAGTAGGTATTATTATACGCATCATTTGGACTTGTATTGCGCGTATAATGTTTATAATTGGTCGGTACAAAGGAGTAAAAAGAGCGGGTGTGCTGTTTACCCGCCCGCATGCCGCCGCCGCAAGCGCCCTCCTCTCCGCTTGTTTAAGTTTATAATTAACACTAGATTTTAATTAATATCTCCGATTTATGTGCGTTTGACGTACTTTTCATTGAAGTCTTCTGTTGGTGTTTGGAATTAAGTAGAACAATCTCACCATTTATCTACTCCTTCGCCTATATAACATTGGTGTTAATACTGAACTGAACTAAAATAGAATTTTTTTTAAATAACTTTTCTATTTTTCTAAAATCTAAAACCGGTCAACAAATTTTTTTATGTACATCACGAAAATGACTTCTTTAAACGGCGTCAGTTCAGATTCTTAGACAAAATATTATTATTTATATAAAATAATTTAAGTAAAAAGCCCTATTTGTTTGAAATGAAACTCTTTACATAAACGTCAAAAACAAGCTACAATGTAAAATCAAAACTTGATGTTCAGCCGCTGACTGTTGACATTGCCACATAATAGAAATTAGAACCCTTGGAATGAACAATAGTGGAAAAGGGTTATATTTTGCGTCGGCGAATTAAATGGACACATTACAGTTAGTGCGGCGCGATGCCTGCGGCGACACCGGGTACAAAGGTTCCGAGTTTCGTTCTATTATTGAAAAGGGGTGATCAAAGCCGAACGATACGTTTCCATATATAGACCTTTTTTTCTATTTCTGTTTGTGCAGGTGTTTTTTGAGTTCCCATTCTGGGTGCAATGTAAAGTTATTACATAGCTGTATTGCCACTCGCTGTTTCAGTCGCTATGAAAATGGTTTTAAAAATCATGGAAACGCCTTTGTTCGGCATATTATTTCGTTTTTATGTGTGTTGTTTACGGCGTTTGTTTTATTCAAATGTACCCCTAAAATGACGTATAATGTAGTAGTTGGGTTTAATGGTACCTTCGTGTTAAATTTTATTGTTATTAAAATTGTCAGTTTAGAATATCAGTAAAACTAAATGTATAAAACATTGTCTCTGTTTCACTTATGAATTTACATTTTTAAAACATAAATAAAGACATTATAAATAAATATATATTAATTAGTATTGTATAAAATATATTACAAAATAAACGCTTTTGTCTCTAGTGTATATAAAACTATATTTCAGTTTGCACAAATTACGCACAAGCAGAAAGTGCTATGCAGCTCCAAAAGATACTGTCGTTTAAATAATTACTTGCCATTAGGTGTTCTATGTTCTATTGGCTTTGTCAAATGAAATTGGAGCGTCAAGGGAATAATACTGTATAAATGATAAACTAGTGAGCCTTGTACATGTATTGACGTTTGATTCTAAGAGAGATTCTATCAATAAGTTGATGCATTTTAGTAATAATTAATATTTGGATTCCCACAATCAACATATAATTTTTTTTTTTTTAAACTTACTTCGCCTATTTATAAATCATTATATTATTAACGTATTTTCAGTACAGGTAACTCAGGAAAAGGTATAGAAATATGTATATTCCAAACAAAACCAACAAGATCTCGAGTGAGAGTGTTCAAATTAATAGGTACGGCGAAACAGTGAAAAAAAATGTTTTTACTTCCTAACATAATACGATTCGATAATACATAATTTTGGACAGTACGATTCGATTATTTTATAAAATGTATTTGGAGAATTAAAAAGCAAAATTACGTACAAATTAAATTGAAAATAACTTCGATAATTTTTTAAATCGTATTAAGCAAATATTAAATATACTTTCGTCCCTTTATGCATATTGTGATGCTTCTATAGTTGCGCTTGGC
The DNA here is from genome assembly GCA_036937285.1 of Euphydryas editha. Taxonomy (NCBI): domain Eukaryota; kingdom Metazoa; phylum Arthropoda; class Insecta; order Lepidoptera; family Nymphalidae; genus Euphydryas; species Euphydryas editha. Next base: position 8,493,909 of record JAUPFZ010000007.1, read on the forward strand.
CTGAAACGCGTTTGGGCGGAATTATTATATTAATGTGATATCAGGACTTTTTTCTCCTCTATATTATTTTAAATAAAAATCTAAATATTCTTTACATGTACTAAAAACGTAACTAACTCGTTAAACTATTATGTACTATTTATATTTACATTAGGTATACGTATCTACTATATTTACGTTATCTGTTATACAAACTGTATTTTTTTTTCGTAAGCCAATGTTTGACGTGTGTTATTCATAAAATGTTTGTTTTTTTAATATTATTTTGTATTCTATACATTAAAAAAAAAATTATAGATGAGAAAAATAGAATTATATTAAATAGGTACGCACATATTAATATTGAAAATAGTTACATTTAATAACAGACTCGATGATCGCTAACATTAAAAGCATAAAAGTAAATTTAAATTAGTCAAACGTAGTCAGCAAAATAAGAACGTCTAATAAAGGGATTCATCATACCGATAGTGGCTAAAACATTTTCGAAGAATATCCAAATAAACCTAAACTCTAGAAAGTGCTCACTCAATAACGTTAAAAATGAGTTCTCGAATAGCAACAAAATTGTTTTTCCGCCCAACAACATCGGCGCGATACATCGCCAAAATGAAAAGTTTCCCCATCAGCCACTGACACATCGACTGGCGTTTACATCTTTATAAAAGAAATTGGCGTCGTTCATACAAAGGAAGTTAGACCTTAAGCCGTGGATCTACGTATTCTAAACCGCATTTTTGTCCCCTCTCGGCTCGATGTTTTCGAACTGCCATCCCGTTATCGGTAAGCTATCCATCATTTATGGAGGTAACTAACAAAGACGTACGATATAGTACCAGTGAGAACGTTGCGCGTCTATGTTCTACCGGAGCGAGCCCGTCTATCAGGGAGTGTATCAATTTGAATAGATTCTGATGATATTGAGCTGTAAGACGAGTAATGGCCGATCTGGGTTCCTATGTACACATACAGAATGGGAGTAATTGCTTTCATTGACATGCCGAACCCCCAAGCTGCGCGGCGAATGCCTCAATAATTAATCGAACATAACCGTTGATGGAAATCAGTTTGTGCTTGATACCACGCAGTATTCAGTATTGCCTCAGATATAATCCTTTCTGAGTTTATTATTCTTATATGTTAAAGATTATTGGTACATATGTTTCTGCGATATGAATTTGAACAAATATAACGCGTGCTACAAGAATTAAGTAGATTTCTAATTCGGGTGAGAAGTTATCTTACTGTCTATTAAAATATCTTAGTTTACTTTTTATTTTAGTACACACATTAAATTTTGCAAAATTGGTTTGTCAGTGAGTAGAACATAAATTTTATTTGACAAAACACGCACAATTTACGTATAATTTCAATACTTCAGATTCTTTGAGGTCATTTCCTACGAGTTGTGACTTTTATATATAAAAATGAAATTGCGCGAAAATAGGAAGAATCGACGTCTATTAAAACCTAACAAAATGTGCTTAAGCTTCATATAATTATTACGGTCGCATCTAGGCTACATTCCTTGCATTAATAGTTACCTTTATCTCTATGTTTAAAATATCTAGTTCGCCCGAGTATACTTGCCCCGAGGTTAAACGCTGTATCCAAACACAACGTCGTCATAAGCCGAGCAAACGACACTAGTTCCCAGCTTGTATTCAACTATAAATGTATGTAGAAATTTATTAATCTTAGACTAAATGGTTTTACTACTTTATAACGAAATATTCCGTGTAAACTTTAAAGATATATTATATTCGTCTAAAAAACGATATATAGGATACTCTCATTTACTAAAAAATAAAAAGCTGATCAATATATAAATTTCACATAATAACAGCTTATATTTTCAGAGAGAACGAATAAAATCGCTAGTCTGGAATTAATTTATATCAATGAATTTAATTGTAATACAGTAATACCTACCCTAAACTTTGGTGATTGCTGAGGTCCAGCTGCAACAGTGTAAGTCGAAGTACAGTATTGTATAATATATTTATAAACTTGACGTACGTATTATAAACAATAATTCAGTATAAAATAGGGGATCGGACAAATTTTCAAAAAGTGTTTTAAATTAATCTTTATGGATACTTATTCCCATAAAAAATAAAACTTTATTTTTTTATAGCCGTTTAGGTACTTAAAATCATGTTTTAATATTGTCTGTTTAAAAATCCCGCCAAAACGCCACGCTATATCATCTGAGAGCGCGTGACGTCATCTGGGGCTATAACAAAACAGCTGCATGAGCATAAGTTCACGAGAAGTTTTGTTTCGTGGAGTAGATTTTTTATTTGTTCTTATGGAACGCAAAAAATATCGTTGGTGTGCAGTACCTTAACGTACGAACACATCAAAAAGTACTCCAAATAAAATATTCATTTCATATGCCAAGAAAAGCGAAAATATATATATAATATATAATACGATATAGATAAACGAAAAAAATTTTTTTTAGACTTAGCGAGTAGAAAATGCAACGAAATGAGTTTCACCAATTTACTTTTGTGAAGATCATTTTGACGTAAATATACATTAATTACTACAAATAAATAGAATGAAATTTGCTTAAATTATTTCTTAGTAAATATATTATATTATTTTCTCTCTACGGTCAACTACTATTATAGATTTTTTCTTTTTGTATTTTTTTTTTTTTTGTAGCACTAAAGAATGTGATATAGTGTTGACAGTATTCTACTTGCGACGACCGTTCTGGTGTAGTGGTGCGAGTAGTCGCCTCAACATCCCGCGCCGGCGGTCGCGGGTTCGATTCCCGCTCGGGACAGATAATTGTATTTGTACAAATATTTGTTTCCGGTCTGGGTGTATGTCCTTGTGGTTCTCCCCACCGTGTCTCGGAGAGCACGTAAAGCCGTTGGTCCCGGTTGTTATCATATACACCTGATAGCGATCGTTACTCATAGTAGTATATTATTCGCCAACCTACAATGGAGCGGCGTGGTGGATTAAGCTCCAACCCTTTGTCTTTATGGAGAAGAGGCCTTCGCTCAGCAGTGGGTGGTTTACAGGCTAGTACAGTACAATAGGTACAATACATATATTGTGTAATATTAGAGGTTATTTTTCAAGGAGGTATTTTTTTAAGTACCTAGGTATTTATGGCAAATAATATATATTATATATATAATAGTAATACAGAAGTTTTCACATTTTAAAACACAAGTTTTGTCACAAAAGTCTGAATTACTTGCAAAGAAATTGCAAATCAGAAACGTATTCACTCTGGGAAGATTTCGATTGTCAGCTTTCGTAAATCCTGTTTTCATTATAAGAAACTGGTTAAACACCACGTGACAGCTTTTAAATCGATTCCCGTATCCTAATTTATCAATAATCTTTTCGCAACCTTTATAATTTCAACAAAATTATGGAAATAACTGAGTAAACTAAGTAGATAGTACCCACGCAGTCAATGATTGTCCACAGATGACGTCACGCACTGTGATTGGTGTTTCAGTACAGTTTGAAAATATTGAAAATAACAACATTTTATTTCTTCATTTAAAAATATTTAAATGAATTATATTAAATTATTATTAGGTAAATAATCGTAAAATAGTATATTTATTTTATTTAAGCACATTTTAGATTTTAATCTGATTACTGTCCGATCCCCTATTATGTAATGTTAGTCTGCTTACAAGAAAATGGTATGAGTGAAAAAATAAATCTATGGATTCGAAAACCGCGCAAATCCGGATTCGCGTAAATTTGGGGGTAGTGTAACTTGAGATATTAAATGTAGTTTCTTTTTATAAAAATGAGAGCCATTATTTCATATTTTAAATTATATTAATACACTTTAACACGTAGTGTTAAAGTGCATGCATTTTTATGTAAAATGCTCTTTGAATTTATCAACTTCTTGTTTTCCAAATTTAAAGTGTTTTTAGCGTCTCTGTATCAAAATATTAAACTTAATTTTTTATTGATCGTATATCAAAAAGACAAGAGAAAACATATTTTAATAGAACGACGACTGCCGCGTAATTATCACAAAAATGAAAATTGCACAATTAAAAATATGCGGATGATAAAAATACTTCCTCAAGAAATTAACTCAAGAAAACATTAAATTTATAACCGTTTAAGATTTCCTATTATGTTTTCGACTCGAGACTAAAAATAATATAACATAAAACACAAAGAAATCAAATAAAATTGTGTCAACGAGCAATTCATATAATAGTTAATATCTGCAACGAAATTAAATCCGCCTAGAAAGAAATCGTCATAATTTGAAAGCTTATTCTATTAAATATTTTTCGAGGCCGCAATATAACTTTTTAAATTAATGCATGACGAAAACACTCGGAGGGCAAACATAAATTGGGTTAAAATTACGAAGAATACAATACAATACAAGCTGATTTAGATTTATTTTTATGAAAAAAGTTCAAATGTCCCTGCTTGAAACAGATTATAGCGAAGAATTAATTTTATAAACCTTATTTATTTAATTTACATAACTTTTTTCGTTTCCAAGTAATGTCTATTGTTGTTTTCTTTATGGGTAAGCAGTAATGATCTGCGAACTATCGATGGTATCTTTAAACTATATATAAAATGTTATGAATTTTTGCATTGGTTCATGATTAAAATTTATAGTTACATAAATTATTATCAATAAGTAACATACTTATATCTTAAAGTTGTAACATTTGTATTATACATAAGAAGCCGACATATAAATATTAACATAGAAATTATTCATATTAAAGCTAAGCTACTTTAAAAAGGACCTGTTACTGATATTTTTTTGTGTTATTTAATATTATTTAAGTCGTAGTAAATTTTTTGCATATATGATTTTGTAATAGAATATTAAATTTCTTTAGCTGGAATTGTCAAGGGTTGATGATGATGATGATGGGTGTTTTATTTAAAATATATTTGTCCACGAAAAGTCGTTATAAATATTTGTCGATATAATTGTATATTTGTCTTTAAAATTTGAATTACCATTGAAATTAAAAATAGATTAAGTATACACTCTAGTATACAAGTGATCTGACTATAGTACTCAAGTGATCTTTATTAAAAAAATCCATGTTTTATAAATCATTTACACACAGTATTAATGGTGTTTTAAAATGTTTTAATGATTTCCTTTTTGGTTTTCGATTACCTACTCATATCAGCCATCGTATGTCCACTACTGAACGTAGGTCTCCCACACCAACCATCAGTGAGATCGATTCGAAGTAGCTTCCATCGCGGCTTTCGGCGGCTCTCCTTTTAAGTCTTCTGTCCATTTCATGGACGGTTGCTGATATTGCACTTGCCGGTACGTGGTCTCCATTAGAGAACCTTGGCCTTCCATTGACTGTCACTACTGTCAGTTCTATAAAGTCTATAAACTACAACCCTGCAATTCCTGTGATGTGAATGATATTTCGGCAATCAATATTCGACTGTGGATCTCATCATTTCTGATTCGATCTAACAGAGAATACCAAGCATAATCCCGTCTATTGGCCGTTGTGCGATTAAAGCTTGTTTAAAAAGCCCATAGTCAAAGGCTACGTCTCAGATCCGTATGTCATCACTTTCGACTTAAGGCACTGATTATTACGGATTTAAAGACGTTTTTTAACTTTCCGAATGCTGCCCATCCTAGCTAAATTGAGCTCTCAAATTTGGACCTTTTGTTCTAGGTATATGTACTCGCCAATCAATTCGGCGGGCGCGATATTAGATACGATTTTCTTCTTGGCCATGTTCATTTTAGGATACATCCGTTAGGAAACTCCATCGAGGTTACCGTGCATTGTGCTGAGGTCTTCCAGGGATTCTGTCATGACTGCGATATCGTTGGCAAATTAAAGAATGTACTTGTCGGAAATATTGATGCCGAATTCTTTCCATTCCAGGAGCTTGAAAGTGTCTCCCAATGCAGCGGTAAACTGTTTCGGAGAGATAACATCTTCCTGTCTTTTACACCTCACCTTTGGAGTCGCTATCATGCAATGCTCTTGTACTTGTACCGACATGATGGTATTATTATACAAATAATGGAATAATTCAATACACTGGTAGTCAATGTTGCACCGATGAAGAGATTACAGCAAACGGGGTAGCGTTTAAATAGCTTTTGAAGGACTTTAATTACAAGTGTTCCACCCGTTTCCAGAGGCTCTGAAGTTTTACCGTCGTCGCCTTGTTCCTTGTTGTTTATAAGCTGTTCCAGAACCATACTAATCTCGTGGAAGCTGTTGTCTGGGATGTCTTATCTACCTGTAATAAATAAGGACAAACAGTATTACTCGTATTATCTACTTGCAATAAACAAGATTAGAATAATTTTATGTGAAACTAGCAAACCCGGCGAACTCCGTTTCGCCACCAGATGGCTTCGTTTTTTTGTAACATTTCGTTTGGGGATTAAAAGATGAAGTAGTACATGCTATGTATCAGAGATGGCGCTGTATGTGAAAAATGATTTTCTCTGTTTTCCTTCTTTTCTGTTGAAATTTTTCCTGAATTTCGTTTGCTATAAAGCTCACGGAGCCCGAGACCTTTCCAACGAATGTAAAACCGTGGAAATCGGTTCGTGCGTTCTGGAATTATAGCGTCAGGAAGGAAAACCCGACTTATTTTTATTATATAGATTAAAACAAAAAATCTTAAATACTTATTTGACACAAACTGAGAAACTAATTCTGTTTGTACACAATATATATATATATATATATATATAAAGATATAGAGAAATTATGTCGTTAGAAAATTTTCGATAATTTTTTAATATATTCGTGGCTTAGTAATATAATATTGTCTTGTTAACTATAAAAAGCTAAATATGTATACACAAAATAAATATGTTTTGTAATTTAAAAGAAGCTTTTTTGTGTATATTAAAAACTAAAGGAAAAAATTTACGTAAAACAATTATAGTTTTGACGTCAAAAATTTATTTATTAACAATTATTATGTTCATCTTACATGCGTTACACACATATTGTATGTAATAATGATTTACATACATAGTGAAATAAAACTTTTCAAATCCTCTTAGATTCAAGAACTGCAAGTAGTTCGCAACTAATTCTAGTGCAGTTAGCATCCTCCATCACGATAATTAAATATACACATATTGCACGCAGTAATTGCGCAAAGTTATTAAGACAACAAACGGAAGTTGGGCTGGCTTGAGCTGACTTACAATGGGACTTACGGTCCAACTGTTTACAGTAACTTGCGATGTCTTGCCATGCAACTACACTGATTGCAACTTAATCGCCAACTTGCTTAGAACAAGTTTGATTCTTAAGGAATTCTGCAAACTAATAGCAGTTCAGATAGCGGAAAACATATCTCTGTTGAGGTAACTATCCGTTTTATTTTTTACTTTATTGAACTTTCTTCTGGTTTGTTAGTTATTATAAGTTTTAATATAATTAGCACTTTTCAATTTATGCTTTCTTTATGGAATAGTATAAAGTTTTGCCTAATCGTCAAAATTATCCAACGAAAGATTTTTAACTTTCATGTAAATCGTATAAAATATAATATTTTTAACTGTTTAATCAGAATCTTGTATGTTACAATATTTTATTGTATAATAGATCCCTGTCGAAATTCTTTAAGATCTGATTCAATGGAGAGAATTTAAATGACTTTTCGTAAGCTTCCAGACCGAATTGATTCGCAATATGGTGGGAAAAGTCATATGACGATTAACTATGGTTTTTTGTTATTAACTATTGTTATTAACAATTAAGAATTTTTGATTCAAAAGAATTACTGAAAAATTGTAACGTCTTGATTGTCATAGTCTTCATTATAGGAAACTTGAATTGGATAACCTTTTATTGAATCAAATATTTTATCGATGTTTATATCAGTAAATTATTTTATGTAAATTTAACAGAATACTCGTAATTATTTGTCATTTAGAATTAAAGTGTTTCACGTATTGAATTTTTTTTACGTATGTTATTTCTGAAAAATATGCTTTCAAATGACGAAAGAACTGTTTAAATCGGTTCAAATCAAGGAATTTATATACAAACTGGAATGCGTCACGACTCAAAAAACGTTCCTTAACCCGGGATTGCGTCTCTTTCTACCATAGATTCAAGGCAAAACTCGTAAGAAAGAGACAAAACACCAGTTGTCAACGAAATGCTCGGAACGATTTTTCACTTTACACATTGGTAAGAAATGTCAACCTTATAACGTTTATTTCAAGGTGCATATTTGAATATACAAGTTTACTAAGTGAGCGTTCTAGTTATGATATAAATTCTTTGGTTCAAATAAATCTTTTCTCGTTATTATATTAATATTATTGACGACCGTTCTAGTGTAGTGGTACGAGTAGTCGCCCCAAACCGCGAGCTGGCGGTCGCGGCTTCGATTCCCAATCGAACAGATATTTGTATTTGTACAAATATTTTTTTTCCGGTCTGGGTGTATGTCCTTGTGGGTCTCCCCACTGTGCCTTGGAGAGCACGCAAAGCCGTCGGTCCCGTTTGCTATCATAGACACCCGATAACAACCGTTACTCATGGTAGGAAAATTAGTCGCCAAGCTACAGTGAAGCAGCGTGGTGGATTAAGTACCCTTTTATATGGAGAACAGGCCTTCGCTCAGAGGTGATTTGTTTATAGGCTGATACAGTATAGAATAGTATATTAATATTATAGATCTTAAGGTCTATACAAAAGTTATATAGGTAATGTAAGTTCTGGTACTTCATAAGGAGTATAAAAATATAAAAAGAGATGAAGAAATACTTATATTACTTTTGGCTCATGGTACGTTTAGTTGGTAAGGTTGTGTTCGACTTTGTTTTTGTTTTCACACCCTTGTTCGTTTAGAGTGGCAAATCTTACAACATTCAATGACTGTAATGGGATTTGAATAAAACCGAGGTATTTTTTTTTTAAATTTATCCCTCTCCGAACCATGAAGTTATGATTATTATTAGTTATCAGTCAAAAAATCTTTAACATGTATAATAATTCTTTGATAAAATCATCAGAGGATTAACAGAATATCATTAAAGTAATCAGTGCCTAAAATAACTAATGGTTACTGATTTTAAAATCAATCCGTTCTATGAAGACGCCTTCTCTCCCTCAGTAACTTGAAATGTAGCTAAAGGAAACTTGGCTTGTCTTAATTTTACAAATAACAATCCAAAGAAAGACATGTTAATATATGTTAATTTTATATATTTAAGTAGAGAAATTGTTTTGGTCCTATATCCAACAAACATGAGTTTCGACCTTAAAAGTGACACTTGCTACTATCATAATGGTAAAATGAATAGTTATATTGATTAAATAACCACAGGGACAAATCGCGCAGTTACGTAATTATATTCTTTTTCATGACCTTGCATTCAATGCCCAATCCATAGCCCACGTCTAATTGTCAAGACAATATCATTAGTATTGTAGGGTAAATTACAGAATTTATTGGAAAGCAGCCTCCCTCTGTTTAACTCTTATTAATATTGTCGACATTAAAAAAATATATAATAAAAAATATATAATTATTTCGGTGATACATAAATATGTAATAAAAAAAAATATAATTATTATTTATTATTTTAATATGTTATATTAATTTACCATAGTTAACTGGCGTGTTGTCATTAGTTAATTAATAGTCTGTTCTTGTTGTTAATTGTCATTTTGCGAATGCTGTGGCACCTATATGTAGTGCAATTATGTAACGTTTTTTCTAATTTTATTTTTTTATATTTGTAAGTATTTATTGTAACTACAGCTGGTTGTCCTTAAAGAAATAAATAAATACTAGATAAAAGCAAAATATGACATAATTCAATATTCTTTTTGGTAACGATAACTGAGCTTAAGAGACATTCTTAAAAGAATATAGGTACAACGCCGCTCACGAGGTATAGACAGTAGCCCATGATTGTACATCCCGAAGTAAACACGGCGTAGATTAATTTAAGCTATATAAGTTTGTGAAGTGTGGACCAAAGTTCGTGAGTGTAAGAATAAATTTATGTCAGGCCGAAGACCGCGAGGCTTATTGTTAGACCAAAATTCAGCTAGAAGCCTACGATGTCTACAAGTAAGCGTGTGTAAGTGAGTGAGCTATTTATATACAACTGTATCACTGAAATAATTATCGTTATCAACATAAACGGTCTGTTTCGAAATATAATTATATATATGTACATTCTAAAGAAAGGTAAAGTATCAATGTGATAATCATAGTCAAGAAACACGTTAAAACACGCTAAAAATCTTTGCTTTTCTTTTTGTATACGCAACCCACAAATAATATTGAATTGATTTATACATTTTGCCCATGTATTACAAAAAAGATCCATACTGATAAGAAAATTAAAATCTACTTTTCTATATTAACAGAAAAAAAAAGTCCGTAAATAAAATCGCGGGCACCGCTCGTAGTCGAATAAATTTTGTGAAGTTGAAATAATTTAATTAAATAGATATATAATTAATTAGTGTTGGGTATTAAACTTGGGAAGAACGATAAAATAATTGAAACCGTCAAAGCTATAGAGCCAATAGATTTCTGTTAATTAATGATAAAAGAAGAATAATTTATTTAAAAGTAATATTCGTATATTTTATAATAACCAAATGAACTTTACGTTTTCAATCCCAAATTTACGACGGTTTTTTTTTAGTTTACACTTTACAGCCTTTATAAAGTGGAAATAGTGAACGTTTTCCCCCTGGAAATTCGATCAGACTGCATTCATGTATGAATAAATATTTGTACGTGAATGAAAATTCATTTTACAGAAGTAAGATATGATTTGGTCGGTTCGGTTATCGAATCAAAAACAACTCTATATCATGTATAGAGTCAGCGCGGAACATAAATAAATTATTTTATATTTTATTCGCATGTTGAAACGATATTTCGTACTGACAGAGTGACTATACTACCTTGGTAATTGATATAAAACAAGTATCTCTGATATAATATGTATCTGCGATATCATTTTTAAAGTTATTTATAAATTTACGTAACAGTTACTAAGGTCATCTCTTGGTATATTTGTATATATGCGTTGATTAATAACTTACGTTTTTAAAATGTTTAATTAATAAAAGTAAAAAATAAAAATAAAGTTTCGATTTGAAACAATAACAGTAAAGAAAAACGTACAAAGAAAATAAAACATGAACATTGAGAAAAATTACATACCAAAACTACTTCCTTTTATGCAAAGTTGTATACAAATTCTATGATTACCATCCCTTTATAAGTGTTTCAATACTTTGAATTCGATACTCAGAAAACTTTAAACTACTTCACAATCGAATTATTTAAATTTACCCTCTGGTAGCATTTATACCCAGATATGATTAATTAAACTAATATTAAGCACACAATTGTTTGGAAAACATAATTAGGCCATTTAAAGTTGTTCGATACTGATTTGCCTATAGGTAGGGACTGACCGCGATGCTGTCCCTGAAGGCAACCCTCCTAACTATGCGTGAACTGAGAAAGTTGTATCATTATGTCACTTACTGAACTCCATTATTTACTCTAATGAATTATAATCTATAGTGTCGCTTAACAATTTCACCCCGACCGCATCAATGGCACCCTGATAATATGTTTACCTAGAAGCGGAAATAAATTGTATTAAGACATTAATTATCATTTATAAAAATGTATTAAATTAAGTAACAATTTGAAATATATCACAAGCACGTCGTTGCTTTGGCCTTACTGTCGTTATTTGTACGACAAACCAAGCGGGTCGCTAGTCTATTTTATTAAGTAACTAATACTTTACATGTTCGAGAGCAAAACATTACATCTCAATTTTACGCGATACGACGCCGCACCTAATATGATAATTACCGAATTAGAAATTGCGAATATAATATACGTATACCGGGAAGGTATTGGAGATTATAATTTCCTTGATAATATATATAATGGAGGATGTACTTATTTAAAAATACTGGTAAAAGGAATAAAAAATGAATTGTGTGTGGTTGTTTCGAGTAAGAACGTTAAACGGTAAGATAGTAGAAAAGACAGCTGCTTTTAACTTCCTCTTTCATGTCATTTCTTAAGCGATTATTGCAGGTCTTTTAATAGGTTATTACAGATGTGTTGATGAAATAGACTACGAAATTCCAAATCAACCAAACTTATGGAAGACGTTCCTATGTTAAAAAAATCTTTTAATATAATAATAAATAAATAAATAATCTAGATCAAAATCGGTTTAATCATTCGAGAGTCATATACGTACCATATACAGTTACACATAATGGCGTGTCAAACTTATTGAACCACTCTTTTCATAGTTTACTAAAAGAAAAAACAATATCAACAAAAATCTTATAATTGCAAGCCATTTTTCGATGTCTTCGAAATATTCAAAATATGTCAGTATTTTAACGTAAATTTGTAATTTAAGAGATCAACTATTTAATTATGCTGACAATTAAAATTTTGCCCCGGTTAGTTTATTAGTTTTTTATTTATTCATTTACTGACGTTTTTTTTTTTTTTTTTAAATTAGCGTTAGACCGTTTCAGATATCCTTATCGATCGATACGATTATTATAAAGTAAATGACGCTAAAGAAAATGTAGTAAAATTTAGATATATTAATTATTACTGTTACAATTTTTTTTTATCTACATCTGTGAGGAATAAATTCTTATGGCGACCAGACTGTTTGTTTTCATTTTTTGCCAGATCTGGTGTTAGTTTGATATTATTATTTTTATTTTCAAATGCGGTTGTGATTTATTATTAAACAGGGAGTTAGTAGTAGGAAAACGTGTTTTATTATAATATAAAATAAGAACACCATACTCACTGTACCACACACAATTGTACATCTCTGTACAAATGCAAAACCACTTTTTTATAACGAATAAGGAAAGTAGAAAAAAATAAAAGTTGAAAAGATAGCGAGCGTCTGTAAAACATGATGGGTGTTTAATGGTATAGTCGATAAGTTATAAACTATTATATCAAAGAAGAAACTTTCTTTAAAGCAATTCACAGCCACATATAAACAAAAGAGCGCATATAAAGCTTCACGGTGTCATCCTGTCCGTTTGTTCGACGCTCATATTTGTCACGGGCACCGGTAATACCACCTGATCTCCCGCGATGCTGCATTCACGCCTATATATTATTCATAACGTTTTCAGCGGGCGCACCGGCCCACACGGAATATTAGAGCATATACCGAGTTTATATCCGCTTTTGAAATTCATCGCTAACTAAATTGTTTTCAACGTTTTCCATTCCATGTAACGTCAGTGGAACGCGTTCGATACAGGTTTATTAATTTCGTTGATTGGTATATTTATAATGTACGAGTATGATATGTAAATTTTCATTTCATAAATATTGTCTTAATTTTCATTTCAATCACTTTTTTATCTATCTCGAGGGCTTGTTTATTGTTTTTATAAAAGTATAATTCAACGTTGTTGTAAATTTATTGAAAAAATGTTATACTTATTCATTGTAGTGTATTAATAATATCTTAGTGTTAATAACTTTAAACTGTTTTGTATTCAGTACAGTACCTATAGTCATGTTTGTTACAACATTGGTAGAAATCAGTCGGATACTATTCGAATTGTAAAATTCTATTTCAGTAACTCTCTACTGTATATGCAAAGATCCCATAGTACGACTACTACCTACTACAAAAGCTTGTGAAAAATGTGTAGAAGGCTTAAGTACCTATGTGAGAAATTCAAACAGACCAATACTAGAGTGAATTTTAAAACACGAAACAACAAAGTATGTACGGTGTTCAGTTACATTACAGATGTATGAAAAATAACAAATACATTTACAACGGATCGTTTGTTTATATAGCGTATAGAAAAAAATTGTATATGTCGTCAGTTTCAAAATATATTTGTTTCTGATTGAGCAAAATTAAAAATAAGATTATTTACCAATATAATATTAAATATTTGTAATGAGTTATTAAATGAAAATTTATATTTTTAATGATTATTTTTATACTTTTACTCAAAAATAAGCTTAAATAGATTTTAAAGTGATAAATTTTAATTGACTTAAATTAAATCTATAAGGATATTATGGGTCATATCGAATGTGTTTGGACACTTTTTGTCTATTTATACTTACTAATTTACAAGAAAAAACATAACAAAATAAATCGATTCCGTTTTAAAATACGTCAATCTTATTATTTTTACTCCCTAAAATTACAAAATCACTTTATTTAATATTAAATACGGTGTAAAAGTTTGAATTCGTTTATTAATATGATATATTTGTTATAGGTTGGCGCAGCTATGATGTCCTGTCCTCTGCCCTTGCCGCTTTTGCCGGCCCTTCACCCTCAACCTGCCTTGGCTTCTGACTTCCCTATCCACATCGGAATAAAGGTAAGAATAATTTAAATATTCATTCATGTATATAGGTGATCTCTCTCTCTTCGAAATATAATTTAGTACAAAATTGTAATCGTTAATGTTTCTCAAAACTGAAACTTTTATGAAATATGCAGCATGAATTTAGAGAGAATATCCAAACTTTTGTATATTTTTCTATAATATCTTGTAAATAATACATTAAAATCCAAATTCTTACTCGGAATACAGTAAGAAATATTTGTCTTAGAATAAACTTTATTATTTTATACATCACACTTTTAAAGAAAAAAATAAAATTGCTTATTTATTTTATTTATTTAAATTCTTTATTGTACTATACATTCAAGTATTTGTAAAAGTCGGACCTAACGCTAATGCATTTTCTACCAGCCAACCTTGGTATGTGCAAGAAACTAAAGTGTGTAGGTGTACAATAAAAAAATAATACACATGACATAATATAGTATATTATCATCATCATCATGTCAGGATTGGATTTCTACTGCTTTCTACCATTGGATGTCTACTGCTGAACGTACGCTTCCCCCATCGACCCCAGCTTCCAGCGACTTTCCTCAAGTCGTCTCTTCATCGCGCGGACAGCCGACGCTGCGTTTTCCGGTACGTGGTCTCCATTCGAAAACCTTTCTGCTCCATCAGCCATCACTTCTACGAGCTACGTGCTCTGCCCACTGCCACTTCAGCTTGCAAATCCGTTGGGCTATGTCGACAACCTTCGTTCGTCTGCGGATGTCGTCATCTCTGATTCGACCTCGCAGAGAAATACCAAGTATAGCCCTGTCCATTGCACGGTGTGCAACTTGGAGCTTGTTTTAAAGGCCCATAGTCAGAGACCATGTCTCAGATCCGTATGTCAGCACTGGTAACACACATTGGTCGAAGACTTTCGACTTCAGGCACTCAGGTTTGACGGATGCAAAGACGTTTTTTAACTTTCCGAATACTGCCCATCCTAGCTGGATTCGACGATTGCCCTCTCTCTCGAAGGTGAACCCACTAAGTTGGATATTTTGTCCTAGGTAGATGTATTCGTCAACAACTTCGAGAGTAGAATCTTCAACCGATATCGGGGTGGGCACGACATGATATTTGTCTTGTCCATATTCATTTTAAGGCCCACCCGTCGGGAAACTTCATAGAGGTCACTGAGCATAATACCGTGCTTATGGCAGAATCCCTGGAGGATCCAGGGATTCTGCCATAAGCACGATATCGTCGGCAAATCGAATATAATCTGCCGCAGCGTATGTATGTGGTCTATCATGGTACTATAGCCTTTCCGGAAACCGGCTTGTTCGGGAGGCGGGAAGTCATAAAACTTGCCTGTTAGAAAATTCGTATTGGGTCATTACGAATTTTTGTAAGGATTCTTTAGGATGTTCTTAGAGAACAGCTTATAAACGTGGCTCAGAAGCGAAACGGGCCTGTAATTTCTTGGCCCTTTTTGAAGAGGAGCATCACCACGCTTCTGTTCCAGTCCTCCGGCGTTACGCCCTCGCGCAAGACGGCATTAAATAGCCTCTGAAGGACTTTAAGTACCGGTGTTCCACCCGCTTTCAGAAGCTCAGACGTATAAATAACATAATATAATACAAAATAATATAATTTAATCAAATCTAAAAAGTGCTAAGATAATATGACGTTACTCCAACTGAGCCATCGTGACCAATATTCTCCTCATTAAGGAAAAAAAAATTACGGAGATTTTGAAGGAGTTTTTAGAGGGCGCTTTCCTGATCTCTTCAGGTAATATATTCCACAGTCGTACGGCAGTGACAACGAAAGAGACATGAATACTGTTCGATGTGATGGGAATGTCAACAAAAGGTTTTCGGTGGAGCGCAGTGGCTTATGAGCGTCGGCTCTGAAAAAATGTACTAAATAAATAATCGGTATTGTTAGCATTGCTTAGAATTGAGTAAAACATTCAGAGAACTGTCATCGATCTACGACCTCGTATCGTAAGCCAATTCAGCTGCGAGCGATATACAGATACGTGATCAAAACTTTCGTAAATTAAATATGAAACGGATAGCCGCATTAAGAAGTCGCTCAAGTTTGTTCATCAAATCCTCATTCGCGTCAAGATAACATACATCATCGTAATGTATTATAGGTAATAGTAATGAACCTTGGTTGTAATGGGTAAAAAAATGTTTTTAAGTCATCACAACATGTAGAGTACTATATTATATACTTTGTGGGACAAGTTTCTCACATGATCAGACCATTCCCATAATCAACCTTGTGTGTGGATATATCAATTTTTGCAAGCTGTTTACGACTATGACTATTGCCTGACACTTCGCCGGATTAATTACGCTGAAACTAGTAACCACGCTTTATATCTCGGCTTCTAAGCAACAGATTAAATTGTAACTTTACAAAAACTAGTACCGTTACATCATCTAACTATGGAAAAAAATCCAAAGAGCGAATCTTTTGGCGCGTTAGGGAAAAATAATGAGAGTAATTTTTTAGGATGCGCGTGCACACTATGACAAAAAAAAACCGTCTTTTTTCGTTTAAAATTACCTGAATAGTTGTGCAAAGGCGAACAAATATGTAAGTATTTCATTTTTTAAAATCAGTAATTTATATTTCATAAAAAAATTTAAAGAAACCTTTACTAATAAAAGATGACTGGTATATATAATATTGGTATTGAAATTTTATTCTCAGTTTTTATTATTTCATCTATTACCTATTAATTATTAGGAAATATGATGCATTGCAAGTAGCCATTTTTGTTTGGCATCTTTTTATGAATCATATTAGTTACAAGATATAGATAACTTAATTTTAAAATTTATTTACAGAAATTGGTTTCTTTTTCCAATGTGTTAGTTTTATAAAATTACTTTGTAGTTCGTATCAGTTGAACGATATTTCGATAAAATAAAAAGTGAAAATTAAGGATAAAATTGTAAGATATTAAAATTGATCGCCATAACCGCCATCTGTCGCTAGTTGCTAATCACTTCAATAACAATTACGTTACAAATTAAAATTAAGGATGGCGCGCACTACCTATTAACTCGGCGCATCGATTTATTATAAGTATACCTTCTTACGTGCGTACTTAAGTACACTCAAACACACACACACACACACTTTCTTTAATTTAATCCTAAAAAAGGAGGTTAATTCGATATAAAAGCAAAAAAATATATGTTTCTATGCATGAAATAAGGTTAAAATTTAAAATAAAGGTCCTTTATAATATCAAGAAATATTAGCAAAAAGACAGCGAAGCAGACCTAGATAGAAGGAGCGGAATATACCCGTTGGATTTTTTTTAATAGTCAGATGATATAACATTACTAGTTTGTGTTAAGTTACAACTTAATCTGTTGCTTATAAGCAGATATATAAAGCGTGGTAGCTAGTTACATTTTATCTGCTAGCTGTTAGCTGCTAATTTCAGTTTCATCCTGATTAACTGCAATGCCATTGTGAACAGATCACTGAGATGGCTGCGACAGGTCATGATTGTGACCGGCAATAGTATCAGCCAAACCATCAGTAGCAGTGTGTTGATAAAGCTGCATGTCATCTGCATAAAGGTGGTAGCTAGAAGTAAGAAGAGAAGTGACATATTTTATAAACAGAGATAATAGTAGAGGAGAAAGTATACTTGCCTTGAGGAACGCCTGCATTCAAACAACACCAATCAGTAATTCTGATCTATGCGAATTGCCAGCTGATGTCCTCGGAGATATGATGAGAGCCATTGCATAGCGGAACTTGAGAGATTTGCGTGAGCTAGGCAAGTAAGAAATAAGTCGTGGTCCACAGCATTGAAAGCATTGATAAAGTCAATGAGGACAAAAATTGTGTCGCTCTTGTTTTACATAGCTTCTCTTATATCCTCGGTTATCTTCAACAGCGTTGTAGTAGTACTGTGTTTCGCTCTAAAACCGGATTGCAATGGATTCAGTAAATTATTTGAAAGTAAAAATTGGGATACTTTGTGATATACAATGGACTCTAGTACCTTGGAAAAAAAAGGTAAAATGGAAGTTGGACGATAATGCTTAGGCAGAGAAGTATTACATGTTTTAGAGAGTGGGAGAACAAATGCCTTTCGCCACATGTCCGGGAAGGAACCAGTTGTTATAGAAAAATTAAGAATATGTGTAATAATATATAAAAAAAGGATCTAAAAGAAGGGATATCATGATATAGTTTATATTGTCACAACCCATAGCGTTAGAGGAGAACGAAATTATACATTTTTTTACCTCAGATTCGTTTACAGAAGATAAGCTTATAAAATATTTCATTAAAAACATCATCATCCAGTTAATATTATGAAATTATTTAATCAGATTTAGATTTAGTTTGATATAATGCCAGAAAGAAGACTGATCTATAAAGTTTAAAAGAATTACCCGGCTTATGATAATACGAGTTTATTTAAAAATCTATATGCTTTTAATATTATTTTTCAATTTCTTACGTAGATATTTTATCAACGTAAATGTAATTGTATTTCCTATCTTATTTTGCTTACTCTTTATGTTGCCCTCTAGCGGCTCTTGCGTCTGTTTATAAGGGGAAAAATATATAATTTAATCCGGCCGCCTTCTCGACGAGTTTTAGACAACTTAAATTGCGAATGTATCAAAGCTAAATAATATAAAGTAAGCGAAGAATATAAGGTAACTTCTCAAGAAGAAATTTTACTGTAAAGGTGCTCTCACATAAGCTAAATATATTCAAAATCCTTTGCAAGTTATTAGCAAAGATCAAAGAGGTATTCGTGCTATATTATCTAATACACCAACAGCTCGTCCCGATTTGTACGGGTATAATAAGGATTCTTTGCGAAGTCATAAAACTATATATATATATATATATGATAAAACATCTTTTTTACAAATATTATTATGTACAAGTATCGAATGCTTTTAAGATTATTATAACATGTTGTCGTCAGATATTTTTATAATGCTTTCATTAAAACATAATGGGTACTATCACAAAAAACTGTTCTTAACGTTAGTTTAATCATCAAGTAACTGGGTCAGATGTCGTACAAAATTATTGTTACTTTCAAGCTTAGGCTAGAGCTTATAACAAAAACGAAATAAATCTAATTCCATTTGACTAGAATAACTAAGGAAAATTGTACAAGTACTTGGTGAAAATAATTTTATAAATATATGCTATACGTTGCATTTAATAGTCAAAAAAGTGTAACGATCAAAGTATTACCAGGCTTATTTTTTTTTTGAGCAATATCTTATGTATATGCTCGTAAAAAAAAAAAGAAATATCGCCGCTATGCTATCATTATTTCTGATAAACTTTCGCCCAATTACCTTTGAGAGTTAAAACGTCTTAATTTATAAGTAGATATCGACAGAACCGAGTTTAATTAGTTTACTACTTTTGAAGCGTACGCTTTATTTATTTAATTATCTGCGAATAGTCCTTGGGTTGTTATACCATGATTTTCAATTTCAAATTATGGAGATATATTTTGTAATCGCACGAATTGTTTGAATTGTGATCTGTGTGATTAGTACGTGTTATTATTACACCGTGCAATAAATCGTTTACTATTATAACAATGACTGATGCATGTTTTACATAATATTGTAAAAAATAAAACCGGCGACCTATTTTATTAAAAATATTTAAAAGTCAATTTTATCACTGTATTCGTTTTATAAAAAAAACTCGAACAGCTTAAGTTAAATTTGTTTTGTATTAATATTCGCCAACCGGTGTCCCGTTTACACACCGTGCTGAGTCATCAAAAAACTATTAAACTACAACTTTAACGGGCGCTTGAAAACGTGGTATTATCACAAAAACAAGACGAGTACACGCCTCGATGCATAAGTTTACTCATTAAAGTACAATTTCCTCAAACGTCATGAGAGCAAAATATTAAATGAAAAAAAAAAAAAATTTTTTTGTTCTAAGTTTACTCCTTCGAAAGACTTTATAAAGTGTACTCGAATATCGATTCGAGACTTAAAGTTATGTTCCTTATTACAAATCGAGTTTTTTACCATTACTCTTTATGTGTCTGACTAATTTGCTTGGGTGATTCAATTTTCAACGGAACAGCCATATTTCAGTAGTCGCGGACGAGATTTCAATTCATACATAATATTTGAATAAATAAATATGCATGAAAGCAATTTATAGAGGCCGCTAGGTTCGGCCGGCTGGGCGGCACAATATCGTAGGCTCATTAGTAGCCTACTACGGGCGCTACGAAGCTACGAAACTATGTAACCACTAAGCCTTTTACTGTGACGACGATTCTGTTTCTGGGTGTAAATTTTAATTTTATTAAAAATATACAATATGTTATAAACATATAAATAGGTATGAAAAGGCAGCCTTTTCGCTTACAGCGATCACTTCCAGGCAACCTTTATTAATAAAGGTTACAATTATTTATTTAGGGAAAAGTGTCGAGAAAAGTGCGCAAACAAAACAATGCAAAGTGTTACTTTTATATTTTTGATGAGTGTAATAGATTTAATAATAAAAAAAATTAATACATAAGAATTTAATAGATGACTTATATAAACCATTAAATAACAATAATAAGTTCAAAATATTGTCATGATAATGATATCGGAGAATTCATTAAAAATAATGTCGTTGTTATAAAAATAATGTTGCGTAAACATCGGGCGGATATAACTAACGAGAAACGACGTCGCGGACAAAAAAAACCGAATATTAGTACGGTGCGACGCTAAATAACGGGCATTATCTCTTATAATATAAACGTCGCAACCTGCCGCAATAACCGACACTGGTTAATGATGACCCGTCCGTCATATTTGCGCTAAAGCTGTGATAGCGTCAATATTACTCTACTCAACTCTTGATAGGACCTACTTGCTACGCACAAAGTTTACAGTTATGTGTATAATTGTTATTTCACACACACACACACACACACACACACACACACACACACACACACACACAATTCACTTTTACGATACGTCTCGAAAATAAATTTTATTATAGTCGTGATTAGTAACAATTTGTTGCAAAATTTATTAAAAATCAGTGTCGCGAATAGTTGATAGGCATAATACTTGGTATATTATCCGTCCTTAATAATTACGTCTTAATAACTATGTTTTAATTTAAAATGGAAAACCATTTAGGTTCTTTTTTTTAAAATAAAGTATCTGACTTTATCATTCTGTCTGTTTCTATTATGTTCTTACAACTCAATAGCACTTACAGAAAAAAGTTTATAAATATTCCTATTTTTTTAGAATTCATATTTTCAATAAGTATTAGATATTTTATTAAATAAAATAAAACATGAACTCGTTATAAGGCCACTCATTCCTATCCTCTATCTCTCTTTACGATACTTGAAAATCATTATTGAATAAATATGATATGAAATGAGTGATCTGTGTATATTATATTAGTTGAACCCCCCGATTTTATCCTGGTAAAATACGATCTCTAAATTTTGTGATAAAAAGCCTACTTTAATACGGTTTATTTGCAAACGTTTCAATTATTTTGGAGTGAAAGAGTAAAAACATCCATTTATCCGTTTCGCATTATAAATGTATGTATTAATAGAGTTTAAACAAACTAGGGATTAAACAATAATTTGTCGATCTGTTACGAGTCCCCACCATGTCTTGAAGAGCACGTAAAGCCGTCGGTCCCGGTTGTTATCATAGATATCTGATAGCGACCGTTACTCATGGTAGGGAAATTATCCATTTAATCACAGTAGAGCAGCGTGGTGGATTAATCTTCATCCCTTCTTCTATATGGGCCTTTGCCCAGCCGTGGGTTGTTAACAGGTTGATTCAGTTCAGTCCAGTTCAGTTTATGGCAGAAAGTTTACTGTAATGGGTAACGATCCTGTGTTCCTTATAATGGGTAACGATCGTTATTAGGTGACTATGATAACAAATGGGACCGACGGCTTTACGTGCTCTCCGAGGCACGGTGAGGAGACCCACAAGGACATACACCTAGACCGGAAACAAATATTTGTAGAAATACAAATATCTGTCCCGAGCGGGAATCGAACCCGCAACCGCACCGGCGCGCGGTGTTGAGGCAACTATTCGCACCACTACACCAGAACGGTCGTCACACCAGAACGGTCGTCGACTCGTTCTTGATATTTTTTCTTTACACATATATGTACATTCTTAATATAATATGTAGCACAAACGGAGTCGCGAGTATGAGCTAGTCATCTATAATTTATAACCACTTTTTCATTTTGGCTAAATAAAATTAGCGTTTTACAAGCTACATTATTTTATTTTATGACAGTATTCTAAAGTAACTTAAAGTGTATGTTTTTACATTTTTAGTAGCTCTAAAATACTGAGAAGTACTGCATCTTTTAAGTGTTATCTCTTTTATCTTAAAAGACTTCTTTCTATTCGTAGTTCCCTCCTACTCCTGTTCATCTATGTAGCCAGTAAATCATTTGTCTCCTATTCTGCAAGCTGCGACTACTTTATGGGCACCGGTGATAATTTAACATCAGGTGACCCACCTGCTCGCTAATAGGCTATTTCTATAGAAAACCCTATATAAAAATCTTTTCAATTTTCCAGTAAAACGATTAAATATAATGTTGTTAAAGTTTATATAGGATCATCTGTTTACGTTGCACTAGCGCTATTTTACAACCTCGAAGAGTTTCGAGGTTCAGAATTAGGAAACTATGGCAGTTTTTCAATGAAATAATAAATACTTCATTACTCCTGGAGATAAATATTCGACTACAGACACATATAATCAGTATAAATAAAGCTTTCTTAATTATTTTTTATTGATATAGTTACCAATATAAAGAAAAACCCTAGAAAAAAACTCAGAACAATGGTATTCATATGCTTGCCATTGACAATCTTGTAACTTCAGTGCGCTTCTGTGCTACCTACTCGCTTAATGTTGTCAGTACAGAATAATCTTATTATTTATAATGATATAAGAGTATAGAGTATTCCAATTTACAAACTTGTTTGATATATTTTATTATTATTTTCTATCGAAATGGTAAATATCCGACAGGAAAAGTTATTAAATATTTAAAAAATATATATCAAGACTAACTGTTTGCTCTATAAAATCGAACGGATAAATAATATCAGAGATCAATATCCGATGTTTGCTACCTAATGATGAACCGTTCGTTACCTCTGCTGAGTTGAAATAATATTTATCTGTTATCTAGATGTTGTATCTCTGTCCAATCAATAGAAAGTAGAGGTATTATCGGTCAGTTCTGTTGAAAGTATAGAGACTTAAGGATAACAATTGAAACATTTCATTTAACTAATTTTTATAGATAGAAACGTTTTTAACATCCGTCTTTTCGATGTTTATGTAATGGACCATTAAAATATGTCTCATGAATCTTAATGTTTTTAATTCATTTCTAACATTAAAATAATTTTTTATTAAAAAAGCTGGCTTTACGTTAATTTTATCAAAAATGTATCTGGTACAGGTTTGATACGTGATTCCTGATACTCGACGCATTAACCGTCGGAAGTTGTCTCACGCGGCAACTTTTTTAAGACCCTAAGATTTTTTTTTAAATCAGTTTTTGAATGTTACATGTACTATAATTTAAGTTATTATAAACTTCGGAATTTAAATTATATTAAATTTATTATAATAATGTAATTTTATTTTTATCTTTTATTAATAAATTCTAAAATGAATTGTTAATCTAACGAACTGGCTGAAGACTTTCCTTTATTTTTATTACTCTTTAAACATGAATATGTAAATTAAAAAAAAAAAATCATTCAAAAATATTTATTGCGTAAAATTAGTGTATATTCGATAGAAACCTTAAAACAATTAAACAGCAGCAAAAGTAATATGTACCTACTTGAAAAAATATTGTAACGTAATCTGCTTGGTCGTTATGTTTTATTTGCGCCACGTACAAAAGCTTTATTTTTCCATACACCTTATATTGTGGGTAAAAGTTTTCTAATAAAAGCCATTCCACTAGCTAAGTTTTTCTTGTCGCTTAAGGCCTACAGGTGACAATTAATGACAATAGGTCTTTTTTACTGAGTTGGTAATGGAAGTTTTAGTATAACATTGCTCCCAAAAACTCAAGGGACTGACCTTTGGAATTCATTGCCCATATCTGAGAGTACCTTTAACTTAAAGAAGTACTATTGCGATAGCTTGTTTTTCTAATTAATATCCGTATACATAAATAAGTACACTTATTTATATCTAACTTATCCTATTAAATCAAGTTATCTAAAAGTGTTCAGTAATAGATGGAGTAATCCGTAAATTAATTCTTAGCACCGTGTTCCCTTTAATTGAAGGTTTGCGTGTGGGTATGGACAAGGTACCAGAAAAAAAAACCGTCGTATTTTAGTTCATATTTTAAAGTCATAAGGCCTAGAACACATTGTTTTTGTACAGTAACGGTTTCGTGCAATTTATATTTCATCATTTCGTCAGTCTTGCGTTGGGTGACGATAAATAAAAATATGGGGTCCCGCTCGTTACAGAGATTCGTTTTGGATGAGATTGTGACGGTGGCTTGATTAAGCTAAATCAATTCTTTGTTTTTTTTTTTGTATTTTTAATATATTTTTGTATATTCTATAATTATTTGTAACCTTATTTAATAGATTATGCATAAGATAATAAGTGATTAGACTTAAAATATTGTAAAATAGAAATCTACTTTTCCTTTACTATGATTTAAAAAAAAAAATTAGGGTTAGGGACTTTATAAGTTTAAAAAACTATGACTTTTCTTAGGCTATTTTAGATTTATTTTAGGTGGATATTACACGCCACAAAGCGAAGCGTTGTAGTGTGTTCTACTTTCACTTTGCGCAAAACGAGTGATTTTTCGAACTTAAAATGTCTGTATTTATCGTATATTGCACTTTTATATATTTTTTTTAATCATTTTCATTTTTACCTGCGGAAAAATCCCTAGTGAGCTTTTTTTCTTAGCTGAAATTTTGAATACGTGTGTAAATCGCGTGACAATGCGATATTATGATGACATGGTGTTGATCTGATGATGGAGCTGGAAGGTAGCCATCGGAACTCATCAGCCATAGGAACTTCGCAATGAAACGACACAGCCTCATCGAGTTTGAGCTCATTTGAATCATATTGACGAGTAGGTTGTCTTGCAAAAGTAACCAGGGTCTGATGATTGAGATGGAAGGTGGTCATAGGAACTCTGTAATGAAACGACACAACCCCATCGAGTTTCGGCTTGTGGATGTTGGAGTTTGAAGATGGCCATAGAAACTCAGTAATTAAACGACATAATCTCATCGAGTATGGGCTCGTTTGATTCGTCTTGACGAGTAATTTGGTGCTAGATGGTAACAAAGATCTGATGATTGAGCTGGAAGATGGCCATAGGAACTCAGTAATTAAACTACATAACCCCATCGACTATGGGCTCGTTTGATTCGTCTCGACGAGTACTTTGGTGCTAGATGGTGACCAGGGTCTGATGATAAAGCTGGAAGGCGGCCATACAAACCCACTAATTAAGCGACACAACTGCGTCGCGTTTGATTCGTCGTAATGGTTAGTGGTGGTGATTTGGTGGACGAAAATATGCGACCCCATCTTGGGGAAATAAAGTTCGTTCGTTGCGTTTGTTATGAATGTGAATTCTGTCTTTGATTAGATGGATGACCAAAAAATCATGAAAATAATTAAAGTATATATATATATATATATATATATATATATATATATATATATATATATATATATATATATATATATATATATATATATATATATTAGGTGTACAAATAAGTTTCCGCCGTTTTGAGAAAGATGGCGTGGCACGAGGTTTACGTTAAAATTTGCTGATGGTAACTAGCTTGAAAATTAGTTTGTTCATTCCAGAACAACATAACCCTATCATATTATTAAGTTCGCATTAGCATCATATAATTTTTTTCATCTAAAAATGTCTAAATTTGAGCCAACTAAGTGTCATATGCGGGAACTTTTAATTTATTTCTATAATTTAAAAAAATCTGCAGCTGAGGCGCATCGATTACTCGTAGAAGCATATAATGAGGATGCCTTGAGAGAGAGAACATGTCGTGAGTGGTTTCAAAAGTTTAAAAACGGTGATTTTGACGTGAAAGACAAAGATCGCAGTGGAAGGTCAAAAATTTACGAGGATGCAGAATTGGAGAAATTGTTGGAGGAAGATTCGTCTCAAACACAAAAGGAACTTGCACTTACTTTAAAAGTCACTCAGTAAGCAGTCTCACATCGTTTAAAATCGTTAGGAATGATTCATAAGCAAGGTAGTTGGGTTCCATACGAATTAAAGCCGAGAGATGTTGAACGCCGATTATGCATTAGTGAAATTCTGCTAGCTAGGCACAAAAGAAAAGGTTTTTTACATCGAATCGTCACTGGTGATGAAAAGTGGATACATTATGATAATCCAAAAAGAAGAAAATCATGGGGACTACCTGGCCACACGTCAACCTCCACAGCAAAACCGAATATTCATGGAAAAAAAGTCATGCTGTGTATTTGGTGGGATCAACTGGGTGTGGTATATTACGAGTTGCTTAATCCAAGTGAAACAATTACTGGAACTCTCTACCGAACACAATTGATGAGATTGAACCGAGCTTTAAAGGAAAAACGTCCGCAATACTACTCCAGACAAGACAAAATTATTCTTTTACATGATAATGCTCGTCCGCATGTAGCGGTTCCGGTGAAAAACTATGTGAAAACACTTGATTGGGAAGTTCTACCCCGCCCGCCGTATTCACCAGATATTGCACCGTCCGACTATCATCTGTTTCGGTCAATGGCACATGCTCTGTCGGAGCAGCGGTTCACATCATATGAAGATACTAAAAATTGGGTTGATTCGTGGATAGCCTCAAAAGATAAGGAGTTCTTCAGACACGGAATCCGAATGCTGCCTGAAAGATGGGAAAGAGTAGTTGCTAGTGATGGACAATACTTCGATTAAATTTAAACTATAGTTATTTCACAATACTTTTTTCTTTTTTGACAAAAAACGGCGGAAAAAAAATATTTGTACTCCTAATATATATATATATATATATATATATATATATATATATATATATATATATATATATATATATATATATATATATATATATATATATATATATATATATATATATATATATATATATATATATATATATATAATATATAATTATTATTAAAAATAATAATTTATGATAATTTACATCTTGTATTTAATCCTTAATTAGGTATCATTGATTAAGTACATACCTACATTGCAACCTTTAACGATAATAAACCATATTCATCTACGTTACAATAATCCCATATCGTAAGTAGGTACGAGTAAATACCTATTAGATATTTTTATTAAACCTTTAAACTTTACACTTTGTATTAAATCTTTGCGTTTTTATCACATACCTAATTTTTTTATAAATAAAAGCGTGTTATATTGTGATTGAAAAAGAAAAATAATGAAGGTGTAATAATGCTAAATGTTCTTTAATGTTCTATAAAATAAAATACTTTTTTTTATATAATTGGCACACGAGAACGAGTCCATCTACGTACTTATATAAAATTTTACAAATAATAATAATTTTTTTTTGTGATAAATGAGATTACGTCACGTGCATTTTTGGATTTTCCAAACTATTTATATGTAAACGAGTATACTCAAGTCTATAATTTATGGCGCTTATGGCCCAAGAAAAGCTTGGTCTACGTATGAGGGTCATTTGAAAAGTTCGTAGCCCAATATAGTTAGGAGCATACTATTTTTATTAAACTACCGTCATTTTGAAGCTACATTAATTTTGAGAAATTTCGTAAAATTTTATTTCCTTATATACATTCGTTACGGTTTCTCATACTATAACTTCGGACTGGTAGTGATCATTTTAAAAAATGGATCAAATCGGACATCGTGCTTTGATGAAGTACTTGAATAAGAAAGGTTTAACAACAAAACGAATTTATGAAGACATGTTGGCAACTTTAGAGGAATCCGGATTTTTTTTTTGCTACTGTAAAAAAGTTGGCAGCAAAGTTCAAACGTGGTCGAAAATGTGTGGAAGATGACCCTCGTAGAGATCGACACCATAGACGTCTAACACCGACGAAAACATTGAAAAATTTGTGACTTGTTTTTATCTGACCGAAGATTGACTGTTAAGGAGATAGCTGACACCATTGGCATCTCATTTGAACGAACACACACCATAATTACCACTGAGCTGCACTTTTCTAAGATGTCTGCACGATAGGTGCTTCGGCTGTTTTCAGTTAAACAAAAACGCGTTCGACTAATGATTTCTCGAGACTGTTTGGAGCTGTTTAAGGCTGATCCAACTGCATTTATTGAGAAAGTGACTATGGATAAAACCTGGGTACACTACCATACTACAGTGATAAAAAAATCAATCTAAACAATGGAAAATACCAGGATCTCCAGCTCCGAAAAAAAGCTAAATCCGCCTTGTAAGGGCGGGCGAAGGCACACGGCGGGTTATTTTAGTGGGTGAGGGCCCCACACTATCCCCTTGTCTTCCCGGACGACGAGGTGTGCGTTCAGATACATTTTTTCCCGCCAAAACAAAAAAAGTCTGTCCTATCTCGAGCAAAAGTTTTTATGACCATAGAAATGGTCGCCACCAAACGGCAGTAAGTTTCCTTCAGCATCTTGGAGTGTAGAAGCTTTGTTGTCGTTGGATCCCGCGTTTGCTCTGAGACACTGAAAAACAGGCCCATGTGGATGGATCGGTGTCGCGAAATGCGTCTGCAATTTGAAAACGGAACGTAAAGACGTGTTTCAGAAATCATCACAGGCAACGAAACGTGGACATATCAATATGATCCGGAAAATAAGAGACAGTCGAATGACAGTGTGTCAATGAGTCTTTTTAAAAGGAAAGTTGCCGACAAAACTGCAGACTTCGTAACGTTTGTAAAAAAAATGGTGGCTAGTTTTTTTTTATTTTTTTTTTATCGCATCGGGAATGTGTCGACAATAATGTTGGAAAATCATAGATCTGTTGACTCAGCATGGTATACAACAGTAGCATTACCAAAAGTTTTCCAAGCTCTGCGAGAGAGGAAACCAAAGACTGGGCTTCGGGGAATCGTGCTGCATCACGACAACTCTTCGTCACATACGTCCCTCAGAACAGAGGCGTTTCTCTAGGAACCCGGCGTTGAATCCTTGCCCCATCTACCCTACAGTCTTTATTTAGCTTAGTGTGATTTCTTGTTAATCCCGATAATCAAGAAAAACAATAAAAGGGATTTTTTTGTGTGCCGAAGAGGCCGTGGCCGCCTACAAAGTCGCAATTTCGGACCTATCGGATCAAGACTTGCAAAAGTGTTTTAATAGTTAGTTTATGCGAATGAAACTTTACGTAGAAAATGAATGAGAATATTTCTAAAAGATGTTTATTAAAAATATTGTTAATATCTTGAATAGTATTTTCTTGTCTCAAAACTTATCGAGCTAATTACGCAGAAGCGCTGCCTGGCCGATGGAAGAAGTGTATGAACTTGGGGGAGAGATAATATGTGAAAAAATTAATAATAAATAAATTCGTATCTTCATTTTCCTGGTCAGGCTACGAACTTTTCAAATGCCTCTTGCATGTTATAGATGAATCAAAATAAATTTTGTTTTAATAGGCTTTGTAATGTTTTAAAGTTAGAAGTTTTTTAGCTCATCACAGGAATCTTTATATATATATATATATATATATATATATATATATTCTTTCATCTTACGTATATATTCTTTCTTGGTACCTATCATCGCACCTCTGAAGGTATATATAGTCTGCTGAGTGAACACAGTAAAAACTCTATTATTTGCGGTTTTTAAATTAAGTCAAGAACAAAAAAAAAGACTGCGAGTTTTTTGTTGGAAGTTTTATCATATCAAATCTACATTTTTTTTTTACAGCTTGGTATTATTAAAGTTTATGTGATCATTTAAATGTATATAATGTTTTTAACAGTAGACTAAATAAATACGAAATCGTCTTAGCAATCAGACAAAACGCCCAACGACTGAGCGGCTCTGGACGCTTGTTTCCGGCGAAGACGGCTTAATCCTTCGCTGATTAAGTGCACAGCTTCCTTGAACTTGTAACTGTACCGGAGACTGATTTGTAGTTCAATTTGCCGAGGCCTTCTTACGAAAAAAGTATGAGGAATAACATATTTAAAGGATATATTTTTTCGATGCGTGTAAGTTCGAGAGCAAAGAATCGCTGTTAATTTAGTTTTCAGAATACAATAGTTGATGTATAATTTTTTATTTATATTTTTTTTAATTATTAATAGACAATAATAATATCCTTATTTACTATTGATTAATATTAAGATCGACGTTTAATTTTAATTAAAATCAAAATTACTCCTATTTAAACGAATAGGCACGCATAACATACAGAAATAAATTACACACTTTTTTCACACAAGCACTTTTTATTAATATTTACGTAATTTAGTACTATTTACATTATATGTCTAGTCGAAATTTTAATTTGATTTCATTCGTTACAAGGTTTACTTTTGTTATTTTATGATAAGTTTGCAATATGCTATTGGATATTCTTCTTTGATTCTAAATCATAAAATATAATAAATGTAAAGCAACATCTAATAACAAATATAATTTTTCTAGAACTGACTGTTAGAACATGTGCTTAACGCGTTCAAACATACAAAGTTGTGTTTGAACGCGTTAATGTTTTTTTTTTTTTTTTTTTTTTTTTATCTATACTTAATATTATAAAGCTTAAGAGTTTGTTTGTTTGAACTTCTAATCTGAGGAATTACTTGTTCGAATTGAAAAATTATTTTTGTGTAAGATAGCCTATTTACCGAGGAAAGCTATAGGCTATATAATATCACGCTACGACCAAAAGGGGCTGAGCAATAATAAATGTTACAAAAACGGGAAAAAATAATCTTTTTGAGAGCTTTCGTTGCGCCCTTTATTATTTGTCTTCTCGAGACATTTTTGACTATAGTTTCACTTTTAAAGTAAATATCACATCCACGAAGCAATTACAAAGAGGAGGTGTTGTAATCAATGTAGTCTAGCGTCCACCAATGTAGTCCACACATCAAACCGTAGTAGTCTACTCACCACCAGTTGTCGCTTTCGTCAGTACAGCTGTCGTTGCCGGAAAATTAAGTTGCTCTCGTGACTAACTCCTTTTTATATATTTAAAAAATATTCTCGACCCGCGCACGTTGTGAACATGAAGTGCTGTGTTGTATCGTGTAGAAGTTACACGAACAAATCAAAATCAAATGGAATAAACATATCTTTCTTCTCGTAAGTCATATTTAAATTAAATATATTATTTATTTTGTCTAGAAAGTTCGGTGATTACCATGCCTCTATCGGCAAGTAGCAAAACTACTGTTCTAGCCAGGGCCGTACTTAGAATTGAAATGTATCTCTACAATACGATCCCAGATACGGTTCAAAAGCTTTCAATTAACAAAGTTTAAAAAAATTGTCAATGAGTGTATGTGATGAAGGTTATTACAAAATAATTATTGAAGATAGCTCACTCACTCAGCGAATAACCACTCAACTGCCCGTCTCGACTACTAGTTGACAAGAGTTTACAAGCTAACCACAATAACTGCAAGCGCCCGTGTCATGTAATGGTCGCCATGGCTATATTGCCCATGTCAACTTTTTTTTCGACACGGGCATTAGTACGCAAAGTGCACCTGTCAACTACAGGTTGATTAACGTATACTACATTATCACCGGTGGGAAATAACGTAACAAAACGTGAGAGGCCTTGGGCAGTTTTGTGCAGTTGGTAAACTAAAAGATCATTGTCCGGACACTCAAGCGAATAAGGTGTTCTTCCGAGGCAATTTCAGTCGAATTGTTGTAGTGAAAATTCTATTTATGTAATTTTATATTCTGGGCTAAGGTTCGAACCTATAGTAGTTGGTTTTGACGTTCAATATTTGAATTTGAATAATCTGATCTAATAAAAAATATTCTTTCTTGCTATAATAAGAAATCTATCAGTATCTACAATTTATAACTGTTGTTTATGAAAATAAAAGCATGTTATGTATCATATTATACAGCATTATTCCATTTTATTTACACTACGTCTGGCTTGGGAAAAGGTTTACCAATTTTGGTGTCCTTTCCGTTTTTTTTAATCACTCCGATGATAAAAACTTTATTGCATATGCAAAAGCAAACTGACTTTTAATACGCAATCATCGACAAAAAGGTCGATAATTGCGTATTGAGAAAAATCTCAAATCGATATTACACATGGCTTCATAATATCAAGCTTTAATTTTCCAGCATAGGATGACGACCTTTCATTGTACTAAAATCCTACAAAGCGAAATCAGCTTATCAATACAATAGTAAATCATGATAATATTATATAGCAGTGTGTGCCATCCAACTTCAAATTACATATATGCTTAACTAAAAAATTCTGAGTACGGCCCTGGCAGACACCTAGTGACATATAG
Organism: Euphydryas editha; assembly: GCA_036937285.1. Classification (NCBI taxonomy): domain Eukaryota; kingdom Metazoa; phylum Arthropoda; class Insecta; order Lepidoptera; family Nymphalidae; genus Euphydryas; species Euphydryas editha. The sequence goes on from JAUPFZ010000007.1 coordinate 8,526,884, forward strand.
TAGAACAATTATAACGTCTGTCAATTTAGTCAATTACTTGTTTTAGCTACTGGTCGCTAAATGGCTTGCCGCTATTTGAAGCCCCTCGCACCCCCGCGCAGTTGCGACACTACATTATATGAATAAAGTTTCTTATGGCACCTCATCTTTGTAATTGCTTCGTGATCACATCACTCTTTTACTGAGAATTTTCGGAAAATAAAAAAGCTCAATAATACGTTGAAAGACTCAGGAATCAAACCTGAGACCCCTTGCTCGGCAGTAACGCTTGCGACCACTCGACCAACGAGACGGGTACCTACTCTTAGAGTAATTGTTTAAAAATATTTAAGTACGTTTTTCCCTCTAATTATCGCGGGTGAAATCGCGGGACGGAGCTAGTTTGATATACCACTCATAGCATATAACTGTAGTATTGTGTCCCTTAGATCATCTTCAACCTTAACGCTTAAAACTCCTTCCCATACTACTTCCTTTTATTCAAACTCCTTTTCTGTTAAAGCTGTGCAACTTTAGAACTCTCTTCCTCTTTCTATAAGACGAGTTCAATCTCTTTCTTGTTTCAAAAAATATCTGAAAGCACATTTTTCTGTCACTAAATACGTCATAAATATCCTACCATCTCCTGACAATATATTATTTGTTTTTTTTTTTTTTATATGTATGGCTAGTATATGTATTTATAGTGTATGTATGTATGTTTATATGTAGATATATGTGTGTTTACATGTATTTGTAGTATATATATATGTATATGTATGCATTATTTATATATGTATTTGCAGTATGTAGTGTATTCACTTGTATATTTATCATATATATTGTAAATTTAATGCTAACCTTTTATCAACTCTTGTACACTTCCCTACCGTTTCTCATTCTCTATGCCCTGTCCTATGCCCAAAGGTTGTCTGGAAGAAATCGCTCTTAGCGATAAGACCGCCTTTGTACATCTTTCTTTGTATGTATCAATTTTGTTTTGTGTGTTTCTTTATGGTGTACAATAAAGAGTATTTATTATTATTATTATTAGTGTAAACCAAATTATTTATCAATCTTTAGTTCATTCATTTAAGTGACGATATATTATAGTGATACTAATGTATCATTTTTTGGCATAAAAATATCATACAATTCTTATCTGGCATCATATAACGTGGTTAATAAAACCAACTCCGTTGTTACAGCGTGTACCTTAGATAAAATACGTGCTACAGTCACCGGTTTCAAAGACTCGCGTGTTAGTTTAGGACGGCACTTTATTAACGTTTTAGTATTATTTAAATACACTATATTCTCTAAAATGAAACTAAACTCCCGGGAGAGAATACTTAAACCTACGTCTGCTAGCAATACCAAGCGTTGAAGCTGTAGATATGTTTCAAAGTGAAAACAATATTTTATCTCTTTTGATGTATATAATTTGCTCATTTTTAGGCTTTCATGTTAATATATTATAAAATATAATAAAATACTTTTATGATGAAATAATTTCGACTGACCCGCTGGCGCAGTTTGCAGTGACCCTGTTTTCTGCTTCAAGGGTTGTGGGTTCGATTCCCGCCCCGAGTCTGGGTGTAATATAAGTTTATTTATATGTATATTTATTTAAAAAAATGTATATCAGTCGGCTGTTACCTAAAACACAGACATTAAGTTGCCTACCTTAGGAACAGACGACCTTGTGTGTGTGTTAAACATTTAAAAAAAAAAAAATATATGAGATATGCTTGATTTGCATTTAAAGCGCTTATAAGTTACTAAAATTTTAATGTATCGTTATAAGAAACTATTAAATAAATAACAGTAATCAAATGCATTTTAAGGAACATTTAATTACCCTTTCTTTGTCTACAATCTCACTTAATTTTTTTTGGATCATGAAATTGAGCTTTTAATTGTAAGATATTTTTATATATTTTATTCGTTTATTACGAAATTATCAAATTTTTTCTTTTTTTTTTAATTTACTCTTTATTATTTACACACCATGGCACGCACACAGACACACACACACGCACACGCAAACGCACACGCCCGCGCACACACACACGCACGCGCACACACAGGTGCACACACACGCGCACACACACGCGCACACACACGCGCACACACGCGCGCACACACACACGTACACACACACGCACACACACACGCGCACACACACGAGACAACCAACGTGAAGGAGTTATTATAAGGAAATTATATATTTATATAGCAAATTTATCCACTCGGCTTTCATTGTTTTCTTGAGCTTTACAACTTCAATATTTACTGTTTCCGCCACATCTTCTGAGACTTTTTAAATTTTTAATATTCGCAACGCCCGTTAAGTTTCTCGAGGCAAATCTGCCTACGTGAAATTGTCGAAGCATTGTGTGCGCGTTGAATTTATAACGATGTAATGTACATATGAATATAGTAAGGGTTCATGCTTAATCTAATGCGGCAGGAACCTAAACGACTCTGAAAAGATTGAATCTCGTATTTATAAGAAATGAACACTTTCTTAGTTTTGTTTGCTTTTTTTGTAATTTTTCAATTAATTTAGGTTTTATAATATCTGTCTATACGATTAATTTATACTTTTTATATTTATATCAAGTGTCTCGCTGTCTTAAGTTGGAAACGATAGCTCCTCAAATACGATGATGAATAAAATGATTTCAGTACATTGCATTTTTGTTATATTTACGTTTTCTGCATAATGTGTTCAACCATTTCATAAAATAGTACCTAATAGTTAACGAAATTTCCAGCTAACGTTGAGTAGATATACCTATCGTTTAAAAATACATTTATTGATGTAGCTATGTTGTTGGCCATATAATTTTAGGTTAGGTAACGTTATTCTCTTTATATTTTTACCCGACTGCGACAGAAGGAGGGTTATGTTTTTCGAGTGTATGTATGTATGTATGTATGTATGTATGTATGTATGTATGTATGTCCATTTCTTTGGCACGCCCTATAGCCCAAACGGCTGGACGGTTTTTGACATATGAGGTATCGTTGGATTTGTCTAAATTGTAGTAGTGACATTGGCTATATAAATTTTCAAAATGGCGCCCGCAAATGGCGGAATGAGAGGGGGGAGTTGAATTTTTTTTCTTACTGTAGCAATATGGGTATCAAATGAAAGCTAGTAAATTGTTTTATTCTTTTTAGTTTATAATAAGAGTATTTTACGCAGTCGGGTTTTTTGATTTTTTTAATTATAATAAGTATTATTCATTATTATATTCTCTTTTATATTAAAATAATCCGCAACAATGACGCAATGCAAAAACGAAGCATCATCGACGTTTCAACATGTGAATAGTGCTAGAACAATGATGATTTAATGATACCGACATATTCGGTAATATTTGACTATATCACGAGGTAGTCGTGCATTTATTTTTCGAACGTCGCGTATTCATCTAATATATCCAGAACATATCACGTGTACATACACATGTGGGCAGCAGGTATTTTTTAAAACTTACAGCAATTTCATGAAACGATAGTCCATGTCATGAAGCAATCAGTTTTACGATCTGGCTACAACAGAAGCACTTAACGGTGGTTAAGTTATATTTTCAAAACGTTAAAATGATAGTTGGCGTTCTACCAAT